>CM057045.1:25059414-26307747 GCA_029948455.1 Solanum rostratum
GGATCCAATAGTCTAGCCTACAAAGGCTTCTATGGTGGCAAATAGTAAATGAGACATGAGGTTGCTACTATGATTTCCTTATTGAATCCCACCCCCATGCCTCATTTGGTGCTAAGTCATTCCCGTGGAATACTTTGAAAACATATGCATAATCGTAACCATTCATAAATTTGTAAACATAACATGGTCATATCTACGGAGTATCTTATTAAGACATAAGATCCATCAAGTAAGAATTGTCCTTATCGCAAGGGGATCTATCCTTTGGTAAGAATTGTCCTTATCAGCATCTTTGAGTATTCACAAGAGGGATTCATAACTACATAACTTTCATAAACTTTCATAGCATATAGTTGAACCCTCATCATTTGGAAATCATACGTCATTAGAAAGGTCGATATGAAAATTGGGTGGGTTTGATACATGTAGGCTTTAAATCATGTAACTCAAGAGAACTCAGTATAAATGTAGTGAAAGTCATCAATTTAAAACATTCTCAAGCACCCACAACAATCATTCACATCATGTTTCAAACATAGATATTGAAACATGAAATTCATCTCAGAAAATCATCAACTTCATAGTATCTCATGGTATCATACCATTCATATCATTGGATATAATAAAATAACTCATAATAATAAACTTTTAAAATCAATTCATACAATTTTATTCAATAGATGAAGATTCTCAGCATAAATCATGCTTAATAGGAGTAATAGATGTTACCCATAAGAAATCAATATTAGAAATCCATGAATTTAGCAAAAATAGTTTTGGGACTCAATGTATGGAAGAATCCATGGATGAAGGATCCACAGTCTTTAAGGTTTTAAAACATGATGAAGAAAACTTGAAGAAGCTTGAGGAATCACCTTGAAGCTTGTTTTTCAATAGAGAACTTGTGTAATAACTCTTATTTTAATGAAGGATTAATTAGTAATTTTAATTACTACTAATTATTATTAAAAGATTTAAAAAATATATAAAGAAATAAATTTAAAAAGCAGTCAACCCTTTTTTCCGTTCAACCTGTCGTGCGCAGCAACAAAAATACATTACGGCATTTTTTTTCAATCCTTTCTTTTTGAAGAAAAACACGCAGCATCAAGAGGATTCTGGGAAGTTCATACATAGAAATAACTTGATCTCTGTACCACTATTTAAGATGATAAAGTGCAGGTGTTTCCTTGTTGTTATGAGCTCTTGTTAGTTGAAAACATATATATATATATATATATATATACACACCAAAAACCTTTTGATAAGAATGCAGCCTCCATATTACAGTTGTTGTTTAAAGTCACTTTTAGGGTCTTCACCTTAGTATATTCATACGGATTTTATGCAATATTTGAATAAACAGAGCATTAACATATTTACCAGAATTTTCACCAATTAAAATTTAACAATAAAATTAAGAATACTTGTACTTTTGAATTATAGATTAAGGTATTGGGTATTAAGGTTTAACTTTAAACTTGAAGGTTAGGGATATCTAAATTTGAGTTTGGCCAAAATAACTGATATTGATAATCAATATTTTTCATAGATTGAGGCAAGTGGGGGTTGTTTTTGTGGGTGTTTTACGTGTGCAAGGTTGTGGAACTTGTCATTAATAAGGTACGTGAGACTTTAAACTTTAGTGATTATTTTTCAAACATTCTTTGAAAAATATACTTTCTCTGCCTGGTTCATGTGTTGGGACAAGCGTGGGCTTCACAGAACTAATGTCCTTGTATCATCCCTACATATGCTATTTTGTAAATACTACAGAATTTTTTTATAAGATATATATTGTGTGATATTGTATATCTTTCTTTATTACTATGATGTGGTTACCAGGAGCATACCGATGTTGCCATAATATGTTGGAGGTTTTTGTAGCCATGGACTTGTCTAGGTGATTGGTTGATCTCTTTCACTGTCGTTTATGACAAGTTTTGAGTGTGGATTGAATTGAGACATGGAGTGACCTTTTTGAACATTTGTTTGAACTTATTATGAAGTATATTCTTGTGTATATTATTTATGTATATCTGTGGTGCACTTGTTTTTTATAACTCTTGTTTCAGGGTATTAAGGTAATGAGTCGAGAATCTTATCGGGTTATATTTATATGTAGCTCACTTATCACGTTAATGTCAATGCAAATACTATTGCAGAGGTGAAACTTGTGGCTGGCGAGTTCATTCTCATGGGCTTTATTGTTGAGGTGAGCCTTCGCGTCGTTTGTGAAGGCTTCTATTTCCGCTCTATCTACTATAGTTTTCTTCTTCGGATTTGTAGGCCTGATAGTTAAACACATGTCACTCTATTAGATACTCCATGGTCTTATCGTAGGATTTGGGTAAGAGATATTTTGTTAAGTGATATTTTTCTTTCGTAACTTGATACACGATCTTGTTTGATAGTTATTCCATTCTTATGAGTAGTGATGACGTTTTAAGTTTCACATATTACATTTTAGTACTTAGATAATTTAAATATGTGTATGAATGATTTTTTCTCCCCACAAATGATAATAGCAGGTGTTATTCGCATCTAGAGGGCATTTCAGGATGTGACTAAATTGGTATCAGAGCCTAGGCTTTATGTCCCGGGTCATAAAATATATTCTCTTTTCCATTCGTTATTCGTGTGTTGAGTTGAATCAAGTTTAACTTTTGAATAGTTTTTGTAGATGGCTAAGAATAGTGGCTCTTCCTCTACTGTTCGATCTAATGTAGCTGCTGGACGTGGTAGGGGACATAGTACTACTCTGGTGGTAGCTAGGGTAGGTCTCATCCTACTAGGGCTCAAACTAGGGAACCTGTTGCTCTTCAATCAGGAGTTGTGAATAAAGGATAACCTTGAGTTATTGCCTCAGAGGAAGTGCAAGAACAAATAGTTCATGATACTCTACAAGCAGTGCCAGCTTCTGCACCTACAGTTGCTTTACCTACAGATGTTATGATCAAATTATTAAATGTGATAGAGGCATTGGTGCCTAATCAGGGTGGAATCTCAGCTCCTCAAACTACTATACAAAAGAAAGAATAGGTTCAGTTAAATTTTGATGTGACTCAAACACTGTATTTTGTCCCTCAACAAGTTGGTCATCCAGTTGCAGCTTCAGGGTAACCTAAAGATCTTAAAATTTTCATAGACCTTAAGTCCACCGAAGTTTGATGCAACACCACCTTCTATTGAGCCTCAAAAGTTCATTGATCATTGTTAAAAGATACTTACTACATTAGGGTTGTCGAGACTCGTGGTGTGAAATTTACCACTTTTGTGTTCTTAGGATCTCCAGAGGCATGGTGGACTTCTATTCGGTGAGGTAGACAAGCAGAATCATCACCTATCACCTGGTCAGAGTTTTCAACAATTTTTAAGGATAGGTTTATTCTATCAAGAAGATGATATGAGATATTAGTTCCATGATTTACGTCAGGGTAATATGAAAGTCATCAAGTATGAGGCCAAGTTCACTGAAATATCCAGTCACATCCCATTTTTTATTGCAAATCAAAAAGAGAAAGTGAGACGATTTGTGGATGGACTAGAACATCTTTATCGTGGTCTGGTGATATGAGATGTGCGAAATGGAACAAATTTTATGTGGTTGAAACTGCTCTTCATTGTGAGTCCTATTAGAAGATAGAGAAAACTGATCAAGAAAGAAAAAAGGCACATGATATAGGTGGATTTAGAGGTGCTCCATCTGGAGGCAAGAGTGCATTTCATCATGGGCAATCTAGGCCTATTGAGTCAGAGTCGATGGTGCAATATTTTAAGAGTGATTATCCATCTAAACAGGGTAAACAACAAATGCAGAAGAAGGGTGATAATTCCTCCCAGTTTGGATAACATCCAAGATATTCTAATTATGGTAGGAATCGCAGTGGTTGATGCTTAGGTATTGGTGGTCCTTGTTTTACTTGTTGTGAAAGAGGCCATATTGCTAAATTTTATCCTAAGGGAGATTCTGGTACTAGTCAAGCTACTACACAAGTGTAGAGGAATGTGGAAAATACTTAGGCTGAAATTCAGCTAGTTAAGGCCGCTCAACAAGGTGCTCGTGGACATGGTCGACAGGGTGCACAAGTTTCTCACAGAGCAGGTGGACTACCGAGATTATTTTAATGTCTAGACAGGATGTCGAGCGATCTAATGTTGTGATCAGAGATATTATCACTTTCAATTCTGATAAGGCATATTGTAACGCCCGATAGTATTAACAAAATACCCCTAGAGTGAGGGTATGCATGTAACGTATCTTTCAGTGCTCATATGGAAAATTCGAGGCCGGATTCGTGATCACCATGAAAAAATTGAGTGGGAAAATTGTCTCGGTCTATTTGTAGAATGACTCGATCAAAAGATAATTTTTCAATCTGAAGCACAAAATAGTGTTGGTGCACGACAGGAGCACGTCACGCCACTATCGCGGATCAACATTTACATTTTTTGGAAAATTTTTGACGAGATTGAGGAAACTCGTTCAGTCACTTTTTCTAAAAATACACAGTGCGCGATCAGTCCACGTCACGGACTGGGATTTTCCGAGCTAAAAAATTCCTAATTTTTATTAGGGGCATTCCAGTCAATTCCTAGCCCCTCCTAACTCTATACACGACCCAATAAGGTTGTTTTGACGTAAAAGGGGTCTATAATCCCCATTCTAAATCCTATTCCATAATCTAACAAGGCTAGGGCTTGAGGAAAGAGGAGAAGAGCTTGAGTTTGAGATATTTGAGTTGAAGTCTTTGATGTGACTGATTGATAGCTTCATCCCAGGTATGTAAGGCTAAACTAAAAGCGTGGGATTGTTCTCTCATGTGCCCCATAGGAGGTCATAGATGAGTTGATGGTTCAAGAATCTACATACATGATCCCTTGTTAGTTTTTCTTAAAATTTTATTTGAAAATTACATGTGTTTCAATGTTGATGATCATCATAATTTTGTTTTCTTGAATTGAACATTTTCATGAAGAATTGCATAACCCTCCATGACTATGTTTGAAAGCATGAATAATGACTTGAGAATTGAGTCTACATCCTTGAATTGAGATTGTTGATTGTGATGAGAGAATGATGATGAGTTGATAGAATTTGATTGTCTTATGAGTGTCTATAAATGAACTCTATCGATGTGTCTATTCGATTGTTCTTGATGATTGTTCAAAATCTTGAGTCATTGATGAGATTGATTAATGAGAGGACTAAAGTCCCTATGAGATGTTGATTAATGAGAGGGATAAAACCCCTATGAGATTGATTAATGATAGGGCCAAAGTCCCTATGAGTTGATTGGATGGGGTTTTATGAGCATTAAATCATGGGAGGAGTATCGAGCACTGAAAGAGTGAGAGTTAGTCCGGCTTGAACTCGCCAAATTACATCGCCAAACATAGGTGAGGCTTAGAACCATCACTTATATTGTGGTTCCATCTTGAGTGAAAGTCCCTAAAAGCAATAGCGGACTTATTGACGACTGACTCCATATTGGGTAAGCTGATATGGTTTTGATTTGTTCCTTCCCTGGAAAGTTTGGAACGGCTGTGGCAACATCAGCGTGATTGTTGTACATTCGCTGGCTCATAAGTGATTGTTGTCGGATAAGAGAAACTCCCATAAATTTCCTATCATGAGTACTCTAAGTCGAGATGAGATGAGAGGAGGTGAGCTCCTTTGAGATGAGTCTGAGATGATTGATGAGGTTGAGTTGTTAATGCGTCACTTGTCGACTCTTTATTCTTGCATAGATAGACATTTGACGATTTGATGTGATTTGATGTTTCTTTTGAGTTGATGTGGTTTTCATATTATTCTACTTGTTTCTATTTCACTCAGCTATTTTATATACCAGTACATTCCAATTACTGATTTCCCTTGTGGACTGCATCATTTTATGATGCAGAGGCAGGTACTAGGGATTGTCAACAGGCGCTCCGTTGAAGATCTGAGATTCGGAGCTGATTTGGTGAGCCTCCCCTACTCCGGAGTATGAACTATGAGTTATTTCATCTTGCTTTAGAGTTAGGTTTTGGACTATTCTTTTACTTTGATTTGGGTAGCCACAGGTTTGTCATTGGTACCACATGATTAGTGATAGAGGCTTCATAAAGGATTGTTGAACATTGATGTTGAGATTGTGAGCTAGTTTTTCTACTAGTCTTTATTATTATCTATATCATATATGAGACTTTAGATGAGATATGCCCATTCACTTATTTTAAATTCTGCTATTCAATAGAGTTATATGATTGAATGAATGCGATGAGACTAAGTGGTTCACTTGGGGACTAGCAATAGTCTCTAGGTGTCGGCCAGGCCAAGGGTACCCTCCCAAGGTGTGACACATATGCTCTTACTGATCCTGGGTCTACGTATTAGTATATATCCTATCTTTTGCTATATCTTTAGAACAATGAGTTAAGACTCTTAAAATGTCATATATTTTTATGACTCCAGTAGGAGATACTTTATTAGTGGATAGAGTCTATAGAGATTGTGTTATATATGTGCAGGGCGAGGACACAATAGTTGCTCTATTAGAGTTGTCGCTGTATAACTTTGATATAACCGTGGGCATGGATTGGTTAGCATCATCTTATGGTTTGGTTTACCTTTATGCTAAAGTTGTACATTTTAATTTCCCTGGAGAACCATTTTAGTATGGAAAGGCATGACTCCTCTGACACGAGGAAAGATAATATCTTATGTAAAGGCACGCCAAGTGATTAATCATGGGTGCTTGGTTTTATTACTAGTGTCCATCATACTCAAGGGGAGAATGTTACTCTCCACAACGTTCCAGTTGTGTGAGGATTTGCTGATATGTTTCCAAAAAACTTACCCAGGCTACCTTTGATGAGAGAAATTGAGTTTAGCATTGATTTAGTGTTAGGCACTCAACCTATCTCTATTTTTCCATATCGTATGGCTCCAGCAAAGTTGAGAGAATTGAAGGTCAAACTCCAAGAGGTACTTGATAAGGGGTTCATCAGGCCTAGCCTATCTCCTTGGGGTGCTCCAATCTTATTCGGGAAAAGGAAAGATTGAACGATGAGAATATGTATCGACTTTAGGCAGCTGAATAAGGCAACAATCAAAAATAAATACATGTTGCCTCGTATTGATGATCTATTCGATCAGCTTCAGGGTGCTACTCACTCTTCTGAAATTGATTTGAGATCAAGTTACCATCAGTTGAGAATAAAGACCGAAGATATCTCAAAGATAAACTTTTGAATTAGGTATGTGCACGTTGAAGTTTTGCTGATTTCTTTATAATTAACTAATGTACCTATGCATTTATAGACCTAATGAATAGGGTATTCAAGCTATGGTTGGACCATTTTGTGATTGTATTCATTGATGATATTTTGGTCTACTCTTGAGATGAGGCCGAGAATGAACATCACTTGAGAGTTGTATTTCGGGCACTTAAGGAACGAAAGCTTTTTACTAAGTTCTAAAAATGTGATTTTTGGTTGGGAATAGTTTCCTTTTTAGGATACATGGTGTCACGGGATAGGATTCAAGTCGATCTAAGAAAGGTAGAAGTTGTTTCAGATTGGCCATGACCTAATACTCCTATAGAGATATGCAGTTTTTTAGGACTAGCTAGATATGATAGATAGTTTGTGGAAGGTTTCTCAATGATAGCCGCTCCATTGACACGTTTAACTCAGAAAGGTGTGATTTTTTAGTGGTCAAAAGGATGTGAAGAGAGTTTCCAAAAATTAAAGACTACATTGACTACGACTCATATTTTGACCTTACACATAGAAAAGGGTGGTTTCACCATTTATTGTGATGCCTCTAAAGTCAGGTTGGGATGTGTCTTAATGCTGGTTGGTAAAGTAGTGGCTTCTGTTTGTCGATAGCTAAAGATTCATTAGAATAATTATCCAATGCATGATTTAGAACTGTCCACATATCATGATTTTACTCAAGATTTGGCATCTACCTTTATGGTGAACCTGTGAATTCAATACTAATCATAAGATTTAGCACTACATATTCAAGCAAAGGGATCTGAATTTCAGGCAACGACGATTGTTGGAGCTACTTAAAGACTGTGATCTTAATATTTTGTATCATCTTGGAAAGGCAAATGTGGTAGAAGATGCATTGAGTAGAAAGTCTATCGGCAACTTGGCCTGGATTACTATTGTAAAGCGACCTAAGGTTGGGATATTCAATATTTAGCCAATGACGGAGTTAGAATAGGTCATACGTTACTTGGAACATTTCTTGCAGGTATAGTGGTGCAATCATCTTTAATTGGAGAAGCCAAGGCTTGCTAATATGACAATCCCCAACTTTCTGGATTACGAGATCGAGTGTAGCATGGTGGTGTGAAGTTGTTCACAATTGATGGCAAGGGCATTTTGCATCGACATGGTAGATTGTGTATACCCTTGATTGGTGAGGTAAAGCAACTAATAATTGAAGAAGCTCATAGCTTGCGATACTCCAACCATCCACGTTCTTCAAAGATATATCAAGATTTGCGTTGTTTGTATTGGTGGAAAGGTATGAAGTCTGATATTTTGAAGTATATGACTAGTTACTTGAATTGCCAATAGGTAAATATGAACATCAAAAACCTGGTGAAGTAATGCAAAACTTGATTATCCTAGAGTGTAAGTGTGATAGGATTACTATGGACTTTATTATTGGGTTGCTAAATACTTTTAAGAAGCACGGCTCAGTTTGCGTGATTGTAGACAAACTCACAAAATCTTCCCAATTTCATACCAGTTCGGGTTACTTATACAGCAAAGCAGTTAGCAAACATTTTCCTTTGAGAGATAGTTCGGCTTCATGGAGTGCCTATTTTAATAATATCATATCGAGGTCCACAGTTCATTGATGAGTTTTGGAAGTCTTCTCAGAGATCATTGGGATCACTAGTTGAGTTGAGTATAACTTTTCATTCCCAAACTGAAAGACAATCTGAGCAAATTATTCAGATCTTAGACATGTTTAGAGCTTGCGTGATTGATTTTGGTAGAACATTAGGATGATTAGTATCCATTGTCAGAGTTTGCTTACGATATAGTTATCAATTGAGCATACAGATGGTGTCATATGAGGCTTTATATGGTCAAAAGATTCGATCAGTTATTGGATGGTTTTAACCTGGCGAATCACAATTACTAGGTCCAGATTTTATTGAAAAAGCCTTAGAGAAAGTTACAGTGATACGAGAATGGCTTCGAACAGCACAAAGTAGATAGAAATGTTTTGCAGATAAGGAATTCCACAATGTGGAGTTTATAAAGGGCGAAAAGATCTTTTTGAAAGTTTCTCCTATAAAGGGAGTTATGAGATTTGATCGAAAAGGTAAGCTAAGTCCTGGATATTGGTCCTTATAAGATTTTAGATCCAATCAGATTAGTGGCATACCGACTTGGTTTACCTCTGGGATTGTCCACTATATATCATGTATTTCATTTGTCCATGCTTCGATGGTATGTTCATGATGATAGCCATAGGATTAATCTAGAAGATATGGAGCTTGATAAGAATTTGGCATATCAGGAAGGTCAGATATCTATAATGGATAGGCAAGTGCGATAATGGAGATCGAAGAATATAGATTCAGTGAAAGTTTTACGGAAAAATTGTCTAACTGAAGAGGTTACTTGGGAATCCGAGGCGGATTTATGAGATAGATATCCTCATTTATTTGACACTTCAGGTATGGTTTTATACTCGTTAGAGGATGACTTTTGTTTTAAGTTGGGGAGAATGTAATAACCCTTATTTTAATAAAGGCTTAATTGGTGATTTTGATTAATTTTTATTAAAAGATTTTTAAGAAAATAAGTAAATAAATAGAAAAAGCATCCAGCCCTTTTTTTCCTTCAGCCTGTCACACGCAACAACAATAATACATCAGGAAGTCTTTTTTTGTTCTTTTCTTTTGAAAGAAAAAAATGCAACATCAAGAGAATTTAAGAAAATTCATTTATAGAATTAACTTGATCTTTATACCACTATTTGGGATGACAAAGAGAATGTATTTTCTTGTTGTTGTGTTTCTTGTTGATTGACAACATATATATATATATATATATATATATATACATACATATATACCAAAAAAACCTTTTGACAAAAGTGCAGTCTGTATATTGCAATTGTTCTTTGAAGTCACTTTTTCGGTTTTCTCCTTAGTTTATTTGTGCGGAGTTTGTAAACTGCCTGGAGAAATAGAGCATTAACTTATTTACCAGAATTTTTACAAATTAAGTTTTAACAATGAGATTTAGAACACTTTTAATTTTAAATTATAGTCTTAAGTATTAAAAATTAAGTTTTAACTCTAAACATGAAGGTTAGGTATATTGAGAGTTGACTTTGTCCAACATAATTGATATCGATAATCAAAATGTTTCATAGATTGAGGCAAGTGGGGTTGTTTTGGTGGGTGTTTTACCCGTGCAAGGTTATGGAACTTTTCATTAATAAGGTAAGTGAGACTTTAAGTTTTAGTGCTTGCTTTTTAAACATTCTTTGAAAAATAAATTTTCTCTGCTTGGTTCATGTGTTGGACAAGCGTGGGCTTGGCAGAACTAGTGTCCTTCTATCATCCCTATTTATGCAATTTTATGAGTACTATCGAATATTTTTGTAAGATATATATGATGTAATGCTAGATATCTTTCTTTATTATTGTGATGCGGTTACTAGGGTCACACATAACTGTCGTAATATGTTAGGGGCATACCCATGTTGTCGTTGATGTATTGTCAAAATACATCACTTTTGATGCTTAAAATTTAGAATTTTGTGCGTTCTTTTTTTAATGGGGAACAGACCTTGTCAAAGGGTCCCTACCCCTTTGACGGTTAGGGGTTGAGATGCACACCCCCAAGCCTTATCATATAACAAAAAATCAAATAAGTACAAAGGAGGAGGGCATATACCATACCTCCGGCCCTATGATGGTTCATAAATTAGTCATCCTACTAAGGACGCCCAATTTATCCCCATAACTAGAAGGAGAAAACTAAGAAAGAAAGTCTATGAGAGGCTCCTCTCAATACGACCTTTTCTAAGAAAGCATTAAACGAGGGAGACTCTCTCTTTACAAAGGAAAAAACAAACAAAAAGAACCAATAAACTAAAGAAACAAGATGCAACAAAATTTCTTAAACTCAAGGTTGTTGTTTGATCCTCTTCAATTTTATTTTTCTAAAATTAATCATCCCCAATTTGTCCATTAAATAAGCACCTTTGATCCTTGATGGTAGCTGTTGATAGGTATAGTAATTTTGGATAATGTCGAATCTGTGACTCCATTTGGGCAACATATCAGTTGTAGCATTTGCTTCTCTATATGTATTATGACAATGTGAGCCACTAAATTGAGAAAGCACATCTTTAAGATCACTAACAAACTGAAATAGTTACCATGGAGCTTCACTGTTAGTAGTAGTCCAGTGAATCAGCTAACACATGAAATCAATACTAGCTTCATCCTATGGCGATGGATGTCACTAGAGCTATTGTGTTTCCTCCATTACCAGATGACACAAAGTTTGTCGTTTCGAGTGGGTTGCTTTAAATACTGCAAAACCAAGGGTTTTTTGTGGGCTTACCATCAGAGGAACCACACAACCATCTACACAATGTTGTCTTTGTTTGCAAGAGCATGATGGGGAGTCAAAATTTGTCCATGGATGCCATTAGACTTTGTGTCTTCCCATTATCTCTAACAAGAAAAGCAACGCTATGGTTATTTGAGCTCCCACATAATTAAATCACTAGCTGGGAGAAAACGCAGAAGGCTTTTTGGAGAGGTTCTTTCCTAAGTAAAACAAGCAGAAGTTGAAGGATCAGATCAACAACTTCGTGCAATTTCCTGGTGATTTGATCAGCACCACTGGGAGAGGTTCATAAAGTTCCTAAGGAATTATCCCTAACCACAAGATCGTTGATAATGCCTCCTTGTAAATCATCTTTCAAGCCTTGGATGAAAATAGCCAAGCTATTGCTGACACTATCATGGGAGGCTTGTTTTTACATTGTCTATTTCTAGAAATTGTTGAAAGATCGGAGAGATTGGTCATGACAAATCGTGCATAGGGATGAGAGATAAGTTAACAACCAAAAGCTCATTCTCAATTAGTACTAATTCAGCACAATTAAAAATAAATGAGGAGATAATATAAGAGCTTGCTAGGATTAGTACCAATATGGGTTTATTGATGAAGCAGAGTCAGGAACGTGTGAGCGCAGTAGCTCATCAGCCTTAGTGAGCACCCATGTAAAAGGAGACTTACTATAAAGAGGGCACTTGCTTTCTCATTCATCAGATGGAGGTTATCCAGACCAAGCCCAAGGGTCCAATCAGGACTATTGGCACTAAGGTCAAGGAAATCAAGGTCGAAACTTTAACATGGTGAAAATTTCAGAGACAACAATCGAGGAGGATACTATAATAGGAACAGGGGCTAGGACAGCGATATTGATTCGGGATGCAGAGATAGTTATAAAATAGTCTGTATATGCCACCACATAATCGAGACTCTTGTGTTGGTCGCTCTCAAATTGAAAGTTGTTCAACCGACTATTGAAGAAGGCTAACACACAGGAAATTGATGATTCATTCCCTAATGAGAGAGTGCTAGCAGCATCTCATGACTTGATACCATAGTTTACAGATTATGCAAACTATTTGGTTGGTAATATTGTGCCACTAGACTTGACTACTCATCAGTGTTGTAAGTTTATATCTGATGTGAGGAAGTTTTTCTCGGATGATCCATATTTGTTTTACGTACGTGCATATGGGATTATTTGTTGTTGTGTTCTTGAGGTCAAAATGATGAGTATCTTAGAGGTGTGCCACTCATCCTTGGTGGGCGGGTATCACAGTGGAATTCAAACAATGCACAAGATCTTGCAGTATGAATACTATTGACCAACCATCCACCAAGATGCCCATGACTATGCCAAAGCTTGTGATAGATGCCAAAGAGAATGTGGTGATTCCCGCTAGCACAAGCTCCCTCTAAACCCTACTTTGGTGATTGAATTATTCGATGTTTGGGGGATAGATTTCATGGTCCCATTTTCTATCTCCCATAGGAGCAAGTATATTCTAGTGGTTGTGGACTATGTATCAAAATGGGTGGAGGCGGTGGCGCTTCCCAATAGTGAAGGGAAGAGTGTCACCACATTCCTGAAAAGGAATATCTTCTCAAGGATTGGTACCTCTCGGATGATCATCAGCAATGGAGGTTCCTATTTTTGCAATACGTTGTTCAAAGCTCTACTTGACAAATACGGATTAAAGCATCATTGGAAACACCCTACCATCAAAAGACGAGTGGGCAAGTTGATGTGTCTAATAGAGAGGTCAAACATATTTTATCCAAGACTGTGAGTGCAAACCGGACAGGCTCGCCGCGAAAGCTTGATGATGCCCTGTGGGAATACCGGACTACATTCAAGACTCCCATAAGGTATGTCTCTTACCAACTTTTCTTTGGTAAATCTTGTCACCTACAAGTGGAGTTTGAGCATAAGGCGATGTGTGCGCTCAAAAAGTTGATTCTGGATTGGAATGATTCCGCAAAGTCAAGACTCAACGAGCTTGATAAGTTCTGTTTCAAGGCATATGAGAGCTCAGCCATGTATAAGCAAAGAATGAAGCTGCAACATGATCTTCATATTGATAATTGCTCGTTTACACTAGGGGATTTGGTTTTACTATACAACTCCAGACTGAAGTTGTTCCCTTGGAAACTCAAGTCTAGATGGTTGGGGCCTTTCAGAGTATCATATGTTTTCAGCCATGGGGATATTAAGTTGAAAAAAAGAAATAGCACAAAATTCAAAGTATATGGCCAAAGAGTCAAGATATATCTTGGAAATTTTAAAGAGGTGAAAACAGTGGAAGCATGGACACTTAGTGAAGTTTGAGTACAAGTTGTCGAAGTCATGCCGTGACAATAAATCAGGTGCTTCTTGTGAGGCAACCAAAGGTGGGGATTAGCTCTCAGGCGCCCAGGTATGTTCTTTTTTACCCTTATGCTTTGATGTTGCTATGTTTTGTATGTTGTTTTGACCCGTATACTTTGATGTTGCAATATTTTTTGCATTGAGGACAATGCAAACTTTTTTCGATGGGGTATAGGTAATTATGGACCTCGGTGATGTCTGAGTAAGCATGGCCTATAACTATCTAAAAATTTAGTCCAAGGGGATTTCTTGCCTATGTTATTTCCCTAAGGACATTTATGTTCTGTTGAACTGACACATTTAGGATATATAAGTAATATTAGTAGCATATTGTACTAATATCTATGACATATGTTAATTTTTGTGAAAAATGATACCCATAAAATTTTGTGTTAGGTAGTTTTGATAACAACCATGTGAAATCGATGATTGGCAATGCTTGTTCTAATAAGTAAGGTTTAATTTTGATGAAAAACATGATCAGAGAGTCTATGTTGATAGTGTAATCAGTGTCAAGTGTGTGTGAGCTTCTTTGCTTAATTTTTATACTATGTTTCAATTCAGAACTTGCCCTGTTACTCTGACTAAGATTCTAGGTTAGTTGATTAAGAAAAGATGTTAGGTTGTTGTTCATATGAGTCCACTTAGCCTAAATAACCAACCAAAGGCTCAATATATCCCTTGATCCCAATGTTTGAGTTTTGCATGAACCCTTTTCTTTATAAACACATAAGTAACCTAGACTTGTTAAATGTGAAACCCTGAATTTGGCCCCGGTCATCCCTTTAATATTATGTACCTTGGCTAAGGCAAAAATCTTAAGTTGAGGGTGGCTACCAAAAGTGGCCCTGGTTCATAGGTTGGATATTGTGCACCTCAACTTAGGCCAAAAGCCTAAGCTGAGGGTGGCTGGTGTAAAGAAAATCACACTAAATGGGGTGGAAGTTAATGATAAATAAAAAAGGGGGGAAGTGCTATAGGTGTAAGAAAAATGAATAGATGCCTAAGTAGTGAGCTAAAAAGAAAAGGTATGTGGAAATAAAAGGAAATGAGCTGAAAATATAAGTAAGGCACCCAGAATAGTTTGAAATAGGAGAAGGCCAGAATGAGTTGAAAAATAACAGTGTTTGTAGGGTAAAAGTATAGAATAACGCAGTGTTTAGGAGGGTCATTAGTCATTATGTTCCTAAAACATCATACCAAAGCCCCTTGAGCCTACTTTACAAGCCGAGAAATTCCTATAGTGATCCTAGTCCCAGCAGTCGAAGGTCATAATTCTGAGTATAGGGGCAAGAATATGGTATTGAGCGCAGTGTTTGAATATCTACTGTGAGTTTGAGTAATTTTGTTTAGTCCCAAGCATCAAATCTGAAAATACTATCGTGAGTGGGATACGTGACTTCTTTTTATGAGGGCACTTGCATTACACTATTGATTCTAGGCTATTTCAGTGATTATTGCTTATCTGTGGTTGCCTTGCTTATCATAGTTGCACTGTCACATGTATTGATCTGCATTGGTTTGTTTGATGGATATCTAATATGCATTGATAAGTACTGTGGGTACTTGTGCTTGATTTAGAGATAATGTATGTTATTAGATTGAGGTCCGTATGTTGTTATACCACTTATGTAGATTGAGTCTATGACTTTAGGACAAGCAATAATTTTAAGTTGAGGGTGTTGATGTGCTTTCAAAATTCAGCACTTTTGATGCTTAAAACTTAAAATTTCATGTGTTCTCAAAGCGATGTTAGTTGGTTGACGTGCATTTATGTTTATTTTTCAAGATTACTGGATTTGGCATGATTTTGGGCAAAGTGTTATAGATGCTAAGTTTTTAGGAACTACAACACACTCGACGGGCCATGGATAATTCCATGAGTCGTAAAGGGGTTTCCTGGGAGAGATCCAGTGAAAGGCCTATTGTCTAAAGTTGCATCCATGAACTTCCAGACAAGCCGTAGAAGATTGTATGAGTCGTGGATTGATTTCATGCCCTGAGGATCAGATTTTGCCGAGTTTCTGAAAAGTTGTTAGATGAAACTCTATACAGGCCGTAAGTCTGAATACGGCTCATAGAAAACTTGTAGATTGGACACCAGATTTTGAACAATGCATAGCATGAAGCCCAAGTACAGGCCATGGAACTTTGTACGACCCATAACTAGTCCTTAGAAGCTACCGAATCTATTTTCCTATTTCATTTTAGAGATATATTTTACTTATTATAAATAGTTTTTTAGGACTTTTTGACACAGAGACGCACTAGAGAACTGAGAGACACCCTTGTGACTTCATACATTGTGATTTTGAAATCAAAAACATTACGTTGTGATTTCTTGTTTAGAATTTGGGATTTTTTGTTTTTAATTTCATCATTGTAAGTGCTTAATTATGTTATTCCTTATCATGATTCTTTGACCTACAATGATTATGCATAGCCAAATCCACAATTAGGGTTATGAGAACCATGATGAACTAACAAGGTGAAATCGACTAATCCGTAATTCTTGGAAAGTTTACATGCTTGTGTCAATTAATTCTCTTATTTTTTTATTCATTTTTAATGATGGCCAATGTTAGAACCTGTCTAATTGTTGCTGACTCGATCAAGATAGTAACGAATAAGAGAAGAGATTAATCAACAAGACTTGATGAAATCCTTCTCATCTAATTAACCAAACTGGATGAAAGGGAGGTTGTAATGGAACAATATGTAAGGGTTAGTATTGTCACATTGTAGCGATGAATCAAATCACGTAGTGGTATTTACCTTTTTCCTGGATCAAAGGGTTTGGTAAACTTAATTACAGTTCAACATGCTGCACACTAGAAAAGATTATGATTATCTGGTGATACTGAGTTAGGAATTCATAGGGAACATGATACCCTAGTAACTTCTCTCACTAGTTTCACAACACTTACTTCTAGTTTATGTTTACTTTCTTGCAATTACAAACCCCCTTTTTTCAGGAGATAAGTAAGTTAATTCATTCGACTTGCTTGCGATTACTCCAAGTCTAACCATATTCCCTATGGGATTCTACCATAACTTTGGTTAGGTTATATATCTTGAAAATGATTATTTGAACCTTCAAAAGGAGGTGTAGCTTGGGCAATATCACTGTAATATGGTAGGAGGTTTTTACACATTATCGTAGTATATTTTTAGAGCATTATACATACTATTATTGATTTGTTGGGGTGATGGGTTGATCTCCTTCACTTCTGTTAATGAAACATTTTAAGTGTGGATTGAATTGAGATATATAGTAACCTTTTTGACTATTTGTTTGAACTTATTGAGCCTATTATGAAGTATATTCTTGCATATATTACTTATTTATATCTTTTGTGCACATGTATTTTATAACTCTTGTTCCAGGGGTATTGAAATAACAAATTGAGGATCTTAATGGGTTATATTTATGTATACCTCACTCTTTACTTATATGACAATACAGATACTGTTGCCGAGGGTGAAACTTGTGGCCAATGAGTTCATTCCCATAGAATTTGTTGTTAAGGTGAGCCTTCACATTGTTTTTGAAGGCTACTATTTCGGCTCTATTTATTATAGTTCATATTTTTTTCTTCTTCGAGTTTATACGCCTGACGTTAAACTCATGGTACTTTATTGGATGCTCCATGGTCTTAATGTGAGATTTGGGCAAGAGATATTTTGTTACATGATCTTTTTCTTTCGTAACTTGATATACTATTTTGGTTTGATAGTTATCTCATTCTTATGAGTTATGATGAGGTTTGGAGTTGCACATATTGCATTTTAGTGCTTCAATAATTTGGGTATGTGTATAAATGGTTGGTTCTCCTAACAAATGATGATAGTGGGTGCCAGTCACATCTAGGGGGTTTCTGGGTTGTGACAACTTGAAACCCTAAGAACTTGGATGATTCTTGGAAGTGGAATAATGGGAGGTTTTGAGATGATTTAGAGAGAATTTGATAGAGATTTATGGCTATAAATGAGAGAATTTTTAGAGATTCACGCATATATGTGTGTTGGGATATGTCCCAATTGTCCTCTCTTAAATTTATAAATTTTGGAAAAAATTTACAAATGGATGAAACAAGTGGGCGATGCAACTTGCCCCTGCTAAGTTCTTGTTTGTGTGAAGTTCAATTTTCTCCTATTTTGGCCTAGGAATATGTTTAGGCCACTTTCGCACTTTCCTGGAACCTCTTTGCAATGCGGATGCGTCGTACACTTTTCTTGTTAAGTCAAAATCAATCGAAAAAATTATTTTTTGATATGGTTGACCTAAAAATCAGGGGGGACCCTTTCACTACACTATTTTACCCCTTGATAAAGAATATGAAGTCAAATTTTCTGAATACGTATGGAAATTTTGATATTCAAAAAATACGTTGTAAGGACATTCTTAATCACTTAAGAGGTGTTACAATACCTCCCCTTTGGGAACATTCGTCCTTGAATGTGATGAAAATATGCTTGATAAAAGTAACAAGACAAACTTCAGCCCCAACACAAATGCATCAATGCAACTTAAACATCATTTTCATGAAAACTTCAATCTTATGAGTCAAGTATCATCAAAACATATTACCATAAGTATGAATGCATGTAACATGACATCCAAGCATTGAAGTACATGAGTTGACACTTTAAACATGATTATCTTATTACCTTAGGCTTGAGTAGAGTGAAAAAGTTAAGGATATCATTTCATCATGTCTGCTTCTGCTTTCCAAGATGCACTTTGGACTTGTTGGTTCCTCCAAAGGACTTTAATGGATGTTATGTCTTTGTTCCTTAATCCCTTCACTTTCCTATCCAACATCCCAATTTGAACCTTATCATATGTAAAATTCTCCTTATAACTCACATCCTCTAAGGGAACTATGGATTTTAGATCCCCCATGAATTTTTTCAACATTCACACATGGAATATTGAATGGATCATATTAATTTCCAATGACAATTGTAACTCATAAGCCATCTTGCCAACCCTTCTCATGATTTTGTAAGGCCCTACAAACCTATGGCTCGACTTTCCTTTCTTTCCAAATTGGACAACATCTTCCATGGGTGACACCTTCAAGTAGACCCTAACACCAACACTAAACTCAAGGTCCCTTCTTCTCACATCTGAATAGGACTTTTTCCTACTTTGAGCCACATTTAATCTTTTTCTTTTGAACCTCACTTTTTCCATGGCATCCATTGCCAAACACGATCCAATCAAGGCTATTCACCAACTTCAAACTATCCATTTGGCGACTTACATTGTGTTTTATATAGGGCCTCAAATGGTGTCATTTGAATGCTTGAGCGAAAACTATTATTGTAGGCGAACTCAATGAGAGGTAAATTATCATCCCAACTTCTCTCGAATTCCAAGATACACGCCCTCAAAATGTCTTCTAATGTTTGAATTCTCCAAGGATACACACTCTGGAGTTTGATATACCAAGCTTGAATCTTTGGTGCTTAAGGAGCACTTAGTAGAAGGTTAGCCTATACAAAGACTAATGGAAGTTACTGGCTAAGAGGCTACAGAGGTTCAAAATAAGATTTGCATCCTTTGTTTT
The DNA here is from genome assembly GCA_029948455.1 of Solanum rostratum. Classification (NCBI taxonomy): domain Eukaryota; kingdom Viridiplantae; phylum Streptophyta; class Magnoliopsida; order Solanales; family Solanaceae; genus Solanum; species Solanum rostratum. Next base: position 25,078,966 of record CM057045.1, read on the forward strand.
TTTAATCTAAAGGTGGTTAAATTCACTATATCCAGGTTTACAAGGCCCTTAACAAGTCTACAAAGATTAGCATAGGAGTTGAAGATATGGTTGACATCAAATGAGAGGCTGGTCGAAGCAAGTTTATACACAAGTTGATTTTCCTCTTGCAGGCAGTGATTAATGGTAAAACCATGCTCTTCTACTAATTTGTGAATCTTCTTAATTGGGATGTACATTCTCCCAGGATACTTCAATTTCAATGATGACTTTAATAAGTAATATGGAGTCAGTGTCTCCGATGATCAGATTTACTCTTCTTTGGATGCATAGTTCAATTTCATGTAGCATGGACATGGATTCTTCCCAATTAGTGGTTTCCTTCTCCAAGATTTACAATGAAGGCCATGATGACCTTTAGGATTTCATTCTTCAGTATCCCATCTTCACTGCAGTTTCCATTAACATAAGATCCATTTGTGTTAATCTTAGCAATCATAATTGGTAGTCTAATCCATTTAACTCTTATGGAAGTGTTATGATAGTGGTGTTAAAATGTTTATTAATGTTTTCTGTGGAGTTCTCAACTTTGATCCTGCCAAAGGTTGACTACAAAGTGAAAAACAAAATGTCAGTAATGTTTCTTTTTAATTTGTAAACAGAAGGCTTAGTTGATTCATATTTTAGTTGTATGCTCCTCCAAAACTCCCAACAAATAAACATGGGTAATACTATAGTGATTTGTGCTACCACTAGGTTGAAGACTTTTTTAGTCCATCATTTCTATAGCAGGTTCATCAAATTAATGTTGGAATACTGTATCCCAATAGGAATTGCATATAGCCTTCGAATCTTTTTAGCATATTCACCTACATAGAAAATATGTTCTACATTTTTAAAAGTGTTAGGGGCACTATATTTTAGTGCAACAATAGCAAGTAAAAGATAATGGAATACCAAATCTAAAGTTATGAGTTTTTTTTAAAAAAAAAGTAATGAAATACCAAGTCTGTCAACATTGGTATCCGTAAGAAGTCCATTAATAATGGCTCTACAAGTTAAGGACATTTTGAAGGGGAAACCTTTATGCCATATTTTATTAAAAGTTGTGTTGAAAGTACCTTGTGCCTAAAAATATTCTAGGTCGACGCCACAATGAAAATGCCTGCGCTAGTAAATGTTGATTTTTTAACAAAGAAACTAAGAGAATAACTAGAAAGATTTTGAGAGAGAAAAATACTGTAGTGTTGTCAAAGAGAATTGTTTTATTAATAATTCAAGACATATTTATAGCTACAATTTCTAACTGAAAATAGAAAAATATGCTTCTAAACTTATCCTATAACATTCAAATAAAAACAAACTAGGACTCTAGTAAAATAATTTAAAACAAATACTAAAACTTAGGTAATGAATATCTGTAAAAGAAATCTTTTAAAGAAAATGTAGCTAATGATTTAAATTCTCCAATATCTTGAGACATATCTTCAACACTCCTCCTTGGATCAGGAATCGTAGATTGCAATCTCATCTGAAATTGACCTCATGAATAAATCTGACAATTTATCTTTTATCTTGCAAGGCTTGACATCCACGTGAGCCTCAATTAAAGTCTGCCACTTATGCACCAAAGATGATAGTTTTCACCATAAAAAATGGGAGGAGCAATTTGTGAAAAACTATTTTCAAAATTCATCTCACAGGTTCTTCAAGAAAATGGCTCTGATACCGATTGTTCATTTGTTAACAAAGAAACTAGGAAAATAACCGAGAAAGATTTTGAGAGAAAAATTATTAGAGTGTTGTTAAAGGAATTGTTTCATTAATAATTTAAGACATATATTTATAACTACAAATCCTAACTGAAAATAGAAAAATATGCTACTAAACTTGTCCTATAAAATACAAATAAAAACAAACTAGGACTCTAATAAAATAATTTAAAAAATACTAAATCTTAGCTACTGGATATCTATAAAATAAATCTTTTAAAGAAAATGTAGATAATCATTTTAGTTCTTCAATATCATGAGACATCTCTTCAACAGTAAGGAACCAACCAAACAGGTTTATCTTATTCTTCATTGTTCAATTTCAGCCCCAAACCTGCAATCATGATCTTAGCCTGAGTGAGAACGAAGATAATTCTGCAAGATGTTCTAATTCCATCTTTTATTGATGAGGATCTCTTTATCATGATATTACGACCCCTAATTAGTAGGCAAAAACTTGTATCGGGGACCCAAATAGGACCGATTGTTTCACTAAATATTTAACTTACCTTTGTCCACAATCCATTTGATTTCATTTTCTGCTTTCTCTTTAATGTTATACATATGTGCCATGTAGATTGTTCTTTCCTCTAAGTAGTCATAACAAGATGAGTATCTTGGAAATACGTATGCTTCATAAATTCAGTCCGCAGTGACTTGTTGGTTCGAAGATTCCACCACTGTTTGAGGAAGAAGATAGTGCATATACATCACCAATACTTCTGATATTAATCCCACCCTCTTCAAAATAAATATGTAGAGTTTTCAAAGGAATCCAATGATGTTTACCACCTTCTTCTTTGCAAGACCAAAAAATTATCATGCCCCACGCCGAGGGCCTAGACGCGATACGATGAATGGGAGCCCAAGGGGATCCCAAACAAGCTTCTTAAGCATGTGAAGCACATCTTTGGTTTTGCGAAAGAAATAAGGAGAAATGAATATATAGCACATAATTTCTAAGGGAAGTAAGGCTTTGGACTCACGCTATGGGGATGTCATAGGAAAGGGGGTAAACATGAATCATATAGCAAATAATTTCTAATGGGCGGGTAAGTATGACTCATGCTATGGGGAAAGGCAAGGGTTTGGGACTTCCATCTTATCGAGAATTTAACATAAAAGGGGAGAATGGGACTAAGGGATGTATTGATAACATAAAAGCACATGGAGTTAAGCTCAATTATACATAACCATCACAATATCCAACAACACCTCTAATTAAGAATATTGCAGGGGCCAAGACATCTCCCAAGTTCAGCTTCAAAAGATAGTATTCAAAAATAAATGAGCCTAAACAAGGCATGAAAAGTAAGTGGAATCTCATCCTTCGATGTGGAGGACTCACCAAGCCATCTTCCACCAGAACATCTAACCACGTGGAGGAGAAAAGTGGTAAGGAGCTCTGGTTCCTACATGGTGAAATCATATACACAAAAGGTATGTGTTAGAACTTGGAATATACTAAGTATGCGGGGTGAAAATACAAGGCCCATAAGCCATATTTAAACAATATGTATAATTGAAGTCAACGGATACAAGCTCAATATGTCATGCATGCTCAATGCCACAGTCAAATTATGTAAGAATGAATCATCAAAACATGTAAAATATCATACATAGATGGGAAGGGACCATAACTGACATGTAAGACCAAGCGAGCTACTACTTGGAACGCAGATGTTCACTCCACATTGGACTAGAAGGGATCTACCTTGACGGGGTAAGACAAAACTCACTTTATGGGAACACTACCCTTTTCAAAAAATGCCTCATAATTACTTCATGGAAAAACCACCCATTTCGATTCATACATCTTAGTAACCTTACGGGAACACCACCTATTTTGGTATATGATTCATATGTTGATATCGCGCAAGTTACACCTCCTTTTTGGAGGATAAAGTAGTCGCTATCAAGAAATAGAACCTAACAAAGGTTAGGGTCGAACCCACAAGGAATACATAGACTTAAGAGTATTCAATGATCACAATTTGAATGGTTAACCAATTTACTTCCCGAAAAGGGGGTATGCAATAATCGATGAATAATATAACTAAATTAACTGACATAAGAGAAGTCGATATGGAGAGAAACTAGGGTATTGTGTTCTCCATGATTCTCCAACTCAGTATCACAAGATAACCTAATTCTTTTCTAGTGTATAGCATATAGGCAGGTAAGTTATGTTCACCAAGCCCTTCGGTCAAAGGTGAGAGGTGAATTTTACTATGAGACTTAGCCCATCTCCATAGTGTGCATTACTAACCCTTATCTGTTAGCCCAGAACAACCTCCCTTTAGCCTAGTTTGTTTGATTAGATGAGAACATATCAATCGAGTCCTGTTAATTAATCTCTTTTCCTATTCATTACCACCTTGGTCCAGCCAGTAATACTAGGCGGGTTCTAATGTTGGCCACGATCAGAAAACATGCAAAACAAGGAGAGTTGATTAATACATATATATGCGCCTTTCAAGAATTATGAATTATCCGATTTTATATTGTCAGTTCTTCATGATTTTTACCACTCTACTTATGGATTTAACTATCATGCTTTGTGTAGATGCAAAAATTATGGATTGAAAAAACATAATTGAACACTTACACAATCGAACTAGGAAAAAGAAAATCCAATTTCAATAAGAATCACAAGCTAAAAATGAAATTCAAACATAAGTGTTCTCAAAGACTCCAATATGATCTCATAACTTTCTCTCTCTAATTCCTCCGTTTTCTAAGTACCTGACGAAAACTTAAAAAACATCTTCCCCTCTTATAGAAACTAATCTAAAAACCTATTTATGATTAGTAAAATAGAAGTCCTAAACAAAATAGGAGAACTGGTCCGCACAACATACGAAAGGGATTTACGGGCCGTATTGCATTCCACGGCCCGTAATCGGGGTCTCATACTCCACTATTTGAAATTTGGACTTCAACTCCATGACACCCCTCTATGACTCGTGAAGTAGTTTACGACCCGTAAAGGGTGTTTCGTCTGATGAACTTCAGAAAGTCCCAATCTCTGATCCTCATGGCATGAACCATCTTCTACGACTCGTAAAAACCTCTACAGCTCGTCTGCATATTTGTAGAATAAACTTCAGAAAACAAACCCTCACTAAAATTATTCACAAAACTATCCTATGGCCCATAGAACGATCTACATCTTATAAAGGGGCTCGTATAAAAACAAAAATCAGCAACTTCTGCACTTTTTCCCAAAATTAAGGGCAACTTGTAATCCTGCAAATATAAACACAAAAACACATAAAACCAACTAACATCGCATTGAGAACACACTAAATCCAAAGTTTTAAGCATCAAAAGTCAAACGACGAACTCGATCCACATAGATAATACAACAATACACAGACCTCAAACCCATGGCATACATCATAGAAATCTCAAACTCAGTTACCCACACCAACTTTTCAAAACAGGATCAGATAGTTGTCTAGCAACCCAATACAAACTGGTGCATGTGATAACACAACTATGACACGTGAGGTAGTATCAACAATCCACAATCATTGAACAAGTCTAGTGTTAACAACACAATGCAAGTGCACTCAAAGAAAGAAGTCCCATATCTGATACTCAATGATGTTTTCATGCATAACCTTGGGACTATGCAAAATCACTCTCTCTCACAAAAGATCTTCATACATCATGCCTAATACTATAGGCTTGCCCCTATACTCATGATTAAGACTTTCAACTAACTGGATGAGGATCACTTTATGAGTTTCTAGACTTGTAATGTATGTTCAAGGGGCTTTGGTATGACATTATGGAAACATAGTGACTAAAGGCCCTCCTTTACACTACATTTTTCTAAGCTTTTGCCCTACCAACTCTGTTACTTTAACCTTATCTTCTCTTTTTCCTATTTTCAAGCTTTTCTGGGTACTTTCTTTTCACCTTTCAGCTTTTTGCCTTATTTCTACATCATTTGGATTTTTAGCTCATAACTAAGACATCACTTGTTTTTCTTCTACCCAGTACATGATTTCTCTATATCACTAATTCACCCCCTCATTTTTGTGTTTCACCCTTACAATAGCCACCCTCAACTTAGGTTTTAGCCTGTGTTTTGGTGCGTAATATCCGTCCTCAGAACCAGCACTACTTTTTGTAGCTACCCTCAACTTAAGATTTTTGCCTCAATCAAGGTGCAAATGTTCAAGAAAGGACCAAGGCCAATTTCAAGATTTTACAACTAACAAGGCTAGGTTAATCAGGTGTTTTCAAAGAATAGGTACATGTTAGGATCAAACATTAGAGACAAGGGATATATTACAATTTTGGTTGGTCATCTTAGGCTAAGTGGACTATTAAGAACAATGGCCTAAGATCCTTTCCTAATCCAATTAATCTATCATCTAATTTAGAGTTACAGGGCAAGTTCTAAATTAGGAAAAAATACATGAATCTAGCAAATTAAGCTCACACCCACATGGAACTGCATACATCATCAGCAAAAGACTCTCAGGTCATGCTTCTTATCTTAATATATCCCCACTTATCAGAACAAACATTGTCACACACTTAAACATGCATGGTTGCTATCTAACTACTAATCAAAATAATTTTTTTGTTGGTATCATTTTCAAACAAGACACACCAAACATGCTATATGCCGCAAGTATTAGTACTATATTCTACAAATACGATCTAAACATCCTAAACATGTTGGTTCAACAGAAATTAAATATCCACGGGGAAAAGGAACGCATGCAAGAAAACCAAGGGATCAAAAATTGGGGTAGCTATGCACCCAAGCTACATACACTTCACTAAGACCCATAACTGCTCACACCCCATCGAAAAAGATGTGCATTGTCATTATTGCACAAAACCAAAGCAAAATAAAACATATGGGGGTCAAAAAAATACCTTGGCACCTAAGCATCAGTGTCCACTTTGGGTTGCCTCACAAGTAGCCCTTGATATATTATCGCGGCGTGATATAGATGGCTTGAGTACTCAGACATCCTTAATATCCCAGTCTTCCACCATTTTTATCTCTGCCACATATCTAAGGAATGGCTTGGCTCTTTGGACATTTATATTGAAAGTTCTTCCACTCCGTCTTTCTAACTCAATGGCCCCATGATCAAAGACACGTGCTACTCGAAAGGGACCCATCCATCTTGATTTGAGCTTCCCAAGGAACAACTTCAATCGTGAATTATAGAGCAACACCATTTCCTCTGGTGCAAATTGGCGGTTCTGTATGCTACGGTCATGTTGCAATTTCATTTTTTGTTTGCACAAGGTTGAGCTCTCATATGCCTTCAATCGAAACTCATCAAGCTCATTGAGTTGGCTTAGTCTAGAGTTTACTGCATTATTCCAATCCAAGTTTAACTTATTCAATGCCTACATTGCTTTATGCTCAAGTTCTACTAGAAAGTGAGATGTTTTCCCAAAGACAAGTTCGTGGGGAGACATGCCTATAAGGGTCTTGAATGCGGTCTGGTATGCCCATAATGCGTCATCCAAGTTTTGCGACAAATCTATCCAGTTTGCATTCACAGTCTTGGATAGAATTTGTTTAATTTCCCTATTAGACACCTCCACCTACCTGCTAATCTGAGGATACAGCATCGCCACCCCATGTTTCACTCCATACTTTTCAAGAAGAGCTTTAAAAAATTTATTGTAGAAGTGAGAACCTCCATCACTGATGAATGCCCGAGAGGTACCAAACCTTGAGAAGATTTTCCTTTTTATAAATGTTATGAGACATTTTCCATCATTGTTTGGTAGAGCCACGACCTCAACCCACTTCGATATATAATTCACAACAACTAGGATGTACTTGTTTCCATGTGAGCTAACAAATGCTCCCATGAAATCTATCCCCCATACATCAAAGAACTCAATCACCATAATAGGGTTTAGAGGGAGCTCATGTTTGCGGGAAACACCACCTTCTCTTTGGCACCGATCACAAGCTTTGGTATAGTCGTGGACGTCTAGGTGAATAGTAGGCCAATAATACCCACACTACAATATCTTATGTGTTGTTTGAATTCCGCTATGATGCCCACCCACCAATGACGCGTGGCATCCCTCAAGTATCCTTATCATCTCAATCGCAGGAAAAAGTGATGAATTATCCCGTCAGTGCATACACGAAACAAGTATGGGTCATCCCAAAAGAACTTTCTCATATCAGACATAAACTTCCAACACTATTGTGTATTCAGGTCGGGCGGCACGATGGAACTTACCAAATAGTTTGCATAGTCTACAAACCAAGGTATCAAATCAAGAGATATAGCCCAACATTCTCTCATATGAAAAAGAATCATAGATCTCCAATCTATCATCCAACATTATCATTGCCCCATCTTCTATTCTGGAGAGGTGATCTGCAACTAGATTCTTTGTCCCTTTTCTGTCTATGACATCGCAAGTTAAACTCTCGCAAGAGAAGCAACCATCACATCAACCTTGGTTTCGCATTCTTCTTAGCCATCAAGTATCTAAGTTCTGAGTGGTCTGTATGCACCACTATTTTGGCCCCCAACAGATATGACCTGAACTTTTCGAATGCAAAGACCACAACGAGTAACTCTTGTTCAATGACAATGTAATTCTTTTGGGTTGTATTTAGGGATTTGCTGACAAAGTATATGGGATGTAATATCTTCTCCTGGCGCTGTCCCAATACTACACCTAGAGTGACCCCACTTCCATCACACATGATTTCAAAGGGCTTGGACTAGTCTGGATCTACAATGATTGGTGTGAGATCAACCGCTTCTTCAAATCTTCAAAGGTTTTGACGCACACATTATCAAACACGAACTTAGCATCTTTCACCAACAATCTGCATAATAGATATACAATTTTGGAGAAGTCCTTTATGAACCTTCGATAGAATCTTTTATGCCCCAAGAAACTCCTCTCACCCTTGACTGAGATGGGTGGTAAAAGCTTCTCGATCACCTCCACTTTAGCTCTATAGATCTTGATCACTTTGCTATATATCCTATGCACCTACACAATGCCCTCTTTCACCATGAAATGACACTTTTCCTAGTTCAACACTAGATTGCTCTTCTCGTATCTTCGCAAAATGGCATGTAGGTGCCCAAGCAGTCCTTAAATGAGTCTCCGACCACAATAAAGACATTCATGAAGACTTTAATAGTTTCTTCAACCATGTCTGAGAAGATGGACATCATGTATCTCTAGAATGTTGTTGGGGTGTTAGACAACCCAAATGGCAACCTCTTGAATGTGAAGGTGCCATAGGGGCATGTAAATGTCAATTTCTCTTGATCTTCTACAGCAATGGTGATCTGATTATAGCCTGAGTACCAATCAAGGAAGCAATATCAACCCTTTCTAGCTAGGCGATCTAACAGTTAATCCATAAATGGCATAGGGAAGTGATCTTTTTTTGTCAAAGCATTAAGTTTTTTGTAATCCATTCATACCCTCCATATTGTGACTGGCCATTTCGGGTTAAACTAATTATTGGCATTTAGTACCACTATGATACCTCATTTCTTTGGAACGCACTAAACAGGGGTCACCCATTCACTATCAACAATCGGGTAGATTACTCCTGCATCCAACCATTTGATGATCTCTTTGCATACAACTTTTCGTATAGGAAGGTTGAGGTGCCTTTGGTGCTCAATACTCGGCTTGTAATCCTTGACTTGCTGAATTTTTGTGTGTGCATACCCCAAGAGTGATATAAATGATATCTGCAATTATCCATTTGATGGTCTTCTTGAACTGTTTAAGCACCATTACATGGGCACTCACTTGCTCCTCATTCAAATCCGCAGAAACTATAATTGGTAAGGTGTTGTTGGCTCCCAAAAATGCATACCTCAAATGTGCTGGAAGGACCTTCAACTCTAACACCGATGGGTCTTCTATAGAGGGCTTTGTCGGTGGTGCCTCCTGATTCTGCAAATCTAACTCTAGCTTAGTTTGGTGCCTAGGACCGTACAACACCCCTAGACAATTCACTGTCTCCTCATAGTTTGGGATACCATCACCATCGATGTTTATCAACACTGCCTCCAAAGTGTCAACACCCAGTCTTACCTCAAGTGGTACCACTGGTTAAGTATCATCAACAGCCTCGATAACAAAAACCTCTCTCAAATCATTGTTTTTCTTTGTTTGCTGATAGATGTTGAACACGACCTCATATTTCCTAAATCTAAACTTGAGTTGTCCCTTCTCCATATCCACCAAGGTGCATCTGCTGGCTAAAAAGGGTCTCCCCAAGATGATAGGGACTTCAAAATGACTTCATAGTCAAGAATCAAAAGGTCTGCGAGGAATATGAACTTCGCAACTTTGCATAGCGCATCGTATAGTATCGCCACAGGCTTCTTCACCGTGCGATCCCTCATCAACAACTGCATACCTGTTGAAGTAGGGTTCCCAATCCAAGCTTCTTGTAGACTGTAATGGGCATAATATTAATACTAAAACCTAGATCACATAGTGCCCTTGCGAACTCCGTATCTCTAATAGTGCAGGGTATGGTGAAAGCACCGGGATCTTCTCGCTTCTGAGCTAAGGACATTGTAGCAATAGCACTGTAATGTTAAAGCTCTTGAGAGAGCTCCTAACTAATCGTACGCTTTTTAGGGACCAAATCTTTCATGTACTTTGCATACCTTTGCATTTTCTCTAATTCCTGAATGAGAGAGATGTTGATGGAGAGTTTCTTAAGCATGGAGAGAAAGTGCTTTAATTTTCCTTCCTCCCCCCTCTTTTTGATTCTTTGAGGGAAGGGAGGAGGAGGTCTATGAATGGGCTTCAACTTCTGCAGCATCGGCAACTTCACTCACCCCATCCGTGCCACAATCATCTCCTATCTCCATATCTTTGGCCATAACCATCTCCTCTCGGACATCATCCTCATCAGTTCATATGGGAGGATCAATGATGCTCTTCCCACCCCGAGTAGTAACCTCCATACACTGTCCTTTATTTTTTGGATTCTAAATTGTGTTACTAGGAAGTGTATTCCTCTGATGCTAATTAAGTTGAGTTGAAACTTGGCCGAAATGTTGTTCAAGTTGTTTGATAGCGACAGAGTGAGACTCAATTTTCTGATTTATACAAGAAATCTCTGATTTCATGCCTCTTAGAGTCTCATCCTGCATCCCAGCTTTCTTCAACATGCGATCAAACATCTTCTCAATTCGAGAACTTCTTGCACCTACGTTGCGGTTATGCAGTGGAACATAAGGACAATTTCTGAAGCCTTCTTCGTGACCCCAATCTACATCTCTCTATGGACCCCTATTCCCATCATAATATCCTCCGTGGTTTTCCCTGTAAGCTTCATCTCTGTTAAAGTTCCGACCTTAGTTTGACCTTGGGGCCAATAATCCTAATTGGACCCTTAGGAATCGGTCCAGAATCCCCCCTTCTGATCAGCAACAAAACACGCATCCTCAATCATAATATGGCTCATCATACATAGGTGCATATGGAGGTTGATGAACCACTGCATTTGCTCGCTCTTGGTTCTACTTCATCATTACCTCCATACCTGTGAAAATCTAGGCAATCGGTTGCATGATTTCTTCATTGATTCTGGCTTGCTCTAGACCCACACTAACAACATATGAACTTTTAGTGGATACTCTGCCTCTCTGTTCCCATGCACGATTAGTCTTGACCACTCTTTTCATTCGTTTTGCGACCTGTGCTAATGGTTTGTCTAATAACATGCCCCCTTGATAATGTCAATACATGCTCGACTGTTCTCATCAAAGGCACGACATCATCAACTATCTTGTAGTCTGGGAGACTCCTCAAACATTTGGTGAACTGCTCCCACGTAGTACTGATTAAATCACCAGGAAGTTGCTCAAAATCATTGATCTGGTCCTACAACTTGAGCTTCTTTGATATAGGAAAGTATCTCTCCAAAAAGGCCTTCTATAAGTCTGCCCAACTGGTGATCGAACTCTGCAGGAGCTCAGATAGTCATAATGTTGCATTGCCCATAAGAGACAATAGGAAGACACGAACTCCCACAACATCCATAGATGTATTTCGTGTTCCCATTACACTCTTGCAGATGAATATCACATTGTGTAGGTGTCTTAGAGGATCCGCCGATGGTAAGCCTGCAAATAGCCCACGGTTCTGCAACATCTGAAGTAATCCACTCGATACTGTGAACTTTGTGTCAGCTGATAGTGGTGGCAACACAATAGCTCTAGTCACCTCCATAGTCATATGATTCATCCTGTCTTGATTCCACTGCGTAAGCATTGGCATTAAAATCCTGAGACTGTGGAGCAATGTCCTCTAGAGGAGTTGGGTTCTCATTATCAGCATTATCAGTGTTATTCCTATTCAGAGTTGCATTGGCCGCATTGTTGGTGTTATCTTTGGCCATTCTCCTAAAAGTTTTGTGGATTTCAAGATCAAATTGAGTTAAGGGATTTCCTTGACTCGGGGTGTTGGGTATACACTACGATTACACCCTAAAAAAGAACAAAAATAATAAACAAAAGAAAAATAGTAGAACTAAGGATTAACACCCGAATTACGTATGAGTTCACTAAGTCTAGTTGTATTCCCCGACAACGTCGCCAAAATCTTAATGTCTCTTAACTTACACCTCCTCTTTAGAGGATAAAGTGGTCGCTGTCAAGAAATAGAACCTAACAAAGGTTAGGGTCGAACCCACAAGGAATACGTAGACTCAAGAGAATTCAATAACCACAATTCGAATGGTTAACCGATTTACTTCCCAAAAAGGGGGGTTATTGCGATAATCGATGAATGATATAACTAAATAAACTGACATAAGAGAGAAGTAAATATGGAGAGAAACTAGGGTATTGTGTTTCCCATAATTCCCCAACATAGTATCACCGGATAACCTAATTCTTTTCTAGTATATAGCATGCAGGACGGTAAGTTATTTTCACCAAGCCCTTTGGTTAAAGGTGAGAGGCGAAGTTATCTATATGACTTGGACCATCTCCATAGTGTGCATTACTAACCAATACCTATTAGTCCTTGTACAACCTCTCCATGGCTCCGTTTCGTTGATTAGATGAGAACACATCAATCGAATCCTATTAATTAATCTTTTTTCCTATTCATTACTACCTTGGTAAAGTTAGTAACACTTGGCTGGTTCTAATGTTGGCCACCATAAAAAACATGCAAAATAAAGAGAGTTAATTAATACATGCATATATACCTTTCAAGAGTTATGAATTATCCAGTTTTACTTTGTCAGTTATTCATAGTTCCCACAACCCTAGTTGTGGATTTAGCCATTCATGTTTTCTGTAGATGCTAGAATTATGGATTGAGAAAACATAATTGAACACTTACACAATAGAATTATGAACAAGCAAATCAAACTTCAATAGGAAACACAAGCTAAAAGATGAAATTCAAACGCAAATGTTCTCAAAGACTCTTAAATATGATCTCACTATTTTCTCTCTCTAATTCCTGAGTTCTCTGAGTACTAGACGAAAACTTAAAAAACTTCTCCCCCTCTTACAAAAAATAATCTAACAATCTATTTACAATCAGCAATATACAAATCCTAAGCAAAATAGGAGAACTGGCCGACATGCCATACGAAAGAGGTTTACAGGCCGTATTGCATTTCACGACCTGTAATCGGGGTCTCGTACTCCACTTCTAGAAATTTGAACTTCAACTCTACGAAACCCCTCTATGACTTGTAAAGTTGTTTATAACCCGTAAAGGGGGTTTTGTCTGATGAACTTTAGAAAGTCCCAAACTCTGATCCTCAAGGCACGAGCCATCTTCTACAACTCGTAAAAACTTTTACGCCTCATCTGCATATTCGTAAAATAAAATTCAGAAAATAACCCCCTACTGAAAATTGTTCACGGAATAGGATCTCGTATAAAAACAAAATTAGCAATTTCTACACTTTTCCCAAAATCAAGGCGAATTCCTGTAATCCTGGAAATATAAACACAAAAACAAATAAGACCAACTAACATCGCATTGAGAACACACAACATTCTAAGTTTTAAGCATCAAAAGTTTTGTATTTTGGCAGCATATCACATGTGTTGTGTGGGAACACCACCCATTTTGGTGATTCATGCAACATAAGCTATATAGATCCATTAGCTAATTCACAAACCTATGGTGACAACATAGTTATGGGACAATGGTTATCTACCAAAGTCCGCTCTGTGCTAGGTCACAATCCCAAGGAATTTTCAAATTATTCTTATTATAGTAATATGTGAAGCATTGCAATATCCTCATAGTTCATAGAGTAACTCATCGAATAAAGCTTCATCATATCAAGGATAGGGCTTCATAATTGTTCATTACTTTCACAACATTGTCATAATTCATAGTGTACATATTAGCCCTTCACAAATCATATCGTTCGTAAATAACATATCCTTCCATAATGCCTTTGTCAACATAAGAAACTTGGTTCATAATTTAGTAAAACATGGTGGGTATGTATACATTCTCAAAACCATTCAAAAACACACTTTATACATGAGAAGAAGAGCAAAACCCCTTTTTCAAATCATGCTAAATAACCCATCATATCATAGTAAAGCATAGTTAGGGCATCCTTAGACCCTCATCTTAGATCATATATTTCCATGACTCGTCGTGTCACAATGTAATACAAAGACAAACTAGCATAGTACTCATCATAATATCATCATAGGTTTCTTCAGATCATGTCATGCAAAAAGTTCATGGAGTCTTTATAAACACCCATAACGTGGAAAGAGACTTGAAGAAGAAAAGGTTGAGCTTGTGCAAGGAAGGTTCCCACAATCAAAACCCACATACCTTACCAACTTAATGAAGAGAAAATTCAATTTGGAAGTGAAGAAACCAAAACGCTAGTTTGCACCTTCTTGCTTAAAGCCTTGAGGAAACTTGAGAGTGTTTTTGAACTTACAGAATTTTTGAATGGGGAGAAAATGAGAGGAATTAGAGTTATAAGGCTGATAAGGGGTCCCTTGGAAGCCAAAATGATGTTGTATAAGAATAAAATCCTAAGAAATTACAACACTGTCCCTTTTTAAAATTGGCCTACGAGACCCCGTTTACAGGCTGTAGACTATCCTACGGGTCGTAGACTATCCTACGGGCCGCAGATGAGGTTTCATCTGATAAACTCTCGGAGAACCCCTTTTTCCATTCTCCCTCTATGACATGGTCTACGACTCGTAGAAGATTTTATGGATCATCTGATGAGTCATAGATCGAACTCCTAAAAGATCCTAATTTTTCGTCAAGTCTTCCCAGGTTCTACAAACCCACATACGGGCCATACTTCATCTTATGATCCGTAAACCCCCTCGTAAAAATTGACAGTTCAAATTTTTCCAGAGCTTATTTTCTTGCATCTTTCATGCTCCCAATAGGTAGGGTCTTACAAAAACTAGCAAAACATCTTTTAATATCACCCAATGTACCTTAAGGAGGTTGTAAAGAAACAAGAATATGCGTGGGGAGGGCTAAGAGGACATGCTTGATCATGACAACTCCTTCTCTATCGAAAGTAGTTTGTTATATATGCGGCTCTTTGATTCTGTTAATGATGTTCTTGACTAAATTATTAAAGTGACTATTCTTCTTCTTCCCACTAATAAGAGCGCACTGAAGATATTTTATGGAAAATTCATGTTGATTTGTACCTATCATGAGCTTTGTCTTGGCAATAAAGTTTTGTTTAGCATTATTAGCTACAGAGAAGCAACTTTTGTTCTTGTTAATTAGCTAACCAGATATATTCTCATAGGTGTGGAGGGTTTTGAGGAACATATCTAATGTTCCTATACTCCTATCGTGAAACAAAATTATATCATCTGCAAAAGAGAGATGGTTCACATGGGCCATTTTGGTTCATATAAATGTTTTTGTAACCCATTCTCCTTAGCAGAGCATTAGGCATTTGAGATAGTAATTTAGAGGAAAGTACAAAGAGGGAGGGAGGGAGAGGCTCACCTTGTCTTAGACCTTTCCCTGACTTGAAGAAGCCTTGTCTATCTCTATTAACAATGATAGAGTATCGTTTGTTAGAAATAAACCTATAAATTAAATCAATCTAGATCTCATATAAACCCATTTTTCTAAGAGATATGCATAGATAGGTCCATGATGCCCTATCATATGCCTCAACCATGTCTAATTTGATGATCATATTGCCTCCCCTATTAGGTTTTTTAATGTCATTGATGATTTCCTGCACCAAGAGGATGTTTTCAGAAATTCATCCACCCTTTATAAAACCTAATTGGTTATTCGAGATAATCTTAGGGAGAATGGGGCTGACCATGCTATTCAAAATTTTGGACATGATTTTTCTAGTCACATTATAAAGACTGATAGGTCTTAGATCTATGAAGTATTGGGGAGATTCCACTTTAGGGATCATGACAAGGCAAGTGTGAGCATAGAATTTTGTGAGTTCAGCACCTCCAAAGAAGGTTTTGATAGTCATATGTAGGTCTTCTTGGATAATATCCCAAGTACTTTGGAAAAAAGTCTGCACAGTACCCATCTGGTCCGCGAGCACTATTTGGATCCATGGAGAAAGTTTCTTTTTTGACCTCATGTATTGTGGAACTGCTGATGAGCATTTTATTATCTTGGTCAGTGACTTTGATTCCCCATTGGTTGGTGGCCTCCAAATTCTGTGTTTGTTGCTTTGAGGAGAAGGTTTTCAAGAAATATTGTATCGCTACTTCGGAGATCGCTTCTTTTCCCTCAATTCATAGGTGTTGTTTATCCATAATCTATTAATAAGAAGCCTTTTACTTCCACCTCTTCAAAACCCCATGAAAGTAGGCAATATTAACATCCCCTTACTCAAGCCATTTAATTCTAGTTTTTTTTACTCAAGACAGTGTCTTATACTTTTTAGAACCCGGTGTATTAAGCTCTAGCCCTTGATAATGCCATCTTATTTTCACACTGTTGTCATGGATATTTTTTTCTTCTAATTAAACAATTTTTTATTTCCATTTATTAGAATCCTCATAAGTATCTCCAAAAAGCTTCTTTTGACCAGTCGCGTAGAATCTTAGCAGTTTTTTTTTAACTTTTGTGGAATGATATAGAAAGGGTTACCAGTGACCTCTTTTTGTTAGCTCGAATGTACTACCTGCAAAAGGTTATGGTGAGTAGTCCAAACTTAAAGGAATTTGAAGTATTTAATGTTAATAGTTTGATCATTGTTAAGTTTAATGAGCAAAAGGGTATGATCAGAGTAAGCCATTGACAAGAGTGTCACACAAGTACCCTCATTGTTATCAAACCATTGGTAGTTATACAATAGTCTATCCAATTGTTTTCATATTGTCTCTAAGAGAAGATTGTATCCTGTAAACCACAATCTTCAATGTAAGAAATAAAGTCAAAGTTGTTATTCATGTTAAAGGGTCTCCCTCCCAGCTTCTCCTTTGCGCCTGTGGCTGAGTTGAAGTCTCCAATTACACCCCATGATTCTTGTATCATTGTTATGGAAATTTTAAATTATCCCAGAGCTCAATGCTCATTGTACCTCTTGTGTTTTATCATAATCTACAAAGTCTATAATTTTATCATAGTGTTTGTTTATGTCATTGTCTGACTTGTTGCCTTCAAGACCAACTTGTGTCATTTTCAAGTCTTCGTCCCTAGTGCTATTTTCATTCTCTACTGCAATATCTCCTGGGCCAAGTATTTGGTTGTTCATACTAGTACTGTGCTCGTAGGGGTTTGTATTTTTCTCCTTATCCTTGTTCCTAGTAATTTTATTTGCAAGGTCTAGGTCAAGGCCAAAATTTGATTTCAGTACTTCTCGTATATTTCCTTCATTTTCTTAAGCTATTTCCATCTCTTTTGAGATAGCCACCTTATTCCATAGGTTTTCTTTATCCAATAGAGTTCACACTCATCTTTACGTAAGATTCCGCTTCTCTTTGTTGTTCTGCATGCTTGAAGTTTGGACAAGTTTGCTATTTTAATACTCTTATTGTTTCTTGTTCCTATTCTTTCTTTCTGTACTTTGGCTTTGCGCTGTTTTGTTTTCTCCCTTTTGTTCATTTTGCTTTTTATGTGATCTGTAATCGTGTTCATAAGAATTTGTTCTCCCTCTCCTTCTATCTGAGATTTAGTGATTTCCATGCCATCATTTTTCATATGATCCTATAGAATCTCATCCCTTTGTTGGTGCATATGGCTTTGTTGATACTCTTTATAATCCTGACTGATTTTGTTTTTACCCTTATCTTTTTCTTTCTTTCTTTCTACTACCTGTCATCCTTCATCTTATAATTTTGTTACTTCCTTCCTCTTTCTTTCTTATATATTTTAATTTATTTCTGCAATTGCTTTAAGATTGTGGAAAATTTTCAAGCAAAATACTAACTTGAACAATCTCATATATATTCATGTCCAAATTTCATGATTGACTTATTCTCAATTATTTGAAATTTAATTCACTGATCGATAATATATTATTTTTTTCTACCTTTTCAGCACCATATTTCTTTTCAAATTATTTCATATTTTCTTGACAACTTTATAACTAAAAAGTGAATCAAATAAAGAATAAGTCATATCATTTAGCAAATCTTTCTCTTATAGTTCTTCTATCTTTTTCAAACTTCTTTTTAGCAGCAATATCAATAATCATAATAGTGGTAGAACTAATAGTAGTGTTAGAGCCATCAATAAAGAGTCGATTAAATAAAACATAATGAACTTTTAATTGTTCAACGAAAATTTAAAAAATTTTGTATCTAATGTTTGAAATTATTTTCATTGAAAGTTTCAAGCTTTTGACATATCCAAGAAAACTTTGTTCAAGAAAATAACCATCTATCAATATTGTATTCAAAAAATCACTTTCTTATTATGAAAAAATACTTCAATATTGATATTGATATGGTATAAAACAATAGTAATTAAATAATCATAAATATTATGTCATGGCAAGTCACTGCCTTAAAAAGAACTACGGCTTGACTTTTATGCAAATTGTAAGGTTAGGCACTCCTCAATGTTCTCAACTCTTCCAAACACATTTACTCATGGTTAAAAGTTTGAAGTTGCACAATTATTATTTCCAAGATAACAAAGAATAGAAAGACAATTAATAACGAAATATTTGAGAAAGAAAATCAATAAATGGGATAATATTTCTTTCTATCCATTTGCTTTCTCATAAATAGAGGATATCAAATAGGGATAACTAAACCAAGGGGTCATTAAAAAAATATTTACATAAAATTAGTCACTTTATTTTTTACGTAAAATGGCCAATTGACCATTGTTTTTACCTATTAAATAGTTGCTCGGCTATTATCAAAGTGACAAGTTGCCATTTCGGCGATTGTTATTTTATTTGTCTTATTTTGGTTATTTTAACAGTTGCAATGTTGCCAAAGTTCAACGTTGTCATTTTGGACATTTCTTTCTCATTTAACAAGTAAAAAAATCCAGTATAATTTATTTTGGTTTTGCTATTTAAAGGAAAATATTATTGCTTTAATTTTTATTTTTTTTTTGCTCCTTTTTAAATTTTTTTTTATTATTTTATAATTGTGTCACTTTTTTATGAAAAAAATTAATATTTATGTCGTTTTATTTTTGTTATTTATTCTTTTATTTACTAAGGTGGAATGCACGATAATTAAATAAGTATTCGTTCATTAAATAATTATTTATATAATATCAATACATGATTATACATATTTATACAATATCTATCTATTATATGTACACTACATAATTATTTATATATTACATATACACTACATAACTATTTGTATATTATATATATACATGTTTATACATTATTTATACAATATCAATACATATTTTAATATTGTTTATACAATACCGAGGATGTAACGCCCCGCAAGTTTGAAGTTGAAACAAGGCAAAAGCTGAAATTTAGCTAACGGATTTGAAGCATGGAACCTAATTAAGTATGAGTTGTTGTTTGGTTCACGAACAATAAAAAGGTCTTGTAGAGTGGGTGTCGGTTGGGAATGTTTGAAGTCTTGAAGTGAAGTACGAGAAAAAGTTTATGAGTCGTGGAGTGTCCTACAGTTTGTAACATTGGATCGTAGAAGGGGTCCTCGAAATTGAAAATTTTGCTAAGTATAGATTGGAGCTAAGAAGGGCTTTACGGCTCGTGGAATGTGTTATGGACCGTGGAATAATTCGTGGTTTTTGGAGCCTATTAGGAAGTTTTCTAGATCTTGGTTCATGATATGCAGACAGGTTGTGGACTCAACTATGCACTATAGAAGGTGCCATAGAATAAAAGTTAGAAAGCAAAAATAAGGGGCCAAGGTCTATGAGACCTCGAAGTACGGGTCGTACATTGATCTACTGCCCATAATCGGGCCTTTATGGTTCGATTCAGCCAGTTTTGAAAAGGGTATGTTCATTATTTTGTTCACATTCTAAACCCAAGGCTACATCGTTTTGGCCTCTTACATGCCATATATCAGTTTTAAACCATCCCCTTTAACCCAATTCCTAAATCATTCCCTTCAAACCTAATTCCTAAATTCTCCCAAGTCTCCCAAGATCCTCCATAGAAGGCAAAGCTAAGGTTTTGAGATTTCTTCTTAAACATTCGTGATTTCTTCCATAGATCTTTAGCTAAGGTATATAGGTTTGATTTGTGGAGTCTTTCCCTTCAGAAAGCTCAAGTTTCTTTATTTTACTTTGGGTTCATTGTTTTTGTATGTTGTGAAGTTTTAGAATTTACTCATGAAGTTTATGATGCATCTTCATTATATGCAACATATGAGTATCACATTATGGCCTATGATGAATATTAAGTTGAAATTCACGTTTATCCTAGTTATGATTTTACGAGGATCATGTTGGGTTGATTTGAATGGTTCTATGATTATATTCTATCCTATGTATGCATGATTTCAAGTTTGTGAGTATGAACCATTAAGTTTTGGACCTAATTTATGTGAAAGAATATTTCATGGAAGAAGGAAAGTCTAGTTCTATGATATGTAAGAATATGAATATTTTAATGTCAAATGTTCTTCGAATATAAAGCTATCTTATGTTTATTAAGCTGTGAAAGTTATGTTAGTATGAGTCGTCATTTAATTGATGATTTCATGAGGTGAATTTTAAAATTCTATGTCCATGAATGAAGATGATATGTATAATTGTGGTGGGTTATTTAAGAATGGTTTAAATTGATATTTTTCAATACTTTAATACGTTGTCCTCTTGAGTTCCACGACTTAAAGTCCATATGCATGAAATCTACCCAATAATCATATCAAAATTATGAAAAGGAGACATGAACTCTAAAGATGAGGATTCAATTATAAAGTTATGAAAGTTTATAGAAGTTAAAGTTATGATGTTTTGAATCTCTCAAAGTAATGCTAAAGATAGATCCTTATTAAAATGGGAAAACCCCTACATGTGGATCTTAGTTAAGATGAGCTTCTCCTATATGTATATTATGTTAAAGCTATGATTTTAAGTTTAAGATTATTATGACTATACATATGTTTACAAATATATTCCGTGGGACAACTTTGTACTGAGAGGACCTTAAGATTGAGGCTCATCCCTTAAGTTGAGGCATGACTCGTTAGAGATGAATCTCATCATCCCATAACTATGTGCCACCATAGGAGCCTTTGTGGGCTATACTTAGGCTAGTGGATCCACGTAATCCATAATGTTCCTTAAAGATACAATTGTGAAGTTACCAAAGTTTTGGATATCTACCTTGCCAAGTAGATTTATTTTTTCCCAATGGGAGGAGTTTATTGGCCATTTCCCAACGGAAAAAGTTCATTGGCCTTTTTCCAATAGAAGTAGTTCATTGGATTCCATGTAGTAGCTCACATGGTCTATATCAGTTATAGTCTTCTCCCACATACGTATAGTGCAAAGAAGTTATGTTTCATGCAAGTTTTCATTAAAGCATACTCATGCACATCATATTGAGCTTATATACTATTGTATACGTTTATGTATCTTGTTCATGAAGCCTATGATGCATTGTTGTTACATCTCACATATGTTTGTGCTCTCCTCATATCCCCAAGATGTCCTCTTATGATGATTTATGATGGTTCCCTCAGATTACGTCCGAAGGTGTTTTAAGGTTCGCATGACTCATTTTCATAAGTTCAAATGATATTTCTCCTAAAGGCATATGATTATGTATTCAAGTATGTAAAGTGATCTACATTATGATTACTAATGTTTCTCCTATAATGAAATAGTCTTTTATGTAAAGGGATGCATTATTCACCTAAGGATATTTCTATTGTAATTGTACATGACCACCTATGATTTCCCTATTCATGACTATGTTCATTGATGCATTCAATTAAGTTCTTTCTAAAAGTTGCCTTTTATGTGTAAAATGGTATTGGTTCGATTGTGACTACTAATGCCCTTGTAAATGTATGGTTTTAATATGAGACTTAGCATGAATCGTTTCATCATTGTTTCCATGTCATGCATTACATAACATTACATTAAAAGTATTGACACTTACTTTTATGCCTACATTTTAACCATGTACGGACCAGTGCTCCTTGATATCTTCCACGTGGCTAGCTTTTTTAAGATAAATGTTGGTGAGTCCTTTAGTTCAAGGACAATATCCTAGTTTTCCTTCTAGATTGATGTATTAAGATATTTTAGTTTTCGATAGTATGTTTCTTTTGCTATGATTGTATGTGAGAGCGAGCTTGAACATGTCTTAACTCCCGCCAAATTTATGTTAGAGGCATTGATGGACACATGTTATGATTGTATTTAGTTCTTATTTCTAGATTTATCTTGTTGTGGCTCTTAGCCCTATTTCCCCTAGTTTTCAATTCCATCTTAATGATTTTATCCTTATGAATGCTTATGATCTATAAGATGGCTCAGGTGAGGTGCCTCTGGGTATCTCCTTTGTCGTGTGATGACTAGGCCCTAGGTCGGGTAATTACAAACTTGGTATCAAAGCATAAGGTTTTGAAATGATCCTCAGAGTCCAACATACTGTGTCAAATAGAGTTTTATTCATTGGTGTGAAGCACTTAATATCTATGAGTAGAAGGCTATAAGGCGTTTAGGGAATTGTCTCACTTTTTCCATGATCTATGTCATGTTTTAGAGATGTCCTAAGGTTTTATTTGTCTAATGGATCGTTCTTTGCACTTTTCTAGATAATGCCACCAATAAGAATGGCTCAAAGCCCCTAAAGAGGAAGGAGTAACTCATGCGGAATTCTAAGCCGCTCTCGTTATTTTGGAACGAATAGTGACCAACCAAGCCAACTAATGATCCTATATTCCAAATGCTCCCACCCCGGCTTCGAGGGTAAGAGAATTTTCTAGGATGAACCTTCCAGATTTCCATGGATCAAAAGTGAAGGAGGATGCTCAGGACTGTAATACCCTTTAATTCCTTCTACCTAATCTGGAGTAGATGCACAGAGGATGCTGAGAAAAGACTGAGAAAATGGTTGCAAAAAGAATCAACGAGGGGATCTATGGCCCATAGATAGATCTACAACCCATAAAATAGGTCTCGTAAACTCCAATTGAATTTGTGAAATTTACTAAGTTTGAGACCTATATAAGAGACAACCTACAGCCCGTACAGTATTCCACGGCCCATAGAATGGTTTTGTGAATTGAAGCTGGCAAAATCAACTTTTCTATAACTTGAGTTATAATTTAGTAGATGACCCGTAGAACATTTTATGGATTGTGGAGGAAGTTTCATGCCAAATTCCAGTAACTCAAATTTCAAGACCCTTTGTTTACGAGAGGTTATCTACAACTCATAGAATGGTCTGCGGCCAATAGATGGGGTCTCGTAGACCTATACGACAATTTTAAGAGTTGTAATTTTGTCTATTCCTACATCTTTTAATTAAACCCTTAGACGTTTTACACTTAATTAAAGCCCTAAAACAAACCCAAAGCACAGTTTCACCATTCTCGACACTTAGGGATTTTCCTGAAAAACATTAAAGGAGGGAGAAGAGCAAGGGCTTCAATTCTAACACAAGGATTGAGTAGAGTTTGATTGTTTCTTCTATTTCCGGGTATGTAAGGCTTACTAAAGTGTCAAACCAGCTTAGCTCACACGCCCCTTTCACTGACTTGAGTCAAAATTGAGAACAAGAGTTGAGTTTTGAAATTCTATCATCCAAACATCGAATTTCCTGCATCTATTATGAGTTTCTTATGATGATCTATGAGATAACTATTGCATTGCATGACTACTGATATGAATTGACACATCTACACGTATACTTGACATCATAAATCTTAAATTGAATGATTTTACAAAAATTTGTGTATGAATTGAGTTTAGATTCGAGTTTGATTGTTTGAGTTGAGTAAGTTGACCATGATTGAGCATGAGGAGCATATAGTATCATGATTGCATGTCCATTGATGCATTTTTCATGCATTCCATGATAATTTTGATTAATGAGTCCTAAACAGCTTTTGAGTCTAATTGATTTCTCTTGATTGATTGAGTTTATGACACACTGAGATTAGTTGAGCTGAGAGAACCCAATGAGGTTGAGATTTGAGTTGATTGACTGAATACTATTGAGATTTAAGTTGATTGATGAGCTGAGCATGTTTTAGTCTTGGGAGGAGTATCGAGCATCGAGCTGGGTGTGAGTAAATATCTGCTCTAACCCACAGAACTATGTTTCCAACATAAGATAGTTGTACAGCCCATTCTAGCAACTCATGTCCCAAAAGATGGACACATGCTATGGATCCAAGAGAGAGTTGATCGTCCTTTACCGTGGCACGTTTAGGAGGGACGTGGCAACAACATCGCCTTCATTGTGCACCACCAAACTAAAGGTTATGGGATTAGATGTCAGTTAAGATAAACTCCTGAGAAAACACTGATTGAGCATGAAATTTTAAAATGAGTTCATTTCTACTGAACCTATTTTAAAAGGATGATTTACTGTAAATATGCGTATAATGAGATGAGCATGAGTGGTTTGAGTCGAGGTGAGTGAGCTGAGCTTTATATTCATAAGCTATTTTATATACCAGTATATTTCATGTACTGACGTCCATTTGGAGCTGAATTGTTTTATGATGCAAATACAGGTGATAGAGAATTTTAGCCTGCACATCATTGAGGTCCACTTCAGTGCACTTCAAGAGTTGGTGAGCAATCCTTGCATCCTGGAGGAGCCCTTTTATCTGTTACTTTGATTGAGCAGTTCATTTCTTTGATTTGGAGTGTCATGGCCTATCATGGCACCATCTAAGCTATAAAGTAGAGGCTTCATAGACGTGCGTAAAGGATTGTTGAGCATTTTGTTTTCCCAAAGTTATTCATTGGAAACTATGAGTTAGTAGAGTTATATTTATTCTGATAATGTTTTATTCTAATTGAGCAATTTCTTCCGCTATCGATGCGATGTGACGATGAGGCCAGGTGATTCCCTTGGGGAATCAACAATAGTTCTTCAAGTGCCGGCCACACCAAGGGTACCCTCCTGGGGCGTGAAAAAGTTAGTATCAAAGCAAAGAGTTCCAGAGTCCTATGGAGTCTATGAAGTCATCTCTAGTAGTCTTGTTTATGGTTGTATTGTGCACCACACTTCATAAGTGGGAGGCTATAGGACATTAGGAATTATTACACTTTCATGTTTTCTGAGTCCGTGCGATAGAGTAAAAACTCTACAAAGCTCTTTCTAACTCATGCATTATGCGCTTGCAGATAATGCCTCCTAAATGTACCGTGATGCAGAGAAATGCTTCAGCCAGCAATGCTGAGAACCCAACTTCAGAGGTGCCTCCTCACATGGAAATGAGGGGTCGTGGATGACCGATAAGAGCCACTAGTGTTCCTGAGACACCTGCCGCTCCACTTGCTCCTACCACAGAGGCTAACTTCATAGGAGCTATCAATATGCTAACACAGTTGGTAGCTGCCCAAAGCAGGAACCAGGGTTCACAGATTCCTAGTTCTAGCTCTCACGAGCCAACGACTGCCACAAGACTGAGGGACTTTCTGAGGATGAATCTACCAATCTTCACCGGGTCAAAAGTTGAGGAGGACCCTCAGAATTTCCTTGATGAGATGTGGAAGGTGCTAAAAACTATGCATGCAGCCGAGACTAAGGGAGTTGAGCTTGCTGCCTATCAGCTCAAGGATGTGGCTAATGTTTGGTAAAATCAGTGGGAAGAAAGTAGAGGTGTGGAGGCTGAGCTCACTACTTAGGATGAGTTCAGGAGTGTCTTCCTCGATCACTTCTTTCCTCAGGTGTTGAGAGAGGCATAGGTTAAGGAGTTCGTGAATTGAAAACAAGAGGGGTTGACTGTTAAAGAATACAACTAGAAATTTATCCAGATGTCCAGCTATGCCCCTGAGATGGTCCAGGATATGAGAGCGAGGATAAGGAAATTTGTATATGGGTTCGGTAGGCATATGAAGAGGGAGTGCAACGCGGCGTTGCTGATCCCAGGTATGGGTATCTCCAAAATTATACAGAGAGAAGCATCTGAGCAAGAAAGCTAGTCAGCAGGGCTTGAGCCCAATCAGACCAAGAAGGGTAAGGGAGATAACTCTTACTTCTAGAAGAGGTCCTCTAACTATGCACCATCTTTAGTCAGTGCACCAGCCCCGAGCCACAGGTATGATCAGAGGTCCCAAAGTCAGCCAAACTTTAGGGCATAGGGTGCATAATGTCAAGCAAGTGTGACCCTTGGCTCTAGAGTAATTCATTTCTTTAATTTGGGGTGTCATGGGCTTCCATGGCACCATCTAGTCTTTTGAGTAGAGGCTTCATATATGTGAGTAGATGATTGTTGAGCATTTTGTTTTTCCAAACTTATTCATTGGTAACTATGAGTTAGTAGATTTATATGTATTCTGATAATGTTTATTCTAATTGAGCAATTTTTTCCACTGTCCAGGCGATGTGATGATGAAGCCAGGTGGTCCTCTTAGGGAATCAACAATGGTTCTTCAAGTTTCGGTCATGCCAAGGGTACCCTCTCGAGGCATGACAAAGAGTTTATGGATGAACTGCACAATGTGTTAGTTATTATTGGTGTGACTTCAGAGAAGAAGGCAGAGTTAGTGTCTTTTCAATTAAAAAGGGTAGCTCAATTACGACACACTCAATGGAAAAGTGTGAGGAATGAAGATTGGGGCCTTATATCTTAGGAAAAGTTCAAAGGTGCATTCCCAAACCGCTTCTTTCCCTTGGAGATGAGGGAAGCTAAGATGATAGAATTTATCAACCTTATGCAAGGGAATATAAGTGTGAGGGAGTATTCACTCAAGTTCACCCAACTCTCCAAATATGCCCCATCGTTGGCCGACCCCATGCTAGAATGAGAAAATTTATATTGTGGTTTGTCTGATTCACTTGTTCAATAGTGTAAACTACCACGCTAGTAGTGAAAATGGACATTTCAAGGATTATGACTTATATAGAGAAAATATAAGATGAAAAGGTGAGAAGGCGTGCAAGTGATTCGAAGAGGGCTCATCTTGATGAGGGTTAATTATCATTTACTAGGATATTGGAGCCTAGGAGCAAGAGGGAGAGAAACACCTATCCTACTTATGATAGGTGTGGTAGAATGCATTGAGGGAAGTGTTTGATGGGACCAGAAGATTTCTTTGAGTGTGGTGAGTTAGGGCATAAGAGGAGGGATTGCTCGATGGCCGCTAGGAAGGGAAGAGAAAGACCTTGAAATGCCTTGTCCAGTATGTATGCATATCTTTAAATGTGTTGATGATTGATACTAGATGTTTTCATGGTTATGGTGGTATAGTTGATGTTTTCGTGCAAGTGCTTGCGTTGAGGTGTTGGCAATGTGGTAGATTTCATGTTTCTCTAAATGCATTATTAATGTTACCCATGACTTATTGATTGTAATACATGCATATTCATGAAGTTGGTTTTTAATTATAATCTTATGTGCAATCATGAAAATATGTTATGGGTGCACTTAGGATAATATTGATGTTAATTATTTAAAACTTTGCATAAAAATGATAGTTGGCTTGCGCATTGCATTTGTAATGGATTGTTATACAGTCATTTTCCTCTTATCATGCTAACTTAATTAACATTTGGGATGAATGTTCCCAAGGAAGGAATATTGTAATGCCCCACATGTTTGAAGTTGAAACAAGGCAAAAGCTAGAAATTTAGCCACTGGATTTGAACCACAAAACCTAAGTACGAGTCGTTGTTTGGTTCGCTGAATGTACAAACATCTCGTAGAGTAGGTATTTATTGGGAAAGTTTAAAATCTAGAAGTGAATTACAAGAAGAGTTTACGGGTTGTGGAGTGTCCTATGGGTCGTAATAATGGTTTGTAGATGTGGTCTAGAAATTGAAATTTTTCTACGAATAGAATAGAACTACAAAGGGGTTTATGGCCCATGGAACGTGTTGGACCCTGGAATGATTCATGGTCTTTTGTTCATGATACGCAGCATCAGTCATAGACTCAATTATGAACCGTAGAAGGTGTCCATAGAGAAAAAGTCAAAAAGCAGAAATTAGAGGCCAAGGTCTATGAGACCTCAAAGTAGGAGTCGTACATTGATCTAGGGCACTTATTCGAGCCTTTGTGGTTCGATCCGGGCTGTTTTAAAAAGGGGGATTTCGTCATTTCCTCACATTCTAAACCCAATGTTACATCATTTTGGCCTCTTACACACCCTATATCAGTTTCAAACAATCCTCTTTAACCCTATTCCTAAATCTTTCCCTTCGAACCCAAGTCTTAAATTCTCCCAAGTCTCCATAGGTCCTCCATTAAAGGCAAAGCTACAGTTTTGATATTTCTTCTTCAATGTTTTTTATTTCAACCATAGATCTTCAATTAAGGTATGTAGGTTTGAAGTCTTTCCTTCCACAAAGCTTGAGTTTCTTTATTTTACTTTGGGCCCAAGGTTTATGTATGTTGTGAATTTTCAAAATTTACTCATGAAGTTTATGATGCATTCTTAGTTATATGAATCATATTAGTATCATGTTGTGGCCTATGATGAATATTAAGTTGAAATTCATGTTTATCCTGGTTAGGGTTTTACAAGGATCATGTTGGGTTGATTTGAATGATTTTAAATGATTATATTCTATCCTATGTATGCATGATTTTAATTCAATGATCATGAACCCCCATATTTTGGTCCTAATCTATGTGAAAGAATGCTTCATGGAAAAAGGGAAGTCTCGTTCTATAATATGTAAGAATATGAATGTTTTAATGTTGAAGGTTTTTAAATTATGAAGTTATCTTATGTTTATCAAGCTATGAAAGTTATGTTATTATGAGTCATGATTAATTGATGATTTCATAAGGTGAATTTCATAATTATAAGCTCAATAATGAAGATGATATGTATGATTATCGTGGGTTGTCTAAGAATGATCTAAATTGATATTTTTCAATGCATTGATGCATTGTCCTCTTGAGTTGCATGATTTAAAATCATATTCATGAAATTCACCCAATCATCATATCAAAATTCTGAAAGGAAGACGATCTCCACAGATGAGAGTTAATTATAAGAGACCTCTAATACTTAGCTGAGTTCAAAACCTTCCTATAAATTGAGTTATTTCTAGTGTTAGATTATGCAAGGGTCAACTTTAAATTATTATAACTCTTAGCACACAAAGTATTCAATGGCTCCTAACCTACCAAATGGAAACTCTTTGAATTGGCTTTCCAATGCAACTGATTTCTTCTCATTTAAAGTTCGGAGTAAAAAGTTATGACCATTTTATTGAAGAATGCTAAAGCAGAATTGTACATATGAAACCTATTATGGGTCGTGGATTTAAGTATGCCCCGTCTGCTAACTCATGGAAAAAGGCCTTGAAGATTTAATTTTTGGTCCTAGATTTTATTGACCAATCTACGAGTCATAAAAACTACTACGGGCCATAGATTGGACTCGTGAAATTAATCATGAGGCCCTGAAATTTACCTAAAATTTTACAAAAGTGTCCATACAGACCATGGAAGATTTTATGGGCCGTAGGAGGGCTCATAGATGATTTTTAACTATTTTTTAAGAAAGGTTATTTTGGTCTTCCCCCCCCCCCCCCCCCCCGCCCTCCTTTCAAAGCCTAATACTTATTTTTTATACTTAAATAAAGCCCGGAACATGTAAGTTAATCCTTTTTACGCTAAAAACATTTTCTCAAACTTAGAGCAAGGGTTCAAGGGAGAAAAAGGCTAGGGTTTGAAGCGAATACTTGAGAATTCTTCCAAGCTATTTCAAGATTCAAAACTTCTAGGTATGTAAGGCTAATCAAAACATGGATTATGGTGTTCCATATGCCGCTTGACCCGGATTGATGGAGTTGTGGGTGAATTGACATGGATATTTCTTGAAAGTTAATTTCTTAAAATCTAATGTATCTCAATATAATTTTAAATGAACTACAATTTTTATGAATTGAATGCTTGAATTAGATAAGTTTTCCTTACTACATGAACCCTAGCATGAATTCTAGTTATTTTTACATATATTTACTTAAATGAGCATGCGTGAGTATAAGTTGAACCTAAAGAGTCTATGGAGTCCCTAAATGCTTTAACTCTACTATTGTTT
This sequence comes from Solanum rostratum, assembly GCA_029948455.1. NCBI lineage: Eukaryota > Viridiplantae > Streptophyta > Magnoliopsida > Solanales > Solanaceae > Solanum > Solanum rostratum. Next base: position 25,109,352 of record CM057045.1, read on the forward strand.
TTCTGAATGCTATGAGTTAGAATGATGCATGATAGAGTCTCTATGAGTCAAGAGTTGAACCTTAAAAGAATGTAACCTAAGAGTTGATAGTTGATGTTATGAACTGAGTTGAAAATGTCCAATGAGACTAGATGAATGAGTAAACCATAGGGTTGATTTCTTATGAGCATATTGATTCTTGGAGAGATATTGAACATCGAATTAAGAGTAAGTATAACTCGAACTCAATAACAACATAGCTTACGTAGGAGAGAATTGAACCTTAAAACTAAATATTTCTTATTGTCCCAAAATGAGGACTTGATGTTATTAATTTTGGATCTATTGATGGGATATCCTATACCCTAGCAAGGTATTGGATGGGTGTGGCAATGACATCGCTTCGTTGTATTATCACCTGCTCAAAGGTTATGGTTATCGGTTAGAGAAATTCCCATAGAGGTCTTGATAGTACTCAGAGTAGATTAGATTAGATGATATATGGGTGGTCATTGTCTAAACTGTATTCTTACTTTAGACTCTTGATATGATGATTGAGTTTCATACTTCTTGAGTTGAGCTATTTGATTTGATGTTATTCTTCCTTTATATGTTTTCGTCTGCCATTTTACATACTTGTACATTCCATGTACCGACATCCATTTGGGCCTGCATCTTTTCATGATGCAGAGAAAACTACTAGCGCTATCAACAGGCACCCCGTTAAGGACCTATTTGCATTCAGCTAATTGGTGAGTCCTCCCTTGCTTTCGTAGAATATTATATTTTTTCCTCTAGCTTTGAGTTTAGCCTTTTCATTTTATTTTGAGGTAGCCATGGGTCTGTCATTGGCACCACTTAGTCAGATGTTTTAGAGGCTTCATAAACTAGACTGTCAAGTTGTGATTGAGTGTTATTTTTGGCTAGTTTCTTTTATACTAGTCTTACTCAGTTGATGGATAGATTGTTTGGCCTTTGGCCTTTATTTATCGTTTGTCATTTCTATCCTTTAAGTATTCTTATACTTGATGTCTACCGCTATTATAATATGATTGAACAAATTTGATGAGGTTGAGTGGTTCGTATGGGAGCTAGCAATAGTCTCTGAGTGCTAGTCACGTGAAGGGTACCCTCTCGGGGTGTGACAAACTTGGTATCAAAGCACATAGTTCAAGTGTCCTAGGGAGTCTATGAAATTGAGTCTAGTAGAGTCTTGTTTATGGGTGTGTTGTGCACCACACTTCATAAGCAAAAAGCTATAGGACATTAAGAATTGTTACACTTTCTTGTATTCTGAGTTCTTAACTCTATTAAAGTATCTGTCTAATTTGTGCATACGAACTTGCAGATCATGCCTCCCAAGCATACTGTCACCCAAAGAGATGTTTTAGCTCGCAACATAAAATATTCCCCACCAGAGGTGCCTCCTTAGATGGAGACAAAGGGCTGGGGTCCACGTGCTAGAGTTATTGGGGCTCCCGAGGCACCTACTACATTGCTTACTCCTACTATAGAATGTTATTTCAGAGGGGTTATCGCTATGCTCATCCAACCAGTAGCCGTCCAGAGTGGGAATCAGAGTTCACAAGCTCCTAGCTCTAGCTCCCAAGAGCCAACTGCTACAACGAGATGGACATTTTCTGAGGATGAACCCACCAGTCTTCACAAGGTCTAAGGTTAAGGATACCCCCTGAATTTTATGGATGAGATGTGGAAGGTGTTGAAGGCTATGCACGTGATGGAGATTAAGAGAGTTGAACTTGCTTCCTACCAACTCAAGGATGTGGCAAATATCTAGTACAATCAACGGGAAGAAAGCCGAGGTGAGTATGTTGAACCGCCATTTGGGATACCTTTAAGAGTGTCTTTCTTGATCACTTCATTCCACGAGAGTTGAGGGAAGCAAAGGTTATGGAGTTTTTTAACTTGAAGCAAGAGGGGATAGCTGTCAAAGCATATAGCCTCAAATTTATACAACTATACAAATATTCTTCAAGGATGTTCCTTGATATGAGATATAGGATGAGAAAGTTCATATCCGGCTTGGGCAAGCATGTGAAAAAGGAGTGCAAAGAGACATTGCTGATTTCGGACATAGACATCTTACGCCTATGGTTTATGCGCAACAACTTGAGGAGTATAAGAAGAGGGATAGGGAGGAGCACTTGAGCAAAAATTCTAAGTCAGCAGGCATGAGCCCAACCAGCATAAGCCAAGTAAGAGGGACAAGTCCTATTTTGAGAAGATGTCTTCAAATTATGCACCACCTACAGCAAATGTACCTGCTCTAAGTAATAGGTGTGATCAAAAGTGTCAAGACCATCAGTTCAAGAGCTCAGGGTCCTCAATCTCAAGCTAGTGTGCCTTAAGGTTTGTGGGGAAAACAACCATATGGCTAATATGACAAACTCCACCTAGGTGGGTACCATGATGGCACCAATGCTTGATATAGGTGCGGACATACTGGTCACTTCTAGAATGAGTTCCCAATGAGGAGGCGGGGTGATGGAGGTAATAAAGCTCAGTCTTCAGCAGCACCCCGGAGAGGTGCCACAACTAATATGGGCACGGGTACAAACCATCTGTACAAGATGGGAAATTGATAGGATAAGGATGTTGCAATAGATGTTGTCACGGGTATGCTTTGAGTCTTTCCTATGATGTGTATGTCTTGCTTTACCCAGGTGCCACTTTATCATTTGTAACTCTATATATGGCTAGTAAGTTTATGATACTTCCTAAATGTCTTCTTGGACCCTTCACTGTTTCTACTCCTATAGGTGAGTCCATTCTAGCTGAAAAAGTATATAGAGATTGCATGGCGTCTATCTATCACAGAGATACTTTGGCAGACTTAGTTGATTTAGAGATGGTTGACTTTGATGTGATTTTTTGCATGGACTAGCTTTACGCCTGTTATGCCTCTGTCAATTGTTGAACTCCAACGGTCATATTCTAATTTTTGAATGAGCCTTTTATAGGGTGGAAGGGATGTTTTGCAATGCCTAAGGATAAGTTTATTTCCTACCTTAGGGCAAGAAAGATAATTTCCCAAGGATGTATCTATCACCTCATGCGAGTTAAGGCCGATGATGTAGAGTCTCCACCTTTTGAGTCAGTTTCAGCTGTCAATGAGTTCCCTGATGATTTTCTTAGAGTCCCTCCTAATGGAGAGATCAACTTTGGAATTGATATTCTCCCCGATACGCAGCCCATCTCTATTCCACCATATAGAATTGCTCCCACCAAGTTGAAAAACTAAAAGAGAAGTTGCAAGATCTCTGGATAAGGGATTTATTAGACCAAGTGTCTCTCTGTGAGACGCTCTTGTCCTATTCATTCTAAAGAAATATGGTTCCCTCAAAATGTGTATAGATTATTGCCAATTGGATAAGGTAGCCATTAAGAATACATATCCCCTTCCGAGGATCGACGAATTGTTTGACAAACTTCAGGGTACCATTGTTTTCTTTAAGATAGACCTCAGATCAGGCTATTACCAGTTGATAGTGAGAGAATGTGACATCCCAAAGATGGCTTTTGAACCCGATATGGTCACTTTGGATTTCTGGTAATGTCCTTCGGATTGACCAATGCTCCTATCATTTTGATGGACTTGATGAATAGAGTATTCAAGCATTACCTTGACATGTTCATGATTGAATTCATCGATGATATTTTTGTGTAATCCATAGATGAGGAAGAGCATGTCCATCACCTCCGGATTGTTCTTCAGACCCTCAAGGATAAGGAGTTGTATTCCAAATTTTCAAAACGTGAGTTCTAGCTTAAATCTATGTCATTTTTGGGTTTGTCTCGGGTGATGGTATTTGAGTGGATAAGAAGACGATCGAGGCAGTTAAGAACTGGCCTAGAGCTACCTCTCCAACTGCCATAAGAAGTTTTTTCTGTTTTGTTGGTTACTACCACAGATTTGTTAAGGGATTCTCTTCTATATCCTCACTATTAACTAAGCTGGCTAAAAAAAAAGCTAAGTTTCAGTAGTCTGACGAGTGTGAGAAGAGTTTTCATGAGTTGAAAATCAAATTAATGACTGAACCAGTGTTGACTCTACCTTAATAGACTGATGATTTTGTGATCTATTGTGACGCTTCTAGAGTGTGATGGGAAGCGTCCTAATGTAGAGAGGTAAATTCATAGCCTATGCTTCTGGAAAACCTAAGAACCACGAGAGGAACTATCTAAGTCATGACTTAGAATTGTTTGTGGTGGTGTTTGCACTCAATTTTTGGCGCCACTATTTATATGGAGCACATGTTGATATACTCATAGACTACTAGAGTCTGCAATATGTATTATCAAGGACTACGATATGAGCATCCTCTACCATCCAGGTAAAGCTAATTGGTTGGTAATGCTCTTAGTAGGTTGTCTATGGAAAGCACTGTTCATGTGGATGAAATGAAGAAAGAGTTTGCTAAAGAGGTGCACAGACTAGCACGACTACGAGTTCAACTAGATAAATATGGTGAAGGTGGAATACTTGTGCATAATGGGTCTACATCATCCCTTGTAGTAGAGGTGAAGGAGAAGCAAGACCATGATCCTATCTTACTCCAGTTGAAGGAAGATGTCATAAGCAGAAAGTAATGGCATTCGTCAAAGGGGGCGATGGGGTATTGGGATACCAAAGTAGATTGTGTGTTCCAAATATTGATGGTATTCAAGAAAGAATCATGTCAGAAGCCCATAACTCTAGATATTCTATCTATCTAGGGTCTACCAAAATTTTTCGCAGCTTGAGAGAGGTTTATTGGTTGAGTGGGATGAAGAGAGACATTGCAGACATTGTTTCTATGTGCCCAAATTGCTAAGAAGTAAACGTTGAGCACCAAAGTCCGTGCGGAGTAGCCTAGAATTTTGAAATTCCAGAATTGAAGTAGGAGATAATCAATATGGATTTCATCATAAGCTTACTATGGTCTCAAAGACAGCATGATTCGATTAGAGTGATTGTTGATAGGATGACTAAACCATCCCACTTCTTGGCAGTCAAGACTACTTATACGGTAGAGGACTATGCCCGATTGTATATCCGAGAGATTATCATATTGCATAGATTTCGTTTGTCCATCATATCACATAGAGGATCTCATTTCATTACCTAATTCAGAAGACCTTGCATAAAAGGATAGGTTCAAAGGTGAACCTTAGTACTGCTTTCCACCCTCAGACTGATGGCCAAGCAGAGAGGAAGATACAGACTTTGAAGGATATCTTTTAGGCTTGCATCATTGACTTCACTGGTAATTGGGATGACCACTTTCCTCTAATTGAGTTGCCTATAACAACAACTTATTCGAGCATTCAGATGATTCCTTACGAGGCCCTTTATGGGAGAAGATATAGATCACCGATTGGATGGTTTGAGGTAGGTGAAACAGGGTTGATTGGGCCAGACTTGGTACAATAGGCTATGGAAAAGTTAAAGATTATCCAAGAGAGATTGAGAAATGCACAGAGTTGCCAGAAGTCCTGCACTGTTGTTAGGAGAAGGGACCTAGAATTTGAAGTGAATGATTGGGTATACTTGAAAGTGTCACCCATGAATGGTGTAATGAGATTCGAGAAGAAGGGAAAGTTGAGTCCACGGTACATTGGTCCCCACTAAATTATAAAGATAGTGGGAAACGTAGCTTATGAGTTGGAGTTGCCACAAGATTTGGCAACTATCCATCCGTTCTTTTACATTACTACGCTTAAGAAGTGTTTCAGAGATCCGTATTTGGTTGTTCCTGTTGAAAGAATTGGAGTGACGGATAGTTTGAATTATGAAGAGACCCTAGTCCAAATCCTTGGTCATTAAATTCGCAAGTTGAGAACTAAAGGGGTTGCATATATAAAGGTGTTGTGGAGAAGTCAATCCGTTGAAGAGGTTACGTGGGAAGCTGAAGAGGATATGAAGTCTAGATACCCTCACCTATTTGTGCCTCTTGATGATGAAATTGATGGTAATGATTCATTTCTATTCTCTAAGTTACTTTCCTATTGTTTAATTGAGTTCGTAACTCTGAGTTGATTCCCATCTTAAGTCTATGAGTGTTTGAGTATGTATGTCTTTAATTGTATATGTGCCTAATGATGATGCTAGAAGTAGTCGTACTATTTTGAATCCTGAGTTGAGGTTGATTTCAAAAGTATGAGTATTTGAGTATCCGAGTATTTGAGTTCCTGCTTGATACGTCTCTTAGTTGCTTATCATTCGAGGAAAAATAATCCCAAAGGGGAGATATTGTGACACCCCATAACTCTATTCTTACATATACCTATGTTTCAAGCCTCATTCTTATATATGGGAAGTGTATTAGGGTCATAAGAGACCTTTAGCGCTTAGCTAAGTTCAAAACCTTCCTATAAATTGAGTTTCTAGTGTTAAATTATGCAAGGGTAAATATTAAATGATCATATATCTTAGCACACAAAGTATGTAGTGGCTCATGACCTACCAAATGAAAGCTCTGTGCATTAACATTCCAACGCAACTGATTTCACCTCATTTGGAGTTCGGAGTTAAAAGTTATGGTTGTTTTAACGAAGACTGCCTAAGCACAGTTATACATACGAAACCTATTATGGGCTGTAAATTAAAGTATGACCCATCTGCTAACACATGGGAAAAAGTCCTGAAAATTCATGTTTTGAACCCAGATTTTAGAGACCGATCTACGGGTCGTAAAAACTTCTATCGGTCGTAGATTGGGCTCGTGGAGTTGAGCTAGGGGCCCCGAAATTTGTTCGAAAGTTTACAGAAGAGTCCCTAGGGGCTGAGAATGTTTTTAGGGGCCACAGATGGCCCATAGATAACTTTTGACTGCTTTTTAAGAAAGCTTATTTTGGTCTCTTCCCACCCTTTCAAAGCCTAAAACTGACATTTTTACACCTAAATAAAGCCCTAAACATGTCAGTTCATCCTTTTTTACGCTAAAAACACTGTCTCAAACTTAGAGAAAGGGTTCAAGGGAGAAAAAGGCTAGGATTTGAAGCGAAAACTTGAGAATTCTTCCAAGCTATTTCAAGATTCAAAACTTCAAGGTATGTAAGGCTAACCAAAACATGGATTATGTTCTTCCAGGTGCCCCTTAACGCGGATTGGAGTTGTGGGTAAATTGAGTCTCCCATGAATGTTTCTTGAAAGTTTGTTTCTTAAATTCTAATGTATCTCTATATAATTTTGCATGAACTATAGTTTTTATGAATTAAATGCCTGAATTAGATTATTTTTCCTTACTACATGAACCCTAGTATGAATTCTTGTTATTTTTACATATTTTACTTAAATGAGTATGCATGAGTATAAGTAAAGCCTAAAGAGTCTATGGAGTCCCTAAATGCTTTAACTCTACTATTGTTTTCCTGAATGCTATAAGTTCGACTGATGCATGATAGAGTCTCTATAAGTCAATAACTAAACCTTAAAAGAATGTAACCAAAGAGTTGATAGTTGATAGTTGAAGTTATGAACTGAGTTAACAAATGCCCAATGAGACTAGATGAATGAGTTAACCATTGGGTTGATGACTTATGAGCATATTGAGTCTTGGGAGGAGTATTGAGCACCAAATAGGGTAAGAGTGAGTCCAACTCAAACTCAATAATTATGTAGCCGGCACAAGGAGGATTGAACCATAAAACCAGATATTTCCTATTATCCAAAAATGAGGAGTTGATTTTACTTATTTTGGATCCACTAATGGGATGTCTTATACCCTGGCAAGGTATTGGATGGATGCAGCAATGGCATCGCTTCGTTGTATCATTACCGGCTCATAGGTGATGTATGTGGGTTAGAGAAACTCCCATATAGGTCATGATAGTACTCAGTGTGGATTGGATTAGACGGTATATGAGTGGTCATATACTAAACTGTGTTCTTACTTTAGACTCTTGACATGATGATTGATTTTCCTACTTCTTGAGTTGAGCTGTTTGAGTTGATCTTATTCTTCTTTTACATATTTTCTTCTGTCATCTTACATACTCGCACATTCTATGTATGGACGTCCATATAGGCCTGCATCTTTTCGTGATGCAGAGACAGATACTAGCGATTATTAATAGGTACCCCATTGAGGACCCATTTGCATTCAGCTGATTAGTGAGTTCTCTCTTTCCTTTGGAGGATATTATGTGTTCACCCTAAATAAAGCCCTAAACTTGTCAGTTCATCCTTTTTATGATAAAAACACTCTCTCAAGAGTAAGTCCAACTCAAACTCAATAACTACGTAGCTGGCATAGGGAAGATTGAACCGTAAAACCAGATATTTCCTATTATTCCAAAATAAGGACTTGATGTTACTTATTTTGGATCCACTGATGGGATGTCTTATACCCTGGCAAGGTATTGGATGGATATAGCAATGACATCGCTTCGTTGTATCATTATCGGCTAATAGGTGATAGTAGTGGGTTGGAGAAACTCCCATATAGGTCGTGATAGTACTCAGGGTGGATTGGATTAGACAGTGTATGAGTGGTCATATACTAAACTGTATTCTTACTTTAGACTCTTGACATGATGATGGATTTTCCTACTTCTTGAGTTGAGCTATTTGAGTTGATGTTATTCTTCTTTTACATATTTCTTTCTGTCATTTTACATAATCATACATTCCATGTACGGACGTCCATTTAGGCCTGCATCTTTTCATGATGCAGAGACAGGTACTGGCGGTTATCAACAGGTACCTCGTTGAGGACCCATTTGCATTTACTTGATTAATGAGTCCTCTCTTTCTTTCGGAGGATATTATGTGTTCCCCCTAAATAAAGCCCTAAACTTGTCAGTTCATCTTTTTTACGCTAAAAACACTCTCTCAAACATAGAGCAAGGGTTCAAGGGAGAAAAAGACTAGGGTTTGAAGCGAAAACATGGGAATTCTTCCAAGTTATTTCAAGATTCAAAACTTCCAGGGTATATAAGGCTAACCAAAACATGGATTATGTTCTTCCATCTGCCCCTTAACCTGGATCGGTGGAGTTTTGGGTGAATTGAGTCTCCCATGAATGTTTCTTGAAAGTTTTATTCTTACATTCTAATGTATCTCTACATAATTTTGCATGAACCTACAGCTTTTATGAATTAAATGCCTGAATTAGATGATTTTTCCTTACTACATGAACACTACCATGAATTATTTTTATTTTGACAAATTTAACTTAAATAAGTATGCATCAGTATAAGTTGAGCTTAAAGAGTCTATGGTGTAACATCTCTCACGTGCCTCAGCAAAATCCCCTATAGTGTATTTCTTGAATATCTCAAAATCCGTGCATTATTTCGCATATCTAACTTAGTATTCTTTTTCGAGGGGCAAAATTGTGTACGAAAGGGGTAGTCTTTGATCTTTAGATGACCCATAGCGAAAAAATATTTTTCGCTATGAGAGGCTGGAATAGAAAGGGTATGCGACTAGTCTGCATCGCAGACTTTTCACACATTAGTGCAAAAATGGCCTAAAACAATTCTTGGGCCAAAATAGGAAAAGAATTGAACTTCGCATGAAAATGTACTCGTCCACTGCAAGTCCGCGTCGCGAAGTTATCGCGGACTAGTTCAACAGGTTCCTTAATTTTCTATTTTCAATTAAGGGCAATAGGACAATTGGGTAATTACCCAATGCCTGTATATACGAGAAACCCTTATTCCTTGGCCATTTTAAGCCCAAAAACTCACAAAAATCTCTCAAAATCCTCTTCAAAACACCATCAACTCCTTCATTCAATCTCAAGAATCTCTAGAACTTGCTTTAGAATTTAAGAATCCAATTGGAGCCTCAAGTTTTTTTCAAGAAAATCTCAAGTTAAATTTATGTGGAGTTCATTCATGGGGATTCTTCCATCCATGAAGCCATTCCTTCACATTTACTAGTTTTCATGATTTTTAAGGTTTAATACTTTATGGGTAAACATTATTATGCATTATAAACATGATTTGAATTTGAATTTTCAAGTATTGATTGATTAAGCATGGATATCTATTGAATTCTTATTCCATGAGTTGATTTATATATATTGGAGCGTTCCATGATGTGAACTATGTAAACTATGAAAGCTTGTGAATTTTTAAGATGAATTTCATGACATCCAAATTGGGGTTTCCACTACAATGTTGGTGGGTTGAATTAAATAATTTCCAAATGAATTAATTTTAATCCTCTCTTTACTTATACTCTTGAATTGCATGATTTTAAGCATATGTACATATACCCACCATGTTTGACTAAATTTACATGACAAGGATTCTTATGTTGATTAAAGACTATTGCATGTTTTGTAAGACAAGTATTTTATGATAAATTATGGGCTCCTAAGCATGTATTAAACTCATGAAAAGTTCCTATTATTTGTAAATAAAACGTTGAGCCCTTATACTATATTCTACCCTCTTCTGAGTGAACAATGTCTACATGAAGGGGTCACCCATCATAACTATTTTACCCTTATGTACAAACTAAAGTTCACTAGAAGGGGTCAAGCATATTACAATCTCTACCCTCATGTGAAATGCAATGCCTACTAGAAGGGGTCAAGTCCATGAAATATTTTTACCCTCTAGTATAAGGTATATGCCCACATGTAGGGGTCAAGTACTTGAATGAGCTACTCTTGCCATGTTATCATGTTTTTACAAGTCATTCAAGTTATGATTTAATTTATGATTATGACAAGTATTATGTGGGATTAGACTTAGCACCGAAAGAGGCTTAAGGTGGGGGCTCGACCCAAGGAGTCCTTATATATAGTCTTGGTCTCTTAACTATGTGCCACCATAGATTTATATTATTTTCCTTAATGGGCTTTACTAGTGGATCCAACTAGGACAGGTTCTCCACTTGATGGGGTCATGCTTGGTTTACCTTGGCAAGTAGACCACTCCTTTATTCGGTGTGGAGTGAACATCGGAATTCTAAGTAGTATCTTTCTTGGTATTATATGCCAGTTAGGGTATTGTCCCATATATGTATGATATATTATGCAAGTTTTACTATCTTCGTACATGTTTTAATTTAAGGATTGATTATACATGTCATATTGAGTTTATGTTTATTGATCATGATTATACATCTTGATTATTATGGCTTATCTCCTTTTTTGCATTGCAGCCCGCATACTTAGTATATTCCAACTACTAACGGATACTTTTTGCCTACATTATCTAACCATGTAGGGACCGGAGCTCTTATTCATCCTTCTCCTCGCGGCTAGTGGGCTTGTTCGAAGATTGCTATAGGTGAGTCCACCATATTGGGGACAACATCTACTTTCCTTTCATATTTTTAAAGACTTGTTTACTTAGATATTTATCTTTGGAGGGTGAGCCCAGGAGATGTCTTGGCCCCCGTTCCACCAATGTTAAAGGTGTTGTTGGATATATGGCTATGTATTTCATGATCTTGACTCTACTATGTTTATGTGATTACGAAGGAATTCACTTAGTCCTTATCCCCTTCTATTGGTCAATATTTGTTAATGATGTGATGGAAGCCCTAAGTCCCTTATTGCCCCCATAGCGTGAGTCATACTTACTCATCCCTTAGACCTTATTTGTTATGTGATTCATGCAAATCCTCTTCATTATAACATCCCCCATAGCGTGAATCCAAAGTCCCGTTTCCCCTTAGAATTATTTGTTACTTGCTTGTTGTTTAATTGTTCTTCCACAACCAAGGATTTGCAAATGATATGCTTAAGAGGCTTGTTTGGGTTGCCTTTGGGTTTCCTATTTGTCGTGACACTTCTAGGCCCTAGGCTTGGTTCGTGACAAGCTTGGTATCAGAGCACTAGGTTTGTAAATAATCCTACACATTGCATCGAGTATTGTTCATGGTTATGAAGCGCGCCACAATTATGAATATGAAGATTAAGGCGTTTAACGAAATGAATCACTTTTTCATGATCCATGTCATGCGGTAGAGCTAAATTCTTTAAGGTTTATTTATGATTCCTATTCATTACATTTTAGAGTATGTCTCAAGCCCGTCAAAATAGTGGGAAAGATGGTAACCATCCCTCGCTTGATGATAAACTTCTCAGCAATGACATATCAAACGTGAAGATTTGCAATGCGCTATGGCTATTGGCCAAAGTTGTAACCGCTCAACTAAACCAACAGGTGGGTACCCCTAGGATTAAAAATGATAAGAGGATGTAGAGGAAGGCTAAGAGGGTCTGAGTTGATGGTGTTTTATCTTCTACTAGTCTACCGATGCTCAAGTACAAAAGGAAAGGCTCCCTTTTGCCATTTGTTTAAGGCGTGGAAAGAAACATCATTAAACCTTTTTGGATGGCACTGAGGGTTGTTTCAGGTGTAGCAGTGTTGGGTATAAGATGAGATATTACCCTCTAGCCTCCAAGAAAGGGAGAAGAATAGGCTCAATTTGAAAGTATACTCCCATATGCTAAGCTCAATGGAATGGTGCACCAAATCCTCTTAGGTGCCCAAAATGTGGAAGGAATCATGTCGGCACATATTTGAGAAACACGAGTACATGATTTTGGTGTGGCAAGATAGGCCACAAGATTGTTGAGTGTCCATTTTCTCAAAGGAAAGGTAAAGATGGTCGTCCTTAAGGACGTGGTGTTCATGGAACTCAAAAAGCACAAGGTGGTGCCAAGGGTGGTGGTGCTACTTTTCCGAAGTGTCAAAGGTGTAGGAATAACCATAGTGATGTTTACCAGAAATGATCGGATGGTTTCTTTTGTTGCGGAAAAATAGGGCACCATATATCGAATGTCATTATGTTGCTACAAGAGTTGAGGAAGGGCATCCTTGTGGTCAAGTGATTCCAAGAGGGAAAGTGCAAGAAGGTGCTCAAATACTAAGAATAGGTTCATATGGAAACCGATTCTGTGAACTTTAAGAGAGTTAAAAGGTGGATGAGTCCCTCAATGTTGTCATTAGTACGTTAATGGCTTAATGATTATGATTTCTATGCTTATTTGGATCCTGGTGCCACTTTTTCTTTCATTACTCCATTTGTTCTTAATAGGCTCTATGTGTACCCCAAATTGTTGTGTGAACTCTTTGAGGTGTCTACCCACCTTGGTGAATCTATGATTGCTAGAAGGTTCTATAGGGGTTGTCCTGTGTCTATATTTGATAGAGTCTTGCCTTATGATTTTGTTGAGTTTGACATGGTAAATTTTGATAGTATTCTTAGGGTGGATTGGTTACATGCTTCCATTGATTGTAGAACTCGTAAGGTTAAGTTGAAATTTCTTAATGAGCCCATCTTTGAGTGGGAAGGTCAATTCAATGGTTAAGGATAGGTTCATTCCTTGTCTTAAGGCTCGAAAGTCTATTTCCAACGGTTTTACATATAATCTTATACGGATTACAGATTTTGAATCAATAATCCCTTCTATTGAGTCAGTTTCGGTGGTTAATGAGTTTCTTGATGTCTTCCTTGATGAGCTTCCCAGTCTTCCTCCCAAAAGGGCAATTGATTTTGGTATAGACCTCCTCCCCGATACACAACCCATTTCCATTCCCCTTTACCTTATGGCCCCGACGGAGTTAAGGGAGTTGAAGGACCAATTGAGGGATTTATTGGAGAAGGGTTTTATAAGGCGTAGCAAGTGACTTTGCGATGCACCGGTGTTGTTTGTTAAGAAGAAGGGTGGCTAACTTGGAATGTGCATAAACTACCGGCAACTCAATAAGGTCACCATAAAGAACAACTGCCTTTCGTCAAGAATGGATGACCTATTTCATCGACTACAAGGGGCTAGTCATTTTTCAAATATTGATCTTTGGTCTGGACACCATTAAATGACGGCGAGGGAGTGTGATATTCCTAAGATGACTTTTTGGACTAGATATGGGCATTTTGAATTTATGTTGAAGTCATTGGACCTAACTAGTGCATTGGTGATATCTATGGATCTCATGAATAGGGTCTTTAGACCCAAACTTAGCATGTTTGTGGTGGTGTTCATAGATGATATTTTGGTTTACTCCTAAGTGAGAAAGACCCAACCTTAGCATGTTTGTGGTGGTGTTCATAGATGATATTTTGATTTACTCCAAAGTGAGGAGAGCACGTAATACTTTTGAGTGTAGCATTGCAAACCTTTAGGAAAGGAAGTTTCTTCGCTAAGTTTGACAAATGTGAGTTTGGGTAAAATGGAAGTCGTAAGAAATAGACCTAGACCTTGACCCCGCTTTGTTAGAATTGAAGGCATTGGTGAAGAAGGGCAAGGTGGAGATTTTCTCCCAAGGGGGAGATGGTATCCTTAGGTATCAAAGTAGGTTATGTATTTCCAATATTGATTGGGTTGAGGTACTTGATCTTGAAAGAGGTACATAATTTATCCTATTCTATTATCCCGATTTTACAAAGATGTGTTGAGGCTTTTGGGAGATATCTTGGTTGATAAGATGGCTTTAATTGGACCGGATTTGTTAATGGTTGCAATGGAGAAAGTGAGGCTTATAAGGAGAAAGGCTGAGAATGGATCAAAGTAGGCAAAAGTCCTACTCCGATGTGAGAAGAAGTGATCTTAAGTTTGGTGTAGATGATTGGTATTTGACGGTCTCAACCATGAAGGATTTTTTTTTCTATTTGGCAAGGAGGGAAAATTGATCCCAAGGTATGTAAGACCTTATTGAATTTTAAGGAGAACTAGTAAGGGTGCCTATGGAGTCGAGTATGGTTCATCTGGTATCCATTGTATCTATGTTGAGGAAGTTGGTGTGAGGCCAAAAATATATAATTTTTAGTCATTATTTACCTCAGATTTAATACTTTTCTTTACAAGTTTTGAGCATAAATTTTATGAATTGTGCTAAATCATGTATTTTATTTGTAGGATTAAATTGGCGCAAAAATGAAAAGATTTGGAGCTCAAATGAATTAAAAAAGGAAGATTACAAAAGGAAAATCAAGCAGACAACTTAATGGATTAAATTGAATATAATAATATATTTTTATATATGTACGTCTGTGTTCAAATTGCGAATTGCAATTTGACGTTGTTGACACGTGGCAATTATGGGCGAGCAACATCAAGTGACGTTGGCAAATATTTGATTTGCATAACTATTCAATCATTTCGATTTTGGGTTTCTCAATTTATTTTGGACTCAATTATTTTATTTGACATTTATTTCTACACCTAGAAATATTCCATAAAATTAGGTTGTAAAAAACTTTGACCTAGAGAGAAGTAGGAGCCGCCGTGGAGGCCGAAGAATTTTGGTTTCATCTTTTCTTCTCCATTATTATTTATTTTTACATTTATCTTTAAATGATTTTTGGTAATTTCTTCATGTCTATGTGGAGTTAAATTTCTCTTTCTTAGATTATGGTAGCTAAAAAAGATGATTGTTTAGTCATTATTAATTCAAAATATTTGTTTGTCATATTAGTTGTTCCTATATTGTTTTTATCTATACTTCATAGTCCGGCCAACTAGGGAGTAAATTAGTTATTCATTCTGGATTCGAGAGATGTTGGAATGGATAGAATATAGTAGTATAGATAGCTTGTTCGACTAGGAAGCTAGATTGATTCGTGTAAGGGAGACCCGTGACAACTACTCTTACACCTCGTTTGGTTCAAAATACAAGAAGATAACGTTAATCATTTTTATTGATGTGTCTATCCCTGCTAAATGATGTAGTTAGACAATCAATAAAGGTAGGTCGGCAGAGGCGTGCAACCATATTTAGATAATTTAAACCTTGTGAATCAGCAACTAGATAATCAAATAATTTGATGAAATTGAGGCTAAGCATGATTATTAGCTAAACAATAATCTTAGATTGATTCATTCATTTATTGTGTAAAAACATCTCTTTTGGTTAATTGTTCACCGCTTAAATAAATAATTTGAATTAATATAATTTAGTAATAATTAATCGACAAGTCCTTTGGGTTCGACATCCGAAAAGAGCTACTATATTACTTGGGTTGACCACGTACACTTGCGTGTGCTAGGTAAGCAACAAGTTTTTTTATTCATTATTTACTTCATTTTAATACTTTTATTATCCATTTTGAGCATAAATTTTATGAATTATGCTAAATTATGTATTTGATTTGTAGGATTAAATTGGCGCAAAATGAAAAGATTTGGAGCTCAAATGAATTGAAAAAAAGAATATTACAGAAGGAAAATCTAGCAAGCAACTTAATGGATTAAATTAAATATAATAATATATTTTTATATATGTACGCCTGTGTTCAAATTGTGAATTGCAATTGAACGTTTTTGACACTGGAAATTATGGACAAGCAACATCAAGTGAAGTCGGCGAATCACGTATTTGCATAAAGATTCAATCCATTTGGTTTTGGGCTTCCCAATTTGTTTTGGATTCAAGTAATTTATTTGGGATGATTCCTGCACCTATAAATATTCCATAAAATTAGGTTTTAAAATCCTTTTGACCTAGAGAGAAGTAGGAGCCGCCGTGGAGGCCGGAGAATTTTGGTTTCATCTTTTCTTCTCCATTATTATTATTTATTTTTACATTTATCTTTGAATGAGTTGTGGTAATTTCTTCATGTCTATGTAGAGTTAACTTCTCATTCTAAGATTATGGTAGCTAATAAGATGATTGTTTAGTCATTATTAATTCAAAAATATTTGTTTGTCATATTAGTTGTTCCTATATTGCTTTTATCTATACTTCATAGTTCGGCCAACTAGTGGTAAATTAGTCGTTCATTCTGGATTGAAGAGATGGAATGGATAGAAAACAGTAGTATGGGGAGCTTGTTCAACTAGGAAACTAGATTGATTCGTGTAAGGGATACCCGTGACAGCTACCCTTATACCTTGCTTGGTTCAAAATACAAGAAGATAACGTTAAAGCATTTTTATTGATGTGTCTATCCCCGCTCAACGATGTAGTTAGGCAGTCAATAAAGGTAGGTCGGCAGAGGCGTGCAACCCTGTTTAGGTAATTTAAATTCTGTGAATCAACAACTAGATAATCAAATAATCTGATGAAATTTAGGCTAAACATGAGTATTAGCTAAACCATAATCTTAGATAGATTCATTCATTGATTGTGTAAAAACATCTCTTTTGGTGAATTGTTCACCGCTTAAATAAATAATTAGAACTAATATAATCTTGTGAATAATTAATCGACAAGTCCTTTGCGTTCGACATCCGGCTTTTGAAAAGAGCCAATATATTACTTGGGTTGACCACGTACACTTGTGTTTGCTAGGGAAGCAATAGGCATTATTTATCTCATATTTAATACTTTTATTTATCCATTTTGAGCATAAATTTTATGAATTGTTCTAAATTGTGTGTTTTATTTGTAGGATTAAGTTGGCACAAAAATGAAAAAATTTGGAGCTCAAATTAATTAAAAATGAAAGATTACAGAAGGAAAATCAAGCAGGCAGCTTAATGGATTAAATTGAATATAATAATATATTTTTATATATGTACATCTGCGTTCAAATTGCGAATTGCAATTGAATGTTGTTGACACGTGGCAATTATGGGAGAGCAACATCAAGTGAAGTCGGTGAATCACTGATTCGCATAAAGATTCAATCCTTTTGGTTTTAGGTTTTCCAATTTGTTTTGAGCACTATTACTTTATTTGGGGTTTATTCCTACATTTATAAATATTTTATAAAATTAGGTTTGAAAAAACTTTTGACCTAGAGAGAAGTCGGAGCCACCGTGAAGGCCGGAGAATTTTGATTTTATCTTTTCTTCTCCATTATTATTTATTTTTACATTTATCTTTGAATGATTTGCGGTAATTTCTTCATCCCTATGTGGAGTTAAACTTTTAGTTCTAAGATTATGGTAGCTAATAGGATGATTGTTTAGTCATTATTAATTAATAATATTTTTTTGTCATATTAGTTGTTCCTATATTGCTTTTATCTATACTTCATAGCCTGGCCAATTAGGGGGCAAATTAGTTGTTCATTCTATATTCGAGATTTGTTGGAATAGATAGAATATAGTAGTATAAGGATCTTGTTTCGACTAGAAAACTAGATTGATTCGTGTAAGGAAGACCCATGATAGCTACCTTTACACCTCGCTTGGTTCAAAATACAGGAAGAGAACATTAAAGCATTTTTAAAAATGTGTCTATCCCCACTCAAAGATATAGTTATGCGGTCAATAAAGGTAGGTCGGCAGAGGCGTGCAACCCTGTTTCAGTAATTTAAACCCTATAAATCAGCAACTAGATAATCAAATAATTTGATGAAATTGAGGCTAAGCATGATTATTAGCTAAACAATAATCTTAGATCGATTCATTGATTGTGTAAAACCATCTCTTTAGTTAATTGTTCACTACTTAAATAAAGCATTAGAATTAATATAATTTAGTAAATAATTAATCGACAAGTCTGTTGGGTTCGATATCCGACTTCTAAAAAGAGCTACTATATTACTTGGGTTGACCACGTACACTTGCATATGCTGGGGAAGCAACAAGTTTTTTAGTTATTATTTACCTCATATTTAATACATTTATTTATCCGTTTTGAGCATAAATTTTATGAATTGTGTTAAATTATGTATTTTATTTGTAGGATTAAATTGGCGCAAAAAGGAAAAGATTTGGAGCTCAAATGAATTAAAAAAGGAAGATTACAAAAGGAAAATCAAGCAAGGCAGCTTAATGGATTAAATTGAATATAATAATATATTTTTACATATGTACGCCTGCGTTCAAATTGCGAATTGCAATTGAACGGTGTTGACAGGGCAATTATGGGCGAATCACTGATTTGCATAAAGATTCAATTCTTTTGGTTTTGGGTTTCGCAATTTGTTTTGGACTCAATTACTTTATTTGAGATTTATTCCTACACCTATAAATATTCCATAAAATTAGGTTTTAAAAACTTTTGACCTAGAGAGAAGTAGGAGCCACCGTGGAGGCCGGAAAATTTCAGTTTCATCTCTTCTTCTCTATTATTATTTATTTTTACATTTATCTTTGCATGATTTGTGGTAATTTCTTCATGTCTATGTGGAGCTAAACTTCTCGTTCTAAGATTATGGTAGCTAATAAGATGATTGTTTAGTCATTTTTAACTCAAAATATTTGTTTGTCATATTAGATGTTCCTATATTGCTTTTATCTATACTTCATAGTCCGGCTAACTAGGAGGTAAATTAGTTGTTCATTCTGGATTCGAGAGATATTGGAATGGATAGAACACAGTAGTATAGGGAGCTTGTTCGACTAGAAAATTAGATTGATTCGTGTAACGGAGACCTGTGACAGCTACCCTTACACCTTGCTTGGTTCAAAATACAGGAAGATAACGTTAAAGCATTTTTATAGGTGTGTCTATCCCTGCTCAACGATGTAGTTAGGCAGTTAATAAAGGTAGATCCGCAGAGGCGTGCAACCCTATTCAGGTAATTTAAACCCTGTGAATCAACAACTAGATAATAAAATAATTTAATGAAATTGAGGCTAAACATGATTATTAGCTAAAGCATAATCTTAGATCGATTCATTCATTGATTGTGTAAAAATATCTCTTTTGGTTGATTGTTCACCACTTAAATAAATAATTAGAATTAATATATTTTTGTAAATAATTAATTGACAAGTCCTTTGGGTTTGACATCCGGCTTCTAAAAAGAGCCACTATATTACTTGGGTTGATCACATACACTTGTGTGAGCTAGGGAAGCAACAAATTTTTGAGGTCGTTGCCGGGACTTAGAGATTAATTGTTTTTCTAAGTTACATTTTTTTCTTTTATTATTTAAGTTTTCTTTTTCTTGTTTTATTTTATTTTTTTTATTTGTGTGGATATTTAAAAATAAATAGTAAAAAATATCTTTTTAGTGCTCTTATAAATATGGATGATTGGGACAAGTGGTGGTTGGGTGATGGATATCCTTGTCAACATTGTGATGGACCCCACTTGGCTATTGAATGTCATACTATTCAGAAGAGTGGGTTGTGTGCTCCTATCCAATCCTTTGAACCGAATGTTTGTCATATATGTGGTGGTCAAAATGGTCATTGGGATGGTTGCCCGAACTCATATCCCCCTCTCTCGAATCCTTATTATGATTCTTCTATTATTTGTGATGTTTGTTGGAGTAATGAAGTTGAGCAGGTAGAACAAAAGGCTTGCATTATTGAGCTATTGAAGAAAATAATAGAGCAACAAAAGGACATGGTAGTTGCCATTGAGATAACTCGTTCCGATAAATTTCAATAATAGAAACTCAATTCACAAAAATGGCAACTCATCTGGCAGAAATTAAGCTCAAACTGGAGATCGATCAATTTGGCTTAGATGTTCATGACAGAGAAGCTCACTTGAACACAAAGGTTGAGGCGAATGATGCCCAATCACCAATTTCCAATGTTGAGAAGAGTATGAACGAGGATGCAAATAATAATATTCATGAATTAAGACATATTAGCCCTCATTCCTATCATTTTTCTACATTCTGCTTGAATAGTGAGATATATGTAAGGACCCGGATTTTTGAACCGACTTTATCGGACCTCATAATGTTGGCCCGAGAGAATTTTTGAGCAAGTGTTTCTCCATGGGAGGCCCACATGGCCAGTGTGAAGCCACACGGTTCATGTGGCCTCTAGTGGAGAGATACTTGGCAATAATTTCAATTGCAGGGACCCAACAGATAGTTTCGGACTAAGTGAGGGCACATGGACACCCACACGGTACGTGTGGTGTGTCACGGGCCGTGTGGCCCCCCGTATAGCTAGCGACGTGCATTTTTTCTAAGTATGAAATTACCGTCTCGTAACTTTTCGTGCAAAAATTTTTCTAAGTGGCGTTGCACGGTCCTTAGCACGACTCCTGTAGTGTCACACGGGTCTGTTTGTCCATATAGCATCCCTTAACTTCGGAAAAATTCTAAATGTTAACGTTGCAAAATCTGACTAAGTGTCATCCAACGGTCACTCTTCACGGTCCGTGAATTGCCACATGGACCATGTAGGTGCTCGTGTAGCCTTGATGGCCCACTTTTCCATCTGTTTAATTAATGGCGTTTATGTAATGACAATTTATTTTAATTATGTTTCATGACCTTTTGCCTATCCTAGACCCCTAAATCAACTGATATCTTTCCATTTTTAATTCATTCTCTTTGAAAACACTCTCATTCAAAAAGATCATTTCCAAAATACTCTCTAAGTCCTTCTCTCAAGACTCAAGCTAGGGTTCAATTGGGGGATTTAACTTCAAGCTAGATTCCTCTCAATTTCAGCCTCTCAATCAAGGTATGTGGGATTGATTCTTGGCCCCTTTCAACCAAGAAGACCCAAACTCTTTTCAATTTATTTTTATGAAATTATGCTTACTTTAAATATGGGTTTTGAGAATTATTGTTTAATAAATTCAATTGATGTATGGGTTGTACTTTATTTATGATTTTAAGTTATTATAAGCCATATTATGATGATTTACATAGATATTATGAAGTTATGAAGATGCATGTCCCCTTTAAAGTTCTATTTATGCATGGGTGATTTATATGATGATGTGAATGTCGATGTAATTATAGATTTACTTCAATTTCTTATTATATTGTTGATTTTAGCTTGAATCTATTTTACCCATGATATTCTCACATCATGCATTGCATTTGCATTCATGAACATTGGTCTTTATGGAAGTTATGAAGTGAGTTAAGCCCAACTATGTTTTATGAAACGATTTTGATATGATTTTGATAAGGCATTGGTTATGACAAGAATGTGATCATATATATGTCTTATGATTTTGGCTCTTTTAGCATCTTGAGTGCTTGCACCAATAAGCTATTCCTTGCATGAGTGTCATGATTTTGATTTATGGTTTGACTTTTTAGCCCAATTATGCATTGAATGGATTTGAAATGAACATTGTATCTCTTGAAAGCACATATATATAAGTATTCTCGAGGGATGTTTTGACTTAGCATCGATGAATTGGGGGCGTCAGGGCTATCTCTAAGGGTCCTCTCCCTTTCCTTGAACTATGTGCCAACATAGGAATGGAAGTCATTACCGAAATGATCGGGTAATAAGGAATGGTTATTCGTTTTGTTTTGATATGATATGATTTTGGAAAAATCCTTCGGAAATGGTGTGTTCCGTAAGAAAGATGACCATCCACCGAAATGGAGGTCCCATAAGGTGTGATGTAGATTACCTTTGGCAAGTAAGCTTCTCCCTACTGATGGGAGGTCTCTATCGGGCTAACTCATGTAATAGCTCGCATTGGTTTGATTTGTCAGTTATAGTCCATCCCCATTATATATATGAGAATTATTGCATTTTATGCATAATGAATTTCATGGCATATTGTATATTATTCTCCTTTAGATACTCTTCTATACTATGTGTGCTTGTCATCTAACATTGAAATGCAGGTTTGATAAGTCATGAACATAGCTTGCCTGCATACTTAGTACATTCAAATGTACTAACGCATATTTTATGCCTACATAATTTTACCATGTTGGGATCAAGCACCCCGACCATCCACCCTTTGTAAAATAGCTCGAATCCGAAAAGTTAACTGTGTGGTGAGTCTTATCTTCTAAGGACAAGCCACCTTTCTTCTATCCATGTTATTTATGTTTATTTGAGGAATTGAGGGTGAGCCCAGAACATGTCTTGGCCCCCGTCCTATCTTGACTAGGGGGATTGTTGGACACCTTGTAGACTCTTGTGGAGATATATATGTGGTGTTGTGTTCAGAGTTTATGATTTCGATTATTTATTGACTATGACTATCTTGGTAAACTATGGAGATTATATATGTTTATGCATTCGGCATGAAAGGCCCCTTTCTCTTATGATACCCCCATAGTATGAGTCCTACTTTCCCACCCGTAGAACTATGTGTTTATTTTTTGAATGCATTTTCGAAATGATAATGTGGTTTTGATTGTTTCGAGGCTTGTTTGGGAGCTCTCGGGTTCCCATTCGCCGTGTCACTTCTAGGCCGTAGATCCCAATCGTAACAATATCAATCGAGCTATTTGAGCCTATGAAATAGTGTAAGGAAGAGGAACAATATGCCTATTCTTGAATTTATTGATCAAAAATCAAAAAAATTACATTTCTCATTTAAGGGTCAAGAAGTGTAACATGCGATATCTATTATTTGGTTCCTTTATCTTCATATTACCGCCCCTTGAGCGAAGTAAAAAGATGGATGCAAAACTGGGGGTGCAATTCATATCCTCAAAGTGGAGAGAAAATTTGGTGGTGACTTGAGTCGTGTCGTGACGTCAAATCAGGCGCTTATTAGGAGGCAGCCCAATTTTAGTGTAGCTTCTTATTTTTATTACTATTTTTTTATTATCATTTTTCTTTTTCTATTTTATGTGTTTTTATTTTTTGCAGATTAGCGGAAGCATGAGTACCCAAAATTTGAAGCAAAGGAGCAATTTGAGCTTAAGTGTGGGGGTGCGTACGACCCTTGATGGATATTGAGAGAATATGTTTCTAGCTAGGTCTAAAGGCCTCAGGGAGTTTTCCTAACCCTTGTTTTAAATTTAAATTGATGCTTTGAAGACATAGCATCTTTTCAAGTGCGGGGTTGGAATATCCAAATATATTGTTTAGGGTAGAGAGTGCTTTAGGATTTGTTTAATATTAATTAAAAAAACCAAAAAAAAAATTAAAAACAAAAAAACATTTAATTAAAAAATTTCAAAAAATTATAAAAAGATTTTTTATTTATTTTTTTCATTAGTAGAAGCATACTTAGCCCACCCTTTGGTTTTTCTTTTGGTTCTTTCCGAGGGGGGTCCCTTTGAACTGAGTATCATTTATTTTATTTTTTTAGGAAGTAAATTTTTATTTTTAGTTTCTTATTTTTTAAAAGAGAAAAGAGAAGACCTTGTGACTTCTTTGGTGCTTGCTATTTAGGCCAAATCTTGAATAGTACTTTCCTCTGAATGCTTGATTACTAAATAAATTGCAAATTATTTGACAGCTAGGCTTATGGTTGTGACTCTATGTATACCTTATTTTATTTTATAGTTTATTATGACCCTGTCTCTCTTAGAAGTGGAATCGATCTATCTTGATTGATACTTGTGCCATGTGTGGTGAGAATTTATTTATTCCATGTGTTGAATATTAGTCTAGAACTTGCCATGCATGTTATTGAAGCGAAATAAAAAGTATTGCTTTGTTTAGAAGATGATAATAGGCTTTCTTTGATTTTTCTTGTAAAATTTTAGCCTTTTCAGATATTATATCATTAGTTAGCGCTTTTGAGCCTATAGATTTTTGTGGTAGCCATATTTTACATTGATCTAATTTTGTTGAATCCCTAGTTTTTGCACCTTGCTTCCTTAAGCATTGTACCATAGACTAATTTTAATTCTTAAATTTGAAGAAAAAGGATATTTAAGTTGTAAAAGATAATCAATGATAGCTACATGGTGATGAGAAAGCCCTCTTTGAAAGGATGTGTCACGAAAAAAAAGGAAAAATTTATTTCAAAAAACAAAGAAGTGAAACATTCTTGATGAGACGAGATTGCTAGTGAAACAATTATGGAAGAGGGGGTTAAAAAAAGATAAAGAGAAGAAGATAATGGGTGATGAAGTCTAAAAGTTCAAAGTGCTTAGAGAAATGTAGGTCACGATTATATAGTTTTCCTACCCGTCCCCTAGCCTACATTACAACTCATTAAAAGTCCTATGTGATTCTATTCAAGCATGCTTAATTAGTGAGATGTACATAATGGGTAAGTTTATGGTTCTTTGTGCATACATGTGAATTCTTTGTGAGTGCGAGAATAGTTCTTTAATGCAAAGTCTTTAATTTATATTTAGCGTGTGGACTATATTTTTTTTTGTAAGGGCACTTGTTCTATGATAGATAGGTGATTTTATTAACTTCTTTAAGAGATTAGGTGAGCTAAACATAAACTTGATGAGTTAGAGTCCTTCCTTGAGGCTAGGTGGTCAAAAGTTTGTTGTTTATTCATATATTTTGCATAACGATTGGGAAGTGTACAAGATGTTTTGAATTTTTTGGATGGCCTAAATTGTTTCTATCAACCAAAACAGTGGTCCTATTTGATATTTGATGAGCTTTAATGTTTGCTCGAGGACGAGCAAAAGTTTAAGTGTGGGGTGTTTATGTGAGGCCAAAAATACATATTTTTAGTCATTATTTACCTCATATTTAAAAACTTTTATTTATCCATTTTGAGCATAAATTTTATGAATTGTGCTAAATTATGTATCTTATTTGTAGGATTAAATTGGCAGAAAAATGAAAAGATTTGGAGCTCAAATGAATTTAAAAAAAAAAAGAAGATTACAGAAGGAAAATCAAGCAGGCAGCTTAATGGATTAAATTGAATATAATAATATATATTTATATATGTACGTCTGCATTCAAATTACGAATTGCAATTGAACGTTGTTGACAAATGGAAACTATGGGCGAGCAACATCAAGTTAAGTCGGCGAATCACTAATTTGCATAAAGATTCAATCCTTTTGGTTTTGGGTTTCCTAATTTATTTTGCACTCAATTACTTTATTTGGGGTTTATTCCTACACCTATAAATGTTCCATAAAATTAGGTTTTAAAAACCTTTTGACCTAGTGAGAAGTAGGACCCACCGTGGAGGTCGAAAAATTTTGGTTTCATCTTTTCTTCTCCAATTATTATTTATTTTTACATTTATCTTTGAATGATTTGTGGTAACTTCTTCATTTCTATGTGGAAAACTTCTCGTTCTGAGATTATGGTAGCTAATAAGATGATTTTTTAGTCATTATTAATTCAAAATATTTGTTTGTCATATTACTTGCTCCTATATTGCTTTTATCTATAGTTCGTAGTCCGGCCAACTAGGGGGTAAATTAGTTGTTCATTCCGAATTCGAGAGATGTTGGAATGGATAGAACACAGTAGTATAGGGAGCTTGTTCGACTAGGAAACTAGATTGATTCGTATAAGGGAGACCTGTGACAACTACCCTTACATCTCGCTTGGTTCAAAATACAGGAAGATAGCATTAAAGCATTTTTATTGATGTGTTTATCCCCGCTCAACGGTGCAGTTAGGCAGTCAATAATGGTAGGTCGGCAGAGTCATGCAACCCTATTTAGGTAATTTAAACCCTGTGAATCAACATCTAGATAATCAAATAATTTGATGAAATTGAGGCTAAACATAATTATTAGCTAAAGCATAGTTTTTGATCAATTCATTCATTGATTATGTAAAAGTATCTCTTTTGTTTAATTATTCACCGCTTAAATAAATAATTAGAATTAATATAATTTAGTAAATAATTAATCGACAAGTCCTTTGGGTTCGACATCCGGCTTCTGAAAAGAGCCACTATATTACGTAGGTTGACCACGTATACTTGTGTGTGCTAGGGAAGCAACAGAAGTGTGTAGGTGAACTTAGTGGCTTTGGATGTTGTGGGTGTTATAGAAGATAATTATTGACTTATAAACGGTGGAAATGTTTGATATACAAGTGAAGAAGTTGAGAAACAAAGATGTGATGGCCGTCAATGTCCTTTGGAGGAATCAATAAGTTGAAAGTGGCACTTGGGAATCTGAAGCGAACATGAAGAAGCAATATCCATACCTCTTCCACTCTACTCAAGCCAAAAGTAATAAGTTAACTCCTATCTATGATGCCAAGTCTTGAATTTCAGCCCTTACGTCATTTTTTTGCATGCATACATATTCATGGTAACAAGTTTTGGTGATTTTTGATGTATATGTTTGAAACTTTTGAGAATGATGTTTAAGTGAATTTATTGCATTCATGTTTGGCTGAAAGTTTTCCTAATCACTCCTCTTACGTATGTTTCCTTTACATTCGGGGACGAATGTTCCTAAGGGGGAGATAATGTAACACTTCTCACGCGCCTCGGAAAAATGCCCTATAATGTATTTCTTGAATATCTCAAAATTCGTGCATTATTTCACGAATCCAACTTTATATTTTTTTCAGGGGGCAAAATTATGTAGGAAAGGGGTGGTCCTCAATTTTTAGATGACCCGTAGCAAAATATTATTTTTTGCTATGGGAGATTGAAACAGAAAGGGTATGCGACCATTCCGCGTCACGGACTTGTCACACACTAGTACGAAAATGGCCTAAAACCATTCTTGAGCCAAAATAGGGAAAAAAATTAAACTTCACACGGAAATGGACTCATCCACTGCAAATCCGCATCGCGGACTTATCGCAGTCTAGGTCAATAGGTTCCTTAATTTTGTGTTTTCAATTAAGGGCAATTGGGTAAACCCAATGTCTATATATACGGGAAACCCTTACTCCTTGGCCATTTTTCAGCCCTAAAACTCACAAAAATCTCTCAAATCCTCTTTGAAACACCATCAACTCCTTCATTCAATCTCAAGAATCTCTAAAACTTGCTTTGGATTTCAAGAATCCAATTGAAGCCTCAAGTCTTCCTCAAGTTCTCTTCAAGAAAGTCTCAAGTTAAAGGTACGTGGGCTTCATTCATGGGGATTCTTCCACTCATGAAGCCAATCCTTCTCATTTACCAATTTTCATGATTTTTAAGGTTAAATATTTTATGGGTAAACTTTATTATGCATTATAAACATGATTTGAGTTTAGATTCTTCAAGTATTGATTGATTGAGCATGAATATCTATTAAAGGCTTATTCCATGAGTTGATTTGTATATATTGAAGCTTTGTATGATCTTAACTATGTAAACTATGAAAGCTTGGGAACTTTTAAGATGAATTTCATGACACCCAAATTGGGGTTTCTACAACAATATTGGTGGGCTAAATTGAATAATTTCCAAATGTATTGATTTTACTCCTCTCTTTTCTTATACTCTTGAATTGCATGAATTTAAGCATATGTACATATACCCACCATGTTTGACTAGATTTACATGACAAAGATTCTTATGTTGATGAAAGACTATTGCATGTTTTGCTAGACAAGTATTTTATGATAAATTATGGGCTCTTAAGCATGTAATAAACTCATGAAAAGTTCCTATTATTTATAAGTGAAATTTTGAGCCCTTATTCTGCATTCTACCCTCTTGTGAGTGAATAATTGTAACACCTCAATTTGTTTTAATTAAAATTGAATCATCCTTCATATTATATGTGATTTTGATTGATAATTCTTAATTGAGCATAGATTTTAAAGTTAATTTCTTAGAGCGGGAATAGAAGTGGAGATGATAAAAGGATCTTTTAGATCAAGTCAAGTCCAAAGAATTTCTACCGACTAAGTTTTCGTATGAATTGATAGAAGGGTCAACTTCAAATGACCATATATCCTAAAGTATAATGAGTTAGGTGACCCATAATATATCAAATTAAATATCTTTGAATTATCTTTCCAATGCATCTTATTTCGCCTTAATCAGAGTTCGGAATAGAAAGTCATGACCATTTTGTTGGAGACCTGCAGAGTTGTCTGATGAGTCGAGATAGCTCCGCATCGTGGACCTATTGCAAACCCATTCTGGATAAGCTAAGCGACGTCCCTTTATTTTATTTTGAGGGTAATTTTACCCTAAAACCTTTGGGGGTCTATTTAATGTCCCAAAACGCATAAAATGTCAATTTTCATAAGTAAAACCCTCTCTTCCACTCCTAAACATAAAACGCTCAAGAATCATCAAAAAAATCATCAAGTTGGGATTAACTTTCAAGATTCATTATCAAGGTGAGTTATTCTTCATAAACTTTAAGATACCCAACCTAAATTACTTTATCTATTCATGAATCCCTAATAGAATCTTAAATCATAACCTAGGTTTTCAAGAAAACGAATTCAAGAATTTTGAGGAAGGATTTCTTAATTCTGCTTTTCATGAATTAGGGTTCGTCATGACGAAATATAAAGATTCTAAGTCAAGAATTCAAGAATTAAATTGAAGCCCTTCAAACAATATCTTTCCAAGTTCTTCCACTCTAAAAGAACTACCGAGATCGAAGATTTTCTCCAAGAAAGCTAGTATTCATCAAATTTTCGATTGTAATATCAACTTTCCAGGTATGTAAGGCTAACCTAAACCATGGGATTGTTCTCCCATGTGCCCTCTTTGAGTCAAATGAGTCTATGATTGAAAATGATGAGTTATGTGTGAAAATCATTGAGCATTTTATTGAGATTCTTCTTAATGTATATATTTTTCTTAAATTGGTGATCATCATAAACTTAATTTACTGCATAAGTGTTTTCATGAATTATTACAAAATTCTATGTCTATTTTACTCAAGAATAAAAGAATGAACTTAGGGAATGAGTCTAGAGCCTCGACGATGATGATGTTTATTATGTTGTGATTGTGGTCCAAATTGTTGAGAGACTTGATGATGATGATGAGAGTGATGTTCAACAACAACAACAACAACAACAACATTCCCGGTGAAATCCCACAAGTGGGGTCTGGGAAGGGTAAGATGTACGCAGACCTTACCACTACCACATAGGTAGAGAGGCTGTTTCCTGGATGAGAGTGATGTTCATAAGTCTTAAAACTTGAAACTAGATTCTAAAAAAAAAATATTTCGAGTCCATGATATTGATGTGATGATGATGTTGATGTTGATATACTATGCCCCTATGGGACTGATGATGATAATATTGATGTTGATGTTGATGTACTATGTCCCTATGGGACTGATGATGATGATGATGTTTTATGAGCATGTTTTATGAACTATGTTGACAAATACCCACTGAGACTAGATGAATGAGTTAACCATAGGGTTGATGTCTTATGAGCATATTGAGTCTTGGTAGGAGCATTGAGCACCGAAAAATGAGTAAGAATAAGTTCAACTCGAGCTCAATAACTACGTAACCGGCATAGGAGAGGATTGAACCATAAAATCAAATGTTTTCTATTGTTCCAAGTGAGGAATTGGTGTTACTAATTTTAGATCCACTGATGGGATATCTTATACCCTGGCAAGGTATTGGATGGATGTGGCAATGACATCGCTTCGTTGTATCATTATCAGCTCATAGGTGATGGTTTCCGATTAGAGAAACTCATACATAGGTCCTGATAGTACTCAGAGTGGATTAGATTAGATGGTATATGAGTGGCCTTTGTCTAAACTGCATTCTTACTTTAGACTCTTGTGATTGAGTTTCCTACTTCTTGAGCTGAGGTATTTGAGTTGATGTTATTCTTCCTTTACATGTTTCCTTTTGCCATTTTACATACTCATATATTCCATGTACTGACAGCCATTTGGACCTGCATCTTTTCATGATGCAGAGATAAGTACTAGCGGTCATCAATAGGTGCCCCATTGAAGACCTATTTATGTCAGCTGATTGTTGAGTCCTCCCTGCTATCGGATGATATTATATTTTTCCCTCGAGCTTTGAGTTTTGTCTTTTTACTTTATTTTGAGGTAGTCATGGGTCTGTCATTGACACTATTTAGTTAGATGTTTTAGAGGCTTCATAGACTAGACTATAGAGTTATGATTGGATGTTATTTTTGGATAGTTTGTTTTGTACTAGTCTTACTCAGTTAATGGATAGATTGTTTGGCCTTTGTCCTTTATTTATCATTTGTCATCCCATTTTTTAAAGTATTCTTATACATTGATGTCTGCCATTAGTAGAATGTGATTGAACGAATGTGATGAGGTCGGGTGGTTCTCTTGGGGGCTAGCAATAGCCTTTGAATGCCGGCCATGTCAAAGGTACCCTCCCGAGGCGTGATAACTATGCTTTTAAGTTTATGATCGTTATGGTTATACATATGTTTACAAATGTATTCTGTGGGATGACTTGCACTGAGATGACATTGAGATTGAGGCTCATCTCCTTAGTTGAGGCGTGACCCGTTAGAGATGAATCTCACTGTCCCATCACTATGTGCCACCATAGGAGACCTTGTAGGCTATACTAAGGCTAGTGGATCCATGTAATCCATAATGTTCCTTAAAGATGCAATTGCAAAGTTACCAAAGATTTTGGATATCTACCTTGGCAAGTAGATTCCCTTTCTCCCAATGGAAGGAGTTCATTGGCCTTTTTCCAATGGAAGGAGTTCATTGAATTCCATGTAGTAGCTCACATGGTCTATATCGATTACGGTCATCTCCCACATACATATGGTGCAAAGAAGTTATGTTTCATGCAAGTTTTCATTAAAGCATACTCATGCACGTCATATCGAGCTTATATCCTATTGTATATGTTTATACATCTTATTTATGAAGCCTATGATGTATTATTGCATTGCATCTCACATATGTTCGTGTTCTCCTATCTCCCCAAGATGTCCTCTTATGATGATTTATGATGGTTCCCTTATATTACGTCCAAAGGTGTTTTAAGGTTCTTGTGACTCATTGTTTCACAAGTTCAAATGGTATTTCTTCTAAAGGCATATGATTATGTATTCAAGTATGTAAAGTGATCTCCGTTATTATTACTAATGTTTTACTTATAATGAAATAGTCTTTTATGTAAAGGGATACATTGTTCACCTAGGGGTATTTCTATTGTAATTGTACATGACACACCTATGATTTCCCTATTCATGAATATGTTCATTTATGCATTCAACTAAATTCTTTCTAAAAGTTGCCTTTTATGTTTAAAAAGTTATGGGCTTGACTGTTACGACTAATTCTCTTGTAAATATATGATTTTATTATGCGACTTAGCATGAATCATTTCATCATTGTTTCCTTGTCATGCATTGCATACCTACATATCAGTACATTCAAAGTGCCGATGCATACTTCTATGCCTACATGATTTAATTATGTAGGGACCGACGCTCCTTAATATTCTCCATATGGTAAGCATTGGATCATTAAAGACAAAAGTTGGTGAATCCTCTAGTTAGGGGACAATATTCTAGCTTTCTTTCTAGATTGATGTATTAAGGCATTATAGTTTTCAGTTGTATATTTCTTTTGTTATGATTATATTATATGGTGAGCTTGAACTTGTTTGAGCCCCCCGCCAAATTTGTGTAGAGGTATTGTTGGATACATGTTATGATAGTATTTAGTTCTTGTTTCTAGATTTATCTTCAAGTTGTGGCCCTTAGCCCTGTTTTCCCTACTTTTCTATTCCATCTTTACATTTTTATGCCTATGAACACTTATGATATGTAAGATGGCTTGGGTGAGGTGCCTCTGGGTATCTCATACGTCGTGTGACGACTAGGCCCTAGGTCGAGTCATTACAAAGGAATTCTTTGATTTAAAATATACAACATTTTTTATTAAAAAAAATCAAAACTAATTAAATTGAGGAAGCAAAAATGGACTAATGACCTTGGGCCAGCTATGTTGAGCCCATGATCTTCTTGGGATATTTTCTATAAAGAAAAAAAGATGGACTACTTTTTTGATAATTTTTTTGGAAAAACTACACAAAATAGACCTAATATGAAATTATTTATCCTTAATGAACTCAACTCAAACTATTTACCCTTAATGGACTCATGACCTAAACTATATACCTTGTTACCTCACTTTTCCCTTTTTTATTTTGCTTAGACGTGATGTTGACGTCAACGTGAATATTATGAAATAATCCTCTGTGATATTCTAGTAGTGTATATATATATATATATATATATATATATATATATATATATATATATATATATATATATATATATATATATATCATACTAGCGTCATATTCAATCCTCTGTGATGCTCTGGCGGTATATTGATACTCTATTGGTATCATATAGGATTATGTTTTGTTCTTTAAGAAAAAAAAATACAACACAATTAAAAAAAAACTTATTAAACTCTAAATTAATAGAAAATATATTCATTGTGATGCTACGTCGGTATATTGATGTCATATCAGCATCGTATAGGATTGGAGCTTAATTATCTGTGATATTCCATCGGTATATTGATATCCTATTGGTATCATACAGTTTTGAGCTCTTTTTTAAGAAGCAGAAAGAAGAGAAAATTATTAAAGTTACAAAATTATTTATTAAACTCTAAAGTAGTAGAAAACATATTCTTGTGATACATTGTCTGTTAATTGATACTCTATTAGTATCATATAATTTTGAGCTCTTTTTTTAATAAATAAAATAATTAAGAGACAATTATTAAAGTCACAAACTTATTTATTAAATTCTACATTAGTAGAAAATATATTCTTTGTGATACTCTATCGGTATATTGATACCATATCGGTATAATATAGGGTTGAGCTTAATTATCTGTGATACCTTGTCAATGTATGTATACACTATTGATATATTATACAAGGTGAGCACTGTTGTTAGCATGACGTTAACGTGCGGGGGTATAAATTTATGGACAATGAGAATGAATGTGTATAGTAAAATTTATTTTGTATTTGTCTGCACTATCAATTGACTGTGAAAAAATTACGATAAATTTTATTTTACATCCTCATTCATGAACGAAAAACATTGATAAAATATATCTTAATGAATCCATTTTGCTACAACACTCATTGTCTAAATCCAATTTGTCCTAGAGCAAAAGTCGTACTTGTACTGACATCTACTTTGTCCTTGTGAGTAGTCACTCAAATTTTAAAAACTGCCTATTAATTTTTTTCTGTAGCATCATAAAATCATTGAACTATTATTATTTTTATTGACAAGTACTAAGTACTACCACAATTTATATGCCATGTCACATTAGTTTTCGGTTAAGATTACACAAAATTTTGGAATAAAGAGATCAAACAAAATTCTTCCTATTTTCTTGAAGATTTTTGTTACTAATTGATTCTCTTCCTTCTTTTAGTGGGCTCAAAAAAACAAACACCTAAAGACAAAAAAGTATACTACAATTGGAGTCACCATGAATTGAATTTTCAACATCTTTGACCTTGGAGTAGCATTGGATATTTTATAGTAATCACTTCCAATATTTCCAATAGTTCACATTAATGAAGATTGCTACTGACTTTCTGTTTTTTTTTTTTTCCTTTAATTGCCATTGTTTATCCTTTTCCTTTTTTCAGTTTACTCCACAGTCATACAGCACTGGAATCTCCTTGTATTATTGACTTTAGAGTTGGCAAAGGAAGACTTGGGAAATTTCTTGGAATCCAAAATAATATAGCGTTGTTTATTACTTTTTTACTCCACTTAGTCTTGGAGCAATGATAAAATTGTCTTTGTGTGATTTATAGATCATGAGCTCGACCCGCAAAAGCAACGACTAATGCTTTGTAGATTGTCTACATACATCACACCATTTGGGTGTAGTCCTTCTTAGGGTCCAGCTAATAACATGCTTTATACACCAGACTGTCTTTTTATTGCTGTTCCACTTGACTATTGCAAGTGTTGAATACAATTATTGAACATTACTTAATAAATACATTTCACAATAGATGCAAAAATGGGTAGACTTTGACTTTGTTTCTAAAAAATTCTCATATCAAGGAGTGTCACTCACTTTTACTAGCATCCAAACCTTCATTTGCTTCTTGCATATCATCTTTTGAACAAAAAATATGAACACCAAACAACACTACAAACCAAATCATTTGCTTCTGATTTGTCTGTCAATATTGATCCTGCATCAAAGCTTAGCTTTTGGATCAATGTTAAGAAGGGATCATGCAAAAACTTTGTGCATAACAAAGGAGAGGGAAGCTCTTCTCCAGTTCAAACGAGGTCTCATAGACAAACATAGTATGCTTTCTTCATGGAAAAATGAGGAATGTTGTTCTTGGAGAGGTGTGAAATGCAGTAACACAACTGGCCATATACTCGTCCTGAATCTTCGTGGTAACTCTGACACGCCTTTGACAGGTAATATTAGTTCATCACTGGTTAAGTTGCAGTATTTGAAGTATTTGGACCTTAGTTTCAATGATTTTGGTGGACAAATACCAAAATTTATCGGTTACTTCAACAGTCTAGAGTATCTAAATCTCTCATTTAGTTACAATCCTTTCACTGGTCTAATTCCTCCTCAGCTCCAAAATCTCACACACTTAAGGTCTCTTGATCTTGGTCAAAATACTTTAACAGTTAAAAGCCTTGAGTGGCTTTCTAATCTAGTGTATTTGGAGTATTTAGATCTACGTTTTTCCAGTGTGCAAGTGAAAAATTGGTTACAAGAGATAATCAAGCTTCCTAATTTGAGGGAATTGCATTTATCCTCCTGTCAACTACCTGTAATCATTCCTTCATCACTTGTATCAACCAATATTTCCTCCTCTCATCTTTCCATCCTAGACATCTCCTATAATGGATATTCAACAGCTGCAATAAATAGTTGGTTATTTAACTTCACTAGACTTACTAGCCTAGATCTTTCGGGTAACCACTTAGGCCAAATGTCTAGTGGCTTTGGGTACTTGAAATCTTTGGAACATCTCAAGCTATATGGAAGTGGTATTCAGGGCGGGATACCAAGGTCTTTTGGAAATTTAAGTGGTTTACGCTTGATTGTTGCAGATTCCAATAACTTATTAAGTCAGCCATTTTCTGAGTTGCTTGATATCTTATCAGGGAATAATCAATCACTTGAATATTTGTCCTTTGAGGGAAATGCACTCACTGGTTCATTGATTAATCTTACCAGATTTTCATCCTTAAGGGAATTGCGGCTACAAAACAATTTGCTGAATGGCATTTTCCATGATAGCTTTAGACAAATCTCTAGTCTTGAATATCTTGATATGTCTAATAACCAGATGACAGGGTCATTACCAGACTTGGCATTATTTCCATCATTAAGAGAGTTGCACCTAAGGTCCAATCATTTTCTCGGTATGATACCACAAGGTTTAGGGAAACTTTCTGAGCTTGAAATCTTGGATGTCTCTTTCAATAGACTGCAAGGCTTACCAGAAAGTTTAGGGAAACTTTCCAAGCTGAAAATATTGGATCTCTCTTTCAATAGACTCAAAGGCTTACCGGAAAGTCTGGGGCAACTTTTCGACCTTGAATATTTTGACGCTCCTTTTAATTTGTTAGAAGGTACAATCTCTGAATCCCATCTTTCCAACCTTTGCAACTTGAAATGTTTAAACTTGTCTTCCAACTCCTTGACTTGGAATGTTAGCATTGATTGGTTTCCCTGTTTTCAACTACAAGTGATCGACCTTTCATCTTGTAATCTTGGGCCTCATTTTCCAAAATGGCTTCAAACCCAAAATGGCTACTCAATTCTGGATCTCTCTCTTAATAGTATCTCAGACACAATGCCTAGTTGGTTCTCAAATCTGCCGCCAATGTTAACATACTTGAATCTCTCTTACAACCAAATCAATGGAAAGATACAAGATTTATCAGCCACTAATGTTGGTCCCATTGTCATAGATTTTGGTTATAACAATTTTTCAGGACCCTTACCAAGATTTCCTCAATTGGTTAGTGAATTGCGTGTTGACAATAATCAGATTTCTGGATCACTCAACTCCATATGTAAAATTCGTTCAATTGTAACTCTTGACTTGTCCAATAATCTCTTGGCTGGAGAGATTCCTGATTGTTGGACTCTCATGTATGTTCCAATGGTCCTTAACGTAGCCAATAACCGCATATCTGGAAGCATACCGAACTCTTTGTGTTCTTCAACAACCTTGAGCTCTCTATATGTGCGTAACAACAATTTAAGTGGACACT
Organism: Solanum rostratum; assembly: GCA_029948455.1. Taxonomy (NCBI): domain Eukaryota; kingdom Viridiplantae; phylum Streptophyta; class Magnoliopsida; order Solanales; family Solanaceae; genus Solanum; species Solanum rostratum. Next base: position 25,145,931 of record CM057045.1, read on the forward strand.
TTCCTGCCTCTTTGAAGAGTTGCCAAGGTTTGAAAGTCTTAGATTTGGGAAGAAATACATTGAGTGGGAAAATCCCAGAATGGATAGGGACTAAGTTAGCTTATTTGGGGATTCTGAGCCTTCGATTCAACAAATTCTCAGGGAGCATTCCTCCAAGTATATGTCAGCTTCAATCTATTCAGATACTGGACCTTTCCGGTAATCATTTATCAGGAACAATTCCAAAATGCTTCAGTAATTTTACCACACTGCAACTTTTGCAAGATGGTTCAAGTATGAGCTATGACTTCGATCCTTACACCCCTCGAGTAGGTACATTGTACCATGGCAATGCATTAGTCCAATGGAAACATAAAGAGTCAGAGTATCATAACATCTTGTGGCTTCTTAAAACAATTGATCTTTCTAGCAACGAACTATTCGGTGATATCCCAAAAGATTTTAGCAGAATGAATGCACTGCTGTCATTGAATTTATCAAGAAACAATTTGACAGGAAGTATCATTGAAGGAATTGGTTTAATGAAGATGTTGGAGTCTCTTGACTTGTCCGGGAATCATCTCTCGGGAAGGATACCAATAGGGCTCGCTAACTTGACATTTCTTAGCGTGCTGGATTTGTCCAACAACAACTTGTCAGGGAGGATACCGTCAAGCACACAATTGCAAGGCTTTGATTCCTCAACCTATGGTGGGAATATTAATCTATGGGGCCCTCCTCTTGCAGAGCATCCTTCATTTTCTCCTCCAAATCCTCATGTAGGTCATGGCAGTGTTTTTCAAGAAAATGATGATGATGAGTTTCTATCTAACGAGTTTTATATATCGATGGCGTTGGGCTTCATTGTTGCATTTGGGGGAGTGTTAGGATCTTTGTTCTTCAATAATTCATGGAGCAATGCCTATTCTAAGTGGCTCCTTCTTTAGCTAATTAGGGCCTGATTAATGACGACTGTGTTTGTATTCTACTCATCTTTTTTCTTGCGAGTTGCTTTATCTTCAATGTTATTAATGCTGTATGTCAATATTCTATGAATGGCTTGTAATATGCAATGGAAGATTCTTTCTGGCGAAAGGCATAGTTTTTCTAAGCTTTTAAACATAAGACTAGTACTGCAGCAAACACTTGAAAAAAATAAGAACTGAATTCTTCTTCCAAAGCAGAAAGAGCAAAGTTCCTCATCATTTGTATCAACCTATATTTCCTCTTTTCGTCTTTCCAAATCCTTGATATCTCCTAAAGGAATATTCGTCTCTTGCAACGTATAGTTGGTTGTTTAATTTCACAAGGCCCCTGAAAGCTCTGGTCAAGTGGAATAAACTTTTCTTAGACTATGTTTAGTGTTTACTAAGTGACTTGCTTTGAACCCGAGATATACCAAGGCCCAAAAACAATAGCACTACTACAAATACATATATGATCTCAGGAGAGGAACATGGGTTCATGTGAATTATTAGGATCTCCCTAAATACACCTCTTTCTTTCATTAGTTAAACAAAAAAAAACTGTTAATTCAATCATTTCCATAATCTTAAACAAAAAATTCACATCTTAAAATCTATAAACATGTTTAGAGAGATGATCAAAAAATAAGTAACAAATCATGCCAAAATATTATTTGTTGCATATTAGCTAATTTCTGCTTTTACTTGCCCCCAGTTTTTCCAACCTATATCTACTGCAGCCTATTGTTTTATTTCTTTTATCCATTTGTATGATATGTTTATCCACTTCATGCTTACTCCTGGTTTTCTACATACTTGGTAGTTTGAAATGGAAGTTAAAACATAACGAGTCCTATTATTTGGTGTCTGTAGGACTTTTTTGAACTTTTCTGGCTTATAGTTAGAGCTCTAAATTAGCTCATTATAGCACAGGCAAACATTTCTAATACTAGTATAAAATTTTCCTCTGTAATTACTGTCTTCCTTGTTCTGCTTGTCGCACTCTTTTTTTACACCAGTTGTCTTTCTTTTCTTGAAAGAATAGGTATTTGGTTGCATGTATGTTTCTTCAGCATCTCTTTTGTCATGGGAATTTCCAGGGGAGGTATCAAGATCATGAAAACAAGATAACTCTCGACAGTAAACAAATCATTCAATTCCTTAGCTTTAATTCTCTCGAGTCTTGCAAAACCTACTCTTGACGTCAAGTGGAGTCTGTTAAGAATGTGAAGTAGCACCATTGATATATAAAACTCCAGAAATGAGAACTTTTCATCATCATCGTCATGTTCATGAGGATTGGTATTGCTGCACGACTATATCCAAACGCTGCAGCTGAGTGCTTGATGGAGTTCCCCCTGATAAGTGGTTGTTCCACAATTCCAACACACTAAGAAAAGTCAATTATAATATGGTTCTTGCAAGCATTTTCCATATGACAGTGATGTTCATATCAACTTGCCTAATCTATTCTAGCAGCACTTAAAAAGTACAAACTTCGTCCATCAGATTATAGGCAGATGAAGAGCATTTTCTCGTTCAGTACACAACATTAAGCTTCCTGTTGTTGGCTTACTATATAGACATCAGTATCACCGTCACTACTCAACATTGAAATGTGTTGTGCTCTTAGTTAGCCTTTCATCCCTTAATTTCAACCTTTTTAAACACAAAATTTGACCCAAATGAATTTGGTGAATTACAGATTCGGGATCTCACTTGTATATTTGACTCTGATTTTAGCTATTGCTATCGCAACTGAGGAGGAATGGTGTATACATAAAAATTTAGTAAATATTGTTGGAAGTATATACGTCGTATCAAATTGTCCCAGTTGATTACTTTTTTTTAAAGATCAATTTTTACATATAATTGAAAACACGAGTAACTTGAACAAAAATTCATAGTCTGATCAAATGTAATTTACACTATTTGAATTGTATAAATAACCACGTCTATGTTCAAAGCAATGTGCACTTGAAATCTCCAGATTTTGGATCCCTGCTTTCAACTATATATCAAAGTGAATGGATTCATATTCATTTGGTGTATAAATGACATCTATTTTTAGTCATGCCCCTCCTTTTTTAGCTTGCTAATATTGAAGATAATTTCTTTACTCAAATATTGACCCGAACACTACGTTATTTATGAAATAAAATAAAAAGACAACAATATATATCATCAAATTTTTGCACATGAAATAAAACAAGTTAATCTTGCAAAACTTGATGAAATAAGTAACAATTTACAATTCCGAATAATCTAACTCCAATATAACATTTCAATTTACTGTGAAAGTATGCACATAACATTTAGTGCTTCATATTTCTTAAACAAAATGTTCACCTTTAACTGATATAAGCTACGATAACAGTAATGTCATCAATTTTTCCTCTTTTGTGTTCATGAGTAAGGCATTCCCTCTTAGCTGCTCTTGCATATGGTGTATCTGCAAATCTATCAAATGAGTTATACAACGCAACGTTTTCAATTTTTCGAACCAACTCCTGCGCTTTCAACTTCTGATCAATCCCTTTTTGAACAATTGCCTCCATACCACTTTCATTCATATTGTCAAGCATCCCGTTTTTCCAACTATCAAAATATTATCTTTCTCGACGACTAATTCCATCTCCAGAGCAACACTAAGATTATCCTTGCACTTCCCCGTACATCCAAATCCTCTTTGTCGTATCGGCGACTTATATATAATTTTCCCTTTCTGATTAGGAAGAATCCACTATCACCAACATTAGCAACATATAAAAGATTTCTTTCCTTGTCTAAAGTTATAATACAAGTTGTAGACGATCCTTCAAAATTTTTGTGTTTTTGTAAGCTTCTTGAAGAACCCTTTTAGGGTTCACGTGACCCTTTGTTTTAATATTTGTAGCGATAACTGAATTTCTCATAAGCTTTCTTGCGTAAATTCCAGTGTCAATTTCCTTTTTAGCCCGACTACCAACACCATTAGCGAGTCCAATAGTTTGGTACGATTCATAGATGAAGTGTGCATCTTCACCTAGTTTGGGTTCAAAGCCACTGAGGTGTTGACTCTCACACCTTTGCCAGCATGGGGTACACTCTTGTTGACAACAAATGGCACAAGAAGGACTCTGTCAAATGAAAAGCAGAAGCCCCTAAGTTGACTAAGACCTCTGCAGACTCGGCTGCCCTACTCACTAAGGAGGTAGATGACATAAAGGCCTCTCTTCTTTCTCTAACCAGTGCCGTGTAGGATGTGCAGGAAATCCTGACTAAAATTCTTCAACTCAACAAGGACTCCAGCACCGACTTAGGAATATTGCTGGAGGTTGAAGTCTCAAGAAGGAAGGCATGCGCTCTGTCAACAGACTCATTAAGCAAGTCGACTCTCTAAACACAGGATTTAACTCCTCCAACAATGAACTTGTTGTCTCTATCCAGAATGCCTACAACTCCTTCTCTAAGGACTCTGAGAAATCCCATGACACCTTTCGCAGAAATGTGCTTAACACTCTGAATACTTTCTTGGTTGTCACTAAATTTCCTATCTTTTCTCTCTAAGACAATATTTCTTTTGGGTTGTGTAATATTGGGGTTTCTATCTCCCCAGACTTATTCTCTTCTGACCTTGAGGCGCACTAGTTTTTTTTGTTTGTAATTATGCATCTGGCGCTTTCCTTTTTGATTCTGCCAAGGGTGAGAATTTTAGTTACATATGCTATATGAATGTGTGTTTGTCTGCTCTGTTTGTTCTGCTCTGCATCCTATATGCTTGTGCATACTCTGTTTTCTCTACTACTGCTTTTCTATTATGGTTGTCCATAAATGCACAAAGAAGGGGGGAGTCGACTGACTCCACACGGGAGTCACACAGTCAGGGGGAGCCCTCCCTAAGCTCACCAGAAGCTTGGAGACAGGGGGAGTCAACTAATTTTACAGGAAAGTATCCATATAGCAAGATAAAAATGCTATCATCAAAAAAGGGGAGATTGTGAATATCTAATGTCTTTTGATGATCTCATTTGCAGGAAAAATCAAAAAGGAAAGAAAAAGGATATCCCTTGGAGCCGCTATGAAAGGAAACCAAGGTTGATCTCAAGGAATCAAATCTCCAATCAACACACATCATATCCCGGCCTAGAAGGAAAGACATCCATTCGAATGGAGCATTGCAAGAGGAAGGGAGACACATTGAATCTAATGGATCGCTGCAAAGGAAGGAAAAGCATCCAACCAGATTGGATACATCCCCAATCAAGGAATCTCCTAATATCCTTGATTGAAAGAAATCTCTTGGGTCAAGGAATCACCAAACAACTAGTTTTTAAAAGCCTCTTATATTAGCCCTCTTTCTTAGACCGAAATCTTTTGTACTAGAAAAAAAAAGATCTACGCTGAAATTCTGCTCTTTTACTCTACACAAACATTGTACTCTTTATGTGTGCACAATTGTAAAGAAAGAGAGAAAAAGTAAGACTTTCTATACTAGGCTTTCTTGAGAGAAGTTGAGAATCTTATCTGCGAATCAGACTTAGTGAAACACTCAAATTGTAAACCTTCATTCACTTTGAGCTTTAAAGGAACCCTTACTAACCCTAGGGGACTGGAAGTAGGCACCACATTGGTCTTCAGAACCAGTATAAAATTACTTGTGTCAATTTTTACTTTGTGTCTTTACATATTATTGTTTGCTGGTAGTGGACTATAAATCAAAGTTAGTCAACTACAAAATAATTTTCAATTCACACCCCCCCCCCCCCGACTATCAAATTATAGTTGAGAAAATTGGAAATGTGGGGGTATAGTTGAACTGTTGTATTCCTACATGCAAGATGAAAACGTGTTATAAATATTAGTATAAATTTGATAAATACCAAACTGATTGAAGGAAATATTCAAAAATACCGACTTTTATCAAAATTACTAATAATAGCAACTTTTCTGTGAACTTTGATACACACGCAGTGAACAACGATACCTCGAAAAATTCGGATGATACCTAAAAATAATTGTCAAATATGGAAACAGTTACATTAATTAAGGAATTGTAACAGATCCTATGATCTGATTCCTTAATTGACGCCGATTGCACTTTTGAACAATAAGCAATCCCAAAAAATTCTCAAACAAAAACACTGAACCAGATTCGTTATTTTTTTTTAAAAAAAATTGAACACAAAAAAAATGCATTTATGCCATTGTTGAGAAGCTTTTCAACCGAAATGAATATTTCGATTTTGATTCGTCATTTGGGAAGATGGAAATCTGATGTGATATACACTGGATACAAAAGTGATTGTGTCATAGTTGGTGATAAAATTTCTTATAGTAACCTGCATTCGGCCATTGTTGCGGAGTTGGGTATTGATGAGCAGAGGAAGGAAATGTTATTCAATACGTTGTTGATGGCAATTCATCACCAATAAACGATTCGCAATGACATGGGTGTGAAGCTTTATGTCGAAATCAAGTATCACTATTATGTTTTCAGTGTGATATTTCCTGCACTTTGTGATACCTGCAAGTTTTCTCTATCATACCATGTTTAATTTATACCTGCAGGTTGGTATCAGTCCATGTCTCACACACACACATGTCCCACTCACACCATGTATCACACTCATTGGTATCAGACAATGTACACATTAGTTGTAGCGATACCTGCATTTTTTATGGCACTTTAATACTTGCAAAGATATGTTAAGTATCACTATTATGTTTCCAGTCTAATAATTCCTGCACTTTGTGATACCTGCAAGTTTTCTCTATCATACCATGTTTAATTGATACTTGCAGGTTTGTATCAGTCCATATCACACACACACATGTCTCACTCACATTAGGTCTCACACTCATTGGTATCAGACAATGTAACACATTAGTTGTAGTGATACCTGCATTTTATCTGGCACTTTAATACTTGCAAAGATATGTTAAGTATCACTATTATGTTTCCAATCTAATGATTCCTGCACTTTGTGATACCTGCAAGTTTTCTCTATCATACCATGTTTAATTGATACCTGCAGGTTGGTACAGTCCATGTCACACACACACACATGTCCCACTCACACCATGTCTCATACTCATTGGTATCAGACAATGTAAAAATAGCGGAAAAATGTAGAATGGAGAAGGTGCAACTGACGAAAATAGAGAAGAGACAGTGAAAGAGGCGAAAAAATCGAAGAAGAGTGAAAAAGTGACATGAAAAGGGGAAATACAGTTTTGGCTTCCCAATGCAAGTTCAAAATGATAATTGACTTGCAAATAAACCGTGAAAGGAAAATAATTAATTAAGTGATTGACTTTGATTGGGTTACCAAAAAAATGCATAAAAAAAAGGAAGTGAAATTCTTATTTGATTGACTTTGATTGGGTTACCAAAATAAATGCATAAAAAAAGGAAGTGAAATTCTTATTCGTTTAGGTATCAAAAAAAATTGAAAAAACTTAGAAAAAAAGGATTTTCGTAATTAAATTAAATGGTAGGGAATATTGAAAATTTTGATAAAATAAGTCGTGTATTTGTGTAAATTACCCTAAATATTATTACATCATGGGTTTCTATTTTTTAAAAAAATATATATTTATATCTTGATTTAAATGGTTAAACAAATTTTAAAATAATTGTGTAGATCATGTGTTATAAGGTTTATATATTCTCATATTTGGAAGAATTCAAATGAGATTAAATATACAGCCATCACCATGATAATTGTCAAAGTTTGCTACTTTTTTTGAAAAAATATTTAAAATACTTATAAAAAACGTAACAAAACAAAATAACGTAGAATATAAATATAGGTAATTATTAAATCTGATTTTTTTTAAAAAAAATATAAAAGGTAGTTAATTATTACCTAATTTATCTTTAAAACTTCCACTTGTCTTAACCGTATATTGCCACTTGGCATTATTTTAAGCTAGACTTTCTTCCTTTTAATTACACTAGTATAAGTACCCGCGCGATGCGCGTTCAATTGATAAATATAATTATAAATATATAGAATTTTTAAAGTATTTTGACTTATTTTAAAAAAAAAATTGATATTGTAAGATTTACCTGACAGGATGTAGGGCTGCATATTGAATAAATTGGACAAATAATTATGCATAAATACTCTAATCCGTTAGCTGATCAGTAAGCTATCAATTAATTTAGTATTGCAATAGTAACTAATGGTCATTCTCCCTTCCTTCAGTTTTTGGGTACCCGAGACGTGGCTGGTACGCAGAGACTATTGCTAGTCCCCCAAGCGAACCACTTGACCTCATCATATCCATTCAATCCAGCAACTCTACAAATCAACGGAAATAAATGAAAGTAAATGGACCCATCTCATCTAATGACTCAAATAATAATAGATTAATAATAAAGGCTAGTAGGAAGAGCTAACTCACAATCTCAACATCAACGTCCGACTATCATCTATGAAGCCTCTATCACTAATCAAGTGGTGCCAATGACAGCCCCATGGCTACCGAAATCAAAATATAAGACTAATCTAGTCTAAATCAAAAGCATGACGAAATAAATATTAGTGGATCCTCCGGAGTAGGAGAGGCTCACCAATAAGCTGAACGTCCTGGATCTTCAACGATGCGCCTATTGACGATCCCTAATCCCTGTATCTTTATCGTAAATTGATGCAGCGTCGAGTGGCGTCAATACGTGGAATGTAAGGTATGTAAAATAGCTGAATGAAATAGAAACAGGTAGAATAATATGATACAACATTGACTCAGAGTAGTAAACAATCAACCTGTCAAGTGTCTATTCTAAAGCAAGAATAAAGAGTAGACAAGTGACCCATCAACACCTCAACCTATGGGAGTTTCTCTTATCCTACAACAATCATTTATGAGTCAGTGATTGTACAACAATCCCGCTATAGTTGCCACAGTCATTCTGTACTTTCCGGGTAGGGAACGAGTCGAATCCCCTAAGAAAAACAACCTCAACAAGTCCTCTATTGTTTCAGGGACATAAACTCAACTCAAGAGGAAACCACAATGTAATGTGATAGTTCTAATCCTCACCTATGTTTGGCGACGTAGTTTGACGAGTTCGAGTTGGACTAACTCTCACTCTTTCGGTGCTTGATACTCTTCCCAAGACTCAATGCTCATAAGACCTCCATCTCAACTAATTTCATAGGGACTTTAACCCCGTCATCGATCAGTATCTCATAGGACTCTAACCCTATCATGAATTAAACTCATAGGGACTTTAACCCTTTCATCAATCAATCTCAATAAATAGTTCAAGGCTTAGAAAAATCTTTAGGGAACAATCGAATAGACCATTATAAGAGTTCATTTATGGAGACTCTTGGGGCTATCAAGCTCTATCAACTCATCATCATTCACAATCAACAATCTCACGTCAAGGCTCTAGACTCAACCCCTAGATTTATTCATGCATGGTTTCGAAAATCAACATGTAGGGTTATTCAATTTCTCATGAAAATATCCAATTCAAGAAAATAAATTTATGATGATCATCAGTATACATAAATACATGTACTTAAATATAATATGTAAGAATATCTTCAAGAATCAATTTAAGAAACATATATGGGGACTCATGAATAGTCAACTCCTCTATGACCATCTATGGGGCACATGAGAGGACAATCTCATGCTTTTAGTCACATACCTGGGATGAAACTCTCAACAATCACTTCACGGATTTCCTCTTGAATTCCTCAATCTCAAGCTCTTTTCCTCTTTTCTCAAACCCTAGTCTTGTGCTATATGCTTTGTGAATGCTTTATGTTGGGTGCAAGCAAAATGAGTAATGCATAATCAATAACCTCAAAAAGAAAAATGATGTGAAAATAAAAGGCAAAGAGCTGAAAAATGAGAAAAGGCACCCAGAAAAGCTTGAAATAGAAGAAAGGGAGAATAAGATGGAAAATAACAGTTTGGTAGGGCAAAAGTGTAGAAAAACACAGTGTCAAGAAGTGCCTTTAGTAACTTTGTTCCCAAAACATCATACCGAATCCCTCTCCCTCCCAAGCCTATCTAACAAGCCAGTAAAGTCCTAAAGTGATCCTAGTCCAAGTAGTCAAAGGTCATAGTCATGAGTATAGGGGCAAGGATATGGTATTGAGCATGGTATTTGAATATCTTTTTTGAGTGTGGGTGATTTTACATAGTCCTGAGATTATACTTGAAAAATATCATTATGAGAGAGTATGAGACTTCTTTCTATGAGGGCACTTGCATTGCATTTTTTTAACATTAGACTAACTCAGTAATTGTGGCTTGTTGATAATTGCCTTACTTGTCATAGTTTCATTGTCACATGTATTAATCTATGTTGGTTTGCTGGATAGCTATCTAAAGTATTTTTAAAGTTTTGTGGGTGTCGGTGCTTGAGTTTGATGTGATGTATGCCATGAGATTGAGGTTTGTATGTTATTATGCGTCTTAAGTAGATTAGGTCCGTCGCTTGGGGACAAGCAACGATTTTAAGCTGAGGGTGTTGATGTGCTGTCAAAATACAACACTTTTGATGCTTAAAACTTGGAATTTTGTGTGTTCTCAATGCGATGTTAGTAGATTTGATGTGTTTTTTTGTTTGTTTTGTAGGATTACAGGGTTGGCAAAAATATTTGGGCAAAAGGTGCAAAATTTGCTGATGCAGAGGTTCCATTAGACCTTTTATGGGTTGTGGAGAATTCTACAAGCCATAAAGCTAGCTTTGTGTACAACTTCAGTGGAAGGTGATTTTCCAAAGTTGAGTCTACGAACATGCAGATGAGCCGTATACTTAGTGTCGTGCCCTGAGGATAAGAAAGTGGGGAGTTGCTGAAAAGTCATCAGACGAAACTCCTACGAGCTGTAGAACTTTATACAGGCCTGTAAGGACCTGTATTTTGTACGACCTCAATGGAGCTTGGAAATTTGGTTTTGGAAAGTTTTGGACCTAAGTGACACCTCATGGGAGCTTTCATGGTTCGTGTGAGGCTATACAGACCGCGTGGAACCTCCTTAAAGTGACCCTTGGCCTTGTGTGGGGTGTTTACGCTTTAACATGGAGTTTGGGACTAAGGCATACCACACATGGACCCCACAGGGGCCGTGTGAGGCTTCACGGACCGTGTGGTAGCCTTGGCCATGAAATTTCATAGTTTTGAAGCCAAGACATGTCACACGGACCATCTCATAGACTGTATGACCCTTCACGATTTGTGAGGTTCCCCGTAGAGGTGCAAAAGTGGAAATTTTCTAAGTATTGGATCACCATCTCAGAACTTCGTTGTGAAGCATTTTCTAAGTGAAGTAGTACGGAGGAGTACACGGATCGTAAGGCTTGGTACGACCCATATAACCAACTATATGGATGCGTACGTTGAATTTTTCTAAGTATGGAATCTTCAAGCTTAAGATAAGTTCACTTTCAAGCCTTCATTTCAAGCTTATTTATGTTTTTTTAGGGCCATCATGGGTCTCCTACATCAAGCCAAGTTCAAAGTAATTCTATTGGCCAAGCTTTTCACAAGAACCGTAGAAGGGTTAACTTTAAATGGTCATATCTCTTATCACAAAAAGAACTGGGTAACCTATGACCTATCAAATTGAAGCTCTTTTAATTATCTTTCCTACACATTAGGTTTCACCTCATTCCGAGTTAAGATCAAGACATTATGCCCATCCATAAATCCCATCTGTGTAGTATTTTTTGAGATTTGGCTAAGTGTGGTCTCACGGGAGGGTTTAATGGTCCGTGAGACCTTGAACGAACCATGAGACCTTTTCACGGGACCCTTAGCAAGAAATGTTATTTTGCTTCATTAATGTTTTTTTTTTGTAATTGTGGCTTCTCCTAAGGGTCTTTTATGACTTCCTATGCTATCCTAAGACCTCCAAATGACTAAACTCTATTTATTTCATTCAAATTCATTCCTATACTTAGAATTATGTTGAACTCTCCTAAAAACTCTCTCAAGAACTCTTGTGAAGACTAAGCTTGGGAATCAAGGGAAAACTCTTTTCTTCATCAAATTTCTTCTTGAATCTTCTTCATTAGCTTAGGTATATGGGATTGATTCTTAGTTCCTTTCAACCAAGAATACCCAAACTCTTTTAGACTCAATTTCATAAAATTTTAGCTACTTTAAATATGGGTTTTCAATATTATAGTTTATTAAATTCAACTGATGTATGAGCTATGTTTATTTATTGATTTTAAAGTGATTTAAGCGCTAATATGAAGAATTACATTGAAGTTATGAATTTGCATGTCACCTTTTAAAGCTTGATTTGTGCATAGGTAATCTATATTATGATTTAAATATGAATTTTATTTATGTCTTTACTTAAATTTCACAATGTGTTGTTGAATTAAGTTTGAATCTCAATTACCCATGCTATTCTCATCTCATTCATAGTATATGCATTCATGAGCATTGAGTTTTATGAAAATTATGAAGTGGCTTAAGCCCAATTATGTTTATGAATATGATGTTGATAAGATTTGAAATGAGTGTGACCATATAAATGTCTATCATATGGCTCTTTGAGCATTTTGGGTGCTTGCACCATTTAGATATATGTGAATGAGCTATTCTTATGCATGAGAAGTATGATATGAATTATGATTTGGCATTTGAGCCTAAGTATGAATTATTATGAATGTTGATTGGCCTTTAAGCCCAACTATGCATTGAAAGGTTTTGAAATGATGTGCATCTCTTTTGAAAGCATGTATCTGTATAAGTATTCATATGAGATGTTCACTTAGCACCGATGATATTGGAGGCATCAGGGCTATCCCCAAGGGTCCTCTTTCTTTCTCTTGAACTATGTGACAGCATAGATATTGAGATCTGAGGCTCATTTTGTTTGTTCAGGCATGACCCGCTAGAAATATTGTGAAAATCCTATTCGAAATGGGAGGCCTGTAAGGAAGGTTACTTCTTCGAAATAGGAGGCCCGTAAGGAGAAGTATGGTTTACCTTTTGCAAGTAGACCACCCTTTTTCTGGTCTGGGGATAGCATCGGGATTCCAAATAATAGCTCGCTTGGTCTTATATGCCGGCTGGGATCTCATCCCCTCTATATATGAGCATTATTGTATTCCATGCATCATGGATTTCATGGCATATTGTTATATACTCTTCTAGAATATGAACTTCTTTCTATATTATGTGCCCTTGTCATCTCACATTGAATGCAGATTTGACAAGTCATATACATTGCATGCCCACGTACTTCGTATATTCAAATGTACTAACACATACTTTTTGCCTACATGATCTAACCATGTACGGACCGAATATTACCTTTATCCACCATTGGATGAGTAGATTTGATTGAGATACTTGTTGTGGTGAGTCCTATCTTCCTGGGACAAGCCACATTCCTCTACCTTATTATGCTTCCACTTATATTATTTATTTTAGTGTGAGCCAAGGACATGTCTTAGCCCCCATCCTATTCTATGAGTAAAGGCATTGTTGGACATCTTGTAGACTCTTGTCGGATCTACATGTTATGTATCGTATTTAGAGCTTATGATTATGGTTATCTATTGGATATGGCTATTATGGATTGATTATGAAAATTATGATAAGTATGTATGATTTGATATGGAAAGATCCCAAGTCCCGTATTTCCCCCATAGAGTGAGTCATACTTACCCGCCCCTTAGTTCTTATGTGCTATATGCTTTGTGAATGCATGTTAATCCCTTATCCCTATGACACATATTTTTATCTCCTTCTCCATGTATCACTAATTTCCCTCTTATGTTGTGTTAACCCTTACACTAGCCACGATCAACTTAGGTTTTTGGCCTGCGTCGAGGTGCACAATATCCAACATAGGAACCAGGGCCACTTTTTGTAGCCATCCACAGCTTAGATTTTTTTGCCTCAGTCAAGGTGCACAATGTTCAAGAAAGGACCAGGGCCAATTTCAGGATTCTACATCTAATAAATCTAGGTAACTAAGGTTTTTACAAAGAAAAGGTATATATAAAGCTCAAACATTAGGATCAAGAGATATTTCACGCATTTGGTTGGTCATTTAGGCTAAGTGGACTATTATGAACAACGACCTAAGATCCTTTCCTAACTAACTAACCTATAGTCTAAGTCAGAGTAACAGGGCAAGTTTTGAATTGTAGCACAATATGTGGATTTTGCAAAGCATGCTCACACTCACATGGCACTGATTACACTATCAATACCGACTTTCATATCATGGTTTTCATCTCAATTTTATCCTCACTTATTAGAACAAGCACTATCATCAATCTAACATGCATGGTTGGCATCTAGACAACAAAAATATTTTGGTAGGTTATCATTTTTCACAAAACAAACGCAAAAACATATATACGCCATAGATATTAGTACTATGCTACCTACACATCCTAAACATGTTGGTTCAACAAAAATTAATATCCATAGGGAAAAAGAACACAGGTAAGAAAACCCCTAGGATTCAAAATTTGGGATAGTTATAGGCCAAGGCTACTCAGACTTCATTGAGGCCTATAACTACTTACACCCCATCAAAAAAGAGGTTCATTGTCCTCAATGCACTCCAAAAAGACAAAGTAAAGCACAGAGGTCAAAAAAACATACCTGGGCACCTAAGCGCCAGTGTCTGACGGAGTCTAGCCACCCTCAATGTGCCTGGTGGCCACCTTAGTGGTAGAACCATGATCGGAGAGGCCAGATACCCTCATCTAGTGTGTGTCAACTTAGGCTGAGAAAGGGGTTTCTTTCCCTTAGGAAGAGTGCTAAGTACTATGTAAGGAGTCTACAAGTTGTCCTTGAAATATAGGACTTAACACAAATATCTCAATTTCTAATCTAGCCATCGTATGGTGGATAAAGGTAAATCTCTGGTCCCTACATGGTTAAATTATGTAGGAAAAAAGTATGCATTAGTACATTTTAGTGTAATAAATATGCAAGCTTGCAACACATATGAACTCAGTAAACCTGCATTCAGTGTTAGATGATAAGGGCACATATATAGAAAGAATGATATAACAAGGGAATAATATATATCAATATGACATGAGGTGCATGATGCATAAATGCGAAAATAGTTCATATATATATATATATATATATATATATATTGAGGATGGGACCATAATCGACATGAGACCAAGTGAGCTATAACTTGGAACTTCGTTGTCTCCCCCACAATAGATAAAGAGGTGACCTACTTTCCAAATGGAGATCCTTAACATTCTTTTCTTCTTTCCTCCCTTGGGTTATTAAACATATACCTATGTTAGGGATATAGCTCAAGAGAAAGGAGTATGGACATTTGGGGATATCCCATCCTGCCTCTAATCCCATCAGTGCTAGGTCATCATCCTACTAGAATACATATATATACGTGCTTACAAAAGAGGCATAAGACTTTCAAATCGTTTACATGAATTCTAAGGTTTAAAGGACAAATCACATTTTTCATAATCATGTATAATAGGTTAAAAAGCCAAAACATTCCTCATGAGTGCTTTTCATGCATAAGAATAGCTCCTTTGGAGCACCTTCTTGAGAGATGAGTATAGACCCTTGGGGACACCCCGCCTCAAACCTCAATCAATGCTCCCGTAACATAGTGGTGTAAACACTCATAATTTCTCATAGAGCCATAATCTTAGACATTTATGTGATCACATTCTTGTCATAACCATAAACTTATCAAAATCATATACATAGACATGGTTGGGTCTTGACCCACTTCATAAACTTCATAAAAACCATAGTCATGTATGCATATGCCATGAATGAGATGAGGTTAGCATGGATAACAGAGATTCCAACTTAATTCATCAATACATTGTGAGGTTCAAGTAAAAACAGAAGTGAAATTCACATTTAAATCATAATATAGATAACCATGTACAAATCAAAATTTAAAGGGGACATGCACATTCTTAGCTTCACAACTTCAATGTAATTCCTCATATTAGGTCTTAATTCACATTAAAATCAATAAATAAACATAGCCCCTACATCAATTGAATTTAACAAACTGCAATGTTGAAAATCTATATTTCAAGTAAGCTAGAATTCCATAAAATCACTTGAAAAGAGTTTGGGTCTTCTTGGTTGAAAGGAACAAAGAATCAAACCCACATACCTTAGCTAATCAAGTAGAAATAGGAAATAATTTGATTAAGAAGAGACCTTTTTCCTTGACTTCAAGACAATCCCTCAATGTTCACCTTAGGAGAGTTCTTGAGAGAGAGTTGAGAGAATTTTAAATGTGAGGAATGAATTTGAATGAGAGGAATAGAGGTTAGGTCATTTGGAGGTCTTAAGATAGCACAGGAAGTCATAAAAGACCCTTAGGAGAAGCCACCATTACAAAAAACCATTAAAGAAGAAAAATAACATGTCTTGCCAGGGGTCCCATGAGGATGTCTCAAGGTCCGTACAAGGTTTCATGGACTGCGAAACCCTCCCGTAATACCTCACTTAGCCAATTCTCAAAAAACACTGCACAGATGAGGTTTACAAAAATGGGCACAACTTCATGATCCGAACTCAGAATAAGGTGAAACTAGATGTGTTAGAAAGTTAAATTTAAAGAGATTCAATTTGATAGGTCGTAGGCCACCAAGTTCTTTTGTAATTAAGATATATGACTCTTTAAAGTTGACCCTTCTATCAGTTCATGTGAAAAACATAGACAATGGGATTCCTTAGAAATTGATTTGATGAAGGAGATCCTTGATGGACCTAAACCACATAAATAAGCCTGAATTGAAGGCTTGAAAGTGAGCTTAGATTAAGCTTAAAGATTCCATACTTAGAAAATTTTGACGAAAGTACTCAACGGTTGGTCTCGCGATCCATACCAAGCTATACGGACCGTATACTCCTCCATGAGACTCGGATAGCCATAGCGCTGTATTGCTTGTTAAAGATAATGGGAAGACATAAAGTCTCACAACATCCGTAGATTTGGTCATTCTATCAACTATCATCCAATTCGAATCACTATAATGACCCGAGCCTAGGGCCTAGGAGTGATATAGCGAATGGGGACTCAAGAGTCTCCAAACTAACCTCATAGCTTCCATTCTCACATCATCGATTTGGAAGCGCATATATAAATAGTAAACACATAGTTCTAAGAGACAGAAAAGTAGGACTTACGCTATGGGGATTTTATTGGGATAAGGGATTAACATGGATTCACATAACACATAGCACATAGAGACTAAGGGGAGGGTAAGTAGGACTCACTTCATGGGGCAATGCGGGACTTAGGATCTCCCACATCATAGCATGAATCCATAACATAAGCTCATAATCAATCTCTAGTGACCATAACCATCACATAACCATATCCATAAACATAATCTCCAAATACAACATTTAGCGATATCTCCACCAAGAGAATATTAGCGTGAGAGAGTATAGCCTTCAATTTAATTCCCTGGCCAGTTATGCTCCTAATGTAGTTGCTACTATGGCAGATAGAGCTCATCGATATGTGGATAGGTTGGACTCGTATTTGGTCAAACACTGTACCATTGCTTTATTGAATAAAGACATGGATATAGCGAGGATGCAAGCATTTGCACAAAAGCTAGAGGATCAGAGTCAAAGAAGAAGGACACAAGAGTTAGAAAGGGGGCAGTCCAAGAGGGCCAGATCTACAGGGCAGTTTATACCATCCCAAAATAAGTTTAGGCCTCGGTTTTCTAATAGGCCATCATCCTCCTACCCTACAATTAGTACTCCACCACAACTTCAAGGGTCTAAAAGTAATCAGTTTAGTCAAAGAAGTGAGGGCCTAGGTGCACGGATAAAAAGATATTCGGCAAGCCAGCAAATTCCTCCTAGGCAGCCTTGCAAACAATGTGGGAGGAGTCATTTAGGTACATGTCGTGTTGGGATAGATGCTTGTTATTGGTGTGGTGTACCAGGGCATATGATGAGAGATTGCCCAAGAAGACATATGGGTGATATAGCACAACCTACTAGGTTGGTTGTTGCATCATCATCATCAGTTCCTCCATTAGGTAAGAGTCAGTAAACACCTACAGGTCGTGGTAGAGGTGGTGGAGGGGCAACTAGCTTTAGCGGAGCCCAGAATCGCACTTACGCTCTGGGGAGTCAGCAAAATTTGGAAGCTTCACTCGATGTGGTCAAAGGTACATTGTCCATCTTTTCACATTATGTGTATGAATCAATTGACCCTAGTTCTACATTCTCATATATCACTTCACTTGTTGCTGGGAAGCTTAAGAGAACACCTAAATTATTGAACAAGCCATTTGAAGTGTCTACACCAACCGGTGAATCTATTATAGCTAGAAGGGTTTATTATAACTGTGTAGTAACTATTTGTTACCGTGACACATTGGCTGACCTTGTTGAGCTGGAAATGGTGGAATTTGATGTTATAATAGGTATGGACTGGTTAGCTTCTTGCTATGCCACTGTGGATTGCCGAAGTAAGAGAGTTTATTTCAACTTTCCAAATGAGGTAGTCCTTGAATGGGAAGGCAGTGTTGGGGCACCAAAGGGTAAGTTTGTTTCCTATTTTAAGGCAAGGAAGATGATGTCAAAGGGATATATATGTCATCTAGTTAGAGTAAGGGATATGGAGGCAGAATTACCAACTCTTCAATATGTTCCAATAGTGAATGAATTTGTTGATGTGTTTCGTGAAGAGCTTCCAGGTTTACCTCCAGAACGAGAAGTAGATTTGGTATTGACTTACTTCCTGGCACTCAACCTATTTTTATCCTTCCATATAGAATGGCCTCGGCAGAATTACGTGAATTAAAGGAGCAATTAAAAGACTTGCTAGAGAAGGGTTTTGTAAGACCTAGTGTGTCCCCTTGGGCTGCGCCAGTGTTATTTATACATAAAAAAGATGGCACCTTGAGAATATGTATTGACTACCGGCAATTGAATAGGGTGACAATTAAGAACAAATACCCCCTCCCCAGGATTGATAATTTATTTGATTAGTAACAGGGTGCGAAATACTTTTCAAAAATTTATTTGAGATCTGGTTATTACCAAGTGAGGGTGAAGGCGAAAGATATGCCCAAGACAGCCTTTAGGACACGCTATGGTCACTTTGAATTTCTTGTTATGTCATTTGAGCTGACAAATGCCAGCAGTTTTTATGGATTTAATGAACCGGTATTCAAGCCATTCTTGGATGTATTTGTGAAAGTATTTATAGATGATATTTTGGTATATTCACGATCAAAAGAGGACCATGCAAATCACTTACAGCAGGTATTACAAGTTCTTCTTGATCGGCAATTGTACGCCAAGTTTTCCAAATATGAATTTTGGTTAACATCAGTGGCATTCTTGGGTCATATTGTATCTGATGAAGGAATAAGGGTTGATTCACAAAAGATAGAGGCGGTGAGAGATTGTCCAAGGCCAACAACACCCACAGAAGTTCAAAGCTTCCTAGGGTTGGCAGGTTATTACAGAAGGTTTGTTGAGGGTCTTTCTTCTATTTCTGCACCTCTAACAAAGTTTACACATAAGGCGACCAAGTTTCAATGGAATGATGCATGTGAAAGGAGTTTCCAAGAGTTGAAAAGCAAGCTAACTTCTGCACTTGTGTTAGTGCTTCTAGAAGGAATGGAAGGGCATGCGGTGTATTATGATGCTTCAAGAGTTGGCTTAGGGTATGTACTGACACAACATGGTAGGTTAATTGCTTATGCCTCGAGACAACTGCGACCGCATGAGAAAAACTACCCAACACATGACCTTGAGCTAGCAGCTGTTGTGTTTGCCTTAAAAATATGGCGCCACTATTTGTATGAGGTTCATGTTGACATATATACTGATCATAAGAGCCTACAGTACATCTTTAAACAAAAAGTCCTAAATTTAAGACAGCTGAGATGGCTAGAGTTAATAAAGGATTACAACGTTGATATACTATACCATCCAGGGAAAGCAAATGTGGTAGCCGATGCTTTGAGTTGTAAGGCAATTATGAATGTTGGTGATCTGACCATGGTGAGTCAAGCAGTTGCTAAGGATCTACGTCAACTAGCCAATTTGGGAGTTCGCCTCATTGAAACTCCAAGGGAATGGGTTGTCGTGCATAATATTGTAGAGTCTTCATTGATAATGGAGGTAAGAGAAAAACAGTTCAAGGATCCTATTCTACGACTACTTAAGGAGAAGGTGGGTCAAGGTACAATGAAGGGCTTCGAACTTGCACAAAATGGAGTACTTTATTGCCAAAATAGATTACGTGTCCCTAATATTAATGGACTGAGAAAGAGGATAATAGAATAAGCCCATCATTCAATATATTCCATCCATCCAACAGATGGTCAAGCAGAACGCACCATTCAAACACTCGAAGATATGTTGTGGGCTTGTGCATTAGACTTCAAGGGTAGTTGGGCGGACCATTTGCCACTTATTGAATTTGCCTATAATAATAGCTACCATTCAAGCATCAAGATGGCACCTTATGAAGCTTTGTATAGAAGGAAATGTAGGTCACCAATCGGATGGTTTGAAGTAGGTGAAACCATTTTGTTTGGTCCAGCTTTAGTCTAACAAGCCATGGAAAAAGTCAAGGTAATACAACAACAGCTAGAAACAACCCAAAGTCATCACAAATCATATACAGATGCTAAAAGAAGAGGATTGGAATTCTCAGTAGGAGATTGGGTATTCTTAAAGGTGTCCCCAATGAAAGGAGTTATGAGATTCGGTAAGAAACAAAAACTAAGCCCACGTCACATAGGGCCATATAAGATTATTAAAAGATTTGGACAGGTCGCGTATGAATTAGAGCTAACCCAGGAGCTCTCAATGGTTCATCCAATTTTTCACATCTCAATGCTTCAAAAATGCATAGGTCACCCATCTAGTATCAGTCTTATTGAAGATATGCAGGTTACAGAAGATCTCACATATGAAGAGGTACCAATTGCTATCCTACATCCTCAAGTTAGAAAGCTAAGGAATAAGGAAATACCTTCAGTAAAGGTACTTCGGAGGAACCAGCAAGTAGAAGAGATGACGTGGGAGGCTAAGGAAGCAATGAGATCTAGGTACCCCTATTTATTTGAAGCTAAAGAGGAAGTCCAAGATGCAGAGTTGGGGCAATAAGAGGTATGTGTGTTTGAAAGCTTGTTATATTGTCCAAAGTTTATTTAAACTTGATTGACCTATCCAATTATGCTTATATCCGGGGACGAATGTTCCTAAAGGGGGGAGGATGTGACACCCCACATCTTACATGTACTAGTCCTATGCATATGAAACATGCTATGGCGGGGTCAAACCAGCACACATTTTTAGAAGTGCTTGAATTTCAGGTTAGAGGGCTATATGTACGTCTAACACTCAAGATGACCGAGTGTATATAAATTTTAAGTCAAATTGAGGAGATCGTGACCTTAAATGAAGTGAAAGAAGTGAGGTGCTTGTGGGACTTAGGAAGCTAGCAGGTGAGTCACCCACGTACTTAGCTTAAATAGGCTAGGTAGACAGAGATGAGGCCCAATACTGAATTTGTTCAAGTCCGATAAAGGACAAACCCCGAGTTAAGGGAGTAATTTGGGCCCATGGTTTAGCATTCTAAAGGGACAATATAGGCAGCCCAAGATAATTTGGGCCCATGTGTCTCATGTAAAATTGTTATGTGTTGTGCTTTGTGAGATTTTGTCACACTGTTATAGGACTAAAACAAGTTGGATATGACATGTATATAAGAATGTGTATTAGAAAATATGATTAGGAGTGGAAAGGTTGAAAGAATACTCTTTGGTTGATAATTACGAGCTTGCTGCCCGGATATTATTTTTGGGTGGAATTGGATAACCCAGATGTGTTTATTAGCTGCTAACACTAGTTTTATCACCTACTATATTGTACATAAGTATTTGGAGGAAAAGGATACCACTCCGAGGTAATAACGACGTAGTACAACGAGGTATGTAAGGCTACATATTTACATATTATTTGGCATGAATCTAGGTTCTTCCTTGGCACATAAAGGCACTTACAAACTCTTACATGGCTAATAACTGTATCTCCACTCTTTAACATGTTCATATGCTCCCATACATAGCCATTGTCAATTCTGCATACATACTTGGATACCAAAGATACTTGAGTTCCCTTTTACTAAGTAAAGTCCATGTGTTGTTTAATCTCCTACACATTTCATTAGTTGTGTAACTCTCTTTTCATTGTGGTATTATCTTGCATGGTTGTTTATATGTCACATGTTATGTCTATAGTCCTACTGCTCTAAATGTTATGGCCACAAAAAAATCATCTCAAAAGTAAATAAAAGATTAATTGAAGTTGCTTATTAATGGGTGGTATCCCAGGGGTGGAAGAATCACCTAGCATGGGTCGATCCTATATAACGGAGGGTATCCCAGGGGTGAAAGGAAAGCCTAGCATGGGTCAATCCCGATATTGATTTACCACTGATCATCTGGTCATTTACATGATATATTGTGCACAGATCATATAGTAAAGAAAGGTAAAGTAATAAAAATGACATAAAGTACATGATTCCACAGTATGACTAAAGGTGGTCTTTTATCCTTACACACCAGTGTGTGATTTTATTTGCGATCTTATTCCATATAAAGTACTTCCTCCTTACATATTCAGTACATTATCTCGTACTAATGTCCCTTCCAGGGGACCTTTATTTTATGTTGCAGGTACAGGAGCTAGTAGATCTCCCCCAGTAGGTGTACAGGACATCCAGCTGTTGTTATTGAGCTCCAAGTTGCTTCGGGGCTTTGTGTGTCTAGAGTTTATATTTTTGTGTTGTATAATTGGTGATGAGGCGAGGGCTGTCCCGATCTATTTAGATATTGTTCCTTATCTAGAGGCTTTGTAGACTATGTAAAGTAAAGTGTGGTCAAGTATTGTACTTAGACATCGTGGCTCCAACGGCCTAGTCTTATGCAGTTCCTTTTTGCTTGTTAATGTTGTTTACTTTTTTTGAAAGCATGTTGAATATGAAACCTCTTATAATATTCATAGAAAGTGTATGGTTATATGTTGGTTCTCCCGAGCCTTGTCGGCAAAGGGTGCCAGTCTGCCTTAATGGAACTTAGGGCGTGACATATGTCTAGGGGAGATGGAAAAAACTCTATATGGAAGAGATTCAAGATACGAATGGGGCAACCAAACATAATACTCAGGAAATTGGGGAGGCTGTTATGGAGTATTGTGTTGATCAATTTAGGAGTGATAGCAACAATCAAGAGTATACCATGCTGGACTACTTTCCTAAGCTAATTGAAGCGGGTGAAAATAGGAGAATGATTATGCTACCGAGCTTAGAAGAAGTAAAGAAGGTTGTTTTTGAATTAAGTGGGGACTCTGCAAGTGGGCTAGCTAGATATTCAGGGGGATTTTCTGGGAGTGCTGGGACATAATTGGAGAGGACATCACAAGGGCAGTGAAGGTTTTCTTCTATAGTCATGAGCTACCTATGTATGTAACTCATACTAATCCAGTACTCATTCCTAAGAAGTAGGAAGTAAAAAACTTTGTGGGTTTGAGGCCTATTAGTCTGAGTAGCTTGCTCAATAAGATAATTTCCAGAATGGATCATGAAAGAATAGTTGGGGCGCTACCTAAGATAATTTCACAAAATTAGTCAGCCTTTGTCAAAGGCAGAAGCATTTCTAAAAATATTTAACTAGCCTAGGAAATTGTCAAAGATATGGGGTTGAGAAACAATAATGCTAATATGATTGTGAAACTAGACATGGCAAAAGCCCGTGATAGGGCATCCTAGTATTTTTAAGTAAGGTGATGAGAAGGTTTGGATTCTGTGAACTATCATTGATATGGTCTTGAGATTGATGTCCTCTAATTATTATTTTGTCTTTGTAAATGGAAAGTCCTATGGATTTTTCACCTCCTCAAGAGGGTTGAAGCAAGGAGACCCTCTCTTTTTTAGGGTAGGAGTTTTAAGGGATATGATCCACCTAAATGGAGCCCAAAAATCAATCATTTGGCCTATGATGATGACACAATATTGTTTTGTTCTGGAGACAGATATTCAGTCATCCAAATGATGATTGCTATTAAGAAGTATGAGGAAGAGTCAGGCCAACTGGTCAACAAGTCAAAGAGTTTTTATTATACATGATAGAACTCCTTTAACTATTGCAATTAGACTCATGAGATTGACTGGGATTAAGCAGGGTTCCTTCCCATTTACCTATCTGGGGTGCGCTATATTTTATGGAAGGAAAAAGAAATGTTACTTTGAAGATCTTACCAGGAAAGTGGCTAGAAGGGGCATAGCATAACAAATTATTATCTTTTGGTGGTTAGATAGTATTGATAAATTATGTTCTTCAATCTCTCCCTTAACACTTACTAGCTGTTATGAATCCTCCTAAAAGGGTAATTGACTACCTACACAAAATATTTGCCAAATTTTATTGAGGTAAGGTAGGTGGTGCAAAAGGCAAACATTGGGCTAAATGGGAGGATGTTTGCTATCCCAACAAAGGAGGAGGATTGGGTTTCAGATCTCTATATGATGTTAATAATGCTTTATTTTCTAATTTGTGGTGGAATTTCAGGACATCTACTGCTTCTCTATGGAGTAGATTTATGGGTTTGAAATATTATAAGAAATTACATCTGACAATAGTTTGGAATGATAGATCTTTTCATGTTTGGAAAAAGATGCTACTGATGAGGGAGGAGGAAGAACATCAAATTAGATGGCATATCAGAGCTGCTAACTCTTGCTTTTGATATAACAACTGAACAAAACAAGGGGCTCTAATTTTTGTAGTTGGTGATAAGGCTGAGGTTGGAAAAGTGGAATGTTAATAGACTAAGGCAGAACCTATCTAAGGATATGGTAGATAACATTTGCACAAACATCAAGCCTATAACAAGTGCTGAAAATGATAGCGCATGCTAGATGCTGGAAATATCAGGAGAATTCTCTCTTAAATTAGCCTTTCAACTGGTGAGGAACAAGAAAATAATAAGCAGAATGGTCTAAATCTATTTAGGTGAAAGGACTACCATCAAAAAATTTCTTTTTTCTAGAGAGTACTCAGAAAATGCATCCCAACAAGTGACAATATCAAAAGATTGAGAGTGCAGGTGGTCTCTAAATGCTACTGTTGTGAGTCTTGGGATGAAGAGACTATGACTCAGTTGCTACTAACATCCCCATAGCTAGAAAGCTATGGAAGCAGTTTTCTTCATGTGCAAGGATAAGCATTGATAGGGATCAGTTGATCAATATTATGGCAAAATGGTGGAGTTATGAGGTGAAGTCTAAATGGAAGATCATTATGACATCAGTCCTAGTAGTTATTATCTGGGAACTCTGGAAAAGAAGGAATGCTTTGAAGCATGGGGCTAAGGTGTCTTATAATCAGCTAATGGTCAATTGTCAACAGACAATCAACCAATTAGTAAGGACAACCTTTCCAGATTTGAAAAGAATCCCTACAAAGGTGGATATAATGGATACTATGCAGAGATGGAGAACACCTTTATTCTACTTGATAATAAGATGGGAGGCACTTACAGAGGGTTGGCTCAAGTGTAACACTGATGGTGCCAGTAAGGGCAACCCAAGACTAAGAGACTATGGTTTCTGTATGAGATATGCTTATGGAGACCATAATTTTGCAGAAGCTAAGGGTATTGGTGTAGCTACTAACATAACAGCTAAAGCTAAGGCAGTCAAACATGTTCTACAAGCTTCTTACTCAAGAGGCTACAATCAACTCATTATGGAATCTGATTCACTCAGTCTAATTAACATGATTAAAGGCATATGGAAGATACCATGGGAGCTAATTGATGTAATTGAGGAAATACGAGAATTCATAAGAGCAGGTCAGACTCAAATCAGGCATACATATAGAAAAGTAAACAAACTAGCACACTACTTAGCTACTTGGCAATTAATCACACATAGAGCATGCAGTTCAGTAGATTTATAGAATTGCCAAGCATGGCGAGGAGAATATTAACACAAACAAGCACCAAGTTCCTACAGTCAGGATCAAAACAAGGAGAATGAAAGTTCTTCCCTACAACGACTAGAAAGTAACCACACTGACCTCCGGATATATATACAAAACAATGGGCGAGTAATGGTAAACTACACTAACATGAAATTCCTATCCTATGTCAGCTTTAAAAAAAGCTTCCTAGATCCAGAGAAAAGGAAGAGTCTCACAACCATATGTCACAGCAGAAATAGGGAACCGTCATGGAGATCTGATAGAAGAGGGATGACCAGCCATGTTGTCACGCCCCGAGAGGGCGCCCTTGGCATGGCCGGCACTCAGAGGCTATTGCTAGTCCCCGAGCGAACCACTTGGCCTCATCGTCACCTCATACTCAACAGCAGAAGAAACACCCTCAAGGAAAATACTGTAATGTAATTAAAGTAATAAAATTTTTATATAAAAGTTAATTTCCAACAAAGAATAGTTGAAAAAAAAAATACATAACATCCTCTACTCAGTGTCTATGAAGCCTCTAACTCAAATATCTAGATGTAACCATGACATGCCATTGTTACCCAACTCAAGGAAAATAAAGTACTACTCAAGCTAGATGATAATATGGAAATCCTTCGAAAATAAGGAGGTCTCACTGATCAGCTGAATGCTAATAGATCCTCAACGAAGCACCTATCGATGATCTCTAATACCTGCATCTGCATCATAAAACGATACAGTCCCAGAAGGGGACATCAGTACGAGGAATGTACTGGTATGTAAAATAGTTGAGTGAAACAGAAACAAGTAGAATAATATAGGAAAAACATCAACTCAACATCATACTCCATCAGAATGTCAAATGTCTATCTAAAGAAAGAGTAAAGAGTTGACAAATAACCCATTAACATCTCATCAATACATCAGACTCACCCCAAGGAACTCAACTCAACTCAAGGAAACTCGACTCATACCATCATATCAACATCAACATCAAAGTACTATTAAGTAAGACCTCACTGGGAAACCTAACTGGGAGTTTTCTCTAACCGACAACCATCACCTATGAGCCAGTGATGATACAACGAAGAGATGTCATTGCCACATCTATCCAGTACCCTGCCTGGGGTAAAGGACATCCACCTCAGTGGATCCACAAGATAAAAACCTCAGTCCTCTATTGGGACAAGAAAGGAGTCATCCGCATTGTGGTTCAATCCTCTCTTCCTACGCGGGCCACGTAGTTAATGGGTTCAAGTGGGACTCACTCTCACCCATTTTGGTGCTATATACTCCTACCAGAACTTAACATGCTCATAAAACATCATCAATCCCATAGGGACATAATACATCATCATCAGTCCCATATGGACATAGTACCTCAACATCAACTCGTGTCATCAACATCAACATCAGCATAATAGACTCAAAACACTCTTTTTTTAATTTACTTTCAAGTTTTAAGACTCATGAACATCATTCTCATCAACATCATCATCAAGACTCTCATCAATTTGAAACACAATCACAACATCACAGACATCATCATCGTCAAGGCTCTAGACTCATCCCTCTAAATGCATTATGCATGCTTTTCAAATAATCATGTAGGGTTATGCAAAATCTCATGAAAAATGTTAACTTCAAGAATATAATTAGTATGATGACCATCAACATAAAAAACATGTATTTTCAAATCAAATTTTCAATGAAAACCCTCAAGTATTCATGTATATAGACCTTTCAACCATCAACTCGTCTATTACCTCTATGGGGCACATGAGAGAATAATTCCATGCTTTTAGTTTAGCCTTACATACCTGGAAATTTGATATTACAATCAAAACTTGATGAATACTCATTTTCTTGGAGAAAATCCTCGACCTCGGTAGTTCATTTAGAGTGAAAAAACTTCGAAAGTCATTGTTAGAAGAGTTTCTCTTTTATTCTTGAATTCTTGACTTAGAATCTTTAGTTATCTGGATGAAGAACCTTAATTTATGAAAAGAATAATCAAGAAATCCTTTCTTGGGATTCCTGAATTCGTCTTCTTGAAACCCTAGGTTATGATTTAAGATTCTATTAGGGATTCATGAATAGATAAAGAAATTTAGGTTGAGTAGCTTAAAGCTTACGAAGAATAACTCACCTTGATGATGAATCTTGAAAGTTAATCCTAATTTGATAACTTTCTTGATGATTCCTGAGAGTTTTATGTTTAGGAGTGAAGGAGAGGATTTCGACTCATAAAACTGGCGTTTTATGTGTTTTGGGACCTTAAATAGACCCCCAAAGGCTTTAGGATAAAAGTTCTCTCAAAATAAAATAAAGGAATGTTGTTAGCTTATCCAGAAAGGTTTCGCGATAGATCCGCGTCGCGGAGCCGTCGCGGACCTTCAGACAGCTCTGCAGGTCTCCAGTAAAATGGTCATAACTTTCTACTCCGAACTCTGATTAAAGCGAAATAAGATGCGTTGGAAAGCTAATTCAAATATCTTTAATTTGATGTATTATGGGTCACCTAACTCATTATACTTTAGGAGATATGGTCATTTAAAGTTGACCATTCTATCAACTCATATGAAAACTTAGTCGCTAGAAATTCTTTGGACTTGACTTGATGTAAAAGATCCTTTTATCATCTCCAATTCTATTCTCACTCTAAGGAATTAACTTTAACATCTATGCTCAATTAAGAATTATCAATTAATATCAATTAAAATCTTACTTCAAATGAAGGATGACTCAGTCTTAGTTAAAAAAAAGTTGGGGTGTTACATTATCTCCCCCTTGGGATCATTCATCCTCGAATGATGAGTAAAGGTAGACATCAAGGCACGAATAGAAATCAGAACTCTTCTCAAAACTCACTCAATCAATCAAACTCTGTTTCCTCATCAATCTCAAACCATCTCTTTTCAGACTCAGGAATTAACACATCAACTCAAAAATAGAACATTCAATATGAATCAAGAGTAAGGAAATTACATCGTACATTCTCTTCATCAGGCACGAATGGAATGTCGAAACTCAATCAATTTGAATCATTTGAACACCTCGATAATCAGTCTTTCGAACTCAAGAAGGAAGCCATCAACTTTAATCGAGAATAGGACCATCGTATAAATAAGACTCTGAGGACACTCTCATGCTCAAGTCCGCACCTCAATTATGCTCCTTTTTATGGCACTATACTCCATCAATGCAAGCTCATAACTCTTATGCAAACCTCCACCTAACCACCTCTTCTTCTTCCTTTCAAGCCTAGTTCTAAGCCTCAAGGTGCTATTTTTAAGATGATCATATTCATAAAAAGCTAATCCTCGATACTCAGCTCTATAGTCGAAACCCTTTATATGAAGTCTTCAATAGTCTATCATCCATACTCACACAATAACAACCACGCATTCAAGCCTATCATCCTAACCACTTTAAATATGTCTTAAATTTTTTTTTTCAAGCCTGCTTGTCACTTCTACCTCCACCATTCAATGAACTCTCACTCAAAGTCACATTAACATACTCTTACCTATCTATTGCGCATCATACGATCTCGTCTCCTTTCTCCACCCCATCTCTATCCCTATATGACACAAGTTTAACACCAATATCATAATGAGGATACATTCACTCCTCCTCATCTACCCTCACTCTCAGTCTACTATTATCAGCATCACTATTTGGACGTGGAGGAACTCATCATCTCCCCCTTTGACAAAACCCCCAAACTACTATCTCTCCATGCAAAATAAGCACGATTATACCTCTAAAGCTTGATACTCTACATCATACCATCAACAATAGCATAACAAGTCGAAGGTCAGTGCACGCATAAGGTGACATTAGAATCAAGAACTTTCACTCCATAGTAACCTGTACTTAGAGAATATTGCTCGTCCTCATCATTTTAATACACTTGCATAATAGCATCCACACATTTAAGCCTACCATAGCAGCTTACACCCCCCAATCGCATGAACTCTTACCACGGCAGATACTAATATGGTCTTACCTATCTACTAGACTCCTCATGATTCCTCTAACTCCTCGTCCTCGTCTATAACCTTATAAGGAAATGACATCACATCATCAGAAGAATTAAGAACTCTCATTCTCTCTTGAATTCCCCCACCTCAAGCTTTTCTCCTCTTCTCTCAAGCCCTAGTCTTGTTCAATTGTTAGAAAAGGACTTAGAATGGGGTTTTAGACCCTTTTTACGTTCAGACGACCCAATTCGATCGTGTATGGAGTTTAGAAAGGGTTGGAAATTGACCGGAATGCCCCCCACAAAGTTTAGAAATTTTCTAGGTTTGGAATAACCCAGTCCGCGATGCGATCTGATTGCGCACTAGCATATTTTTCTCCAAAAATTTTCTAAATGTGTTTTTCCAATCTCGTCGAAAAATTTGAAAAAAACATAAGTGTCACTCTGCTACAGGTGCGATGTACCTCTGTCGCACACCGACACTGTTTCGATGTTTAGATTGAAAAATTATCTTTTGATCTGGTCGCTCTAAAAATCGATCGAGGCCATTTTTTCACTCAATTCTCCATGCTGATCATAAATCCGGCCTCAGATTTTCCATACGGGCATTGGTAGATGTGTTATGCACACATCTCTCCTCTAGGGGTATTTCGATAATTTTACTGGGCATTATATCATCTCTCTCTTAGCTCTCATGGCCATTACTCTAAGTTTGTAAATCGATTTCCTCAACTAGGTTATAAGCATATACCTCCACAGGGTCAAGGAATCACCATCCACAAGAATCTCTCAAACTCTTGTCGCATACATATAACTAGCCACTCAAACTTTTTTCAATGTTATCACTCTTAGCTCCTTCCAGTCTCTATGGAAATCTCTCTATATTTTTTATTTTTATGGCATACATAACCACTTCCCACAATTCTCACAATCTAACCTCTTCTTTTGCCTGCTAGCGCTCAACTTTTGTGCTCCGATAAATTTAACTGCATACGAATTAGTCTATCATGGAAAACTTGTCATCATCTGTCTATAAGCCCCAAATCAATTTAGCTACTCGTGATGATTAAGATTACTTACATCCTCCTACTCCACATCAACAACTCAAATATACTATCTAGATTCTTATACC
Source organism: Solanum rostratum (assembly GCA_029948455.1). Lineage (NCBI taxonomy): Eukaryota > Viridiplantae > Streptophyta > Magnoliopsida > Solanales > Solanaceae > Solanum > Solanum rostratum. The sequence goes on from CM057045.1 coordinate 25,176,959, forward strand.
AGTCGTAACATCGAGCTTCACACATCTTTACACAATCATGGATATATATCTCAAGCCTCTTCCTCATCTTACTCGTCTTACCTAAATGGCACTTGTACCTTGCCCATAGCATCACTTCCTCACAAATCAACGTCTTTATCTTCAAACATACATTATGGAAAGCCTCTTAGAGAAAATCTCCAACTAAGACTATCCTTCTCACGATGTTATCTCCTCTTTAACACTACTCCTCAAAATTCAAGCTTAGGGTCTAGCACTAACATGTGCATCACATACCTCTCTAATGCTAACTTACAATTACTAGGTAAAATTTAGGGAACATAATCCCTCTAAAATCTCATAGCGAATATCCATTCAACACATCCCTTCCTCATAACTCAGTACCACTAATATATTCAATCATATCTCTTTATTAGACTAAGCTCATAACTCGATGAGTCTCATGAACTCTCAATTAAAGATCATAAGCCTAATTTAGATCTATCACATTGAAAGAACTCTTTTCCCCTATTCAACATCTACACTTCAACCTCAATAGTATGAATACTGCAACACATCAACATAACTTCATTATAGTTTGAGCACACTCTACCACATTTTAACAGCAATTCTCCCTCTATACCTCATCATGAAATCATAGGGTACTTACGACTCTTTCATCAAACTTATGGCAATCGACTCACCACCTCATTACTTACCTAATAATTACGTAACTCTAACTACAAGCCTTAATTAGCCACCGCTCTTGCTATCTCATCCCTTTCTTTCCACCATTATCCTTCTAACTCTGGGTTGATTTAATTCTACTCAGGGTTCATAAGAACTCACATCTCTTTAGAGGCATAAGTTCCTCTCTCATGGGTCACGTCGGAAGCAAGTTTTGAAAAAAAAAAGGTCTAGGTACATCTAGAGTTAACTCAAATGCACGATTTATATGAGTAATAGTGCACTCTTTCTAATCAATCAACTTTGCACACTAGTTGGCTTCTCTCAAGCCTGGTGCAGTCTCTCTACCATACTAATTACTTTATCTCAGAGGATCTCATCTGTAAGAGTTAGATCATTACTATCTCTATCACCGCGTGGATGAGGCATAGTCGAAAGGTTTAGAGAACCGCACGAATCATCGTTAGATTTCTTAGGAAATAGCTCTATCGCACAATCAGAATTTGGAAGAAGGGAAACTTTTCCTAATGTCCTATAACCTCCCTATTATGGATGTGGCGCGCTTCACACCAATAATAAGGACTCTACTAGACACGGCTTCATAGACTCCCTCGAACACTTGAACTCTGTGCTCTGATACCAAGTTTGTCACGCCCTGGGAGGGTACCCTTGGCGTGGCCAGCACTCAGAGGCTATTGCTAGTCCCCGAGCAGACCACTTGGCCTCATCATCACCTCATACTCAACAGCGGAAGAAATATCCTCAAGGAAAAGACTGTAATATAATTAAAGTAATCAAGTCTTTATATAAAAGTTAATTTTCAACAAAGAATAGTTGAAAAAAATAATACATAACATCCTCTACTCGGTGTCTATGAAGCCTCTAACTCAAACATCTAGATGGTACCATGACATGCCATAGTTACCCAACTCAAGAAAAATAAAGTACTACTCAAGCTAGATGATAATAATAAGGAAATCCTCCAAAAACAAGGAGGTCTCACCGATCAGCGGAATGCGAATAGATCCTCAACGAAGCGCCTGTCAATGATCTCTAATACCTGCCTATGCATCATAAAACGATGTAGTCCTAGAAGGGGGCATCAGTACATGGAATGTACTAATATGTAAAATAGCTGAGTTAAACAGAAACAAGTAGAATAATATAGGAAAAACATCAACTCAACATCATACTCCATCACAATGTCAAATGTCTATCTAAAGAAAGATTAAAGAGTAGAGAAATAACCCATCAACATCTCATCAATACATCAGACTCACCCCAAGGAACTCAACTCAACTCAAGGAAACTCAACTCATACCATCACATCAACATCAACATCAGAGTAATATTAAGTAAGACCTCATTGGGAAACCTAACTGGGAGAAAACGGACAACCTTCACCTATGAGCCAGTGATGACACAACGAAGCAATGTCGTTTCCACATCCATCCAATACCCTGCCCAGGGTAAAGGACATCAACCTCAGTGGATCCACAAGATAAAAATCTCAGTCCTCTATTGGGACAAGAAAAGAGCCATCCACATTGCGGTTCAATCCTCTTTTTCTACGCGGGCCACGTAGTTAATAGGTTCAAGTGGGACTCACTCTCACCCATTTCGGTGCTCAATACTCCTCCCAAAACTCAACATGCTCATAAAACATCATCATCATTGGTCCTATAGGTACATAATACATCATTATTAGTCCCAGAGGGACATAGTACCTCAATATCAACATCAACTCGTCTCATCAACATCAACATCAGCATAATGGACTCAAAACACTCTTTTTAGAATTTAGTTTCAAGTTTTAGGACTCATGAACATCATTCTCATCAAAATCATCATCAAGACTCTCGTTAATTTGAAACACAATCACAACATCACAGACATTATCATCGTCAAGGCTCTAGACTCATCCCTTTAAATTCATTATGCATACTTTTCAAATAGTCATGTAGGGTTATGCAAAATCTCATGAAAAATATTAACTTCAAGAAAACAATTAGTATGATGATCATCAACATAGAAAACATGTAATTTCAAATCAAATTTTCAATGAAAACCCTTAAGTATTCATGCATATAGACTCTTCAACCATCAACTCATCTATGACCTCTATGGGGCACATGAGAGAACAATCTCATATTTTTAGTTTAGCCTTACATACCTAAAAATTTGATATTACAATCAAAACTTGATGAATACTCATTTTCTTGCAGAAAATCCTCGATCTCGGTAGTTTGTTTAAAGTGGAAGAATTTGGAAAGTCATTGTTTGAAGAGCTTCTTTTTAATTCTTGAATTCTTGAATTAGAATCTTTGGAGCTCTTGATGAAGAACCCTAATTCATGAAAAGAATAATTAAGAAATCCTTTCTTGGGATTCTTGAATTGGTCTTCTTGAAACCCTAGGTTATGATTTAAGATTCTATTAGGGATTCATGAATAGATAAAAAAATTTAGGTTGAGTAGCTTAAAGCTGACGAAGAATAACTCACCTTGATGATGAATCTTGAAAGTTAATCCTAATTTGATGACTTTCTTGATGATTCTTGAGCATTTTATATTTAGGAGTAAAGGAGAGGGTTTTGACTCATGAAACTGATGTTTTATGCGTTTTGGGACCTTAATAGACCCCCAAAGTCTTTAGAATAAAAGCGCCCTCAAAATAAAATAAAGGAACGTCGCTTAGCTTATCAAGAAAGGGTTCGCGGTAGGTCCGCGTCGCAGAGTCATTGCGGACCTTCAGACAGCTCTATAGGTCTCCAGTAAAATGGTCATAACGTTCTACTCCAAACTCTGATTAAAGCAAAATAAGATGCGTTAGAAAGATAATTCAAAGATCTTTAATTTGATATATTATAGATCACTTAAATCCTTTAGGATATATGGTCATTTAAAGTTGACCCTTCTATCAACTCATATGAAAACTTAGTCGCTAGAAATTCTTTGGACTTGACTTGATGTAAAAGATCCTTTTACCATCTCCAATTCTATTCCCACTCTAAGGAATTAACTTTAACATCTATGCTCAATTGAAGAATTATCAATTAAAATCGTAAATCATATGAAGGATGACTCAATCTTAGTTAAAAAATAGTTGGGGTGTTACACATGTCTCCTTGTCGTCTCCTGGTAAAATCAAAAGGAAGAGGTCACTAGCTGACATGGAAGATGGGACCTCAAGTAGTGAATGGCGTACCAGAGTTACTCTAGACAACTTCCTGGTTAGACCCTCCAGATTCCATTGAACTAGAGTGCAACCTGCGAAGAAAATGTGTCAACTAATGGAGCAGTCCAGAAGGATGAAGAACAAAGTGAAGGTGATACCTCTGATAGTTGTATCTCAAAAATGCAGCAAGCCAGATATGACAACAATTAGAAACCCAGAGTTGAAGGAAGCTGGAGGAGCAAGCCCAGCGGAGCATTTGATGCAGCGAATAGATGGAAAGAAAGAGGCGCGTTGATGTGGAATTAGGACACCCTATTTCTTAAGGATGTGTTTGAACGATTATGCCCTTTTAGGCATTTTGTTCCATTTGTATGGGCCTTTGGGCCAAACTTTGTGCAGCGGTCTTTTTTATTAATAAATAAGTTGGACCCATGGTCCTAGTTGATTAAAAAATGATAATAATTAAATGAAATAACTACATGTATTTTGCTAGAATAAAATTTTATGACTAATTATTAATTGTTATCATTTTATCATAGTAATAATAACCTTGTAGCCACGATAAATTATATTTTTTTAAAATTATAGCTGAATAAATATTTTTCTAAAGTTATAAAAGTTGTGTCATATTAAAAGGTATGGTTATATATTTTTACTATAGTAAAATTTATAGTTAATTATTAAGTTTTTCCACGATCTTGTTGAAGCTAGTTGGGGTAATAGTTATCTTTTATCCATAAAATATGATTTAAAATAAAATATTATAACTATATAAATATTTTTTTTGACTATCGAAACTTTGAACAATAATTAACTTAATAATCATAATTATTTTCACGACAGTATATTATAAACATGAGAGAAGAAGAATATTGCAACACAAAGAGGAAAGAAAACAAGTTTTACAGCAAACAATGGATGTCAATAACTTATCTTTAGAAAATTACATTAAAAGTTATTATTTACTTATCTTTTAAATTAGTTTTTATGTTCAGAACATTAATTAATATCTTTATCCGGTAAAATACTCATGTCAATCAATATTTTAATAAACGTAAAATTTTCAAAGTGGCCAAGTAAAAGTGAACGAGGGAGTAATGCATATAATTTTTTGTTATTCAAATTAAATAATTAGAAAATTAATTAAATAATTTATCAATTGACAAAAATTGATAACAATAATATAATTTATTATAAATTTAACTGATATTTTGACTAAATAATACCTACAACTATTTGTGTGATCAAACAATTTAATCATAAATTTATTATTGTGATTAAAAAAAAAAGTTAGCTCATAAATTATTTTTACCATGATATGGTTTTTTTTAACAATACTAATTTTGTATAATTAGAGGTACTGTTAATTATTCGATTAGATTAATTAAATATTACATATCTAATTGTGAAATTCAAATACAATTTCAATAAATTGGTGATTATCTGTAATTAATTTAAATTAACTGACTATATCGAGCTTAAATATAACTTCAATATATTTTACTTAAGTTTCATCATATTCAATGCTTTCAGTATTATTTGCATCACAATTAATATATTTATCGATCTAATGTGATTGGAGTCGAATCAATTCAATTTGATTCAAACATATTGTACCAAAACAATATATGTTAATGTAATAATAGTTTCTCCTTGTTCAATTTGGTTCAATTTTATACATAGATATACATGTAAGTTTCAATTATAATTTAAATGAATGCTACATTTGTACATTATACTGCTCATTTGTTTATATTTTGAATATGAGCTTTTCAGTTTAGTATTTTTTTTAAACCTATTTTATATTATTTTACGTGAGCTAAGAGTTTTTATAGAAAATATTTTCTCAATAAATTGTGATTGAATTATATATATATATATATATATATATATATATATATATATATATATATATATATATATATATATATATATATATACACACACACACACACATACTCTTAGCTAATATTCTCTTAACAAATTTCGATTTATACAATTAAGTATATAAACATCTAATAATACACACACACACACATATATATACACACACACACATATACATATACATATATATACATACATACATACATATACATACATATATATATATACATACATACATATATATATGTATGTGTATGTATATATATACATACATATACATACATACATACATATACATACATACATACATACATACATACATATATATATATATATATATATAAGGTCTACGTACGCAGTATCCTTCCCAAATTTCAGATAATGAGATTTCACTAGATATATTGTTGTTGTATCATCAATCATATTTAATGTTGAATTACCAACACATTTTTTTTAGCTACAAATGACCAATTAATATGATAAAGTTTTTAGCTAATTCAAATTCATTTGAATTATGATATTAAGATTTAAATACAATTTAATTAAATAAATTATAATGTTTTTTGTTCTAAGGATTAGGAGGGAAATTGATTAATTCACAAAAAAAACTCCTCTAGTTTATCAAAAACTATGAGTTATATCAATTTTTTAAAAATAATAAATATTTCATAACACAAAAATCAAAATGAAAGTAAAAAGATTTTCCTCTCATTATTTTATACCTAAATAACACCTTTCTTTTCCTATTTTAATAAGTTAAAAATCTTACAAGACGAGCACTTAAAAGAAAGTGCAATAACTCTAAAACTTCACTTTTTCCTATTTTATATTTGTATCAATTTGAACTTTTATTTATCATCTTGCTCGCAGGTATGTTCATCTTCCTTTCTCTTTTTTAAATTTCTTTTATGTCATTTCATCTGTTTTTTTAACTTTATGTCACTTTCGTGAGTTAATTTATTTAAATTTTTAAATCAATTAAATGATGTAGTAACTATACATTTTTCTAATAATTTTGTGTGGGTATATTGATTTTTTTTTCTTTGTTTATATTTAGTTAAATGTTATTTCAATAGGATTAACAAGAAATAAACATGAAATTTGAGAATCAGATAAATAAACTCTTTTTCTTACTTAATATATATTATATATTATTTTTGAGTTGTGTGTATTTTTTTATATAACTTTTATAGAAAAAAATTGGCTATTTGAGATTTACAGCAAAATTATCTTTTTATACTTATTAAAGAATTTATATTTTTACAGCTCACAAATATTTGTTTGCAATCAAATATGGGAAGAAATGGTCTTCCAAAAAAATAATCATTTGATTGATAATGAATTAATCGCTTGTGGAAGAAGTTAATGAAGCTAAGGAACAAATTGAAGAAAAGAAGAAAGAAACAGACAATAAATTAGCAGAGTTGAATAGAAAATGGGAAGAAAAATTTCAAATGATGATATATCACTGATTTAGTAAATATGTAATTTTTTTTAAAAAAAATTATATTCAAATTAAATTGAATATTGTATTGTGTCTTTTTCTTATGCGATTTTTAATTTTATTGCAACTTATAAGTAGTGATGAAAGTATCAGGTCAAATTGACAAGACAAAAAATTGCTATTTTTTCTTGTAAAAGAATATATTGGGGTAAAATAATATATTATCATTTTGAATGACATTGTTGAACCTTGGTTAAGTTTTTTCTCTAATATATTGTATTCGTTACAAAATTTTATGTATTTTTCACTATTTTTATAATTTTCGTGTAAAATCTCATCTATATTATATAAATTAGTAGCTACAATTTTTTGAATTTGTAACAAAATATATATAATTGCCACGCAAATAATAGTATGTATGTATACACATTTTCATAGCAAAAAAAAAAATTATATACAACTTATATCTTGTGACAATGAAGTTTGGGATTTTAGTTATGAAATTTTGAATTTGTAGCCATACATAAATTCCTACAATTGCCACGTACAAATGACAGCTTAAAAATTTAATTATTCGTAGCAATTTTTTTTCTAAATCTACAATGATATATATTTCATGGCTAAAGGTAGGGATTTTTAGCTACAATATGAGAATATTTGTGGCAAATACATTAAGTTATAGCTATGAATATTTTTAATTCATAACTAAATATGAGTACTGTTATCACGAGATCAATAATAAAACTAGCCACCACGTCTAAATTTTCGTGTCAAATAAATTGAATCTTTTGCTATAATACTACACCTCATGGCTACTAGAGTAAAGATAGCAACAAATTTTGTTTATCATGGCACAAGGATAAAATATTTTGCTACAAGTATATTTTCATGGCAAAAACTTATTTTCATTGAAGCTACGATTAATTTCTATTTTGTAGCTATAAGTATAAATCCATGGATCACGTAAAGTTCGTAGCTAACTATTAGCCATGCTACATCTTGCTACGAAACAAAATATTGTAGCTAAAACATTTAGCTACGAAAAATCTCTTATTTAGCTACAATGTGTTTTGTAATTCTAGGTTCTTTTTCTTGTAGTGAGTCCTGGATGACGCTCCCTATGCTTCGAGACCTGATGTCCATGTTCAAGAGTTCAAGTCCTGGGTGACACTCCCTGTGGTTCGAGTCTCGGTGGCCACGCCCGTGATGTCTGAGCCACGAATGCTTATTCTGAGGTGCGAGCACCTGGTGATACTTGGGTCTAGGATCTTGTTGACTACATTTTGGGTCTAGGACCCCGTTGATTGATATTTCGGGTCTAGGACCCTATTGATTATATTAGGGGGATTCTTTCTCCCCCGGGGGATTCGTCCCACCGTTATGATGCTTTGGGTCGGGGACAGTCGATCCCTTCTACACACCTATACATACCCTAATTGTGCATGAGTGTACCCTCTGGGCTTATGAGGGCTTAGGGGGCGTCTAGCCTTAAACATTAGGACCTTACACCCACGTACAACTTGACCCCTTGATCATGTGATATTGAGAGTTGGGTTCCATTGTGATGATGTCAGTTAGATTGTGCGGGGGTGCACCTTTTGGGCTTATGGGGGCCCAGTTGGTGTACAAACATAGATATTAGGGCTTTGCACCCGCGTACAATACTATGTCTCAGTCGCTATCATTGCACATCACTTGGGTTGGTTCAGTTGGATTTTGATGATTCTCCAGACATGCTTATTCCTTGATCTGAGTTTCGATTTGCACTGCAGTTCTCTATATTTAAGCCTTCTACATTTATAGTATTTCACTCAATTGGTCGGTAATGCCACTGGGTTCCTTTTCTGGTACTCACCCCTTACATTTTTGCATCTTATCACGGTGCAGGTCCAGGTTCTAGCCGCGATCGCTGATTATTGGGAGATTCATGAGCATTCAGGAGACACTTGGTGAGTACCGACAGCTCTAGCTACTTTGCAGTCTCCTTCCCTTTTGATGGCCGTCTTTTGTATCCAGACATTGTCCTTGTAGAGTATAGTGGCTTGTATTTGTAGGAATATTCCTGGTTATATATATTATGGTTATTATTATATATGTATGGGTGTTTGCTTGTGTCTATTGTAGCTCTATACAGTTGACTTATGTCGTTGTATCTGTTATAGGACAGGTACCATGAATATATTTGCTTTTATATATTGGCAATTTAAATTATTCTTATTCTATCAAATAACAAAGTATATTTACTTGCTGTAATTGTCACTTATCCTATTTTACAAGTTACTAATTCATGTTTGTCAAAATGAATTTATATGTAATAGACTGTTGTGTCATCTAATAAGAGTAAATTTTCTTATATTGTCTGTGTATAAAATTAAATACACCGTACTAGTTTTATTGTCTTTTATGTTTCCTTTTGTTTGTTTGCTTGAGAGCTGTGAGATGTTGATGCTTGAACAAGCAGTGCCAGCTCTTGCTAACAAGGCTAATCAAATACTTTAATTAGGCAATCTTTTTGTTCAATGCAAGTGTCACATTGACCCATTGTAGTGAGGTGGTTGTCTGGTGAACTAAGTGCCAGATGTAGATATTTAAACACCCTCTTCCCCAAGCAAATCAATCAATAAAAAGTATGAAATGAACACATCAAAAATAGCTTTAAAATATAAGAGCAATGGCAAAGGAAAGCAAGTTGTTTTGGATGCATATTTGACCCTCTTTAAACCTACTACTTACTTTTATTTAGAGCTATGTGCCCATCATTATGCAAGAGATATCCTAAGGCTAATTGTACTTAATTACTCCTCAAGTGGTTGCTAGATAATTTTATTTTAAAATAAACCATCTAAGTCAGTTCCTAAATGAAATATTTTATAGAACATAAAAGTGAACCAAATTATGAAATTTTACTAATTATAAAATTGGTATTTGGTTCACTTGTTCTCGATTAGATAAGAATTCAATCCAGCTTGAAGTTTCCTTGCACCTCCCTGGACCTCTCATCATTCAACAAACAAGAACCAATTGTATCTACTTTACCATTAATTTATCTAGAAGTCATCGAGTTTTTTTAAGTATAACCATCCAATGTATGGTACTTATTGATCCGACTAATTTGATTTCATACGGTGTAGAATTCATTTATAAGGAAAATATTTGTTGCGAAGAAATTTTTCATTCCTCGATTCTTCTAAAAATGTAGTTAATAATATAATGTCTTATTCCTCAAGGTAAATCAATTATTTTACTCAAAAAATTAAAGTAGCCCAAGGAAGTTTCATATATTTATAAGAAAAATATTTGAATGATAGCTCAAACCAATCTTCCTAGATCCTTTTGGAAGCTCCCTAGATATGCAATCAAGTAATTAAAGATCATCACAAATCTTTTATGGAAACAATTGTTGAATTCCAAAAAGATAATGAGCTGGAACAGATAGAAAATGAAATATATTTTAAGTCACATTTGCAATTTAATGTTTCTCCACCTAGGCAAAAGAAAAAAAAAGTAGTAGTAAATAGGTTCCCTGTATGGAAGATGCTACGAGATTGCATTAGGAACAAATGTAATATACGAAATAATATACGGAAACACAAAAAGAGAAAAAATAAAGTCCGAGCAATTAAAAGATATTTAGTTAAATTTATAAGATAAACAAATTGATTTATAAGCATTTTTTTTAAACTTATTTAGGTGTTTGATAATATCAAAAATGTTGATAAGCCAAAATCAAACAAAAGCATGAGTTGATCAATCACGACTTCTGATTTTACTACTTATAAGCATTTTTATTTTGATCAATAAAGATATTTGGATATTTCAAAAAAAAAAAAAAAAAAAAAAAAAAACAGACACACAAATAGATTGGGCCATGTCCATATATTAATAAAAGGATAACTTACATTAATTATTTAGATTCACATTAATTTGCAATATTATATTTTTTATCATATTTTAGATCTCGAATATATATATTTGTCTCTTTCAGATGTCTCCAAGATACACATATTAATTAATGTGTAATAAAAAAATATAATAAAAAATTACTAATTAAGGAGTGTGTTTAATTAAAAAATATAACTAAAAGTTATTAATTAAGAAAAAAATCAAGCTTGTAATAACTTTTAAGGGATATGACACCCTTATAAAAATTCAAAATCTCTCTCTTTTTTTTGGGGTGATGCAGCAAACTTTAAATACATATACACTTATATATATATATATATATATATATATATATATATATAACTCAAATTCATGAACTATTGTTCAGTTACGTACATATATTTTGTCAGATGAATGTACACTTAATCACATATACTGATAAAAAGTTAGATACATATAATCTTAACTCAATAACTTGGTAAATACATGCATAAATCTCTAGTATATTGTATGCTTATTCAAACACAAATACACTTAATTAGATATAAAGATAAAAATTAGATACATATAATATTAACTCAATAATATTTCATGCACATCAATAATATGCCAGATACATTAATAATTCCAATTTGATCCAAAAGGTCGTTTTCTCATCTTCCTCCTTATTAAAGTTTATCATAATTATTACATAGACTTTCTTTTCATTTGGAGCAAATTACATACTATCTTTCTCCTTTGTTCGTCAAAGTTATTGCATTTTTGAATTCTCAAATTTGAGCGGCTGGAAATTCGTCAAAGATCGACAAATTTTTTTTGTCATTTTTCGAGCAACAATAAATAAGTACTCTTCTCGTTCGGAGAATCACTAGCCATGAAAGAAAATTAAGAATGTGTATATCAAAATGTTTATCTTCCAAAATATATGAAATAAAAATTTTAACTAGTGATGATATATGTAATTATTTAAAAGTATAAGTAAAATTAACATATATGATAGTGATGTATGTCTAATAAGATAGTTTTGCCTTAGTGAAAACAAAAGAAAGTCTAATATATTTGGATATTGTGATTCTTCGGCGAGTTGCTTTCTGACTTTATAATAAAAATTTATTTTCGAAAATTACTATATATATACTCCTAGTATCTGTGTATTTGTTATTTTAGCATGGGAATAGCATTCGTATTTAAATCGCCAGGGGCTCGTTTGATTGGGAACAAGCTATCACACAATAGTTAATTTTAGAATAAGATATCCTGCAATAAGTTATTCTTATTTTATCATGTATATGGGATAAACTTATCCCATCAATAAGACAAAAATAATGGGATAAATAATTTATAAACTATCTAAAACCTCTGATCAAATATGAGATAAAATAATTCTATATTTTATCCTGAAATTATTATACCTTATATTTCACATCAAATTACTCCTAAGGTTCGTTTGGTTCTATGACTAAATTACATATGCATAAGTTGTCCTCGACACACATAATTGATCATGACTGAACATGCTTTGTTTGGAAAATATTTGGGAATTTAATATGGAATGTATAATATGATACTTCAAATGTTTAGTCTTGTTTTTACAAGTAAATATAAAAGGAAAGATGAAATCAATGTTATTTTGGTCCCCTTGTTATTTATCCTCAAAGATATAATTATCTCGCCAAACTTTTAAAATCATTTTATTTCTAAAAATTATTTTTGAAAAAATACTTTAATAAGAAGTAATTTGTATTTGACTAATAAATTCTAAAAACATTTATGAGGATCATGTTTGCATAAACTTTTTTTAAAATTACTTTTAAATGTATTTTTCTTTAAAAATGATTTTTCAAAAAAGTGCTTTTAGAAACAATCTATTATTTGAGCTTATGAAAACTAACTTTTACTCCCAGAAGCAACTATTTTTTCTCAAAAGATTGACCAAACACTTCAATTTTTAAAGATAAATCATTCTGAGTAAAAATAAAAATATTAAAAAATACTAAAATTATGGTATAAATCACACCGATATCACTTATATTGCTAATAAAAATAATGCCAACCAGACATAATATAAAATAATTTCAGATCTTACATTAGAATTATATTAAAAACAATTTCAGATTTTATATTAGAATTATTTTTTTAATCCACGAGCATTGAGCCCTAACAAGTTTGGATCAATCAATTAGCCGACATAAAGCTTTTGTGCTCGAATTAATGCAACGTTGTCATAGCAAAGCCTTTTTGCTGGGAATATATTTTATTTTTAATAATGCTGAAATTTCATATTAATTGACAAATTCACGAACTTACCCAACAAATATAAAGGTTGATAATTGCTGATTTTGCTGAAAATATTCCTTCATTTTTTATTTTTTTTTTGAGCTCTTGTCTGCACTTCCAATTGTCCCTTCTTTTGTATCTCAAAGACATTAATAATTGGTTTTAGAAATAAATCAAATTTTCTAATCCAACATAAGCCCATTATAATCTCTTACATCTAATAATGCCTTTTTTTTTTTAGAAAAATAAGTGATTTCTTAGATTTATTTTCTAATGTTTGATAAAAAATTTAGTAAATATTTGCAAGAATTTTTATACATATGGTGAAGTGTGATGGGGTATTTATTTTCTAAAATACCTCTTGACCAGAAAAAAAAGGAGAATTTAAAATTTTAATTGTTTTCAATTATATTAATGTGATATTTATTATTTAGGGACAAATTGATAAGAACATATGTTTCTGAAGAACATTTTAAGCAACAAAATGGGGAAATTGGCCGCCATACCAAACACGCGCCCCACTAGCTAGGTTCCACTTAAATTTCATGTCTCAATTACTTTCACCCACTAAATGTACTTCTTGGCTCAAAATCAACATCATGCATCACCAAGACACTGAGTATCTTGATTTAGGTTAACATGTGCCTACCAATGTGTCTTACTTGTTGGGAATCAATGAGCACCAATTGTTCCCTACAGGTTACAACTACATTTTAATGATTAAGATTTAATTAATTGATTAGTTCTAAGTGGTTATGCACTGCATCAGTCTTTTTCAGACCACCTCTGATGTTTACATCCAGGTGATTGTCTAAAACCTAATACTCCTATGTTATTTTTAAATATCATCTTAGGTAGTCCCTAGTTCTTAGTTCTCGTATACCTTCAACTCTGCTCCTTCCCCATGAATGAAGGGGGGTGGATACAGGGGGAGTTGAGGGTGTTCACCAAACTCCCTCAGCAAAAATTATATTATTACATATTGCTCAGCAATTTGGGAGTTCAAAATTCATTTGAATTTTTATGTTTAAATTTCAAACATTATATTTTTATTTTTTTCCAACTCTCCTGGAGAAAATCCTGAATCCATCCTGTATATTTGATAGTCTGATACTTTGATTAAACGTAATTCCTGGAGTTTACTCAAATTTACACCTTGTTTTTCTTTTTTCAAGTAGCATTTTCTTAAAAATAGTAATTTCTTCTTGACTGAATTAAGATTCATAAGTATATAACTTATATAGAAATGTACATGTGTGCAAGTATTCAGTTTACATAGCAAATATTTGTTCACTTTAGTATACATAATTGTTCACTGGGTTTGATACAAGTACGTCAAAGGCCTCTGCTGATACAATGTTCTATGTGACATTCAAGATTTACATCAAGGAAGCAAAGTCTAACCAGTTTCATGCAAAAGGAAACTTTGATAAAAGTAAAATTTATTTTCTTTCTGTTCCAACTACAACTTACTGGAACTCGAAAGGTTTTATAATGTGGTCCTTCTTTCTGATATTAAGAACAAGAACTCTATACAAAATTGAATAGATCTAAAAAAACTGTCAAAGAATTCCTAGAAAGAATGTGAAAGAATTCCTATGTCATTTTGCTATACACAATGAATGAATAAGTGAGGACTAATCCTGTGTGATGAGTATGATCTTCGGTGATTGAATGAAGTTAGAGTCCTTTACAAAATGGAGAGGAATGTCTTCTAGACAGGTGATTAGATAGAATATGGCACTTGCATTTCCCTACTAAAGCTTGATGCCCTTGAATAAAACTTGAGACGACAAGCACTCCTCGGGGACAAGTTAACTTCTTCTAATGCATGTGATTGCAGTTGGGAGGGGTAATCTCTCAAGCATCCAATTCGAGGTCCAGCTCCAGTACTCCATTTACAAGATAGTTGTTTCCCCAATTGAAATGACTTCATTCCCTTGTGTGAATTTATTCTCTTCAATATAGATTCTTGTGGAATTGTATCTTCTTTACTTTCTTCTGCTGATTCATATCCATCTGTTGGTGATTCTAGTGGGAATGAGTTGGAAATGGATTCAACAGCTGCATTTTCATTCACCAATCTCTCCAGTAAATCATCGTTGTTAGGAATTCGTAGATTAGCCAATTTGTCAGTGAAGCTATGAGATGAAGCAGCAAAAGTTGCTTGTTCTTTCAATTCATTTTTATCTGAAGTCGTTGCATCTTCTAAATCATTCTCTCCTGTCTCCAGGCCATCCTTTTGACCTATGTCATCATCAGAAGCATCACCCTTAAGGTATACACCACTCTTCTTGCCAATAGAATCTTCTTCATCATCGATGGAATCAAGCTGCATCATTTGATACTAATTAATCAGCATTGGAATTTAGAATGTTAGAGAAAATCATCACTCAACCGTAAAGTGCAATTCTGTACCTTAACATCATTTAGGTCCACATTGTTCTCCCTGAGAAACGAAATGAAATCTTGAAAGTTTTCTGGAGTAGGTCGATAATGTCCGCTGTGAGGCCAGACAGCCTGCTTGAGAACAGCCAAACAAAAACAGAGTTAGCATCCAGAGGATGTTCATGTATAAGCTGCTGATTTGAAATTGAAAAAAAAAAGAAGAAGAAGATTTCTAGCGATTCAAGATTAAAACTACACCTTCAGAACTCCTTGTTCCACAATAATCCTGCCAGCTGCCAAAGTAGCGCCCCCGGCCAAGAAACTGGAGTGCTGAAATGTTCCTTTCTTTTTCTTTCCAATATATAATGTTTTCGAGGTACTGAGGACAAATATCCATTTAGCACCTTTTGGTTCACCAGTGGTGTCAAGAAGCTTCCCAGTTTCTCTGTAGAAGAGCTTCCCCTCATCCGTTACGACCTCATAAGCCTTTCTTTCCATCTATTTTCATAGAAAAGAACCAAATCATGGTAAGTAAGACTTTAAAATCTAGAACCACGCAATCCAAATATACAAGAAATCAGACCAGTAGAAGGATTTAAGACATACAGGACCAAGGTACTTGATGCATTGCTGCTGAAGTTTCCATCGCGGGCATTTGTCAACAAGATTAACTTCTTTTCCTTCTCCAATATCCAACCTGCGTCCAAGAAAAGTGGTTAGCAAATGAAGAATAATTTTATGTTCTGTGGTCATAAAAATTGTATAAATTTATCCAGACAATTACCAGTAGAAGAAGGGTTCTTTACTTTGAGAATGCAACCATTGGACATAATAGAAATGCAAGTTGTGTCCATAACGATGTCGTGGATCGATCTGTTACGCATAAAAGCACCTCCATATTAGTCTCAGATCATACATAATTGACCATATAGAGGAAATCAACATAGCATAAATAATTTACTTACAGCCTCAAGCCAATGTTGTAAAGCAAGCTTTTGGGCTTTGCCATTCTTAGATAAGCCTTTGCCTACCTGCATGAATAAATAAAAAGGTTAAGTCAAATCCATAGACTATTGAAGAATTAAACAATGTTCCATTGATTAGGAGGGAAGGATTTGAGTGATGTGATCCAAATTTACCTTGGCAGCTCTAGTTCTTGCTCTAGACCAGCGTGAAATTGCTGTCTCGTGCTTCTCAAGATCAAAAAATGAAATAGAACTGTGTTTGAGTTCTGCAAAATCTAATAGTTTCCACCTGTAACAAATTGAAAAGGGTATCAGGAAAATGCAAAATCTTTAAAAAATAAATCTTTTTCTAAGGAGGAATTAAATGACTCACCAACTTTGCTCAATGAGTACTGCACAATCTGCTAATTTTCGTCTTGTCCGAAAGCTCTTGTATACTTTCTGCAACTTTACAGCTGCCTCATGTTTGGGGTTGCTGCTACTACTATCCACCAAAGGCAATTTGGGACTTTCTTGATTCATCATGTTATCTGAAGATGGAGGTTTCATATAGCCAATTACATTGTCCTTTGTCCTTAAACTGACAGATTTTTCTATGAGCATATTTCCTGAACCATCTGATTGCATTACTATGGGCTCTGAATCTTGGGTTTTAAAACTAATAGATCGTAATGGCGTCTTGTGCTCATTATCACCAAAGCTGATAGATTTGACAATCACAGATTCAAGACTGCTTTCCAAATCAGTATGTGAAGCAAGTGGACATGAAAATGATATCCCCATACGACGTTCAGATGGATCTTATTATCCTGCCAAAAGAAGCTTCATTTTTAGTTGAATAATTCAGATTTGGAGATTTGAATACCATATTATGCAGTAAGATTGAATACCAAAGGAAACCAGTTTTAGCAAACTTTAAGCAAGAAGAGAACTCAACAAATTTGGACTGGTCAAAAAAAGATATTGATCCCAAGAAAAAGGCAGAGAATGTTTCTTTATCCAGAAAAAGGATATAAGTAACAAAGAAGAAAGGAAGAAACAAAAATATAGACTTGAATAAATAGCATCATGGCCCATTAGTAAATCACAAAGAAAACGACTCAAAATAAAATTTTCAACATCATACAAAGAATATCCATTAAGTTAAGAAAATGCTCTGAATCCATCAAGATCTTCTAGACAGCCAATTTGAAAGATCAACCAGAATTTCATGAGGCAAAACAAACAGGGGAAGAAATGAATAGAGAAGTTTACCTAAAGGAGTGTGAAGCAAGAAAATGGAGATGCAAAGAGAGTAATGGGTTGATACAAGAGAATTGAAAGAGCTCCTTATTATTGATGTTAATTATAGGAGAAAAGAGTATAAGAGGGTTGTTTTCTTGACAAATCACACTCATTGCGTCTCTGCTCACTTATATATATAGCGTGATTGTAATAGTTGGACGAGTGGGTTAAGCACGTGGAATAGACTTATGGGGACGACCACGCAATAAATTTGGAATTATTTTAACCATTTTTACTCTTTCAAAGAAAACTTTTTCTTAACTACTTTTCCCCTTCATTTAAGACTAGTTGCCTCCTGCAGTTAGACTACGGGTGGAAAAACATTTTCATACTACACTTTATTTTTAAAACTATTCTGATTGCACACATTTTGCGCGAGATAAAAGGCGTATTTCATTTGTTATGTAGAAAAAATAAATTAATTACAAACTTCATCATTAATTCATTGATAAATTACTCGTAGATAAAAAAGATTATCTATTTATTAATTATAAATCTTGTACATGTGAATTTCTCACATAGGTTGAAATAAATAGTTGTTACAATATTAAATTAAATGAGATAGTTAAGTTTTTCAAGTTTTGGTTGGATTTCATTCGGGGTGGGGTGAGGGTGGAGGGAATTTACAACTGATAAATCATAAAAGTAGATGTTATTGCATATTGCTAACTAGTGACAAAGAAAAAAAAAAAAACAGGTCCCTAAAAAGACAATCAAATCTCTGGAAAAAAATATTTTTATGAATTTGTTTATACTTTGCTTAAGATTTCTTTTTTGCCAATTTTCTAGATATTTTTTTATAAAAAATTTGTTGTCTATTATTTTGAAAGTTTTTTGACCTTTTTTTTTAATCAAGTATATTTTAATTGAAAAAACATTCTTTGGTAGAATTTAACCAAAAATCTTCTTTATTTGAATTTATCATATTTATAATAGTCAATCTGTAATATAACTAAAATAACAACAAAAACCCAGCACTCCTAGTCCACAAAAATTTTCGGATTAAAGTAATTCAACAAGACTATAACGTCCTCCATGAAATTCCGTACTTTTATTTATATATTATATAAGAAAATATATACTTGTTGTTGGGTAATATCAACATCCTGCCTATGACAAGGCCCATGAGGAGGCTGGGGTAGCCCGGGTCGGAGTCATGATCGAACATGACGCTTGCTTGGTGGACTTGGTTAAGAAATAAAGTTGCGCCTTTGCTATCAGCTATAACTTTTGGCATAATCATAAGCGCTTGATCCTAACAAGTGGTATCAGAGCCAAGGTCATGGGTTCGATTCCCACGAGCAACATGCTGGTAATACCAACATCCTGCCTATGGCAAGGCCCATGAGGGGGCTGAGGTAGCCCAGGTTGGAGTCATAATCGAACATGACGCTTGCTTGGTGGACTTGGTTAAGAAATAAAGTTGCGTCTTTGCTATTAGCTATAACTTTTGGCATAATGGTAAGCGCTTGATCCTAACACTTGTTGATAAGAGAAATCTTAAGACTTTTTATCATATGTTTTGGACTCTATAAAATTCAAATAAGAAAAAAGTAAAAGGCTATTAAATAAGAAAAATTTAGGAGTCTTTCCACAAGTAGAAATTCTTATTTTATCATTTCTTTCCATATATTTTAAAAGTTAGTATTATTAATATAATTAAATAAGAATTTAAATAAAAATAGTGAAAAGACAATTTTATCTAAAGAAAGCCTTTTAATGAAAGGCAAAAAGTTCAAATAATATTTCTAAGGGTCTTTATGCTTTTGATATAGTATAGATCAAACTCTCTTTTTATCTTCGTTAAATTTTTAAAATGCTTGATAGGAACACGCACCCTACAATTATTGCCTAGTCGTTGGAACAGGTAAATAAGACGTGTTCCAAAGATGCAGAAATACTTGGACACAGCAGTTTTACGTGGAAAACCCTCGGCTCAAAAAGGGTGAAAAACCACGACCTGTGCTCCACAGGATTTAACTTCAACTTCACTAGATCACAGAGCCTTCAACAACAATTACAACCTTAGTTAGATCTTTAGCTCAATAGCCCTAAGATCCAACGATTTGAAGAACGAAAATAAAACAACTTGTTTACTGTTATCTCTCTTTGTAACCTAAGCTGTTTTTTCTTCTCAAAGCTCGCTTGTTTTTCTCTCCTCGAAATCTCTTTTCTAGCCGCTGCAGCTTCCCCCTTTATAGTTATTCTTGAGTAGTCCTAGTCGAAGTCCTCTTCTTTTAGGATAAGTCTTCTTAGCACAATCCTTTTCTTATTAGAAGACTTCTGCTTCTTCTCTTCAGCGTTCACTTATTGATTTGATTTGAAGTCTTCTTGCAGTAGGTAACCTGCTCCCACTTCTCCTGATCGCGCACCTTATCTTCAGCATATTTTAGTGCATGTTCAGGGAACTGTTGCTTGCAACTGTTTCAAGCTCTTTGGAAATCATCAAAACTGTAATGCGCTGTGCCCCAACATGAAACTGTTTCAAGCTCTTTGTCAATCATCAAAACTGTAATGCGCTGTGCCCCAACAGATTCCCCCTTTTTGATGATGACAAACCACTGGATAATGAACCTGTTTCTAAAGCTTGAACACACATCAGTTAAAACAAAGGTTAAAACACGGGTTAGAAATATTGCATGACTTATCCTTTTACTTACTCTTCCCCCTTTTGACATCATCGAAAATCAATGAATACGTATATGTAAGGCAAAGTTATGACGAACTTAATAACATCATGAAGAAAAAACGAGGATTGTATTAACAAGAACATACGATATGGAGCCCTTCGCACACAAAGACAGAGATGGAGAAGGGCTTAACAAAAGTAACCAGCAATCTAGCACAACACAAACAACCACAGACCAAGACTAGCACCCTAACCATAGCAAGGGTGGACAGCTGACACAGACCAGACAACCAGGAAACAGGTTTAAGGGATCAACATGGTGAGTTTCCGAACAACCTCCGCATGCTCTGCTCTCTCCTTCTGAAGAGTTTCCTCAAGAACGTTGATTCTGGAAGAAAGGACATCTCGTTCCAGGGTGAAGCGCTGTTGGGCCTGAGAAAGTTCAACAGTTTTGGCATCTAGTTCAAGCTGGAGACGATGCAGAGGAGTACCAGTACGCTGCATAGAACCAGGTAAAAGCGCATGGTTCACTTGCCCAATGACATCCTTTGTGGTCTGCAGGGTCCAGACATGGACTGGGACAGAGTAAGCTTCAAATATTTGTCCCAGCCAAAACCCATAGGGAAGCGCATGACCATTCCTATCCTGTATGAGGACCCGTTGGATATGTTTCAGGAGAAGACACGGCAAGTTGATGGGAACATTTGCATCTAGGAGTTCCATCAACGTGAGATCCAGGAAACTTGCTTCAGAGCGACGCTCCTGTCGAGGCAGGAGAACTTTGTGGACAACATCGAAGTAAAGACGATGAAGAGATGACATCTCCCTACGCTGAACTCGCCTGTGGTGAGTCAAGTTGGGCTTCCCTGAGAACTTTCTGGTTATATCGAGAGCAGAGGGGAGGTTGTCCAACGGAGGCCATTCATGGCGCACATAGTGATCCCACCCAGCATTTGGGATCCCCAGAATTCTTGAGAAATCAGAGGCTGCCAGAGTTAAGGGCACACCTCGAACAGACGTAGAGAGAACCAGATTGCGAATACGACCATTTGCATAGAACTCATACATCTCAGGCCTAGCCATTTTTCTCTGAGAGTGTTGTTGAAGGAACAGGTCAGACCAACCCTGATGAGCAATTTTGGACAGTAAGGTGTCCATATCAGGGCCTCCAAAGCCAGTGATCACTCGTCCCCGAATGAGAGAACGCTTCTTAAAATGATCAAGAGATGCGGAAGACGTTTCTGGAGCAAGGGGAGTAGGAGTAGCAGGCATTTCTCCTGGTGTATTTGGTGGAGGTGGAGTAGATTGAGGAACCTGGTTCTTCTTGGTCGGCTTTTTAGGCGCGGAAGAGCTTGGGGTGGTAGAGGTCCTGGTGGGTCTTTCTGGTGAGGAGGCGGACATGGATGAGGAGGAGGAAGATGTAGTGAACCCAGACATATAGGAGCTTTCAGAGGAGGAAGATGAAGGCAGAGTGCGGGGAGCTTTTGGAAAGATATGTTTTCTTCTGGTCCCACGAACCAGGTGAGGCGAAGGGTTTCTTGAGGGAGTAGAAACAGACCCAGGTTTTGGTTTCTTACTCTGTTGCATGGCCTGTTGAAGAGCAAGATCGGCTTGGCGTTTGCGACTCCGTGTATGAGGGGTTCTGATTGAACTGGATGGAGGGACCCGTTCAGGAGAGGAAAGGTCGTCTGAGATTTCAACGGGTGCCACTGCAATGTTTTGGGGTTGAAGACGAACGGAAGGAGGGTTAGGACGGTTGTCAGGATCGTCCGTCGTCGGAGAGTTGCCGGGTGCCAATGGAGAGGGAATTATGGTGAATGGCGAAAGAGCGCCGGGAAACCCAGGAAAACGGATGGAGAAGCCTCCCCAAGAAGCGAGGTCAGAGAGATGTATGCGAAGGGGTGGAGGAACGTTTGCATTAGGATGAACAATTATGGCTTGAGAGGGCGAAGTAGGAGCAGTTTGGACGGAGGTATTTTGTGAGTCGCTTGGGGATGCCATGGGGACGGGTGTGAGAGATTGTTTCAGATAGGATGAAGGAGGGAAAGATGAAAACCGTCCTTTTAAAGGGGTGAGGAATTCGAAGAGTTCCTGTTTTCATTTAAGGCGGAAGACGAATGATGAGTGGTTCTCTGAACCTGTCAGGGGGGAGTGACACTTGAAAAGACTAAGGGCGGCAAGAAGGAAAAGTGGGGAGTGTCAGCATAGCCAGTAAGGGAACAGGTTAGGATACCTGGTCTATAGATCAGTATTGAAAGTGAAATACATAATTACTGATACCTGGTTAAGGGGACCTGTTCCAAATGTTTTTGCGTGTAAGGAAACCAAACCTGCACATAGAGTCACACACCATGTTAATCCAAATGATGATTATTAGGTTGCTTTAACAGAGTACCTTAGCATCCGTTATCACATTGAAGTCTAGTCAATTATCCGAGGGAGTTCATGCAATCTTAATCATCCCCAAGTCTAACCTAAGTTTTTCAAACCTTTCTCTGCTTAAGGCTATGGTGAAAATATCAGCTATCTGATCCTCCGTGGAACAAAACGTGATAGATACAAGACCTCTTTCCACAGAATCGCGAAGAAAATGGTGTCGTATGTCAATATGCTTTGTTCGCTTATGTTGTACAGGGTTCTTGGCTATGTTAATAGCACTAGTGTTGTCACATAGAATAGGAACACAACCCAGATCTACCCCAAAGTCCTGAAGTTGTTGTTTTATCCAAAGTAGCTGAGCACAACATGAACCAGCTGCAACGTACTCTGCTTCTGCTGTTGATAGAGCCACAGTGTTCTGTTTCTTCGTGGACCATGAGATCAGACTTGTTCCAAGAAAATGAGCCATACCTGAAGTGCTTTTTCTGTCCACCAAGTAGCCTGCATAGTCAGCATATGTGTAGCCAATAAGATCGAAGTTGCTGCCCTTGGAGTACCATAGTCCCAAGTCCTGGGTCCCTTTAAGATATCGGAGTATTCTCTTTACTGCTTTGAGGTGTGATTCCTTGGGATTTGCTTGAAATCTGGCGCAGAGTCCCACACTGAACACTATGTCTGGTCTACTAGCTGTGAGATACAGGAGAGAACCAATCATACCTCGATAGAGCTTTTGTTCCACGGCTACCCCTCTTTCATCCAGGTCCAATTTTGTTGCAGTGGCAATTGGAGTGTCAATTTCTTTGGAGTCTTCCATGTTGTACCACTTGAGGAGTTCCTTAACATACTTGCTTTGATGAATTAGAGTTCCTGAGGGTGTTTGTTTAAATTGTAGCCCCAGGAAGAAGGTTAGTTCTCCCATCATACTCATCTCGAATTCTCCATTCATCAAGGTGGCAAACTCCTGGGTCATGAGAGCATTTGTAGACCCAAAGATGATGTCGTCTACATATACTTGTACAATCAACAGGTCCTTTCCTTGAGATTTAAGAAACAAGGTATTGTCGATTTTTCCCCTTGTATGCCCATGGTTTAGAAGAAATTTCGACAGCCTCTCGTACCATGCCCTGGGGGCTTGTTTCAACCCATATAAGGCCTTGTCGAGCTTGAACACATGATTTGGAAAATCTGGATTTTCGAAGCCAGGTGGCTGTCTTACGTACACATCTTCTTTTAAGTGCCCATTAAGGAAGGCACTCTTCACGTCCATCTGATATAGGGTGAATTCCTTGAATGCCGCGAATGCAACGAGCAATTTGATAGCCTCAAGTCGTGCAACTGGTGCAAATGTTTCATCATAGTCTATCCCTTCCTCCTGATTGTATCCTTGAACCACTAGTCTCGCCTTGTTCCTTGTAACAGTTCCATGTTCATCCAGCTTATTGCGGAACACCCATTTTGTGCCAATGATGGTCCTAGTTTCTGGCTTAGGGACCAGATGCCAGACTTTGCACCTTTCAAACTGGTTCAGTTCTTCCTGCATAGCTAGAATCCATTCTTCATCTTGCAGTGCTTCACCTATCTTCTTTGGTTCAATCATGGATACAAACGCATGGAATGCACATAGGTTCTTCATCCCTGATCTGGTGGTGATCCCAGATGTCAGATCTGTAAGAACATTATCAAGCGGATGCGAGTCCTGATATTTGTATTTCTTGATCACCAGTTCATGGGGTTGAGCTTCTTGTGCTGAAGGAGTGTAATTAGGCTCAGGGACTGAATACTGCACCTCAACATCACCTGTTCCCCCTGACTGTGTGCCCTCTTCTTGAACAGTGTGTGGATCAGGTGAACAGATCTGTTCCTCTGGTTTGTGCTCCTTGTCATATGCATCCTGCAGATCATTCTCAAAAACACCACTGGTTTCATCAAAAATAACATGAATGCTTTCTTCAACACAGTTTGTTCGTTTATTCAGTACTCTATATGCCTTACTATGTGAAGAATAACCTAAGAATATTCCCTCATCACTTCTAGCATCAAATTTTCCCAAATTATCTTTCCCATTATTGTGAACATAGCATTTGCATCCGAATGTTCGGAAATGAGAAATATTTGGTTTTCTGCCCTTGAGTAATTCATAAGGAGTCTTATTGAGTATTGGTCTAAGCATGCATCTGTTAAGAGTGTAAGCTGCAGTGTTAATAGCTTCAGCCCAAAGATTTCTTGCCAAGTTATTGGCAATCATCATTGTCCTGGCCATGTCTTCTAAGGTCCTGTTTTTTCTTTCTACCACTCCATTTTGTTGAGGTGTTCTTGGGGCTGAGAAATTGTGATCTATTCCATGTGTTGAACAGAATTCAAGAAAGTTTGCATTTTCAAATTCTGTCCCATGGTCAGATCTTATGGAAACTAGAGAAGTCTTCAACTTCTTCTCAATTTTCTTGATGAAGATAGAGAAGGCATTGTAAGATTCATCCTTAGAGGTCAGAAACAGGGTCCATGTGAATCTAGAGTAATCATCAACTATGACAAACATGTACCTTTTTCCTCCTCTGCTTTTTACTCTCATTGGTCCACACAGATCCAGATGGACCAGTTCCAGGCACTTAGAAGTACTTACCTGGTTCTTTGATTTGAATGCAGTTCTGACTTGTTTCCCTCTGACGCATGCACTACATACCTTGTCATCTTTGAACTTGGTTTTGGGTAGACCTATGACCATGTCCTTTGATGCCAAAATGTTCAGTTGTTTGGAGCTTGCATGTCCAAGTCTCTTGTGCCAAAGCAGTGAGTCATTTGTCATGGCACTTAAGCACTTCAGCTGAGTTCCAGCCATGCCCACAATATCAGCTTTATAAACATTTTTGTGTCTGTTTGCTGTTAGCACCACTTCTTTTGTGTCTAGTCTTTCGACCTTACAACCATCAGAGGTAAAAGTCACTTTGTTGCCTTTGTCACAAAGTTGAGATATACTTAGGAGGTTGTGCTTCAATCCATTCACATGGTAAACTTCATCTATGGCATTTGAGTCTTTTCGTCCAATCTTTCCAACTCCCACGACAGTCCCCCTTTTTCCATCTCCGAAGGAAACTTTTCCTCCTTTGAAAGGTGCAAGTGAAAGGAACCTGGTTCCATCTCCTGTCATATGCCTTGAGCAAGCACTATCCATGTACCAGTGCTTACTCCCCTTCACTGCAACCTGCAAAACAGATCAGAGGTTAGTTTTAGGAACCCAGACTAGCTTGGGTCCTTTCTTGTTGAAAAATGGATGAATGAGATCTTTTCTTGCCCAGTAAGGCAGCTCAATTTTTGATCTGTTTCTATTAGTCTGTTCCTGTTTTAGTTTGTGCATATGAACACTATTTCTGTTTTTAGCAGCTGAGGCAATTGGACATTCTGTGGTTGGATGCCCCATCTTGCCGCACAGGTAGCACAAATCATTGGAAGAACCATTTTCATGTAAAAAACCTATTCCAGCCTTTTCACTATAGCTCCTATCACCTAGGTGATTTACAATTCTAGATGACTTGGTCCATCTAGTGGCTTTCTCAAGATCAAATCTCAAGGTTGAGATTTCTTGATTTAGCTTTCTTACCTTCTCCTTTTCGCACAGGAAGTCAATGTTACATTTTTTCAGTTCAGATTCCATCTTCAGATAATTTTCCTTAGATTCACTTTTCTCTTTAACATCAAGGGTTAATTTTAGCACTTCTGATTTCAGATTCAGAGTAAAAGACTCAAGTTGTTCAATCTGTTTCATTAACTTACTGTTTCTTTCATTAGCCTCATCTAAGCAATTTTGTAATTCAAGATTTTCAAATTTCTGGTCAGAAAAGTCTTTTATTAATTGAGTCTTTTCATTTTCTATTTCTTGAGAGTCATTTAACAAGCCAGTAATGAGAGAGATCAATTTTTTATTTGAGAAGAGATGCAGTTTTTCTTTGAATTCTGAGCTACTTACCTCAGATTTGGGTTCTTCTTCATTGTCTGATTCTCCAACAGCCATACATGCAGTTTCATCAAATTCCTCAGAGTCAGAGTCCTCCAATCCTGATCCCCATGCTGCCACCATGGCACAGTTTCCTCTTTCCTTTTGCTTGGCTCCCTTTTCTTTAATTTCTTTCTCAGCCCTTTCCTTTCTCCACTCGATTTCCCACTGGGGACATTGCTTGATGTGGTGATCAGTCTTTCCGCACTTGTAACAACCAGAAGTGTTTCTGTCGTCAGACCATCTTTTGTTACCTGTTTCATCAGTCCCTCTCCTGTTGCCTGTTTCTCTTTTGTCCTTGCTCTTCTTTTTCATGAATTTTTTAAAGTGTTTTGTTAGAAAGGCCATCTGATCATCATCCAAGTCTGATTCTTCATCATCTGAGGCTGCCTTGAGAGCAAGTGACCTCTCCTCCATGCCAACTCCCTTTTTCTGACCTTCCATGTTCATCTCATACGTTCTGAGGTTTCCTACCAGTTCATCCAAGGTCATTGATTCAATGTCCTTGGCTTCCCTGATAGCCGTCACCTTTACATCCCACTTTGATTTAGGAAGAATCCTCAAGACTTTGTCAACTTGTTCCTCAGGAGTGAGTACTTTACCTAAGGAGGCTAGCTCATTGATGAGCAAGGTGAGTCTAGCTATCATTTCGTGCAAAGTCTCATTCTCCTTCATCTTGAAGGTCTCATACTCTGTGAAGAGCATAGCTATCCTGAATTTCTTAACCTGAGCTGTTCCTTCATGGGCAACAGTGAGAGCATCCCAGATCTGCTTGGCCGTAGTGCAGCTTGATATCCTATTGTACTCCTCAGGGCCTAGACCACATACCAGTATATTTTTTGCCTTAGCATTTTTCTTCATGGCAAGCAGGTCATCAGTATTGAAATCCCTTCTTTCCTTGGGGACCTGGTTGCCATCCACAGTTTGCATAGGAATAGTGGGTCCTATGATGATTCTATCCCAGAGCTCATAATCCTCTCCTTGGATAAAATCTTCCATCCTGGCTTTCCACCATCCGAAGTGTGTTCCATTAAACAGAGGGGGTCGAACCGATGACTGTCCTTCTCCATGACCTAGCGGTGGTGCTGTGTTCATGATGATAGGTTCTTAGGTATTAGCCTTTAATAAGAACACCTGCTCTGATACCAATTGATAGGAACACGCACCCTACAATTATTGCCTAGTCGTTGGAACAGGTAAATAAGACGTGTTTCAAAGATGCAGAAATACTTGGACACAGCAGTTTTACGTGGAAAACCCTCGGCTCAAAAAGGGTGAAAAACCACGACCTGTGCTCCACAGGATTTAACTTCAACTTCACTAGATCACAGAGCCTTCAACAACAATTACAACCTTAGTTAGATCTTTAGCTCAATAGCCCTAAGATCCAACGATTTGAAGAACGAAAATAAAACAACTTGTTTACTGTTATCTCTCTTTGTAACCTAAGCTGTTTTTTCTTCTCAAAGCTCGCTTGTTTTTCTCTCCTCGAAATCTCTTTTCTAGCCGCTGCAGCTTCCCCCTTTATAGTTATTCTTGAGTAGTCCTAGTCGAAGTCCTCTTCTTTTAGGATAAGTCTTCTTAGCACAATCCTTTTCTTATTAGAAGACTTCTGCTTCTTCTCTTCAGCGTTCACTTATTGATTTGATTTGAAGTCTTCTTGCAGTAGGTAACCTGCTCCCACTTCTCCTGATCGCACCTTATCTTCAGCATATTTTAGTGCATGTTCAGGGAACTGTTGCTTGCAACTGTTTCAAGCTCTTTGGCAATCATCAAAACTGTAATGCGCTGTGCCCCAACATGAAACTGTTTCAAGCTCTTTGTCAATCATCAAAACTGTAATGCGCTGTGCCCCAACAATGCTTTTTCATTATCAACTTTTATTTTACTTCTTTAAAAATCATGATATTTTCAATTTATTTAATTTATGTAATTATTTTTTGGACAAAAAAAATGAGAAATATTAATTAAGTATATAAGCTAATGATGTTCTAAGTAAATTAGCATAATGAAAAAATTAATTTTATTAATAATAACAAAAACTGTAACGACCTATTTTGTCATTAATATGAAAATATTTGCATTAAGGATATACGAATCTCATTCATTATAGGTTTATGTAACACCTTGTATGCTGAAAAATCGAAATATGGGAGAAAAGTGCAAAACTGGGTTCTAGTGCTAGGGACTACGAGCTCAATTTATGGCTCGTAGGTGATTCTACGGGTCCTAAACAAGGTCACGCAGATGACCCTGACACTTGGGATTATTTGGCATCTTGGGTTCCAATGTAGGAACAACTTCTATGAATCATGAATGGACTGACGGATCGTCATTAGTCATCTTAGTTTAGATTCTAAAGATGAGATTTGAGAGTCAATAGGACGAGACCTTTTTATAGGTCATAGTCCAATTGATGAGTCATAAATGGAGTCTCGTGATTTGAATCAATGGTAGTGAAATTGACTTAGTGTGTGTAGGGTTCACGAATGGTATTATATGACCCGTAAAATGAATGATAAGCCGTAATTTGAGTTCGTGGTTTCTTAATGTGGAAGATTGTACCTTAATCCTTTGCACAATTTGGTGTAGTTTTATTGACAATGAAACAATTTAATTGTAAAAACTTTCTACCTCGAGGCCAATGAGAAAAGAAATTCTTCACTCAATGTGGAAGGTAAACTATCTAATCCACCGTACCTTAATGCTTGCACACTTTGGTGTAGTTTTACTGATAATGAGGAAATTTGATTGAAAAACTTTCTACCTCTGAGGCCAATGAGAAAAGAAATTCTCATGCAGTCAATAAATTAGAAAAATAGTTATGTCATTGCTTTAGTAGTCTCCTCATCAATCTTGATTATCACATCGTTCTCATTAAATAAGAATATCCTTCTTTACGAGCGATATAGTAAACGCCTTTGAAACTAATTGATAAAGTCCTCCATCAAAGTTATTCGAATAATAATATGACGATTGGGAAATAAAACAATCTTAAATTCACATTTGATGCAACACTGCAACGAAATGAATAAGTTATTTGGGTATCTATTCAAATTTATCTATTTCAAATGAGTTGGATATTTTATCCATTATTACTTAACTCATATTTGATCGACTTATGTCCGACTCGACCCACTCATTTGTCACTCCTGGTCATAATTATTAGACCTAAGGTTGTGATAGGAAGGTCATTAGGGTTCATTTTTCTTCGTGGATGAAAATATGTTGGGTAATTGATAGCAAACATTTTAAATGTTTCTATTCCATCATGAACTCTTTGAGAATTGTATTTATATAAAACCTACTTTATATCTTGTTTGCATGCACTTGAAATTTTTTACCTTACTTGTTGGGGGAAAAGAAAAGAAAAAAAACATGCACCTCTTTATTTTAAATCAAATATTTATAGTAATTAATATAAATTAAAAGAAAAGGTGTAAAAGATGAAAAAAAAATTGAATCAAATTCGCAGTATCATTTTTGAACTCCAAACATTATTGATTACAAAAGCCTTTACAAAACTGCAAGAATCTTCGAAAGCTAAATTTCTCAATTTGAATGTGAATTTCAGATTTAGTGTTTTTGAAAATAAAATATACGCATGTCATATTTACGTAAAAATATTATAAGTCACAAAAGCTAACAATTTAAAATATTTAAAAATATACTCTCTCCGTCCATCTTTACTTGTCCCCTATTGATTTAGCACAAGGATTAAGAGGTAGTGAATAATAAGGGTAATTTTATCAAATCACCCTTTGACTATAATAAATATAATGTCTTAAAAAATATAATAAGGAAATGACTATAATTAATTATAAGAAAAAATTAGGAACTAAATGTAAAAATTATCTCTTAATTTCATAAACTAGACAAGTATTGTTGGACATCCTAAAATAGTATAATGAACAAATAAAAATGAACGGAAGGGAGTATAAAAGTAATGTTAAAAAAATCATAGTTTACCCTCACGATTCAAGCCTTAATTCTTAATAAAAATGAATGGAAGGTGTATAAGAAATTTTTATTATATCCTTAATATATTAATATTAATTTAATTTAAAAAATATAATAATAAAT
The DNA here is from genome assembly GCA_029948455.1 of Solanum rostratum. NCBI lineage: Eukaryota > Viridiplantae > Streptophyta > Magnoliopsida > Solanales > Solanaceae > Solanum > Solanum rostratum. Next base: position 25,208,007 of record CM057045.1, read on the forward strand.
TCTATCAATAAATATGAATGAAACGATAAATTTAATATACTTGTTATTATTTTTTTAACAAGTATGTTAAAGTTAAAATTTCACAAGTAAATGAGGAGGAGGAAGTAAGTCACAGAAGATTTAACAATAATGACGTTGACTTCTTATATATCTCCAAATAAACGCCAAACGTAGCTTAACCTCAAAAATTCTTTTTTTTTCTTTAAACAAGACAACATTAAGATACGTCTAATCACAAAATAACTAATTTAGTAACATGAAACTACAACTCAATAAATCAACAAAAATACAATAATTTTCAAATCAAAATTAGTGATAAGACCAAACAAATGGAAGTTGGTTATATATTCATTCTCATTTGTTCATGAGAATTAATCTTACGGGTCGTTAGTTTGAATACAAGTTATGAATAAGATTAGTTATGTTAGGATAAGTTATGCTGGGAGTAGTTTTTATTGTTTGTTTGATTTGACATGTTCAAAATACTATTCATGATACAATTTCTAAGAATTAGATATTTGTTTACTAAAGTACCCTTCACCTTATATTTTTTTTTAATTCTCTTTGCAAGCGTTAATTAATTATTGTTAAAAATAAAAATAAACCTTCCATCATATATTAGCTTTAAAGAAAATTTTTATCTTATTTAGTTTAAGAATAAAAATTTCATCTTATTTAGCTTAAAAATAAAACTTCCATCGTATTTAGCTTAAAAATAAAACTTCCATCGTATTTAGCTTAAAAATAAAACTTCCATTTTAAGTTTACTAAAAGTAAAAAAAAAATTATTGAAATAATTTACATTTTAATTGATAAATAAACTATAATTTTTAAGTGAGTAATAAACTGGTTTAATTTAAAATAGAATTTAGTAGCAGAGTGAACATTTTTAAAAAATTCAAAATATAAATAAACATAAGTATTAGACAAATAAAATTCAACTTATAATATATTCATAAATAAAAATTGTACTTATAATTCAAACATTTTTATGTTGGAGTTTGGTTCTCCCTTCGTCCTGCCCTTTCGTTTTTCAAAAATCAAATGGACTTATAATCTAATATTTAGAATTTAATTAGGTTTAAATTAATTCAATATTTTAAAACTAAAATTTAAATACTAAAACTATTATACAAAAATTAAAATACTATAAATTATAATTTTTTTAATATTAATATTTTAAAATTTATGTAATTTAACTTTTAACATAAAATATAATAAATATTTCGAGACGAAAGGAATACATCTCTATATAAATGTGTTCACATGCGCACACATAAAACTACAGATTTTTAACAGATATTGTGGACTAGGTAGGGGAAAAAAATTAAATTGGTTTTACTTGGAAATTCAGTTGGCTTTTTGAAGTCAAATTCTTGTATGTTCAATAGAAATTTCTACACAATGAGGTATACATCTTAGAAATCGCCATTACTGACGTAAACTCATAGATTCACCAACTCCAAACGTAACTTCACCTCCAAGCCTATATGTATACAAAATCACGATTAGACTAATAACAATATTGACTAATTTATATGGAATGTTGTCTGGTCATTACCTACACAATTAGAATTAAGCATTTTTGTTTGTATGCATAATAACACGTATAATTAAATGCTTCCATATATTTAATACAACCAATCATGCTTCATTAAAATGCCATAACGTAACTAGTGATGATCTTATATACTCTCATGCTTCATGTTTACTTGTTCCTATTTAACTTGACAATAAGAGATAAAATGATAATATTACCTTATCATCCCTAGTTATCATAATTCATTATATATAATGTAGGAAAATGAATTGGAAATAATCATAATATAACTATAAAGATAAAATAGATATAACATAATTATTTATCACTTGACTTTTTAAATTAGACAAATGAAAAAATATTTATTTTTAGTACAGAGAGATAATAAACGTTAACCGAGTGGCTGGGGGAGTATCATTTAATTCCATTTGGAAATTTAAAGTGTTCAACAGTTTGATGATGCATTTGCTTAGGTTTCATTGAAATAGGGAATATTATTACTTTACTCTGTTATATATAAGTGAGGAAATCAAACTTTTATAGTCTTCACAAGGGTATTTTATATTTTGTGATTTGTCCTGGTCAAAGTTGTTGTGATAATTTTTTCTTTTTTTTTTACTATTGGATAAAAAAAGAGTCATTACTTAAACACTTATGGCATAACTTTTCAAACTTTGTTTCTGCACTTAAATAATTGTTAATTTCTTTATTACCACAAATACTTAATGAATTTTGTGTCAGCTAATCAATTTTACTCTACTATTAACAAGAGGGAAAAAAAAGGAATTTTGTCGGAGAAAAATTGTAATTTATAGTATATTTTGTATAGTAATTAAGTATCTCAATATTAATTTTAAAATATTAATTTAATTAAATTTAATTTAACTGACAAAATTAGTTAATTTAATTTATGAAAAGTGAAATGACAAGTATTCTTAAATGGATGAAATACAATTATAGATATTTTTAATTATAATATCAGGTTGTACTTTAAGAATTAATTGCACTTTGTGCTTAGTAATAATGTCAGAATGTGCATATACTGACGTTAAGCAACAAAAGATTTCACATTGCTGGGGGGAGGGGGGGTTTGGGGGGAGCCATTGTTAGAAAAGTTGATTTATCTAATTTTATGGTAAGGTGTTAGGTTTTGCACCTTTGCACCCTCTACGGATTTGCCTAATCGTTGGAACAGGTTAATCGAACGTGTTTCAATGACGCAGAAATAAACAGGACGCAACAGTTTTACGTGGAAAACCCCCGGCTCAAGAAGGGTGAAAAACCACGACCTGTACTCTACATGATTTAACTTCAACTTCACTACTTCAAAAGAGCCTTCAACAAACGATTACAATTCCTAGTAATCTAACCTTCAAAACTACTTCAACAACTTCCTAACTTCACATAAACCTCCCTAGGCTTATGTTCCCAACGTCTTCGAGTTGCCCCCAACTTGAAGACTAGAATCTAATCTCAGTTATAGAATCTGAGAGATTACACAATTATTCAGGATTACAAAGAGAAAACAAAACTGCCTAAACCCTATGCTATGTCGCCGCGTTTCTCTTCTTCTTCGTCTCTCTCTTTTTCTGTGTCTGAATCTCTCTTTTTCTCTCCGCTTCTTTCTTTTTTCTGCGCCAACTTGCTTCTGTGAACTCTCTCTAGTTTTATAGTTGCTGATCGGAGATTTAATTGCTCTCCACCTCTTTAAGGATAACACCAGTTATTAGTGGAATCCTTTTTCCTTTAGAACTCCTTCTTCTAATCGAACTTCTCTTTTCTCCTTCTTTTACGCATCCTATTTGAGTTGGAGTAGTATTCCTCTTTAAATCCTTCTTCTTGACAGTTGTTGTTTTTATACGCCTTATTTCCAGCACCCTTTATTCCATTTTTATTGTGTGATGCATGTGCAGTTTGCCACGAAAACAGTACGCTGAAAGAACCGGGTAGTCCAACCTGTTTCATTATCTTTTGTCAGCCATCAAAACTTTACTGCTCCAACAAATTCCCCCTTTTTGATGATGACAAACTATCTGAGTGTCAGGCCTATCCATCTTTTCTGATTTATTTTCAGCTTTCCATAGTTCTCCCTGACTGTGTGCCCTCTGCTTGTCCAGTGGATAGACCAGGTAGCCTGATTTGTTCCTCTGATCCAACTTTCCATAGTTCCCCCTGATTGTGTGCCCTCTGCTTGTCAAGTGGATGGACCAGGTAACCTGACTTGTTCCTCTAATCCAGCTCATAGTCATCCTGTCCTCCCCTTTTTAAAAGGTGCAAGTGAAAGAAACTTGTGTTTATAACCAGTCATGTGCCTTGAGCAAGCGCTATCCATGTACCAATGCTTGCTTTCTTTCACTGCAACTTGTAAGACAGATCAACGGTTAGTTTTAGGAACCCAGACTAGCTTGGGTCCTTTCCAGTTGTAAAACGGATGAATGAGATCCCTTCTTGCCCAAGTAGGCAACATGTTCCTTGACCTGTTTCTTTTATCATTTTCATGCCTCCTTTTGTGCACATGATATGTGTTTCTACTCCTAACATTGTTTGCAATTGGACACTCAGTAGTTGGATGTCCAATTTTTCCACAGAGGTAGAACAACTCAATAGTAGTAACATTCTCCTCAAAGAACCATATTCCAGCTTTCTCAATGTGACTCCTGCTTCCTAGATGGTTCACTATTCTTGATGACTGAGTCCATCTGTTTGCCTTTTCTAAATCCAGTTTTAAAATGGAGTTTTCCTGGGTCAATTTTCTCACTTTTTCTTTCTCACACAAAAACTCAATTTTGCATTCTTTCAACTCAGCTTCTACCTTCTGATGCTCTTCACTCATCGTACTTTCACCCTTATCAGCAGCAGTTAACTTTTGGATTTCTGACTTTAGGTTCAACACAAGTGAATCAAGTTGTTTAACCTGTTTCTTCAACTTGTCATTTATATTTTTTGCTTTATCCAGACAGTTTTTTATCTCAAGATTTTCAAATTTTTGATCTGAAAAATCTTTAATTAGTTGATCCTTTCCATTTGCTACTTCTTGAAAATTGTCTATCAATCCATTCATCAGCCAGATTAGCTTCCTTTTTGAAAAGAGATGCAACTTTTCTTTCAATTCAGAAATACTTACCTCAGATCTGTCATCTTCTTCTATATCTGAATCTCCAGCAGCCATGAAAGCAGTTTCATCAATATTTTCAGTATCAGAATTTTCCAGACCTGATCCCCAAGCGGCCATCATGGCATAGGTTTCTTTTTCCTTTTGCTTGGCTGCCTTCTCTTTAAGTTCTTTCTCAGCCCTTTCTTTTCTCCACTCAATTTCCCACTGGGGACATTGTTTGATGTGGTGATCAGTCTTTCCACACTTGTAGCATCCAGAGTTGTTTCTGTCATCGGACCACTTTTTGTTACCTGTTTCATCAACCCCCCTCCTGTTACCTGTTTCTCTCTTGTCCTTCCCTTTCTTTTTCATGAATTTTTTAAAATGTTTTGCTAGAAAAGCCATCTGATCTTCATCCAAGTCTGACCCTTCATCATCTGAGGCTGCTTTGAGAGCGAGTGACCTTTCCTCCAGGCTGGCTCCCTTTTTCTGATCCTCCATGTTCATCTCATAAGTTTTGAGATTTCCAACCAGCTCATTCAATGTCATGGTTTCAATATCCTTAGCTTCCCTAATGGCAGTGTTGACACCCAATTTTGACCGACCCATAACGTATTTTACGTTGTCATTTGATTAAATAGGTATTTTTAAAACTTTTCAAAATAATTGAGTTTATTTTCAATTTTTATCCAATCATTACGCATTTTTAATATTTTTAAACTTTCAAATGTGTTCTTTATATTATCATACCAAAAAAAAAAAATTTTTTTTTTACTTTTATCATTATTCTAGTGGGTAATAGTGGTAGTAATATTTTTAATTTTGTTATTCATATTATTTATTATTATTATTATTATTACTACTACTTTCAATATATTTTTTTTTCTCACTTAGTATTAGTAATATACTCAACATACTATTTTTAGTGTCATACTTTAAATATAATTTTTTATCATTTTTTATTTCAAAATAATAATTTTAATGTGTTTAATATATTTTTTTAGCATGTATAATTGATTGTGTAAATTTGAATAAAATGATATATGTAGCTCAATCATAGATTCCTTAAATTTGGTTTGTTATTTCCATAATTGAATCTATATCATGCTGAAATTATAATATTTCGTATGTTTACCTTTTTTTCTTTTTTTTTTTACATAATTTTGAAATGGTTAGATATAATCTTCTTTGACCAATTATTTTTTTATATTAGGTAAAATAATTGATATCCGTATTAAGTAAATTCATTTTTTTTTTTACTTATTCGTAGTATGGTAAAAATTTATTCCTACATTTAATTGACTTCTTTTGTTTGAGTAATTGATTCCCTTTTTTATTAAAGAAAAGATCTCCCATGATTTGTTCTTTTAATTGATTTTGTTTCCTTTATAATTAAATCCCCTATTCACTATATAAACAAACTACTTCATTCTAGTGGGGGGAGGATTTATCTGACTTGAGACAATAGAATATATTTTTTTTACCTTCTTCCCCTTCCAACACTGTCCAAAAAAAAAAAACAAATTTTGCAATATTATTCTGATTCATTATCTCAAGTTTGAAGGCCAAGTTTTGCTTTGATTAGCTGTTGGATTAACTGGTTAGTTTCATCTCTTTTTTTTTTTCTTTTTCTCGAAATGCTTGCTTACTTAATAATAAAATTTATCATTGTTATTTGCCATTGGTACTGCTAGTGTTTTTTATAATGTTGCAGGTGCTTCCTAAATTTGTTGCAAACATAAAGGCTTGAAGAGTTTGTTCTTGGGAGTGGGAATTTCGGATGACTTCGTTATTTAGGAGTCTTTTATCTATTTATTTAATTGTCGTATTCTTTAAGTTATTCCTCCAAATTTCAATTCGGTTTGTAATAATTTGTAAAAACTCTATAATAATAAAATTGGGGAATGGGGGGAGGGGAATAACGTGCTACTTGTTTGTTTTATTTCACCACTATTTATTTGCATGCGTATTAGAAAACCCGCATATAGGACTCAGTTGTCCGATTATGATTTTTTTTCCTCTCATGACTTTAAAATTGTGGGTATTTATATGTCTAATTGAAAATGATTTAATGTTTGTGTGCTAGTGATTTAATTTTACTATTGTCACATTTGATTCACTCACCTTTATGTTTTGAAATCACCATCTCATTAGGATATTTGCTTAATTTTTTAACATGTCTTAAAATTGAAAATTATACTTTTAGAATTTAATAATATTTTGATATAGAATAATAATAAGACTTGTCTAACATTTTGAAACATTTGAATTACATTAGAAATCTGTTTGTACACTTTAAAGTGGCTGTGTGATTATGTATGTAAAGTTTAAATGTTATTCCACATAGCCATAATACTTATAGGATTTCAGTTTATAAAAAATTTTATTAAACATTTTAACATGTAATCTTGCTTAAGAAAATGTACAAGTTTTAAAGTTTACTTTATGACTCAAGGTTATAAGTTTTACTTTTTGCCTATCACATGATTTAGAATACTTGTTTCTTCTTTTTTTTAATAAGTAATTCACATTAAGCTATAATACGTATCATGTCTAAATATTTTGAGTATATTCTTATTGGAATTTATTCGATTTACAGTAAAAATGTTATTTTAATTATCTATCAAACTTTAATAACTATTTTCATGCTTAAATGAACAGTCAAACATTTTAAAGTTTATGCATTTTTTACGCCCTTGAATGTTGATGCACACAATTAGCATAACACTACTTCGCACTATTTATGTATGTTTTCAAGCATGCTAGTTAGTTAGAGGCGGATATGAGACTTCATGTGCTAATTGCTTATCCTATTTATTTTGTATTGACGCGAGTCTAATTAGGAAAGCTAAGTTTATTTTAGTCTAGAACCCACCAAAAGTAGAAGTCCAATGCCTCTTGGACATTAGGAGGGACGTTAGGCACTTTTAGGAACGTTAGATTTCTTTATTTTCCTTTTAGTACGCCTCTAAGTTAAATAATAAAATCAACTTAGGAGGGGTAGGGGTAAATAGGACCTCGGAAAGGATGATTAAACTCGTGCTAAATAGGACAAACTCCGGTTTTGTCCTTTGGCTCAATTAAGCCATATGAAGCCTTCTCCGGAAAAGCCGAGTAACTGATCCGAGAATTTAATAACCCAATTTGTTTAATTTATTTATTATTTGTGTTTATTCAAACCTTAGTCACTTAGAATCAATTTAAAAAAAAAATGTTAAAATATACGAGACCTTTACTTGTGTTTTCACCCCACATAAAAATGTGAGACACGATCGGGACCCGCCTTTGCGGACCTCAAAGGGTGCTTAACACCTTCCCTTCGAGGTAACTTGAGCCGGAACCCTTATCTCTGGTTGACCTTTTGACCTTAGGCTTAGAATGGTGTCCTAATGCACCCAAACATTAGGTGGCGACTCTCCCAAAAAAAAAAATCCCAAACGAGTCGTTGCCACGACGTCGTCCAGGTTCCTATTTCTCCGCGAGGAAAAATAGGGCGCGACAGAATGACGACTCTGCTGGGGACATTAGGTTCTAACCATTACGTGTCTTGCTTTTATGTTGGTTTTATTTTTGACAATCCCTTCCCTTTTTCCCTTTTACTTTACTTGTTTATTATTTTATTACCAATTTGTTTCCTTTTTCCTTTCCCTTATCCCCTTTTAACTCCCCCTATCCTTTCTAACTCTCTTTCCTCTATCCCTATAACACCCCATCCCTTTATTTACTTATTGTCTTAAATTATTTGTTTAATTAAATATTGCTTTACTTGCTCACTGTTATTGCTTTCATATAAACTGGCATCCCGTTCATAAACTCCCCCACTTGGGACCCTCTTTATTTTCTTTTAAGGTGATGTTGTGCCTTTGCACTTCTCCCGACTTCTTTCAAACCCAAATTTTAGAGAGTAAGCGCTTGCGTGGTGAATGGCGGATAGTCTTACTACCGTTGGACCACGTGCTTCTCATATAGGAACATCCAGTCCGTGTCCAACCCACTCTTTAGAAACTTAGGATAGAGCTACCCACCCAAAATTAAGATCATGCATGCATAAACCATAGTTAGTTTGGCCCCAAGAGGTCCAATCTACATGATAGTAGCCACCTTGTTAAGTCTAGAGGGTCCAATCACCCTCCATGACGAATATTGCATACTATTTGTCTATGTGATCACGATAATTAATTCAAGCCTAAAATATTGTTAAAAGGGGGTTTGGAAAAAGTTACATTTCTGTTTTGCAGAGTTATGATGCTGAAGTCATGCCAGAAGTATGAAGTTTAGAATTTATTTCCATTTGTTACCCTATTATTTTATGTATTGAAGTTTAGAATTTATTTTTATTTGTTACCCTATTCCTTAGATTTGATACAAAGTTTAGGATTTATTTCTATTGGTTACCCTGCTATTCCTTAGATTTTATGTATATTGTATCATTTTTTTTTAAAAAATAATAATAATAAATAAATAAATAAATAAAAATTGTAATACTTGTTATTAATAAAATAACTATTTCTAATTATCATCTTAGTATATTTTCTAACACTAAGCTCCAATTAACAAATCAAAGGCTTGAATTAATTATCAAGAATTACTTGCTTGTCGGATTAGGCCTACCTCTGGCTTAACGAGGCTCCCTGCATTTTAGGGCGTTTATTCATTTATTTACTTATTTTAATTAAATATATATTTTGTTATCACATCACTAACCTGATTTTACTTCTCTCTTCTTATCTTTTTTTATTTTCATGTCTTCCCCTTCCTAGGGTTGATCTGTGTCCGCACTCTGGCCTACCATACACGATCGAAAGGTCCTTCACCTACTCCCCCAAGCTTGAGTCGTCAGAAAAAGGACAAAATGACTGACAATAATGCTATTGAAAGAGTGGAGTCTTCTGAAAGGGGAGTCCAACCGGATGATCTAACTCTAAGGTTGGAAAGGAAAATTCAAGAGTTAGAGGATGATATGGCCAGCATGCGCAACTTGGCCAGACTATCCATTTCTCTCGGCACTCCTTTCGGAGAACACATGGATGACCCAGTTACTACAACTCAAACCACCCTCTCAAATCATCTTCCACCAACTCATCCAACCTCCCAAATCCAGTCCAACCCCACTTATGTACCGCCTTTGAGCACTCAATTTTCAAATTACAGTCATCAAAACCCACATCAACTAAACACTCATGAACCAACATGGTACCCACAAAATCCTACCTACGTTCAAGATATGCCTCCCAAGTCCACTGCCAACATCTTAAAAGCCCATGCCTCTGGAACTCACGCCCATAACCCCATATATGTCGAGACATCCCCTTTCATTCACAATTACCATGAATCAGAATCCTCTCAAAAGGATATGTGGATCAAATCCCTAACTGAGAGACTGGATAGTCTGAGCAATCGCATGCGACATGTAGAAGAAAGTAAAAAGGTAATTGGCCTAAGTTATGAAGATCTGTGCATGCACCCAGATGTCGAGTTACCAGAAGGATACAAACCTCCAAAATTTGAACTGTACAATGGTATTGGGGATCCTAGGGCTCATCTGCGCATGTATTGTGATAAACTGGTAGGAGTGGGAAAGAATGAAAAGATTAGAATGAAGTTGTTCATCAGAAGCCTCACAGGGGAAGCTTTGACATGGTATATAGAACAAGACTCACGAAGTGGACAAGATGGGAGGATCTGGCTTCCGGTTTCATGGATAGGTTTGGGTTCAACATTGAAAATGCACCAGACTGGTTCTATATTCAAAACCTGAAGAAGAAGCCAAGTGAGTCATTTCGAGATTACGCTATAAGATGGAGGTCTGAAGCTGCTAGAGCTAAACCTCCCATGGAGGAGTCTCAAATGAAGGATTATTTCATCCGCGCCCAGGAGCCTCAATATTATGATAGAATGATGCTTGTGGCAGAAAAGAGCTTTGCAGACATCATCAAGTTGGGTGAAAGAATTGAGGAGGGTATAAAAAATGGCACAATTATCAACCTAGAGGCCTTACAAGCTACCAACAAAGCTTTGTAGTCTGGAGGTATGCCCGATATGCGAAAGAAGAAAGAGGTGGGTTCAGTAATGATGGCACATAAAGCTCCTACCAGACACCAAATCTGGACTCTGCCATTCCCCCATTATCCTATGTCTTCATACGGCCCACCTTCCCCCTTTTATCCACCACCTACTCCTTATCAAACTCCTCCCGCTCCATATCAATAGCCTGCATACCCCGTTTATCATACCCAACCAAGGTACTTTCAAACACCTCCATCTCCACCTCCTCAACGACCGAACTACAGAAATCGTCCCAACTTTGAAAGAAAACATACCAAAAACTACACTCCTCTGGCTGAACCCATAGCCCAACTCTACGAAAGGTTGAAAGAAGCTGGCTATATCACTCCTATTCCTACTTTGAATCCAGACACTCAATCTAAATGGTATGATCCAAATAAAGTTTGCGCATACCACTCAGGAATGAAGGGACACACAACTGATGCATGTCGCGCATTGAAGGATAAGGTTCAAAACTTGATTGATACTAAGGTCATACATTTGAAGGATCCTACACCAAATACATCCAACAATCCACTATCAAATCATCAATGAGTATGTTGAAGTTATATTCAGAACTGTGTTGTCTAAGGAAAGGTTTGCCTTGCTCGAATTCTATGGAAGAAACATCTACATCAGCAGAATAAATAGGAATTTGGCATCCTTCTATTTCAAGTGTTTTATTTAATGCTCTTTCATCCTTGTATTTGGAACTACGTCAGACCTGATTCCCGTTTAAGAGGGATACGTAGGCGCTCCTTGGGAGTTCGGTCTTACCATAATAAAAATCTTTATTCCCCCTTTGATCACAAACTGGGGCAGAATTTTTGAGAGGATCACAAAAATTCTTTTTTTTTTGAAAGAGAGCATAAGCAGACAAGACAACTGGGCCAGAAATTTTTGAGCAGCTCTCAAAAATTTTGAACTGAAAACCGACAACAAGAACATCAAGACGAAAGGCGAGAGATCAATAAAAAGACGTGTGGGTAGGCATGGCTACAGATCAACCTCCCCCTTGTCAAACTAATGATTTTTCTTTGAATGTAGACAGGTATACGTGCTTGGAGTGACCTTTTCATGTCATGCTAGCAGTCGTCTTGCACTGGACAAAGGTTAAACTATCTTGCTCCCTTTGATTTCGATCTATCTTTTATTTGCTTACCAAAACTGCATCAGCATACTAAAATTCCGTGAAAATTATATTTTTTGCATTGGCCTACTAAATTCGTATGAAATTTCATCTTGCATTGGCCTACTAAATTTGTATGAAATTTCATCTTGCATTTGGCCTACTGAAATTACATTTTTGCATTGGCCTACTAAAATTTGCATGAAATTTCATTTTTGCATTGGCCTACTTAAATTGCGTGACCTTACATTTTTACATTGGCATACCGAACATTGCATTCTTCCATTGGCCTACTAAATTCGCATGAAATTACATTTTTGCATTGGCCTACTAAATTCGCATGAAATTGCATTCTTGCATTTGGCCTACTAAACTTACGCGAAATTACATTGGCCTGTTGAAATTGCATTTTTCGCATTAGCCTACTTTAATGGCATGGAATTATACTTTCGCATTGGCCTACTAAAATTACGAAAAATGGCATTTTGCATTAGCCTACTAAAATTACTGAAAATGACATTTTTGTATTGGCCTACAAAAATTAGATGAAATACGTTTTACATTTGCCTACTGAACTTTACATTTTAGATGGGCCTACTAAAATTACATGAAATTACATTTTACATCGGCCTACTGAACTTTGCATTTCGACATTGACCTACTAAAATTTATTGAAAGTCGCACTTTTGCATTGACCTACTAATATTACTGAAGATTGCATTTCTGCATTAGCCTACTAGAATTATTGCAAATTGCATTTTGCATCGGCCTACCAAAATTATGTGAAATTTGCATTGTCCTACTAAATTACGTGAAATTACATTTTTTTTTCCATAAAATGACATTTCGGATAGAATGCGATTCGTATTTGGCCTACCAAGAATGTATTAAAAATTGCATGACCTACTAAAACAACACTTTCGACCTACTACGTTGCCTTCTTTGAAAACTTTGCATGGCCTACTGAAATCGCATTTACATTTAAAAAATAAATGAATAAATAAAAATTCACAGCCTTCTGAAAATACATCTTGCCTACTGAAATTGCATGACCTCCTTTCAAAATTTTTGCATTGGCCTGAAAAAAAATCGCATGAAAATGGCATACCCTTAAGGCGTCATAGTCCAAAGGCATCATTTTCATAGCCTAAGGACACCATTTCATGGCCTAGGGATTTAATTTATGTTCATCATGATCCGAGGGTGTCATCGTCCGAAGGCACCATCCTTCATGGCCTACGGACATCATTTCATGACCCAAGGATATAATTTATGATTAGCATGGCCCAAGACATCATAGCCTAAAACGTCATCCTTATCGTTTTATGGCAAATCTCATGGTCTAAGTGGGAACTTGCATCATGTTTATGAATTAATTTCACTATCTAATATACATGTTCTAACCGTTTTACTTAGTGTTTTAAAAGTTACAGATTTCGAGTTTTATAGAGTTCTATAGATTATGCCATTCGGTTTGAAGATATGCCTCGCTTTTTCTTTCACACTATCCATACTATCCCTGCACTCACTCATCTACTACCATTCGAACCATATTAGGAACCTTCGCTTTTCGTACCATCTTATCTTTCCAATTCAAGTTACTATCCTTCCTACTTAAAGATCAGCATCGTTAATTTTAGTTTTAGGAATTTTATCCGTTCCTAAATCTAGAACTACACACGGCCTGATTCTCATATAACCAGAGATATGTGGGTGACTTTAAATCGAAGTCTCGGCCGTAACCCCTTTATTCTATTTAGTCCCTCCGATAATACTCCATCGGTCGGACAAAATCGGCTACTCCGTCAACTTTCTTTGCTCAATAATTCATCCTTCATTCCTGAGCAAAGAAGGGGCAGCTGTTGACACCCAATTTTGACCGACCCATAACGTATTTTACGTTGTCATTTGATTAAATAGGTATTTTTAAAACTTTTCAAAATAATTGAGTTTATTTTCAATTTTTATCCAATCATTACGCATTTTTAATATTTTTAAACTTTCAAATGTGTTCTTTATATTATCATACCAAAAAAAATAAATTTTTTTTTTTTACTTTTATCATTATTCTAGTGGGTAATAGTGGTAGTAATATTTTTAATTTTGTTATTCATATTATTTATTATTATTATTATTATTACTACTTTCAATATTTTTTTCTCACTTAGTATTAGTAATATACTCATTATACTATTTTTAGTGTCATACTTTAAATATAATTTTTGATCATTTTTTATTTCAAAATAATAATTTTAATGTGTTTAATATATTTTTTTAGCATGTATAATTGATTGTGTAAATTTGAATAAAATGATATATTTAGCTCAATCATAGATTCCTTAAATTTGGTTTGTTATTCCCATAATTGAGTCTATATCATGCTGAAATTATAATATTTCGTATGTTTACCTTTTTTTCTTTTTTTTTTTTACATAATTTTGAAATGGTTAGATATAATCTTCTTTGACCAATTATTTTTTTATATTAGGTAAAATAATTGATATCCGTATTAAGTAAATCCATTTTTTTTTTTTTACTTATTCGTAGTATGGTAAAAATTTATTCCTACATTTAATTGACTTCTTTTGTTTGAGTAATTGATTCCCTTTTTTATTAAAGAAAAGATCTCCCATGATTTGTTCTTTTAATTGATTTTGTTTCCTTTATAATTAAATCCCCTATTCACTATATAAACAAACTACTTCATTCTAGTGGGGGGAGGATTTATCTGACTTGAGATAATAGAATATATTTTTTTTACCTTCTTCCCCTTCCAACACTGTCCAAAAAAAAACAAATTTTGCAATATTATTCTGTTTCATTATCTCAAGTTTGAAGGTCAAGTTTTGCTTTGATTAGCTGTTGGATTAACTGGTTAGTTTCATCTCTTTTTTTTTTCTTTTTCTCGAAATGCTTGCTTACTTAATAATAAAAATCATTGTTATTTGCCATTGGTACTGCTAGTGTTTTTTATAATGTTGCAGGTGCTTCCTAAATTTGTTGCAAACATAAAGACCTTAAGAGTTTGTTCTTGGGAGTGGGAATTTCGGATGGCTTCGTTATTTAGGAGTCTTTTATCTATTTATTTAATTGTCGTATTCTTTAAGTTATTCCTCCAAATTTCAATTCGGTTTGTAATAATTTGTAAAAACTCTATAATAATAAAATTGGGGAATGGGGGGAGGGGAATAACGTGCTACTTGTTTGTTTTATTTCACCACTATTTATTTGCATGCGTATTAGAAAACCCGCATATAGGACTCAGTTGTCCGATTATGATTTTTTTTCCTCTCATGACTTTAAAATTGTGGGTATTTATATGTCTAATTGAAAATGATTTAATGTTTGTGTGCTAGTGATTTAATTTTACTATTGTCACATTTGATTCACTCACCTTTATGTTTTGAAATCACCATCTCATTAGGATATTTGCTTAATTTTTTAACATGTCTTAAAATTGAAAATTATACTTTTAGAATTTAATAATATTTTGATATAGAATAATAATAAGACTTGTCTAACATTTTGAAACATTTGAATTACCTTAGAAATCTGTTTGTACACTTTAAAGTGCTGTGTGATTATGTATGTAAAGTTTAAATGTTATTTCACATAGCCATAATACTTATAGGATTTCAGTTTATAAAAATTTTTATTAAACATTTTAACATGTAATCTTGCTTAAGAAAATGTACAAGTTTTAAAGCTTACTTTATGACTCAAGGTTATAAGTTTTACTTTTTGCCTATCACATGATTTAGAATACTTGTTTCTTCTTTTTTTTAATAAGTAATTCACGGTAAGCTATAATACGTATCATGTCTAAATATTTTGAGTATATTCTTATTGGAATTTATTCGATTTACAGTAAAAATGTTATTTTAATTATCTATCAAACTTTAATAACTATTTTCATGCTTAAATGAACAGTCAAACATTTTAAAGTTTATGCATTTTTTACGCCCTTGAATGTTGATGCACACAATTAGCATAACACTACTTCGCACTATTTATGTATGTTTTCAAGCATGCTAGTTAGTTAGAGGCGGATATGAGACTTCATGTGCTAATTGCTTATCCTATTTATTTTGTATTGACGCGAGTCTAATTAGGAAAGCTAAGTTTATTTTAGTCTAGAACCCACCAAAAGTAGAAGTCCAATGCCTCTTGGACATTAGGAGGGACGTTAGGCACTTTTAGGAACGTTAGATTTCTTTATTTTCCTTTTAGTACGCCTCTAAGTTAAATAATAAAATCAACTTAGGAGGGGTAGGGGTAAATAGGACCTCGGAAAGGATGATTAAACTCGTGCTAAATAGGACAAACTCCGGTTTTGTCCTTTGGCTCAATTAAGCCATATGAAGCCTTCTCCGGAAAAGCCGAGTAACTGATCCGAGAATTTAATAACCCAATTTGTTTAATTTATTTATTATTTGTGTTTGTTCAAACCTTAGTCACTTAGAATCAATTTAAAAAAAAATGTTAAAATATACGAGACCTTTACTTGTGTTTTCACCCCCACATAAAAATACGAGACACGGTCGGGACCCGCCTTTGCGGACCTCAAAGGGTGCTTAACACCTTCCCTTCGAGGTAACTTGAGCCCGAACCCTTATCTCTGGTTGACCTTTTGACCTTAGGCTTAAAATGGTGTCCTAATGCACCCAAACATTAGGTGGCGACTCTCCCAAAAAAAAAATCCCAAACGAGTCGTTGCCACGACGTCGTCCAGGTTCCTATTTCTCCGCGAGAAAAAATAGCGCGCGACAGGCAGTAACTTTTACATCCCACTTAGCTTTTGGTAAAATTCTCAGAACCTTGTCTACTTGTTCTTCAGAGGTAAGCACTTTTCCCAAAGAAGCCAGTTCATTAATAAGTAGTGTGAGCCTTGCCATCATCTCTGACAATGTCTCATTCTCTTTCATCTTGAAGGTCTCATATTCCGTAAATAGCATGGCAACCTTGAACTTCCTGACCCGAGCAGTTCCCTCGTGAGCAATTGTAAGAGCATCCCAGATTTCTTTTGCAGTGGAGCAATTTGAAATTCTGTTATACTCTTGTGGACCAAGACAACAAATCAAAATATTTTTAGCTTTAGCATTTTTCTTCATGGCCACCAAATCCTTAGCGTTGAACTCCCTTCTCTATTTCGGCACTTGTTGGTTCTCCACTTCTTTCATAGGAATAGTAGGCCCTATAATAATTCTATCCCAGAGTTCGTAGTCTTCTCCTTGAATGAAGTCCTCCATCCTAGCCTTCCACCAACCGAAATGTGTTCCATTGAAAAGAGGAGGCCTCACAGATGATTGTCCTTCTCCATGTCCAAAAGGTGGTGCAGTATTCATCTGGATCAATTCTTAGGTACTAGCCTTTAATAAGAAAACCTGCTCTGATACCAACTGTTAGGTTTTGCATCCCCTACGGATTTGCCTAATCGTTGGAACAGGTTAATCGAACATGTTTCAATGACGCAGAAATAAACAGGACGCAACAGTTTTACGTGGAAAACTCCCGGCTCAAGAAGGGTGAAAAACCACGACCTGTACTCTACATGATTTAACTTCAACTTCACTACTTCAAAAGAGCCTTCAACAAACGATTACAATTCCTAGTAATCTAACCTTCAAAACTACTTCAACAACTTCCTAACTTCACATAAACCTCCCTAGGCTTATGTTCCCAACGTCTTCGAGTTGCCCCCAACTTGAAGACTAGAATCTAATCTCAATTATAGAATCTGAGAGATTACACAATTGTTCAGGATTACAAAGAGAAAACAAAACTGCCTAAACCCTATGCTATGTCACCGCGTTTCTCTTCTTCTTCGTCTCTCTCTTTTTCTGTGTCTGAATCTCTCTTTTTCTCTCCGCTTCTTTCTTTTTTCTGCGCCAACTTGCTTCTGTGAACTCTCTCTAGTTTTATAGTTGCTGATCAGAGATTTAATTGCTCTCCACCTCTTTAAGGATAACACCAGTTATTAGTGGAATCCTTTTTCCTTTAGAACTCCTTCTTCTAATCGAACTTCTCTTTTCTCCTTCTTTTACGCATCCTATTTGAGTTGGAGTAGTATTCCTCTTTAAATCCTTCTTCTTGACAGCTGTTGTTTTTATACGCCTTATTTCCAGCACCCTTTATTCCATTTTTATTGTGTGATGCATGTGCAGTTTGCCACGAAAACAGTACGCTGAAAGAACCGGGTAGTCCAACTTGTTTCATTATCTTTAATCAGCCATCAAAACTTTACTGCTCCAACATAAGGTTATGCCATACATTTTATTTTCCTCAAATTTCACTTGTGGGATTTAATTAATTATGTTGTTATTGTTATTGTTATTGTGTGCGTATTCTATTGAGTATGTTATTGTTATTGTTATGTACGCATTCATTGGTAATGTTATTGTTGTTGTGTGGGCATTCTCTAACATAAATTTTATCTAATAAATGACAATTTTGAAAGATCAACTATCAAATATTATTTTAATATTTATTGTTCTGAAAATATTTGAAATATGATTGTTATAAAAAAAAATATGATTTAACTCTCCAAATGAAAATAATATTAAAAATTACAAAAGAAAGTCATATTCAGTTTTTAATATGTTAAAATATTTTTAAAAATGGGATAATCAATATTTTACATAATTTAGGAAGAAATCGTTGTTACTTTGGAAGGAAAAAATGTTTACAAAGTAAGATTATTTCATTTTATTTTTATGAACTTGATACGCCCAAATTACACTCCAAATAGAAGAGTAAAGCGGTCGTTGGTCAAATATAGAACTCAACCAGAGTTGAGGTCGATCACACAGGGAACACGTAAGAATTATTCTATTAGTACCGGCTTTCAGTTGTAAATGCTGTTCCCAAGATAAACGAACATAAAGTAAATGGGGGGTTGCGTTATTTAAGTTAACTAATTTCGTAAAGTAATTAATAAAGACGCTCCGCTTCTTAGACAGATAGAGAGAGGCTAGGGTTGTGTTCCCCATGACATACAATTACGACAACTAAACTGGGTTTGTGAATTCGTTCCTAATGATGCATGCAAAATCTACAACTTAATTAATACCTAGGTCACCTTTCGGTCCTCTCTAGGTATATCTCACTCCTCTCCTCTCGGTCTCCGAGTGTATGCAATGCTAATCGTTGTCTCTGATCTCAGAATACCCTCACCTTTCGGTCTCAGGCACTTAGACTAGGTTCATGACCTCGAATCTCCGTTGTTAAATTCTTTTCCCAATCACTACATCCCTTCCGGGCATGTAACGAATACAGGCTTACCCTAATGCGTCGACTCATTAAGGAGAAGTTAAAGCGAAGAATTTAACAATACATGCGATGTTTATCCGAACGAACCACCCCCAGTTTGCGTTATCTTAATTGAGTCGTCATGGTTCCCACAACCCTAGTTGTGGGTTTAGCCTAGCATAATGTTAATAATTTGCCCACAACGAGTAGAAGGAAACATAAAGATGGACTTACGATTGAAGAACAAGAATCCGTGTTACAAGCTTTGAACAATAATCACAAACGTGATTCTCTCGAATTACAGAAGCCAAACTAATGTTTTTCTCCTTGTTCTCTCTAGTTTCTGTTGTCAAAAACGAGGTAGACTAATAAAATAAAATAACATCCTATTTATACAAAGTAAAACTAAGTCGATATAATTTAAGAAAATAATTTCAGCACAGGGCACGGTCCGTTACACGGACCGTCTAAGGTGAGATGGTCCGTGTGAACGGACCGTCTGGCGGTCGACTGTGCCCACACTGTCCATGACACGGCCCGTGTGGCATGAGACGGGCCGTGTGGCTCTTCCGTATCGATCCACTTGCACGAATCCTGATATTTTCGACGAAGGCCCTTCGAGCTACGTCAGTTACACGGCCCGCAACACGTTCCGTGTGGAGTGAGACGGGCCGTGTGGTTCCTCCGTGTGAATCTCCTTGCACGATTTCTTTAATTTTCGACGGGTTGTCTTCCGAGCTACGTCAAGTACACGGTCCGTCACACGGTCCGTCTGGTGTCAGACGGGCCGTGTGGACTGACCGTGTGACTCGTGTCGTGCCACGGTTGGTCACACGGACCGTCTGGCGTGAGACGGCCCGTGTAGGCCTTCCGTGGTCCGGCACTTGGCTTCGTTTTTCACCCGTTCCTTGCACTTTCCGCCATTTCCCATGCCTTAGTCATTTTCCTGCACAATATCAAAACATACCTATTAAACCAATAACACCGCTCGAGAACACCCAATAATTCTATGTTTTAAGCGTCGTAAAAAGTCGTATTTTCATGACTCATTAGAACTTCTCAAATTAAAATGACTGTGTTATTTAATTTGGAAAAACACTAAAAAAATATTGTTCTATATTAGAGCATATTTTTCAAATAACTTCATTAATTCACCATATTTTAATAATATTTTTCGCATTAGATATTTTTTTTGGTCACCTGAGTATCACAGTAATATTTTTTTTCCAAAAAATGAATTAGCTAATATGGGTTTAATTAAAAAAAATGAAATTAATTCTACAGATGATAAAGCTCAATTTGGATAATTAGAGATTATACTTTTTTTTAAAGTCTAAATATAAGCAAAGAAAAATATTCTCATGTAACTTTCAACACTTCTTTTTTTAATTTTAATATTTAGAATTCTTTAAGAAATGCCAAATTGGTATTACAACAACAACAAAAAAGTGAAAAGAATTATAACTATAATTTTTAGTATTGACTTGAGCCCAGACATAGCACAGGTCAAATGACACTTGCATATTAGAAAAAATGTAAAACCTGTAAGCTATTTGAAATTTCCATACATACTTCTGGGATGGACTAGAAAAAAAGAAGAAGAGAGGTTTGTTGAGTTAATACCAACAAAAATGTTGAAAAGGACAGATTATATTACTCAATGCAAAGAAACATTCAAACCTTTAGGCATAACTGCCACTTTGATACACATATAGCTAGTGATGTGATCTGTCTAACCAATTATTCTATATCTTTAATAATATTCAAATATTTGCGCAAATTATTGGAGGTTACGTTATACATTCAATTTTTTAGTTGAGAAACATACCTTTTACCAATTCTTTTTCTTATGTGAATGCGTACCCACCAAGTTTTGTTCTTCTTTCTATCACTTATTATTGGAAACTAAAGTAAAAGGTCTTGCTACTACCCAAATGTTACTAAAACTTACCTGCTTATTCTTAGCATAAAGGTCGGTATGTTGAATGGTTCCCCACTCTGTGTTTGGACTAGCAAGAGTAAGATATTAATTGAATATTTCATCCACTTCATGCTATATGGTGTTTTAAATTTGGATGTCGTAAAAAGGATACGCTCATGGGATGGGATGAGAGTGCGGCGAGTTGAGCTCAACCCCCAATTTTTTAAAATCGTTCGGCATGATGGCTTTTTTCATTTTTATTCCGCCTTGCCCTGCTTAAATTTTTATGTTTTTTTATTTTTTAATTGAATTTAATATGAAAATAAAAATTCGTAAGTTTTTTGCTAATTGACATCTCAACAACTAATTAACTATCTTTAGTTGGCATTTCAACAATTGTTTCTTAGTCGTTAATTGAAAGTTTCTAATTAACATTTTAACAACTAATAATTTCCTGGACATGTCTAGTTTAAATTTTAGAAAAAAAATAAAATTAAAGTCAATGTTTAATATAAAAAATTTATATCTTTGATTTTTACTAATTACAAAGATTTAATTTTCTTCGAATTCCTATTTGATTTTTTTGGATTGGCAATCTGCTCCGCCCCACATTAGTTTTAAAAATAATTATTTCAACCCGCTCCACATCCGCCCTGCCTCGCATTAGTTTTAAACCTACCTTGCTCCGGATAGCTCTAAACCTGCCCCGTCTCGTTGTCATCCCTATTCGCTCATTCCTAATGAAAAATAAGAGGTATTTTCACTTAATTATCCTTAACCAAATAGTACTTATTTATTAATCTAGTTTTTTGGATATTAAAAAACTCATTTATCCAAGATAAGAACAATATTTGATTAAAAAATAATTAATATTTTCTTGATAAAGTAAAGAATTAATTATTTTGAATCAAACATAAAAATTATAAGCTCCATAATCAGAGGGAATAAAAGCACCTCAGTAAGAGGTTACTAAGTTATGGTTTTAAATGAAATTATCTCACAATTTAACACACACACACATAAACTATAAGGAAAAGTGTGCCTTAATCTAACAAGGTAAAAAAGCTTTTAGATGGTATTGTCACATGATTATGATTATGATATTAAAATACGTAAATTATATTTTTAAGATTTTAGTTTCACCATTAATTACTCATAACCAAAAAAAAAAAAAAAACACACACACACACTCAATATATAAAAAAAATAAATTAGTCTCATACCTCATGAAGGAATATAATGCATTAACAATATAATTAGGTAAATTAGAGTCGCCGTTGTCCCTTGGCTCCTCCTTTTCTGGTGATTACACTTAAACAATTCTTCTTACGTTGTATATTTGTATTTGATTACGAATTACCATAGAATCGAGATGTTAATAGAATATTTATGCCAGAAGACCTTTTTGCAGATAGTTTCTACTCACTTCTGGGAGTGACTTTTTGATGAATAATTAAAATGTGATTTCTCTTTTTGATACAGTTTAATAACACTATTCTGATATTATAACTAATCTTGACCTTACATAATGGCGGTCGGTGGCGTCGAAGGATGATAAGTATTACCGCCTCCAACATTTTAAAACCTTTATAATTTTTAAATTAAATATCTCTATACTATTTTGATTTAACTGGTCCAAAGTAATTCATAATATAAAATGTACTGTTAAACTAATTTTATAGAAAACAATTACGTATCTAAAATTCTAAATAAAATAGTTGAAATTTATCATGAGAGCTGATTTGTTTATGATATAGCGTCAATAAACAATTTCCATTAAAATGATTGAAATGCTCTTATAAGATATTTACATGCACTAATAATGAGCCAATCTTTTTTTTTTCGATTTTAGAAAAAACTTACTTAAATAGTACGCAAAATATTCATATAGCTGGGCATACTGAGCTTCAAGCTACGCGAACTGAATCGTTATTTATTTTAAATTATAAATAATTATTATAATTTGTAGCTTTATATGAACCTTTGTAGCTTATTTATTTCAAATTATAAATTTAAAAAATATATTTTCAAACTGCAAATGCATTATAAAAATGGAGAGCAAGGAAGTATCAATTTATATGATCACGTTGATCATGCAAGTATATATATTGAGTCGAATGTCTATGATTTGCAAGCTGTACACTTCAAATATACATGCATTAAAGATAATAATTTGTCAATGCCTTTTCAATTAATGATAAACTAGAGATGTGGATCGAATTAGAAAACATATGTACTTGATTTGTAACGCGACTTAAGCACATTCTGAAACATTAATTCTTGAAGCTTATGTTGTCTCTTTACATATACTTGTTAATATAAAATAATAGAAAAGCAAATCTCTATTTTTCATTCATAAAAGCACATTATTACAGTAATAAATAATTTGGAAAAACAGATGAGAATATAATATGATTATCTGGTCATATACAACTGTCATAATATTAGGATCTACATGCATGCAAACCTAACTAGATTGTTTAAGTACAATTACCGTAGACTTTGAACATATATAGTTATATACTCACTCCATTTTATATTACTTAGCGATCTGTTTTATTAAACAAATTTAATTAATAATGTATAAAAAAATTTAGAATTTAACTATTGTTATGTTATATAATTATTTAATATAAAGAATAATAAAATTTATCTTAATTAGTTAAAATGTATGAATAAAAAGAAAGGGTCGGGCTATGATGGGTACTTTATACCGTACAATTAAGGAGTGTCTGACATCCACGTGTTGGTATGAAAAGGAACCACGACGTGTTGTCCCCAGTGGGCATAAGAGACAACTATATCCCATCGTATATTCACGTTGTTGTTTCCTCACATATACTAATCCATTATTGCACACTAATTATGTTCAACCATTCACCTAATTATATCATTTTGTTATAGCATGATCCTATCACGGGGATAGAGCATTGTGACACGATGAAATCAATATTTTGATTTTTATAAATATTGATGGTCCGTTTTTGAAAATCTATTATAATGAAAGATCAGGTTTCTTATCTCAGAAAATAAAAGGACAGTAAAAAAAATAATATTTGTATTTTACGTGGAAAAACTATTTACTCAAGAGAAACAATAACGACCTATCTCACAAGATTTCAGCACAGTTTCACTAACTTTTAAGAGCAAAAACGATTACAACCTCTTACAATCTAAGGACTAACCTCTTAATCATTTTCCCCCTTGAAAAAATAATGAGAACCCTCTTTAACTAAGCAACACCGCTATTGCCCACTAAACTAATCTACTTAAATCAATCTAGACTTCGATTTCTCATCCTAGCTAACTCTAGCTATGGATCAAGACAAAGAAAAACAACTCAAATCAAGGCATCTAGTCCTTTATAAATCAAGACTTGATTTACATAAAAACCGCAGAGAATTAAATTAAACACAACAAGACAAAGTTTCTGAAAACTTGGGACCTGTTGTTGTTCTTCAATTGTAGAGAGAGATGTTTAGCCTTTTTCAATGTGGAAGAGATGATATCAAAAAGTTAGGTTTTCCAATATAATTGTTGACATGATATAGGACAATCCCTAGCTTGTTAGGACCGTTCACTTGGAGCAATGCTATTGATCGATATGCCTGCCACACTGCAATACTCGAGCAGTATCAAAAGTTTGTCACTAACAGTTTACCATTTCACCTGTCATTTTCAGTTATACTGAGTCAGTATTGATGTAAATTCTAGAATGGGATGAAGTTCCATCCCAAAGTTCATCAAATCAAAAGCTTCATGTTAACAAATATGAAGTCATATTTATAAAAATATAATAAATTTATTATTAAAACCTGAAAAATTCACCAACAAATACTTAATCGGCCTCAATGAGGTATGAAATAATGAAATTATACCATTTTCACTTTAAACACCAAAGTTATTAATATTTGCAAAGGTGATTACATTTTGTACGTGAAAACTTATGAAGTAATATGAAATCTCCACAACTTCACGTGAGCTAAGTTCGAGCTCATTATGTCACGGTTGCATTGTGCCAAATTGAAACGAAGGATCTTAGGCAAGTAATTGATTCAAGCTCTAATTCATTTTTACACGTTCATTATATTAAAAAGTAAATATTTATTTTTATTTGCTTGATTTTAAAACATTAAAAGGTAATTTCTTATTTTATATCTATATTGCATTTATTATAACGTACTATAATTAGTTTCAGTTCAATTTTCAACATATAATAATTAGGAAAGATATAAAAAAATTATCATCTTTTTAGAGTTATGTCAAATTGAAGAAGAACAAATTGACATGAAAGGAGAGCGGGAGTGCGCAAATAACCATGATAAGTTCAGTTTTTCTCTTTTCACTAACTTTAG
Source organism: Solanum rostratum (assembly GCA_029948455.1). NCBI lineage: Eukaryota > Viridiplantae > Streptophyta > Magnoliopsida > Solanales > Solanaceae > Solanum > Solanum rostratum. Next base: position 25,233,339 of record CM057045.1, read on the forward strand.
CAAATAGTTTTCTAATAATATATACATGGCACATGTTTATTACTGTAGTTAAACTGTTGTGATCTCAGCTTCTGTAAATTAGGAAAGTAACTAAAGAAGAAGAAGGTGATATTGTGGAAGAAAGCACTCAAAGGAGTCTACTCTACAGTAGCTCTCCTGTATCTCTTATTGAATTTAATAAGGGTACAAAGGTATTTATACAAGATCATTAACAAACTTTTAACTACTTAACCACCTTTTAACAACTTCCTAACTAACTATTTAACCTTCTAACTAACTTCAATCAGCTTGATTATTGATTTTTCTCAACACTCCCCCTCAAGCTGATGGCTTGAACAGGTCCTTCAAACCAAATTTATTCAACAGATTCTCATGTGATGTCCTTCCCAGTGCCTTAGTGAGTAAATCAGCCCGTTGTTCTTTGGTGGATACATGAATGGTTTTAATCAACCCTTGATTGATCCTTTCTCTCACAAAATGACAATCAATGTCAATGTGTTTTGTACTTTCATGAAATATGAGATTTGCTGCTATTTGAATTGCAGCTTTGCTGTCACACATCAACATAATAGGTTGTTGAACCTGTACTCCTAGTTCTTTTAGTAATGCTGTAAGCCAAATTATTTCTGCTGTGCAAGCAGCCATGCTTCTGAATTCTGCCTCAGCTGAGCTTCTGGAAACAGTCTCTTGTTTCTTGGACTTCCATGATATCAAGGCACCACCTAACTTTACAGCATATCCAGTCACAGATCTTCTAGTTTCTATACATGCTCCCCAATCAGAGTCACAATAGGCTTCCAATTGGTTTGTTGTTTTGGCAGGCATGAACAATCCTAACCCAGGTGTCCCTTTTATATATCTTACAACCCTCAATGCTGCTTCCATATGTGATCTTTTTGGATTATGCATATATTGGCTCAGCATCTGTACTACAAAAGCAATGTCTGGTCTTGTCATTGTTAGATATAATAGTCTTCCTACTAGTCTTTGATATACTGAGATATCAAGAAGTTCTTCATCTTCACCTGGTTCTTTCCTTGGAATATGCTTGTCATACTCAGTTGATGTAAGCTTCTGATTTCCTTCAATAGGTGTTGTAGCAGGTTTGGCTCCACTAAGTCCAGCTTCAGACACAAGCTCTAGTGCATATTTTCTTTGACACATGATTATACCTTCCTATGATCTAACAACTTCAATACCCAAGAAAAACTTTAACTCCCCAAGATCTTTCATTTTGAATTTCAATTTCAAGTTCTGCCTTGTCTGTTCTATAAGAGTCTGATTGCTTCCAGTAATAAGTAGATCATCTACATATACTAGAATGATCACTCTTTCTTCACCAACTGTTCTTGTGAATAGTGAGTAATCATAATGACTTTGATTGAATTCCATCTGTATAAGTGCATCTGTTAACTTCCTGTTCCACTGTCTAGGAGCCTGTTTGAGGCCATACAATGATTTGTTGAGTTTGCAGACCTTCTGATTCTCCCCCTTTCTAGCAAACCCCTCAGGAATGGTCATATAAACCTCTTCAAGTAGATCCCCATTTAAGAAGGCATTATGAACATCCATTTGATAAATGGACCAGTGACAAGATGCAGCAAGTGCTACTATAGTTCTCACAGTAACCATCTTTGCTACAGGTGAAAATGTTTCAGAATAATCAAGTCCAGCCTTCTGACTATACCCTTTTGCTACTAGCCTGGCTTTGTATCTCTCAATAGCTCCTGATGCTTGATATTTGATTTTGTAAACCCATTTACATCCAATTGGTGATTTTCCAGCAGGAAGATCAACTAGTGACTAGGTATTATTCTCTTCTAGAGCAGCAATCTCAGCTTCCATTGCTTGGGTCCAGTGTGGATCCTGGGAAGCTTGATAAAAAGAAGTTGGTTCTACACTGGAAGAGAAGGCTGCTAGAGCCTTTTGATATGAAGGTGTAAGATGAGAGTATGTGATATAGGATGATACAGGATAAGAGCATGAGTTTGTTGAGAACAAAGTCTTGCATCCATATAGGAGGATGTTTAACTCTTGATGATCTTCTAAGAGATGGTTGAGGATCTTGATTGGGAACAGTGGAATCAGAATAAGTAGGAGAAGTAGTGTATTCACCTTGAGTCATATTAGAAGGAGATAAATGTAGATGAGGTAAAGAAGAGTCATTTACTGACAAGTCTAGAACTGGAAATAGAGGAGTGCCTGAAGATTTCAGATGTAAAAAAGGAAATGTTGATTCCACAAAGACCACATTTCTATTCACAAAGAAGGTTTTTGAGTGAATATTATATAGAATATAGCCTTTTTGTGTTAAGGAGTAACCCATGAATACACTAGGAATGGCTCTTGGAGAGAATTTATCAGACACTTTAGGATTTGATGCATAGGCTAGGCTACCAAACACTTTTAGGTGATTGAGTGATGGTGGATGGTTAAACAGTAGCTCAAAAGGAGATAGGAAGTTGAGTATTCTGGATGGGGTTCTATTAAGTAGGTACACTGCTGTCATAACACACTCACCCCAGAATTTTAAGGGTATTGTAGCTTGAAATCTAAGTGCTCTTGCTACTTGAAGAATGGATCTATGTTTTCTTTCTACAACTCCATTTTGCTGAGGAGTATAGACACAAGAGGTCTGGTGAAGAATGCCAAGAGTGGATAAAAGAGATTTGAACTTAGTGCTTAAAAATTCACACCCATTGTCTGTTCTGAGTGTTTTTACAGATGTAGAGAAAAAATTGTTTATTCTTGTAAGGAAGTCCTTCAACACTACATACACCTCAGTCTTGGATTGAATGAGAAAAACCCAAGTGAATCTAGAGTAATCATCAACTACAGTGACAAAGAACCTTTTGTTATTGTAGGTAGGAACTCTATAAGGACCTCATATATCACAATGAAGTAATTCAAAAACTGACTTAGTACTAGAACTTCTCAAAGGAAAAACAAGTTTAGTATGTTTAGCAAGAGGACAAACTGTGCACTGGTGATCTTCAGGAGTAAGGTGTTGAAGAGACTTGTGCCTTTTGATGATATCAGTTGGAGCATATCCCAATCATCTATGCCAAAGAGTGGAGGATGCATTCACAGAATGAATTGGTGAATCAATCACAGAGTGAATTGGTGAATCAACTTGGTTTACTACACAATGGGATGTCTGTACATCTCAAAATGTATAGCTCTTGTTCTTCTTTACCAATCCCTTTCACCAGTCCAGTGTAAAGATCCTGAAATATACAGAAGTCAGGAAAAAAAATTCACTGAACACAGTAATTCCTTGGTTAGCTTAGACACTGACAATAGACTGCATTTAAAATTTGGCAGAAATAAAACATTTGATACTGGTTGACCTTCTAATACACATGATTTTCCAGAATGAGTGATTTGAACCTCATCACCTGTTGGTAGGTGCACAAAGCTATGTGCATGTTGTGGAGTCCTTTTATAGTCATATAACAACTCAGAACTTGAAGTCATATGATTAGTAGCCCCTGAGTCCACTATCCATTTAGAGTGAGTTTTGTTAAGATTTGGATAAGACATTGTACCTGCATTTGCTGTAGGAATTTGATCATTTTCCTCTGTACCTTTATTCAGTAGCTGAATAATTTGTTGGTATTGTTCTTGAGTAAAGTAGGGAGGTAGTTGGTTGTTAGTGGTTTTGTTACAATCTTCTTGACCACTTCCTGTAAGATTTGCATCACTCTCAGAAAAATTTGCATATTGAACCCCTGTCTTCTTTTTATTACTGGGCCAGTCAAGTGGATATCCAATGAGCTTGTAACATCTATCCTTTTTGTGTCCATTATATCCACAGTGCTCACATGTTACTGGTATCTTCTTCTGGAATTTAGTGTTTGTGTATGTTGTCTTGGTGTTCCAGTTGCTATTGGTATTAACACCTCCTCCAGTGCCTCCTTTTTGACTAAAGAATACAGCTCTTTCCAGTGTATTACTCACTACATTTGCAACATTAGCAATGTTTCTCTGACTTTCATGATCAACTACCATGGAAAATATGCTTTGTTTAGAGTAGGAATAGGAGACATCATTAAAATCTGACTCCTACACTGACTGTAGGTTTCATTCAGCCCCATTAGAAATTGTAGCAGCCTTTGATACCAATGGTGTTGGGCATAACTCCTAGATTCCGTACAATTGCATCCAGGACAAGGCATAAGGGCATCATATTCATCCCATAGATTCCTTAGCTTAGAGAAGTATTAAGCCACAACCATAGTGCCTTATCCTAGAGTTACTATTTCTCTGTGTAGATAGAAGATCCTCGATCCATTAACTGTATCAAATCGTTCTTTCAAATCAAGCCATACCTTGTGAGCATTAGAGGCATATATGATGCTGCTCAACAAGTCCTTCCCTACAGAGTTCATAATCCAGGATAGTACTACTACATTCACCTTCTCCCATTGGTCATGCAATGATGAATCAAACTTCTCCTTCGCATGTCTACCATCTACCAACCCCAATTTACTCTTCCCTAACAGCCCTATGGTCATGGATCTACTCCATAGGGCGTAATTTTTAGAACCAGTTAATTGAATTGAAATTAGCGAGCTACCTGGAGTATCTGCCGGGTATAGGTATAGTGGATGATTATGATCGATCTCCACTCGACTGCCATTTCTGATTCCTGAAGAACTTGGTTCTACATGTGTATTTCCAGTCGCCATTTTCACTTTCTTCTAAGTTTGAACACTTCAATCTGAAGTTTCTTCTTATTTGCAGCTGAAATTCAGCTTCTCCAGAGATCGATTTAGTCTTGATCTAGCACTCTTTGAACCAACGCTCTGATACCATGTTATGATCTCAGCTTCTGTAAATTAGGAAAGTAACTGAAGAAGAAGAAGGTGATATTGTGGAAGAAAGCACTCAAAGGAGTCTACTCTACAGTAGCTCCCCTGTATCTCTTATTGAATTTAATAAGGGTACAAAAGTATTTATACAAGATCATTAACAAACTCTTAACTACTTAACCACCTTTTAACAACTTCCTAACTAACTATTTAACCTTCTTACTAACTTCAATCAGCTTGATTATTGATTCTTCTCAACATAAACATTTATGGATAAATCACAAAAAATATATGAAGTTTGCTTACTAACATTATAAACTGACATTTTTATAGTCGAAATAGTGAATGTTTCCATTCTTAATTTTTCTTGATTTATTTCATTAATGGATTTCTCAATCAATTTGTTTGTTGATTCAAGAAAGAGTTGTGTAGTAATTCTAGGAATATTAATAATAGATAAAAATAGATAGAATGCATAATCTTGGAATGAATAATTTTTTAAAATAACAGAATTTTCGTATTACTCGAGTATTTCTATTTTTTAATATTTGGAAAAAAAATTGGCGATTCAAATTTTTTAATATTATTTATTTTATTAGGCTTAATGTCTATTTCTGGAGTTACTTTCTTTTTCTCTTTTATAATTCTTTCTATTTGATTTTGTATAGTACTTGTTCTATCAGTCAAATCCTTCATTTTTATTTCTATCAGTGAAAATTTTAGCCGATTTCCAGATTCGATTTGACTAAATGATTCGTTAATTATTTGATTACTAATTAGATAATCTTTAACTTTTTCTATTTTATTTGATTCAGATATTTCTTTGAATCTAATAATTCAAGTAGATTTACTTTTGAAAGTTATAAAATATTTCTTTTTGAATTTACAATTTTTTTCGAGTTCTTAAAAAATGGATTCAAAAAAGGAAGGGCACTTTCGAGGACAACAAAGGAAAGTTTAGTTTCCATTTTCCAAACTATTAAAAAATTAAAATCATCTTTTATTTTTTTCCTTTTCTAGTAGCTTTCTGTGGGAAGAGTACAGTTTAGATATATGTCAAGGTTTCAGATAAAAAAGAAATAAAATTTTGATCTGAATCCCGTTTCTCAACCAATTTTTGAAAAAATTCTATTTCTGATAATGGAACACAATTATACAACAACAACAAATATCCAGTGGAATCCCACAAGTGGGGTTTGGGGAGGGTGTACCTTACCACTACCTCACAAGGTAGAGAGGTTGTTTCTTGGGAACCCTCAGCTCAAAAGCCCATAAGCAGAATAAACTAGATATGAAGAAAAGGGAAAAGAAAATAAAAAGGAGACAGAAAGAACGAGTAATAACGAAAAACCCATGATAGTATGTAAATAGGATACAATCAACATATATGTGATGGATAATAACAATACCAGAATAAAAACATGACTAATCCTACTACCCTACTATCCCCCAAGGCCAAACATCTCCCTAACCCTACTAACATATTCGCCTACTACTCTAATTCGCGACCTCCACGCATTTCTATCTAAGGTCATGTCCTCGGTGAGATCAAGTTTTGTCATATCTTGTCTAATAACCTCCCTCCAATACTTCTTCGGTCTACCTCTACTCCTGCATGTAACTCCCAAATCCAATCTCTTGTACCTCCTAACATGAGCATTGGTACTCTTCTATGCACATGTCAAAACCAGCGCAGTCTCGCTTCCCTTATCTTATCATCCACAAAGGCCACCTCTAGCTTCTCTCGAATGGTCCATTCCTAATTTTATCATTCTTGGTATGACCACACATCCATATCACCATCTCATGTCTGTGACCTGCATCTTCTGAACATGTGCATTTTTTATTGGCCAACACTCCACCCATACAGCAAAGACAGTCTAACCACCATTATAAGTACATTTAATCTGCATTTCTCTCTTCCATTCCTGAAAATCTTTAGATCATTTAGAAAGTTTCAAGAATAACATACGCCCGATATTTTTGGATATTATCAATGAAGGTAAAATAATAAATTTTATTATCATACAAATCTATCTCATGTAGAAGATAAATAAGTTCATTTATTTAGTTCTATGTTTTTACACTTATTCTTATTATACGTACTCAGTTAGATTTAGATATATAGATGCGTAGATCTATACTAAGAATTTCAATTTCTATTAACAATAAATATTATGTAATTGGAATTCAAATTCTTAATTTAGTAGTAGTAATAATAATAATAATAATAGATACAAATAATAAATCAAGGTACCCCTTCTATGACAAATTTGAACCTTCCATCTATTTTTGTGTTGTTAATAGGCCTAGTCTTTCCAGCAACTGCAATGACTTCTTTATTTCTTCATGTTAAAAAAAAAAAGATTGTTTAGATCCATCGGGACCCAGTCTCATCCATTTTAAAAAAAAATATGAACTTGTATCATAACATAGATATCTATTTCTTGGAATATAGTGTAACATGAGATGAAATTCCGAGACAGTGATTCAATACTTAAAATAATTTCACTCCAGAAGCTATACAGACTATACCACCTTGTACGGACCGTATACTTGGCCGTACTACTTTACTTAGGCTTAAAACTATGGAGTCTCAAGCCCAAGGCTCCCATACGGTCCACCATATGGTCTGTATGGTCTCATACGGCCCGTGTGGGGTCCAAGTGTGGTATGCCTTTGCTTAAAACTACACACCAAGACTTGTACAACCCACATTAGGCTAAGGGTCACTCCAAGGAGGCCTCATACGATCTGTATAGCTTCACATAGACTGTGAGGGCTCCTACATAATGTCATATTGGTCCAAAACATTATGAAACCAAATTTCTCAAGCTCTAATGATCGTACAATGTTTGGGTCCTTACATCATCCCCCCTTGGGAACATTCATCGTCAAATATGCTAGAACAAGGCTTGAAGACTTGATTTAGAATGTGGAACATCCAATCACAAGATACAATGCATTTTCATTACTTGTAAATCATAAAGTCATTAAAACTAATATTAAAACATACTCAAATCATTTAAAACATCATAGAAATCATTTTGGTGCACATGTATGCATTTCATGTAATGAAACTCAAGAGTGAAGGAATTAGGAGCACTTGAAAAAGCAAGAACCTAATACCTTAGGCTTGCGTAAATAGGTAAAGATGGGGATATCGCTTCATCATGTCCAGCTCCGCCTCCCATGTAGCATTGTCCACATGGTTATTTCTCCAACGTACTTTAACCGAAGCCACGTCTTTATTATGAAGCTGCTTCACTTGCCTATACAAAATCTCAACTAGGACTTCCTCATAAGACAAGTTCTCCTCAACCTCCACACCATCCAAAGGCAGAATAGTACTAGGATCACCAACCAACTTCCTCATCATAAACCCATGGAACACCAGGTGAATAGAACTTAAATCCAGGGGCAACTCCAACCTATAAACCATACTCCCAATCCGCTCAAAAATGTCATAAAATCCTACATATCGGGACTTAGCTTGCCATTCTTGCCAAAAGGCATCACACTTTTAATAGGTGAGACCTTCACATACACCCAATCACCAACATGAAACTCAAGATCCCTCTTCCTAACATCCGAATAGGACTTTTGGCGACTTTGGGCACACTTTAACCTGTCTCTAATCAACTCCACTTTCTCCATAGTCTCCAATACTAAATTTAGGCCAATCAAAGAAATCTCTCCCAACCCAAACAACCCTACTGGAGATCTACATCTCCTACCCTGTAAAGCCTCAAACGGTGCCATGCCAATGCTAGTGTGAAAGCTATTATTATAAGCAAACTCGATAAGTGAAAGATGATCATCCCAATTAACTTTGAATTACAACACACATGCCTTCAACATGTCCTCCAAAGTTTGAATGGTCCTCTAAGCCTATCCATTGGTTTAAGGATGAAAGGCAGTACTCAACTTCAACTTAGTACCAGGTCCTCTTCGAAACAATCTCCAAAAGTGGCAAGTAAATTGGGTGCCATGATCCGATATAATAGACCTAGGCACAACATGCAACCTCACCAACTCTTTGATGTACAACCTTGCATCGTCCTCGACACCAAAGGTCGTCTTGAGCAGTAGAAAATGACCCGACTTAGTCATCTTATCAACAATAACGCATATTGAGTCAAATTGTCTTCTGGTCCAAGGCAAACCTACCACAAAATTCATGTTCACATCTTCCCACTTCTAAGTAGGGATTTCTATATCTTGAGTCAAACCACTGGGCCTTTGATGCTCTACCTTCAGTTGTTGACAATTAGAGCATTCAGATATGAACTTGGCTATATCATTCTTCATACCATGCAACCAATACACTTCCCTCAAATCTTGATACATCTTAGTAGATCTCGGGTGAGTAGAGTAATGAGAGTTATAGGCTTCACACATGATCATTCTCCTAAAATCCTCCACGTCGGGGACACAAAACCAATCTTGACACCTAAGCACACCATCTCCCCCTTGGCAGAACACCTCTATCTTCTTTTTGGCAACCAATTTCTTCAACTCAACAAATGATTGATCTAGATCCTTCTTAGCCTTTACATCAACAACCACCGAAGATTCATCCCCTTTATGAACATAAATACCACAATCATTAGAGTTGTCTAACCTAACACACAACCTAGCCAAACGGTGAACATCTCTTTCTAGCTCTCTCTTCCCCTCATCAACATGAGCCACACTTCCTATAGATTGCCTACTTAGATCATCAACTACAACATTTGCCTTGCTTGGATGATATATTACACTCATATCATAGTCCTTAAGGAGTTTCAACCACCTCCTTTGTCTCAAGTTAAGATCCCTTTAGGTAAACACATATTGCTAAATCTTATGATCAATGAAAAGATCAACGAAACCCTATGCAAATAGTGTCTCCAAATCTTCAAAGCGAAAACCACCGCCGCTAACTCAAGATCACGAGTCGGGTAATTGGGCTCATGCACCTTCAATTTCCTTGATGCATAATCTACCATCGTACCGTGTTGCGTAAGCATACTGCCCAACCTAATCCGAGAAGCATCACAATAAATCACAAACCTATCTAAGGCATACAGTAAAGTGAAAATAGAAGCTGATGTAAGCCGATCCTTCAAGGTCTGAAAACTCTTCTCACATTAATCTAACCACACAAACTTAGCCTTCTTTTGTGTCAACTTAGTCAATGGAGATGAAATAGATGAAAAGCCTTCACAAAAACTCCTTTGATAACCATCCAACCCAAGAAAACTCTAAATATCCGAAAGAGTCAATGGTCTAGGCCAATTTTTCACGGCCTCAATTTTCTTCGGGTTCAACTTAATACCATCACCGGACACTACTTGACCAAGAAAAGCCACCACACCCAACCAAAACTCACATTTGCTAAACTAAGCATACAACTTCTTCTCCCTCAAAGTTTGAAGAACCACCTCAAATGACCCATATACTTCCATTCACTTCAGGAATAAATAAGGATATCATCGATAAAGACAACCATAAAACTATCAAGGAATGGCTTGAACACCTGATTCATAAAATCGATAGACACGACTGGAAAATTAGTCAAATCAAATGATATCACCATAAATTTAAAATGCCCATACCTAGTCCGAAAAGACGTCTTGGGAATATCACACTTCCTTACCTTCAACTGATGATAACATGAACGAAGTTCAACCTAAATGGATAGCCCCTTGAAGTTGATAAAACAGATTTCTGCCGACCATAAAGGAAAAAACTCTTATGCCCGCAGAAACATGATATATGTATATATCAATTTTAGCAATTTTCAAATATATCAGGATCTCTTGATGGCAGAAATGTAGTCGGTGAATATATATATATATATAGTGGAATCGTATTAAATAAAGAGTATGTTATTATTTTATATTTAACCAATTTGATGAATTACTCCTGAAGGTTGACATAAAACTAGTGCTAATTCACCTCAAACTAGTGCTAGTTGATGAGAGTTACTTCGAGAAACAAAAAAGTAAAATCTAATTTCTCTGGGGTATTATATCAATTCTAATAAAATGCAATCGAGTAAAGTATAACTTGGTGATCAGACGATATATGGATAGAATTATAATGGAGTCTCGAAAAATATGTAATTTCTATTTTCCCAAGTAAAGCTCTTTACATTGCAATGCCTATTATATCATCTTGGCCTTTCATATGTGGAGACAGAAGAAAGCGTCCATAATAAAGACGTTTACTGTCTTCGTAAGAAAGATAATAGTATACCACTTCGACGAAAGGCTCGTAATGATGCATCTCTTATGAGACCAAGACTTTTTATCATGACTTCTGCTCGTTGCATACCTTGATCCACTAATGTATGGATAGCATTTGCTGCTGCGGTTTGAGCAGCAAATGGTGTTTCTCTTTGCATACCTCTGAATCCAGAAGTAGCAATTGCGGACCAAGAATATATTCGAATTTGTACATCTATAACAGTGACAATGGTATTATTTAAACTTGCTTGAATATGAATAACTCCCTTTGGTACTCTACATGCACCCTTACGTGAAACAATACGTCCATTCCAACATGATCTAATTTTTTATATAGCTTTTTTCATATTTTATCATCTTGTAAATATGAGTCAATGATATATGGATATATCCATTTCATGTCAAAACAGATTCTTTATTTGTACATTGACTCTTTTGGCAAGTCTGATTAGCCCTGTCTTTGTTTATGTCTTGAGTTAGAGCAAATTACTATAATGCGCCCCCGCCGACGGATTAGTCGACATTTTTCACAAATTTTATAAAGAAAGTTATTATTTTTATATTTCTTATTCCTTATCTTAATTTTGAATCTATTTCTTGGAAGAAAATATGTTTCTTGAAATTGTTCATCTCGAATTGTATTCCCATGAAAGGAATGGTGAAGTTGAAAACTAATCATCAAATCTTTGTTGCGGAGTTAATAAATTATATGTCCTTTGTTTGACTCATAAGGACTTACTTCAATTTTAACTCTTATCTCCTGGCAGTATTTGTATAAAACAAAGTTCCTTTGAGGTCTCAACTACTGCGAAAGATATTAGACACCCCCTCCCCCTTTTTTGTTTTTCAAAAATTTCACAAATAGAAAGTTTCGAAGCCAATTTGGATACTATAAAGGATTACCAGATATAACACAAAATTTTTCTACCTATTCCTTCTAGTTGAGCCTCTAGATCTGTCACTATACCTCAAGAATTAGAAAGAATTACAATCTATATTCCACCTAAAATTCACAGAGTTCATTGATAACTAGAATAGATTCATAAACGGGTGCTTGTGGAGGCTGATAAGCCAATGCATTCACACGCTCCTCAGTCTGTTTCATCAACAACCCCACATTGGTACTAATCTAAGCAAGCTCTTGCATCATCTCCTCATTTATCTTTGCCTGCGCCGATTACTACTTACTAAGAATGAGCTTTTAGTTGTTGACTTGTCTCTCATCCCCCGTGCATGGTTTGTCTTGACCACTCTTTATAACCTTTCAGTTATCATCGAAAATGGACAATCTAAAAATGAGCCCCCCATGATAGTGTCGGCAATAGCTTCGCTATTTTCATCTAGGGCTTGATAGAAGATTTCCGCTAAGGCATTATCAATGATCTTGTGGTCAAGGACACTCCTCAGACACTTTTTGAATCTCTCTTACATATTACTGATCGAATCACCGGTCAATTGCTAGAAGTTGTTGATCTGATCCTTCAATTTCAACTTCTTTGACCTAGGAAAGAACCTCTTTAGAAAAGTCTTCTACATTTCCACCCAACTGGTGATTGAACTCTGTGGGAGCTCAGATAACTATAACATTGCTTCACCTGTTAGAGACATTTGGAAGACACGGAGCCCAATGGCATCCATGGACAGATTTTGGCTTTCCATCATGCTCTTGTAGACAAAGATAATATTGTGTAGATGGTTATGTGGATCCTTTGATGATTGGCCCGAAAACAACCCTCAGCTTTATAGTAGGTGAGGTAACCCAATCGAAACAATGAATTTTATATTATCATGTAGTGGAGGTAACACAATAGCTTCAGTGAGATCCATCGGCAGAGGATCAAGCCATTATTGATTCTTTGTGTTAGCCGCAGCTTGAAGATCCTGTGATAGTGGATTAGCATCCTCAAGTGGTGGTGGATTATTATTATTCTGATTTGGTGCTGCATTCACTGCATTATTTGTAGCATTGTTCATATTGTTTTGGGTTATTCTTCTCAGTGTCTTCTGGATCTCAAGGTCAAATGGAGCCAAGCGTTTGCCTCGACTATGAATGTTGGGCATACACTACACCAGTACGCTATAACAAAAAAAATAACAAAAAATGTAAAATGAAGGAAATAAGAATTAATTCCTGAATTACTCAATTTAAACCAGTCTAAAGTCGTATTCTCCAACAACTATGCCAAAATCTTGATGTCTCCTGAGCTATACCTTCTTTTTTAAGGTTTAATCGGTCGTTATTAAGATAAATAATCTAATCAAGGTTAGGATCAAATCTCACAGGGAATATGGTCTAGACATAGAGTAATTACAGACAAATCAACTGAATTAACATACTTATCTCCCGAAAGGGGGGGTTTGTAATTGTAAGAAAATAAACCTACACTAGAGGCAATTGATGTGAAATCGATGAGAGAAGTAACTAGGATATTGTATTCGCCATGAATTCCTAACTTAGTATCCCAGATAATCGTAGCCTTTTCTTGTGTGTAGCATGCAGAACGATAAGTTAAGTTTACGAAATCCTTTGATCCAAGCGAGAGGTAAATTTCACTATGTGATTTGATCCATCCCCGCAGTGTGACATTATTAACCCTTACCTTTTATTCCAGTACAACCTTCCCTTGATCCAGTTCGATTGATTAGACCAGAGGGATCACATCGAATCTTGTTGATTAATCATTTTTCTTTCATTACTACCTTGATCCAGTTAGTAAGAATTAGGTGAATTCTAACATTGGCAACCATTAAAAAAAAATCAAAACAAAGAGAATTAATTAATACATGCATGCACACTTTCAAAGAATTATGGATTATCTGATTTTGCGTTACTAGTTCTTCATGGTTCCTACAACATTAGTTGTGGATTTAGCTATGTATAATCATTATAGATGAAAGAATCATGGTATAGAATAACATAATTGAATGCTTACAATGAAGAAATTAAGAATAAGAAATCCAAAATTCTCCACAACAAATCACAATGTATTGTTTTCAATGTAAAAATCACAAATTATAAAGTCCCAAAAGTGTTTTTGTTCTCTCGTGTGTCTCTCTGTAAAAAAAACCTAAAAGCCTATTTATAATAATTAAAATACAAATCCAAAATGAAATAGGAAAACTGTGTTATGGGCCGTATAAGGATCCACAACCTGTACCTGTGCTTTGTACTCTACATTCTTCAAAAATTGGCTATCAATCTACAAGACCTTTCTAAGTGCCTTGTTCAGACTTACGACCCGTATAAGGTATTGTCTGATAACTCTTAAGAAATTCTTCAAACTCTGATCCTCCAGGCACGAAACCAATCCACAACTCATGAAAACTTCTGCGGCTCATTCGACAGTCATGGATGCAATTTCTGAAACTAGGCCCTTCATTGGATCTCACCCACAAAACCTCCCTATGGCTCGTGGAAGTATCCACGGCCCGTAGAGTGTCTTGTAAATCCTCAAAAACTTAACTTCTGCAGACTTTTGCCCAAAATTATGTCAAATATTGTAATCCTGCAAAATAAACATAAAAACACATCAAACCTACTAACAACGCTTTGAGAACACACAAAATTCTAAGTTTTAAACACCAAAAGTGTTGTATTTTGACAGTACATCATGTTTCCTTATGCATTATCTCATATTGACCTGCACCATATTCCTTGTGTATATTTAAGCTTATTTCACGACTCCTTAATATTATGTATACCTATATGTTATGTTTAATTGATGGCATTTCAATTTCATGTGTGCATTGCATCTCACATACTTAGTAGATTCCAACGTACTAACGTATATTTGCATGCATGATTTAATCATGTAGGGACAGGTATTCATCCACTAGCTCGTGGCTAGTAGTTAGCATTCGAGACTAGCTTATTGTTGTTATGAGCCCTTAGATCAGACTCTACCTATCTTCCACTCCTTTATGTACTTTTATTTTTGGACAATGTATATATGACCCTTTTGAGGCTTTTACTTTCTATGTTGTCTATTATGGATGTTCTTTTTATTCAATGAAAACCGACCTTACTGGTTACGTTCGTATGTAATAGTGGTATGCTTATGGACAATGATGTTTTTCCAAATTATCTGCTTTTTAATGTTGCTTCATTGCATAAGATGACCCATAGCCCTTTTTCCTTTTACTTTTCCATAATATGATTCTATTTAATGCCTATGAATGCTTGAAATGCTTAGATGTCTTAGGTGAGGTGCCTCCGGGTGTCTTATTCGCCGTGTGACGGCTAGACTCCAAGGTTGGGTCATTATAGAAGAGATATAAGAAAATTGTTCAACAAACCATCTTATAATTAGCTAAACTCAAGAAACTCCTAATATTAGTGAAAGAAATGTGTCTAGGCCAATTCTTAACTGCATCAATCTTTTAAGGTTCAACTCTTATCCCTTCACTCGTGACAACATGATTTAGGAATGCCACTAACCTCAACCGAAGTTCACACTTGCTAACTTAGCAAACAACTGACAGTACTTTAAAACTTGTAACATAATTCTCAAATGTTGCACATGATCCTCCTCATTTTGAGAAAAGACCAAAATATCATAAATGAAAACAACAACAAGTGTGTTCATATATTACTTAAACACACTCTATATTAGATTTATAAAAGTTGTTGGATCATTGTCAATCCAAAGACATAAGCACAAATTCATAGTGACTATATCAAGTCCTAAAAGCTATCTTTAGAATGTCACATTCTCTAACCTTGAGTTGAGGCATCCTAATCTAAGGTAGATCTTGAAGAAATAATTGACACCTTGAAGTTGATTAAATAAGTCATCGATTTTTATAATGGGATACTTATTCTGAATTGTATTCTTGTTTAGTTGTCGATAATCAACACATATACGGAGAGAACTATCATTCTTTCAAACAAAGAGAACTAGAGCACCCCATAAAAAAATACTTAGTCTAGTAAAATCCTTATCCAAAAGGTCTTTTAACTACTCTTACAATTTCTTAAACTCGGCTAGAGCCATTTAATAGTTATAGACTAAGTTTTAGAAAGAAGGTCTATGCCAAAGTCAAATTTCTTTTGGAAGGAATTATGGGAAAAACCTCAAGAAACACATCTAGGAATTTATTCACAGTAGGGGCACATTGAAGAGTTGCAGTTCTGGGATTAAAATCCTTAACTCAAACTAGATGATAGATACAATGTTCCAAAATCATATTCTGGCTTTAAGATAAGAAACTAATTGACCTATAGGCACTAAAATTGTACCCTTTCATTCTATAACTAGCTTATTAGGAAACTAAAATCTAACCTTTCAAGTTTGAGAATCAACTAAAGCATAAAATTTGTATAGCCAACTCATGCTAAGAATGATATCAAAGTCAAGCATATAAATCTCTACTAAGTTAGCTATATGACCTTAGGAAAGTCTGAGATCGGGGTAAGTTCAATATACCCATTTAGCTAAGACTGATTCAGCAACAAAAGTAGAGACAGGGAAAGGCTCATGTAAGATTTCGAGACTAACACCAAACCTCGTAGCAATATATAGGAGTCACAAAAGACAATTTTGTGACTAGATCTAGTAAAGTATAAACATCTAGATAAAAGACTTGTAACATACCTGTAACCAAATAGGAGAAGAAGCCCAATCCTAATGAGTTTTAAATGTGTTTACCCTTCCTCAGCATTGTCTACAATTAAAACTAGAAGAGGCACCCTACTGGGTCGGGCATCCTATAGAAGCACTAGGGTAAGCCTAAGAACGAATATCTCTACCCCTACCAGCCTATAAAGGGCAATATCTCAATTTGTGACCGATCTTACAACAACCAAAACTGTAACACCTGAGAAATTACTAAATTACCCCTAGAGGAGAGGCATGCATGTAACGTGTTTTCTCATGCTTAGATGGAAAATCTAAGACCAGATATATGATTAGCATGAAAGTTGAGTGGGAAAATGGTCTCAGTTGATTTTTAGAGAAACCAAATCAAAAGATAGTTTTTTGGACCGAAAACGAAAAAGAGTATAGGTGTGCTACAGAGGCGCGTCGCGCCTCTGTAGCAGAGCTAGACTTAATTTTTTTTAATTTTTCTCGACGAGATTGGAAAAGCGCATTCGGAAAAATTTTGGAAAAAAATACACTGGAGCACGCCTAGTCCGCGACACAGACTGGGCATTCCGAATTCAAAATTATTCTAATTTTTGTGAGAAGCACTCCAGATAATTCCCAACCCCTCCTAAACTCAAAGCACGATCAAAATAGGTCGTTTGAGCATCAAAAGGGTCTTAACCCCATTCTAAGTCCATCCTAAGTCTTGGGAAAAGGTTAGGGTTTGAGAAGAGAAGGGGTAGATTGGAGAATTCAAGAGTAAACTCTTGAAGATTGATCATTAGAGCTTCACACCAGGTATGTGAGGCTAAACTAAAAGCATGAGATTGTTCTCTCATGTCCCGCATAGATGGTCATAGAAGCGTTGAGAGTCTACTTACATGATTCTTGATGGTATTTCTTGAAAATTATATTAACGACATGTATTTTCCTATGTTGATGATCATCATAAACTTGTTTTCTTGAGTTGAATACTTTGCATGAGATATTGTATAACCCGACATGATTATTTTTTGAAACAACGCATGAATAAACTTAGGGATTGAGTCTAGAGCCTTGATTTGAGAATGTTGATTATGATTGTGATGTGAGAATGATGATGAATTGATAGAACTTGATAGTCCTGTGAGTCTCCATAAACGAACCCTTATGAATTTTCTATTCGATTGTTCCCTAATAATTGTTCTAAGCCTCGAGCTATTGATTGAGATATTGATTAGTGAGATGATTAAAGTTTCTATGAGACTGATTGAACGATAGTGCCTCCATGAGGCTGATTGAATGATTTGATTGAGATGGACTGATTAAGATGGATTATCTTATGAACATTGAGTCTTGGATGGAGTATCGAGCACCTAAAGAATAAGAGTTAATCCAACTCGCACTCGTCAAACTACATGGCCAAGCATAGGAGAGGATTAGAACCATCACATTACATTGTGGGTTCCTCTTGAGAGAGTCCCTGAAACAATAGAGGACTTGTTGATTGCCATCACCATTTTGGATTATCCATTATGGTTTCGATTCGTTCTCTACCATGAAAGTATAGAACAACCGTGGAAACACCGATGGGATATTGTACAATCCTTGTCTCATAAGTAATTGTTATCGGATAAGAGAAACTCCCAGAAAGTTCCCATATTGAGTACCCTGAGTCGAGATGAAATGAGATGAGATTGGTTGAGTTGAGTTCCATTGAGTTGTGCTTGATTTAGTTGGATAATGTTTGATTGGTTGATGGGTCAATTTCCTACTCTTTATTTTTGCTTTAGATAGACATTTGATATTCCAATTTGATGATTATTCCGAGTTGCTGTTATTCCATATTATTCTACATGTTTCTGTTTCACTCAGCTATTTTACATTCCATACATTTCACGTACTGATATCATTCAGCGATGCATCATTTTATGATGCAAATGCAGGGATTAGAGATCATCAACAGGCGTATCATTGAGGATCTGAGACATTTAGATGACTGGTGAGCCTCCTCTACTTTGACGGATTCATTTTCTTTATTTCATCTTGCTTTAGAGTTAGGCTTGATTAGCTTTATCTTAAATTGAAGTAGCCATGGGTTTGTCATTGGCACCACTTGATAGTGATAGAGGCTTCGTAGACTAGAGTTGGATGTTGATTGTTAAGATTGTGAGCTAGTTCTTTCTACTAGCCTTTTATTATTATATTATTTTGAGAAACTAATGAGATGTGCCCATTCATTCTCCTTAGTCTTCCACTGATTGTCTTGAGTTATTTGATTGAATCAATGTGATGAGGCCAAGTGATTCGCTTGGGGACTAGCAATAGTCTCTAGGTGTCAGCCATATCTAGGGTACCCTCCCGGAGTGTGACAAACTTGGTATCAGAGCAGAGAGTTCAAGAGTCCTAGGGAGTTTATGAGGCCGTGTCTAGTAAAGTCTTTATTATTATTGGGAAGAGCTCCACAACAATAATTTGGAGGCTATACGTCGTTTAGGAATTGTTTCACTTCTTTCATGTTCTAAATCATGCAATAGAGTTATGCTCTATGAGAGGTTCTCTTCTAATTCATGCTTCGCGTGTTGCTAGTTATGAGCATGCCTCCCAGAAGAGCCGTTAGAGATAAAGGACTTCTTACCAGACATAATGTTAACCCATCTGAGCCTCAAGGACATGAGGAGCCCGTGGAGCCAGCTGTCCCTGTTGAGCAGCCCCCACAGGATGAGGTCTCCAATATTGAGCTGCGCCAAGCTATTCAAACTCTAGCCCAGACTGTCACAACACCTGCTGCGAGACAAGGAGCGGGTCAACAGGATGTACAGGACACATCTAGGGTCCAGAATTTCTTTAGGATGAATCCGCCTAAGTTCACAAGGTCTGTATCCACCGAAGATCCTAAGAACTATGTGGAGGAGCTTCAGAAAGTGTTCCAAGTGATGGATGTGGCTCATATGGACAGAGTTGAACTGGGTGCTTACCAACTCAAAGGTGTGGCCTGACTATGGTTTGATCAATGGAAGAAGAGTAGAGGAGAGGATACCTCATTGTTGACTTGGGCAGTGTTCAAGGAAGCCTTCTTGGGGCACTTCTTCCCAAGAGAACGAAGAGAGTCCAAGGTAAAAGAGTTCCTGAATCTGAAACAGGGCTCTATGACTGTGCAAGAGTATGGGTTGAAGTTTAGTCAATTGTCTCGATATGCTACGGATATGGTCGCTGATATGAGGGGGAGAATAGGAATATATGTGGATGGGCTAAATTGGATGAATAGAGGGCCAAAAAGAGATGGGAGGGGAGCAATGCTCATGAGTGATATAAATATTGGGAGATTGATGACGTTTGTGCAACAGGTTGATAAGGAGAGGTAGAATGATAAAGAAGAGTTCAGAAATAAGAAGGCTAAAACATCTAGCCATGAGATTGGAAAGAAGGGGAACAGAAACAGATTTTAGACAAGGCTAGCACCATCATCTGCTAGTGCACCTGTGCCCAGAATCAGGAATGATCAAAGGTCCCAGAATGTTGGAGCCCATGGATCTCAGTCATAAGCTAGTGTGGCTTAAGGTTCACTGGGTAAACCACCATGTGGTAAGTTGCACCTGGGAAAATGTCGTGAGGGGAGTGATGTCTACTACAAGTATGGACAAGTGGGTCACTATCAGGAGAGTGTCCGAAGTGGGCTGATCGGGCTCAATCTACTGTACCAGCCCAATCTCTAAAGGAACCCAGAGAGGTACTACGTCAGGCACAAGCAGAGCTATAAATCGTTTGTATGCCATGGGTAGTTGCCAAGATCAAGAGAACTCCCCAGACGTTGTGACGGGTATGATTCGTGTCTTTTCTCTTGATTGTTATGTTTTTGATGGACCCTGGTGCCACATTATCTTTTATAACTCCTTATGTGGCCAGTATATTTAATAGAACCCTCGAGAGTCTTCCTGAACCCTTTGATATTTCTACTCCAGTGGGTGAGTCTATTCGAGCTGAGAGAGTCTACAAAACTTGTGTAGTATCCATCCATCACATGGATACGACTATTGATTTATTTGAGTTAGAGATGACTAATTTTTATGTGATCCGTGGCATTGATTGACTTGACGCCCGTTATGCCTCTGTTGATTGTAGAGCCCGAACCGTTAAGTTCCAATTCCCGAATAAACCAGTTTTTGAGTGGAAGGGTGATTCTTTTGCACCAAAGGGGAGATTTATCTCATACCTTAGGTGCAGAAAGATGATTTCCAAAGGTTGTATCTATCACCTCATGCGAGTTAAATCTGATGATGTTGAGTCTCCTACTCTTGAGTCAGACCCAATTGTGAATGAGTTTCCTAAAGTGTTTCCTGAGGATCTACCCAGAATCTCTCCTGACAGGGAGATTGACTTTGGGATTGATGTTCTTCCCAATACCCAGCCTATCTCAATTCCACCTTATAGGATGGCCCCCTCTGAGTTGAAAGAACAATTGAAAGATCTGTTTGAGAAGGTCTTTATAAGGCCCAGTATTTCTCCTTGGGATACCCCTTTCTTATTCGTGCGAAAGAAATATAGGTCTCTCAGAATGTGTATTGACTATAGGCAACTGAATAAGGTCATCATAAAGAATAATTATCCTCTTCCAAGGATAGATGAACTGTTTGACCAAGTTCAGGGTGTCTCTTGTTTCTCAAAGATAAACCTTAGATCTGGATACCACCAGTTGAAAGTGAGGGAATTTGATACCCTAACGACATCCTTTAGGATTAGATATGGTTATTTTGAGTTCTTAGTCATGTCCTTTGGGTTGACGAATGCACCTCCAGCCTTCATGGACTTGGTGAATAGAGTACTCAGACAATATCTTGATATGTTCATGATTGTTTTCATTGATGACATTTTGGTGTATCCGAGAGATGAGAAGGAGAATGCTAATCACCTCAGAGTTGTCCTCTAAACACTTAAGGACCATGCCTTGTACGCAAAATTCTCGAAATGTGAATTTTTACTTAGGTCAATGGCTTTTCTAGGCCACGTGGTTTCAGGTATTCAAGTAGATGCTCAAAATATTGAAGTGGTTAAGAACTGGCCAAGATTGGCCTCTCTGACTGACATAAGAAGTTACTTGGGGTTGGCAGGTTACTACCGCATATTTGTTGATGGATTTTCTTCCTTATCCGCACCATTGACTAAATTGACTCTGAAAAAAGGTCAGGTTTCCGTGGTCCGATGAATGTGAGAAGAGTTTCCAAGAGGTTAAGACGAGACTAACTACTACACCGATTCTGACCTTGTCTGTTGGGGTAGAGGACTTTGTAATCTATTGTGATGCTTCGAGAGTTGGATTGGGATGTGTGCTGATGCAAAGACGAAAGGTGATAGCCTATGCTTCCAGACAACTTAAGGTTCATAAGAGGAACTATCCAACCCATGATCTTGAGTTGGCAGCGGTGGTGTTTGCACTTAAAATTTAGCGCCACTACTTATATGGAATGTATTTGGAGATATTCACTGACCATAAGAGCTTGCAGTATGTCTTCAGTCCAAAAGAACTCAACCTGTAACAGAGGAGATGGTTGGAGTTGCTCAAGGATTATGACATGAGCATTCTTTACCATCCAAGTAAAGCTAACATTGTTAATGATGCTCTTAGTAGGTTGTTAATGGGTAGTACAACCCATGTTGAGGAGGGAAAGAAGGAGCTAGCTAAAGAAGTGCATTGATTAGCTTGATTGGGATTTCAACTGAGGGAGAATAATGAGGGAGGAGTTAATGTTCAGAATAGGTCAGCTTCATCCTTAGTTGTAGAGGTGAAGGAAAAGCAAGACCGAGATCCTATCATACTTCAATTGAAGGAGGTTGTCCACAAATAGAAAGTGATGGTCTTCTCCAAAGGGGAAGATAGAGTGTTGAGGTACAAGAGTAGATGGTACATTCCCGACGTTGATACTGTTCAATAGAGGATTATGACCGAAGCCCATAATTCTAGATATTCCATTTATCCTGGCTCTACCAAGATATACCATGACTTGAGAGAAGTCTATTGGTGGAGTGGGATGAAGAGGGATATTGTGGAGTTCATTTCAAAGTTTCCAATTTGCCAACAAGTTAAGGTTGAGCACCAAAGACCATGTGGATTGGCCCAGAACTGTGAGATCCCTGAGTGGAAGTGAGAGATAATCAATATGGACTTCATTACTATTCTACCGAGGTCTCGAAAGCAATATGATTCGATATGGGTGATTGTGGATAGGATGATCGAATCGGCTCACTTCTTAGCAGTTAAGACAACCAAAACCGCGGAAGAGTACACCAAGTTTTACATCCAAGAGATTGTGAAGTTGCATGGAGTTCCCTTGCCCATTATCTAGGATAGAGGAGCTTAATTCACCTCCCAATTTTGGAAGTCTTTCCAAAAAGGATTGGGTACCAAGGTGAATCTGAGTACAACTTTTCATCCACAGACAGATGGCTAGGAAGAGCGTACAATTCAAACGTTAGAGGATATGTTGAGAGCTTATGTTTTTGATTTCAAGGGACATTGGGATAATCACCTACCATTAATTGAGTTTGCATATAAAAATATTTATCATACAAGCATTCAAATGGCTCCCTATGAGGCTTTGTATGGGAGGAGATGTAGATCGCCAATTGCATGGTTTGAGGTTGGAGAAGCAGAGTTGATTAGGCCTGATCTTATCCACCAGCCAATGGAAAAGGTTAAGGTCATTATATAGAGGTTGAAGACTGCATAGAGTTGCCAGAAATCTTATGTTGATGTGAGAAGGAGAGACTTAGAGTTCGAGGTCAATGATTGGGTATACTTAAAAGTGTCACCTATGAAGGGTATCATGAGATTCAGGAAGAAGGGGAAATTGAGTCCTCGCTATATTGGTCCCTATCAGATTGTAAAGAGGACTGGGAAGGTTGCTTACGAGTTGGAGTTGCCTTCCGAGTTAGACGCAATTCATCTTGTGTTCCACGTCTCGATGTTGAAGAAGTATTTGGGAGATCCTGCCTTGGTGATCCCTATTGCGAGTATTGGAATGAAGGATAGCTATTCCGACGAAGAGATTCTGATCCAAATCCTTGATTGTCAAGTTCACAAGTTGAGAACCAAGGAGATAGCCTCAGTCAAAGTCCTGTGGATAAATCAATTCATTGAGGAAACCACATGGGAAGCTGAGGAAGAGATGAGAGCTAAATATCTACACCTATTCGTGCCCAATGATAAGAATGTTGAAGGTAATTTCCTTACCCTTAACTTAATTTGATTGATCTATACTTGAGTTGATATGTCTATTCTTGAGTCTGAATAGAGTTGATTGAGATTGATGAAGAGTCGAGAGTTCGATTGATAGATATGAGTATTGAGATGAGTCTTGAGTCTATTTGTGCCTTGATATCCACCTTTAATCATCATTCGAGGACGGATGATCCCGGGGGGAGATTATGTAACACCTAGTGAATTACCGAAATATCCATAGAGGAAAGGCATGCATGTGATGCATCTTTCCATGCTCAAATGGAAAATTCGAGACTAGATATACAATCAACATGAAAAATTGAGTGGAAAATGGTCTCAGTTGATTTTTAGAGCAACCAGATCAAAAGATAACTTTTTGGATCGAAAACGAAAAATAGTGTCGGTGTGTGACAGAGGCGTGTCGTGCCTCTGTAGCGCAGCTAGGCTTAATATTTTTCAATTTTTTTGGATGGGATTGGAAAAACTCATTCGAAAAAATTTTGAAAAAAATACACGGTAGTGTGCCCAATCCGCGACGCGAACTGGGTAATTCAAAGTCAAAATTATTTTAATTTTTGTGAAGGGCACTCTAGACAATTCTCAACCCCTCCTAAACTCGAAACATGATCAAAATAGGTTGTTTGAGTGTAAAAGGAGTCTTAAACCCCATTCTAAGTCCATCCTAAGTCTTGGGAAAAGGATAGGGCTTGAGAAGAGAAGAGAGAAGCGTAGATTGGAGAATTCAAGGGTGAACTCTTGAAGATTGATTGTTAGAGCTTCAAAGAAGGTATGTAAGGCTAAACTAAAAGCATGAGATTGTTCTCTCATGTGCCCTATAGATGGTCATAGAAGAGTTTAGAGTCTAAAGAGTCTATATACATGATTCTTGATGGTCTTTCTTGAAAGTTATATTAATTACATGTATTTTCCTATGTTGATGATCATCATAAACTTGTTTTCTTAGGTTGAATATTTTGCATGAGATATATTATAACCCTATATGATTATTTTTTAAAGCACACATGAATGAACTTAGGGATTGAGTCTAGAGCCTTGATTTAAGAATGTTGATTGTGATTGTGATGTGAGAACGATGATGAATTGATAGTCCTATGAGTCTGCATAAACAAACCCTCATGAATTTTTTATTTGATTGTTCCCTAATAATTGTTGTATGCCTCAAGCTATTTATTGAGATGTTGATTGGTGAGATGATTAGAGTCTCTATGAGACTGATTGAATGATAGTGCCTCCATGAGGCTGATCGAATGATTTGATTGAGATGGATTGTCTTGTGAACATTGAGTCTTGGGAGAAGTATCGAGCACCTAAAGAGTAAGAGTTAATCCAACTCGCACTCGTGAAACTATGTGGCCAAGCGTAGGAGAGGATTAGAACCATCACATTACATTGTAGGTTCCTCTTGAGAGAGTCTAGAGGACTTGTTGATTGTCATCTCCATTTTAAATTATCCATTATGGTTTCAATTTGTTCTCTATCTGGCAAGTATAGTGCGGTCGTGGCATCACAAGCGAGATGTTGTATAATTACTGGCTCATAAGTGATTGTTGTCGGATAACAGAAACTCCCAGAAAGTTTTCACATTGAGTACTCTGAGTCGAGATGAGATGAGATGAGATGGGTTGAGTTGTGTTCCATTGAGTGGAGCCTGATTTGATTGATGAAGTTTTATTGGTTAATGGGTCACTTGTCTACTTTTTCATTCTTGCTTTAGATAGACATTTGACGTTTCAATTTGCTGATTGTTCAAAGTTGATATTGTTCTATATTATTCTACCTGTTTCTGTTTCACTCAGCTATTTTACGTACCTTACATTCTACATACTGACGTCATTCAGGGTTGCATCATTTTATGATGCAAATGCAAGGATTAGAGATCATCAACAAGCGCATCGTTGAGGATCTGATACATTTAGCTGATTGGTGAGCCTTCCCTACTTCGGAGGATTCATTATCTTTATTTCATCTTGCTTTAGAGTTAGGCTTGATTAGCTTTATCTTAACTTGAGGTAGCCATGAGACTGCTATTGGCACCACTTGATAGTGATAGAGGCTTCATAGACTAGAGTCAGATGTTGATTGTTAAGATTGTGAGTTAGTTCTTTCTACTAGCCTTTTATTATTATATTATTTTGAGAATCTAATGAGATGTGCCCGTTCATTCTCCTTAGTCTTCCGCTGATTGTCTTGAGTCATTTGATTGAATGAATGTGATGAGGCCTAGTTGTTCGCTTGGGGACTAGCAATAGTCTCTAGGTGCCATCTCTAGGTGCCAACCACGTCTAGAGTACCCTCTGGGGCGTGACAAAAACATGCACTAGAACTAGTTAAGTATCTCCCGGATAGCTCCTGCCGCACTTCTGACATATAAGAAAATAACTCAACTAGAAACATCACCCTGAGGCTTTGGGTTAAACATCCTATTTTGTTGAACTTGGGCACTAGGGCACTAGCAACGGATGGAGCTAGGACTGAGAACTCCTAGAAAATTGAGAATAACCACTTCTAGGCCTCTAATGAGAGTAACTACCACTATTGATTTGAGCCCTCTTGGTCTCCCTAGCACTCTCGTTGATCTTCTCTTCCTCAATCTATTGTGAATAAGCCATCAACTGTGATATACCCATCTCTTTGATTAACATAGAGGTTTTTCACTCCTTCACCACCAACCTTAAGACGCCATAAACAAATTTGCTCGTATGATCCTGAAATTCATCCACCAAAGTTGGAGCATACTTAGAGAGTTGAGTAAACTTTAAAGAATACTTGTGCACCAACATATTTCTTTGCTTTAAATTAATGAACTCTTAGAACTTTTCTTTCGTCAAATCTAGTGGGAAAAATCTGTCTAATAAAGTACCTTCAAGATTAACTAATCCACTAGGCCTTCATCCCTTTCTCTATTCTCCCTCCATTCATTTTAGTCAATAATCGCCTAAGTCAACACTCACAATCAACAACACTCCTATAATATTGACAATCTTCTTGAAACTCTTTATGAACTCTTGTAGATCCCTATCCATTCTCGACCGATGAAATGCTGAAGTGTTCATGCGAGTGAAATTCCAAATCTTAGGAGTAGCTGTATTCACTAAGGGGTTAATTGAGACCATAACTTTTTAATTATTTTGAACGGTCATAGCTTGGGCCAGCACTTGAAAGTAGCCCTAAATTCTACATGAGAGACTTACTCTAATTACTTGATGTGCTTGTTGCTCTTGATTAGCATTTGCATACATGTTCTTTTTCAATGGAGCTCTTTGCAAAGGCATGAATATGAAATGTATAGAACAATATTAAAAGGGAACTTTATAGAGTTCAACTCTATCACATGACATAAGATTACGAAGAAAGTAAAATACTTTCTAAATGCCTCATAGCCTCTTACTTATAGATATGGCACACTTTACACTCATGAACAAGAATTTCCTTGATGTGGCAATAAAACACCTAAGGACACTTAAACTTTAATGCTTTAATATCAAATTTTTCAAGACCCAAAGTTGCCCCATAGTCGTAAAACGACACTCTAAATTCTGAAGGACCCCAAGAGAATCATATGGCACAACATAAACTTAATGAATATAAAGAAACCATATGAAGCATAAGCAAAGCAAAAGTAGTCTAAACAATCCAATGAGATAGAAGATAGTCTAAGCAACAACATCTATCCAAAAGCCCCTACTACATTGATAAGTTACTAGGACAGACTCTAGCTA
This sequence comes from Solanum rostratum, assembly GCA_029948455.1. Classification (NCBI taxonomy): domain Eukaryota; kingdom Viridiplantae; phylum Streptophyta; class Magnoliopsida; order Solanales; family Solanaceae; genus Solanum; species Solanum rostratum. Next base: position 25,260,906 of record CM057045.1, read on the forward strand.
AACTCGAAGTTTGAAATAAAAAATGAAAGAAGTCTAACCATAGATGTAAGAGCGTGTCCATAAAATATGAGGACTCACCAATAGGAAAGGCTGACAGGATCCAATACTAATCTCGAGCCTGATAAGTAGTGCCCACATTTATATTATAAAATAATACAAACAAAAGAATTTGGCGATCAGTTATGGAATATATTGAGTATGAAGATTATGTAATAACATGATATAATAACATAATAAATCTGAAAAATATTAATGCAATGATCAAGTATCAGATAACATGAAAACTGCTAATTGAAATTAAAATAACTCATACAAGGCTGATGCATATTTTTGAAAAGTCATATCATAAACTGAGTAATAGATACCGCTAACTGACATAAATCATGTGAGATATATCATGGAGTCTAGTGTCTTGCTCACTCTAAGAAGATGTTATCCTACTTGTCAAGGTAAGGACCTGAATCATAAGCTTAAGTGGACTCACTAGCTATCCTTATCTAATGGAGACATCCTACTGTAGCACATAGTTTGAAACCTCAATGATCGTTGCTAGTTCAAATCAATGCTAGGTAATACTCTCCTATAGAAATAGTCATGTATAATCATAATCATAACTTTTAAAAAAAGGAAAATAATCTAGTAATACCCATATTTTTTTATGAAAGTCTCAAATCATAATAATAACTCCTTAACTATGTCAAAATCTCATGGTGAGAAGACTTCGATTGGAAGAATTCTCAACTCATAATATCATAATGAGAGTTTATTTCGATTGAAAATAATCTAAATTCAGAAGTTCCTAACGAGAATGCTTCAATTGGAAGAAAACCTAAATTTTATGAGACATAATAGTACTTATTCAAAATCACCTTAAGTACATACTTTCCTTTAAATCTCAGCTCATATATGTCAACATAGTTGAATTTATAATCATATATACTTGCATGGCATGGGCTCATGAAAATCATCTTGAAAACATGAAACTATACTTGAATCATGTATAGTAAGACTTGAGAGGAATTAAATGCAATTGGCTAGAGTCCATATGAAATCAAAGAAACCCTACATGAGTTTTAATCATAATTTATAAAATTAAGTGTATTTTTGGGACTTCATTGATGGGAAAACATGGATGAATTGTCTACACGCTTCAAGTGAATCTCTAGCTTGAAATCTAGAAAAAGAGATTTGACTTGAAGAACCCTAGAATTTCACCTTGATCTTGTCTTGAGATAAAAATTCTAGAGAGAGAAAATTTTAATTGAATTGGGAGTGGAGTGAATAAGGGGCTAGACTGATAGAAAATCATGTATACCTACTTAGAATAGGCCAAAATAATTTAGACTTATGTATTAAAAGAATAAGAAATATCCAAAATACTCCCAAAAAAATTGACAAGCAGGTTCACAGTCCATGTATACGGTCCAACAACGTATCATGTATCATACAAGTGTTCTTAGGTATAGATTTCTGAAAGTTGACTTGTATGGAAAGGTCTATGGATCATACAACTCTGCAAGAGTTATGGTGAGATTTTTGGATCTTTGGGGGTCAAGTTTACAGATAAGTCATGATTCGTGTATCCTAGTAACTTTTTAGTTACGCTCTATGGATCACCTTTACGAGTTCTGATTCTCTTCATGGTCCGTACAAGTGTCCATACAAATTCCTCATTCTGCAATTCTTGCACCACCTTATTTTTATGTACATCTTTTCTTTTCAACTCAAATTTTAAGCTTTTGGGGAATTACATAGCGTTCTCTGATTTTGATGTTTTCTTTGAATATGGATAAAAGAACATTACCTTGGACTCATCTGTATATCTTCCTTCGAAACTAAACCCCAAAGATGTCTCTTTTCGAATCAAAGTCATAGCATACATAATTTATACCACTCTTCTCCCTTGTGTAGGAGTCACATTCCACTCTTACTCTTTGCAACACTCTGCTCATCTTTTGTCCCCTATTCAAGTGCAAAATCAAACTTTCCTTTTTTGTCCTAAGCTTTATGTTGGATTCTCCTTTAGACCCCTACAGTATTCCTTGAGGGATGTTAATCACTTACATATCAAAAGCAAATAACATTTTCCTAGATGATTTTCCTTCCCTACCTATCAAATAATATTATAACTCTATGGTATTTGTTAATATTGGGGACGTTCGCTCCAATAATTTTTGGTCTCTCAAATCTAATGTTGAGGGAACAATTGCTCCTTCGTCTTTGAAGTCTAAGCCCTCTTCTTCATTTTAATCCAAAATGTTAGGGAATATTCTAGCAAAGCTCTCAAAGATGGATGAAAAATTAAAATCCCTCCAAGACCTTCTTATAACTTCTCATTTCATATGGTTAAAATTAAAGACACTACAAAGAAGACAGGTAATAATGCAACAAAAATTTTCTTCAAGTTGGATCAAATCGTCAAAGAAGATGTCAAAGTAACACATCAAGTTCAAATCAATATTTAAGCGATAACCGACTCTAACTCCACACAATTTGCTACCCTGAAGACTACCATCGTCAACACTTTGACCTACTTTCTTTATTATCAACATTAATTTCTTCTTTCAAGACTATTTTCTTCAAGATTATTTTTTGTTATAATGATTTTCTACTATATGAAGCTGAGCATGAAATCACTGGATCTTTGCTTTATTTTTGTCCTTCCATTTATCCTATGTGAATTCTTTTATACAATTAATTATTTATCTTATTTTGTTGATATTGTGTGATTTAGCTGAGTATATCCCAATGTGTGATTTAGTATAATTGTTTATCTACTTTGCTTTGTGTATGCTCTTTTCTTTTGTCGATATAAAGAAGGAGAAAATTAATGACAATCCATTCATTTATAATTTTTGGAAAGACAATTAATTTACAAACTAAGTGGGAGTCAATTGACATAATCTTTTGGAAAGTCAATAGATTTACTAACTCGAAAGGAGTCAATTAGTATCATGACCTAAGCTGTGTCCTAAGTGTGACACGATGATCAAAATCTTGAAAGATCCCAATCAAACCTCTTAGCATAAAATTAAAGAAATATACCAAAGAAGCATAAATAAAGCCTTAAAAATCTCAATAGAACAAGTTGGATCAGCGCAATCAAATAAATAGTCTTACACTTTCTTTGTCTGTACTGACTTTAAAGTCATATTCCTTGCTCACCAACATAAAAAAATAACGTAACTATCATAAGCTGGGAAAAGTAAATAGCATAACAAGTTCATTCCTGAATCATGAGGACTCACCAAAGCTAACTTCGAGCAATCACCGACTAGCCACGAGAATGTGATGGAGTGTAAAATCCTAAATTGTGATATAACGTAGGCATATAATTATGTTCTAAGCTTTGAATGTACTAATTGTGTGAGCAATGTATGCTATGTATAAATAGCATGAAGTAGATAGTGCATGAGTCATAAGATGCAAGACCATAATAGAATAGACATGAGGTAAAATATGAGATAAGACATAGTTAAAAATCATATGATCAAGCATCAAATCATAGTAAAACTTACAGATAAACTTATTCATCTTGTGGGATATCAACCTTAACCGATAAAAAAGACCATGCGATCTATGATATGAAATGTGATGTAATTTTCACATTGAGAAGGGAGAGGCTACTTTGCCAAAGTAGACGAGTCAAAGTACACTTTGTGATGGTACATTCAATCATTCATTCACCATGAGCTATATGTGGATCCATTAGCTAAGCCTATAAGGCAAAACTATGGCGGCACATAGTTTTATACATGAGGTTGCTACTAGAATTTCCTTAGAAAGATAGCCTTAATGTCTTCTGAATTGAACCCCATCTCAAACCTTCTCAGTTCTAAATCAAATTCTAATGGAATAGAAAATAATAGTACACTAAAATTATGAAAAGTACATTATAACTTGAGTCATTGAAAATCATCATTTGTATCGAATAACTCATTGAAACCTTGATGATCCATCCAACATGAGAATTGTCCTTATCACATCATTGGATATATGATTAGGTTAGAAAATCCTTTCACCAACATTCCTCCATTTATTTAGGACTTTCATAAATCATACATAAGTGTTATCATAAAACATGGATGAAGACCTCTTTCATTCATGATCATAGTTTATCATAGGTTAGGGTAACTTTCATGGTTCCATGATCAATCATTCTAAAAATATATAATCTAAAGAAAAACATGCATAATTGCAATGAAAATCATCAACTGATATCATAATTGTAGAAACCCACATTGATAATATGAACCTTAGAATATCTTGTAGAGAATATACTTGAAATTCATCAATTCATATTGAAGTAGAACTAAAATCATAGTATAAATTATAATTTATGAAATTGAGTAGAAATTATGAAAACTCATAAAAATACATACTTGAAATTTATAAAAAAGAATAAAGAACTCTTTGAGCTCCATAGGTGGAAAGGGCTTGTGGATCAATACCCACATACCTTCAGTTCTTTACTTGAGAAAACCTCAATGAAGACATTGGAAGCCCTAGATTGATCTTCATAGAGATTTATACACCTTTTTAGAGATAGAATTATTTTTTGGTAGTAGGTGGGTTATGAGAGAATGAAGAATATTTGAGAGATTTGAGTAGTAATAGGCTTGTAAAAATATCTCAAAACATAGTATAGAGCTGGGGAGGTAGAAAAAAGTTCATAATGTCCTCAATTAAGAATTAAAATCAGACAAAAAATAGTTGTCAAGTCCATGACCCCAATTTGGTTCATTTAAGTACATTTTCCTGCGAAATTTGTCAAGGTGAAATTTGAACAGTCTTTGGCAAAGCCCTGATGTGAAATTGGCGCGAATTTTTCTTCTGTCTCAAGAAAAATATCCTTTCGCAATCTTCCTTTCAATCTTATTTTGACTTTATGTTCTTATGGGATATTACAATAGGTTCAGTGATTCAAATAGAGTCAATTGTTTTTGAAATACAAGGAGAGTCAACTACTTCATAAGACAACTATATCACGACCCAGACCTAGGGCCTAGGAGTGACATGGCGAATGGAAACCCGAGAGTCCCCAAACAAGCCTCATAGCATCCATTCACACATCATCGATTTAGAAGTGCATGTGATTAGTAAACAGATAGTTCTAAGGGATGAAAAAATAGGACTCGTGTTATGGGGATGTCATAGGGATGGGGATTAACATGGATTCAGATAACACATAGCACATAAGAACTACGGGGCGGGTTAGAATGAGTCACTCTATGGGGGCAAAGTGGGACTTAGAATCTTTCACATCATAACATCAATCTATATCATAACACTTATAGTCAATCCATAATAACCATACCCAATAGGTAACCATAATCATAATTTTCAAATACAACATATAGCATATATTTGAACAAGAGTCTACAAGATATGTGAGAATGCCTCTAACATATGGAATAGGACGGCAGCGAAGACAGGTTCCAGGCTCACCCTAAAAGTAAGATAGCATAAACGAAAGCAATATAAGGTAGATGGATGGTGTCTTATCCTTGGAAGATGGGACTCACCAAAATAACTTCTTCAAATCCGACTAGCCATCAAACGGTGGATGAATATGGTCTCCGATCCCTACATGGTTAGATCATGTAGGTAAAAAGTATGCATTAGTACGTTTGAATATACTAAGTATACATGCATGCAATGCATATGAACTCATTAAACCTGCATTCGATGTTACATGACATGGGCACATATATAGAAGGAAGCATATATACAAAGAAGAATAATATGTCAATATGCGATAAAATGCATGATGCATGAAATGCAATATTACTTCCATATATAGAGGGGATGTTACTTGCCAAGGATAGACCTTACTCCTCCTTAGGGGAACAACACCCATTTCGGAGAAGCAACCTCACCTTATGGGAACACCACCTCATTCCAAAAAGGATTTCCATAATATATCAAAAATCATCCACAAAGGGCATAAACATTCGATGCTAAGTCACTATCACATGGGAGTACATACATGTACACATGCTTTTAATAGGAACATAAGTCTTTTGAATCATGGCAATACATACTTAGGCTTAAAGGCCAGATCACACTTTATGTCCTACTTTCATGCATAAGAGTAGCTCATTCATAATCATACTTTGATCAAAATCATTTTCATCAACATAATTGGGTCTTAGCCCACTTCATACCCTTCAAAATATCCAATGCTCGTGAATGCATATGCCATGAATGATGTGAGAATAGCATAAATAATATAGATTAAATCCAAAATCAATAATATAATATGAAGTCCAAGTTAACCCATAAGAAAAATTCACATTCAAATCACAATTTAAATAACTCATGCTTAAATCAAACTTTAAAGGGAGAATGCATATTCAAATCTTCATAATAATCATGCCACTCAACATATTAGGGCTTAAATCAATTTAAAATCATCAATAAAACACAACTCACACTTTAATTGAATTAAATAATCAATAACATTCAAAAACCATATTTAAAGTAAGTGAAATTTCATAAAATTCAAGTGAAAAAAGAGTTTGGATCTTCTTAGTTGAAAGGGACCAAGAATCAAACTCACATACTTAGCTGATTGAGAAGATTCAAGAAGAAAATTTGATGAAGAAAAGAGCTTTCACTTGATACCCAAGCTTAGTCTTTACAAGAGTCCTTGAGATTGTTCTTAAGAGAGAGCTGAAATATTCTAAGTGTAGGAATGAATTTGAATGAGAGGAATAGAGTTTACGTCATTAGGAAGTCTTAGGATAGCATGAGAAGTCATAAAAGACCCTTAGGAGAAGCCACAATTACAAAAAAAAAACTATTAATGAAACAAAATAACATTTCTTGCTAGGGGTCCTGTGAGAATTTATCACAGTCCGTACAAAGTTTCATGAACCATGAAACCATCTCGTGAGACCATACTTACCTAATTCACTGGAAACTCTACACAGATGGACCTTACGGAAATGGGCATAACTTCTTGCTCTGAACTCAGAATCACGTGAAACTGGATGCTTTGGAAAGCTAATTCAAAGAGCTTCAATTTTATAGGTTGCGGACCACCTAGTTCATTTTTTGCTAACATATATAATCATTTAAACTTGATCCTTCTATTGGTTCTTGTAAAAAAACTTAGCTAATGGAATTCTTTTGAACTTGGCTTGATGAAGGAGGCCCATGATGACCCTACACCACATAAATAAGCTTGAATTGAGGGCTTGAAAGTGAAATTAGCTTGATCTTGAAGATCCATACTTAGAAAAATTCAACGAAAGCACCCAAATTGTTGGTCTCACGGTCTGTACCAAGCTATACAGACCGTGTACTCCTCCGTACCACTTCACTTAGAAATTTCTTCACGACAAAGTTCCGAGATAGTGATCCAATACTTTGAAAATTTCTACCCGAAACCTGTACAGGGGACCTCACGGACCGTGAAGGGTTATACGGTCTGTGTGACATGCCTTGGCTTCAAAACTGTGAAGTTTCATGGCTAAGGCTATCACACGGCTCACCACACGGTCCGCGAAGCCTCACACGGCTGGTGTGGGTTCCATGTATGGTATGCCTTAGTCCCAAACTTCATGTTGAAGCCCACACACACCACACAAGGCCAAGGGCCACTTCAAGGAGGCTCTACACGGTCCTAGCCTCACACGGACCATGAACGCTTCCATGGAGCGTTACCTTGGTCCAAATCTTTCTGGATCCAATTCCTAAGCTCCATTAAGGTCATACAAAATTTGGGTCCTTACATCATCTCCCCCTTGGGTATATTTGTACTCGAATGTGCTAGAACAAGGCTTGAAAGGCAAGGCTTGACTTAGAACATGAAACTTCCAAACACAAGGTACAATGCATATTTCATCATTTGAAAACCATAAAGTCATTAAAACTCATATCAAAACGTATTTAAATCATTCAAAACATCTTTAAAATTATTTTCATGCACATGTATACATATGTCATGAAACTCAAGAGTGAAAGAATTATGACCACTTGGAAAAGGAAGAACCTAATAGCTTAGGCTTGAGTAGATTAGAAAAGATGGGGATATCATTTCATCATGTCCAACTCTGCCTCCCATGTAGCACTCTCCATATGTTGATTTCTCCAAAGTACCTTAACTAAAGCCACATCCTTGTTATCAAGCCGGTTCACTCGCCTATCCGAAATCCCAACCGCAGCTTCCTCATAGACAAGTTCCCCTCAACACCTTCCAAAGGCACAATAGCACTAGGATCACCAACCAACTTCCTCAATATCGACACATGGAAAGCCGGGTGAATAGAACTCAAATCCGGAGGCAAATCCAATCTATAGGCCACATTCCCAATCCGCTCAATAATCTCATAAGGACCTACATACCAGGGACTTAACTTGCGCTTCTTACCCAAACACATCAAACCTTTCTTGGGTGAGGCTTTCACATGCACCCAATCACCCACATAAAACTCAAGACCCCTCAAATCTCAATGCATTTTGATAGATTCCAGGTGTACAAGATAATAAGAATTGCGGGCTTCGCTCATGATCACCTCTCTAAGACTATCAATAAACTCTTTGGGCAACAATAGACTCACCACGAGAGTATAAACTTAAAAAAGAAAGGCTCCCTCAAGATTTCAGGATTCAAACCAAACTCAACAGCCGAAATTGGGAGTCATAAAAGATAAATTTGCACCTGGGTAAAGCAAAGCATAAGCATCAAAATGAAAGACTTCAACATACCAATAACGACCTCTAGAATCTCCTCTACTTCCTGTCGAGCATGCAAAGTATAGAATCTATTATTCCTGGGAGAACCTCCTTGCTGATCTTTTGGCTGGCCTTGATCCTTCTTAGTAGTCTTGGGACAGTCAGCAATTTTATGGCCTATATCACCACATCCATAGAAAGCACCTAGACCCCTCGAGAATGCATCGAAATGATTTTTCCACACCTACCACACTGAGGAGGTATTGGCCCACCTCTAACCTGTGCCTTGGGAGGAGGCACTCTAGCATTGGAAACCTTTGCATTAGAAACTTGGCCCTGTTAAAAGAGACTAAATCCACCACCACTCCTAGAGTTGAAGAACCCACCATCATAACGGGCCCTCTTAGAATCATTTGCCCTCTTATCCTTGAGTTTCTCCCCTTCAATCTATTTAGCATAAGTCATGGGCCTGGAAATATCCATGTCCCAAACAAGCATAGTTGTATGACATTCTTTCACAACCAAATAGAGATCCCAGAAATAAACTTGTGCTTGCATGGGGGTCAGCCACAAGCATAGGAGTATACTTGGAGAGCTTTGTGAACTTGAGGGCATAGCCCCTCACACTCATACTACCCTGTCTGAGGTTGATAAACTTAGTCATCTTGGTTTTCCTAAGCTCAAGTATGAAGAAGAGATCCAGAAATGCGAACTCTCCCCAATTAACAGCATTACCATAAGCCCTCTCCATCAACCATTGAGTGTACCACACTTGAGCCACATCTTTCAATTGATAAGCAGCCAACTCGGCCTTCTCTTCAAAAGTGACTTCCATAACAGTAAACACCTTAGTAAGCTCATCAATGAACTCTTGAGCATCCTTATCAGCCTTTGACCCATAGAACTCCAGAGGATTCATTCGGGTGAAATCCCTCACCCTAGAAGCTAGAATAGGATCCCGAGAAAGATTAACCTGCCTAGTCTGAGAAGACACCACTTGGGAAAGCATAGCAAAGGCCATACGGGATTCACCATTAGAGATAAGCTCATCCATAGGTCATTGAGGAACTTGGCCATCACAAGTCAGGGCCGGTCTCGATGAGGGAGCTCATCGTGGAGGTATCTTATGTAATGTAGCAAGGACATCAGGATAAGAAAGTTAATCATACGGTCCAAAGCATGACATAAGACATAAAGAAAAGAGACAATTCCTAGAACGTTATCATAGCCTCCCACCCATAGGCATGGTGTACTTCACACCCATGAATAGGATTCTACTCGATGCGACGTGTTGGACTCCAAGGATCATTTACAAACCTAGTGCTCTAATACCAAGCTTGTCATGACCTGGACCAAGGTCCGGGAGTGATATGGAAAATGGGAACTCGAGATTCCCCAAACAAGCCTCATAGCATCCATTCACACATCATCGATTCGGAAAAGCATATGGAAAAGTAAACACATAGTTTTAAGGGATGGGAAAGTAGGACTTGCGCTATACAAATGTCATAGGAATGGGAATTAACATGGATTCATATAACACATAGCACATAAGAACTACAAGGCGGGTAAGAATGACTCGCTCTATGGGGGCAAAGCAGGACTTAGGATCTTTCACATCATAACATCAATCTGTATCATAACACTTATAGTCAATCCATAATAACCATACCCAATAGGTAACCATAATCATAATCTCTGAATGCAACATATAGCATATATCTGTACAAGAGTCTACGAGATGTGTGAGAATGCCTCTAACATATGGAATAGGACCATGGCGAAGACATGTCCCGGGCTCACCCTCAAAGTAAGATAGCATAAACGGAAGTAATATAAGGTAGATGGATGGTGGCTTGTCCTTAGAAGATGGGACTCATCACAACAACTTCCTCAAATCAGACTAGTCGTCAAACGGTGGATGAATGTGGTCTCCAGTCCCTACATGGTTAAATCATGTAGATAAAAAGTATGAGTTAGTATGTTTGAATATATTAAGTATGCTGGCATGCAATGCATATGAACACATTAAACCTGCAATCGATGTTAGATAACAAGGGCACATATATAGAAGGAAACATATATACAAGGAAGAATAATATATCAATATGCCATAAAATCCATAATACATGAAATGCAATATTACTTCCATATATAGAGGGGATGCTACTTGCCAAGGATACACCTTACTCCTCCTTACAGGAAGAACACCCATTTCAGAGAAGCAATCTCACCTTACAGGAACACCACCCATTTCGAAAAGGATTTTCACGCTCACTCACTCACCTTACGGGAACAATGCCTATTTCGGGAAGTACCTTACCTTACAGATCAACACCCGTTTCAGAAAGAATTTTCATAACATTCACTTACCTTACGGGAAAAAACACCCATTTCGGAGAGTACCTTACCTTACGGGAACAACACCCATTTCGGAGAGTACCTTACCTTATGGGAACAACACTCATTTCGAAAAGGATTTTTCAGAACATTCACTCACCTTATGGGAACAACACCTATTTTGGAGAGTACTTTACCTTACGGGAACAACACCCATTTTGGAAAGGATTTCCATAACATATCAAAATCATCCATAAAGGGCATAAATATTCGATGCTAAGTCACCATCCTATGGGAGTACATACATGTATACATGCTTTTAATAAGAACATAAGTCTTTTGAATCATGACAATGCTACTTAGGCTTAAAGACCAAATCACACTTCATGTCCTACTTTCATGTATAAGAGTAGCTCATTCATAGCCATACTTTCATCAAAATCATATTCATCGCCACAATTGGGTCTTAGCCCACTTCATACCCTTCATAAAATCCAATATTCATGAATGCATATGCCATCAATGATGTGAGGATAGCATGGGTAATATAGATGCAATCTAAAATCAACAATATAATATGAAATCCAAGTAAACCCATAAGTAAAATCCATATTCAAATCATAATATAAATTACCTATGCTTAAATCAAACTTTAAAGGGACAATACATATTCAAATCTTCATAATAATCATGCAATTCAACATATTAGGGCTTAAATCAATTTAAAATCATCAATAAAATATAGCCCACACTTCAATTGAATTTAATAAGCAATAATATTCAGAACTCATATTTAAAGTAAATTAAATTTCATGAAAGTCAAGTGAAAAAGAGTTTGGATCTTCTTGGTTGAAAGGGACCAAGAATCAAACCCACATACCTTAGTTGATTGAAAAGATTCGAGAAGAAAATTTGATGAAGAAAAGAGTTTTCACTTGATTACCAAGCTTAGTCTTCACAAGAGTCCTTGTGAGTATTCTTAAGAGAGAGCTGAAATAATTCTAAGTGTACGAATGAATTTGAATGAGAGGAATAGAGTTTACGTCATTAGGAAGTCTTAGGATAGCATAGGAAGTCATAAAAGACCCTTAGGAGAAGCCACAATTACAAAAAAAAAAAACCATTAATGAAGCAAAATAACATTTTTTTTCCAAGGGTCCCGTGAGAAGGTATCACGGTCTGTACAAGGTTTCACGGACCGTGAAACCCTCCCGTGAGACCATACTTGGCTAATTCACATGAAACACTACACGGACGAGCTTTACAAAAACGGGCATAACTTCTTGCTCTAAACTCAGAATGAGGTGAAACCAGATGAGTTTGAAAGCTAATTCATAGAGCTTCAATTTGATAGGTGGTGGGACACCCATATCGTTTTGTGCTAAGAGATATAACCATTTAAAGTTTACCCTTCTATCGGTTCTTGTGAAAAGCTTAACCAATGGAATTCCTTTGAATTTGGTTCGATAAAGGAGGCTCATGATGACCCTAAACCACATAAATAAGTTTGAATTGAGGGCTTGAAAGTGAAACTATCTTGAGCTTGAAGATTCCATACTTAAAATAATTCAATGAAAGTACCCAAACGATTGGTCTCACGGTTCGTACCAAGCTATACGGACCATGTACCCCTCCATACCACTTCACTTAGAAAATTCTTCACGACAAAGTTCTGAGACAGTGATCTAATACTTAGAAAATTTTCACTCTGATCCTCATTTGTATATTAATTGTCATTTTCAAAATGGAGAGATGATTAGCCCTATATGTGATTCAGATTAATTTAATGAAAATATTCTTTTGCGGGAGAAGAAGTACAAATATGATGGGTAAAGATAAAAAGGAAAATTTATAAATCATAGCTAATCAATCAAATATGATTAATCAATTAGTGATCAATCAAGATAGTTAAGACACACAAAACAAGAAAATCAATTAAGGATTAATCAAGACGGTCAAGAGACACACACTCCAACTAGATAAGTAAATCATGAAGGAAGATGAATAAAATCAAGAAAGAAATCTATCTTATTTAAATGAAAAATCTGCAATCCAAAAGTAGAGAAGAAGACCTTCGAGTCAAGACATACAAGAAAAGAAGCGCCACACAGAAGAGAAAGTTTGCAAGGAGATCTAATCAAACAAGAGACTATTACATACATGAACATATCTGATATAGAAATGGTATGTCAATCGTCCTCAATTATCCTGGATCGAAATCATCACAAATCCTTGATGAAAGAAATATCCCTCGATTTTTTTTAAGAGTAAAGAGCTAGATTATATAAATTAGTCTGCGTATTACAAGAAGTTTTCACACTTCACTTGAATTAATGTATTTAATTTTTCATAAGCTACTGTATTCTTTGCGTACAACTATTAAAAAATAGTTTAAATTATATAAGTAGAGGTTGTGTCGAGAAAGCAAGGTACGTAAGAAGTGAAGAACAAGAACTGTTATACACATTAGTTTACTAAAAGCTCTTAAGGAAACCCTTGAAACTCAAGAGAACTGGTCTAGTAAATTACTTGTCTCTTTTATATTTGCGCTTAATATTTTGCTATTATCTGTTATACTACCTTGCAGCAAAGTCAACTCTTCACATCGATAGTTGACTAAGGGAGAGTTTTTTTTTATATTTCAACCCCCCTCCCCCAACTCCAACCCGCTTCTTAACTTTCAAAATTAGGTCATAGGGAGTACTTCTACTCCATTCCTGTGTTACTCTTTTCTTTAGTTCAATTAAAATAATATACATTTCAATATTTAAAAACTATTTAATTCTCAATATTGACTTTTTACATTTACTAATATTATTTGTTTAGACTCCATTGAGAATATAAATGGATTTTTTTAAAGGAAAGATAAGAAACGATATGTGAATCTCTTTCACCTTTCCTTTAATAATATATAATAAGGATGATTTTGGTAACCTTCTTTATATTCATGTATCCAAAGTCTTTATTTCTAGAAGTTTCAATCCAATTAAACATAGTCATATAAAATGAGATTTATTCAATACAAGAGTTTCTTTTTTTTTTTTTTTTTTTTGTGAAACTACTAGTTTATTCTATTATTATAAAGTAGGACAATTATTCATGGGAGAGTTATCAATATAGCATGTCTAACATCTTCTTTTCATTATTTTTGCAATGAAGTATCATATCTTTGCAAAATCAACTGTGTCCTTTCCATCATGAGCTTTTCTAAAGAAATGCTTGACATAGTCTGAGTAAAGAACTTGCTTATAAACTGGCTTCTCACCACTTTTTAACACTTCTTATAAAGGACCAATAACATCATTAGGCTTAGGGTTCACAAATATTGGAACTGAAACTCTGTTGTTGCTTCCATTAGCAATAACACGATGTTCTTGTATCGACCATTACTTAGTATTTGAAGTGCATCACAAGCGCTCCATCAATTGTTGGGACGGGAAGCCAAGTGTCACCACCTAGTTTTTTCACGTAGAGTCCTCCGATACTGTCTTGAAGTAAGATTGTTAATGTTGAGACATCGTAGTGTCGTCCTACCTCGACAGTAAGTTCAGGGTTTGGACATTTAGGGTAGTAGTTAAGGTTGATCCTTTTGGAACCCATTAGAAGTGACTCCCTATCTTCCTTCACATTTATCCTTTCATTAGTGATTCCATTAGTCTTTTGATCACAAGCTCTTTTTCATGAATTGAAGTGCTTCATCCCTGAGATTAAACAACAATTAGATTATAATTTTTTGAAAAATTTTTCGAAAACACTTATGATGAGACAATTGTAGAGCTAGGATTTAGAGTTTATGTGTTCTGAACTTGTCATTAAAACCATATCTCGTCGTAGCTGCTGAGTTTGTGATTAAATATGCAGACATATTTAATGAAATTCCTAAAAACAATATTGAGTGTGTCTGAATCCATAGCTAATGATCCTGCTTCTCCTGCCAAGAACTGAAAATATTTTTGATTGTTTCATCCATGAAAAAGGAATCATGCCCGCATGTGAAGGGGCATGATGAGATATAATATGATTAAATAAAAGATACTTTTAGATTAGATGATGACACAATTAGTCCAACTTAAAATGAGGATTGAACCAGCAAGCAGGAGTCCAAAGTGCATATGCTTCTTCATCAGAAACATAGAAGAGGCTAAGGTAATCTTTCCACTCTAAAGCCTTTTCAGGTTGAGGAGTAAAGCTTGTCCCAAAACGAACATTATTCGTACAAAAATAATCTTGTGAGTATTTCCTCTTTTCTTGAGCAGGCAAAGCAAAGAACCTATGTGTAGCATCTTTAACATTCTCAAATACTTGCATTGGAACTCCATGATTAAGAATTTGGAAAAAAAAACCCATTTCTGTGCTGTTGTCCACTTCTATATCACTCCAATATGATAAATTCAATGACCGGTATAGATTGTTCTTCAGCCACCACAACATCACTGGAAGTAATTCTTTCTTCGAGAGGTTGAATGCATTGCTTAGGAAGTGTTTGAATCCCCATATCTGCAAGACCTTTCACTCCAAGCCCTTCATTTACAACAAAATCTTTTACATCCCATGTGCTGGAATTAATAGAGATTGTTGACAATGATTGAGCCATTGCTTTTTAGCTTAGTATTTGAAAAAAGAGAAGTAGAAGAATTGATGGCTAAATTCAAGTACTATGGAAGGGAATATATATGCAGTCCCTTTGAAGTGTTCAAGATTGAGTTAATATGTTTTTGTAAGCCTCCTTCCTACTTTGGTTGCAAAACTCATGCTTTCCTTTTTTATGATTATCGATATATCAATTCGCAAATATTTGGCTATTAGTTACTACTGCTACCAAAGCAACTTCTACTTTTGTGGAAAAAATATTTATACAATCAAATTACTCATTTCTTCTGTTGAGATTCAGAGTATACAAGGGTCAAAATACTTTTAAATTCAGTGTAGATTTTTCAATTTTGTAAAATAAAATTTACATATTTAAAAACTACATGAAAAGTACTAAGTCAACATAGTTAATGTTTCAAAAAAATATTAAAATAAATGCGTGAAACAATTATAATCAAAGAAAACCTAATTTGTAGTAATATATTCACATAAATTGAGACGAATGAAGTATAAAGTAATTACATGTAAATCTCCCCAAGAGACGTTGACTGAACGGCAATCAACGTACTATGAAATATTAATAATATTAAAAAATATTTATATCATAAGTATATAACTTAATATGTTTTGATATTTACGTTTTGCCCTGACGACCTTATGAATCTTTAAATTATTAACTAAAACAAAAGGAGAGGAACAAAGCCTTGGCATGCCTGTTCAAGTTTTAGTAGTGGGGGCTGGTAGAGAGGTTGAATTTTTTGTTTATGTTTCATGAATTAAATGATCCTAAGATAAGATAATTAACTTCTCCAAATATATTATATTCTTATTCATGGGTAGAATTAATCAGAAATTGAACTTATTTGATTATTATTTTTAATTTTCTTTCTTTTTCAATCATTTCCTGTGTCCTGCGTGCGTCATGGGTTACTAATAACACTCAAATATTTCCATAGCTCATGCATGGTTAGGGCCATTGCAGTAGGTGACAGTTGCTATTTAACTTGTATGAGTGATCACATCTCAACGTGTGTTTCCTGCCTATTTTTTTTGTTTTTCAATTGACAATAGGTAGAAGCACCAATACCATATTAATATGCACCTCTAACGCAGGTATAGATCTTGGAACTGTCTAAAACTTAATAAATTGGAACATGTTAGTTGAGTGTCAACATAGGTTTCGCCACAACCCATCTCAAAGGTTAATATCATCCCAGTTTCATCAGATGTCCCTGAAGGGGTGTAATTTGTTAACTACGTAGAAATTAGAAAAAATTACTCAACTCATTCAACGTAGGTGGATGAATATTTTGTCTTTTTTCTTTTCCAATTTAAGGATATAGTTAAATAAATAGATTCAGGAAAAAAGAAATGATCACGACATAAACTATGACCCACACCGACTAATAAACATCTACTTTCCCTACAACCTATTTAAACCAACAGAGAGGATAAATAAATTAACCAGAACAGAAGAGAACAGCTATGTACATGTAAAAAGGTTAAAACGAGAAAACGAAGAGGAAGATAGCATAACAAATATTATAGTCAGAAAAAACATTCCATAAATCAATGAATTGGAAAATATAAAATCAAAAAGTTTAGCACATAATAGAACTCAACAAAACAAAATTATTAAAAAAAAAAAATTATCTCTAGAAACTAAGATATAGTAAGAAAAAAATCTTGCCAGCAGCCCAAACACCAGAATTAAAAAAAAAAAATAGTCGAGAAGTCAAGTAGACACCAAGGCTCACATCATAAACTGTAAACAAACTATACTGTCAACAACCTTCGAGATGTCAATTTTGAGAACCGAGTACTTTACAAACGTACAAGTGAGGTTAACTGATGCTCGCTTCCTTGCATCATTCAACTAAAGACTATACAGGGACTCGTTTTCCACGGTAGCGGTCAAAGAACTGCAGAGAAGAACAAAGTCTCAGGCAAAAAGGAACTGAACAAAAGTGGCATTGTGCAATTTTCAACAAATGGACAGAGACTCATAACAAAGCATTATAATAAACTACAGACAGATGCAAAGCAGACATAGCAAATAATAATAAAATCATTAGATCACATTCAGAAAAGGCACAGTAAGGACAGCAAAATAATGTGATAATCGAAACAACGACAACAGGTATTAGGAGAAACCGAAGGGCAAGAAACAACGAGATTAGTACTAATCCTACTGAAATGCAAGGAGGCAACACTCAACTATCTACTAACCTTCTACCATGGTCCTCGACCTCCATAACCCCATGTAAAAAATTAACAGAATATTTGATTTATTTTATTAAAATAGAGAAGCCCCAGATAAGATGATAGTGATGAATGAAGAATGGAACCCTCATAATTTCCATGGTCAGGCAAATTCTTCACGAACTCTACGAGTATGCATAAAATAGTTAATTCGTAAACATAGATTGTATGGTCATATTGAATTAGGGTTAGAGAGGGAACAAGTCTTACATACAATACCATGAAGTCATCGAGTAGGGATCTTTTCCACATCTAAGTGACAATGCCTAAAATAAGTTAGTTAAAATTAATTTTTACTCCTGTTGCTGAATATTTGGTCCTGTGTAACATTTCATCCATCTCAATTCTCAAGTTGGAGCATCAGCAATACAATCACACTCTTCAAGAACATGTGCAGGAAACAAATTTTGGGAATTTTAAGACTAACGAGGAGAAAGGAATGTGGTTTCTCAGAAACACTAATCCAGCATACAGCAACCCGATCTGACAGAAGCCTAACCAGTCACGTGCCGATCCATAATTCAGTGTTCTCACTTATGTTTTCTCTCCTCCCACTCCACTGTCACCTCCATCCAGTGCACCTACTTCTAGTCATCTAAAGTAGGGCACCGCCTCTTAGCATTTTTTGTTTTTTCCCCGCATCTAGCTTTCTTTTTTACACCAGCCACAATCTTCCACCTACATGGCTTGCTTTCTTTTGTGTAACTGGAACCCAGTTCTCCCTGTCTCAGCACACCCTTCTTCCCAAATTCCTTAATGAAGAAGTAGGGCACATAGAGGATGGACTTAAGAGAAAAGGTTAACCATTTTTCTCTAGTCATGTCACTGCAAATGTCGGGCCACCATTTACTGAACCAGATCTAGTAATCCTCCCAATCTCAACTCAAATAAAGGCTTAACTCATTTATCCAGAAAAAGAAAAGGAGAAGAAAGAAACAGGTAGGACCTCCAAATAGATTTTTTAAACTCGTGTATGGAAGCTAGGAGTGAACAAGGAAATATTAGTTCACAATTTCTCCCTGGATCTTTTATGCTCCATTCAGTCTAATTACATCTCAATCTCAAAATAGTCAAATCAGTTATATAATATTCTGCTCAATCCAAACAAATTGAGTCGGCTATAAGAATCTCAAACTCCACCTATGTGAGCCTTGCGAAACGGGTCACAGGTGCAAAGAAAAGAGGATTGTAAAAGATAAAGGACAGTCTAAATCAGCCATAATTTCAGAAATCAGCTTACCAATTTTAAGTTTGATTTTAAAATTTTTAACTTCAACCAAATTTGGAAATTTTAAACTTTCCCCTAACCAACCCCATAAATGTTGGCACATTTCCCAGTAGAACGTATGGGTACCTATAATATTATTTATAATTGTATAAAGCATGATATGTCAATTCATATTGGCAAAATGCTTCAAGAACGACATCATGAGCCTATTAAATGTTTTACAAACATGAGACTAATTAAATGCTTCTAAAGTCATATCATTAATTCAATATTAGTTTCCTTGCTTATCAAACAAGTTTCTTTCTCTTTTAAAAGAGACGAAGTTCTGAATGTCATGGCTTTCTTGCGCTATCATAATGATGAAACCAATATTAAGTTGAAACATTATTACTTGGCACTACAAAATCAAACATCTAGTTAGCTAAGTGAACTAACGATAGCTTAATATGAAGACACGGGTTAGAATTTTTAGAAATGTATGAATCATAATAGATAGATTATCAAGCTGATCTAATAATTTCAACCCTTTCACACCAAAATCAACCCTATGCATATCCATTCTTAAATTTTGGATCCAGGTCCTGCCTATCTTACCCTATGTCCCTATCTATAGGTTGGTCTTGAACTTACAGTTTGTCCTACTCATTTACGCACCCTAGCAGTAATTCATTCATCCTTTTCATACTCTCCCCACTAACTACAGTACTGAAAAAAATCCTGATTTTCATACATAAGAGACAAAAAGTCTATCTCAATCTATCTTAGATGAACTTTCCATGTAACATAATGCAACCCTGTATAATGGGGACAATAACGCTATGGACACCACCTAGAACGGCATTAAAAAGAATTTGCTAAATGCGTAAGGCAGACATGCCAAATACATTTTTGCATTTGGTAGATGTCATCAATATCAAACTCATGGGTTGTATATAACTTGAACTTCAGGGAACAACCACCAAAGCATGGTTTTATGGGCCTTCCAAGAGAAGCAAAACCCGCTTGGTTTATGCATGGTAGATCTACAATAGTAGCTATATCATAAATATAAGGTTGATGAAAATTATGCATAATAAGGTTGATGAAAATCTATCTGGAGATACAGAATGATGGTTTCCACATGAATTCATTGATCTAGAGAAGTCTATCATACAGTGTCAGAGAAAATGATGGGGGCCTAAGAGAAACAAGATCATATAAAATATAGAATGCAATGTGCAATATGTACAAAAGAGAGATTACAAGTGCATGAGCAATGAAAAGAGAACTTTTTGTTAAACAACAATATTATACCCAGTGGAATCCCACAAGTGGGTCTGGGGAAGGTAAAATATACGCAGACCTTACCACTACCTCACAGAGGTAGAGAGGTTGTTTCCTAGAAACCTCGTCTAAAAACCCACAAGCAGAATAAACTAGATATGGAAAAAAGGAATAAGAAAAAGAAAAGAAAAAAGGAAGAATGACTAATAACGAAAAACACATGATAGTATGTAAATACGATAAAATTAACATATATAAGACGATTACTGACAACACATGATATAACGACACGACTAATCCTACTACCCTACTATACACCAAGGCCAAACATCAACCTATCCCTAATAGCCTACTAGCTTACTACTCTAATTCGCGACTTCCACTCCTTTCTATCTAAGATCAAAATTACAAGTGCATGAACAATGAAGAGAACTTTTTGTTAAGCTAAATAATTTATTAATGATGGGAACAACACCCCCTCCCCCCTCTTCCCCCTCCTCTAGGTATATAGAGGAGTTCCAGTTAACAATCGGATGAGCTAATGCTGCTTGACCTTCAAAAATGTCGACAGATGCATGTTGTTCCTCCAAAAGTAGTGTATCTTTTTAAGGATCTAACATAGGTGTGGCAACATTTTGAAGAGTCCGAGCAACTAAGCTAAATAGTATATAGGATGATGTTCCATGGTCCCATGACCTTTGAGATATTATATTTGTTAAGTCGTGAAACTAGCATAGTTAACCAAAAGTTAGACATACGAAGAAGCAAGCTATAAAGGGAGGATTATAAGATAAGTAAAAGTATGGTAAAATATATGCTTGCAAGTTCATCACTCAAAATGAGAAGGAATGTGAAGAGAGATTAAACATGATTATGGTTTTAAATTGCGCACGATTCAGGTACAGGTTTACTCTTTCAAGAAAAAGCATGATAGATAAAGATATATAGAATTAAAATAAGATGGTTAAAATGGAGGAATGCCATGAGAGTATAGTGTGATAAGGAGGTCCCTAACAAAGTGAAAGACAAGTCCATAGGATACAGAATAACGATGTACAAACAAGAGCAATGGTTATGAGACCAACACATTATGTGGAAGTGAATGTTGGTCCTAAAAATCTACATAATGAGTGTGATAAAAATGAGACAAACAAGAAACAAGCCTGGTCAACATGACTAAGCAAGATCAGAAATGATTAGATTCAACAAAGCACTCCTAGAACGCATAGATGATACTACGACAGAAAGCCGCTTGAGATGGTTTTACCATGTCTGATGTAAACTCCACATGCACCAAACACTAGGTGGGACACAAATTGGACATGCTTAAAATTGACAAAGTAACTCCAAAAGCATATAAAAGGAAGATGTTTCAATGGCCTACAATATCTAAGACTCGATGTGGACTTAATGAAGAAAAATCAAACAATCCATATGCACCATAACCACTAGTTGTAATAAAGGACATCACATTAAAATATCAATTGTTTTGTTAAGGTTAATTAGAAGACATTCCATCTATATTTTGTTATTGATCAAATGATCAAACGATGAGTAATTTACAGTGAACTCATCTGTAGAAAATATATGGGGGCTATAGAGTGCAAAAGATTGTGACATGCTAGAACAATGATAAAGGGGGTGTGCAGAAACAACTAGACTGTTGAATTTAGAGTGGTGGTTGAGATATACTGAAGTAAGCCTATAGGGTGGGAATAAGTGAAACTTTACTATATTATTATTATAACTTCTTCAAGGATTTCTTTCTTTTATTACACAGAAAAAATATCATGACATAACAAAAGCTAGTACAGTTAAGAGTTTTTGGTGTAATTCACGGATGTACCTCGCCTCCATTCAGAAAATCATAAAAACCAAGAACAAAATAAAAGCAAAACAAGACCAAAGCAAAGTAAAGGATGGAAAAAAGATTGCTAGTCCAAGTGCCACCTTATACTTAGATAAATGGCTTTTCAGCAGAAACTATTTAACAAATTCCTTCCAACACACTAAATAGAGAAAAGGATAGTAATGCAATGAGATATATGATTCTTGAAAACAAGCATACCGATCTGACAAATGGCTGCTGGAAAATCCAACCTAGAATAGGTATCTTTTGCAGGAATACTGATAGTGTTGGCCAGAAACCACTGTACAAAACAATTCATCAGCAACAAAAGGAATAATAAAAGAAAGTATATTATTCAAGGGAAAATGAATTCAATATACCTGAAGAGTACAATGAATCCATAAGCCTCCAGAATCATTCCTAGTATAGGCCAACCAATTACAACAAAGAAAAATCCAGCACCAAATGAAGCTGTTCCCTGTGAAACAAGGAAATAGAAAAAGAATAAACAAGATTAGTAGTAGAAACACGAGATATATCAGCAAAATATCTATCTCGACAGGGAACAAGAGGAAAGAGGGGGTGAGAAGCAGAACGAGAAGAAAATATAAAACTAAGTAAACCTTATAGTTGCTGCGTTTCATAAAAAATTGCAACGAAGACTTGAGACCAATGGTTAGTGCCACCCCTGAGAAGAAGAGAATCTGATCCGGTAAAATAACAGAGCGTCAACTGGAAGGATTAGTAGAAAGCACAGAAAAGTTGATTAACAGAAAGGAAAAATTGAGAGATAGAATGATCATGGCAGCATAATTGTACTTACGTTTCCCATGGCAATCAGCCCCTTATCAAAGAAGAAAATAATTCCCAAGAATGAGAAAAACACTCCGAATCCAGTCAACCCTAGCCCAATCTCTGTTTCAACAATCATCCAAGCTTAGCAAACGTAACAATTTAATAGAAAGAGAATATATTTCCTTTCTTATGCTACTTTCTTTCAACATCTCGATTTCATTATAAGACATGTATTTCCATTTGGGGTTGTCTGAAAGTTCAACAGCATTCCAAAAAATATTACATATGCAACTCTCACAAGTTCCTCAAATTCAAATTATGTAACTCATCATTTTTAAGTTTTGATCTAACATTTTCTCTCTCAAAGTCAAACTAACTTTTCAACCATTAATTTAACAATCTGCTCCGTACCTTATTATAAAATATACAAGTTAAATAATAAATTAAGCTTCATATACAATCAAAGATACGAAATGTTTGCTAAAAATCCAGTAAAATTGCTAATGTCGCACTTAATAAAACAGGAACTCTGCAGAACTAATCACTCAAATTAAGGAAAATTTACCTAAAAAAGCGTGGGATGTCAGTGCCAGAAAAAAAAAACAATGTAACAATTACACCAAACAATACCTAAAATTAAAATTGTTCTGCACTCTCGAGACAGACGTTAAAACTAATCAGATGCAAAATACCCATCATCCCAATAACCGTTTCAAATCTACTTGGTCATAGTTCCCAAGGAGATGCCAATATAAATTACAAAAACTATCAAATAACCGCTTGTGCATTCAACATTCCAATGTTAGTAATACTTGTCTTTAAAGCATATGAAACACTACAACATGAGCAGGAAAAGAAAGTCAATTTTGTTCACAAGCGACAACAAGTTGACTTACTTTTCCGATCATTCATTTCGAAGGAAACCATTTCACCCAATCCCAACAAATTTTGACACCTGGAACACTGAATCAATCAAAAAATACAGTTATAGAAGTCGAATATACAAATCCAATCAAATGACTTAAATGAGAAAAGAGCTCGAAGTTGAAAAATTCAATGTCAAACAACCCGTTAGGGTTTCAAAGCATGCACTTCAACAAGATCTCGAAACTCAACAAAATGAAGAAACGAACAAACCTATGAGATGGAGAGATAAATTGAAGCAGATTCGCTCAGAATGGAAGCAGCTTAAGTGAGCATTCAGAGTGATTGCGCGGGTAGAAAATGGGGATTTCAGATTCGTCTTGGGTACGAAACAAGGGAATGCAAGCTTATTAGCTTGATGACGTGAATCCAATACCAAATTCTGAATCTGAAATCCCAAATCACTAGTTATAACCCGGTTTTCAAAGAGTAGTTTTTTTAATTTTTTTAAATTTTTAAACGTATTTGAGCAACATAAAAAATATAAAAATACATCTATTTTTTTTAGAAGTGTGATTTTTATATTTAAATTATCACTTATTAATTTAAAAAATGTATCTCAATAGTGTGTGTAATACGCTCTCTTTTATTTACAAAAAACTAATAAATTATAATATGAAATTAAAAAAAATACATTATAAAGTATTTATATGTACTTATTGTTAAGCTGAAAAAGTATAAAGAAAAAAAAACTTACCCTACAACACTTGGTGAACTCTTAATTCAAACTTCCATTTATGAAAACATATGGTCTATTTATTTAGTATGCTTAGACAATCTAGTTAATTTCACTACTATTTTATTTGTTGTTCAAGTTTGATTTTGTCGATCAAAAAATTTCAAATATGCTCAAAGTCTCTGCAGGTTGTTGGATTGTTGCCACTTTTAGAAGCTAAAAAAGAACATTGATGAAGAATAACATAGAAAAAGTTCCTTCTGTTACACTTTTTTTCACTTCTCAAGTTATTCTAGAAGCTTCTGCTAAGAAATTTAGATAAATTTTGCTGAAATTGAAACTTGAGCAATTCACCTATCAAATTGTGTTTAAAGACTCGATCAAATTCTTTTCTTTTTAATGTTTGTTTCAGTTTTTTTTTTTTTTTTTTTTTTGAAATCTATTAGGAAGAAAATTTGAGTCTTTTAACTTATGAAATTAACTATTATACGGCATTTTTTTAAAATAGGATATTGTTTAAAATGTTAACTTGAGACAATTAATTAATATTCTTGATTTTTGTCCCAATATTATCGCCAACTTCATTCAGCTAATTACTCAATAGTCTAAATATCTTATTCCAATACTCTCACGATCTTTCATTCAAATCTTCGCTACTTCAATTGAATTTTTAGCTTTGAGCTAAATTATATTACTAATCTTCTCTTAAGTTAGAATTATATTAAGTTTTGATTATTACATGTGTTAATTGGAAAATAAGGTTTTGAAAAAATCAATTTTAACTTAATAAATTTAAGAAAAATCAATTTTCAAAAAAATAAAATCATCAGTTAATTTTTGTCAAAAGAAATTAAACAAAGCTTTAAAAAGATTTTAAGACTCCAACAGAGAAAGTCCTAAAATTTCAGAGATAATGGGTATAGTTTTTATTACTATTTTAAGAAGATATTAGCACTGAAAATAGTCGCTAACACATGGTTATATGACGATTAAACTTAATTTGACTAACTATTAGAAAAAATAATTTAAAATATTAAAGGTACTTAAAAAATAGCTATTCGAGAACAAGTAACTTTTGTTAAAATTGATTAAGGAAAAAAATTTTGAAGTCATTTCGAAAGATCTTTTAAAATAACTAAGTGAGTAAAATTAATTTTACACAATTAACTTAGAATAAACAAAAGACAAATAACTAAACTTTATAACCAAAATATTTCAAATAAAATAGGAACGCGAAATTTACTAAAAACCTAATCCAAAAGGGGCTTAAAATAAAGTAAGTATATTTTGAAGGAAGTATTACTTGAATACTCTAAATAAATCAAATATATCATTTTTTGGGCCGAAAATGAGTAAAATACAAAAGCATGGAATCGTTTAAAAGCAAATTAACACGAAACGGTTTGTCATTTCAAAATTTAATTAAGTTAAAATGAATAGACAAATATTAGTGCTAACAAATTCAAATAAACACAATAAATAAATAATAAATAAAAGGTAATGAATTTTGAGCTTGGCAGGCGCAAATTTAACTTGTCCTGAACTATTACAAAATACTGAACTATTACAAAATAGGAAAAACTAAGTTTGTGTCCTTTTAAAGCAAACTATTTATATCCATATAACCTTTTTACATTTTATACCCACATACTATTAAAATTCGCCCCCTAATAGTAGAATTTGTGCGCTGACATCATGTTGATGTCGGCACCCACCTATATGATATATCAATAAGGTATACATATACCAACAGGTATCAAGAGGATTAAACTCAGTCCTACATGATACTAATATGGTAAAAATATACGATTGAGTATCACAACAAATATATTTTCTACTAATTTAGAGTTTATTAATTATTTTATTTGTTTTTTAAAAAACATTCTTGTCGTTGTGGGGTTTTCAGGAAAAGATTGATATATCACCTCTCCGCAACAAGAAGACCTTCGCAAGGGAGAATCTTCTCCAATTACTACTGCAATTTGAAGCGGCATCCCCTCGTCGGCAGAACCTTCTGAAGGCTCAAGGAAGGGCGACTTCTTCCGATGTGGGTTCACAGCCCCATCGCGACTTTTTCGATTGCACACCCACTCGCCGGAAACTCTTCGTCGATCTTCTCTCCATCGCGACCCGAATCTACTTCAACCAGATTCCATTTGATCTGCTCGTCGAAAATCTTTTGGTCTAAACCAGAACTTGAAGGCACCTCAACACCGACTGGTTCAAGATTCCGGCAACTTCTTGCTCCGGCAAAGACAGATAGCGATTCAGGATCATAAATTTTGGGGTCAAATTACTCAGTAACTTAATACGTTTTCACGACTTAAAAAGACAAAGAAACCAGACAAGAACCAGTGCTAAAGAAATCAAAGTTGCCAGATTCATCATCGGAGCTTCCGCCGGAAATCAAGACATCAACCAAAAATTACCAAAATCCCGGTGAACTCCAACCCTTGATTGATTTTTTGTTTGTATCATTTCATCTTCTGATAGTATTGCTTGGTTAGTTTGATTAGTTACTTCTATTTATCATTATTGTTCTTGATATTTTTGTTTAATGATATTGTTTTTTATTGTACTTACTATTGTTACTCTAGAATTTTGTGGTTTGCATATTGTAAAGGTTTCCCTACTTGACTTGTTTGTATGATGTAACAAATTTACTTTGTTAGGGAATTTTTCAGTTGTTCAATATTTACTATTTTCTAACATATTCCTCTCCTGTTACATATGGTTGTGCATGTCGTAGTTGCTTTGATTTTTGTGTATTTGGTTTCTCGATTATTATAAAGTATACTCCTTAAGTTTAGTGGCGTTAGGATCGAATGATAGACTAGGGTCATGTCGTCGGTTGGGGTTGGGGTCGGGATAAGGGGCAGCGGTGGGGAGAGGGTCATGGGCTTTTGTAAGTTAAGGATAGCGTCGTGGAATATAGGATCATTAACAGAGAAATCTATAGAGCTAGTAAAATGTCTTAAGAGGAGATATATTAATATAGCGTGTGTTCTGGAGACCAGGTGGGTGGGTACCAAAGCTCGAGACGTGGATGAGTTTAAGTTGTAGTACTCGGGTGGTTCTAGGGATAGGAATGATGTAGGTATTTAGTAGCCAAGGACCTTAGGGATTATGTGGTTGAGGTTGGGAGGGTCAATGATAGGATGATGCTTATCAAACTCGTGGTTGGTAGGCACGTAATGAACATTGTTAGTGCTTATGCGCCCCAAGTAGGCCTAGATGAGGAAGTCAAAAGGCTCTTTTGCGAAGATCTGGATGAGGTTGTGCGAGGCATACCAGAGATAGAAAAAATCTTCATGGGGGGCGACTTTAATGGGCATATCAGGGCAACCAGTAGCCAATTTGAGGATGTTCATGGAGACTTTGGTTTTGGGGAGAGGAATGGAGGGGGGATGTCTCTCTTGAATTCTGCCAAAGCCTTTGAGTTAGTTATTGCTAACTCATATTTCCCAAAGAGGGAAAACCACTTGATTACTTTCCGTAGTACGGTAGCTAAGACTCAGATAGATTACCTGCTTCTACAGAAGGGCGATAGAAGTTTATGTAAGAATCGCAAGGTTATTACGAGTGAAAATATTTTCACTCAACATAGACTTCTAGTGATGGATTTAGAGATCAAGAGGGAAAAGAAGAAGCAGGTTATTTATGCCCAATCGAGGATTAGATTGGGGATGCCTTACTCCTGCCCTTTTCCGAGAGATGGAAGATAAGTTGAGAGACTTAGAGGCTTGGAGTAGTGGCGAAAATATGAAGACTATGTGGGACACTACTGTTGGTTGCATTAGAAAAGTAGCTGCCGAGGTACTAGGGTTTCGAGAGGGGCCTTTTGTGGACATCAGGGCAACTGGGTGGTGAAATGAGGAAGTCCAGGCCAGAGTGAAAGATAAGAAGGTTGCTTATACGAAGTGGCTGGAGTGTAGGGATGAAGATAAAAAGCAAATACTTAAGGAAACATATAAGACGGCTAAATCAGAAGCAAAGATAGCGGTGACGAGTGCTAAGACAACATCTTTTGAGCGCCTATATGAGGAGCTAAGTGATAAAGGCAGGGACAAGAGATCATATAGGCTCGCTAAAGTGAGAGAAAGGAAAGCTCGCAACCTGGACCAAGTGAAGTGCATCAAGGATGAGGAGGGTGTGGTGTTGGTGGATGACACGTCCATTAAACTAAGGTGGCAAGCTTACTTTCATGAACTCTTAAATGAAAAAGGAGATAGAATCATTGAGCTAGGTGAGTTGACACACTCCGAAAGTCATTGTGATTTCAGTTATTGTAGGCGGTTTAGAGTTGAGGAGGTTAGAAGGGCTATCAGTAGGATGAAGAGAGGAAAGGTAGTCGGACCCGATGAGATTCCGATGGATTTTTGGAAGACCATGGTTAAGGATGGCATAAAGTGATTGACTAGACTGTTCAATGCTATTATGAAGACTACCAAAATGCCTGATAAATAAAGGAGGAGTACAATGGTTCCATCGTACAAGAACAAAGGGGATATTCAAAACTGTAATAATTACATGGGTATCAAGTTGTTAAGTCACACTATGTAGGTCCAGGAAAGAGTGGTAGAGATGAGGGTGAGAAGGGTAGTGTCTATTTCAGAGAATCAATTTGGATTCATGCCGGGGCAGTCGACTACTAAAGCATTCACCTTGTTCGGAGATTAGTGGAGAAATATAGGGAAAGAAAGAAGAACCTTTATATGGTGTTCATTAATCTCGAGAAGGCCTATGGCAAAGTGCCAAGGGATGTCCTATGGAGGTTCCTAGAGGTGAAAGGTGTCCTAATGACATATATCAGGATAAGGCTGGCACCGGGTCCGGTACCGGCACCACCGGGCCGGCATTTACCGATACCGGACCAGAACCGGTAAAGTGGGGGTATTTTTTTCACGGAATCGGTACCGGCGGTTCTGGAAAAATACCCCGTTACCTTACCGTTCCGGCACCAAGCGGGACGGTACCGAACCGGTCTTCCGGTAATTAAAAAACATTAATTAATATATTACAAAATTTACAATTTGAAGTGTAATTTTTATATGTTAAATTAATATTAATATTTTAAAATTTAAATTGAAGTTTAAATTGTTAAAGGCTAAATTAAAATTTTATAATAGTATTATTATTCATTAATCATTAATTCGTTATATAAATTTTTTAAAATTTAAAATGAAGTTTGAATTTAAAGTTGTTATAAAATATAAGTATAAAAGTTTTATATAATATAACTAAAACATTTAAAGTGTAAAATCAAAAATTTCAATCTTTCTACTATAAAAGTTTAAATTTCTAATTTTTTAAATATAAAATTATAAAGTTTAATTTTTAACGATTAAATGATGAATGTTTCTTTTTATATTTTAAACTTTAAAGTTAATAAAGATTTGAGAAATAAGGGGGAAAATATATTAAAAAAAATCAAAACTTAAATTAAGATTAAGTGAAGATAATAACATTAAAAAAAAAAGGCGAATAGCCTATAATTTTATTATGTAATTTTAAAATTTAAATTGTACAATGTAGTGAGGTAAGAATTAAGATAATAGAAATCAACCTAATTTACGCAGCCACCTTCTAGGAAGGATTCTGTTTCAACTAGGTCTTATTTTTTGTAAATTTATAATACAATAAAATTTAATCACTAATATCTTAAACTACTTTGAAATTCTTGTCTAAGAGTTTCTAACATTTCAAGTGTGACATTTTTTGGAATCGGCTCTTGAGCTTGTTCTTCCAGAAAGTCCATCCCGTCTTCGCTTGATTCTGATATAACATTATCGATATCGACTTCAAACTGAGAAGGCAATATCGGACGCCCTAAATTCCTGCGCTCTGCATTTATCCAGTCTCGAAATAAGACTGAAACTTCCAAGCTATCAGCTGCTAGTGAATGCCTATGGTCTCCAAATTGGAACCTAGCAGCACTAAAAGCACCTTCCGAAGCCACTGAAGAAGCTTGAATTGCGAGGACATCACGAGCCACCCGCTGAAGTCTTGGAAATGTTTTTCCACGAGTATTCCACCATGTCAAAAGCTGTTGCTTCTCCTCTGCATCCTTGATGCTTTCTGGTGCCTGGTTAAGATATTCATCAAAATCGTTGTTTTCGTTAGCGGTTAGTCCAAGCTGAAATTCTAACATTATGTCAATATCATCATTGTATCTAGGCCTAGTAGGTTGTGGTTGGTATTGTACATTTTCTACTAAATTATATTATTCTAAATCATATAGTTTTCTAGCTTCTGATCTAATGTTACTTTTAACTACGTCTAAATTATGTGATTGATTTTGTTCATCGTATTCTATTTCTAAGTCTGTATATATACTATCTACCATTTTAAACACATCGAATTCTTTATAAGCAGGATTAAATAAACAAGCAGTTAAATAAATCTGAGGGATTGGGAAAAAGTATTTCCTAAATTTTTCTATCATTTTTTAACAGGTTCTCTAAATTTTATATTATTTTCAAACAAAGCAAATTTATTACAAATAGCACAAATATTGGGCAACACAGAATAAATAGTAAGATAGTAAAGACCGAATATTTGTTTAGTTGCTAAATAAAAAACTTATAAAAATTTAATTAAATCCTTAATATCAATCCAGTCATTTTTATCTAGCCGGTAGGTGGAATCTGCATTATGTGCATTCCAGACCATCGTAAGCGGTCTCCTATATTCATAAGCTACTATTATATTAACATTTGGTCAGTGAATTCCACCTAGTAGCTATGGTTTTAGGACTTTTTCGAATAGGCAAATTACATTCAATGCAACGACTTTCAAATTCCTTATGCCTAGCCTTTACTTGACATTTAAAAATAAAGTGTCATGCTAATTCTACTTTATTTTATCCGCTTTCAAATAAAGAAACACCATATCTGACAATTAAATTATAAATATGAGCAACACATTTATTATGGAAACCATCTTCATAAGTTGGAGAAATAACAGGTCTTAAAAAATCTACAACACGTTTATTACTACTAGCGTTATCTAAAGTTACACTAATTATTTTTCTAGTTATACCAAAAAATTGTAAAACCTCAAGAATATTTTGCGAAATATAAGAACCTGTTTTGCACATTTCACAACTTTTATATCCTAAAATTCTTTTTTGCATATTCCAGTTTTCATCTATCCAGTGACCGGTAATTGTAAAGTAATCGTTACCGGTTATACTACGTCCTATATCACAAGTTATTGTTATCCTACAATTATTATAAGCAAATAAACATCTAAGATACTATACATCTCGTGCTTGAAAATCAAAAACAACTTTTTTAATTGTATTTCTAGAAAAACCATTAAAAGACGGGTTATAAACAATTTGAATATAATGGACAAAACTTGGATTTTCAGCAAAACTAAAAGGCAAACCAGTAACAACAATCATTTTAGAAAGCTCATCTAGGTCACGTTGTCTATTATAAGGTCTATGTGTACTAGGATCGAAAATATTACTAGGGTTTAGTTGCGATTGCACCATATTTGAACCTCCCACCGATTCATCGGGAATGGGAGTTCCAAATTTTTTGGCGTCTGCAACGGCTTGGGCATGCAAAAATTCTAATTTACAACAATGCATTAGGTGATTTTTCAAATGACCCGTCCCGCCCCCCTTTCCCGAAGTTTTATGGTTTAAAACGTGTTTACATTTGTTACAAATTGCTTTTGTTTTATCTTCATTTTGAGTTAAAAATTGCTAAACAACAGATTTTTAGCTCGTTCCGTCTTAGGCCTATTAGATGACGAAGGTTGTACAGGGGGAGCGGGAGGGGGGGGGGGAAGAGGGAGCGGAGGGGGGGGGGAGTAGTAGCAGTATATGGGGGTTGAGTTTCATCGTCATAAAAAGTATCTTCTTCTTCATTAATTTTAAAATCATCTTCCGGTAAATCTTCGTTAAAGCCAAACCTTTGTTCAAGAAATTCGTGATCTAATTTCGTATTAGAGTCAATATTAAAACATGTGTTATCTACGTGAGTAAAATCTTAAGTATTAAATCTAAGTAGTGGTTGTCTTGTACTTGCAGATTTAGAAAAACTACCATCGGATTTTTTGCCGGTTATAGCTTTTTCTATTCCACCAAAAAATATATTTTTTCCCTTTTCTTTTCCACCAAAATTTATATCAAATTTAATTAAACAAATAACGATTATATGCAAAAGTTCAAGTTATGAAATATGAACTTATAATTTATGAATATAAAAAAATTAATTCAAGTAGACAAGTAATCAAATAAGTAATTAGAAGAACAAATAAGTAGGAACGAAGGTACCAAACGTCTGTGTAAAAACAGACGTAGAAGCCGAAATTGATGAAAGTTGAAGCTTGAATATGCTCCAAATTGATCCACCAAAATTTGCCCCAAATTGCAATTATGAATTAATACACCAAACTAAATAATATTTTTAAATAATAATTGAGAGAGTAAATAATTAATATATAATATATTTGAGAGTAGTGTGTAATATGTATAATATAATTATAAATTTGTGGAGAGAATTGGATTGAATTGAGAGAATTAGATTGAGAGAATTGAAGTGAAAAATTATGAAAGATTTAGGGGTATTTATAGTTGAAAAATTATTGAATTTTGGAAAAAAAAAAGTGTAAAAATGGTCAAAAACGGCTAGAAAAACGGATCAATTTTTTTTTACCTTTTGTGGGCCCCACCCCAATGGTAATAAAAAAAATTAAATTTTTTTTGAACCGGTATTACCTGACCGGAACCAGTAAACCGGTACCGGTAATTACCGCCGGTACCCCTACCAGTACCCCCTTACCAGTATGAACCGGTATAGTACCAGGACCGGACCAGACCGGCACTGAACCGGTAACGGAATCGGACCGGAACCGGTACCTACCGGTTCCGTTGCCAGCCCTATATCAGGGCGGTTAAGGACATGTACGATGGAGCAAAAACTCGGTTAAGAACAGTGGGAGGAGACTCAGAATATTTTCCTGTTGAGATGGGACTCCATCAAGGATCTGTATTGAGCCCTTTCCTCTTTGACCTAGTGATGGATGAGTTGACGCGATCAATCCAAGAGGAGGTTCCATGGTGTATGCTATTTGCAGATGACATAGTATTGATTGATGAGACTCGGACTAAAGTTAATGATAGGTTGGAAGCGTGAGACAAGCCTTGGAGTCCAAAGGATTCAAATTGAGCAGGACCAAAATAGAATACTTGAGTGCAAATTCAGTGTTGCGAGGGATGAAGCAGACATTGATGTGAGGCTTGCCACTCAACCGATCCCCAAGAGGAAAAATTTTAAGTATCTGGGGTCCATCATCCAGAGTAGTGGCGACATCGACGATAATGTCACACATCCTATTGGGGCAGCATGGACAAAATGGAGGTTTGCCTCTGGAGTATTCTGTGATAAGAAGATACCACCTAAACTCAAAGCTAAGTTTTACAGAATGGTGGTTAGACCGTCTTTGCTGTATGGGGTGAAGTGTTGGCCAATAAAATATGCACATGTTCAGAAGATGCATGTTGCAGAGATGAGGATGTTGAGATGGATGTGTGGGCACACAAGGAGGGATAAGATTAGGAATGAAACCATTCAAGAGAAGTTAGAGGTGGCCCCGATGGCTAATAAAATGAGGGAAGCGAGACTGACTACGATGGTTTGGACATGTGTAGAGAAGAAGTACCAATGCTCCTGTAAGAAAGTGTGAGAGGTTGGATTTAAGAGTCACTTGGAGAATTAGAGGTAGACTGTAGAAGTATTGGGGAGAGGTAATTAGACAGGATATGGCAAAAATTGATCTCACCGGGGACATGACCTTAGATAGGAAGGAGTGGAGGTCGCAAATTAGAGTAGAAGGTTAATAGGTTAGCAAGGTTAGGTTGATATCTAGCCGTGGGTATTGTAGGGTAGTAGGTTTTGTCAATTTTATCATATTTACATAATATTATGTGCTTTTCATTAGCAGTTGCTCTTCCTATTCCGTTCTTTTCCTTTTCTTTTTGTCATATCTAGTATTATTTTGCTTATGGATTGTTGAGATGAGGGTTCCCAGGAAACAACCTCTCTACTACTAAGAGGTAGTGGTAAGGTCTGCGTACATTCTACCCTCCCCATACCTCACTTGTAAGATTCTTGTAACGCCCCAGCTTTTTTTTAACTAAGATTGAGTCATCCTTCATATGATAGGATCAATGCATAAGTATTTAAAGTATATTAGATATGATTTAGAGTTATAAAGGATCTTTTACATCAAGTCAAGTGTAAAGAATTTCTAGCGACTAAGTTTTCATATGAGTTGATGGAAGGGTCAACTTCAAATGACCATATCTCTTAAAGTATAATGAGTTAGGTGACCCAAAATATATCAAATTAAAGATCTTTGAGTTAGATTTCCCACGCATCTTATTTCGCATTAAACACAGTTCGGAGTAAAAAGTTATGATCATTTTACTGGAGACCCGCAGAGCTGTCAAAAGGTCCGCGACGGCTCCGCGACGCGGACCTATCGCGATCCCTTTCTGGATAAGCCAAGTGACGTCCCTTTATTTTATTTTGAGGATACTTTTATCCTAAAACCTTTGGGGGTCTATTTAAGGTCCCCAAACATATAAAATGTCAATTTCATGAGTCAAAACTCTCTCCTTCACTCCTAAACATAAAACGCTCAAGAATCATCAAGAAAGGTATCAAGTTAGGATTAACTTTCAAGATTCATCATCAAGGTGAGTTATTCTTCATAAGCTTTAAGCTAATTTCTCTATCTATTCATGAAATCCCTAATAGAATCTTAAATTATAACCTAGGGTTTCAAGAAAGAATTCAAGAATCCCAAGAAAGGATTCCTTGATTATTCTTTCCATGAATTAGGGTTCTTCATCAAGAACTCTAAAGATTCTAAGTCAAGAATTCAAGAATAAAAAAGAAGCTCTTCAAACAATGTCTTTCCAAGTTCTTCTACTATAAAAGAACTATCGAGATCGAGGATTCTCTCTAAGAAATTGAGTATTCATCAAATTTTGATTGTAATATCAAATTTTCAGGTATATAAGGCTAAACTAAAAGCATGAGATTGTTCTCTCATGTGCCCCATAGAGGTCAAAGATGAGTTGATGGTTGAAGAGTATGTGTGCGTGAATACTTAAGAGTTTTTCATTGAAAAATTGATTTGAAATTATATGTTTTCTATGTTAATGATCATCATACTATTTGTTTTCTTGAAGTTAACATTTTTCCATGAGATTTTGCATAACCTTACATGATTATTTGAAAATCATGCATAATGAACTTAGGGGATGAGTCTAGAGCCTTGACGATGATGATGTTGTGATGTTGTGATTGTGTTTCACATTTGATGAGAGTCTTGATGATGACGTTGATGAGAATGATGTTTTATAATATCTTAAAATTGGAAGTTTAATATCTAAAATAGTATCTTGAGTCCATGATGTTAATGTTGATGAGGTGAGGTGATGTTGATGTTGAGGTATTATATTATGTCCCTACGGGACTGATGTTGATGTTGAGGTATTATATTATGTCCTCACGGGACTGATATTGATGTTGAGGTATTATGTCCCTATGGGACTGATGATGAGGTATTATGTCCCTATCGGACTGATGAGGTTAATGTTTTATGAGCATGTCAAGTTTTGGGAGAAGTATTGAGCACCGAAATGGGCAAGAGTGAGTC
The DNA here is from genome assembly GCA_029948455.1 of Solanum rostratum. Taxonomy (NCBI): domain Eukaryota; kingdom Viridiplantae; phylum Streptophyta; class Magnoliopsida; order Solanales; family Solanaceae; genus Solanum; species Solanum rostratum. The sequence continues at coordinate 25,297,200 of CM057045.1, forward strand.
CCACTCTAACCCATTAATTACGTGGCTTGCGTAGGAAGAGAGAATTGAACCGCAAAGCAGATGGCTCCTTTCTTGTCCCAAATGAGGACTGAGGCTTTTTTGGTCGATCCACTGAGGTTGATGTCCTTTACCCCGGGAAGGGTATTGGATGAATGTGGCAACGACATCACTTCGATGTATCATTGCTGGCTCATAGGTGATGGTTGTCAGTTAGAGAAACTCCTAGTTAGGTTCCATTTTGATAAAACTGATGTTGATGTTGATGTGATGTTTTGAGTCGAGTCACTTGAGCCGAGTTGGTGTTGATGTTCCCTGAGCCGAGTTGATGTTGATGTTCCTTGAGTTTCCTTGAGTTGAGTTGAGTTTCCTTGAGTTGAGTTGAGTTGAGTTTCCTTGAGTTGAGTTGAGTTGAGTTTCCTTGAGTTGAGTTGAGTTGAGTCGAGTTTTATTGAGTTGAGTTTCCTTGAGTTTCCTTGAGGTGAGTCTGATGTATTGATGATGCATTGATGAGATGTTGATGGGTCACTTGTATACTCTTAATTCTTTCTTTAGATAGATATTTGACATTCTGATGGAGTATGATGTTGAGTTAATGTTATTCCTATATTATTCTACTTGTTTCTGTTCCTCTCAGCTATTTTACATACCAGTACATTTCACGTAGTGATGTCCCTTCTGGGACTGCATCGTTTTATGATGCAGAGGTAGGTATTAGAGATCATTGACAGGCGCTTTGTTGAGGATCTATTCGCAATCAGCTGATCGGTGAGACCTCCTTGTTTTCGGAGGATTTCCATATTATTATCATCTAGTTTGAGCAGTACTTTATTTTCCTTGAGTTGGGTAACCATGGCCTGTCATGGTACCATCTAGATGTTTGAGTTAGAGGCTTCATAGACACTGAGTAGAGGATGTTATGTATTGTTTTTTTTCAACTCTTCTTTGTTGGAAATTAACATTTTGTATAAAAACTTGATTATTTTAATTATATGAAAGTATTTTCCTTGAGGATGTTTCTTCCGCTGTTGAGTATGAGGTGATGATGAGGCCAAGTGGTTCGCTCGAGGACTAGCAATAGCCTCTGAGTGCCGGCCACGCCAAGGGTACCCTCCTAGGGCGTGACAATTCTACTGGGTATGTTGTTGTTGTTTCTTCTTGAAAAAACACAATCTTATATTATACCAATCAGGTATCAATATATCGTCAGAGTATCACAAAGGATTGAGCCCATTCTATATGATATCTACATGGTGTATATATATATTGCTAGATCATATTTCGTAGTTTTTATGTTGGCGTCATTATAATATCAGACCAAAATAAAAAGGGGTAAGTGGGGTAAGAAGGTAAATAGTTTGGATCATGGGTTCATTAAGGGTAAAAGGTCCATTAAGGGTAAATAGTTTGGTGGTCTATTAAGAATAAATAATTTCAAATTAGGTCTATTTTGTGTACTTTTTCCAATTAATAGATGTATTTGGGCCTGCCTTAGCCCAGTTCTTGCCCTGTATCTGCTGCTGCATATTTATGGGCTTTTAGGCCCCATTTGCTGTGTATCATGAACTGTATAGATACTGTATATCAGTATATATACAACCCTATTCCTATTTTGAAACCTGTATATCATCATCCCAAGACCTGTAATTTTGAGACTTTAATCTTCTGGAACTACAACCTCAAGAAATTTTGGGCTTTCAACCCATTTTGACTTCTGTATACACTAATGTATATCAATGTATATACACTAAATTTTTTGCATATAGGCTGTAAACCAGCCCCTTTTTTACTTGAAATACACTCTCTGAACCTGTGTATCAACTTCTCTTCACCATCTTTTATGAGATAGGACTCAAAACGAAGTATGCTAGGTCTCCATAACTTGGCTCAAAATGCAATAAGGAGATGGTCAAGTCCAATGGACGCGATCAACGGTTTAACATGGAAAGGAAACAACGGGTAGTTAGTATTGGTTCAATTGGAGTCAAACAAGATAGAGAAGGGCCAAAGTTAACATCTTAAGAATTACTTTAGACATCATGAACAAATAAAATATGTAATTAACCATGAGCAAGAAGGGGGAAAAAATTAACAAGATGAGCTCTATAGCTACTGCCAACATTCACATATCAATATTCAGAAAAAAATATGAAGCATGCATCTAATGGTGAGGTAATCGGAACTAGAATTGAACCTAAACTACATATATACAACGAAAGAACCATTTGATTCACGATGTAAAGAACACAAATAAGAGTTACTGCTATCATGAAGGACATAAATACATTAAATCCATATCTAAACTAATCAATAAAGGCAAGCTGCTACTAGTGACTCATATAGTTGAAAGTATCCAAACACCATACATTTGCTGGAAGTAAAAAACTAATCGGGGGATATAGAGTCGAGAAAAGGAGCATGATAATGGGATATTAGATGGGAGGGGAACAGGGGTAGATGCATTTGAAATAAATTGTAATTTGAAACTCGCGGAACTACATGTAACGACCCCAGTTTAGAAGTCTAAGAATGCAGAAAGTTGGCTTGAAAAGTGACCTGAAAGCAAGTTCACGAGGGTGACTTACGACCTGTAGGTGGAGTTACGGCCCGTAGGTTTTGTCATTAAACATGAACTTCATGATAGGAAAAGAAATTCAAGTGTGGAGTGACCCATGGACCGAGTGACGGCCCATAGAAACTACGACGATCCGTAGATCGGGTCATGGATAGGTTTATCAAACATGATGAAGATTTAGAGTTTGCTGAAAAATGGTCTATGAGTTACCAATACGACCTATAGAACAACGTACAACTCATAGAATCCCTTCATGAATAAGGTCCAAGAATACGAGAAAAATGGCTAAGTGTAAAAGGACTATACGAGTCCAACCACGACCCATAAGCCATTATACGACCCGTAAGATGATTTCCTGGTTTCTGGGTTCAGCTAAATAGTTTCAGGGATTTTGAAAAAGTTAACAAGATGAGTAGGACCTACGGTCTGTGGTTCATTTCACGTCGCGTAAATGGGCTTTAGTAGGGTCAATCTGACAGTTTTAAAGAGGGGCAGTTTTATCAATTCCACAATTCCTATTCTTAAACTAAGTCATTTTGGTAAAATTTAGGAACTTCAATCAGATCCTAAACCCTAAGAAACTCACATTCTCTTCATTCTTCAAATTCCCAAAATTTCTCTAAGGCAATACTCTCTCAAGAAAAGGGTAAGGCAAAGCTAGGGTTTCAAAGTTCTTCACAAAGGTTCCAAGATTGTTCTTCCCAAGTCTTCTATGTTATGTGTGTTTGATTTATGGGTATTATTCTACCTATAAAGTCCTCTTTAAAGTATTTTACCTTTTCTTTAAGTTCCTCAAGTTAATATGCATGCGTATGATGATTTCATGTTACATTATGTGATTAACTAAATATAATGATGCCTTATGATATTTTACCAAGTATATGCATGTTTTTCAGTTGTTGGTGATGACCCCAATGATGAGTTTTGTTAATTGGGGTGTTTTATATGTCTTTAAAGAAATATATTTCCATGATTTATGTGATTTATGATTGTTGCGTTAGAAATGCCTAGCCCACCTAGTTTTCAAGTAAAGTCTTGCATAAATTTATGATGATGATTAGGGCAATTAAGTAAAGTTTTAAAGTAATGATTTGTTAAAGATATAAGTATGTTGACAATTGCCCTAAGATTCATAAGAAAGTCCCGAAGATGAAAGGACAATATGTAACGCCCGGTAAAATTATCAAAATACCCCTAGAGGAGGGGTATGTGCATAATGCATCTTCCAATGCTCGTATGGAAAATTCGAGATCGGATTAGTGATCAGCACAAAAAATTAAGTGGAAAAATAGTCTCGGTTGATTTTTTAGAGAGACCGAATCAAAAAATAATTTTTCGACCCAAAAACCGAAACAATGTCGGTGCGCGATGGAGGCGTGTCACACTACTATAGCGGACCCACACTTCTATGTTTTTCAAATTTTTTTGACGAAATTGGCAAAAACTTGTTCAGAAACTTTTCAGAGAAAAATACACTGGACGCGACCAATCCGCGTCACAGACTGGATTATTCTAAAGCTGAAAAAAATTCTAAATTTTGTAAGGGGCATTTCAGTCAATTCCCAACCCTTTGTAAACCCTATGCACGATCTAATTAGGTCGTTTTGATGTAAAAAGGGTCTAAAACTCCATTCTAGGTCCTTTTCTAACAATCTAACAAGACTAAGGCTTGAGGAAAGAGGAGAAGAGCTTGAAATTGAGGAATTCAAGAGGAAATCCTTGAAGTGATTGTTGAGAGCTTCATCCCAGGTATGTAAGGCTAAACTAAAAGCATGAGATTATCATCTCATGTGCCCCATAGATGGTCATAGAGGAGTTGAGTGTCCATGAGTCCCCATACATGTTTCTTAAATTGATTCTTGAATGAATTCTCACAAATTATATCTAATACATGTATTTATGTATGTTGATGATCATCATAAACTTATTTTCTTGAATTGGATATTTTCATGAGAAATTGCATAACCTTACGTGTTAACTTTTGAAAGCATGTATGAATGAGTCTAGGGATTGAGTCTAGAGCCTTAACATGAGATTGTTGATTGTGATAATGAATGATGGTGAGTTGTTAGATCTTGATAGCCCTAAGAGTCTCCTCAAATGAACTCTAATGATCGTCTATTCGATTGTTCCCTAACGATTATTCCAAGCTTTGAGCTATTGATTGAGATTGATTAATGAAAGTGTTAAAGTCCCTATGAGTTTGAGTGATGATAGCGTTGGAGTCCCTATGAGATACTGATCGATGACAGGGTTAAATTCCCTATGAGATTGGTTGAGATGGAGGTTTTATGAGCATTGAGTCTTGGGAAGAGTATCGAGCACCGAAAGAGTGAGAGTTAGTCCAACTCGAACTCATCAAACTACGTCGCCAAACATAGATAAGGATTAGAACCGTCATATTACATTGTGGTTCCTTCTTGAGTTAAGTTTATGTCCCTAAAACAATAGATGACCTGTCAAGGTTGTCTCCCTAAGGGGATTTGATTTGTTCCTTACCTCGCAAGTATGGAACAGCCGTGCAACAATAGCGGCTTGTTGTACAATCACTGGCTCATAAGTGATTGTTGTCAGATAAGAGAAACTCCCAAAAGTTCCCACGTTGAGTAATCCTAGTTGAGTTGAGTTGAGTTCCATTAAGTTGAGTTGAGTTCCCTTGTGATGAGTCTGATTTGATTGATGAGGTTGAGGTACTGATGGGTCACTTGTCTACTCTTTATTCTTGCTTTAGAATAGACACTTGACATGTGGATTGTTTACTATTCTGAGTCGATGTTGTATCATATTATTCTACTTGTTTCTGTTTCATTCAACTATTTTACATACAGTACATTCCATGTACTGACACCACTCAGCGCTGTATTGTTTTATGATGCAGATGCAGGGATTAGGGATCGTCAATAGGCGCATCGTTGAAAATCCAGGACCTTTAGCTTATTGGTGAACCTCCCTTACTCCAGAGGATCCACTATTATTTATTCATCATTCTTTTGAGTTAGACGATACTAGTCTTATATTTTGATTTCGGGTAGCCATGGGTCTATCATTGGCACCACTTGATTAATGATAGAGGCTTTATAGATTATAGTCGGACGTTGATTTTGAGATTTTGGGCTAGTTCTTCCTACTAGCCTTTATTATTAATCTATTATTATTTGAGACATTAGATGAGATGAACCCATTTACTTTCATTTACTTCCGCTGATCAATAGAGTTGTTGGATTAAATGGATGTGATGAGGCCCAGTGGTTCGCTTGGGGACTAGCAATAGTCTTTGAGTGCCTTCCACATCTCGGATACCCTCTCGGGGCATGACAAACTTGGTATCAAAGCACCGAGTTTAAGTGTCTAAGGGAGTATATGAAGTCGTATCTAGTATAGTCCTTATTATTGGTGTGAAGAGCTCCATATCCATAATATGGAGGCTACAGGACATTTGGGAACTGTTTCACTTCTTTCATGTTCTAAATCGTGCGATAGAGTTATACTCTATGAAAGGTTTTTCTCTAATTCATGCCCTATGCATTGTAGAGTTGTGATCATGTAGGGGACATCCCGCTAGGCAAAATGTTAACTCACCTGAGCCTCATGGACATGAGAAGCTTGCAGACCAAGCTTTCCCTGTTGAGCAGCCCTTGCAAGATGAGGTCTCCAATGCTGAACTACGCTAGACTATTCAATCTCGAGCCTAGGCTGTCACAGTACCAGCTGCGAGACAAGGAGTGGGTAGACAAGATTTTCATGACACGTCTAGAGTCTAGGAATTCTTGAGGATGAAGCTGCCTGAGTTCACAGGGTCTGCATCCACTAAAGATCTTGAAAACTATGTGGAGGAACTTCAGAAGGTGTTCCAAGTGATGTATGTGGCTGATGCTGATAGGATTGAATTGGCTGCTTACCAACTCAAGGATGTGGCCAGACTATGGTTCGACCAATGGAAGAAAGGTAGGGGAGATGATGCTCCATTATTGACTTGGGCAATGTCCGAGGCAGCCTTTTGGGACGCTTCTTGCCAAGAGAATAAAGAGAGGCTAAGTTGAGAGAGTTCTTGAATCTGAAACAATGCTCTATGATTGTGCAAGAGTATGGGTTGAAGTTCATGCAACTATCTCGCTATGCTCTGGACATGGTTGCCGATATGAGGGGAAGAATGGGGTTGTATGTTGATGGGTTAAATAGAGGACCCAAGAGAGATGGGAGGGGAGAAATGCTAATGAGTGATATAGACATTGGGCCGATTGATGACAATTGTGCAACAAGACGATGAGGTAAGACAATAGGTTAGAGAAGAGTTTAGACGTAAAAAAGCTAAGACATCTAGCCATGAGGTTGGAAGAGAAGGGAATGGTAACCGATTTCTAGCACCATCACCTGCTAGTGCCTCTACACCTAGGGGCAGGTATGATTAGAGATCTCAGAATTTTGGAACCCAAGGACCTCAATCACAAGCTAGTGTGGCTCAAGGTTCACAGGATAAACCACCGTGTGGTAAGTGTTGCAGATTGCCCTTGGGGAGATGACTTGAGGGGGATGATGTATGCTTGAAATGTGGCCAAGCAGGTAATTACCAAAGAGACTGTCCAAAGTGGGCTGATCGAGCTCAATCTTCTGCACTAGCCCTGCCGAGGAAACCAAAGGGGCACTACGTCAGGCACAAATGGAATAACAAATCGTTTGTATTCCATGGGTAGTCGCCAAGATCAAGAGAACTCTCCAGATGTTGTGACGGGTATGATTCGAGTCTTTAATTTTGATTGTTATGTTTTGATGGATCGGGGTGCCACATTGTCATTTGTGACTCCTTATGTGGCCAGTAGATTTGATAGAACCCCTGAGAGTCTTCTTGAACCCTTTGATGTTTTTACTCCAGTGGGTGAGTCTATTCGAGCTGAGAGAATCTATAGAGCTTCTGTGGTGTCCATCCATCATAGGGATACTCTTGTTGATTTGGTTGAGTTGAAGATGGTTGATTTTGATTTAATCCTTGGCATGGATTGGCTTCACCTCTGCTATGCCTCTGTTTATTGTAGAGCCCGAACCGTTAAGTTCTAATTCCCGAATGAACCGATTCTTGAGTGGAAGGGTAATTCTGTTACACCTAGGGGAAAGTTTATCTCATATCTTAGAGCCAGAAAGCTGATCTCCAAAGGTTGTATCTATCACCTTGTACGAGTTAAATCTAATGATGTTGAGTCTCTTACTCTTGAGTCAGTCCCAATTGTGTATGAGTTTCCTGAAGTTTTTCCTGAGGATCTACCCGGAGTCCCTCCTGATAGGGAGATTAACTTTGTGATTGATATCCTTCCCGATACCCAGCCTATCTCAATTCCACCTTATAGGATGGCCCCCATGAGTTGAAAGAGTTGAAACAATAATTGAAAGATCTGCTAGAGAAGGGCTTTATAAGGCCGAGTGTTTCTCCTTGGGGTGCCCCGGTCCTTTTCATGCGAAAGAAAGATGGGTCCCTCAGAATGTGTATTGACTACAAGCAACTGAATAAGATAACCATAAAGAATAAGTATCCTCTTCCAAGGATAAATGATTTGTTTGACCAACTTCAGGGTGCCTCTTGTTTCTCAAAGCCAGACCTTAGATCTGGCTACCATCAATTGAAAGTGAGGGAATGTGATATCCCAAAGACAGTCTTTTGGAAAAGATATGGACATTTTGAGTTCTTGGTCATGTCCTTTGGGTTGATGAATGCACCTGCAGTCTTCATGGACTTGATGAATAGAGTATTAAGACAATACCTTGATATGTTTGTGATTATATTCATTGATGATAATTTTGGTGGGTTCGAGAGATGAGGAGGAACATGCTAATCATCTCAGACTTGTCCTTCAAACACTTAAGGACTATGAGTTGTATGAAAAATTCTCTAAATGTGAATTTTGCTTAAGTCAGTGGCTTTTCTAGGCCACATGGTTTCTAGTGATGGTATTTGAGTAGATGCTCAAAAGATTGAAGCTGTTAAGAACTGGACTAGACCGACCTTTCCGATTGATATAAGAAGTTTCTTGGGGTTGGCAGGCTACTACCACAGATTTGTTGATGGATTTTCTTCCCTATCCGCACCATTGACTAAATTGACCCAGAAGAAGGTAAAGTTCAGTGGTCCGACGAATATGAGAAGAGTTTCCAAGAGTTGAAGACGAGATTGACTACTGCACCGGTCCTAACCTTACCTGATGGGATAGAGGACTTTGTAATTTATTATGATGCTTCGAGGGTTGGATTGGGATGTGTGCTGATGCAGAGGGGGAAAGTGATAGCCTATGCTTCCAGGAAACTCAACTTTCATGAGAGGAACTGATCTCGAGTTGGTAGCAGTGGTGTTTGCACTTAAAATCTGGTGCCACGTACTTGTATAAAGTGCATGTGGATGTGTTCACTGACCACAAGAGCTTGCAGTATGTCTTTAGTCAGAAAGAGCTCAACCTACGACAGAGGAGATGGTTGGAGGCTCAAGGATTACGACAAGTGCATTTTCTACCACCCAAGTAAAGCTAACATTGTCGCTAACACTCCTAGCAGGTCGTCAATGGGTAGCACAACCTATGTTGAGGAAGGAAAGAATGAGTTGGCCAAAGAAGTGCATCAATTGGCTCGATTGGGAGTGCAACTTGAGGACAATGATGAAGGAGGAGTTAATGTTCAGAACAGGTCTGTTTCATCCTGAGTTACAGAGGTGAAAGAAAAGCAAGACCAAGATCCTGTCATACTCCAATTGAAGGAGCCTATCCACAAACAAAAAGTGATGGTTTTCTCTAAATGGGGAGATGGAGTGTTGAGATACCAGAGTAGATTGTGTGTTCCGGATGTGGATGACATTCGAGATAGAATCATGGTTGAAGCCCATAGTACTAGATATTCCATCCGTCCTGGCTCCACCAAGATGTACCACTACTTGAGAGAAGTCTATAGGTGGAGTAGAATGAAGAAGGATATTGCTGAGTTCATTTCAAAGTGCCCGAATTGCTATCAAGTGAAAGTTGAGCATCAAAGGCCATGTGGATTGGCTCAGAATTTTGAGATTCCTGAATGGAAGTGGGAGATGATTAATATGGGCTTTATTACTGGTCTACCAAGGTCTCGAAAGCAACAAGATTCGATTTGGGTAATTTTAGACAAGATGACTAAATTGGCTCACTTAGCAGTCAAGGCAACCAACACTGTGGAGGTGTACGCCAAGTTGTACATCTAGGATATTGTGAGGTTGCATGGAGTTCCCTTGTCCATCATCTTAGACAGAGGAGCTCAATTCACCTCCCAATTTTTGAGATTGTTCCAAAAAGGATTGGGTACTAAAGTAAACCTGAGTACAACCTTTTATCCACAGATAGATGGTCAGGCAGAGCGCACAATTCATATATTAGAGGATGTGTTAAGAGCTTGTGTTCTTAATTTTAAGAGAAATTGGGATGATCACCTACTATTGATGGAATTTGCATATAACAAAAGTTATCATGCAAGCATTCAAATGGCTCCCTATGAAGACTTGTATGGAAGGAGATTTAGATCACCAATTCGGTTGTTTGAGGTTAAAGAAGCAAAATTACTTGGGGTTGATCTTGTCCACCAATTGATGGAGCAGGTTAAGGTCATTAAAGAAAGATTGAAGACTGCCTAGAGGCGCCAAAAATCTTATACCGACATGAGGAGAAAAGACTTAGCATTTGAGGTAAATGATTGGGTATACTTGAAAGTGTCACCTATGAAGGGTGTCATGAGATTTGGGAAGAAGGGAAAGTTGAGTCCACGCTATGTAGGACCATATCAGATTGTGAAGAGGATTGGGAAGGTTGCTTATGAGTTAGAGTTTCTTTCTGAGTTAGATGGAATTCATCCGGTATTCCATTTCTGGATGTTAAAGAAGTTCTTGGGAGATCCTACCTTGATGATCCCTGTTGATAGAATTGGATTGAAGCATAACTTATCCTACGAAGTGGTTCCAGTCGAAATCCTTGATCATCAGATTTGTAAGTTAAGAAACAAAGAGATAGCCTCAGTCAAAGTCTTGTGGAGAAATCAATTTGTTGAGGAAGCCACATGGGAAGATGAGGATGAGATGAAGGCCAAATATCCGCACCTATTCATGCCAAATGACAAGAACGTCGAAGGTAAATTTCTTACCCTTGACTAAATTGATTGATCTATTCTTGAGTTGATTGTCTATTCTTGAGTCCGAATAGAGTTGATTGAGGGTGAGGAGGAGTCAAGAGTTTGATTGGTTGAGGTGAGTTTGAGATGAGTCTTGAGTCTATTTGTGCCTTGATATCCACCTTTACTCATCATTCGAGGGCGAATGATCCCAATGGGGAGATGATGTAAAGCTCGGTAAAATTATCAAAATACCCCTAGAGGAGGGGTATGTGCATAACGTATCTTCCAATACTCGTAAGGAAAATCCGCGATCATATTTGTGATCAACACAAAAAATTGAGTGGGGAAATGGTTTTAGTCAAATTTTAGAGCGACCGGATCAAAAGATAATTTTTTGACTCGAAAATTGAAATAGTGTCGGTACGCGATGGAGGCGTATTGTGCCACTACAGCAGACCCACACTTATATTTTTTTCAAAATTGTTTGATGGGATTGGAAAAACTCATTCAGAAACTTTTCGGAGAAAATTACACTGTACGCGATCAGTCCGCATCATGGACTGTGTTATTCTGAAGTTGAAAAAATTTCTAAATTTTGTAAGGGGCATTCCAGTCAATTACCAACCCCTCCTGGACCCTGTGCACGATCTCATTACGTCGTTTTGATGTGAAAGGGGTCTAAGTCACTATTCTAAGTTCTTTTCTAATAGTCTAACAAGTCTAGGGCTTGAGGAAAGAGGAGAAGAGCTTGAGATTGAGGAATCGAAGAGGAAATCCTTGAAGTGATTGTTGGGAGCTTCATCCCAGTTATGTAAGGCTAAACTAAAAGTATGAGATTGTCCTCTCGTGTGCCTCATAGATGGTCATAGAGGAGTTGAGTGTCCATGAGTCCCCATACATGTTTCTCAAATTGATTCTTGAATGTTTTCTCACAAATTACATCTAATTACATGTATTTATGTATGTTAATGATCATTATAAACTTATTTTCTTGAATTGGATATTTTCATGAGAAATTGCATAACCTTACATGTTAACTTTTGAAAGCATGCATGAATGAGTCTAGGGGTTAAATTTAGAGCCTTGTCATGAGATTATTGATTGTGATTGTGAATGATGATCAGTTGATAGAGCTTGATAGCCCTAAGAGTCTCCTTTTAAATAAACTCTAATGATAGTCTATTGTCTATTTGATTGTTCCCTAATGATTGTTCCAAGTCTTGAGCTATTGATTGAGATTGATTAATGATAGGGTTAGAGTCCCTATGAGATACTGATCGATGGCGGGGTTAAATTCCTTATGAGATTTGTTGCATCATATTACTTTGTGATACCCTCTTGAGTTGAGTTTATGCCCTTGAAACAATAGAGGACTCGTCGAGGTTATTTCCCTTAGGGGATTCAATTCATTCCCTACCTGGCAAGAATGGAACGATTGTGGCAACAACAACGACTTGTTGTACAATCACTGACTCATAAGTTATTATTGTCGGATAAGTGAAACTCCCAAAAGTTCCCACCTTGAGTACTCTGATTGAGTTCCCTTGAGATGCGACTTATTTGATTGGTGAGGTTATGTGTTGATGGGTCACTTGTCTACTCTTTATTCTTGCTTTATAATAGACACTTGACATGTGGATTGTTTACTATTTCGAGTCGATATTGTATCATTATTCTACCTGTTTCTGTTTCATTCCACTATTTTACATACAATATATTCCACATACTAATGCCACTCCGTGCTGCATCAATTTATGATGCAGATACCGGGATTGTCAACAAGTGCATCGTTGAAGATCTAGGACGTTCATCTTATTGGTGAGCCTCCCCTACTCCGGAGGACCCACTATTATTTACTTCATCATGCTTTTGAGTTAGACGAGACTAGTCTTATATTTTGATTTCGGGTTGCCATGGGTCTGTCATTGGCACCACTTAATTAGTGATCGAAGCTTCATAGATGATAGTAAGATGTTGATGTTGATGTTGAGATTGTGAGCTAGTTCTTTCTACTAGCCTTTATTATTACTCTATTATTACTTGAGACATTAGATGAGATGAGCCCATTTACTTTCATTTACTTCCGCTGATCTGTAGTGTTGTTGGATTGAATAGATGTGATGAGGCCCAGTGGTTCGCTTAGGGACTAGCTATAGTCTCTAGGTGTCGTCCACGTCTCGGGTACCCTCTTGGGACGTGACACAATACTCACTTATTGGTTCCTAAAGTTCGATTGCTACTTATGATTCCAAGTTATGTTTTAAAGATTCTGTAGGATGGCTTACCAAGTGGACTTAAGATTAGAATTTATTCTATTAGTTAAGGCATAACCATCAAAGATAAATCTCAAAGTTCCTAACTATGTGCCACCATAGGAGCCCTTATAGGCTAGGTTAGTAGATCCACGTAGGCCATTTATGTTACTAAGATGCATGTAAAGTTGATGGAGTTCCACCCCGTAAGTAGTCTCCTTGTGCCAATGTAGGGGATTATGTTGGAGTCCATGTAGTAGGTGACATGGTCTTATATATCGATTAAGGTCTTCTCACATAAGTTTATGATTCTATGATACGATTCCATTACATGTAATTTCTTATGCGTTGATTTTTATTTATATTGAAGGATATTCCTTGTGCATGCTTAAGCTCATGTTTATATATTTTACTACTCTATGTATATGTATATGCATATGCATATGCATATGTATATGTATATGTATATGTATATGTACATGTATATGTATATGTATATGTATATGTATATGTATATGTATATGTATATGTATATGTATATGTTTTACTTATGAATGATGGCATTACAATTACATGCATGCATTGCATCTCACATACTTTGTACATTCCAACGTACTGACTTATATTTTGCCTGCATAATTTAACCATATAGGACAGACACTCCTCCACCGATTCACGATTAGTAATTGGCATTCGAGACTAGCACTTTTATTTGTGGTGAGCCCTTAGTTCGCGACTCTACTATTTCCACTTTATCTTGTATTTTATTTTGAGGCAATGTATTTGTGGTCCTTTGAAGCTTTTATTTTCTATGTTATTAAACATTAGAGTCTTTTCTATTTGATGGGAACTGACTGTACCGGTTTTTTCCTTCGATATGTTAGTTGGTATGCTTTATGGACCAAATATGTTAGTTATTCATGCTTTTTAATGTTGCTTCCCATAGACCCTTCCCCATTTTACTTCCACACTTCTTTATGTTTATGCCTATGAATGCTTAAGATAGCTTGGGTGATGTGCCTTCTAGTATCTCATTCACTGTGTGATGACTAGGACCTTAGGTCGGGCTTATTACAAACTTGGTATCAGAGCACGACGTTTTAAAATATTCCTCGGATGTCCATGCATACCCCATTGAGTAGAGTCTCGTTCAAGGTGGTGAAGCGCACCACTATCTTGAGTGAGAGGTTATGAGATGGTTTAGGAAACGCTTCCCTTCTTTCTTGTTCATGTCGTGCCTATAGAATTGACTAAGTTTTTCCTATAACTAACAATGACCTTATTATTTCTAGATCATGCCTCCAAGGAGAGATCCACACTAAAGAGGCACTCCCGAAAAACAAGCTCTTCCCACTCCAACAAGATGACGGAGTGTCTTATGTGGAGTTTTGGGCCGCCTTCACTTTGTTGGCCTAAGCATTGGCCAACCAAGCCAATTGGGAGATAGTCATTCTTCCCCAAGTGCCTACTTTGGCTGCTAGAGTGCGTGACTTCATGCGGATGAACCCTTCGGAGTTCTATGGTTCCAAGACGGAGAAGGATCCTATTGATTTCATTGAGGAAGCCTACCGGGTAGTTGCAGCGATGGGTATCCTTTCAGAGGATAAAGCCGAGTTGGTGGCCTACCAACTCAAAGGGGCTAAGATTTGGTATGAGCAATGGGCAGATGAGAGGGGCCAAGAAGTGGGTCTCATTGGATGGGAAGAGTTAAAGTGTGCCTTCTTAGACCAGTTCTTCTTAATTGATCTTAGGGAGGCAAAGGTTCAAGAGTTTATCAACCTCATGCATTGGATCATGAGTGTGAGGGAGTATTCCCTCAAATTCACCAAGCTTTCCAAGTATGCTCCTTTTATGGTTGAGGATTCGAGAACTCACTGGGAAAATTCATCTCCAGCATCTCTGAATCAGTCTCTAAGGAATGTAAGGTATCCATGATAGTCAAGGAGATGGACATCTCCTACTTGATGACTTACGTGGAGCAAATAGAGGAGGATAAGCTACAAAAGAGGGCAAGAGAGTCCAAGAGGCCTCGAGTCGATAGTGGGACTCTCACCAAAGGAGTAGTGGTCACAAGTTTCTAGGTGGCCAAAAGGAAGGTGGACAAGGGTCTACCAATATTCCTCCTCCTCGGACCATTAAGGACAATGGGGCTGCCCCTAAGCCCCAAAGCCCAAGTTTCCTCAAGTGTGGAAGACTCCACAAGAGAGAGTGTCTAGCCGTGACCAATGCTTGCTTCAAATGTGGAAAGCCCAGCCACCATGCCAAAGATTGTAGGAGTGGGGGTGTAAGGCCCCAAGGCCAAGAGGGAAAGTCTAAGATGCCCAAGGGACCAGTTGATTCTATGCTCTCCATGGTTGCAAAGAGGTTGAGGAGGCTCCAGATGTTGTCACCAGTATATTGAGAGTTTTTATTATGATGCCTATTCACTTCTACATCCGGGAGCAAATTTGTCATTTGTAACTCTATTTATTGCCAATAAATTTCATGTATGCTCTGAAGTGTTCCATGAGCCCTATGAAGTAAGTAACCCCGTAGGAGATTCCATTGTTGCCCGAAATGTCTATAGAAATTGTCTTATCTCTATCTTGCATAAAGTGGTCTCTTGTGATTTAGTTGAGCTTTTCATGGTAGACTTTGATATTATTCTTGGGATGGATTTGTTGCATGCCTCCTATGCTTCCATTGAGTTTAGAACCCATGGAGTCAAGTTCCAATTCCCAAATGAGCTAATTCTTAAATGGGAGGGGAGTAACTTTTCATGTAGGGGTCAGTTCATTTCCTTCTTAAAAGCCCATAAAATGATTTCCAAGGGGTGCATCTATCATCTAGTAAGAGTCAAAGATGTCATTTCTAAAGTTCCTTCCCTTGAGTCGGTCCCCGTTGTGAATAAGTTTCCTGACATTTTTTTGGATGAGTTACCGGGTGTCCCTTTCGATAGGGAAGTAGACTTTGGTATATACCTCCTACCCGATACTCTACCTATCTCAATCCCTCTATATAGAATTGCTCCCACAGAGTTGAAGGAGCTAAAAGAGCAACTAAGGGATTTGTTGGAGAAGGGTTTTATTAGACCTAGTCGGTCTCCATGAGGTTCTCCAATTTTATTTGTAAGAAAGAAAGATGGGTCACTCCATATGTGTAGGACTACTGGCAACTTAATAAAGTCACCATCCAGAATAAGTATCCCCTTCCCAGAATAGATGATTTGTTTGATCAATTGTAAGGGGCTACACACTTCTCCTAAGTTGACTTGAGATCCGGGTATCACCATTTGAGGGTGAGCGAGGGTGACATTCCTAAGATGAGCTTTCAGACTAGGTATAATGACTTCGAGTTTGTGGTGATGCCGTTTGGTGTCACCGATGCACCAATGATATTTATGGACCTCATGAATAGGGTGTTCAAGCCCTACCTTGACATATTCATTCTTTATCTACATCCGAGGTAAGCAAGAGCATGTGGAGAACTTGAGGGTTGTATTGCAAACCCTAAGGGAGCAAAAGCTTTATGCAAAGTTTGACAAGTGCGAGTTTTGGCTAGATGAGGTTGCCTTCTTTGGGCATGTGTTATCGCCGAAAGGATCCAAGTTTTAAAGAGTTCAAGAAAAGTTAGCAGACAAAACCCTTTATGGGAAGTAAGTTAGAAGATGACCTACTGGAAGGTTCCGGCGGTTTCGTAAGCCGAAACCTATTTTTAGGAAGTGTAGAGTATGAAGCTCAGGTATAGGCTGTGAGTTCACCTACGACCCGTAACCTCGTCTGTAGAAGTTGCTGAATCTAGTTTTCCTAATTCATTTTGAATTTATATTTTACTTATTATAAATAGGTGTTTTTAGGCTTTTTCTTGGGGAGACGCACGAAAAATGACAAAACACAACTAGGAGAGAATAGAGAGACTTAAGAACTCATATTTTGTGATTTTTACATTGAGGTTATTACATGGTGATTTCTTGTGAGAATTTTGGATTTCTTGTTCTTCAATTCATCATTGTAAGTGTAATTATGCTATTCCATGACATGATCCTCTCATCTACAATGATCATGCATAGCTAAATCCAGAACAAGAATTGTGGGAACCATGAAGAACTAACAAGGTAAAAATGGATAATCCGTAATTCTTGAAAAGTCTGCATGCATGTATTAATTAATCCCTTCGTTTAGAATGCTTTTTAATGATGACCAACGTTAGAACTCTCCTAATTCTTACTTGTTGGATCAAGGTGGTAATGAATGGATAAAGGAATAATTATCAAGATTCAATGTGATCCCTCTTATCTAATCAACCTAACTGGATCAAGGAGCGGTTATACTGCAACAAAAGATAAGGCTTAGTAATGTCACACTGCGGGGATGGATCAAATCACATAGTGAAATTTACCTCTCACCTGGATGAAAAGGTTCGATAAACATAACTTACCAGTTCTGCATGTTACACACTAGAAAAGATTATGATTATCTAGCTATACAAAGTTAGGAATTCATGGGGAACACAATACCATAGTTACTTCTCTCATTGAATTCACAACACTTGCTTCTAGTTTAGGTTTACTTACTGCATTTACAAACCCCCTCCCCTTTCAGGAGATAACTAGATTAATTTATTCAAATTGCTCGTAATACCTCCAATTCTAGACTATATTCCCTGTGGGTCCGATCCTAACTTTGGCTAGGTTATATATTTTGATAACGACCGCTTATACCTTCCACGAGAGGTGTAGTTTGGGAGACATCAAAATTTTAGCATCGTTGCCAGGGAATACGACCTTTAGACTAGTTTAATTTGGGTAATTTGTGAATAAATCTTTATTTTCCTTGCTTTGTGTTTCTTGTTTTTGTTTTATTTCAGCATACAGATGAAGTGTATGCACACACGCATAGTTGAGAAAATCCCTTGACTCAGTTTGACCCAAAGATCTAGAGAACACTGAGACGAATGACCCAAGATAATGCGAACACGCTCAAATGATGCCATAAATGCAACATTGAATCCAAAAAATGACAACCCACCACCACCACTTGAGGATGTGAATCCACCGCTACAGGACCTCCAAGCTGCTGCTAACACATGGAATCAACACCGGCTTCACCCTACGGCAATGGATGTCACCGGACCTATTGTATTTCTTCCTTTACCAGATAACACAAAATTTGTTATTTCGAGTGGGTTGCTTCAAATGCTGTAGAGTAGAGGGTGGTTTATGAGCTTACCGTTAGAGGACCTGCATAACCATCTACACAATGTCATCTTCGTTTGCAAGAGTACGGCGGGGAACCAAAATCTATCCATAGATATCGTTAGGCTTCGTGTCTTCCCATTGTATCTAATAGGTAAATCGAGAATATAGTTTTCCAAGCTCCCATAGAGTTCAATCACCACTTAGGCTGAGATGTAGAAGGCCTTTTCGGAGAGGTTCTTTCCTTGGTTGAAGAAGCTGAAGTTAAAGGGCCACATCAACAACTTCGAGCAATTGCCTGGCGATTCAATCAATACCACGTGGGAGAGATTTAAAAAGTGTTTGAGGCGTGTTCCGGACCATAAGATTTGATGATTCCTTGGTAGAGATCTTCTATTGGAAACTTAATGATAATTGCAAAGCGGTGGACGACACAATCACTGGGGGATTATTCTTAGATTGTCCATTTTCGATTGTGGTTGAACGACTAAGAAAAGGTTGTAAAGACAAACCATGCATAGGGCTCGAGAGATAAGTCAACCACTAAAAGCTCATTTTAAGTTAGTACCAATCCAGAGCAAGCAAAGATAAACAAAGAAATGATGAGCATTTTAAAGGCTTGCTACTCATCCTTGGTAGACGGGCATCATAGTGGTTAGGATAGCACACAAAATCTTGCAGTGTGGCTATTACTAGCCTACCATCTACCAAGATGCTCATGATTACGCCAAGTATTGTGAAAGATGCCAAAGAGAAGGTGGTGTTTTCCGCAAGCACGAGCTCCTTCTAAACCCCATTATGGTGATTTAGTTGTTTGATGTTTGGTGGATAGATTTTATGGGCCCGTTTGTTAGCTCTCATAGGAACAAGTATATTTTGATAGTTGTGGAATACGTATCAAAATGGGTGAAGGTGGTGGCACTTCCCAATAAATAAGGTAAGAGTGTCACAACATTCCTGAAGAGAAACATCTTCTCAAGGTTTGGTGCCCCTCGGGCGATCATCAGAGATGAAGGTTCCCATTTCTACAATAGGTTATTCAAAGCTCTTCTTAAAAACTATGGGGTAAAGCATAGGGTGGAAACATCCTACACTCCACAGACAAGTGGGCAAGTTGAGGTGTCTAATAGAGAGATTAAACAGATTTTGTCAAAGACTGTAAATGCAAATCGAACTAATAGGTCACAAAAGCTTGATTATGCATTATGGGCATACCAGACTGCATTCAAGACTCCCATAGGTATGTCTCCTTAGCAACTTGTTTTCAATAAAGTTTGTCACTTACTCGTAGTGCTTTAGCATAAGGCGATGTGGGCTCTCAAAAAGCTAAATAGATTATGATGCGACAAACTCGAGGCTGAGCCAACTCCAAAAGCTTGATGAGTTCCATTTGACGACATATTGATATGCTGTCAAAATACAACATTTTTCATGCTTAAAACTTAGAATTTTTTGTGTTCTCAATGCGATATTAGTTGGTTTTATATGTTTTTGTGTTTTATTTGCAGGAATCTAGGGTTGCCCTTGATTTTGGGAAGAAAATGCATAATTTGTTGTTTTTGATGAAGTATGAGAACTTTTACGGGCTGTAGTGCACTGCACGGGTCGTGAAGGAGGTTTCATGAACGATTCCAGTGAGGGGCTAATTTTATTAAGTTTATTCTAAAAATATAAAGATGAATTGTGGACGAGTTTATAGGTCATAGATCATGTCTCTTGCCCTGAGGATTATAGTCTGTGTGTGACTGTATTGTCTATACAGATTTAGTCCGTCACTTGAGGACAAGCAACAATTTTACGTTAAGGATGTTGATGTGCTGCCAAAATACAACACTTTTGATGCTTAAAACATAGGATTTTGTGTGTTCTCAATGCAACTTTAGTTGTTTTTATGTGTTTTTGTGTTTAGATTTGCAGGAATAAAAGTTGGCCATGATTTGGGAAGAAATTGCAGAAATTGCTGGTTTTTGCTGTTGAACAAGACCTTCTACGGGTCGTAGAGCATTCTACGAGTCGTAAAGGTGTCTTGTGAGATATTCCAGTGAGGGGCCAAGTTTCAAAAGTTAATTCTACGGACATGCAGATGAGTCGTAGATCATTATACGAGTCATAGAAGACCTTTCATGCCCTGAGGATCAGAGAAGTAGACTTGCAGGAAAGCTATCAGACGAAACCCCCTTTAAGGATCATAAATCACTTTACGAGTCATGAAGAGGTGTCGTAGAAGAGAAGTCCAAAATTTTAGCAGCTGATTACGAGACCCCGACTATGAGTCACAGAGGACAATACGAGTCGTAATGTGCTTTTGTGGAGTTTGCCAACCAGTTTTCCTAATTTGTTTAGGGTTTGTTTTTACTTATTATGAATAGGTTTTTGGATTATTTTTAAAAAGGAGAGAGGACAGTTCATATGAGATGAGAGTAGTAGGTTAGAGAACTCAATATTCTTGGAGAGAAAATTATGAGAGAGTGTTTGAAACACTTGTGGTTTAATTCAATCTTCAAGCTTCTGATTTTCATTGACATTGGATTCGCTTTTCTTAATTCAGTTGTATAAGTGTTTTATTATGTCATCTAAATTCATAATCTCTTCATCTACACAAAGCATGAGTAGCTAAATCCACAACTAGAGTTGTGGAACCATGAAGAACTAACAAACTAAAATCAGATAATTCATGATTCTTGGATTAATTAACTCTCTTCATTTTGCATGTTTTCAGATGGTGGCCAACATTAGAACCCACCTAGCGTTACTAACTAGACCAAGGTAGTAATGAATAGGAAAAGAGATTAATTAACAGGATTGGATTGATGTATTCTCATATAATCAACAAAACTAGGCCAAGGGGAGGTTGTACTGGGACTTATAGGTAATGGTTAGTAATGCACACTATGGAGATGGGCCAAGTTGCATAGTGAAATTCTCTTCTCACCTTTGGCTAAAGGGCTGGGTGAACTTAAATTACCATCCTACATGCTATACAATAGACAGGAATTAGGTTATCTAGTGATACTGAGTTAGGGAATCATGGGGAACACAATACCCTAGTTGATCTCCGTTATTGATCTTTCTTTTGTGATAGTTAGTCAATTTATTTTTTTCATTGATTTTTGCAAACCTCCCCCTTTGGGGAATTGAGTTGATTAACTACTCGGACTGCTTGTTGGTGAATTTGCCTTGAGTTTACGCATTGCCTGTGGGTTCAACCCTAACCTTGGTAAGGTTCTATATCTTGATAGCGACCGCTTAATCCTCTAAAAATGAGCTGTAACGTGTGCGACAATCAAGATTTTGGCGCCATTGCCGGGGAGTATGAATAGACTTAGTAAATTCATTAGTAATTCGAGTGTTAATCCTTAGTTCCCTTTATTTTACTTTTATTTGTTGTTTTTGTTTATTTTCAGGGTGTACAAGTAGTCTATGCCCAACACTTATAGTCAAGGCAATCCCTTAACTCCATTTAAGCCAGAGATCCACAGAACAATAAGAAGGATGACCCAAAATAATGCCAACAACGCGGTAAATGCAGCTCTGAATCGAAACAATATGATGATGATGGGAATGAGATCCCACCTCCTTTGGAGGACATTCCACAGCCTCAGGACTTTAATGCCAATGCCTACCAATGAAATCAGTACCTGTTGAATCCCTTAGCTATGGATATGACTGGAGCTATTGTATCGCCACCACTACCAGCAGACACAAAGTTCACAGTGTCGAGTGGGTTACTTCGGATGCTTCAAAACCATGGGCTATTCCCAGGCTTGCCATCATCTACGTAGCTATTTATACAATGTGGTATTCGTCTGTAAGAGTGTGATGGGAACATAGAATCTGTTTATAGATGCTGTGGGACTTCGTGTCTTCCCATTGTCTCTAACAAACAATGCTTCATTATCCCTATCTGAGCTCTCACAGAGTTCAATCGCCAGCTAATCAGACTTGGAGAAGGCCTTTTTTGAGAGGTAATTCCCTAGATCGACGAAGCTCAAGTTCAAGGACCAACACAACAACTTCGAGAAATTTCCTGTTGATTCTATATCCACTACTTGGGGGTAGTGTACTAAATGTCTGAGGAGCATCCCTGACCACAAGATAGTTGATGATGCCTTGGTAAAGATCTTCTACCGTGCCCTTGATGAAAACAGTTAGGCCTGTGTTGACACTATCATGGGGGGAATATGTCTAGATTAACCATTTGTAAGGATTGGTGAACGCATGGAAAGGGTGGTCAAAACAAACTGTGCATGGGGGCATAGGGATAGAGCTTCCATGAAGAGTTCATGTGCAGTTAGTGTGGGTTTAGAGCAAGCCAGAATCCACGAGGAGATCTTGCAACAACTTGCTCAGATTTACACAGGCATGGAGGTGATGATGAAGCAAAACTAAGAGAGAGTAACTGCAGTGGTTCATCAACCTCCACGTGCACCGATGTACGAGAAGCCATACTTTGAGGAGGACACATGCTTTGTTAGTGATTAGATGGGGGGTATCCAGACCAATGACCAAGGGTCCAATCAGGACTATTGGCGCCAAGGTCAAGGAAACCAAGGTCAAAACTTGGTAGAGATGGAGCTTACAGAGACAATCGCGGTGGTTACTATGATAGAAATAGGGGTCCAAATGTAGATTGGGGTCACAAAGAAGGCTACAGGAATGGTCCTTATGTGCCACCACATAAACGCGACCCAGGTGCAAGTAATCCCTGAATTGAGGAGATGTTTGATCACCTATTGAAGAAGGTTGAGACATAGGATGAGACCCTAAGGGGGCATGAAAATAGCGATCTCTAGTATAAATCGAAAGATAGAGTCTCATTTTGTGGCTATTAAGTAGCTGGAACAACAGTTCTGTCAAGTGTTGACTCAGCGTCAAAAGGGTACACTGCCTTGCAATACAGTGTAGAATCCTAAGGGTGACCGACGGTGTATAGCAGTTACTACTAGGGGTGGCAAAAGCACCATTGATCCTCCCATGCTGATCGAAGAGGAAGATGTTCGTTAGGAGATGGTTGGAACTAAGGATGCAGATGAAGAAGATGGTCATCGCAAGGATGGGGTGAGTGAAGCAGCTGAAGCACCATAGAGGTTTAAGCCTATCCCTAGGCCTCCTTCCCCCTTCCCGTAGAGACTCAAAAAGAGGGAGGAGGAAGGCAAATTCAAGCACTTCTTCTCCATGCTAAAGTAGCTCTCTATCAACATCCCCCTTATCGAGGCTTTGGAGAATATGCCGGGCTATGCGAAGTACATGAAGGACTTGGTCACCAAAAAGCATAGTGTGAGTTAGGAGCTTTCTCAAGAGCTTCAACATTGCAGTGTTGTCACTATAAAGTCTTTGGTTCAGAAAAAAGAAGATCCAGGTGCTTTCACCATACCTTGCACCATTGGAGATGTGGATTCACAAGGGCACTATGTGATTTAGGTGCTAGTATCAATCTAATGCCCCTTGCAGTCTTCAAAAAGCTTGGATTTGGGGTCTCTACTCCTACTAATATGCGATTGCCAATGGCGGATCGCACTGTGAAGAAGCCTGTGGCGATACTATATGATGTGTTGGTAAAGGTTGAGAAGTTCATATTCCCTACAAACTTTGTGATCTTAGAGTGCGAAGTTGACTTCGATGTCCCAATAATCTTGGGGAGACCATTCCTAGCCAATGGACAAGCCCTAGTGGATTTAGAAGCTGGTCAACTCAGGTTTAGATTGAATGACAAAGAAGTTGTCTTCTATATCCGTCAGTCCATGAAGCATCCAGATGAGTTGAAGAGTGAAGTCTGGGCAATTAGCGAAGTCTGAGTAACCAATGTGTCCAAGTCGTGCCGCGACAATAAATCAGGTGTTACTTGGGAGACAACCCAAGGTTTTTGATGTTTATAGCATAGTTATAGATTTTTTTTAGTTGTTGGATTCATAGGTAGTTTATTCCTTGTGTTTTGATTGTAATTTTGGAAAATGAATTAGTTTCATATAGGGTAACAATGTTTTTTATCAAGAGTATGCAGGTACAAGACTAAGTCAGTAAGTTTGGCTGAAAAGAGCATCAAATTAAGTGTCTACGATTAGGCTTACGAGCCATAAAATAGTTTACGACTCGTACCCTCTCTCGTAGAGATTTCCAGTAAGCAGAAAAATATGCACTCCAGTCCACGAGCCAACTTTATGATTCGTAGATTAGACTACGAGTCATGAATGGGGCTCATGGATCCCAGGTAAGTTTTCTACAATTTTTCTAAGTGTTGAGGGTTTTATGAATCCATGATCTACGAGTCATAGAACCATCTAAGACTCATAATCGGGGTTTCGTACGGTCAGGCCAAGTAAAATTTTTAGTTGACCCGATAAGTACAAATAGAGGGGTCAAATAAATTTGACCCCACATTTGACCTAAATTTTTAAAATTAACCCAAGCTACCCACACCCTAAATTATCCGACTACCTCCGTCCACCAGCGACCTAGTTTTCGGTAAGACTCCAGCAACCATAGGGTTTTGTGCTACCCATCTCTCTCATTTTCTTCAAGTTACTTCTCAAATTTTTGGTGAGTTTTTGGTTTAATTATAAACCCCTAATTTGCCTTGGTTAATTGAGTGATTTGGAAATTATGTGGGGCATAATGTATAGACATAAAATCTATGTTTGAATTGAATTTGGGATTAAGTGTAATTAGGGTTGCCCTCTTGTGAATATTGCCTAAGACTAGAATTGGGCATTTTTGCTTTATAAGTTTTGGGTTTATTGTTTGTGTTTATTGAGTCACCCACCATATATGATTGAGTGAGATTGAATGATTTGTGCTTGTGAAATTGGTGGGTGAGGACATAGATGCATGATTTTATGTTAATTAAATTAGAAGTGGTTGGAATTGTACGATAATTTGTGCTCAATCATTTTCGGTGGGGTGTATATGTACAGAACATGTTAGGGGTAAGGGTTGTATTATTGTAATCATGTGGGTGCGTGCATTTTTGTTTTGATGCTGAGAAGTAGTTAGTTGAAATAGTCTTGAGGGGCCCTTGTTATGAACTCAGAAACTCAGGTGACAGAATTTTCTGGTTCATGAGTGGCTTGTATGACCCGTGGAGTGATCCACGAGTCGTGATTGCCGCTCGTGCACAATTCCAAAAACTTGAAGTTTCTAAGTATCCATGAGACAAGACCTTCTACGAGTCGTAGATCACTTAATAGTGTCACGCCCCGGGAGGGTACCCTTGGTGTGACCGGCACTCAGAGACTATTGCTAGTCCCCGAGCGAACCACTTGGCCTCATCATCACCTCATACTCAACAGCGGAAGAAACATCCTCAAGGAAAAGACTTTAATGTAATTAATGTACTCAAGTCTTTATATAAAAAGTTAATTTCGGATAAATGAAATAAAACAATACATAACATCCTCTACTCAGTATCTATGATGCCTCTAACTCAAACATCTAGATGGTACCATGATAGGCCATGGTTACCCAACTCAAGGAAAATAAAGTACTACTCAAGCTAGATGATAATAATATGGAAATCCTCCAAAAACAAGGAGGTCTCACCAATCAGCTGAATGCGAATAGATCCTCAACGAAGAGCCTGTCGATGATCTCTAATACCTGCCTCTGCATCATAAAATGATGCAGTCCCAGAAGGGGACATCCGTACTTGGAATGTACTGGTATGTAAAATAGCTGAGTGAAACAGAAACAAGTAGAATAATATAGGAATACCATCAACTCAACATCATATTCCATCAAAATGTCAAATGTCTATCTAAAGAAAGAATAAAGAGTAGACAAATGACCCATCAACATCTAATCAATGCATCATCAATACATCATACTCACCTCAAGGAAACTCAACTCAACTGAACTCAACTCAAGGAAGCTTAGCTCAACTCAACTCAACTCTAGGAAACTCGATTCAACTCAACTCAACTCAACTCGACTCCACTCAACTCAACTCAACTCAACTCGACTCAACTCAACTCAACTCAAAGGAAACTTGACAACTCAATTCAAGGAATATCAATGTCGACTCAACTCAACTCAAGGAACATCAACATCGCTTAGCTCAAGGAACATCAACATCACTCAACTCAGGAAACTCGACTCAAAACATCACATCAATATCAACATCAGAGTTCTATCATGACGGAACCTAACTGGGAGTTTCTCTAACCGACAACCATTACCTATGATCCAGTGATGACACAACGAAGCAATGCCATTGCCACATCCATCCAATACCCTGCCCGAGGTAAAGGACATCAACCTCAGTGGATCTACAAGAAAAACCTCAGTCCTCTATTGGGACAAGAAAGGAGCCATCCGCATTGCGGTTCAATCCCCTCTTCCTACACGGGCCATATAGTTAATGGGTTCGAGTGGGACTCACTCTCACCCATTTTGATGCTCAATACTCCTCCCAGACTCGACATGCTCATAAAATATCAACCTCATCAGTCCCATAGGGACATAATACATCATGATCAGTCCCGTAGGGACATAATATAATATCTCAACATCAATATCGGTCCCGTAGGGATAAAATATAATACCTCAACATCAACATTAGTCTCATAGGGACATAGTACCTCAACATCATTATCACCTCACCTCAACAACATCAACATCATGGACTCAAGATACTCTTTTAAAAATTAAACTTCCAGTTTTAAGACATCATAAAGCATCATTCTTATCAACATCATCATCAAGACTCTCATCAAATGTGAAACACAATCATAACATCACAACATCATCATCGTCAAGGCTCTAGACTCATTCCCTAAGTTTATTATGCATGCTTTTCAAATAATCATGTAAGGTTATGCAAAATCTCATGAAATATGTTAACTTCAAGAAAACAAATAGTATGATGATCGTCAACATAAAAAACATGTAATTTCAAATCAATTTTTCAATGAAAAACTCTCAAGTATTCATGCACATATACTCTTCAACCATCAACTCATCTTTGACCTCTATGGGGCACATGAGAGAACAATCTCATGCTTTTAGTTTAGCCTTACATACCTAGAAATTTGATATTACAAGCAAAATTTGATGAATACTCGTTTCTTGGAGGAAATTCTCGATTTCTTGGTAGTTCATTTATAGTGAAAGAACTTGGAAAGATATTGTTTGAAGAGCTTCTCTTTGATTCTCTAATTCTTGAATTAGAATCTTTAAAGTTCTTGATGAAGAACCCTAATTCATGAAAAGAATAATCAAGAAATCCTTTCTTGGGATTCTTGAATTCGGTTTCTTGAAATCATAGGTTATAATTTAAGATTTTATTAGGGATTTCATGAATATATAGAGAAATTATCTTAAAGCTTATGAAGAATAACTCACCTTGATGATGAATCTTGAAAGTTAATCCTAACTTGATGACTTTCTTGATCATTCTTGAGCGTTTTATGTTTAGGAGTGAAAGAGAGAGTTTTGACTCTTGAAACTGATGTATTATGCATTTTGGGACCTTAAATAGACCTCCAAAGGCTTTAGGATAAAAGTACCCTCAAAATAAAATAAAGAAACATCGGTTAGCTTATCTAGAAAGATTTCGCGCTAGGTCCGCGTCGCGGAGCCATCGCGGACCTTCAAACAGCTCTGCAGGTCTCCAGTAAAATGGTCATAACTCTCTACACCGAACTCTGTTTAATGCGAAATAAGATGCGTTGGAAAGCTAACTCAAATATCTTTAATTTGATATATTATGAGTCACCTAAATAATTATATTTTAGGAGATGTGGTCAATTGAAATTGACCCTTCTATCAACTCATATGAAAACTTAGTCGGTAGAAATTCTTTGGATTTGACTTGATGTAAAATATCCTTTATAACTCTAAATCACATCTAATATACTTTAAATACTTAGGAATTGATCCTATCATATCAAGGATGACTCAGTCTTAGTTAATAAAAAGTTGGGTTGTTACATATAGCTCATAGATAGGTCTCGTAGATCCCTGCCTGAATTTAGTTACTCACTAGAATTTTTTACGACCCCAGTCTATGACTCGTAAACCACATTACGAATCATACCTAGTATTGTAGACCTTCCCAGTAACTAAAATTGTTTACAACCACTGATGTATGAAGGCTCTTTACGACTCGTAACTATGGCTCGTAAATGTGCTTTCGTACAACCGATCTACAACTGAACTCAGATAAATTTTGCATTGTAGTTCTTGATTTGTGGGCTAACCATGGTATGTATGTGTTGATGTTTTCATTACTATGGCCCTTAAAGCCTAACGCAATGCAATTCTTGCCCTACAAGGGAGGCTCAGGGATGAGCCTACAGATGGCGAACAGACCCCCCCGTTGAGCGATCCATTGGAGGTCGTTGATGTCACACCAAACCCACATGTTGATGTACCACAGACCTAAGCTACTACTAGAGCTGGGCGTGCTCAGGCTCTTGTTGCTCGCGCTTCCCTGTTTGAGGAGGGAGGCAGTGACAGGAGCAACTTACCATTGATGACTCCATTTAGAGAGGAGTCCAGCTCAGAGGGAGGCTTTTAGAACAGATTAGAGGTTGAGTCCTCCGTTGCTCCCCAATCATCACCATCTACACCGGATGCTTTCTCTAACTGGTGGTGCATCCAGGGCATGGAGGAAATCTACAAAGAGGGCGGGCAGCCAAAAAACAAGGGCAAGACCACCTGCTCCATCTTTGAGGAGCCTAGAGTTATATAAGACAGACTTAGCCGTGTCCCTGGTCTCCAGGACACGATGATTCAGTATAGGATTGAGTGGCTTACACATGCACTTGGAGGATACTCCCCAACCATGGTGAGGGAGTTCTATGCTTCTCATGTAGTCACCATCCAAACGTCTCTTCCTAACGGAAAGAAGGCTCTCACTCAACCTAGACTGACAGAGACGCGAGTGAGGGGTCGACGAGTAGACATATTAGAGGAGACTATCCACCATATGTTATTTGGTCCTAAGCCTCAATGGCCCCTGATCCATCGTAGAGTTTGATTATAGGGTGGGGCAGACGCGGAACCTGTTAATGATAAAGGATCTTAAGCGATAAGCCACTATTACGAGATGGGTTGCAGGGTTTATTGCAGACCAGGGTACAAAACCTACTTGGGTCGCCTCTTACTCGTAGCCTATCGTCAAGGCTTCGCTAAGCTTCCCCGCCAAATTTGGGTGGGCTATTGTTCGTTCATGCATCTGGCCGACCCTTGCTGATAACACTTAGACGCTAGAGTGTACGATTTTTGTTGCCAGCATATTAATTGGCTATGATATTGACTGGAACCGCCTCATTGTCGAGTAGATACATAAGGCTGCACTGAAAAAGTCCACCTCTATCCCATTCCCGTGTTTGATCTACAGGCTCTATTTAGAGTCAAGGGTGGAGATACTACACCATCTAGACCAGATGATTGAGGCCTAACACACTTTGGAGCCTAGCCTGATCAAGGCTAATGAGAACCCCGTGGCGCTCCGATAGCACAACCTTCACCTATGCCAAAGATGTTCACCCTAGAGCCACTACCTGAGGGTTCTACAATTGACACCACCACTGCTGCTGCTATTGAGGAGAGGCCCTTGCAACACGAGGCAGATGAGGAGAGGGGCCCCACTATTGACACTCCTGCACCACAGGCCACTACTTCTTAAGCTGTTCCCGCGGGCATGATCTACGTGTCGCCAAATCTATACAAGCCACGGCGCAGAGGTTAGCGCATGCTAAGTCACAGTTGACTTAGCTCATTCAGCAGATCAGGCCATGGGTCTGCCAGGCTATTACAGACTCGGAGTGTCGGAGTCGGATATTCACTATCACTACCATCTAGGATTGTATTCTACTGTAGATGCCTGCATTGATGCCTTCAAGGAGAGGGTACAAAGGAAATTAAGCGAGAGCCCGCTTTAAGATTTATCAACCTTGCAAACGGAGATCCATCAGCTCTGGGCTAAATGACAACAACACTCACAACACCTTTTGCACTTCCAGCGACTACACCTCAGGTGCCAGTGGTGGATTTATTTGCCTATGATGAGCCTATCCATCCTTCCCACGGGAAGAGACCCCTCATAGAAGGTGATGAGTCAGATAAGAGGCATGTACGCGTGAAGCTCATAGAGGAGGAGGAGCTAGAGCTTGCCTTGAGGAGATCGAGACATGAGGAGGAGATGCGATGAGCTTGAGAGGAGGAGAAGTTGAGGGGTGCTGGCCCCGCCAGACAGAGGACCACCACTGAGTAGGCTGCCCCGCAGGAGGAGGGTGGCATGACTCAGCCACACACGGGCACTTAGGCGCTCAGGTATGTATTTTTGACTCCTTATGTTCTATTTTGTTTTGATTTTTTGCACTGGGGACAATGCACATCTTTTTTGATGGGGTGTGGATAGTTATAGGCCTTAGTGAAGTCTAAGTAGCTTATGGTCCATAACTACCCCAATTTTTTATCCCGAGGTTTTCTTGCCTATGTTCTTTTTCCCGGTGGATATTTAATTTTTATTGAACTGGCATATTTAGATAATATGTGTAACATATAAAAGCAATACTTGTGGCATATAACATGTTTTTGTGTTTTGTTTGAAAAAATGATACCCACCAATTTTTTTTGATTAATAGTTAGATAGTAACCATGCATGTTTAGGTGATTTGATAATATATGCTCTGATAAGTAAGGATAAATTGAGATGAGAAGCATAATCTGAGAGTGTTTCGCTGATAATGTATGCAGTGCCAAGTGAGTGTGAGATTTATTTGATAAACTTATGTGTTTTGTGCTAATTCAGAACTTACCCAGTTACTCTAAGTTAGATTATAAATTAATTGGATTAGAAAGGATCTTAGGCCATTGTTCTTAAATATTCTACTTTAGCTTAAAAATGACCAACCAAATCAATGATATATCCCTTGTTCCTAATATTTGAGCCTAACATTTACCTATTCTTTCAAAATACCTGAGTAACCCAGCCTTATCTAGTGAAAAATCTTGAATTTGGCCCTGGTCCTTCCATGAACATTGTGTACTTTGACTGAGGCAAAAATTCTAAGTTGAGGGTGGCTACCAAAAATGGCCCTGGTTCTAAGGATGGATAGTGTGCACCTTAACATAGGCCAAAAGCCTAAGTTGAGGGTAGCTAGTGTAAGGGTAAAACAGAAACAATAGGGGAGGTTAGTTAGGAATACAAAGAAAAAGGAAACAAAGCACGTACTGGGTGCAAGAAAAAGGAAAGACACCTTAATTGAGATCTAAAAAGCAAAATGAAGTGTAAAAACAAGGCAAAAAGCTAATAAATAAAAAGAAAACACCCAGAAAAGCTTGAACGAGGGAAAAGGGAGAATAAGGTGAAAATAAAAGAGTTGGTGGGGCAAAAGTGTGGAAGAACGAAGTTTCAAGGAGGGACTTTAGTCACTATTTTTCCAAAATATCATACCAAAGCCCCTTGAGCCTACACTACAAGCTTAGAAAGTCCTAGAGTGATCCTAATCCAATTAGTTGAAGGTCTGAGACATGAGTATAGGGGCAAGCTTATGGTATTAGTCATTATGCATGAATATCTGTTATGAGAGTGAGTGAGTTTTCATAGTCCCAATACTAAACCATGGAAATATCATTGAGTGTCAAATATGAGACTTCTTCTATGAGGTCACTTGCATTGTATTATTAGCATTAGACTTGTTCAGTGATTGTGGATTCTTGATAATGCCTTGCGTGTCATAGTAGTGTTGTCACATGCTTCCCCAGTTTGCATTGGCTTGCTAAATAGCTATCTAATCCTATTTTGAAGAGTTTGTGTAGGTATCAGAGTCTGAGATGTATGTGATGTATGCAATTGAGTTGAGGTCTGTATGTGACTGTATTGTCTATACAGATTGAGTTCGTCACTTGAGGACAAGCAACAATTTTACGTTAAGGATATTGATGTACTACCAAAATTCAACACTTTTGATGCTTAAAACTTAGGATTTTATGTGTTCTCAATGCAACTTTAGTTGTTTTTATGTGTTTTTGTGTTTAGATTTGCAGGAATACAGGTTGGCCATCATTTGGGAAAATTTGCAGAAGTTGCTGGTTTTTGCGGTTGAACAACACCTTCTACGAGTCGTAGAGCATTCTATGAGTTGTAAAGGTGTTTCGTGAGGAATTCTAGTGCGGGGCCAAGTTTCAGAAGTTAATTCTATGAACATGTAGACGAGTGTAGATCATTGTACGAGTCGTAGAAGACCTTTCGTGCCCTGAGGATCAGAGAAGTGGACTTGAAGGAAAGTTATCAGATGGAACCCCCTTTATGGGTTGTAAACCACTTTATTAGTCATGAAAGGGTGTTGTAGAGGAGAAGTCAAAAATTCCAGCAGCTAAATACGAGACCCCGATTACGAGTCGTAATGTGCTTTCGTGGAGTTTGCCAACTATTTTCCTAATTTTTTAGGATGTGTTTTTACTTATTATAAATAGGTTCTTAGGGTTATTTGTCAAAAAGAGAGAGGACCGTTCACATGAGTTAAGAGTAGTAGGTTCGAGAACTCAATATTCTTGGAGAGAAAATTGTGAGAGAGTCTTTGAAACACTTGTGGTTTAATTCAATCTTCAAGCTTGTGATTTTCATTGACATTGGATTTGCTTGTTCTTAATTCAGTTATGTAGGTGTTTAATTATATACTCTAAATTCATAATATCTTCATCTACACAAAGCATGAGTAGCTAAATCCACAACTAGGATTGTGGGAACCATGAAAAACTAACAAAGTAAAACCAGATAATTCACGATTCTTGGAAGGTGTATATGCATGTATTAATTAACTCTCTTCATTTTGCATGTTTTCTAATGGTGGCCAACATTAGAAACCGCCTAGTGTTACTAACTGGGCCAATATAGTAATGAATAGGAAAAGAAATTAATTAACAAAATTTGATTGATATATTCTCGTCTAATCAACCAAAGTGGGCCAAGGGGAGGTTGTACTGGAACTTATAAGTAATGTTAAGTTATATGGAGATGGGCCAAGTCATATAGTGAAATTCTCTTCTCAACTTTGGCCAAAGGGCTTAGTGAACTTAAATTAATGTCCTGCATGCTATACACTAGACAAGAATCAGGTAATCTGATGATACTTAGTTGGGGAATCATGGGGAACACAATACCTTAGTTGCTCTCTGTTATTGATCTTCTCTCGTGATAGTTTATTTTCTCATTGATTTTTGTAAAAGCCCTCTTTTAGGGGAATTGAGTTGATTAACTACTCGAATTGTTTGTTGGGGAATTTTCCTTGAGTCTACGTATTCCCTGTGGGTTCGATCCTAAACATGGTTAAGTTCTATATCTTTACAGTGATCGCTTTATCCTCTAAAAAGGAGGTGTAACTTGGGTGACAATCAAGACCCCGATTACGGGTCGTGGAATGCAATACGTCCCGTAAAGCTGTTCGTAAGGCGTCTGACCCAGCTATCATATTTTATTTAGGACTTGTATTTTAAATATTATAAATAGGTTTTTAGGTTTTTTTTTCAGAGTTAGAGCGGAGAGTTCAACCAGTAGGGAGGAAAAATAGTGAGATAGAGTAGAGAAACCATTGGAGAGTCTAAGAAACACTTGTACTTTGATTTGATCTTAAAATCTTATGATTCTCATTGAAGTTTGGATTTGCTTGTTCTTAGATTACAATGTTCTATTATGTTATTTCAATTCATAAGTCTTGCATCTACACAAATCATGAGTAGCTCAATCCGCAACTAGGGTTGTGGGAACCATGACGAACTAACAAGGTAAAACCGGATAAATCATAAGTCTTGGAAAGTGTGTATGCATGTATTAATTAACTTTCTTCATTTTGCATGTTTTCTGATGGTGGCCCACATTTGAACCCGCCTAGTATTACCGACTAGACCATTCTAGTAATGAATAGGAAAAAGATTAAGTAACAGGATTCAATTGATGTATTCTCGACTAATCAACCGAACTAGGCCAAGGAGAGGTTCTACTGGGACTAATAGATAAGGGTTAGTAATGCACACTATGGAGGTGGTCCTAGTCACGTAGTGAAATTCGCCTCTCCCATGGACCAAAGGGTTAAGCAAACTTAACTTACCGTCCTGCATGCCACATACTAGAAAAGAATTAGGTTATCTGGTGATACTAATTTAGGGAATCATGGGGAACACAATACCCTAGTTTCTCTCCATATTGATTAAACTCTTGTGTTATTTAGGTTTACTTTATTTCCTGTTATTGCAACCCCCCCTCTTTTGGGGAAGTAAGTTGGTTAATCACTTGAATTACATTACTTGAATTCTCGTAAGTCTACATATTCCCTATAGGTTCGACCCTAATGTTGGTTAGGTTCTATTTCTTCACAACGACAGCTTTATCCTAAAAAATAGGTGTAACTTGGATAACATCAAGATTTTGGCACCGTTGTCGGGGATTACGGCTAGACTTGGTTAATTTAAAAGTGATTTGAGTGCTAACCTTTATTTCCTTCATTTTATGTTTTTGTTGTTTTTGTTCTTTTTCAGGGTATAAGTGTAGTGTATGCCCAACACATGAAGTCGATGCAATCCCTCGACTCCGTTTGACCCAGATATCCAGAAAATGTTGAGAAGAATGGCCCAAGATAATGCCAACAATGCGGCTAATTCAGCTCTAAACAGGAAAGAGAATGAGAATACTGAACTAAGAACCTACCTCCTCTTGAGGACATTGCTTCGCAACCTGATGTGCTGCCAAAATACAACACTTTTGATGCTTAAAGCTTTGAATTTTGTGTGTTCTAAATGTGATGTTAGTTGGTTTTATATGTTTTTGTGTTTATATTTGAAGAATTAGAAATTGGCCTAGATATTTGGAAAAAGTGCAGAAATTGATGATTTTTGTTGTTATACGAGACCCTTTACGGGACATAGGGTGGTTTTGTGAATAATTTTAGTGAGGAGCTATTTTCTGAAGTTTATTTTACTAACATGCAAACGAGCCATAGAAGGTTGTAGGAGTCGTAGAAGGTGGTTCGTGCCCTACGGATCAGAGATTGGGACTTTTTGAAGTTCATCAGACGAAACCCCTTTTACGGGTCATAAACCACTTTATGAGTCGTAGAGGGGTATCGTAGAGTTGAAGTACAAATTTCCAACAGTGGAGTACGAAACCCCGATTACGGGCCGTGGAATGTAATAAGGCCCGTAAACCCCTTTCGTATGACGTGCTGACTAGTTCTCCTATTTTGTTTAGGACTTGTATTTTACTTATTATAAATGGGGTTTTTAGGTTATTTTTCGTAAGTATTGATAATTTTTCATCTAGTACTCAGAGAATCAACAATTAGAAAGAGAAAATTGTGAGATCATACTTGAGAGTCTTTGAGAACACTTTTGTTTGAATTTCATCTTTCACCTAGTGATTCTTATTGAAGTTGGATTTTCTTATTCGTAATTCTGTTGTGTAAGGTTTCAATTATTTTTTTCTCAATCCATAATTCTTGCATCTACACAAAGCATGAGTAGCTAAATACACAACTAGGGTTGTGAGAATCATGAAGAACTGACAAAGTAAAACTGGATAATTCATAATTCTTGAAAGGTGTATGTGCATGTATTAATTAACTCTCTTTGTTTTGCATATTTTCTGATGGTGGCCAACATTAGAACCCACCTAGTGTTACTAACTTTACCAAAGTAGTAATGAACAGGAAAAGAGATCAATTAAAAGGATTCGATTGATGTGTTCTTGCCTAATCAACCAAACTGGGCCGAGGGAAGGTTGTACTGGGACTAATAGGTAAGGGTCAATAATACACAATATGGAGATATGCCAAGTCACATAGTGAAATTCACCTCTCACCTTTGACAAAGGGCTTGGTGAACATAACTTACCATCCTGCATGCTATATACTTGAAAAGAATTAGGTAATCATGGGTAACACATTATCCTAGTTTCTCTCCATATTTGTTTTCTCTCTTCTATTAGTTAGTTTAGTTATATTTTTCATCGATCATTGGAAGAACCCCCCTTTAGGGAAGTAAGCCAGTTAACCATTCGAATTGTGATCATTGAATTCTCTTGAGTCTACATATTCCCTGTGGGTTCGATCCTAACCTTTGTTTAGTTGTATTTCTTGACGACGACCGCTTTATCCTCTAAAAAAGAGGTGTAACTTGGGTGACATCAAGATTTTAGCGTCGTTGCTGGGGAATACGGTTAGACTTAGTGAATTCATAAGTAATTCGGGTGTTAATCCTTAGTTCCCCTATTTTACTTTTGTTTGTTTTTTAATTCCTTTTTAGGGTGTAAGTGTAGTATATGCCTAAATCCTAGAGTCAAGGCAATCCCTTAATTCTGTTTGATCCAGAAATCCATAGAACGTTGAAGAGAATGGCCCAAGATAACACTAACAATATGGCCCATGCAACTCTGATAGGAACAATAATGATAATAATGCTGATAATGAGAACCCACCTCCTCCGGAGGATATTGCTCCACAGCTCAGGGTTTCAATGCCAATGCCAATGCTTACCAGTGGAATCATTACAGACTAAATCCTATGTCTATGGAGGTGATTGGAACTATTGTGTTGCCACTACTACCTGCAGACACAAAGTTCACAGTCTCGAGTGGGTTACTTCTGATGCTGCAGAACCGTGAGCTATTTACGGGCTTACCATCGGAGGATCCTCATAGCCACCTACACAATGTGGTATTCATCTGAAAGAGTGGAATGTGGACACAAAATCTGTCTATGAATATTGTGGGACTTTGTGTCTTCCTATTGTCTCTTCCGAGCAATGCAACATTATGGTTATCTGAGCTCCTGCAGAGTTTGATCACTAGTTGGGAAGACTTGTAGAAGGCCTTTTTTGAGAGGTGCTTCCCTAGATCGAAGAAGCTCAAGTTAAAGGACCAGATCAACAATTTTGAGCAACTTCTTGGTGATTTAATCATTACTATGTGGGAGCGGTTCACCAAATGTTTGAGGAGTGTCCTAGACCACAAGATAGTTGATGATGCCTTGGTGGAGATCTTCTACTATGCTCTTGATAAGAACTGTCAGGCCTAATCTGACACTATCATGGAAGGCATGTTCTTAGATCAACCATCTGCATAGATCATAGAGCAAATGGAAAGAATGGTCAAGACTAATCGTGCATGGGGACAAAGAGAAAGAGCATCCACTAAAAGTTCATGTCCTGTTAGTGTGGGTTTGGAGCAAGCCAGAATCAAGGAAGAAATCATGCAACAACTTTTCCAGATTCACCCAGGTATGGAGGTAATAATGAAGTAGAACCAAGAGCGAGTAAATGTAGTGGTTCATTAACCTCCACGTGCACCCATGTATGATAAGCCATATTATGATGAGGATGCGCGTTTTGTTGTTGGTTAGACGGGGGGTTTCTGGACCAACACCTAAGGGTCTAATCAGGACTATTGGTGCCAAGGTCAAGGAAATCAAGGTCAAAACTTTAACATAGATAGAGCTTACAAGGACAACCATGGAGGATATTATGATAAGAACAGGGGTTTAGAGAGATGCAGATTGGGGTCGCAGAGAAGGATTCAGAAATGGTCCTTGTGTGCCATCGCATCACCGCGACGCAGATGCAAGCAGTTCCAGAATTGAGGAGATGTTTGATCGCCAATTAAAGAAAGTTGAGACGCAGGATGAGACTCTAAGGGGCATGAAGTAAGATATTTCTAGTATAAATAAAAAAAATTGAGTCTCACTCTGTGGCTATCAAACAACTAACAATATTTTGATCAAGTGTCAACTCATCTTAATCAGCATCAGAGGGGTAGACTGCTTAATAACACAGCTCAGAATCCAAAAATTAAAGGGCAGCGTATGAAGGTTACTACTCGAGGTGGCAACAACACCATTAATCTTCCTATGCCAACTGATGAAGAAGATGTTCAAGAGGAGATGGTTGCAGCCAAGGATGCAGAGATAGGAAATGATCGTGGCAAGGATGGGGTAAGTGAAGCTGCTTATGCGCCACAGAAGTTGAAGCCCATTTCTAGGCCTCTTCCTCTCTTCCCTCAAAGAATCAAAAAGAGGGGAGAGGAAGGAAAATTCAAGAACTTTCTCTCCATGCTTAAACAACTCTCCATCAGCATCTTTCTTATTGAGGCATTGGAGGAGATTCCAGGGTATGTAAAGTACATGAAAAACCTGGTCACTAAACAGGGCACTGTGAGTCAAGAGCTCTCCTAAGAGCTTCAACATTGTAGTGCTATTGCTACAAGGTCCTTGGATCATAAGAGAAAAGATCCCAGTGCTTTCACCATACCCTACACTATTGGAGAAGTGGAGTTCGAAAGGGCACTATGTGATCTAGGTGCCAGTATTAATCTGATGCCCTTGCAGTCTACAAGAAGCTTGGATTGGAAGCCCCTACTTCCACAAGTATGCGGTTGTTGATGGTGGATCGTACGGTGAAGAAACCTATGAGGATACTATACAATGTGCTGGTCAAAGTTGAGAAGTTCATATTCCTCGCAGACTTTGTGATCCTAGATTGCAAATTCGACTTCGACTTCCCAATCATCTTGGGAACACCATTCCTAGCAAGTGGGCAAGCATTAGTGGATATGGAAGCCGGTCAACTCAAGTTTAGATTGAATGACAAAGAAGTCATCTTCGATATCTGTCAGTACATGAAGCATCCAGATAATTTGAAGAGTGAAGTCTTGGCAATTGGTGAAGTCTGAATAACCAATTTATCCAAGTCTTGCTGCGACATTAAATCAGGTGTTGCTTGGGAGGCAACCCAAGGTGTACACAGGCGCTTAGGTGCCCAGGTATTTTTTTAACCCCTATATATTTTATTTTGCTTTGATTTTGTGCATTGGGGATAATACACATCTTTTTCGAAGGGGTGTGGGTAGTTCTGTGCCTCAGTGAAGTATAAGTAGTTTGGGTACATAAATACCCTTATTTTTTATCCCGAGGTTTTCTTGTATGTGTTCTTTTTCCCCGTGGATATTTAATTTCTATTGAACCAATATGTTTAGGATGTTTGGATAGTATTTGTAGCATATAGTACCAATATTTATGGCATATAGCATGTTTGTTATGTCTTGTTTGAAAGATGATACTTACTAAAAATTTATTTTGATTAGTAGTTAGATGGAAACCATGCATATTTAGGTTGTGACAATATTTGTTCTGATAAGTGAAGATAAATTGATATAAGAAGCATGATCGCAGAGTCTTTTGTTGATGATGTATGCATTGCCATGTGAGTGAGCTTAATTTGCCAGATTTATGTGTTTTGTCCTAATTCAGCACTTACCATGTTACTCTAAGTTGGATTGTTGATTAATTGGATTAGGAAAAGATCTTAGGCCATTGCTCTTAATAAGTCCACTTAGCCTAAAATGACCAACAAAACTATGTTATATCCATTGTTCCTAATTTTTTAGCCTAACATGTACCTATTCTTTAAAAACACCTGGTTAACCTAGCCTTGTTAGTTGTAAAATCTTGAAATTGGCCCTGGTCCTTTCTTGAACATTGTGCACCTTGACTAATGCAAAAAGCCTAAGTTGAGGGTGGCTACTAAAAGTGACCCTGGTTTTGAGAACGAATATTGTGCACCTCAACACGGGCTAAAATTCTAAGTTGAGGGTGGCTGGTGTAACGCTGAAACACAAAAATGAGGGGGGTGAATTAGTGATATAGATAAATCATGTACTGGGTATAAGAAAAATAAGTGATGCCTTAGTGATGGGATAAAAAGCAAAATGAAGTGTAAAAATAAGGCAAAAAGCTGAAAAAATTGAAGAGAAAGCACCCAGAAAAGCTTAAAAATAAGAAAAAGGGAGAATAAGGAGAAAATAACAAAGTTAGTAGGGCAAAAGTATAGAAATATGTAGTGTCAAGGAGGGCCTTTATTCACTATGTTTCCATAATGTCATACCAAAGCCCCCAAAGCCTACGACACAACCCTAGACAGTCCTAAAATTATTCTAATCCAGTTAGTTGAAAGTCTTAATCATGAGGATAGGGGTAGCCTATGGTATTAGGCATGATGCATGAAGATCTTTTGTGAGAGTGAGTGATTTTGCATAGTCCCAAGGTTATACATGAAAACATTATTAAGTGTCAGATATGAGACTTCTTTCTATGAGGGCATTTACATTGCATTGTTAGCACTAGACTTGTCCAGTGATTGTGGATTTTGATACTACCTTGCTTGTCATAGTTGTGTTATCACATGCACCAATTTGTATTGGTTTGCTAAATAGCTATCTGATCCTGTTTCGAAAAGTTGGTGTGGATAACTGAGTTTGAGATTTATACGATGTATGCCATGGAGTTGAGGTTTCAGTGTTGTAGTATCTATATAGATTGAGTCCGTCGCTTGAGGACACACAATAATTTTAACTTAAGGGTGTTGATGTGCTACCAAAATACAACCCTTTTGATGCTTAAAATTTGGAATTTTTTGTGTTCTCAATGTGATGTCAGTTGGTTTTATGTGTTTTTGTGTTTATATTTGTAGGATTATAGGTTGGCCTTGATTTTGGGAAAAAGTGTAGAAGTTGATAATTTTTGATGTTATACGAGACCCTTTATGGGCGGTAGATCATTCAATAGGCCGTAGGGTGGTTTCGTGAACAATTCTAATGAGGGGCTATTTTCTGAAGTTCATTCTACGAACATGCAAATGAGTCATAGAAGGTTTTTCGAGTCGTAAAAAATGGTTCGTGCGCTAAGACCGAGGTAGTAATGAACAGGAAAAGAGATTAATTAATAGGATTTAGTTGATGTGTTCTCATCTAATCAACCAAACTGGGGCAAGGGGAGGTTGTACTAGGGACTAATTGGCAAGGGTAAGTAATGCACACTATGGAGATGGGCCAAGTTGCATAGAGAAATTCACCTCTCACCTTTTACCAAAGGGCTTGGTGAATATAACTTACTGTCCTACATGCTATATACTAGAAAAGGATTAGGTTATCCAGTGATATTGAGTTGGGGAACCATGGGAAACACAATACCATAGTTTCTCTCCATATTGACTTCTCTCTTGTGTGTGTTAGTTTAGTTATACTTTTCATCAATTATTGCAAGAACCCCCCCTCCCCCCCGGGAAAGTAAGTTGGTTAACCATTCGAATTGCGATCATTGAATTCTCTTGAGTCTATGTATTCCCTGTAGGTTCAACCCTAACCTTTTTTAGGTTCTATTTCTTGACAGTGACCGCTTTATCCTCTAAAAAAGAGGTGTAACTTGGGTGACATCACATCCACAGGATTTCAACGCCAATGCTTGTCAGTGGAATCAATACAGGTTGGATCCTATGGCTATGGAGGTAACTGGAGCTATTGTGCTGCCATTTCTACCGGCAGACACAAAGTTTGTGATCTTGAGTGGGTTGCTTCAGATGTTGCAGAATTGTAGGCAGTTTACAGGCTTACCATCGGAGGATCCTCATAACCATCTATACAAGATTTCATTTGTCTGCAAGAGTGTGATATGAATACAAAATCTGTATATGGATGCTGTGGGACTTCGTCTCTTCCCATTGTCTATTATAGGAAATGCAACACTATGGCTATCGGAACACTCGCAGAGTTCGATTACCAATTGGGCTGAATTGCAAAAGGCCTTTTTGGAGAGGTACTTTCTAAGATTGAAGAATCTCAAGTTGAAAGACCAGATCAATAACTTTGAGCAACTTCTTAGTCACTTGATCAGTAATACATGGGATCGGTTCACTAAGTGTTTGAGGAGTGTCCTGCACCACAAGATTGTTGATGATTCCTTGGTGGGGATCTTTTACCATGCCCTTGGTGAAACTAGTCAGGCTTGTGCTGATACAATTATTGGGGGCATGTTCTTAAATCAGCCATTCGAAAGGATTGCAGAGAGGATGGAGAGAGTGGTCAAAACCAATCATGCATGGGGAAAAGAGACAGAGCATCTACTAAAAGTTCATGTGCTATCAATATTTGTTCGGAGCAAGCTAAGATCAATGAAGAGATTATGCAAGAGCTTGCCCAAATACGAACTGGCATAGAGGTGATGATGAAGTAGAATCAAAAGCGTGTCAATGAAATTGTTCATCAGCCTCCACATGTGCCCATGTATGATGGCCCTACTTTTAGGAGGACACTTGTTTCATTGCTGATCAGACGGGGGGTTTCCAGACTAACACCCAAGGGTCCAATAAGGACTATTGGGGCCAAGGTCAAAGAAACCAAGGTCAGAACTTTAATAGAGATAGAGCTTTCAAGGACAACCGCAGAGGATACTATGACCGGAACAGGGGCCCAGAGAGATGCAGATTAGGGTCGCAGAGAGGGTTACATGAATGGTCCATATGTGCCACCATACAAATGTGACATAGGTGTGAGTAGTTCTAGAGTTGAGGAGATGTTTGATCATCTACTGAAGAAAGCTAAGACTCTGAAGGGGATGACATTTGAAATCTCCAGTATCAATCAAAAAATTCAGTCTCATTCTATTACCATTAAATGGCTTGAACAACAGTTCGATCAGGTGTCGACATAACTCAATCAGCATTAGAGAGATACAATGCCTAGCAACACAATTCAGAATCATAAAAATGAAGGGTAGTGCATGGAAGTTACTAGTCGGGGGTGGCAAGAGCACCATTGATCCTCCCATGCCAGTTGATGAGGATGATGTTAGAGAGGAGATGGTTGCGGCCAAGGATGCAATACATGAGATGGTAGTAGAAAGGATGGGGTGGGCAAAGCTGTTGATGCACCACAAAAGTTGAAACCCATTCCTAGGCCTCCTCCTTCCTTCCCTCAAAGAATCAAGAAAAGGGAGGAGGAAGGCAAGTTCAAGCACTTATGCTCCATTCTAAAACAACTCTCCATCAACATCTCTTTCATTAAGGCGTTGGAGAAAATGCCAGGATATGCCAAGTACATGAAGGACCTAGTTACAAAGAAGCTCACTGTAAGTTAGGAGCTCTCCCAAGAGCTTCAACATTGTAGTGCGATCGTTACGAGGTCTTTGGTCCAAA
This sequence comes from Solanum rostratum, assembly GCA_029948455.1. Taxonomy (NCBI): domain Eukaryota; kingdom Viridiplantae; phylum Streptophyta; class Magnoliopsida; order Solanales; family Solanaceae; genus Solanum; species Solanum rostratum. The sequence continues at coordinate 25,340,254 of CM057045.1, forward strand.
AGCAAGAAGATTCTAGCGCTTTAAACCATACCCTGCACCATTGGAGTCGAGTTTGCAAAGGTATTATGTGATCTAGGTGCCAGCATTGACTTGATGCCCCTTGTGGTCTTCAAGAAGCTAGGCTTGGGAGCCCCTACTTTGACGAGCATGCTGTTGTTGATGGCTGACCACATGATGTAGAAGCCTATGGGGATATTGTATGATGCTCGTAAAGGTTGAAGTTCATATTCCCTACAGACTTTTTGATCCTGGATTGTGAAGTTGATTTCGAAGTCCCGATCATCTTGGGAAGGCCCTTCTTATCCACTGGACACACTTTGGTATGGAGAGGGGCCAACTCAAGTTTCAGGTTTGGGAAAGATGACGTCGTGTTCAACATCTGTCTGCAGGCAAAGAAATAAAATGACTTGAGGGTGGTCTCTATTATTGCGATTGTTGATGATGTTAAGCAAGAAGTACCACTTAAGGTGAGATTGGGTGTCGACACTTTGGAATCTATGCTAATGAACTTTGATAGTGACGACATCCTAGATTATGAGGAGATGGTGAATGCTCTAGGGGTGTTTTACGATCCTAGCCAAACCAAGTTGGAGCTATATTTGTAGAATCAGGAGTCACCGCCCACTAAGCCATACCTTGGAAATGTGGAAGATATAAAACTATAGAGGAATGGGGCATTGAGGAAATCTGAGTACTCAAGACATCTATGTCATGCTGCGACAATAAATCAAGTGCTGCTTGGGAGGCAACCAAAGGTGGAGACCGGCGCTTTGGCGCCTAGGTATGGTTTTAACCCCTTATACGTTATTTCACTTTGATTGTGTGCATTAGGGACAACGCACCTTGTTATCGCTGGGTTTGAGTAGTTATGGGCCTCAATGATGTTTGAGTAGCTTGGGTCCATAACTACCCCAAAATTTTGATCCTGGGTTTTCTTGCCTATGTTCTTTTTCCTCATAGATAGTTATTTTCTATTAAACCAACATGTTTAGGATGTCTTAGGTAGTATTTGTAGCATATAGTACTAATATCTGTGGCATATAGTATGTTTTTGTGTTTTCTGTGAAAAATAATACCCATAAAATTTTGATTAGCTAATATAGATAGCAACTATGCATGTTTGAGTATTTTGACAATGCTTGTCCTAATAAGTGAGGTTAATTTGAGATAAAAAACATGATTTGAGAGTCTTTTCTTTATAATGTAGTCAGTGCCATGTGAGTGTAAGCTTAATTTGCTAAATCATATGTTTTGTGCTAATTCAGAACTTGCCCTATTACTCTAACATAGAACGTAAATTAGTTGGATTAGGATAGGATCTTAGGCCATTGTTCTTAAAAGTCCACTTAGACTAAATGACCAACCAAATTTGTAAAATATCCCTCTATCCTAATCTTTGAGCCTAACATGTACCTATTCTTTGCAAACACCTAATTGACCTAGCCTTGTTAGTTGAAAAATCCTGAAATTGGCCTTGTTCCCTCCTTGAACATTGTGCACCTTGACTGAGGCAAAATTCTAAGTTGAGGGTGGTTACTAAAAGTGTCCCTAATCCTGAGGATGAATAATGTGCACCTCAAATCAAGCCAAAAACCTGAGTTAAGGGTGGCTCGTGTAAGGGTGAAACAAACAAAATAAATAAGGTAGAAAGTTAGTGATACAGAGAAAAGGAGAAATATCATATATTGGGTGCAAGCAAAATAAGTGATGCCTTAGTTATGAGCTAGAAAAAAAAACCAAGTGTAAAAGTAAGGCAAAAAGCTGAAAATGAAAAGAAAGAACCCCGAAAAGCTTGAAATAAGATAAAGGGAGAATGGAGTGGAATGTAAAGTAAAAGTGTTGGTAGGGCAAAAGTGTAAGAAAATGCAGTGTCAAGGAGTGCCTTTAGTCACTATGCTCCCAGAATATCATACCAAACTTCCCTAAGCCTAAGTTACAAGCCTATAAAGTTCTAAAGTGATCCTAGTCCAAGTAGTCAAAGGCCTTAGTCATGAGTATAGGGGCAAGCCTATGGTATTGGGCATAATGCATAAATACATTTTGTGAGAGTGAGTGATTTTGCATAGTCCCGAGATTATAGATGAACACATCATTGAGAGTGAAATATGGAACTTCTTTTTGTGAGAGCACTTGCATTGCATTGTTAGCACTAGACTTATTCAGTGATTGTAACTTGTTGATAGTATCTCATTTGTCATAGTTGTGTTGTCACATGCATAAGTCTGTATTACTTTGCTAGATGGCTATATGATTCTATTTTCAAAAGTGGTATGGGTATCTGTGCTTAAGCTTGAAGTGATATATGCCATTAGGTTGAGCTTTGTGTTTTACTATACTACTTACTTAGATTGAGTCTGTTACTTGAGGACAAACAACAATTTTAAGTTGAGGGTGTTGATGTGCTGTAAAAATACAACAATGTTGATGCTTAAAACTTGGAATTTTGTGTGTTCTCAATGCGATATTAGTTGGTTTTATGTGTTTTGTGTTTTATTTGTAGGATTCTAGGGTTGGCTTGATTTTGGGAAGAAAATGTAGAAGTTGTTGTTTTTGATAACGTACGAGATCCTTTACGTTCCATAGTGCACTCTACGAGCCATGAAGGAGGTTTCGTGAATAATTCCAGTGAGGGGATGATTTTCTAAAGTTTGTTCTACGAACATGCAGACAGGTCATAGATGAGTCTATGAGTTATAGATCATCTTGCTCTGCGGATCAGAGAAGAAGGACTGTCTGAAGTTTCATCAGATGAAACCCCCTTACGAGTCGTAGAATACTTTACGAGTCATATAGGGATGTCATAAATCTCTAATCCATTTGCAGTAGCATTGTACAAGACCCCAATTACGGGTCGTGGAATGCAATACGACCCATAAAGCTATTATATAACTCCAGATTGAGGTTGTTCCCTGGGAAACTTAAGTCCAGATGGTTGGGATTGTTCAAAGTTTCACATTATTTCAATCGTTGGGCCATTGAGTTGGAAAAGAGAAATGGCACAATATTCAAAGTGAATGAACAAAGAATCAAACTATATCTTTCCAATGTTGAGGAAGTGCGGACAGTGGAAACATGGACACTTGGTGAAGTCTGATTAACCAAGATGTCTAAGTTGTGTTGCGACACTAAATCAGGTGCTACTTAGGGGGCAACCCAAGACAGAGACTAGCGCTTAGGTGCCCATATATATTCCTTTTGACCCCTATACTTTACTTTAGTTATATTCTGTTGCATTGAGGACAATACAACACTTTTTTGATGGGGTGTGGGTAGTTATAGGCATCGGCAAAGTCTAAGTAACAATGGCCTATAACTATCTCAATTTTTGAGTTTGAGGGGTTTTCTTACCTATGTTCTTTCCCTAAGAACATTTAATTTCTTTTGAACCAACATGTTTAGGATGTGTAAGTAGTAGTAGTAGCATATTGTATTAAAGTCTATGGTATATGTGAGTTTTGTTGAAAAATGATACCCATCAAACTTTTTTGTTAGGTAGTTTTGATAACAACCATGTGAAATTAGTGATTGACAGTGCTTTTTCTGATGAGTTGAGGTTTAATTATGATGAAAAGCATGCTCTGAGAGTCGGTGATTTATAATGTAATCATTGCCAAGTGTGTGAGAGCTTCTTTGCAAAATTCTTATATTGTGCTTCAATTCAAAACTTTCCCTGTTACTATGACTAAGTCTGTAGGTTAGTTAGTTAGTAAAGGATCTTGGGTCATTGTTCATATAAGTCCACTTAGCTTAAATAACCAACCAAATGCTTGATGTATCCCTTGGTCCTAATATTTGAGCTTTATATGTACCTCTTTCTTTGTAAACGCCTAAGTAACCAAGCCTTTTTTAATGTGAAATCCTGAATTTGGCCCGTTCCTTCCTTGAATATTTTGCACATCGACTCAAGCAAAAAGCCTAAGTTGAGGGTGGACACCAAAAGTGGCCCTGGTTCATAGGTTGGATATTGTGCATCTTAACTCAGGCCAAAAGCCTAAGTTGTGGGTGCTGGTGTAAGAAAAAGCACATTAAATGGGGATGGAAGCTAGTGATGTATTATAGAAAAGGAAAACATATGTAGCGGATGCTAGAAAAAGTGAATAGATGACTAAATAATGAACTAAAAGGAAAAATAATATGAAAAATAAGCGGCAATGAGCTTAAAATTTTGAATAGGGCACCCAAAGAGGTTTCAAATAGGAGAAAGGAAGAACGATTTAAAAATATCAGTGTCGGTAGAGCAAAAGTGTAGAATAACACAGTGTCAAGGAGGGTCATTAGTCACTACATTCAAAAAGATCATACCAAATACATTTAAGCCTACATTACAAGCCTAGAAAGTTCTATAGTGATCCTAGTCCAAGTAGTCAAAGGTCATGGTCATGAGTATAGGGGTAAGCATATATATTTTGCATAGTGTTTGAATATCAGTTGTGAGTGTGAGTGATTTTATTAGACCCGAGCATTAAGCTTGAATATATTAATATGAGTGATTTATGGGACTTCTTTTTGTGAGGGCACTTGGATTACACTATTGATCCTAGACTTTTTCAGTGATTGTGTCTTATCAGTGGTTACCTTACTTGTCATAGTTGCACTGTCACACATATTAATGTACATTGGTTTGTTTAATGAATTTCTGACATACATTGATGTGTTAGATTGGGTATCTGTGACTGACTTAGAGATAATGTATGTCATTAGATTGAGGTCTGTGTGTTACTATACTTAGATTGAGTCTGTCGCTTGAGTACAATCAACAATTTTAAGTTGAAAGTGTTGATGTGCTGCTAAAATACAACACGTTGGATGCTTAAAAATTAGAATTTTGAGTATTCTCAAAGCGATATTCGTGGGTTTGTCACGACCCAAGACAAGGGCCTAAGAGTGATATGGAGAATGGGAACCCAAGAGTTCCCAAATAAACCTCATAGCATCCACATACACATCATCGGTTCAGAAGCATACGATGAGACATTAAGCACATAGTTCTAAGAGATGGAAAAGTATGACTTACATTATGGGGATGTCATAGGGATAGGGATTTCCATGGATTGATATAGCACATAACACATAGTACATAAGAATAAGGGGCGGGTAAGTATAACTCACGCTATCGGGATAGAAGGGACTGAAGACTTTCCATATTTTCCGCTCATCATAAACATATAATCATATCATTAACATCAAGTGATTACCATAGTCATAATCTCCATAAGCAAATAGCATAACATAGCACGAATCCATACATAGAGTTTACATGTTATCCATCAATGCCTCTAAGTCATAGAATAGGACGGGGCCAAAGACATGTCTCGGGCTCATCCTCAAAGTAAAGACACAAGGGAAAGTAGCATGGTTGGTAGATAGTAGGTGTCTTGTCTTTGAATGATAGGACTCACCAAAAATAATTATCAACAATCCAAGATAACCATCAAAAGGTGGATGAAGATAGTCTGCAGTCTCTACATGGTTAGATCATGTAGGCAAAGAGCATGCGTTAGTATGTTTCAATGCACTAAGTACGCGAGCATGCAATGTATATGAACTCATTAAACCTGCATTCAATTTTAGATGACAAGGGCACATATAGAAAGCAGTACATAAGAAAGAATATTATATTGATATTCCATTAAATTCATGATGCATGAATGTCAAATACTTTGTATATAGCGGGGATGAGACCTCAACCGGCATAAGACCAAGTGAGCTATAACTTGGAACTCCGTCATCTTTCCCACAATAGATAAAGAGGTGACCTACTTGCCAAAGGTAGATCTTTAATATAATCATCCTTAAAATGGGGCATAAACATGAACTATGTTTGACACAAAGTTATGGGACTTGAGGATTTATATAAGGGACCTTGGGGATATCCCCCCTCACACAAGCCTTTTCAGTGTTAAGTCATCATCCTACGAGAATACATATACATATACGTGCTTGAAAAGGAGGCATAAGTCTTTTCAAATCATTTTCATGCATGCTTAGGCTTAAAAGCCAAACATACTTTATAAACATGCATACTTAGGCTAAAAAGTCAAATCATACTTCATGCCATATTCATGCATAGGAATAGCTCTTTCATACTTGTACAATTGGTGTAAACACTCATAATTGCTCAAAGATCCATATCATAGACATTATATGATCACATTCTTGTCATAACCAAACCTATCTTGAAAACATAGTCATAAACATCATTGGGTCGTAGCCCACAACATAACTTCATAAAAATCAATTGTCATGTATGCATATGCCATGAATGATGAGAAGATTGCATGGGCAACAGAGATTCATACTTAAAATAACATTATAGGATGAAATTAAAGTAAAAGCTTGATGAAATTTACAACTAAAGTATACTTAAGATTACCCATGCCTAAATCAACATTTAAAGGGATATATATATTCAAATCTTTATAATATCAATGAAATTCAACATATTAGGACTTAAATCACTTTTAAAACATCAATTAAACATAACTCATATCTCAATGGAATCAAATAAATAATAATTTAAAAGACCCATACTCGAAGTAAGCTTAAATTCATAAATCAAGGCGTAGAAAGTGTTTTCAATCTTCATGGCTGAAAGTGATCCTGAATCCATCCCACATACCTTAGATAATTAAGAGAATTAAGAAGACATTGATTTGAGAAGAAGTCCCTCATTGAATCCCCAAGCTGAAACTTCAATCACAAGACTTGTAGAGAGTGTTTTTAGGATTTGAATTCTTGTGCTCTAAGTATAATGAATGAAATTGAATAAGAACGAAGGTGTATAGGTCGTTTAAGGGGTTTAGAATAGGTTAGAAAGTCTCAAACGACCCTTAAAAATCACCAAAATTATGGAAATGCCATTAATGAAACAAGGACTAAAAAGTTGTCAAGGTTCCCATCAAGGAGGTACATGGGTCGTGTGAAGCCGCATGGACCATGTGGGTGCCCGTGAGACAACACTTGGATAAGTTTAGATGATACTTAGAAAAAATTCTTTAGGCTAGGGGTGCTTCCACTGAAGGCCTCACGGACTGTGTAAAGCTTCACACGTCGTACAAGTGTTCGTATGAAGATACCAAGTTCTGAGACGATGATTCTATACTTAAAACAATTCTATAACAACACCGTCATGGGACTCCACATGATCCATGTGGTGAAACACAACCCGTATAAGGGTTCTGTGTGAGGTGCCTTAGCTAAAAAGTGTCTTTCAATCCCAAGGTTCCTACCACGAGCCACTTCATGGCTAGTGGTGAGCCCCAGAAGCCATGAAGTGCTTAGTGGAGGGTCACTTAGTCTTGAACTCCACCATAATAAAAAACATACCACACACAAGGCCAAGTGACACCTCAAGGCAACCTTCCGCGGCTCGTGGACTGCTCCGTGGTTTGTAGAGGTCCCCATGTGGTGACATCTTTGTCAAAAACTTTTGGGAATCAAATTTCCATGCGTCGTTAAGGTCTGACAAGGTCCAGGTCCTTACAAGGTTTCATTTTTTTTTATGTTGATTAGCAAAGATTACAAGATTCGGGAAGATTTTGCTGCATAATTGAAGGTCTTTGTGATTTACAAAGAACTCTACGGGCCGTGGTTCACTCCACGAGTCGTAGGTTGGTTTCGTAAGTTAGATCCAAAGAGGGTCCAATCTTTAAATGTTGCATCCATGAGTTACTAAATGAACCGTAGATCACTTCCTAACCTGTAGGATGTTTCGGAGGTTGAAGATCAGAAAACATGCTAAATGCTAACGTATTGTTAAGCGAAGTCACTAATGAGTTGTAAGTCGGATGACGGGTCATAGATGAGGTTGTGCTTGGAGGACCAATGTTTTGAAGAGTTTTAGAAAAATTAATAGACGAAACCTTTTATGGGGTAGTAAGTCAAAAGACGGCCCATAAGAAGGTTTTGTAAGTCAAAGCCTCTTTTTGGGAAGTGCAGAGTAGGAAACCCAACTCTGGGCCATGAGTTCATGTACGTCTCATAACCTTGTCCATAGAAGTTACAAAATACAATTTTCCTAATCCATTTTGAATTTTTATTTTACTTATTATAAATAGGTTTTTAGATTTTTTTTCTTGGGGGAGACGTAGGAAAAAGGACAGAAACGACTAGGAGAGAGTAGATTGACTTGGGAACTCATATTTTGTGATTTTAAATTGAGGTTATTACATTGTAATTTTTTGTGGAGAATTTTGAATTTCTTGTTCTTCGATGCATCATTTTATTATGCTATTCCATACCATGATTCTCTCATCTACAATGATCATGCATAGCTAAATCCACAAGTAGGATTGTGGGAACCATGAAGAACTAACAAGGTAAAAATGGATAATCTGTAATTCTTGAAAAGTCTACATGCAGGTATTAATTAATCCCTTTGATTAGAATGCTTTTTAACGGTTGGCAACGTTGGAACTCGCCTAATTCTTACTTGCTGGATCAAGGTGGTAATGAATGGGACAAGAGAATAATTAATAAGATCCGATGTGATCCCTCTTATCTAATCAACCTAATAGGATCAAGGGATAGTTGTACTGGAACAAAAGGTAAGGGCTAGTAATGTCACACTGCGGGGATGGATCAAATTACATAGTTGAATTTACCTCTCGACTGGATCAAAAGTTTTGGTAAACTGTAAGGACCTAGATTTTTTTCGAGCGGTCTTAGCAGACCTCTTGGTACTATCCTGAGCGAAACTGCCAGGCATCGCTTCACGAAAGGCCACACGGGTCGTGTGAAGCCATACGGACCGTGTGTCCTCCCGTGGAGGGACACTTAGTCCAGCTCACGACAGGGGAACTTGAGACGGGGGAACTTCGGACCAAGTGAGGGCACACGACTACTCACATAGTCCATGTGATGTATCACGGGTTGTGTGGCCCTTCGTATAACTCGCTACATAAAATTTTTTTAAGTATGGAAGTACTGTCTCGTAACTTTGTCGTGTGGAAATTATTTCAGGTATTATCACACGGTCCATGTCATGGCCCGTGTGGAGTTATATAGACCATGTAGTCGTCTGTGTGGTACCCCTTGGCCTCGAATACATTCCTTGCATTGGCACTACAAAATTTTCTAAGTGATGGTTCATAGTCACTGACCACGGTCCGTGTTGCGACTCACGGATTGTGTAGGAAACCGTATGGACCTGACTATTCCAATTTTTGCCCGTTTCATTAATGGCGTTTATGTAATTTCGGTTTATTTAAATTACAAATTATGATCTTGCTTCTAAAATCTTCTACCCCTCAAAATATCACCTCCCAAAGACTCTCTACTCTCCCCTGGCAAGATTCAAGGCTAGGGTTAATTGAAGCTCAAATTCAAGCTAAGTCCTTCCCCAAATTGAGCTCCTCAATCAAGGTATATGGGATTGATTCTTGGTCCCTTTCAACTAAGAAGACCAAAAAGTCTTTTCAATTGATTTTATGAATTTTAGTCTACTTTCAATATCAGTTTTTATTATTTGATTTTTATTAAATCTAATTGATGTATGGGATGTACTATACCTATGAATTTAACTTACATTGAACATTATTATAATGATTTACATTGAACTATGGAGTTATGAACATGGGTGTCCCCTTTTAAAGTTGATTTATGCATGGGTGATTCATATCATGATTTAGATGTTGATTTAATTATGGATTTATTTAATTTCATATTTTAAATGTTTATTTTAACATGAATCTATGTTACTCATGCTATCTTTACATCATGCATTGCATATGCATTCATAAACATGTTTATATGGAAATTATGAAGTGGGTTAAGCCCAATTATGTTCTATCAAACGATTATGATATGATTTTTGTAAGGCATTGGTTATGACAAGAATGTGATCACATACATGTCAATGATTATGACTCTTTGAGCATTTTGGGTGCTTGCACCATTCTGTATATGTAGATAAGTTATTCCTTGCATGAGCATTATGATTATGATTCATGATTTGGCATTTGAGCCTAAATATGCATTGAACGGTTTATATGAGCATTGTATCTCTTGAAAGCACATATATGTATAAGTATTCATGTAAGATGTTTTGACTTAGCACCGATGGATTGGGGGCATTAGGGCTATCCCCAAGGGTCCTCTCCCTTTCCTTGAACTATATGCCAACATAGGAATGCTATCCATTACCGAAAAGACCGGCTCATAAGGAATGGTTATTCATTTATTTTGTTTATGATATGATTATGGAAAATCCTTCTGAAAAGCATGGTCTTAAGGAAAGTGACCATCCACCAAGAAAAAATGGTAGTAAGGTGTGATGTAGATTACCTTTGGCAAGTAATCTTCTCCTACCGATGGGAGGTATTTATCAGACTATTTTATGTAATAGCTCACATGGATTTGATTTGTCCGTTATAGTCCATCCCCACTATATATGAGCACTGTTGCATTTCATGCATCATAAACTTTATGTCATCTTGTATATATTTCCATTGGATATATGATTCTTCCTATATTATGTGCCCTTGTCATCTAACATTGAAATGCAGGTTTGGTAAGTCATACGCATTGCATACCCGCATACTTAGTATATTCAGACGTACTAATGCATACTTTATGCCTATATGATGTTACCATATAGGGACCGAGCACTTTGAGTATCAACCGTTTGACCAGTAGTCCGATCCAGAAGAGTAATTGTGGTGAGTCGTATTCTCCAAGGACAAGTCGTCTCTCTTTACCTTTACTATTTTCGAGTTCCTTTCTCATTTAAGGGTGAGATCGGAACATGTCTTAGCCCCCATTCCATCTTGATTAGAGGCATGCATTGGACAATATGTAGACTCCTTGAAATCTTTATGTTATGTGTGGTATCTAGATTATGTATTCATTAGATTAATTAATGGGAAATTCATATTTAGCTATACGCTTATTTTGGTGTGGAAATGTAGAAAGTCCCTATCCCTGTATTACCCCTATAGCGTGAGTCTTATTCTCCCGCCCTTTTGAATTATGTGTTGCTATTTGTATGTCTTCCCTGAACCAATGATGTGGATTTAGATGGTATCACAGCCTTAGGTTTATAAATAGCCCTCGGAGTCCAACATGCCATGTCAAGTATATCTTATTCATGGGTGTGAAGTGCACCATGCCTATGAGTGGGAGGCTATAGAGGCGTTCTAGGAATTGCCTCACTTCTTCATGTCTTATGTCGTGCTATGACTAGTATATTTAGTTCCCTTATCTTGATGCTGTAATTGCTCCATTTCAGAAGATGCCTCGAGGAAGACCCCTCCTACCAAGGCCGACTCCGGCTAATGAGGAACAGGCTCCTCACGAGCCTATGGATGAACCCATCTCAAATGGTGAGTTACATACATTGCCATGATAGCCCAGGTGGTGACTTCTCAGACAAGGCAGACTAATTTGCCATGGGATCCTACACTTGCTTCTAGGGTGAGGGATTTCACCCGGATGAATCCTCTAGAGTTCCATGGGCCAAAGGCTGATGAGGATGCTCAAGAGTTCATTGATGAACTTACCAAGATACTGAATATCATGGGTATCACTTCCGAAGGGAAGGCTGAATTGGTTGCCTACCAATTGAAAGATGTAGCTTAGGTGTGGTATACTCAATGGTCTATAGAGAGGATTTGCGGTGGTGATGTTAATTGGGAAGAGTTTAGATTTGCGTTTCTTAATCTCTTCTTTCTGTTTGAACTTAGGAAAGCTAGGATGAATGAGTTCATCAACCTCAAGCAAGGAGGTATGCGTGTGAGAGACTATGCCCTCAAGTTCACAAAGCTTTCAAAGTATGCTCCGTCACTTGTGGCTGACCCTCGTGCAAGGATGTAAAAGTTTGTTTCGAGTATCTTTGATTTGCTTGTAAAGGAATGTCGTACTGCTATGCTCATAGGGATATGGATATTGCTAGACTTATGGTGTATGCAAAACAGATCGAAGGGGAGAAACTCAAGGAGAGAAGGGTTTTTGATCCCAAGAGAACTCATTTTGATGGTAGATTCTCTAGTTCTTAAAGTGGTGGCTTCGGTCGCTTCCAACAGGGCCAAGATTCTGGTACTCGGATTGTTTATGCTCGGGTACCTCCTCTCAGGGCACGATTGGTGGCTGTTAGGGGTATCCTTTATGTTACAAGTGCGGAAGGCCTCACATGAGAGTGTGTTGGAGGGAATTGGGTTTTTGCTACGGGTGTGGTGATTAAAACCACAATGTTGCTGACTATCCTAAGAATGCCTGTAGAGGTCAAGGTCAAGTGTCCCAAGATGGGCAAGGTCAACAAAGAGCTCCCCAAGGTGTTTCCCCAAAGAACAATCAGTTCTATACACTCCATGCCCGCCAAGATGTCGAGGAAGCTCCGGATGTTGTAACGGGTATGTTAAAAGTGTTTGATTTTTTGATTCTTATTTTTTTCTTGATCCGGGTGTAAATTTTTCTTTTGTGACTCCTCTGTTGGCGATTATATTTGGTTTGAGTCCTAAAGTTTTGAGGGACCCTTTCTAGATTTATACTCCCATTGTTAAATCTGTTGTTGCACATAAAGTCTATCATGGTTGCCCTATTTTTGTGTTGCACAAAATTTTTCCGTGTGACCTTGTGGAACTTGAGATGTTAGACTTTGACGTGATTCTTGGGATGGATTGGTTGTATGCATCATATGCCTCTATAGATTGTAGAACCCGGAAGGTCAAGATACAACCTCCCGGTGAGTCCGTTCTTGAATAGAAGGGTGGTGACTCCTTTGTTAAAGGTCGGTTTAATTCCTACCTCAAGGCACATATAATGATCTCTAAGGGGTGCATTTATCATATTGTGAGGGTCAAGGATACGGAGTCTGAAATGCCTACTCTTGAGTTGGTCCTGGTGGTGAATGAGTTTTCGGATGTGTTCTCGAAGACTTGTCAGACATTCCTCCTAAAAGAGAGGTAGACTTTGGCATAGATCTTCTTCTGGATACTCAGCCTATCTCTATTCCTCCTTATCGTATGGAGTCGGCGGAGTTGAATGAATTAAAAGAGCAGTTAAAGGATTTGTTGGAGAAGGGTTTTATTTGGCCCAGTATATTGCCCGGAGGGTGCTCCAGTGCTGTTTGTAAGAAAGAAGGACGGATCTCTTCGGATGTGTATTGATTATAGGCAACTGAATAAGGTGACTATTAAGAATAAGTACCTGTTTCCCAGGATTGATGACTTGTTTGACTAACTTCAAAGGGCTACTCATTTTTTAAAGATTGATCTTCGTTCGGGGTATCATCAGTTGAAGGATAGGGAATGTGACATTCCCAAAACAGCCTTTCGGATAAGGTATGGGCACTTTGAGTTTGTGGTGATGTCGTTTGGCCTAACTAATACTCCGACCATGTTCATGGATCTAATGAATCGGGTGTGTAAGCCATTCCTTGATAGTTTTGTGGTGGTATTCATTGACGACATTCTCATTTACTCCCGAAGTGAGTAGGAGCACGGGGATCACTTGAGGATGGTCCTCCAAACTTTGAGAGAGTAGAAATTGTATGCCAAGTGTAGCAAATATGAATTTTTGTTGGGTGAAGTGGCTTTCCTTGGTCATGTGCTGTCCGGTGATGGTATTAAGGTGGATCCGAAGAAGATCGAGGCCGTGAAGAATTGGCCCAGACCGTTGACTCCTTCAGATATTCAAAGTTTTCTTGGATTGGCCGGATATTATAGAAGGTTTGTTGAGGGGTTCTCATCTGTTGCATCTCCATTGACTAACCTGACCCAAAAGAAGGCTAAGTTTTTGTGGTCGGACAAATGTGAGCGGAGTTTACAATCTTTAAAGGATCGCCTTACATCGGCTCCCATCTTGACCTTACCAAACGGCTTGGAGGGATTCGTGGTTTATTGTGATGCCTCGCGGATTGGGTTGGGTTGTGTGCTTATGCAACATAGTAAGGTAATAACGTATGCATCAAGGCAGTTGAAGGTGCATAAACGTAATTACCCAACGCACAACCTTGAGTTAGCGGCTGTAGTGTTCACCTTGAAGATTTGGAGACATTATTTGTACGGAGTTCATTTTGATGTGTTCATCAATCACAAGAGTTTGCAATATGTGTTCACTCAAAGGGATCTCAATTTAATACAAAAGAGGTGGTTGGAACTTCTAAAGGATTACTACATGAGTGTTCTATATCATCCTGGCAAGGCCAATGTTATAGCCGATGCTCTCAGTAGGCTATCTATGGGAAGTGTGGCGCATGTTGGGGAGGAAAGGAAGGAGTTAGCAAGGGATGTTCACCGGTTAGCTAGATTGGGTGTCAGGTTGGCCAATTCAAATGATGGTGGTATCCGTGTTCAAAGCGGGTCAGAATCTTCCATGGTGAGTGATGTAAAAGTTAAGCAATATTTAGACCCATCGTTACTTGAATTGAAGAAGTTGGTTGCCGAAAAGGAGATCGAGGTGTTCTCCCAAGGGGGAGATGGCGTACTCTGGTACCAAGACCGGTTTTGTTTTCCAGATGTGGATAATCTTAGAAGGGTGATTATGAGTGAGGCTCACAACTCTCATTATTCTATTGACCCGAGGTCTATCAAAATGTATCGAGATTTGAAAGAAGTGTATTCGTGGCATGGTATGAAGAAAGACATTGCTAAGTTCGTATCCGAATGCTTGAGTTGTCAACAAGTGAAGGTAGAGCACCAAAGGCCCAGTGGCTTGGCCCAAGACATTGAGATTCCCACATGGAAATAGGAAGATGTAAACATGGATTTTGTGGTTGGTTTGCCTCGGACCCGAGGCGATTTGATTCCATTTAGGTTTTCGCGGATCGGATGACAAAGTCGGCTCATTTCCTACCGGTCAAGATTACTTTCGGCAACGAGGACTATGCAAGGTTGTATATCCAAGAGTTAATGAGGTTGCATGGTGTGCCTAAGTCCATTATATCGGATTGTGGTACCCAATTCACTTTCCACTTTTGGAGATCATTTCAGAAGGGACTTGGAACGAAGATATAAGTTGAGCCACACTTTTCATCCTCAAACTGATGGGCAAGCTGAGAGGACTATTCAGACCTTGGAGGATATGTTGAGGTCTTGTGTGTTGAAGTTTAAGGGCAACTGGAATGACCACCCTCCACTCATTGAGTTTGCTTATAATAATAGCTTCCATGCTAGCATGTGTATGACGCCATTTGAGGCCTTATATCGGAGAAGGTGTAGGTCACCGGTGAGGTGGTTTGAGTTGGGAGAGATAGCACTAGTTGGCCCGGATTTAGTGATAAAGGCCATGTCAACGGTGAAAGTAATTAGGGAAAGGTTGAAAGCGGCACAAAGTCGTCAAAAGTCTTATTCGGATGTTAGGAGGAGGGATCTTGAGTTTCGTGTTGGTGATTAGGTATATGTGAAGGTTTCGCCTATGAAGGGTGTGATGTATTTTGGTAAGAAGGGAAAGCTAAGCCCCCAGTATGTTGGCCCTTATGAGATTGTTGAGCGGATTGGGATGTGGTTTATAGGTTGGAGTTGCCTTCGGACTTGAGTTCCATTCACCCGGTCTTTCATGTGTCTATGTTGAGGAAGCTAGTAGTGATCCTAGAACCATCGTGCCCTTGGAAGGGATTGAGGTTGAGGAAAACTTGTCTTATGAGGAAATCCCAGTGGAGACCTTGGATAGGAAAGTGAAGCGGCTTCGTAACAAGGACGTGGCTTTGGTGAAGGTGCTTTGGAGGAATTAACATGTGGAGAATGCTACTTGGGAGGCAGAGCTGGACATGGTGAAGCGGTGCCCTCATCTTTTCCAATCTACTCAAGCCTAAGGTACTAGGTTCTCCATTTTCTAATGGTCCCATTTCTTTCCTAATTGAGTCTCATGGCATGACATGCATACATGTGCACGAAAATGATTTTAAGATATTTTGAATGACTTGAATATGATTTTAATATGAGTTTAAAGGCTTTATGATTTTTCAAATAATGAACTATGCATTGTACCATATGTTTTGGGTGTTTCATGTTCTATGTTAAGTCTTTCAAGCCTTTCTCTTGCACATTCGAGGTCGAATGTTCCCAAGGGGGAGATCATGTAAGGACTCCAATTTTATTTTCGAGAGGCTTTATCGGACCTCTTGATACTGTCCTAAGTGAAATTGCCAGGCATCACTCTACGAAAGGTCCACACGGACCATATGAAGCCACACGTACCGTGTGGCCTTTCGTGGAGGGACACTTGGTCCAGCTCACGATAGGGGAACTTGAGATAGGGGAATCTTCAGACCAAGTGAGGGCACACAACCACTCACACGTTCTGTGTGATGTATCATGGGCCATGTGGCCCTCCGTGTAACTCGCTATGTAAACGTTTTCTAAGTATGAAAGTATCGTCTCGTAACTTTTTCATGTGAAATTATTTCAAGTACTATCACACGGTCCATGTGGAGCCACACGAACCGTGTAGCCGTCTGTGTGGTACCCATTGGCCTCGAATACATTCCTTGGGTTTCCACTGCAAAACTTTCTAAGTGATGGGTCACAGTCATTGACCGTGGTCCGTGTGGCGACTCACGGACCATGTAGGCAACCGTATGGACCTGACGGTTTCAATTTTTTCCCGTTTCATTAATGGAGTTTATGTAATTTTAATTTATTTTAATTATGAATTATGACCTTTTACCTATCCTAAACTCCTAATTCAGCTGGTATCCCTCCCCTCTTAATTCATTCTCCTAAAATCTTCTATCCCTCATAAGATCACCTTCTAAATACTCTCTACTCTCCCCACTCAAGATTCAAGGCTAGGGTCAATTGAAGCTCAAATTCAAGCTAAGTCCTTCTCCAAATTCAGCTCCTTAATCAAGGTATATGGGATTGATTCTTGGTCCCTTTCAACCAAGAAGACTCAAAAGTCTTTTCAATTGATTTCATGAATTCTAGTCTACTTTCAATATGGGTTTTTATTATTTGATTTTATTAAATCTAATTGATGTATGGGTTGTACTATACCCATAAATTTAACTTACATTGAACATTATTATGATGATTTACATTGAGCTATGGAGGTATGAACATGCATGTCCCCTTTTAAAGTTGATTTATGTACGGGTGATTCATATCATGATTTAGATGTTGATTTAATTATGGATTTATTGAATTTCATATTTTAAATGTTGATTTTAACATGAATCTATGTTAGCCATGCTATCGTGACATCATGCATTGCATTTACATTCATGAACATTAGTTTATATGAAAATTATGAAGTGGGTTAAGCCCAATTATGTTTTATGAAACGATTATGATATAATTTTTATAAGGCATTGGTTATGACAAGAATGTGATCACATACATGTCAATGATTATGGCTGTTTGAGCATTTTGGGTGCTTGCACCATTCCGTATATGTAGATGAGCTATTCCTTGTATGAGCATTATGATTATGATTAATGATTTGACATTTGATTCTAAATGTGCATTGAACGGTTTGAAATGAGCATTGTATCTCTTGAAAGCATGTATATGTATAAGTATTCATGTGGGATGTTTTGACTTAGCACCAATGGATTGGGGGCGTCAGGGATATCCCCAAGGGTTCTCTCCCCTTTCTTGAACTATGTACCAACATAGGAACATTAGCCATTGCCGAAAAGACCGGGTCATAAGATATGGTTATTCGTTTATATTTTTATGATATGATATGATTATGAAAAATCCTTCTGAAAGGCGTGGTCATAAGGAAGGTGACCATCCACCAAAAAATGTGGTCGTAAGGTGTGATGTCAATTACCTTCGGCAAGTAATCTTCTCCTACTTATGGGAGGCCTTTCTCAGACTAATTCATGTAATAGCTTGCATGGATTTGATTTGTTAGCTATAGTCCATCTCCACTATATATGAACATTGTTGTATTTCATGCTTATAAATTTCATGGCATCTTGTATATATTTCTATTAGGCATATGATTCTTCCTATATTGTATGTCCTTGTCATCTAACATTTAAATACAGGTTTGGTAAGTCATATGCATTGGATACCTGCATACTTAGTACATTCAAACATCCTAACTCATACTCAATGCCTACATGATGTTACCATGTAGGGGCCGAGCACTTTGAGTATCAACCGTTTGATGAGTAGTCCAATCCAGAAGAGTAATTGTGGTGAGTCCCATTCTCCAAGGACAAGCCATCTCCCTTTACCTTTACTATCTTCGAGTTTCTTTCTTATTTAAGGGTGAGCTTCGAACATGTCCTGGCCCAGTTTCATCTTGATTAGAGGAATTCGTTGGACAATATGTAGACTCCTTGAAATCCTTATGTTGTGTGTGGTATCTGTATTATGTATTCATTCTATTGATTTATGGGAAATTCGTACTAGGCTATACGCTTATTTTTGTGTGAAAATGTGGAAAGTCCCTCGCCCCATATTACCCTCATAGCGTGAGTCCTATTCTCCCGCCCCTTAAAACTATGTGTATGTCTTCCCTAAACCGATGATGTGGATTTAGATACTTGAGGCTTATTTGGGGACTCATGGGTTCCCATTTGCTGTGTCACATCTAGGCCCTAGTCCCGGGTCGTGACATAAACATAACTTACCAATTTTGCATGCTACACACTAGAAAAGATTACGGTTATCTGGCTATATTAAGTTAGGAATTGATGAGGAATACAATGCCCTAGTTGCTTCTCTTATTGAATTCTTATCGAGTGATTTTAGAAGATTATGTGCTATCATTTGTCATCAATAAAATAATTATAAAATTGTATCTAATACTACTATTAAAACAGGAAGAAGCTTCTTTATAAAACTACAAGAACACTCAAAGGAAAAAAACAATACAAAAACAGTTTATTGCTTTCAGAGGTGGCTCAATTATATTACTTTGATAAGAGATATTATAAATATTTAAATTCTAAATATTCTTTAAATTCATTTTCTTAATGTACCTGTTTGTAGTTTATCTTTGTATGTGATTATACTATTTGACTAGTGAAATAAATTAAATGATCCTACAAACAGTTGTTTATTCTTCGATTCTTTTTCAATTAATAATATAGCTAATCAGTAGAACCTCTCTTGATGCATGTACATATTACTTATATTAAATTTTCTCAATTTTAATATTGAAAACCTTCTTTCAGCACAGACAACTATTATAGACAATTGATATTATTCCATAAAGAGAAATTACATAAAGTCAAACTTACTTTACTATTTTAACTTTACGAGCATTTAAATACCCCTATTCTAGTTTGAAGTGATAGAAAAATAAAAGAAACTACATTCTAGAACATCTTATATTAAGAAACATATATTTGGGACATAAACGTCATCATCTTTAAACACAAAATGAAACAAAAATATTGCTAACATGAGAAATGTAAGTATACAAACTAATGTTTCATGAAAGCAATCTCTCAACATATTGGTAGCTTTGCAAGCAACATTTCCTATCTATGATCAAGAAAACGAAAATAAGCATGTCTCTATGATCTCTTGAACAACAATGAACCACATACACCCCGAAAGCGTAAGGAAAATCCTATTGCCATTGCAATGTAAGACTAGTTGACA
This sequence comes from Solanum rostratum, assembly GCA_029948455.1. Lineage (NCBI taxonomy): Eukaryota > Viridiplantae > Streptophyta > Magnoliopsida > Solanales > Solanaceae > Solanum > Solanum rostratum. The sequence goes on from CM057045.1 coordinate 25,359,756, forward strand.
TTATCTTTTTCACTCTCGCCATCTTTAGACTCATGATTTGAAATATTTTCATCCGAACTACAATTCACCAAGAGTGGAAACCCGCAGAGTTTGTTTCCTTGAAAATTCGAGGGATCAAAGCTTTGAAGTTGAGTGCACAATTGTATCATACCTGATAAGTTATTATCCGATAGATTCAAGTATCTCAAAGTAAATAAAATCAATAAGATTTATGGGAATTGACCATAGAATTAATTTCCTGAAAGATCAACGGATTCCAAGATTTTCATGTCACCAATATCATTTGGAGACATACCAGTTTTATTATTTTCAAAAAAGTTCAATGATCTTAATCCTACAAGATGTGTTAGACTTATAGAAATATCTCTACAAAGATTATTGCTAGACATATCCACAATTGTGAACAACACCAAAATGATGTCATATTAGTACATGTTGCCTTTAGTCGTCACCATTGCACTCTCTGTCACCACTCTAAAATAAAAAAGAATAATTTAATTCAAATCATATTCTACTTTTCTTTTTCCTTTGACCATTCCACTGAAATCGCGAATACACCTAGGTATGATTTCAATAAATGTATTGTTTACAAGATCTAAGATATGTAGATCTTTGAGATGATAAAATTCTTGAGGTAATTCACCATCGAATTTATTGGACCAAAGGATAAGTACTATCAAGGTTGGAAACTTCATTCCCAACTAGGATGGTAATTTTCCAACAAACTCATTCTCGGCTAAATCTATTTTATGGAGTTTTGTGCAGTTTTTCATGGATGAAGAAAACAGATCATTAAGTCTATTCCTTTGTAAGTCCAAAGATCACAAATTACTCAAAACCTCAATGGATCATGGTATGCCTCCAAACAAATTATCCCCCTTCAAGATTAAAACTTTTAACTCTGCCCAATTCATTCAACAATCCGAAATTTCTTCTGATAAATTGTTTCCCCCAAGGTTTAAGATCTCCAATTTGTAAGATCCATTATTTGGATCTTAAAACAAAAAATTAGATAAACCTTCAGAAAAAAAATGTTTGAGAGATTTAACTCAGTTACGATGTTTGGAATCAAGGGAAATGGTTGTAGTTTTAACTTGTGACTTGAATTATAATTGTAGTAGTTTTGATTGTAAAATGTGATAGAGTGGAGGAAAACAGTATGATGTAGATTGTAGAAACAAGACATGAGGATGGGTATGCTTCCTTAGAACCAAATGTGAATCTTCTTGCTCTATTCATTTCAGTTTCGGATTCCATCAAAGCCTTTGACAACAAAAATCTTTCGACAATAGACATGGTTTATCTTCTTGGTAATTTCTCATTTTACGATGCTTTATTTTATTATAACAATGGTCTTTGAATCCACTTGTATGACTTGAGGTGTTTCATCACGTACTTATCAGCACACATTAGGATGTTAATCGAATAACTCTATCAATCAAATTTCAAACGCATGATAAATCAACTAAAACTTTTTAGTACATAGGGAGTAGGATTGTCCAAGCCATATAAAGAGTCTTCGGGTCTTATCTGGATCGATGTGGGACAATTTTTTTTAAAAATGGATTTATTAATTGTTTTAACTTATAGTATCTTGATGATTTTCCTTGCATATTATTGATTGTTACTTTTTTACTTATTCTTACTTATAATACCTCGATAATTTTCATCCCAGGTAGTCACACTGTTAAAATTGCTCATTGCTCACTCTTCCAAGATAGAATATACATCTTCAATAACACAGGTAGTCCTGATCCAACTAGGAGCAAATGGCTATTGTCTGAGTTAATGAAGAAGTGTTTTATAGTATCATTGATTGACAACATTTTCCCTCTTGATGTGAAGACTCCATCTTTTGTAGATAACTCATTTTTTTCACGAAATTCAAAAGGAAAATGGAGTTCTTAAAATTGATCAACAAATAGCATTTAATGAATTAACAAAGGATATTGTGGATGATATTGTCAAAGATCCTAAGTTTTAAACCAAATTTGGAGAGGCCATGGTAAAATTGGGTAGAGTTGAAGTATTAACTGATGGACAAGGAGAAGTGAGAACATCACAAGGACTGTGAATAATAAGCCATTCAATTTTGGGGTGCTCAATTAGTATTAAAATTTTTGTGGACTTATTCTTTATGTTGTCCAGACGTTCATGTTATTGCACTCGTGTCCACTTTTTTTTTAAAAAAGGCATATCCTTCAAAAGATCTGGCACATGCCTAACAACATTTTCGGAGGAGGTGAATCAAGGAGAATCTTCATTTCTTGGTTCTTGGGCCTTTGAAATCTGAGTCCTGCTGCATTATTTTTCATGTGTGAATTCTTTTATTTTTTCTTTTCGTGTAATTTGGTTGATTTTTACTGGAATCATTTTTCAGATAAATGAAATAAAAAGGGAATATAATTTTTTCTTCTACTTTGTTGTCACATCATATATTATTTAGAGTAAATTTCATTCATGGTCATTCAATTTTATGTTTAACACAAAAAGCAACTTTTTCTTTACTTTGTTATATAAAAGTATTCAACTTTAAGGTTATCACACAAAATCATTTTTTCTAATCTGTGTCACATAAAATTATTTAGTTTTGTCAAATTTTACTAAAATAAGTTTTAAAAAATCACCTAAATTTGTATATTTTGTATTGAGCTAGACCTGATGTAGGCATTAGAAAAGAATATTCGAATCCAGGAATTCGGGGAGGAGGGGGGGCGGGGAGGGGCAGTGATGAAGGGAATAATTCTCACATTGGTGAAAAGGAGGGGGGGGGGTCTATGAGGCCTCCTAACGTGACTTTTCCAATCCTCCTCTCTTTGAGCTAGTTTTTGTGGTGTGAGTTAGACCCAAAATTCAAGTTAAGACATTCTTGATAACATATTTGGAACTGATTTTTAGGTTTTATTTTGTGTTCTCTATAACAAAACCAAGAAACAAATATCAGAAATATGACGATGGGAGACCAGCCTTGGTCTTCTGAATTATTGCAACATCAGTCTTGAATAAATTATTCAGAATCCGGTCATCGATCCCAGAAACAAACAGATTTATTGGAATTGTAACAATTACAACATTTCCCTCTACCAAATGCAGAAATCGTTGTGGCTAATTTATTCCAATCAACATTGTATTGATAATGCATTAGTACTTTTGGGAACACAAATATGTCACCAATTAGTACTGATAATGTTGTCCACAAAGCCAACCTCGAGGCTTCCATCGATCATGAATAACAGATTGGCTACACAAAGGTCGATGTGGGGTGGGTTAACACCCCCGCCAAGGAATTGAAAGACAGTAAGTGGAGTAATTTGTCCGTCCAAAGCATAGAACACTGCCTTGCTAGCTTTGGTAACTTTGAAGTTTGTTATAATATTGTCAAAAATTCTTTAATTATTAATTTTTTTTCAATTGATTATATAGCTAATCAGAAGAATCTCTCTTGAGACATGTAGATCTTACTTACATAAAAAAAATTTCAATTTTAATTTTGGAAAGCTTCTTTCCACTCAGAAAACTATTTTAGGACAATTAATACTATTCTATAAAGAAAAAAAAACACAAAATCATCCTCAAACTTAACAATCAAACTCTCTTTATTTAATTTTATGAGCATTTAAATACCTCTATTCTAGTTTGAAGTGAATGAAAATGAAAGAAATAATATTTTAGAACATTTTATATTAAGAAACATTTATTTGATGAAGTTAAGATGTAAACATGTACATCACAAAACGAAACACAACATTGCTAACATGAGAGATGTAAGCATATAAACTAAGTTTGATGATAGTAGACTCTCAGCATATTGGTAACTTTGCAAGCAATATTCCGAGCTACCATATAGAAAACAAAATTAAGCATGTCTCCATGATCTCTTGAACAACAATGAACCACATACACCCCAAAAGACTTACGAGAATATCTCCAGAAAGATTATTGCTAGACATATCCATACTTTTAAATAACACCAAAATGGTGTTGTACTAGTATATGTTGCCTCTAGTCATCATCGTTGCACTCGCTATCAAAAGTCCCACATAAACAGAATAATTCAAATTGAAATCATATCCTACTTTCTTTATTCCTTCTACCAGGGCACTGAAATTGCCAATACACCTAGGTATGATTATTAAAAATGTGTTGTTTACAAGGTCTAAGATCTGTAGATCTTTAAGATGACAAACTTCTTGCAGCAATTCAGCATCAAATATTTTGGACCGAAGGATAAGTACTATCAAGGTTGGTATAACACCCGGTAAAATTACCAAAATACCTCTAGAGGAGAGATGTATGTAATGTGTTCCTATGCTCCGGTAGAAAATTCAAGGCCGGATATGTGATCAGCATGAAAAATTGAGTAGGAAAGTGGACTTGGTTGATTTTTAGAGAAACTGGATCAAAAGATAATTTTTCGATGCAAAAATGGATCTAGTGAAGGTGCATGACGGGTGTGTGACGCGCACTTATCGAAGACCAACACTTAAATTTTGTTCAAAAATTTTCTACGAGATTGGAAAATTCATCTAGAGAATTTTCAGCAAAAAATACCCAGAATGGATAAGGTCAGCATCGCGGACCCCTGTTCCGTGGAGAACCTTTTTTCAAAATTTGTGAGGGGCATTCAAGACCTTTTCCAACCCTTTCCAACTCGGAACACGATCAAAATGGGTCGTTTTGAGTGTAAGAAAGGTTTTAAACCCCTTCCTAAGCCATTCCAAGTTCTTGAAAAGACTAGGGCTAAAGAGGAGAGAAGAGAAGTGTAAACTTGAGGAGTTTGAGGAGAGTTCTTCGAAGATCGATTTTCAGAAGCTTCACACCAGGTATGTAAGACTAAACTAAAGCATGTGATTATTCTCCCATGTGCCCTGTTGATGGTAATAGACGAGTTGAGAATTCATGAGCCCCCATACATATTTCTTGAAATACTTCCGTGCAATTATATTTGTTACATATATTTTCATATGTTGATGATCATCATAAACTTGTTTTCTTGAATTGCATATTTTCATGAGACATCGTGTAAACCCTATGTGATATTTGTGAAGGATGCACGAATGAACCTGGGGATAGAGTCTAAATCCTTGACTTGAGTATGTTGATGGTAATCTTGATGTAAGTATGAAGTTGAGTAATTGAGCTTGATGATCCTATGAGTCTCCATAATTGAGCTCTTGAGTTTAGTCTTAATGACAATCTGAGTCCTTGAGTTATAAAATAAGAATTGAGTTAATTGAGATGAGTTAAAGTCCTTGAAAGTAATAGAGGACTTTAGAGTTTGAGTTCATGAGTTGATGAGAGTCTCCATGAGACTAATTGAGTTGATGAGGGCCTCCATAAGGCTAATTGAGATGAGGATGAGTTTTATGAGCATCGAGTCTCGGGAGAAGTACCAAGCATCGAAATGGGTAAGAGTGAGTCCCACTCACGCTCATTAACTACGTCTCTAAGTGTAGGTGTTGATTTAACCATTACTTCAAATGGTCCCCTCTTCAGGTAAAGTACCTGAAAGCAATAGAGGATTTTAGAGGTTAGATCCCTTTGTGGACCATCGACATTCCTTACCTGGCAAGTACAGAACAGCTGTGGAAAAATCAACGGGATTGTTGTACAATCACTGGCTCATAAGTGATTATTGTCGGATAAGAGAAACTCCGAGAAAGTTCCCACATCGAGTACTCTGAGTTGAGTTAAGTTGAGTTGAATTGAGTTCCATTGAGTTGAGTTGAGTTGAGTACGTTTGAGTTGAGTTGAGTTGATTGATGAGGTTTGATTGGTTGATAGGTCACTTGTCTACTCTTTATTCTTGCATTAGATAGACATTTGACATTCTGATTGTGTATATTCTGAGTTGATGTTTTTTTCTATTATTTTACCTATTTTTGTTTACCTCAACCATTTTACATACTCGTACATTTCATGTACTGATGTCCCCTTTGGACTGCATCATGAGACAGGTACTAGAGATCATCAACAGGCGCATCGTTGAGGATCTGAGCATTTCAAATGAGTTGGTGAGCCTCTTTTACTTAGAAGGATCATTAATTATTTTCATCTTGCTTATTAGAGTTAGACTTTGAGTTAACTTTATTTTATTTTGAGGTAGCCATAGGTCTGTCATTGGGAACATTTTATAATGATAGAAGCTTCATAGACAAGAGTTGAGCATTGATGTTGAAACTTATTGAGCTAGTTCCTTGCTACTAGCCATTTTATTTATATTATCTTGAGACTTGATTGCTCATCGATATCTTTAGACTTCCACTGATTTTATAGAGTTTATTGATTGAATGAATGTGATGAGGCCAAGTGGTTCACTTGGGGACTAACAATAGTCTCTGAGTGCCGGCCACGTCTAGGTTACCCTCCTAGGGCATGACAAACTTGGTATCAGAGTATAGAGTTCAAGTGTCCTAGGGAGTCTATGAAGTTGTGTTTAGTAGAATCTTATTTATGGGTGAGTTATGCACCACATTTCATAAACAGGTGGCTAGAGGACATTAGGAATGATTACACTTCTTTCATGATCTGATTCATGCGATAGAGTTAACACTCTATGAAGCTCTCTTCTAATTCGTGATCTACACGTTGCAGAGTTGTGCCATGCCTCCTAAAAGAGATGTCAGAGGTAGAGGACGTCCTTCTAGGAAAATTGTTAACCCACCCGAGCCTCAAGGACATGAGAAGCCCATAGATCCAACTGTACCTCTTGAGCAGCCCCCAAAAGCTAAGGTTTCTAATGCTGAGCTTCGCCAGGCTATTCAAACTCTAGCCCAGGCAGTTACTACACCTGTTGCGAGGCAAGGAATGGGTCAACAGGATGCACATGACACATCTAGAGTCTGAAATGTTTTTAGGATGAATCGGCCTAAGTTCACAGGGGTTGCATCCACTAAGGATCTTGAGAACTGTGTGGAGGAGCTTCTGAAGGTGTTCCAAGTGATGCATATGGCTAATGTTGATAAAGTTGAACTGGCTGCTTACCAACTCAAGGGTGTGGCAAGACTACGGTATGATCGATGGAAGAAGGGTAGAGGAGAGGAAACCCTGTTGTTGACTTCGGCAGTATTCGAGGAAGTTTTCTTAGGGAGCTTCTTTTCAAGAGAATGAAGGGAGGCCAAGGTAAGAGAGTTCTAGAATCTAAAATAGGGCTCTATGACTGTGCAAGAATATTGGCTGAAGTTCACTCAGCTATCTCGCTATGCACCGGATATGGTTCCTGACACGAGAGGGAGAATGGGGATGCATGTTTATGGGATGAATAAAGGGCCAAAGAAAGATGGGAGGGGAGATATGCTTGTGAGAAATATGTACATCGAAAGGTTGATGACTTATGTGCAACAAACTGATAATGAGAGACAACATAACAGAGAAGAGTTCATAAATTAGAGGGCCAAAACATCTTCCATAAGGTTGGAAAGAGAGATAATGGTAATAGATTCCAGTCAGGGCTAGCACCATTATCTCCTAGTGCAACTATGCCTAGAACCAGGAATGATCAGAGGTCTTGGAACTTTGGATCCCAGGGATCTCAATCACAAGCTAGTATGGCTCAAGCTTCGCTGGGTAAGCTACCATGTGTTAAGTGTGGCAGATTACACTTGGGTAGATGCCGAAAGGGGTGTGGTGCTTGCTTCAAGTGTAGCCAAGTGGGTCACTTTTAGAGAGAGTGTCCAAAGTGCACTGACCGGGCTCAATCTTGTCCACCAGGTTTACCAGCCAGAGAAAATCAGAAAAGTACTACATCAGGCGCAACCAGAGCTACAAATCGTTTGTATGCCATGGGTAGTCGCAAGATTAGGAGAACTCCTCAAATATTGTAACGGGTATGATTTGAGTCTTCACTCTTGATTGTTATGTTTTGTTGGACCCTGGTTCCACATTATCCTTTGTAACTCTTTATGTGGCAGTAGATTTGACAAAACCCTTGAAAGTCTTCTTGAACCCTTTGATGTTTCTACTCAAGTAAGTAAGTCTATTTGAGCTAAGAGAATCTATAGAGCTTCTGTAGTGTCCATCCATCATAAGAATACTCTTATTAATTTGGTTGAGTTAGAGATGACTGATTTTAATGTGATCCTTTGCATAGATCGGCTCCACACCTGTTATGCCTACTTTGATAGTAGAGCCGAACCGTTAAGTTTCAATTCCTTATGAACCAATTCTAGAGTGAAAGTGTGATTTTGTTGCACCTAAGGGAAAAGTTTATCTCCTACCTTAGGGCTAGAAAGCTAATTTCTAAAGGTTGTATCTATCACCTCGTGCGAGTTAAGTTTGATGATGTTGAGTCTCTTACTCTTGAGTCAGTCCCGATTGTGAATGAGTTTCCGGAGGATCTGCCTGGAGTCCCTCCTGATAGGGAGATTGACTTTGGGATTGATGCTCTTCCCGATACCCAGCCTATCCCAATTCCACTTTATAGGATGGCCCCCACTGAGTTGAAAGAGTTGAAAGAACAATTGAGAAATTTGTTAGAGAAGGGCTTTACCTGGTCGAGTGTTTCTCCTTGGGGTGACCCTGCCCTATTCGTGCAAAAAAAGATGGGTCTCTCATAATGTGCATCGACTATAGGCAACTGAACAATGTCACGATAAAGAATAAATATCCTCTCCTCAGGATAGATAATTTGTTTTACTAACTTCAGGGTGCCTCTTGTTTCTCAAAAATAGACCTCAGATCTGGTTACCATCAGTCGAAAGTGAGGGTATGTGATATTCCAAAGATAGACTTTAGGAGTAGATATGACCAGTTTGAGTTTTTGGTCATGTCCTTTGGGTTGATGAATGAACCTGCAACCTTCATGGACTTGATGAATAGGGTATTCAAACAATATCTTGATATGTTTGTTATTGTGTTCAAGCAAAACATATTTGTGTATTCCAGAGATGAGGAAGAGCATGTCAATCACCTCAACATTTTTCTCCAAAGTCTTAAGGATGATGAGTTGCATGCAAAGTTCTCAAAATGTAAGTTTTGACTTATGTTTGTAGCCTTCCTAGGCCAAGTTGTTTCCAGTATGGTATTCGAGTAGATTCCCAACAAATTGAAGAGGTTAAGAACTGGTCCAGACCGACCTTTCTAACTAACATAAGAAGTTTCTTGGGGTTGGCAGGCTATTATCGCATATTTGTTGATGGATTTTCTTCCTTATTCGCACCATTGATCAAGATGACTCAGGAGAAGGTCAATTTTCAGTAGTCTGGTAAATGTGAGAAGAGTTTCCAAGAGTTGAAGACTAGATTGAATACTGCACCAATCTTAACCTTGCCCGAAAGGACAAAGGACTTTGTGATATATTGTGATACATCAAGAGTTGGATTGGGTTGTGTGCTGAAGTAGAGAGGGAAAGTAATATCCTATGCTTCTAGACAACTTAAGGTTCATGAGAGGAACTATCTGACCTTGAGTTGGCAACGACGGAGTTTGCACTTAAAATCTGGCGCCACTACTTATATGGAGTGCATGTGGATGTATTCACTGACCAGAAGAGCTTGTAGTATATCTTCAGTCGGAAAGAGCTTAACCTGCGATAGAGGAGATGGTTGAAGTTGCTCAAGGATTATGACATGAGCATTCTCTACCATCCATGTAAAGCTAACATCATTGCTGATGCTCTTAGCAGGTTGTCAATGGGTAGGACGACCCATGTTGAGGAAGGAAAGAAGGAGTTAGCTAAGGAAGTGCATCGATTGGCTCGATTGAGAGTTCAATTTGAGGAGAATAATAAGAAAGGAGTCAATGTTCAGAATGGGTCTACTTCATCTTTAGTGGAAGAGGTGAAAGAAAGCAAGGATAAGATCTTGTCATATTTCAATTAAAGGAGGCTATCCACAAATAGAAAGAGATGGTCTTCTCTAAAAAAGGAGATGGAGTGTTGAGATACCAGAGTAAATTGTGCATTCCAGATGTTGATGGGGTTTGAGATAGAATCATGGCTGAAGCCCATAGCTCTAAATATTCCATTCATCCTGGCTCTACCAAGATGTACCATGACTTGAGGGAAGTTTATTGCTAGAGTGGAATAAAGAAGGATATCGCTGAGTTTGTTTCTAAGTGCAAAAAAATTGTCAACAAGTTAAAGTTGAACATCAAAGGCCATGTGGATTGGCATAGAACTTTGAGATTCCTAAGTGGAAGTGAGAGATAATCAACATGGACTTTATTACTAGTTTATCAAGGTCTCACAAGCAACATGATTCGATATGGGTGACTGTGGATAGGATAACCAAATCGGTTCACTTCTTAGCAGGTAAGACAACTAACACTGCAGAGGAGCATGCCATGTTGTACATCCGTGAGATTGTGAGGTTGCATGGAGTTCCCTTGTCCATCATCTCGGATAGAGGAGCTCAATCACCTCCTAATTTTGGAGACCTTTCCAGAAGGGATTGGTTACTAAATTTAATCTGAATAAAACCTTTCATCCTCAGATAGATGACCAAGCTGCGTATACAATTCAAACATTAGAGAATGTTAAGAGCTTATGTCCTTGATTTCAAAGGAAATTGGGATAATCACTTACCATTGATTGAATTTGCATATAACAATTGTTATCATGCAAGCCTTCAAATGGCTCCCTATGAAGCCTTGTATAGGAGGAGATGTAAATCACCAATTTGGTGGTTTGAGGTTAGAGAAGCCGAGTTGATTGGACTTGATCTTGTCCACTAGTCAATGGAGAAGGTAAATGTCATTAAATAGAGGTGGAAGACTGCACAAAGTCACTAGAAATCATATACCGATGTGAGGAGAAGAGACTTATAGTTTGAGATAAATGATTAGGTGTACTTAAAAGTGTCACCTATGAATGATGTCACAAGATTTGGGAATAAGGGGATATATTGGTCTCTATCAGATTGTGAAGAGGATTGGAAATGTTGCTTATGAGTTAGAGTTTCCTTCCGAGTTAGACTCAATTCATCATGTATTCCACGTCTCGATGTTAAAAAAATGCTTAGGAGATCCTTCCTTGGTGATCTGAAGCATTGGAGTAAAGGATAGTTTGTCCTATGAGGAGATTCAGGTGCAAATTGTGGATCATCAGATTTGCAAGTTTAGAACCAAAGAGATCGCCTCAGTCAAAGTCCTATGGAGAAATCAATTCATTGAGGAAGCCACGTGGGAAGCTGAGAAAGAGATGAGAGCTAAATATCCACACCTATTCATGCCTGATGATGAGAATGTTGAAGATAGTATTCTTACCCTTGACTAAATTGATGTTTCTATTCTTGAGTTGATGTGTCTATTCTTGAGTCTGAGTAGAGTTTGTTCATATTGATGAGAAGTCGAGAATCTGAGTTATTGAGGTGAGTCTTGAGTCTATTCATTCAAGGATGAATGATCCCAAGGGGGACATGATGTAACACTCGATAAAATTATCAAAATACCCCTAGAGGAGAGATATGAGCATAACACGTCTTCCCATGCTCCGATGGAAAATCCGAAGCCAGATATGCGATTAGCGTGAAAAATTGAGTGAGAAAGTGGTCTCAGTTGATTTTATAGCAATCGGATCAAATGATAATTTTTCGATGCGAAAATGAATTCCACTGAGAGTGCGCGACGGGTATGCGACCCGCACATGCTGCGGACAACACTTAACTTTTGTCCAAAAAGTGTAGATGGGATTAGAAAACTCGTTTAGAGGCGAAAAATACCCAAAATGGAAAAGGTCCGCGTTCCGGACCCTTTTGTTAGGCGAACTTTTTTTTTTAAATTTTCTTGAGGGGCATTCCAGACCTTTCCTAACCCCTCCCAAACTCAAAAACAATTAACATGGGTCATTTTGAGCAGAAAAAGGGTTTTAAATACCATTCCTAAGCCATTCCAAGTTCTTGAAAAGACTAGGAACAAAGAGGAGAGACGAGAAGTGTAAAGTTGAGGAGTTTGAGGAGAGTTCTTCGAGGATCGATTTTCAGAAGCTTCACACCAAATATGTAAGGCTAAACTATAGTATGAGATTATTCTCCCATGTGCCTCATTGATGGTAATAGAGGAATTGAGAGTTTATAGTCCCCATACATGTTTCTTGAAATACTTTCTTGAAAATTATATCTATTACATGTATTTTCATATGTTGATGATCAACATAAACTTGTTTTCTTGAATTGAATATTTTTCATGAGACATCGTATAAACCCTATGTGATATTATGAAAGCATGCATAAATGAACCTAGAGATGGAGTCTAGAGTCTTGACTTGAGTATGTTGATGGTAATCTTGATATGAGTATAAGGTTGAGCAAATTAAGCTTGATGATCCTATGAGTCTCCATAATTGAGTTGTTGAGTTCTGTCTAAATGACTTCTTCTTAATGATGATCTGAGTCCTTAGTTCTTAAGTGATAATTGAGTTCAGTGAGATGAGTTAAAGTCCCTGAAAGTAATAGAGGACTTTACAGTTTGAGTTCATGAGTTGATGAGAGTCTTCATGAAACTAATTGAGCTGATGAGTGCCTCCATGAGGCAATTGAGATGAGGAGGAGTCTTAGGAGCATTGAATCTTGGGAGGAGTATAGAGCACCGAAAAGGGTAAGAGTGAGTCCCACTCGTGCTCATTAACTACGTCACCAAACATATGTGAGGATCGGACCATTACTTCAGATGGTCCCCTCTTAAGGTAAAGTCCTTGAAAGCAATAGAGGTCTTTAGAGATTAGATCCCATGTGGATCATAGGCGTTCCTAACCTGGCAAGTATGGAACGACTGTGGCAACATCAGCGAGATTGTTGTACAATCACTGGCTCATAAGTGATTGTTATCGGATAAGAGAAACTCCCAAAAAGTTCCCACATCGAGTACTTTAAGTTGAGTTAAGTTGAGTTCCATTGAGCGGACTTGAGTTGAGTTCCTTTAAGTTGAGTTTAGTTGATTGACGATGTTTAATTGGTTGATGAGTTACTTGTCTACTCTTTGTTCTTGCTTTAGGTAGACATTTGGCATTCTAATTGTGTATATTCTGGTTGATGTTATTCTCTATTATTCTACCTATTTTTATTTCATTCAACCATTTTACATACTCGTACATTCCACGTACTGACGTCTCCTTTGGATTGCATCCTTTTATGATGCAAAGGCAGATACTAGAGATCGTCAACAGGCACATTGTTGAGGATCTGAGCATTTCAGCTGCGTTAGTGAGTCTCCTTCAATTCAGAGGATCATTAATTATTCCCAACCAAGATAGCGATCGAGATGATTGGAACCTCACCAACAAATTGGTTATAAGAAAGATTGAGAAAACGAATTTGAGAAGACAAGTTCCAAAACCAAGTTGGAACCTCACCTTGTATTCCACCATCTGATATGTCGACCTTCATTATCCTCTTCTGAGTTCAGAGCCACATGGGAAACAAGGGGCCTATATTCCAGCCGCCTATTTTAATGTCTGTGAGTTGAAAAGGTGGAATCCAATTCTGACTCACTCTTAAAGACAGGTTATAATTACTAGATGCATGCAATTCCTGTAAGTGCATCAATTTTGATAAATGACTTTCTGTAACAACATCATCCAACGTATTGTCAGAGATGGAAAAGTATTCTAGCATTGAAAGTTGGTCAACACTTTCTTGAAGAGTTCATGTGAGTTTGTTATAGTCTAGTCTTAAATAATTCAAAGAAGAAGCATTACTCCTAACATTGAATAATTCAGTTACATCTCCCTCAAATGGATTCATTGAGAGATCTAGTTGTTCTAATTTCCCTAACTTTCTGGAAAGCATATTACTAGAAAGGCCAATATTACTCATTGAGCTCACATTTGAAATCAGACCTGAAACTTCTCCCTCAAGACGGTTTTGACTAAGTTCAAGTTATTCTAGATATTCACATTGATAGAGCCAATTTGGTATAGTGGCGGTGAGGTTATTCCAAGAAAGATCGAGATATTAAAGTGTTGTTATGTTTTTGCTCTTACTCTGTATCGCACCTTTAATGCCACTAGAACCGAGGTCAAGATGTTCAACAGTATTCAAATCAAACCACCATTTGCGTAAACGACAGTTGCAAGAGTTTTCAGAAGCCCTGAAGGTTGTGAGAGAAGTCGAGTTAACTGGACCATTAGGAAATGGGCCTATAAAATTACAATTACTTAGGTCAAGAGAAACAAGATTTGGGAGGTTGAAAATCCAGAAGAACTAATCATGTCATTCTCGAAAAGATTGAGAGATTTGAATGAAGAAAAATTGTGATCAAGTAGAGGTGCTATATCATGAAGACTACAACCAACTAAACAAAGATCAACAAGAGAAGGAAGCGTGTTGATAACCTGTAGCTATTCATTAGCTTTGCTAAGATCAACACTATACATTTCCAGGTTCTCAAGGCTATTGATCTTTAGATTATATAGCCGTAGCTCAATCACATGACGAGTTACATTGTTGCAGACGACCCCTTTCCATTCACAAGAATCTTTTCCGGCAACCCAAGAGGAGAGAAGTTCGGATGGATCATATACTTTCTTTCTTCAAGGTCTCCAATGCTCGTTGCTCATTTTCTCTACAATCCCTATGCAAATAGCAAACTTGGTATTTTTCAAAATAAAAAGCAAGCGAAACCATAGTGCTGTTGCTAACACTACTTTCATAGTGTGCAAATGTTTTAGACTAGGAAGTGAGAAGTATGTGTGTATTAAATAGTTGTTTGCTTATATTTTCGTTAGGCCAAGCAATATGTATTTATAATTCAAGATCAATTCTTAATATTATAAGTCAACAAGTCTTCTCTACAACATGTCTTGCGGATAAAAGAGGACTTTTCCTCGAATTTCTGCATTAATAATAAATAATATTATTACACGTCTTAAAAGTAAAAATATATAATGTCTTTCTTTACAAGTTTATCCTTGTCTCTTTCATAAATATATAAGGCTAGCTAATTTAATTGATATTTGAACAACTATGACACAACTAATTAACACTCACTTGTTTGAACTCTTTATTAGTTCAGAACTTTTTTCTTTTCCTTTCTCTTAAATTGTATGTATTAATTAAGTGAAGAAGACTCTAACAAGTCTTCTTCATGTTCCACAATTAAGGTCCCCCTTGAATTTGATTTGATATTGAAACTGAATTTTGGACGTATAATTTGGGATTCTTAAGTTGTATTTTTTTTTTTCTAATAACATAAAAACTCCCCAAATTATGAAGATTATAAAAAACTATTTTACTAAATAGGCAAATCATAGTTCAAAAATAAGATATCAATATTGATAAATTGCATATCTACATATTCCCTTTATAAGTAAATTTTTAGCGATTACAAACTTACAAATACAATTTTATAAAAATTCATCAATTAATAAAAATAGTGACTAAACTTTCTTTAGTAGAATTTTTTTCACATGATATGATCAATCTCTTCATGTTGAGCATAAGTATTTTTCTGAACTTGGTGTTTGTCTAAACAAGACCCATAGTGTTATTGTTAGCGCTACTTTTATAATATGCAAATTTTTAGACTAGGAAATTTAAAGGATGTGCGCTAAGTTGCAAGCTAGTTGCTTATATTTTGAAAATGGATTGTTGAAAAAATATGCTTTTTTCATCTCAATTTGTTTGTCCGATTTATTAATTTGACATGGAGTTTAAAAAAATAAAAAAAATAAAATCTTTTTTGAAGTTTGTGATTTTAAGCTAAACATATGTAGCTGATTTAAAAAGCCAAGTGTCACATAAATTGAAAACAAGGAAAATAGCTATTAAAAATTGTAGTTGGTTTGGTATGGGGCTTAAGAAAGTAAAGAAGAATTTTCATTTTTGAATTTTATAGTATTAAATTGAAAATATGTATAATGAAGCAAAATGCACTCTAATCCTATGGCTACAAATATGGCATATGAAAAATTAAAATTTAAAAGTTACCAAAAGAAAAAAAAAATCATTCTTTCTGAAATAAAAAAAAAAGTAAAACAAATAAAGTGGAATAGAGAGTAGAAAAACTATTATTCATTTTTTAGATTGATTGAAAAGAAAAGAGTTTCAAATAAACTGGAATAAAAGAAATAATGAAGTATATAGTCGAGATATTGACTGCTTAACCTCCGCCCTACTAAAGAAGTTTGTAAGCAATAGACATGTCGAACGCTACCTTTCCAACTAGTCCAAGGCAAGGATCCTTTAATTGATGATATGTTACATTGTCAGCAAGCAGTGGTCGGCAAAACCCCGTTTCTTAGAGTCAATTGATTGAACGCCCCTTCTCCTAAATATTGTGTAAAGCGAAGAGAACATGTTTGAAACTCATTCAATAATCTTCTCACAAAGATAGGGATTTCTACAAGGCACGGATTGGATCGGAGAATGAATGACCTAAGTAAGAAGGTAGCTCCATGAAGGTGGTTCTTGTTGGAATACTTTAAAT
Organism: Solanum rostratum; assembly: GCA_029948455.1. Lineage (NCBI taxonomy): Eukaryota > Viridiplantae > Streptophyta > Magnoliopsida > Solanales > Solanaceae > Solanum > Solanum rostratum. The sequence continues at coordinate 25,376,115 of CM057045.1, forward strand.
AATTTACCCAAGATCATAAGTAAATTACTAGACATGAACATCAATATATAAGAAAGATAAGAACACTAACTTTGTTCCATTGCATTAACTTATTTGAAGAACTTGATCTTCTAAACCTTGAAGATTATTTTGTAATATTCTTTTCTGAGATGGAGAGAAAGATAAAAACATATCTTCTGATTTAGGGACCAAGCCTATTTAAAGATTTCGCAATACCCTTTCATGAAAGATATGTCTTTTCATGAAAAGTGCATTTTCTAATAAGTTTCTATTATAATTATAAGAAAATAGTAATAGATATTCATATTTTATGCCCAAATATATATAATACTTTATTAGATAAAAAAAGGCTTCTTTAAATGATAGCATATCTATATATAAAGATAGTAATATGTGAGTCTATAAAATAGAAATTACTAACAATCTCCTACTTGGACCAAATGTGTTTCTCATGAATCATACGCAGACAAAACTTTATTATGCACATATTTTTGCTATCTTAATTTAAATATCTCAAAACAATCTAGTCCTTCGATAATGTCAATATAGGATCAAAGTTATTTTCGTAACATATATTCGTACTAAACCTATCAATGGACACAAATATTAGCAATACTGATGACATAGATCAAAAATGGAAATTACATGTAAAATGATCTAAGTCATGTCTATTTCTAGCTGATCCTACTTTATGACTTTAACAGTCCAAAATAACTTTTTCATACCTTGTGTAATCTCACAATAAAAAGTTAATATCTTTATTATCAGAGTTATCAATAAACACATGAAATTCATAAATTTCATAAAACTTCAATCTGTATAAAAAATAAACTTTAGCATGTCAAAAACATAAATAAAATACAAGCTCTTACAAAAATGGCTCATCATCAAATCTGACAACACCTATATGAGCCACATGCCCATGAAATACTCTAGGCGGTATACCGTTTGTGAGCGTATCCACAATCACCAAGTTTGTACTAATATGATCAATCGACATAAGACGACTCTGACCTCTTTCCTTTAAAATAAAAAATTTAATGTCAATGAGCTTTGACTTTGACAAACTTCGGTTGTTCTTCGAATATAAATCAATAGATTTATTATCACAATATGTCATTAACTATCTCTATTCGAGTTATAAAATTCCTTAGCCATATTCCTTGATTTGATGCTTTATAGTAGGCCACAAATTTAACCTCCATGGTAGAAGAGATGATTAATGTTTGTTTTACACTCTTTCATGAAATAGCTTCTCCAGCCAACATGAAAACATAACCTAATGTAGATCTCCTACTATCAAGATGTCCAACAAAATCTGAATTGAAATATCCTATGATCTCTAGGTGACTTGACCTCCGATAAGTGAGCATGTAATATTTAGTTCTTTGAAGAAACCTCATAACCCATTTTGCTGCTTTCAAATGATCTATTCCTGGATTACTTAAATAATAGCCTAACATTCCCACTATGTATGCTATATCTAGACGCATACAAACTTGTGCATATATAAGACTTCCACTGCTAATGCATATGGAATTTTGTCTATCTCTTTCTTTTTTATGTCCGAATTTGGATATTGGCGCAAACTAAATTTATCACCTTTTTTCATAGGTGTATCTCCTGGTGCACAATTTTTGCATGCCAAATATACTTAGCACCTTTTCAGTATAAGTCTTTTGCGATAATCCAAGTATTTTCTGGTACAGTCCCTATGGATATGGCGGAATATTTCCGAGATGTTAATGAGCAAGACGTACTTCTATTTATTGACAATATCTTCCGTTTCGTCCAAGCAGGATCCGAAGTATCGGCCTTATTGGGTAGAATGCCTTCTGCTGTGGGTTATCAACCGACCCTAAGTACCGAAATGGGTTCTTTACAAGAAAGAATTACTTCTACCAAAGAAGGGTCCATAACCTCTATTCAACCAGTTTATGTACCCGCAGACGATTTGACCGACCCTGCTCCTACTACGACATTTGCACATTTAGATGCTACTACCGTACTATCAAGAGGATTGGCTGCCAAAGGTATTTATCCAGCAGTAGATCCTTTAGATTCAACGTCAACCATGCTTCAACCTCGGATCGTTGGTGAGGAACATTACGAAACCGCCCAAAGAGTTAAGCAAACTTTACAACGTTACAAAGAACTTCAGGACATTATAGCTATCCTTGGATTGGACGAATTATCCGAAGAGGATCGTTCTATATACCCAAAAAAAGGATGCCCTCACCAAGATCTTTCATTTCAAATTTGCTAGATAAAACTTTGTTGCTTTCATGCAATAAATCTATATCACTACTTGCCAGTAGAAAGTCATCTACATATAGCAGAAGGATGATAAATTTGCTCCCACTGAACTTGATATATATGCATTGATCAATAGTGTTTTCCTTAAAACCAAAAGAGGTTATCACCTAATTGACGGGATGCCTGTTTTAAGCCATATATGGACTTCTTAAGTTTAATTACAATGTGCATTGAATTTTTGAGATTCAAAAGTTTCTGGTTGCACCATACATATTGTTTATTTAATGTCTCCATTGAGAAAAATAGTCTTTACGTCCATTTAATGTACTCTAAGTCACAATGAGCTACAAGTGCCATAATGATTCTAAAAGAGTCTTTCAATGATACTGGTGAAAAGGTCTCTTTAAACTCTATCCCTTCCTTTTGACTGAATGCTTTGGCAACTAGACGAGCTTTGTATCTCTTGATGTTACCTTTTGAATCACGTTCGGTTTTGAAAATCCATTTACACTCAATTGGTTTCGATCCTTGTGGTAATTCGACAAGATCCCAAACATCATTGCCTTTCATAAATTTCATCTCATCTTTCATGCCTTCGATCCATTTGACAGAGTTTCAACATGATTTTGCTTGACTAATAGTTATAGGATCATCTTCTAATTCCATGTTAAAATCATGTTCTTGGATATAAATGACATAGTTATTAGAAATCACATTTCTCCTTTCTCTATTGGATCTTCTTTTAGGCACATCAAGTTAAGGTTGTTGAATATGGGGTGATATTGTTGTGTTATCTACAAGATCCTGATTTACAGGTTACGAAACATTTGGAATGGATATCATTGTGTTTTCTACGTAATCCTGATTTACAAGCTAAAAAAATTTGGTAAAGTGACCATATCATTTTCAGTAGTAGAATCAATATTATCAAATTCCTCTTCAAACATAATTTTTTTGTTTTGATTGTTCCATCTATAATCAATATCCGCAATAAATTTGGCATTTCTTATCTCAAAAAAAGATCTATTTGAGGGGTGATAAAATTTAAAACCTCTCGACCTTTCAGAGTAACCCACATAGTAGCTACTAATAGTTCTTAAATCTAATTTCTTTTCATTGGCTTATAAGGACTTACTTCGGCGGGACATCCCCTGAAATGTAAGTGCCTAATACTAGGCTTCTTACTGGTCCACAACTCATATGGGGTTTTAGCTACCACCTTGCTTGGAACTCTGTTTAGTATGTTAACTGCAGTTTTTAATGTTTCTCCTCAAAGTAATTTGGGTAAAGAAGAATGACTAATCATACTTCTTACCTACTTCTTACCATATCTTTTAGAGTTCGATTTCGTCTTCAGATACACTATTTTGACGCGGAGTTCCTGGCATGGTGTATTGAGGTACAATTCCACAATCTGCTAGATATTTTGCAAAAGATTCTGGATGTTGTTCACCTAAACCATCATGTCTACCATATATTCTCCTCCACGATCAGATTTGACAACCTTAATTTTCTTGCCTAATTGAGTTTCAACTTCAGGTTTAAAAATTTTAAAAATATCCAAAGATTGTGATTTCTCATGAATTAAATAGATATAGTCACAACGGGAGTAATCATTCATAAAGTTGATAAAATATTATTGACCATTTCATGAAGCCGTAGGGAAATAACCACAAATATCTATATGTATCAACTCTAAAGATTCCTTATTCCTATACGAACCTATTTTCCTTATATTTGTTGTTTTTCCTTGATGCATTCTATACAAAATTTAAAATTTGATAAATCAAGGGAATCAAGAATTCCTTCAGGCACAAGCCTTTGTATTCTTTGGTTTGAAATATGACCCAATTGCTTATGCCATTACATTAATTCTTATTTATTAATCTGCGCTTAGTACCAAAATTACTGGAATGCAGGTTTTCATTATTTATGAGGCTTGACGGTTTAATTTTTATAATTTATCAATAGAATGCCAATTCTAATAATAATAGAGTTTAGAGAAATACTGCAACATCCATTTCTAATAGAACCAGTATATCCAGATTTGTCCAAACAAAAACAAAAAATAAGTTCTGTCTAAATGCCGGTACAACAAATATTTCCTCTAATTCTAAATAGAAACCAATATCTGATAAAATTCTAATGACACCAATAGCTTCCATATCCACCTTATTTCCATTTCCCATATAGATGTATCTTTCAACATTAATTGGCTTTTGACTCCTTAGGTAATCCTGCATAGTGGCACTTACGTGAGTAGTTGTACTAGAATCTACCCACCAAGTGTCACTAGGTACCATAGCCAAATTATCTTTTGAACAAACAAAATTAATAAGTTTGCCTTTCTTTTCATGCCAAGCAACGTACTCAAAATACTCTTTCTTCTTGTGACTAAGTTTCTTACAAAAGAAACGTGACTTTCTTTTCCTTAGTATCAAATGTTTCTTTGTCTACAGTTTCTTTGTTTTTAATCCTTTTCCGCTTATGTGAAACGGCTTTTAGTATCAAATGTTTCTTTGTCTACAGTTTCTTTGTTTTTAATCCTTTTCCGCTTATGTGAAACGGCTTTATTTTCCGAGGTAGATGTCAAATGAACACTTTAAAAATCATCTCTTGTTTAAGTCTGTCCTCTTCCTGTACACATTGAGCTATAAGCTCATTCAAAGTCCATTTTTCCCTTTGAGTATTATATGAAACTTTGAATTGACTGAATTGTGCAGGAAGGGAGATCAAAATCAGGTGCACAAGTATGTTATAAGACAATTGAAGCTTAAAGGCCTTGAGTTTTGTCACAAGATTAGACATTTCCATCTATACTCCCTTATGTTTCCTCTACCCTTATATTGCATTGAAATAATCTTGTTAAGAATAGTACTTGTTTCAACCTTTTCATTAACAATGAATCGTACTGTGATTTCTTTTAAGACACATTTGGCATCTCTATTCTCTGTTATACCGCCTCTTAAGGATTCCAGAATTTAGTGTTGCATCATCATCAAGCTCATGTGATTTGATCTTTCCCGCTTCTCATATGCAGACTTCTGTTCATTAGTGCCAGTTTCATTCAAGTCTGCAGGTTGATTAAATTTTAATGCATAGTCAAGATCCATGCAACCAAGTACTATCATAATGTGCTCTTTCCATTTCTTAAAGTTTGTGCCATTAAGCACATGAATGTTATTCATATTGGCTGATATTGAAGACATTATAAAATAAAACAAATAATGCTCGCAATAACAATCGAATAAATCATGTATATGTGAAGGAAAAGTAAATTAAATACAACAAAAGTAACATGAATAAATAATTTATAATACATTTATCAAACACACAAACACATACATAAAAGTGAGCCCATCCCAAGATACCCAGCATAATATTATCATTTAGTCTTTGGACAAAAATAATAACTTGTAAGTGGTACTCCTATACATAGTTCATAAATATTGATTACTAAAACGGCCTAACAATATGTCGTTCTTTGGACCGACATATTATTAGCATGTATTACAAATATATCACATATTCATGACTATCCATACAACAACAACAACATACCCAGTGAAATCCCACAAGTGGGGTCTGGGGAGGGTAAGATGTACGCAGACCTTACCACTACCACATAGGTAGAGAGGCTGTTTCCTGGAAACCCTCGTCACAAAAATCCATCAGCAGAATAAGCTAGATATGATAAACAGGCAAGAAAGAGAAGAACACATGATAATACGTAGATACAGGATAGTAAACATGTAAAGGCAGATAATAACATATAAAGACAGACAATTACCACTCCTTCCTATCTACCCTATTAGCCTGCTACTCTAATTCTCGACCTCCACTCCTTCCTGTCTAAAGTCATGTCCTTGGTGAGATCAAGTTTCACCATATCATATCTAATCACCTCCCCCCAATACTTCTTTGGTCTACCTCTACCCCTCCTTGTAGCTCCCAAATCTAGCCTCTCACATCTTCTAACAGGGGCATTGGTACTCCTTCTCTGTACATGTCCAAACCATCGCAGTCTCGCTTCCTTCATCTTGTCAGCTACAGGGGTCACCTCTAGCTTCTCCCGAATGACCTCGTTCCTAATATTATCACTCCTGGTGTGACCACACATCCATCTTAACATCCTCATTTCTGCGACCTGCATCTTCTAAACATGTACACTTTTAATTGAGAAACACTCCACCCCATACAGCAAAGATGGTCTAACCACCATTCTGTAGAACTTACCTTTGAGTTTAGGTGGTATCTTCTTATCACACAATACTCCAGAGGCCAACCTCCATTTTTTCCAAGCCGCCCCAATACGATGTGTGACATCATCGTCGATATCCCCACTACTCCAGATGATAGACCCCAGATACTTAAAGCTTTCCTTCTTGGGGATAAGGTGAGCCGTAAGTCTCACATCAATGTCTGCTTCATCCCTCGCAACACTTAATTTGCACTCCAAGTATTCTATTTTGGTCCTGCTCAGTTTGAATCCTTTGGTCTCCAAAGCGTGTCTCCAAACCTCCAACCTACCATTAACTTTGGTTCGGGTCTCATCAATCAGTACTATGTCATCTGCAAACAACATACACCATGGGACTTCCTCCTGGATAGATCGCGTCAGCTCATCCATCACCAAGGCAAATAGAAAAGGGCTCAACACAGATCCTTGATGAAGTCCCATCTGAACAAGAAAATATTCAGAGTCTCCTTCCACCGTTCTTACCCGAGTTATGGCCCCGTCGTACATGTCCTTTATCGCTCTAATATATGCCATTGGGACGCCTTTCATCTCCAAACACCTCCATAGGACATCCCTCGGGACTTTGTCATAGGCCTTCTTAAGATCAATGAACACCATATGAAGGTCCTTTTTGCTTTTCCTGAATTTCTCCACTAATCTCCGAACAAGGTGGATCGCTTCAATAGTCGACCGTCCTGGAATGAATCCAAACTGGTTTTCTGAGATAGAAACTACTTTTCTCACCCTCATCTCCACCACTCTCTCCCATGCCTTCATAGTATGACTCAACAACTTGATACCCATGTAATTATTACAGTTTTGAATATCACCTTTGTTCTTATACAGTGGGACCATTGTACTCCTCCTCCATTCATCCGGCATCCAGGTCGTCTTCATGATAGTATTGAACAGTCTAGTCAGCCACTTTATGCCCTCCTTGACCATACTCTTCCAAAAATCTATTGGAATCTCATCCGGTCCGAGCGCCCTCCCTCTCTTCATCCTACTAATAGCCCTTCTAACCTCCTCAACTCTGAGCTGCCTGCAATAACCAAAATCTCGATGACTTTTGGAATGTGCCAACTTGCCCAGCTCAATATCACTATCTCCTTTTTCGCTTAAAAGTTTATGAAAGTAAGCTTGCCACCTTTGTTTAATAGAAGTCACATCCACTAGCACCTCACCCTCCTCATTCTTGATACACTTCTCTGATCCAAGTCGCGAGCTTTCCTTTCTCTCTCTTTAGCAAGCCTATATATTCACTTGTCTGCACCTTTGTCACTTAGCTCTTCATATAGGCGCTCAAACGCTGCTATCTTAGCACTCGTCACCGCCATCTTTGCATCTGACTTAGCTGTCTTAATCTGACGAAAATAATCTTCCTTTGAGATGAATATTTTGCATAAATTAATATGTTTACATGTTAAAAATAAACAAATTTCAAACAATAGAAGTTACTTTGGAAACATATTTGTCACGATCGGGTCTCGATCAGGATGGTACCCTAGGTCCCACCTACAAGCAAGTCGATTCCCAACCCAAGGATATCTGTACTATCATCTAGGCAAGCTCAAATCAACATAGCGATAACATAATAGCTGAAACCTTTAACATAATAGCTGAAACCTACCCAAAACCTGGAAGTCAACTATATAGAGCTACAATAGACACAAGGATATATCATATACATATATCAATAATAATAATAATATACAAAATCAGAGTGGCTCTACAAATACATAACACTGTTCTACAAGGCCAATGTCTGTATACAAAAGATGGCCATCAACATGAAGGAGACTGCAAAGAAACCAAATCTGGCTGTGCTTACCAAAAGTCTCCTGAGCGCTCCCGAAACTCCCCAACTCAGCAACCATGGTCTGTACCTAGACCTGAACCATGGGAAGATGTAGAAAGTAGGGTGAGTACAAAAACAGGTACCCAGTTGGCATCATCGGCTAACGGAGTGAAATGGTAAACATATAAAGCTCAAATATAAAGCGAATTGCAGCAGTGTAGCAAAATGCACCAAGATCAAGGCATATGCATGTCTGGAAACCCTCAAACCACCACTGATCCAACCAAGGAGATGAAAAATGGAAAATGAACTAACCCAAGTGATGACCACGATAACCTGAACCAACCCAAGTGATGAACATTGATACCACTGATGAAAACTGCGTAGGCTTATATACAAACGGCCCCAATTGAGGCATAGAGTTGTACGCATGTGCAAGGCCTTAGTATCTATGCCTGTACACCAACTGTGCCCCCATAAGCCTAGAAGGTACACCTATACACAATAATAATGTCGATATAAAATCACAGAATCCCTTAGTACCATCCTAGAATCCCATAGAATCATGACCAGAGCCCAGCTCTCCACATCATCTTAACAAGGGTCAGCTTTACGTGGTTGTAAGGCCCTAGTATCTAAGCCTGAATGCTCCCTGTGCCCCCATGAGCCAAGGTGGTACACCCATGCGCAACCAGGGTATGAATAGGTAGTGGATCCATGGGTAAATGATCGGGACCTCAACCCCCAAAAACATTGCGATAACCGGGTGCCCGACCCATCCAAAAATGGTATCACATGGGGACTCGAACCCTATATCACCTAGGGACTCAAACCCCTAGGTGTTTCGACACGGCCTCCGGTTGGGCAATCATCTAAGGCCTAGTGGACTGACCATAAATGTAACTTTGGGACTTATCCCCCACGAGAGAAAGAATCCCCCTATCATAATCAACAGTGTCTCATCATCAGTGAATCAATCATGGGGCCTCGCCCCAGAGAATACCAATGAACGGGGCCCCATGCCCAAAGGAATTGACAATTCTCAAAACCCTTTAGAATCGACATCTTTCTCTCAGACACTTTGATGTGACCACCGGAGACTAGGACCACGAGTAGCATCACCGAGTCTAGACACTCAGACGTGACTACTGAAGACTTAAATAACAAGGTGTGTCATCTAGGTCTCAGAGCGTAACATCTGAAAAATCTCCTTCTCTTCCTCTAGTCAGATTTGGATCCCCCAATCATATCATTTCTCCCAAGTTACAATAAACAATTCATTCCTAAGCTACAAGGAACCCAAAGTAGGGGCTAACATCAGTATAACAGTGCGTAGACCTCAATGGTTGAAATAGAATCAGGCTCAGCAGGCAACCACGCTAAAATCTTTCCCATTGTAGGTAATGGAAATAAAAGTGCAGTAATAATAGGGATATCATAGGTTCCCCTGACAGATAGGGACAACAAAATCACAGTATGCTTGTAATCAAGTCACGGTACAGTGTAGAATTAATGCAAAGTCTACCAGTCTACAAATCTATGTAGCAAAAGGTAATACACACTCATAAAGGTACAAGCCAAGTAAGTATACATGCCTGCCCCAAGCACTTGCTCATATTCATCCCTTACCAGGCCCTTTTCTGTGTAAAGAAACTCATTGGGCCACGTCGGTATAACCTAATCTAAGGTCTAAGAGGCTAGATTATCAGAATGATATTACCTACCCAGAATTATACCACATCCCACATGCTATCAAGGGTATTTCCTAAGGCAACCATCTACCGACATACTGATAATGTGTCGCTTCCTAAATATGGCGTTAGTCCCCAGGACTAACCCACACAACTTGTGTCTCCTTATAGATGGCCCATGAAGCCCGTAGGAAATAACCTAGACTTCACTATAAGGGTCACACTCTCGTCTCTAATCTACTAATGGCTCAGTAGTTGCACATCTCGTATCATAGATCACATAGCTCCCTTAGAAGGGAAAATATAACTATTCCCAGAACATGGTGTGTTTCTTTAGTCACTAACTAATAACACAAGTACAGAAAAGATAACGACGATATACATGATCATATATATGACACAAGGAAGCCTAGAATCATGTTTAAATAGGAAAATCAACCACAAGAACTCATAACAAATATAGACCACTGTAGCTACATCATGCATATACATACCAATCAGATATAGATACTTAGGTCGATTCATAGGGTAGCATGTAATCATAAGTCAGGCTCAAGAGCTAGTACATTTCAATAACCTTATACCACACACACATATAAGAAAGAGTCAAGCTCAGAGTACCTATCTGTCACAGGTTCGCAATCCAACAGCCCCTTTTGTGGCCCTTGTGTCACCAAACTATGTAAAAACTCAAGACAATATGACAACTACAGTTAACACAACACCCAATACAAATACTGAAGTCCCATATCACCATTTATAAAACATGTGGATTCACAACCTGCTATATGTAATATAAAGTCCACAAGTCAATCCATTCACAGTATACTTCCATATATTTCAACTCAAACATGCAACCATTTCAGCTCAGTCTAAGGTGTAGAGAAAGCCTAACATACCTAGCATCCGATGTCTTGTATCCACATCAATCTAGCTAAGCTTTTCCCCTCCTATATCTTCCTAATGCTCCTTCGCTGCTAAAAACATAGTTCATGGGGTTAACATGGTCACATCGACTGTAAAAACTTGAGAAACAGGTGGAATTACGCCAAAAGCACCTAAAATGGAAAAAATACGAGCTATGTCCAAAATTCTCAAAAAATCCCAAAAAATGTTCTCCATGACCACCCGAGTCTACAACTAAAAATTTGGCCCAAAACAGACTCAGGAGATCAAGAAAAAGGCCAAAAATGGAATTAGAAACTTTATCAAGAAAACATTCTTTTCAAAACATTCTAAGTCATAATTCTCATAATTCGAAAAAAATCAGCAAACACCTAACATACCGTAACGTTCCTCTCAGAATGTAGAATAATTTAGATATAAATTTTACTTAATTTCGTTGAGAAATGACCGAGAGGTTGCAATGTAAAGTTTTCACCAATTCTAATATATGTTTTGTGAAAGAAATAGGGATTTTACCTCAAAATGCATGTCAAATCCCGAATCTGACTTTACCACGATGTTCCTTGTTAAAAATCAAATCACGTAGCCCTTGGAATTACTCAATCAGATGAAAAATGAGCTCGGAATTATGGTACAAAGTGTGAGGAAATATATATCTGTAATTTCCTGGAAAATGGCCACACATACATATATATAAAGGCAACGCTGACTCGTCTCTGCCATGTGGTAGCACCTAACTGTGCTATGTGGCAGCCCCCCAGATTTGGCTACATGTCTCCCCTTCCTTCCATTAATTCTTCAATCTCTTTTTTGTCATTTTGGGCTCGTCTGAACTCTGATTTCGCAAACAAACTATGTAACCCCTATGGAGTTTGACGTTCCGGATCCAATGGTTTGGTCGGAATTTCCAACGGAGCTTCTTATAATAAAATGAGGATCCCATTTCTTTATACACAACTTTAGATAGAAAGTCCTCAAAGGGTCAAGTCACATCCGGATGTCTCCGGTATCATACAAAGGGATGCCCTAGATCAAAACTGATGTTTGAAACTAACCGCGCTATTAAAGTTCTCATTTGGGGCATAGTTCTCGAGGGTATTGATTGGGTCAACTATTAACCAATTCTGTTGACAAAATTTGCAATCCCTGATATAATTGTAGCATACATGATCTTAGCTTGATTTGATCGTTTCAAAGCTTATGGAATCGTCACAAATAGCCCGTGTTCACTATGCAAAAGCTCAAACTAATAAAATATTGGCGAAAATACAGAAATGACCTGTAGAGTTATTATAACATCCCCACTAGAAGAACTTACATCCTCGAAACTAAGAATGAGAACATACCTGAAGACTCCTATCCGAACTACATAGGGATCCTAACCCCGAACTCACAATAGATAGTGAATGTAAGTCATATGCATGCACAACATCAAACAATAGTTTTTGCCACCCCAGCTAATTGGAAATATAATAACCCGGCAGTATACAATCGAGAATCAGTATAACAATCCATAAGGGATCCTCAGAAGATCAACTCGTCATCCCATCAACTCAACTCACTAACATATAACAGGACATCAACAAGCTAAACATACATGCCTTCCGCATACTATCCGATACCCACCAATCACAATTATCACTAACTGTAGCCATATTCCACATATACAGACCTTACCTTGTTTCCCGTTCTCTTATGCAAGCAGTCCTTACATCTTAACCCTAGGTGGCTTCCAGCTTACTAATACTAGCACAATTACATGTAATAGCTAAATAAATTATATTCCACCGCAAGGACCTAGCCTCTTTCTGTTCAGTCAGTCAATCATAGTAAAAAGAGTAACCATAAGTGTGATAAGTAGTCATCCCACCATCCCAATATAATAACTTATTGACATAACAACCATTAGTAGCTTCAAAATGATGATAGATATCCACAACACAACAAATGATCCACATACCAATCACTCGTACTCTTACGACCATCATATACTCAGAAACACATCAAATACACAATATATTAAATACCGAAAAATTCCTTATATATTTCTCTGTACACAAGTATACATCATATTTTTCCATCACAGAGCCTAAAAAATATTATCATTCAGTCGCAAGCGAGGTACCACGAGTAAGGAAGATAAAATAATACTAATCACATACTCGCTAGCCCCAAAATTAGTTAATTAGAATTACAACAAATCAATGTTATATAGTCCATAGTCAACCTCCCTAATTCAACCTGACACATATCGTCCCAACTGCTAAGATTCGGTTGTTTCAACACCTAACAACTCAACCACAATAATATAATACTTAATAAATAAAGCCCCAACAAGTAGGGCCTCAACAGGTCCACTATAATAATGAGATCGGTACACATAAGTCATCAGATTCACACACATAGCAGAGGCATTAATAAACCCAACAACCTAACCAGAATCTTGCAATAGCCATACATAGTCCGGATGTAATTATCTGAGATATCCTCTACCCTGGTCTCAATTAATAGTAGTCTAATCTCTATAGAAACACAACATCCCTGTCTGGCAGCAATCTAGGTGAATAAGCAAAAGACATACCTGGAGACTTACAGCTACTGGAAGGGCTCTGCCACACAAGTCTCAATTATCACATCGCCATCCTGAAGAGTCACTACACCAGATCCTTCACTAATAGAAGGGACCTTCTACTACCCCGATACCTGATATAGGATAAAAGAAGCTCAGAACCTATACTTAAGCTAAGCAATGCAACTAATAATGTAAACCTATAGCTCAAGTAAAAAGAAACCCAGAAAAATGATCAACATTCTTATTGGAAAGTATAGCCACAAATTCTGACAACACAATCCTAGCCAATTGATAATTAAAACAAGTCCTTAGGGCAGAGTAGCTGACAGCTTAGCTGATAATGCAACAATATCCCATCCAACAACAGACAACCCAATTAAGCTCCCGGGGTATAGCATTTATCTCATAATCCAGTTACCAAGGAATCAGGAGAATTGCATATCAACATAATCATCACAACAGGATCATAATCATAGAGGCACAAGGTATAGCTATGCTATGTAACTCTCGCATTCGACTACCCACTCTAGTAGTCAAGTAGCAAAGGGATCATATGTATAAATCACAGGGTTTTGGCTTACATTCAGCTACTATAGGGTACAATCATAACATTAGTAGAAGTTACTCAGAATCCCACTAGATAGCATACTCATCCAAATCGGGAAACCCGACGGATCAGATCAATGGTCAAATAATCAAATACGAATATACAAAGAGCATTAATTCTTAGTATTACCTCAGTCACATCCTTTCCCATTTATATAATCTTTATCAGAAGTATTCAAATCCTATACGACCTTCAAACTAATGTACATGTACCGGTGTTACAGAGTCCCAACAGCATATCCCATAGTCCCATATAATGTCGTTGCCAGACAAGTAACGGATTACGAAGCATATCTCTAGGGATCCCATTATTTCAATGCCTGTAGCCTTCCTACCTAGATGCTAAAACTCGAGGGCACCCAGTCTGTACTCAATGGCCTTTGTCAGCTACTCCGTATCTGGGAATGATGATGCAACACTACCGGTGCCTTTTACAACACCCTATTTATACTGTTTAAAATATAAAACCAAAATATAATAGGATAACCGGGTTGGTGGACTCTACGGAAGCTTCTACGGGCCGTATAACATTTCACGGCCCATAGTCAGGCTTTTGTGGATTGCTTCTTCAAATCTAAGGCTGACTTTTACAACACCCTTTTATGACCTGTATAAAGTTCTACGGCCCGTAGGGGTTTTCGTCTGATGAATTTTCAGCAACTCCCTACTTTCTGATCCTCAGGGCATGACACCAAGTCTACGGCTCGTAAACTCTTTTACGGCTCATCTGCATGTCCGTAGACTTAGCTTTAGAAATTCACTCTACACTAGAATTTTCTAAGAAACCATCTTTACGGCCCATAAAAGTATCTACAATCGTAAAGGTCTCATGGAACCTCTGCTTTAGCAAATCCTGCACACTTAGCCGAAAAATCATTCCAACCCTGTAATTCTGAAAACAAACATAAAAGCACATCAAATCCACTAACATTGCATTGAGAACACAAAAAATTTCAGGTTTTACGCATCAAAAATATTGTATTTTGATAACACATCAACACTCTCAACTTAAAATTATTGCTTTTCCTCAAGCGATAGACTCAATGTACAAAGGCAACACAGTAACACACAAACCTCAATCTAAGGGCATATATCATATGAAACTCAAGCACAAATACTCACACTACTTTGAAAACACCTTAGATAGCTAGTAAGAAAACCAACACATATCAATAAATGTGACAACACAACTATGACAAGCGAGGTAGTTATCAACAAGCCACAATCACTAAGTCTAATGTTAATAATGCAATGCAAGCGCCCTCACAGAATGGAGTCCCATATCTCACTCACAATGATATTTTCAAGTATAATCTAGGACTTTGCAAAATTACTCACTCTCACAAAAGATATTCAAATACCATGCTCAATACCATGTGCTTGCCCCTATACTCATGACTATGACCTTTGACTACTTGGACTACAATCACTTTAGGTCTTTACTGGCTTCTAATGTAGGCTCAGGGGGCTTTGGTATGATGTTTTGAAAACACGATGACTAAAGGCCCTCCTTAGCACTACGATTTTCTACACTTTAGCCCTACCAACACTATTATTTTTCATTTCATTCTTCCTTTATCCTATTTAAAGCTTTTCTGAGTGCTTTATTCTCATTTTTCAACTTTTTTGCCTTTCTTTTTCACATCATTTTTCTTTTTAGTTCATTCCTAAGGCATCACTCATTTTTCTTGCACCCAGTACACAGTTTTTCTCCTTTTCCATATGTCACTAATTTTCCTCCTTATTTTGTGTTTGCCCTTACACCATCCACCATTAACCTAGACTTATGGCTTGAGTCGAGGTGCACAATATCCAACATAGGAGCCAGGGATAGGCTTGAGTCGAGGTGCACAATATCCAACATAGGAGCCAGGGCCACTTTTAGTAGCCACCCTCAACTTATGCTTTTTGCCTCAGTGAAGGTGCACAATGCTCAAGGAAGGACCAGGGTCAATTTTAGGATTTTAAATCTAATACAGCTAAGTCACTTAGGTTTTTACAAAGAAAAGGTACATGTAAGGCTCAAACATCAGGATCAAGGGATTTTTCACACATTTCGTTAGTTATTTTAGGCTAAGTTGACTATTATGAACAACGACCTACGATCCTTTCCTAACCAACTAACCTACAGTCTAAGTTAGAGTAACAAGGCAAGTTCTGAATTGAAACATAATACATGAATTTAGCAAAGAAAATACACACTCACATGGCACTGATTACACTATCAACACAGACTGACAGATCATGCTTTTCATCGCAATTTTATCCTCACTTATCATAACAAGCACTGTCAACACAATCAAACATGCATGGCTGCTATCTAGACTACTAACAAAAATTTTTATGGGTATCATTTTTCATACGAAAGTACAAAAACACATATATGCCATAGACATTATTACTATATGCTACCAATACTTCCTACACATCCTAAACATTCCGGTTCAATAGAAATTAAATCTCCATTGGGAAAAATAACACAGGCAAGACAACCCTTAGGATTCAAAATTTGGGATAGTTATAGGCCAAGGCTACTCAGACTTTACTAAGGCCTATAACTACCCACACCCCATTGGAAAAGAGGTGCATTGTCCTCAATGCACACCAAAAATGTAAAATAAAGTACAGGGGTCAAAAAGACACACCCGGGCGCCTAAGCATCAGTCTCTACCTTGGGTTGCTTCCCAAGCAACGCCTGATTTATTGTCGCAGCACGACATAGATAGCTTGGTTACTTAGACTTTACCAAGTGTGCATGCTTCCATTATTTTTATTCTCTCCACATTTCCAAGGTATGACTTGACTCTTTGGCCATTCACTTTGAATGTCCCACCATTTCTTTTCTCCAACTCGATGGCCCCATAATTGAAGACATGTGCTACCCTGAAGGGTCCTAACTATCTAGGTTTGAGTTTCCCAGGGAAAAACTTTAGCCTGGAGTTGTATAGTAGCACTAAGTCCACTGCGTGTAAGCCTTCCTCAACAGTTGGTCAAGCATCTCCTCAACTCTGGGACTACTGACACCAGTATCACGATTGAGTGGAGGAATATAAGAACCATTCTTGTATCCATCTTTGCGATCCTAGTTTGCATATTTGTCCAGTCCCCTCCGCCTATCGTAGTAACCTCCACGGTTGCTTCTAAGAATTAACCAGTTTCTACGTCTGCTTTATTAGCAGCTCGATGTTCGCAATATTGTAAACAAACACTTGCATGATCTCCTCATTAATCCTCACGTGCTCTAAATTAATGATGGCAACAAAGGTCTATTCCTTGGCCCCTATGTATGATTCAGCTTGGCTGCCATATCCAGCTGCTCAGCAATGTCTGCAAATGATTGATCTAAGAACATGCCCCCCATGATGATATTAGCATATGCTTGGCTATTTGCGTCCAAGTACAGTAGAAGATCTTCACGAAGGCATCATCAATAATTTAATGGTCCAGAACACTTCTCAAGCACTTTGTGAATCACTCCCATGTAGTACTGATTGAGTCGCCAGGAAGTTTCTCAAAGTTTTGATCTTTCAATTTGAGATTCTTCGATCTCGGGAAGTACCTTTTAAAAAGGCCTTCTACAACTCAGCCAAACTGGTGATCAAATTTTGCGGGAGATTGGATAGCCATAGCGTTTCATTTCCTATCAGAGATAATGGGAAGACATGAAGTCCCACAGCATCTATAGATAGATTCTATGTTCCCGTCACACTCTTACAGACAAATATGACGTTATGTAGATGACCATGCGGATCACCTGGTCGTAGGCCCGCGAATAATCCACGATTTTGCAGCATCCAAAGCAACCCACTTGAGACCACAAACTTTGTGACAGTCGATAGAGGCGATAACACAATAGCTCTAGTAACCTGATCCATAGCCATAGGGTTCAACCGATATTGGTTCCACTGATACGCTTCAACATTGATGTCTTGTGGCTATGGAGCAATCTCCTCAAGAAGATGCGTGTTTTCATTATTTTCATTCTCATTCTCATTCTGATTCAGAGCAGCATTTGCCATATTGTTTGCATTATCTTGGGCCATCCTTCTTAGTCTTCTCTAGATCTCTAGGTCACAGAGTCAAGAGAATTCCTCGACTTTGTGTATTGGGCTTACACTACACCTATACTTTGAAATAAAACAAAAATAACAAAAAATGTAAAATGAGGGAAATCAGGATTAATGCCCAAATTACATAAATAAGACAAGTCTAGTCGTATTCCTCAGCAACGGGGCCAAAATCTTGATGTCACCCAAGCTACACCTCCCTTTTTAGGCTAAAGTGGTTGTTGTCAAGATATATAACCTAACTAAGGTTAGGCTCAAATCCCACAAGGAATATGGTAGACTTAGAAGAATTCTGTCACGACCCGGGGGTACCCTAGACATAGTCAGCACTCGGAGACTATTGCTAGTCCTTAAGCGAACCACTTGGCCTCATCACATCCATTAATTCAATATATAACTCAGAAAACTCAGTGGAATACTAAAGATAAGAATTGGCAATCTATACTCAAATATCATATTAAATAAATAAGCTAGTAAGAAAGAAACTAGCTCAATGAGTCTCAATATCAATACTTAACTCTACTTTATGAAGCCTCTATCACTATCAAGTGGTGCCAACGACAGACACATGGCTACCTCAAAAAAAATATTGCTAACTCAAGTCTAACTCTAGTAAGCAAGATGAAAATAAATGTAATGATCCTCCGAAGTAAGGGAGACTCGCTAACTCAGCTGAAATACTAAGATCCTCAACAATGCGCCTATTGAGATCTCTAGTATCTACCTCTGCATCATAAAATGATGCAGTCCAAAAGGGGATGTCAGTATGTGGAATGTACTGGTATGTAAAGTGGCTGAATGAAATAGAAACAAGTAAAGAAATATAGAAACAACATCAACTCAAAATATACTCAATCAAAATGTCAAATGTCTATCTAAGGCAAGAATAAAGAATAGACAAGTGACCCATAAACCAATCAAACCTTATCAATCTACTTAGCTCAACTCAGAGTACTCAAGGTGCAAATTTTCTGGGAGTTTATCTTATCCGACAACAATCACTTATGAGCCAATGGTTGTACAATGATCCCGCTGATATTGCCACAACCTTTCTGTACTTGCTAGGTAAGAAATGCTTATGATCCCTAAGGAATCCAACCTCTAAAGTCCTTTATTACTTTTAGAGACTTTACCTCAAGAGGGTACCATCTGAAGTAATGGTTCAATCCTCACCTATGCTTGACGACATGGTTAATGAGTGTGAGTGGGATTCACTCTTATCCATTTGGCGAGACTCAATGCTCATAAGACTCCTCCTCATCTCAATTAGCCTTATGGAGGAACTCATCAACTCATTTAGTCTCATGGAGACTCTCATCAACTCATGAACTCAAACTCTAAAGTCCTCTATTGCTTTCAGGGACTTTAACCTATCTCAATTAACTCAATTCTCATTTAAGAACTCAAGGTCTCAGATCATTATTAAGAAGAAGTCATTTAGGCAGAACTCAAGAACTCAATTATAGAGACTCATAGGATCATCAAACTCAATTTACTCAACCTTATACTCACATCAAGATTATCATCAACATAATTAAGTCAAGGCTCTAGACTCCATCCCTAGGTTCATTCATGCATGCTTTCATAAATATCATATAGGGTTTATACAATGTCTCATGAAAAATATTCAATTCAAGAAAACAAGTTATGATGATCATCAACATATGACCAAGCATGTAATATATATAATTTTCAAGAAAATATTCAAGAAAGTATTTCAAGAAACATGTACGGGCACTCATGAACTCTCAACTCCTCTATTACCATCAATGGGGTACATGGGAGAACAATCCCATGCTTTAGTTTATCCCTACATACCTGGTGTGAAGTGTCTGGACAATCAAGCTCAACGAACTCTCCTCGAACATTTTAAATGTACGCTTCTTTTCTCTTCTCTTTAGCCTTCATCTTTTCAAAGAACTTAGAATGGCTTAGGAATGGGGTTGAAAACCCTTTATATGCTCAAAACGACCCGTTTTGATCATGTTTTAAGTTTGAGAGGGGTTAGAATGCCCATCACAAAATTTGAAAAACTTTCGCCTCAAAACAGGGGTTTCTGCAACACGAACCTTGTCCATTTTGGGTATTCTTTGCCAAAAATTCTTCGAACGAGTTTTTTAATCCCGTAGAAAATTTTTGATAAAAGTTTGGAATTTATTTTTGCATCGAAAAATTATCTTTTGATCCGGTTGCTCTAAGAACCAACTGAGACCACTTTTCCACTCAGTTTGTTATGCTGATCGCATATCCAACCTTGGATTCGCCATCGGAGCATGGGAAGATGCATTATGCACACATCTCTCCTCTACGGGTATATTGGTAATTTTATTGAGAGTTACATCATCTCCACTTTGGCATCATTCGTCTTCGAATGATGAGTAAAGGTGGATATCAAGGCACGAATAGACTCAAAACGCATCTCAATACTCACTTAATAACTGTAATTCTCGACTCCTCACGAACATCAGCAAACTCTACTCAAACTCAAGAATAGACACATCAACTCAAAAATAGAAACATTAATTTAGTAAAGGGTAAGAATATTACCTTCAACATTCTCATTATCAAGCACAAATAGATGCAGATATTTAGCTCTGATCCCTTTCTCAACTTCTCGTGTGGCTTTCTCAACGAAATGATGTTTCCATAGGACTTTGACTGAGGCAATCTCTTTGGTTCTCAACTTGCAAACCTGGCGATCTAGGATTTGGACCAGAATCTCCTCATAAGACAAGTTATCCTTTACTTCAATTCTCTCAACAAGGATCACCAAGGCAGGATCTCCCAAGCGTTTCTTCAATATCTAGGCGTGGAATACAAGATATATTACATCTAACTTGGAAGGCAAATCTAACTTATAAGCAACCTTCCCAATCTTCTTCACAATCTGATAGGGACCAATATAGTGAGGTCTCAATTTCTCCTTCTTCCCAAATCTCATGATACCCTTCATAGGTGACACTTTCAAGTACATCCAATAATTTACCTCAAACTCTAAGTCTATTCTCCTCACATCAGTGTACGATTTCTGGCGACTCTGTTCAGTTTTCAACCTCTTCTTAATGACCTTTACCTTCATTATCAACTGGTGGACAAGATCAGGTCCAATCAACTCGGCTTCTCCAGCCTCAAACCACCTAATTGGTGATCTACATCTCCTCCCATACAAGGCTTCATAGGGAGCCATTTCAATGCTTGCATGATAACTTTTGTTATATGCAAATTCAATTAATGGTAAGTAATCATCTCAATTTCCTTTGAAATCAAGGACACAAGCTCTCAACATATCCTCGAACGTCTAAATTGTACGCCCAGCCTGGCTATCTGTCTGTGGATGAAAGGTTGTACTCAGATTCACTTTAGTAC
Source organism: Solanum rostratum (assembly GCA_029948455.1). Classification (NCBI taxonomy): domain Eukaryota; kingdom Viridiplantae; phylum Streptophyta; class Magnoliopsida; order Solanales; family Solanaceae; genus Solanum; species Solanum rostratum. The sequence continues at coordinate 25,397,617 of CM057045.1, forward strand.
CCAATCCCTTCTGGAAAGATCTCCAAAATTGGGAGGTGAATTGAGCTCCTCTGTTCGAGATGATGGACAAGGAACTCCATGCAAACTCACAATCTCGTAGATGTACAACTTGACATACTCCTCTGCACTGTCAGTTGTCTTAAATAGCTAAGAAGTGATCCGATTTAATCATCTTATCCATAATCACCCATATCGAATCATATTGCTTTGGAGACCTCAGTAAACCAGTAATGAAGTCCATGTTGATCATCTCTCACTTCCACTCAGGAATCTCAAAGTTCTATGCTAATCCACATGGCCTTTGATGCTCAATTTTAACTTGTTGACAATTCTGGCACTTAGAAACAAACTCAATGATATACTTCTTCATTCTACTCCACTAATAGACTTCTCTCAAGTCGTGGTACATCTTGGTAGAGCCACGATGAATGGAATATCTAGAGTTATGGGTTTTTGCTATAATTCTATCTCGAATACCATCAACATCTGGAACGCACGATCTACTTTGGTATCTCAACACTCCATCTCCCCCTTTATAGAAGGCCATCACTTTCTGTTTGTGGAAAACCTCTTTCAATTGAAGTATGATAAGATCTTGGTCTTTCTTTTCTTTCACCTCTGCCCATAAATATGAAGCAGACCCATTCTGAACATTGACTCCTCCCTCATCATTCTTCTCAAGTTGAACTCCCAATCAAGCCAATCAGCACACTTCCTTCGCTAGCTCCTCCTTTCCTTCCTCAATATGGGTCGTGCTACCCATTGACAACTTGCTAAGAGCGTCAGCAACAATGTTAGCTTTACTTAGGGTGGTAGAGAATGCTCATGTCATAATCCTTGAGTAATCTAACCATCTCGTCTGTTGCAGGTTGGGCTCTTTCTAAATGAAGACATACTGCAAACTCTTACGGTCAGTGAACACATCTATATGCACTCCATATAAGTAGTGGCGCGATATTTTAAGTGCAAACACCACCGCTGCCATCTCAAGATCATGGGTCGGATAGTTCCTCTCATGAACCTTAAGTTATCTAGAAGCATAGGCTATCACTTTCCCTCTATGTATCAGCACACAACCCAATCTAACCTTGATGCATCACAAGATATCACAAAGTCCTCAGTCCCATCGGGCAAGGTTAGGATTAGTGCAGTGGTCAATCTAGTCTTCAACTCTTGGAAACTCTTCTTACATTCATCAGACAACTGAAATTTGACCTTCTTTTGAGTCAACTTGGTCAATGGTGTGAATAGGGAATAAAATCCATCAACAAATCTACGGAAATAGCCTGCTAGCCCAAGAAACTTCTTATGTCAGTTGAAGAGGTTGGCCCGGGCCAATTCTTAACCGCTTCAATCTCTTGGGCATCTACTCGAATACCATCACCGGAAACAACATGTTCTAGGAAGGCCACTAACTTAAGCCAGAATTCACATTTCGAGATCTTTACATACAACTCATGGTCCTTAAGAGTCTGGAGGATAACTCTGAGATTATTAGTGTGCTCTTCCTCATCTCTCTAATACACCAATATGTCATCGATGAACATGATCACAAACATATCAAGATATTATCTGAACACCTTATTCATCAAGTCCATGAAGGTTGCAGGTGCATTCGTCAATCCAAAGGACATGACCAAGAACTCAAAATGGCCATAACTGGTCCTAAATGATGTCTTTGGAATATCAAATTCCCTTACTTTCAACGGATGGTAGCCAGATCTGAGGTCTATCTTTGAGAAACAAATGGCACTCTGAAGTTGGTCAAAGAGATCATCTATCCTAGGAAGAAGATATTTATTCTTTATTGTGACCTTGTTCAGTTGCCTATAGTTGATATGCATTTTGAGAGACTCATCCTTCTTTCTCACGAATAGGACAAGAGAACCCCAAGGAGAAACACTCTGGCTGATGAAGCCCTTCTCTAACAAATCTATCAACTGCTCTTTCAACTCTTTTAACTATGCGGGGACCATCCTATAAGGTGGAATTGAGATAGGCTAGGTATCAAGAAGAACATAAATCCCAAATTTAATCTCCCTATCAGGAGGGACTCTAGACAGATCCTCAGGATACACTTCAAGAAACTCATTTACAATTGGACTGACTCAAGAGTTGGAGACTCAACATCATCAGACATAACTAGCACGAGGTGATAGATAGAACCTTTGGAAATTAGCTTTCTGGCCCTAAGGTAGGAGATAAACTTTCCCTTAGGTACAACAGAATCACTTTTCAACTCTAGAACTGATTTATTCGGGAATTGGAACTTAACGGTTTGGGATCTACATTCAATGGAGGCATAATAGGCATGAAGTTAATCTATGCGAAGGATCATATCAAAATTAGTCATCTCTAACTCAACCAAATCAACAAGAGTATCCTTGGGATGGATGGACACTACAAAAGCTCTATAGATTTGCTTAGCTCGAATAAACTCACACACTGGAGTAAAAACATCAAAGGGTTCAAGAAGACTCTCAGGGGTTCTATCAAATCTACTGGACACATAAGGAGTTACAAAGAATAATTTGGCACCAAGATCCATTGAAACATAACAATCAATAGTAAAGACTCGAATTACACCTATCACAATATCTGGGGAGTTCTCCTGATCTTGGAGACTACCCATGGCATAGAAACAGTTTGTAGCTCCGCCTGCGCCCGATGTAGTACCTTTTTTATTTCCTCTGGCTGGTGGGGCTAGTGTAGAAGATTGAGCATGATCAACCCACTTTGGACACTCTCTCTGAAAGTGACCCACTTGGCCACACTTGAAATAAGCATCACTCCCCTCTTGACGTCTACCCAAGTGTAATCTGCCACACTCAACACATGGTGGCTTACCTTGTGAACCTTAAGCTGCAATAGCTTGTGACTGAGATCCTTGGGCTCCAAAATTATAAGACCTCTAATCATTTCTGTTTTTGGGTGTAGGAGCACTAGGAAATGATGGTCCTGGCCCTGACTGGGATTTGTTACCATTCCCTCTGGTTCTAGCATCACGGCGGGATGTCTTAGCCCTCTTACTTTTGAACTCTTCTCTATCATGTAGTCTATCTTCATCAGTTTGCTGCACATAATCCATCTACCTCTCTATGTCCATATCACTTACAAGCATAGCACCCCTTCCATCTTTCTTTGGCCCTCTGTTCAAGCCATCAACATACATCCTCATTCTCTCTCTCATGTCAACAACCATATTTGGAGCATAGCGAGATAGCTGAGTGAACTTTAGCCCATACTCTTGCACAGTCATAGAGCCCTATTTCAGATTCAAGAATTGTCTTACCTTGGTCTCCCTTCGTTCTCTTGGAAAGAAGCGCCCCAAGAAAGCTTCCTCGAACACTGCCAAGTTAGCAATGGGACTTCTTCTCCTCAACCTTCTTCCACTGATCATACCATAGTCTGGCCACACCCTTGAGCTGGTAAGCAACCAGTTCAACTCTATCAACATCAGCAATATGCATCACTTGGAACACCTTTAGAAGCTTCTCCATGTAGTTCTTAGGATCCTTAGTGGATGCAGACCCTATGAACTTAGGCAGATTCATCATCAAGAATTCTCGAACTCTAGATATGTCATGTGTATCCTGTCGACCCGCTCTTTGCCTCTCAGCAGGTGTTGTGACATCCGGGGCTAGAGTTTGAATAGCCTGGCGAAGCTCAGCATTAGAAACCTCAGCTTGTGGGGGCTGCTCAACATGTACAACTGGATCCACGAGCTCCTCATGTCCTTGAGGCTCAGGTGGGTTAATATTCTGCCTAGCAGGACACCCTATACCTCTGATGGCTTTTCTGAGAGGCATGATCATAATTCTGCAACGCGTAGAGCATGAATTAGAAGAGAGTTTCATAGAGTGTTAACTCTATCACACGAAGACATGGCTTCATTGACTCTCTAGGACACTTGAACTCTATGCTCTGATACCAAGTTTATCACGCCCCGAGAGGATACCCTATACGTGGCTGGCACTCAGAGACTACTACTAGTCCCCAAGCAAACCACTTGCCTCATCATATCCATTCATTCAATATATAACTCAGAAAACTCAGGGCAAGACTAAACATAAGAATGGGCAATCTATACTCAAATATCATATTAAATAAATAAGCTAGTAAGAAAGAAACTAGCTCAACAAGCCTTAACATCAATACTCAACTCTAGTCTATGAAACCTCTTATCACTATCAAGTGGTGCCAATGACATACCCATGTCTACCTCAAAATAAAATAAAGCTAACTCAAGTCTAATTCTAGTAAGCAAGATGAAAATAAATGCAATGATCCTCCAAAGTAAAGGAGGCTGAAATGCTCAGATACTCAACAATGCGCCTATTGATGATCTCTAGTACCTGTGTCTATATCATAAAATAATGTATTCCAAAAAGGGACGTCAGTATGTGGAAAGTACTAGTATGTAAAATGACTAAATGAAACAGAAATAGGTAAAGTAATATAGAAACAACATCAACTCAGAATATACTAAATCACAATGTCAAATGTCTATCTAAAGCAAGAATAAAGAGTAGACAAGTGACCCATCAACCAATCAACAATCAACTCAGATCAACTAAACTCAACTGGACTCAGAGTACTCAAGGTGGAACTTTCTGGGAGTTTCTCTTATCCAACAATAATCACTTATGAGCCAGTAATTGTACAAGAATCTCGCTGATATCGCCACAATTTTTCGTACTTTCTAGGTAAGGAATGCCTATGATCCCCAAGAAATCTAACATCTAAAGTCCTCAATTGCTTTCAAGGAAATTACCTTAAGAGGGGACAATCTGAGGTAATGGTTCAATTCTCACCTATGTTTGGCGACATAGTTAATGAGTGCAAGTGGGACTCACTCTTACCCATTTTGGTGCTCGATACTCCTGCAAAGACTCAATGCTCATAAGAATCCTCCTCATCTCAATTAGCCTCATAGAGGCACTCATCAACTCAATTAGTCTTATGGAGACTCTCATCAACTTATAAACTCAAACTTAAAGCCTTTATTGCTTTCAGGGACTTTAACTTATCTCAATTAACACAATTCTCATTTAAGAACTCAAGAACTCAGATCATCATCAAGACGAAGTCATTTAGGCGAAACTCAAGAACTCAATTATGGAGACTCATAGGATCATCAAGCTCAATTTACTCAACTCATACTCACATAAAGATTACCATTAACATACTCAAGTGAAGGCTCTAGACTCCATCCCTATGTTCATCAATGCATGCTTTCACAAATATCATATAGGGTTTATACAATGTCTTATGAAAAGTATTTAATTCAAGAAAACAAGTTTATGGTGATCATCAACATATCAAAATACATGTAAATAGATATAATTTTCAAGAAAATATTCAAGAAAGTATTTCAAGAAACATATATGGGGACTCACCAACTCTCAACTCCTCTATTACCATTAATGGGGCACATCGGAGAACAATCTCATGCTTTAATTTGGCCTTACATACCTGACATGAAGCGTTTGGATAATCAAGCTCAACGAACTCTTGTGGAACTCCTCAAATTTACGCTTATCTTCTCTTCTCTTTAGTCCTAGTCTTTTTCAAGAACTTAGAATGCTTAGGAATGGGGTTTAAATCCGTTTTACGCTCAAAATGACCCTTTTTTTATCGTGTTTTGAGTTTGTGAGGGGTTGGAAAAGGTATGGAATGCCCCTCAAAAAATTTGAAAAATGTTCGCCTCGAAACAAGGGGGTCTGCGTTGCGAACCTTGTCCATTTTGGGTATTTTTTGCAAAACAATCTCCGAACGAGTTTTCAAATACCGTAGAATATTTTTTGACAAAAGTTAAATATTGGTCCGCGGTAGGTGCGCATCACATTCCTGTTGCATACCCTTACATGGATTCGTTTTCGCATCGAAAAATTATCTTTTGATATGGTTGCTCTAAAAATCAACTGAGACCTCTATTCCACTCAATTTTTCATGTTGATCGCATATCCGGCCTCAGATTTGCCATCGGAGTATAGGAAGATGCATTATCGGGTTGATTAACCAACTTATCTTCCCAAAAGGGGGTTTTATAACAACTATGAAAATTAATCCTAAACTAAGAAAAGTGTTAAACCAGTATGAAGAGTAACTAGGGTATTGTGTTCCACATGATTCGCTAACTTAGTAATACCAAATAATTGAATTCTTTTCCAATGTGAAACATGCAGAACGGTAAATTAAGTTCACCAAAACTCTTTGGCCCAGGAGGGAGGCGAATTTCGCTACGTGATTTGCTTCATCCCCCTAGTGTGACATTACTAATCCTTACCTATTGTTCCAGTACAATCTATTCTTGGACCAATTCGGTTCATTAGATGAGAAACATCAATCAAATCATGTTAATTAATCACTTTTCCTATTCATTAATACCTTGATCCAGTCAGTAACACTAGGCGAGTCCTAATGTTGGCCACCATTCATTACGAAGAGAATTAATTGATACATGCATGCACACTTTTCAAGAATTGTGAATTATCCAATTTTCCCTTGTTAGTTCTTCATGGTTCCCACAACCCTTGTTGTGGATTTAGATACTCATGATCAATGTAAATGCAAGACTTATGAATTTGAGTAACATAATTGAGCACTTACACAAGAGAATTAAGCCCAAGAAATTTCAACTCTTCGACAAGAATCACAAGCTTGAAATCAAAAGACAAAATAAAGTTTGACAAGTATTTCTCAAGATCTCGGTTGTTTATCACATCCCTCTACTATTCCCTATGAAAAATAATCTAAAAAAACCTACTTATAGTGTTTAAAATACAAAATCAAAACGGAATAGGATAACTAGATCAACAGACTCTACGGTAGATTCTACGGGTTGTATAATATTTTACAGCTCGTAGTCAGGCTTTCGTGGATTGCTTCTTCGAATCTGGGGCTGACTTTTGTGATACTCTTCTACGTCCTATATAAAGTTCTATGGCCTATAGGGGGTTTCATCTGATGACATTTCAGCAACTCCCTACTTTCTGATCCTCCAAACATGATTCCAAGTCTACGGCTCGTAAAGTCTTCTACCGCTCGTCTGCATGTTCGTTGACTTAAATTTAGAAATTCACCCTTCACTGGAATTGTCTAAGAAACCATCTTTATAGCCCATAAAAACATTTACGACCCATAAAGAATCTAGTGGAACCTCTACATCAGCAAATTCTGCACATTTAGCCCCAAAATTGTGCCAACCCTGTAATCCTGCAAAACAAACACAAAAGCACATCAAAATCCACTAACATTGCATTGAGGTCACACAAAATTCTAAGTTTTAAGCATAAAAAAATTGTATTTTGATAGCACATCAGGAGTACCACACAGAATCAATTCCTAGAATATAGCAGTTCTCTCTATATCTGATAACCTAGCAGGCAGACAAGCAATCAACCCAAATGCATGTCTCGATAGGAGTAACATAGAATCGTACCTAGTTGTTAACAAGATCATACCCAAATTGAGACATGGAAAGTATCTATAATAATCGTAACCAGACCAACAATATCCAGGCTTGTTAGTGACTATAACAAGTCCTCCAGGCAGAATAACATGCAGTCTAGCTGATAACAAAGACAACTCACCCAAGCAACTATGTGCCGGCTCACTGGTAATGTAACAAACTCCTATACTGCTGGTAGCCATCAGGGATAACTCACACAATCAATATCTCAATGATCGATGACCGAATAAATCCCGTAGGAAAAGGCATACATCTTTTTAATAGAATCACATCCCCATTTCTATCTCACCAGAGGTGTGGGCAGTGTCATATCTCATATGAAGAGTCACAATGCCCAGTCAAAGGCAAAAACAATAACATTTCTCAGAATATAGCATATTACCCAATATCAAGTAAAGTTAGCAAATGTTTAATGGCTAACAACTATGTATCTAGGCATACGTGTCATAGAAACAGTATTGAATCATGGTTAACCAGAGACAAGTATATCACAACTAGCCATTCATATGTATTCAGAATAACAGAGCGGTCACAACTGTATCACAGGTATCTAGAACAATCAGTGCTATCAGAACCAAGCATATAGCAGCCTGTCTCATAACTACCATCTTAGTAGCACCAGGCTACAGCCACATACACACGAAAGTTGAGCTAGAGTGCAATATACCTATTACATGGAATTAGCCCATATCTTTCTACAGTTTAACAAAACTAGAACACAGCTAATACAATAGGTACAACTAATATAGTACCTTACACAATAACCTGTATCTCACATCATCATACATATCACATACTGAGTGAAACCAGTCTATATACAACACATCTCAACTCAAACACCTAGACATTTCAGCTCAATATAAGGTTTAGGGAAGCCTAGCCTACCTGAAAGGTGGACTGACGCGCTACGAATCTGTCCATGTGAGTTTTCCTCCCTGATAACCTTCAAATGTTTCTCAATTATCAAAATATGAGTCATAATATCACCACGTTCATTTTGGCTATAATATCTCAAGAAACGGGGGAGAATTGGTCAATTGCGACTAAATTGGAGAAAAATGGGGCCCATGCCTGAAACGCGAACCAACCCTAGTAAAATGATCCCTACATTACCCTGAGTCCATAGCCGGAAATTTAGCCCAAAATAGATCCCAGAAGATAGAGAAACGACTGAAAAATGAAGTTGCATTTCTTATTGAAAAAGAAATATTTATTTACAATAGCTGCTTTGCCAATTTACTCTAAAATCTAATCAAATTAACAAAATTTGTGTATTCAATAGCGTAGGTATTGAAAATTAGTACATTTTAAACCTAAATTTTACTTAATTCCAATAAGAAACGGTCGAGACATCACAACACGCAATTTCCAAAAAGCCGCAACATAATAGCAGCTAAAATCCTATTTTCGCACCAAATGGAGTGCTATTAATTAATTTTCACCTTTCAAAAACACACAGAATAGATCAAAATTTCACGAAAATCCGACTCAAAACAGACAAGAAATTGCACATCAAATTTTCAAAATCATACTCAAAATACAGCCGTAAAAATAGAAATGTTTACCGCAAACAGCATGCCAAAATCAATTACCAACACTTTCACGATGTTCCTCTTGGAAAAATATAAAAGTTAGGCTTTTGAATCACCAAAATCGACTAAAATATGGGAGATAAATCGAGTTTGAAAATTGTATGTATAAGCTGGGTTTTCATGTTCGTTTCTGGAAATGTTTTCTAGATTTTTCACGCTTTATATATATTTTTTTATTCTTAACCGCCTCCTCATGGCAGTCCCTTATATGGACACATCAACGCCGCCTTTTAATTTTCAACAACTACTCAAATTTAATTTCGATGTTACGGTCTCATCCACAGTCGGAAAAATACAATTCATATATGAAATCTTATCGAAAACAACATTCCAGATTCAACGGTGTAGTCAAAATTTCTATCGGAGATCATTGTATTCCAATGTGGGTCCCAATTCCCAAAATCAAAATCTACTGAAAGGCCCGAAATACACCTGGAAGCCCCGGAACCGAACAAAAGGTCCTCCTAGACCAAAATCGATATTTCAAATCCAACGGTTTGGTTAGAATTTCCAGTTGAGGCACATTCCCAAGGACGTTAGCTAAGGTCAAGTATTGATCCATTCTAGAGATTAAATTTGCAAGACTCAATATAATTGCACCGAACATTCTCCTAGGCTCATTCGGTCGTTCCGGAGCTAATGAAATCATCAGAATTCTGTTCCGAGGCCATTTACCAGGACTTTACCTAAAAATTTATTTTATGGTCATAATCTCTCGTTTACTCGAAAAACTGCATAAATGTCAAATGATTCACCCAACAACCGAACAATCCATATCAATAAGTGACAGATAGCCCGCAATCACTATGCAAATGCTCAAACTAATAAAATATTCGCAAACTACAGAAATGACCTGGAGGGCTATTACGCATTATCGAGTCAAACAATACGTAGATCCAATTATACCACTCTCTTTTTGTCTTAGCACTATTTCTTTGTGAAGAGAAAATCAATTTTGTTTCTAATCTAGTACATGTTTCGGTCTATCTGGCCATAGTTGATTTCATTATTATTCGTAGCAGTTGCTCATAAGAATTCATATCCTTTACAGTTTCACTATTTATTTGAGGTGCAATTCTTTTTCATATTTGTAAATCTCTTATTATTTTAGTGGAAAATTTTGGATCTCAATGATCCGGTGATTGTTACCTTCGACCCGAAAGATTATTCCACATTATATTTAATGTTCTTTATATTTTGCCCGAACACCTTTAACTAGATTTGAAATGGATCAGCTATAACATCCATTTAAAATGTCGTTGGGATTAATTATTAGTATTCTCTATTTCTTCCATGATAGCATTGATAGTATATACTTTCTCCATCTCAATTTACGTGTCTTGCTTTACTTTTAAATTTATCCCAAATAGAGTGTCTTGCTTCGCCTTTTGAGAAAACTATAAGAACACCCAAAGTAAAAAAAAAAAACAAAAATAGTTTATTGCTTTAAGGCGGCTCTATTATATATATTTAATTTGAAAAGAGAATCATATGTATATATATATATATAAAAGAGGATGTTAGAGCCGATGATGTGGCACTCTCACATTTTAGTATTTTTATTTATCTTTTTTCCTAACTTTTCCCACGGTATTCCTTATTTTTCCTAACAAAATTGCACTTAAAAAAAAGTACAAAAAGAAAAAAAAAACAGTCGCGTATAATTAATGACGCCTGAAGCGATGGAATTTTAACTGCATTCAGTCTCTTCCTTGAGCGCTGGGATTTTAACTGCATTTGGTCTTCTTCCTCAAAGGCAATATTGATTTCTCTGCACCCTTATGAACAAAACTTGGAAGGTTTCCGCTTTCGACATCAAAATTGGAGGCCATGGACTTTGCACTCCTCTCCTGCAAAACAAATGAATTTTCCTTTTTTGTTTATCTCATCAATTCAAATTTGCTTTCTGCTTTAGATTGTATATACTACTAAACTCAGTTTATTCTAAGTCACTCCATTGAATCTTAAACGGATTAATTGTTGCAAACAATGATGCCTTCACGGTCACTTGTAGAAAATCGAGGTTCGTCTCACCCTACGATCATGCGGTATGTCAACATCCTTTGCTATAAAACATATTATAATCCTCTTAATTCCATCTACTGTATACCTCTTTCAATGCAGAGGCTCATGTAAGGCCAAATCAGGTTAATAATCTATCACTGGATCTTTTCTCTTTTTCCTCCTTGATTTATGTTTCAACAATTATTTTCTAAATTGTTAGACCTACACCAAGGTCATTAACAATTTAATTTTATTGAATAATGAAATATTTGGTTGGCCTATGAATGTGGTCAATTCTTTAATCCAATTTTAAGTTAAAATAAAAGCTATATTTTACGCTTCTGAATGATTCTCCTGGATTTTCTTCCATTTTGAATTGGATAGAGCTATTGAGGCACCTTATTCATGTCTAACCAAGGACATAAAGATAAGAAGAGGTAAGTTTTACTTCTTCCAAGTCAAAGCAAGAAAAGTGATTAACTTATGTGCTTATTTGGCATATTTCAGATTTTTGAGTGTGTTTCTTCAATCTCTCTTTTTATAGTTTTGGAGTTAGATGTTTAATTACATTTTGCTGCCATAAGTGGACTCTTAGTTGCATCTTTTACGAGGAATCGATTGTCAGCAGAAATTTTTGAGTACTCGACAGACTTAAGGGATTCAATATGAGACGTAATCTGGTTGAGCTATCCCACTTCTCCTTTTTTATTATGCTGGCAAAACAGTTTTTCTATTTTTATACTGTATTTAAATGATTGATTTTCAAATAATTGACTACAGTAGAAGGATGAAAGTGGAGGTTGAATAGTTTGATTATCTCAATAAATCTGATTATTTGGCGTTTGTTCACTCACTTATCTCATTGCCATGTAATTTTTTATATCTTTCTCTTTAATTTCTTCGTAGAAATGAATATGGATATGAAGAAATAAATTTCTTCTGATGTAATAACTATCCTAACGAATCGAAAACGTATTCAAAAAATAGACAAATAAGTTTTCTATATGTACATTATTTTAAAGACAAGCTGATATAAGAGAATGCTATATGTAAGCTTGGTGAGGTTGTTTCACTGCGCGAAGCGCGGATAATTTACCTAGTATATATATAAAAGAGAATGTTAGGCCTATCTATGTGGCACTCACATACAATTCTTATTTATTTTTTGTTTAAATAATTCAATATTTTAAAAATCAATTAAATAGTACAACAGAAGTTTTTTAAAAAACTCCAAAGGCGTCATTTTTTATTAAATGGTATTTAAATCTGTCACAACCGGTCGAAAAAGTCACACCCATTCGAGAAAATCACAACCCTTCGAAAAAATCACAACCCTTCGAAAAAGTCACAACCCTACAAAAGAGTGACAACTCTTTGGAAAAGTCATAACCCTTCGAAATAGTCATAACTCTTAGAATTCGAAGAAATCATATCTCTTCGAAAAAGTCACAACTCCTTAAAAAAGTTACAACTTTTCGAAAAAGTCACAACTCAAGTAGCGATGGGTCTAAATCTTGCTTAGCCTTTACATCACTTACCACGGAAGATTTTGTCACGCTTTGAACATGAATACCACCATCGCTCAAATGAAACGCCCCGGATCCTTGACATCACTTTAAGGCCTACGAAACCTGCCCAGAAATTTTTCCAGGCATCACCTCATGGAGGGCCTACACGGCCCGTGTGACGTCATATGGTCCGTGTGAGCTCCCTTGGAGTGACGCCTGGGAGAGTGAAGGGTAGACGGGCCACCACACGGTCCGTGTAAGGCTAGATGGTCAGTGTGGCCTCCCGTTTGGTGAACTGCTAAGGGCCACATCCACATGGACCAAGTCACGGCCCGTGTGACACTAGATGGTCTGTGTGGCCCTCCGTCTAAACCTTGGTGTAGGGAGCTACCTTTACACAGACGGGGTCACGGTCCGTGTGACCCCAGACGGTCCATCTACCTGTCCGTCTCTCGACACTTAGTTTGGAAAACCTTACCTCCGAAAATTCTAAGTATGGGACCATGACATAGTAGATGGTCCGTGTGGCATTTCACGGACCGTATACTGGACCGTATGCCTCAGATGGACAAATTTATGATCCATGTCATTAATGGCATTTTTGAAATATTGGTTAATTCTAATGAAAATTTGGTCTTTTCCAACCCCTCCTAAGCCCCCTATATAAGCTATACTTCACCATTTTCAACCATTTCCTCTCATTTTCACACTTCTCTCTAAGAAATTGTTCCCTCAAGCTCTCCAATCTTCTCACAAGGATTCCTCAAGCTAAGGCTTTCAATTTGAGTCCATTTCCTCTTCAAGTTTGTCTTCTACCAGGTATATGGGGTTTGATTCTTGGTTCCTTTCAACCAAGAAGACCAAAAGTCCCTTTAAACTTGTTTATGAACTTTGTTTACTTTAAACATGTGAATTTTACTACTTGTTCTTGGTAGCTTCAGCCATGCATGTGTTATTTAAGACTCCAAATTTTGGGTTATGTTAGTTGTATTGTAATAAATTATTTGGATTATGAAATTATGAACATGCATGTCCCCTTAAATATGTTATTATGCATAGATTATTTATTCTATTATTTTCATATGAATTTTTATTAATTTCCTAGACTTCATATTATATTGCTAATTTTACTACCATTTCTATAAACTTTATTAAATTCCCTAGTCTTACATTATATCATGTTTTGGTATACTCTACATTGCCCATGCCGTTCCTACATTGTGCATTGCATCATGCATTCATGACATTGGGGCATGGAAATTTTGGAAATGTGGGGATAAGCCCAATTTTGTCCTAAAAAGGAATTATAATGTGATTTTTGGTAAGACATGGGATATGACAAGAAGGTGATCACCGGTATGTCTATAATCTTGACTCTTGGAGCATCTTGGGTGTTTATACCATCTTGTATCTTGGCTCTTCGAGCATCTTAGGTGCTTGCACCACCTTGTACTTTTAGATGATCTATTCCTTGCATTGGCATCTTGCATATGATCTAGTAATTTGGCGTTGAGCCTAAATGTGCCTTGAACGCTTTTGAAACTTGCTCTTGACTCTCTTGAAAGCATATGTATATATAAGTATATTCTTGTGCGATGTGTAAGACTTAGCACCGATGGATTAGGGGTCCTCTCCCTTTCCTTGAAATATGTGCCTACATAGGGACAATGTAATTCGTCTATCTGTATATGATTTTGACATATCTTGCTCTGATTCTGTATATCCTTCCGAAAAGCAGGTCGTATGGAAGGTGAACACCCACCGAAAAACGGGTCGTAAGGTGTGGTGTAGATTACCCTTGGCAAGTAATCTTCTCCCTACTCGTGGGAGGTCCAAATCGGTCCAATTTATGTAATACCTCGCATGGATTTGGTTTGTTGGTTATAGTCCATCCCCATTATATATGAGCATTATCGCATTGCACGCATCACGCATCCTATGGCATCTAGTATATTAAATTCCTTTGATTATATGATTCTTGTATATTATGTGCCTTTGCCATCTAACATGATTATGCAAGTTCAGTAAGTCACGTGCATTTCATACCCGCATACTTAGTACATTCAAAAGTACTAACACATACTCTATGCCTGCATGATCTTACCATGCGGGGATCGAGATGTTTGAGCGTTATCCGCCGGACGAGTAGTTCCCTTTGCAACTATTTTGTGGTGAGGCCCGTCTTCCGAGGGCAAACTTTATTCCTTGGGTGCCCTATGTATATTTTGCCGCGGGTGAGATCGAAACTTGTCCTGGCCCCCGTCCCTTCCTAAAGGCAATTGTTGGGTGTTGTAAAAACTTGTCTTTTGATCCATCTATAAAAATATGCTCTTCTTTTGATTTAGAATTTTTTTTCCTTTTATACTTGTCTTTAATTTCTGAAATTTAGAGGCTTGTTTCGGGCTTTCAGGTCCCCATTCGCCATGTCACATCTAGGCCCCAACCCCGGGTCGTGACAAAAGATGGTATCAGAGCCTTGGGTTTTCAATGGTCCTCGAAGCCCAACGTGCCGCATTGAGTAGAGTCCTATTCATGGGTGTGAAGTGCACCATACCTATGGGTGAGAGGCTACGAAGACGTCTTAGGAAATTCCTCCCTTCTTTGTATCTAATATCGTGTTGTGTCTAGTTATGAATTCCCTTACTTACTGGTGTCGTTAATCTATTTTAGTAAATGCCTCGAGGAAGACCTCCACTACCTAGGCCGGCACTGGCTGCTGAGGATCAGGCCCCTCCCAAGCCTATGGAGGAGCTTATCTCTAATGGTGTATCCCCTACTACCTTCGCCATGCTTGCACAGGTGGTGCTTGCTCAAGCAAGGCAAGCCAATTTGCCACGGGACCCTACTCCCGCTTCTATTGCAAGGGATTTCACCCAGATGAATCCCCCGGAGTTCTACGGGTCAAGGGTTGATGAAGATGCTCAGGAGTTCATTGACGAACTCTAAAAAATACTGAACATTATGGGCGTCTCTTCTAAGGAAAAGGCTGGGTTGGCTGCTTACCAGTTGAAGGATGTAGCTCAGGTATGGTATACGCAGTGGGCTAGGGGGCGGGTTTGTGATGGGGATGTTAAGTGGGGAGAGTTTAAAACTGCCTTCCTCGATCTCTTCTTTCTACTCGAGCTGAAGGAGGCCAAAATGACCGAGTTTTTTAACCTCAAGCAAGGGAATATGAGTGTGAGGGATTATGCCCTCAAATTTACCAAGCTATCAAAATATGCTTCGTCCCTGGTGGGCGATCCTCATGCAAGGATGCACAAATTTGTTTCAGGTATTTCTCACTTGCTGGTGAAAGAATGCCAGACTGCTATGCTAATTGGGGACATGGATATTGCCAGACTTATTGTGTATACTGAGCAGATTGAGGGGGAGAAACTCAAGGAGAAAAGGGCATACGATCCCAAGAGAGCCCGCTTTGATGGTAGGTTCTCCGGTGCTAGAAATGTTGGGTTTGGCCGCTTCCAGCAGGGCCAAGGCTCGGGAGCTCGGGTGGCTAATGCTCGGGCACCCAATCCCGGGGTTCAGGTGGGTAGCGGACCAGGACATCTGATGTGTGACAAGTGTGGGAGGCCCCACACAGGTGCCTGCCGGAGGTAATTGGGACTTTGCTTCAGATGTGGAAGTAAGGACCATAAAGTTGCTGATTGCCCAAGGGGCATGCACGAAAGTCGAGGTCAGGTAGCCCAAGGCAGGCAGGGTCAACAAAGGGATCCCCAAGGTGCTGCCCCAAGGAACAACAGGTTTTATGCACTCCATGCTCGCCAGGATGTCGAGGAGGCTCCAAATGTTGTGACTGGTATGTTAAATGTTTTTTATTTTGATGCTTATGTTTTACTTGACCCAGGTGCAAACTTGCCCTTTGTGACTCCGCTATTGGCTGTTAAGTTCGATCTGAAACCCTAGATTTTAAGAGAGCCTTTCTAGGTGTACACCCCCGTGGGTGAATCTATTGTTGCTCAAAGAGTCTATTATGGGTGTCCTGTTGCTGTGTTGCATAAAATCTTTCCATGTGATCTAATGGAACTTAAATTTTTTGATTTTGATGTGATTCTTGGAATGGACTGGCTGCATGCATCTTACGCCTCCATAGATTGTAGAACCCGAAAGGTCCGGTTCCAACCTCCCGGTGAGCCAGTTCTTGAATGGAAGGGTAGTGATTCCTCTGTTAAAGGTAGGTTTATTTCCTACCTCAAGCTGCAGAAAATGATTTCTAAGGGGTGCATCTACCAGATGGTGAGGGTCAGGGATGTAGATTTTGAGGTGCCTACTCTCGAGTCTGTCCCTGTGGTGAATGAATTTTCGGATGTGTTCCCCGAGGACTTACTGGGTATTCCTCCGGATAGAGAGATAGACTTCGGCATAGATCTTCTTCCAGATACTCAGCCTATTACTATCCCTCCGTACCGGATGGCCCCTGCAGAATTGAAAGAGTTAAAAGAGCAATTAAAGTACCTATTAGAGAAGGGTTTCATTCGGCCTAGTACATCACCGTGGGGGTGCTCCTATGTTATTTGTAAGAATGAAGGACAGGTCTCTCCGTATGTGTATTGTCTACAGGCAGCTGAATAAAATGACAGTTAAGAACAAGTACACGTTGCCGAGGATTGACAATTTGTTTGAACAGCTACAAGGTGCTACTCACTTCTCAAAAATTTATCTCCATTCCGGATACCATCAGTTGAAGGTTAGAGAGCGTGATATCCCCAAAACAGCTTTTCGGACAAGGTATGGACATTTCAAGTTTGTGGTAATGTCGTTCGGTCTAACTAATGCTCCGGCCGCATTTATGGATTTGATGAATAGAGTGTTAAAGCCGTTCCTGGACAGCTTTGTGGTGGTATTCATTGATGATATCCTCATTTACTCCCGAAGTGAACAAGAGCACGAGAATCATTTGAGGATGGCCCTCCAAACTCTGAGGGAGAAGAAATTGTATGCCAAATTTAGCAAGTGTGAGTTCTGGTCGGGCGAAGTGGCTTTCCTCGGGCATGTGGTGTCCGGGGATGGTATCAAGGTGGATTCGAGGAAGACAGAGGCTGTGAAAAATTGGCCTAGGTCGTTGACTCCTTCAGATATCCGCAGTTTTCTGGTGTTGGTCGGGTACTACAGAGGTTTGTAAAAGGTTTCTCGTCTATTGCATCTCCGTTGACCAAGTTGACCCAGAAGAAGGCTAAGCTTATATGGTCGGATGAATGTGAGAGGAGTTTCCAAACTTTGAAGGATCGGCTTACATCAGCTCCCGTCTTGACCTTGCAAGTGATTCAGAAGGGTTCGTGGTGTATTGAGATGCCTCGAGGGTCGGATTGGGTTATGTGCTTATGCAGAATGGTAAGGTGATAGTGTACACATCAAGATAATTGAAGGTGCATGAACAAAACTATCCCACTCACGACCTTGAATTGGCAGCGGTGGTGTTTGCCCTGAAAAATTTGGAGGCATTATTTGTACGGGGTCCATGCCGATGTATTCACCGATCATAAAAGTTTGCAATAAGTTTTCACCCAGAGAGACCTTAATCTCAGGCAAAGGAGGTGGTTGGACTCTAAAGGATTACGACATGAGTGTGTTGTATCATTCGAGCAAGGCCAATGTCGTAGCCGACGCTCTTAGCAAGTTGTCCATGGGGAGTGTGGCGCATGTTGAAAAAGAGGAAAAAGAGTTGGCAAGGGATAAAAAATTCACCAGTTGGCTAGGTTGGGTGTCAGGTTGACTGGTTCTAGCATGGGTAGTGTTCATGTTCAGAATGGGTCAGAATCTTCTGAGGTGAATGAAGTGAAAGCTAAACTAGATCTAGATCCATCATTATGTGAGTTGAAGAAGTTGGTTGCTACAAAAGAGATAGAGGCTTTCTCCCAAGGGGGAGATGGTGTACTCCGGTACCAAAACAGGCTTTGTGTTCCCGGCGTGGATGACCTTAGGAAGGTGATTATAAGTGAGGCCTACAACTCTCACTACTTTATTCACCCGGGGTCTACTAAGATGTACCGGTATCTGAGAGATGTTTATTGGTGGCATGGTATGAAGGGGGATCTTGCCAAGTTCTTGTCTGAATGCCCGAGTTGTCAGCAGGTGAAGGTAGAACATCAAAGGTCCAGTGGTTTGGCCCAAGACATTGAAATTCCCACATGGAAGTGGGAGGATGTGAATATGGACTTTGTGGTTGGGTTGCCTCGGACCCAGAGGCAATTCGACTCCATTTGGGTTGTTGTGGATCGGATGACGAAATCGGCTCACTTTCTACCAATCAAGACTACCTATAGTGCCGAGGATTATGCAAGGTTGTATATTCAAGAGTTGGTGAGGTCTCATGGCGTACCTAGATCTATCATATCAGATCGTGGTACTCAATTCACTTCCCACTTTTGGAAGTCTTTTATGAAGGGCCTTGGGAGCAAATTAAGTTGAGTTCCGCTTTTCATCCTCAAACCGATGGCCAAGCGGAGCGGACTATTCAAACTTTGGAGGACATGTTGAGAGCATGTGTGTTGGAGGACATGTGGAGAGCATCTATTAGTGCACCTACGCCTAGAGGCAGGTATGATCAAAGGTCTCAGAATGTTGGAACCCACGGATCTCAGTCACAAGCTAGTATGGCCTAAGGTTCACAGGGTAAACCACTATGTCGTAAGTGTGGCAAAATGCACTTGGAGAGATATCCTGAAGGGAATGATGTATGCACTTGGAGAAAGTCTTTTTATGTAATTATAAATGTCTTTAGTTTTGTAGCTCTTCATCTTAGAAAGCCCTTTTATTTCTAATTTTGTCCATGTCTTTCTCATGAAATCATAACACTAGCATAAAGCACTTGACTTGAAGTTCAGGACAATTACAATCTCCCCATCAGCGTTGTGCATGATAAATGACTTTGGGTTGTATGTCCTTCTACATTGAAGGAAAAAATGATATAACTCTCTGTCTTCTTCTTTTTGAGTTTTTTTTTTGAAACTCACAAGTGGACATATCCATACTGGCATAATTCATAATAAATGACAATAAGTTGACTCTTCACTTCTGTCAACTCGTAATATATCCAGTGATACGCCCAAAATGGAATACCTTTGAAAATTTCAGTTTTAACATCAAAGGCATCTATATCACGTCTATGTTTTTTGTGGTAAAGAAACTTATAGATAGCTCCATTGATATAAACACACACGCTTCGGAATATAAGGAGGGTAACTTTTAGTCTCTTTCCATGACTTCTCTATGCCTAAAGTAAAAATTCAGTGTTTTGGCTTGTTAATAAGATTTGTTGTCAAAAGAACTTTATACTTGTTTTCTATCATTTTCGCTTCCGCTGATGAGTTGTCTTTGGATATGATTATGAATATGTTGAGGCAGTATGAAAATCAATCTAGGCAGAAAATTAACAAGAATAAGAGTTTTTTTCTATATATATCACAAGACTGATAGTATAAACAGATTAAGGAGATCATTGGATTTAACAAAGGAAAATTTCGGTTTACCCATTTGGGATGTCCTATTGGCCATTCAAGGAAGAGGAAATCTCGTTACTCAAATCATATCAGCAAGGTAAAAAAAGCAAGCTTCAAGCCTGGAAAGGAAAAATTTTATCATATGGAGGTTAAGTTGTTCTAATTAATAATGTGTTACAAAGTCTTCCTATTTATTTACTCTCAGCTATTAGTCCTCTTAAATTGGTGGTAAAGTTGTTCTAATAAATAATGTGTTACAAAGTCTTCCTATATATTTACTTTTAGCTATTAATCCTCCTAAATGTGTTATTCATGATCTTCACAAGTTGTTTGTGAGATTCTTTTGGAGTAATAATGAAGGGAATAGGCATAAGTATTGGGTCTCCTGGAACAAGATGTGCTTTTCGAAGAAAGAAGGTGGCCTTGGTTTTCGATCATTGTTTGATGTATCTAAAGCATTATTTGCTAAAATATGGTGGAATTTTAGGACTACTAAATCTATGTGGACTAATTTTATGTGGAATAATACTACAAGAGGTTTAAACCTCAAGTAGTAGAATGGAAAGGTAGTTTACAGTTGTGGAAATACATGCTTGAAGCTAGACACAAGATTGATCAGATGATACAGTGAGAACCCAAATGTGGTCATTCAAGTGTGTGGTATGATAATTGGTCACAAATAGGTGTGTTGCAATATCTCGTTCCTTCATCTAGTAACTTCGATGACTTTGTGGAAGAGATTAATGAACTTATGGAGAATGGCAATTGGAATACTGGAAAGTTGCAACAATTATTTTCTCAAGAGATTAAAGATCAGATTCTCAAGAATATTCATTATCTGTGTCACGCCCTAAGCCCCATTAAGGCGGACTGGCCCATCGCCGACAAGGCTCGGGAGAACCAACATATAACTATACACCTGCTATGAACATTTAAGAGGTTTCCATACTCAATATGCTGTCAAAAGAAAGTAAACTGTACTAACAAACCAAAAGTAAATGCATAAGACTAGGCCGTTGGAGCCACGATGTCTATAATACACTATTTGACCACACTTTAATTTACATTGTCTACAAAGCCTCTAGGTAAGGAACAATATCCATATGGGTAGGGACAGGCCCCGCCTCATGACCAACTATACAATACAAAATACAAGCTCTAGACACACAAGCTCCGAAGCAACCTGGAGCTCAATAACAACAACTGAAATTCCTGTACTCTTATTGGGGAGATCTAGTAGCTCCTGTACCTGCAGCATGAAATGCAGGTCCCCTGTAAGGGACGTCAGTACGAGATAATGTACTGAATATGTAAGGCAGGAAATACTGTATATGAAATAAGAACTCAGATGAAATCAGATGCTAGTGTGTAAGGATGAAAAGACCACCTTTAGTCATACTGTGGAATCATATACTTTATGTCTTTTTTTATTACTGTATCTTTCTTTACTGTATAATCTGTGCACAATATATCATGTAAATGACCAGCTGATCAGTGGTAAATCAGTAATGGGATCGACCCTGGCTAGGTGATTCCTTCACCCCTCGGGTTACCACCTGTAAATGAGATCGACCCTGGCTAGGTGATTCTTCCACCCCTCGGGTTACCACCCATTTATAAGAAACTGTAAGTTATCTTTTATTTACTTTGAGATGGTTCTTTTGGTGGTCATAACCTTTAGAACTGTAGGAATATAGACATGCGACATATAATCAACCATACAAGATAATACCACAATGAAAAGAGAGATACACAACTAATGAATCGTATCGAAGATTAAACAACACATGGACTTTGTTTAGTAACAAGGAACTCATGTATATTTGGTATCCAAGTACATATGCATGTTTGACAATGGCTGTGTATGGGTACATGTGAACATGGTAAAGAGTGGAGACACAATTATTAGTGATGCTGGAATTTGTATGTGCCTTTATGTGCTAAGGAAGATTATAGATCTCATGCCAAGTAATAGGAAATCAAGTTGCCTTACATACCTCGCTGTACTATGTCGTTATTACCTCGGAGTAGTATCCTTTTCCTCCAAACACTTATCTACAATATATTAGGTGATAAAACTAGTGTTAGAAACTAATAAGCACATCTTAATAATCCAATTTCACCAAAAAATAATATCAGGGCAGCAAGCTCGGAATCAGCAACCAAAGAGTATTCTTTCAACATTTCCGCTCCTAACCGTATTTTCTAATACACATTCCCATATACATGTCATATCCATCTATTTTTAGTCCCATAACAGCATTACAACAACTCATACAGTACAGCATACAACAACTCTACACAACACGCAAGTAGACAACGCAACATTGCGTCCTTCCGCTACATTTCGACGTAAACCATTCCAAATCCGTTTCAACCTCAACCAAACTGTCCTCAACATATTTACACACAATTACAGTCCTAAAACAGTCCAAAAACAGTCTCTAAGTAGATGGAAAACATGAGACAACAATTCCAAAAACAGTCCACGAATTCTTACTAATGAGCGGAATTAAGATATCATTCAAGAACTTCTTTTTGCGGAAGATAAGAGTGGTTCAGCAACCTCCTTACATCATTACAGA
The DNA here is from genome assembly GCA_029948455.1 of Solanum rostratum. Taxonomy (NCBI): domain Eukaryota; kingdom Viridiplantae; phylum Streptophyta; class Magnoliopsida; order Solanales; family Solanaceae; genus Solanum; species Solanum rostratum. The sequence continues at coordinate 25,420,216 of CM057045.1, forward strand.
CCCAAGACTTGTTAAAAACATACATATTAATTCATAACTCAGCCAACCAACAAGATAAAAGTCTCTTATTTAACAAGAAAAGTGAACCACAATATTTGGAACACATGCTGTCCCAAAATTCCTGCACAATACAACCAACATACTCTTCATGTTTTTCATGGAAAAATTACACCAAACCATGGGTATTTTTACTTACCTTAACCCTCAAGGATTAGGTTCTCTTCAAGAACCCTAGAGGTGTGTCTTGGCTTCTTTAGAAAATGAGGAGAGAGCAAGAAGAAACTTAGAGAGAAATCTGAAATTTTGGCTTGAGAAAATGACTAAAAGTTGCTGCTTGTTGCTCCCTTTTATAAGCCACTTTTGGCCGACTTTATTTTGGGTTTTCAACCTTATTTTATTAAGGTTATGGGGCAGCAGCTTGGCCTTTTCATTTGGGCCTTATTGGGCTTCAAATGGGATGGGCTTTGTTGCAAACATTTCTCCCTTAAGCCCACCTAGTTTGGGCCCTAGTTTTTAATTGGGTTGTGATTGTAATTTGTCCCTTTTCCTATTCATCTTGGGCTGAAAATGTTGTCCTTTTATGATGCTAAACCATGGGCCCAAATGACATCCTTAACTTGGGATTTATTCTTTATCGGACTTGAACAAATTCGGTGTTGGGCCTTGTCTCCGTTTACCGAGCCTATTTAAGCTAAGCACGTAGGTGACTCACCTACTAGTTTCCTAAGTCCCACAAGCACCTCAATTATTTTACTTCATTTAAGGTCACATTCTCCTTAACTTGACTTAAAAATTATTTACACTAGGTTATCTTAAACGTTAGACGTACATATAGACGTTTAATCTAAAATTCACGCACTTTTAAAATGTGTGCGGATTTGACCCTTCCATATCATGTTTCATCTACGTTGGACTAGTACATGTAAGATTTTGGGTGTTACAATCTGGAGATTACTGAAGAATGGGATAAGCTTTAGTGGATGCTCTCTTGCTCTCAAAAATTTACTGTAAGTACTGCTTGAGAGGAGGTGAGGCAAAAGGAGGATAGTTTTAATTTGTTTTCATATATTTGGATTAAAGGACTACCTTTCAAGGTATCTTTCTCTCTCTGGAGATTACTAAAACAAAGAGTGCCAATTGAAGAAATACTTGTCAAAATAAAAGTGTTGGAGGAAGCACTGTGTTACGGTTGCACTAATCCTCAGCCAGAAATCATTGATCATATTTTTTTTCTGATCATCCTTTGATAAAACGTTTTGGAAGATATGTGCAGATGCGGTGGGGTTTCCGGTGGCAGGAACTCAATTAAAGGTAGTTATTCATAGATGGTGGAATATGAATGCCTCTCCAAAGTTGAAGCTAATTTTGCACACTATGCCTGCTCTCATTATTTGGCAGTTGTGAAAAAGAAGAATTGCATATAAATATGGAGAGAGGATGTCTTTTTACAAGACTATAACAGAGATTAATTAGGCACATATATCTCATGACTAGATGTAGGTACCTTTGGATGTCTATGATCCCTATATATTGGCCTGATCTGGGATCAGCAAAATCATTAAATTAGCAATATAAGTAAATAAATTATTTACTAAATAATTAACCCAATTAGTCCACTAAAATTAGCAAAATAATTAACTAAAAATAAGAATTTACTAATTGAAAGCAAATAATAAATATTAATAATTAAATTGAAAGTCGAGAATTTGTGAGATTGTGAGAATTTGAGAAAGTTGAGTGGAATTGTGAGAAAAACATGTGAAAGGGCGTGCGGGTATTTATAGATGCAATTTTGGGGTAAATGGGAAAAAAATTAATTTTAGAATTAGAAAAAATTAATTATTTAAAACTAGCCGCTGAAATGGCTAGTTTGACTTTCTGAAAAAAGCCCTTTGTGCAACTGAGTCGTTGGACTGGCCACGACCCCAATGGCCAATTGACTACTTATTTTTAAAAAAATTAATATTTACGGGTATACCGGACTATACCGGACTATACCGGACCAGAACCGGTAAAACGGAACTAGTAAAAAAAAACTCCCTTCCTGATACCCCTACTGGAGCTCCCCTTGGCCAAAAATACCAGCACTGTACCAGACCGGCATGGAACCGGTATGAATCGGCACCGGGACTGGTAAGTGTTATTTCTGCTGCCAGTGTAACACCTAGTAAAATTACAAAAATACCCCTAGAGGAGAGGTGTGCGCAAAATGTGTCTTCCAATGCTCAGATTGAAAATTCGAGAACGGATTCGTGATCAGCATGAAAAATCAAGTGGGAGAAGGGTCTTGGTCGATTTTTAGAGCGACCGAGTCAAAAGATAAATTTTCGTTCTAAAAATGAAAAAACAGTGTGAGTTCGCGACAAAGCCGCGTCGCGGACCTATGCGGAGATACACTTATGTTTTCCTGTGATATTTCTATGGATTTGAATTTTTTCGAAATGCGCTGTCCGCGACAGCTCCGCATCACGGGCTGTGTTATTTCAAGTGGGAAAACTTTCTTTAAAATTATGAGGGGCATTTTAGTCCATTCCTAATACCTTCTAAACTTCCTATATGACGAATATATGTCATTTTCTTAGAGAAAGGGTTCCAAAAACCCATTCAAAATCCTCTTCCTAGCAAAATCACTAATGTTGGGGCTTGAGGAGAGTTGAAGTTAAAGAATTCAAGAGGAGATTGTTCAAAAAATTGTTGTTAGCAATCTTCGCAGGTATGTAAGACTAACTTAAAGCATGGGATTGTTCTCCCATGTGTCCTTTGGAGTAAATTGAGTCATTTATTGAAGATGATGAGTTTGATATGAATATTTTTAGTATTATACTGAGTTTTACTTAATTCATACATTTTACATGAATTGATGATCATCATAAACTTGATTTATTGCATAATTCAATTTCATAAGTGTTTTTTCACAAAACCCTATGATTATTTAATTAAAGAGTGCAAGAATGAACATAGGGAATGAGTTTAGAGCCTTAATGAGGATGATGTTTGTCATGTTGTGATTGTGTTTCACATTTGATGAGAGTCTTGATGATGATGTTGATGAGAAAGATGTTTCATGATGTCTTAAAATTTGAAACTAAATTCTAAAAAGAGTGTTTCGAGTCCATGATGTCGATGTTGATGTTGATGAAATGAGTTGATGTTGATATTGAGGTACTATGTCCCTATGGGACTGATGATGATGTATTATGTCCCTATGGGACTGATGATGATGATGTTTTATGAGTATGTCGAGTTCAGGGAGGAGTATTAAGCACCGAAATGGGTGAGAGTGAGTCCCACTTGAACCCATTAACTACGTGGCCCGCGTAGGAAGAGAGGATTGAACCGCAATGCGGATGGCTCCTTTCTTGTCCCAATAGAGGACTGAGGTTTTTTTCTTATGGATCTACTGAGGTTGATATCCTTTATCCTGGGCAGGGTACTGGATGGATGTGGCAACGACATTGCTTCGTTGTATCATCACTAGCTCATAGGTGATGGTTGTCGGTTAAAGAAACTCCCAATGAGGTCTTACTTTGATAGTACTCTGATGTTGATGTTGATGTTGATGTGATGGTATGAGTCGGGTTTCCTTGAGTTGTGTTGAGTCGAGTTTCCTTGAGTTGAGTTGAGACGAGTTTCCTTGAGTTGAGTTGAGTCGAGGTTCCTTGAGATGAGTCTCATGTATTGATGATGTGGAGATGAGATGTTGATGAGCCATTTGTTTACTCTAATTTCTTGCCTTGGATAGACATTTGATATTCTGATGGAGTATGATGTTGTGTTGATGTCATCCCTATACTATTGTACTTGTACTTTGACATTCAACTATTTTACATACCAGTACATTCCATGTACTAACGCCACTCGGCGTTTGCATCATTTCATGATGCAGATACAGGAGTTAGAGGGCTTCAACAGATGCATCATTGAGGTAAGATATTTCAAGTTCAATCATTGGTGAGTCTCCTTGTTATCCAGAGGAGATCCTTTTATTGTTGTTTCCTTTGTTTATTGAGTTGGGTAGCCATGGCTTTTCATGATACCATCTTAGACAGTTGAGTCAAGTTAGAGGCTTCATAGACATGAGTTGAGGTTCGATAATGAGGTTTTTCTCTTATGAATTGAGTAGCATTTACACTTGCTTATTCTGATGTTGAGACTAATGTAAGCCATTGGCCCTTCTTATTGAGGTAGCTCACTGCACTACTTCCACTATTCCGCTATACTAATTTTGAGTGACTGTCCTGAGAATGAGTGGTTCGCTTGGGGACTAGCAATTGTCTTTGGGTGCCGGCCATGCCTAGGGTACCCTCTCGGGGCGTGACAGCAACCTTAGTTATAGGTCTAAATCTTTTGCTATATTATTTTTTCCTAGAATCTAAGATCTAGGAATTAGTTATGAAATTGATTAACTTACCTTTAACGATGGAATTGGTGGAAAACTAAAGAGAAATAGCCCTTGGTCATTTTTGGTTTGCCAACGACGAAGTGGGAGAAAAAAGAATAAATTCGGGACTTTTCTAACTTAAAACATGTGATTGTCCTGCCATGGCAGCCACTTACCTTTGCATGGAGGCGCGACCACATTGGGAATAGTCCCATCATAGAGGGATGTACGGAGATAAAAACTCAGTAACTCATGTTCCAACCTCATATTTATGACACACTCTCAAATCATGTCATAAATACCATTTGCACAAAGATCAATATAGGTAAGTCTACTCGCGCGAATTCAATTTAATAAAAACGTGCATGATCTTTATCGACTTGACTGACATCTTGATTAATCAAACATACAATTTAATCTTCAATCCATTACAGAATTTCCCAGACCTCATCTAACTCAAATTTCATCCAAGTTTGACCAAGGATAAAAATTCTTAAGTCACTACTCAAAAGTTATTAACCTCAAATTCCTTCACCATTGCCCTATCCATAATGATGCGTTTTGTTTATTAATGTTCCACTTGCGTTAATGTGGCTTGTTTGGATAGATATAAGAGGGATTTGAAGGAGAAGAGTCGAGTTTATCTTAATTGAGCAGTAGTCTATATTTCTTGTTTTCTTTTGGTGCACACGAAATGTTCATTGTTGTATTGATGATTGGGTGAAGTTTTAGATAACTAAATTGTTTTGTAGATTCTTTATCTTTGGATTTATTCCTTGTATACAATTACTTGAGATTATGTTTGTGATTGAGACACTAATACTTAATAGAAAAAGTAAAGAGTGTATCCATGGCATACATGACGGATGGGTGTTTTCCCTAAAAATTATGAGTGTGTTAATTGTGGAGAGGGGGGAGGGCATAGAACACCTTGTTTTTAATATTGGCCTAGAACACTTCTCTTTTTTCTCTCCTACCTTCCATAGATAACACCTCACCTCCTTCACCATATTTGCACCCGTTTGATATACATTAATTCACAAAAGATACCCACAAACACCATTAAAATTCCACCAGCTACCACCTTAATCATTGGGTCATTTCAAAGGAGAAAATGATAAAAAGTTGAAGGTTGTGCCAGAAAAAATTTTCTAATTTAAACTTTTTCTCCCTGAAAAATATTTTGGCCAAAACTTAGTTGTTGTCCCAATCTTTCAAACAAATATTGCTTGTGTATTTCAATAGATGCTAAAACTTACTAAATAAAAATGAATAAGAAAGAACTAAGGAGGTTTGGTTATTGCTATTTTTTTTAAATTTTGAAATAGAATATTGAATAAATAATTATCCCAAACAACAAGCTTAAGGCAAATGGATGTTGTCTTCAATAATCAATATAATGTTAGTGTCTCTGCACTTTATGTATGAACAATAAAAGAAAGGGGGGAGGAGCAATCGTGGGGGGAAGAAGGGGGGGGGGAGGATTTTTGACAAAGGGGTAGGGATTTGGGAGAAGAGGATGAAGAGAAAAACAAAGGATTTTGATAAAGAAAATGGGAAAAGGGGGTTGAATCAAGGGATAGATGAGGGGTTATATGTCCTTCTCTTTTTTGTATTATCTATATGCCCACAAATGACATATATTGGCATACATGGTGCTAATAATCTGCTATCATGTTCTAATACAACAAAAATTTGGACTTAAGAATAAAGCTTAAGAAGATTAAACTGAAAGCATGGGACTTTGATAGAAGTTTGTTGCATATTAGATTGAGGAATTAATAACTAATTAAGGAAAAAATATATTCCAAGTAATTACCAAAATTATATTATTTTATGTAATAATGTAATAACTAGCACATTTAACACTCTAGCATTTCATTTGATAAAAGTTAGCTCAAGTGAAAAGCACTCTTTACATCAGACTTTGAGGTTGGTTGATCAAGTCAACAATGGAACACGGTGGAGAGAGGGCAAGTATTGACTCCTAGGGAGAGGGATTGATAGATATAATTTTTCATACAAAAAGTATTTTAAAAGATTTTGAACATTCAGATTAAGTTGATCTACTCAAATATAAAACAACAAATGGAGGACCACTCAAATTAATTGAAGCCACATTATAATCATAACACTTAAAAATAAGACCAAACAACAAATAGCACTAATAAAGAAAACTAGGTAAAATTGAGAAAATAGATGTTCCATCTCCTTTGTAACCATACCTGAACTTCAAAATATTTGTTGGTTATTATCTTTGGCTCAAAGAAAAGTGGTGATAGGGTGATGCATAATAAGGTGCTTCAAGAACTCACATATTGAAGGAGTATTTATCCCACCATCATTTTCTTCTTCGTCATTGTCATTATTATTGTCATCGTCACTTGTCAACTCCTTACCTGTTAAATCAACCGGAGGCAGTAACTCTCCTTTATCAAAACAAGGCTTTCCTCGTACCATTCATAATAATAAAAGTACATAATGCTAGAAATATCAATGATTTCCTGTGTTTGTCTCAAGATTATACACAACTAGCATCCCATTATGTTTGTCAACACTGTTTTACTACAATTAGTAATACCCACTACCATGCCCAAATGCCCCTGGACAAGTGCAATATTATATTCTTTGCTCCATAAATTTGTGTCCCCATACTTTTTCATTACCCAAATGGAGCATCTATTGCTCCAAATATGTGTATCGTACTGATACACAACAAGCAATTCTCCATAATGTGCAATACTCAAATTCGTAGGTGGTGCATTAACCAAGATTTCCTGGTAATGATAATTCCTGAAAAATATGCTCATTGAGATCAAACTTCATAATCTAGTTCTCCACCCTTCTATCCCCATTTCTCTTGTATGTGGTCCAGTGGACTTAGTCACAAACTACAATGTGTCCAAAAGTGCTCTACAAGACCTAAATTTAGAATAACACCATCAAAATCCTTCCAGATTCCTAAACTAAGTGCATATATCAAAACCCTAGGTGGAAGAAAGTATTGACAATCACCATGAGCATAATCCATACTCACAACCTTGTAATATCTTGTTTGAAAAGCAAAGCCAAACCCAAAGAAAAACATGTGTCCCTAAGTTGTTACAGCAAAGAGGAGCCATTGGGAGGGCGAGACATCTGTTTATTGTAGGATTCCAAAGTAACATATGACTTTTATAGTCAAATAAATCATCTGACACACAAAGAACACCATTGCATATACCAATGATCATACAATAGAAATAATCTGCTCTCTATCGTCAAAGGAGATCTTAATGGTATTTCTCTTCTATCAACATCTAATGTGGAAGTATCCATAAGAAATAGGTCGTCATATAAAATCTAATGTGGAACTCATGGTGTCATAATTTTCATAGCTTTTAATCTCATAAAATAGGTCATCATATAAAATCCTTGAAATCAACTCATGCAATTTCATGCAATAGATGAAGTTTCTTAACATAATTCATGCTTAATAGAAGTAATAGGAAGTATCCATAAGAAATTACTATTGAAACTTGAAGGGATTTGTAAATTAGGTTTTTTAGACTCCATGTGTGGAAGAACCCATGGATGAAAGAAATTCACATACCTTTGTACGTTGAATCTTTAATGAAGAGGACTTGGAAAAGCTTGAGAAATCATGTGGAAGCTTTTTCTTCAATAAAGGAAGCTTGATCCCCAAGTAATTGGAAGAACTTGATGGAGGATTTTTATTTAGGATTTTGGAAGGATTTGAGAGTGTTTAGATAGAGATTTAAGGTTAAAAATAGGATAATTTTCTATTATTTACGTCTATAAACATGTTGGGTTAAGCCTCAACTGTCCTCACTTAATTCCAAAGAAGTTCGAAAAAATTTACACATCGCAGGAGCACAGGCACGTCGCGCCCCTGGCCCCTACCATGTAATTTTTTGCGAACTTCAATTGTCCCCGATTTGGCCTAGAAATGGATTTAGGACACTTTTGTACTATGGGGGAACAAGTGGAGGACGCGTACCTGTTGCACACTGTTCTGGTTTGTGCAATTTCATGCAAAAACTTATTTTTCGATACGGGTGACCTAAAAAATCGAAGGTGACCCTTTCTTACACAATTTTGCCTCCTGAAAATAAATGAAGTTGGATTTGCGAAGTAACGCATGAATTTTAAGATATTCAATAAATACATCATAGGGACTTTTCGAGTTGCATTGGAAGGTGTTATACATATATACCTCTGCCAGCTAACAAATAATGTATATTTTGCCTTTTCAATAACAGATTTTAAAATTAAATTCTTAAAACTATTTGTTTGATTCCAATATGTCAGATGGATTCAAAAAGAAGATTACAAAAATGACTAGTTTTTTAGAGATCTATGGTGTTAGTTTAGGTATTTAGAGATAGGTGATAATGATGTAGTGCACGAATTACTAAGAGAACCTAAAGACTGTATCGCTATATCACTTCATGCTTTTACTTGTGTTTCTGATTATCAAACTATTAGAGTCATAGGGTATCATAAGAAAAGGCCCTTGCAAGTGTTAATTGACACTGGGAATACACATAAAGTTCATTGATCAATCTATAACTATAAATTTGGGTTGTCTAAGTTGATCCTACAGTTGAATAATCTATAAGTGTTATAGATTATAGAAAAAATTACAGACTGTTATTGTGTGTAAAAATCTACAGTGGTTACTACAAGGAACATGTGGCGAGAGGACAAGTATTGACTCCTAGGGAGAGGGATTAGGTATTGATAGATATAACTTTTCATATAAAAAGTACTTTAAGAGATTCTGAACATTCATATTTATTTGATTTAGGCAAATATAGAAACACAAATGGAGCATCATTCAAATTGATTAAAGTCGCATTAATAATAAAAACATTTTAAATAAGACCAAAAAACAAATAACTATGATAAAAAACTAGGTAATACTGAGAAAATAAATGTTCCATCTCCCCTATAAGTATGTCTAAAATTCACAATATTTTTTTGTTATTACTTTTTGCTCAAAGAAAAGTTGTGACACATTGAAGAATAACAAGGTGCATCAAGAATTCACGAATTGAAGGAGTATTTATCCCACCATCACTTTCTTCTTCGTCATTGACATCATCATCGTCATCATCGTCTTCGTCATCATTTCTCGACTCCTTATATGATAAATCCACTGGAGGTAGGAACTCTCATTTATCTAGCAAAAAAGGCTTTCCTCGTAACATTAATAATAATAAGAGTATTTAGTGCTAGAAATATCGATGCTTTCCTGTGTTTGTGTCTCAAGATTATGCACACTAGCATCCCCAATATGTTTATCAACACTATTTTATTAAAATCAGTAATACCCACTACCATGCCTAAATGCCCCTGGCCAAGTGCAACATTATATTCTTTGCTCCATGAATCTATTTATCCATACCTTTTCATTATCCAAATTGAGCAACTACTACTCCAATACGTGTATCATATTGATACACAACAAGCAATTCCCCATTATGTGCAATATTCAAATTCGTATGTGGTTCATTAACCAAAATTTCTGGTAATGATAATTCCTCAAAAATATCCTCATTGAGACAAAACGTCATAGTCAAGTTCTCGACCCTTCTTCGCCATTTCTCTTGTATGTGATCCAGTGGACTTTACCACAAACTACAACTAGTGTCCTGAAGTGCTCTACAACACCAATATTTGGAATAACACCATCAAAATCTTTCCAGATTCCTAAACTAAGTCCATATATCGAAACCCTAGGTGGAAGAAAGTATTGACCATCAACATAAGCATAAGTCATACTCATAACCTTGTAATCTCTTGTTTTAACAGTAAAGCCAAACCCAAAGACAAACATATGTGTCCCTAAGTTGTTACAGTAAAGATGAGTCATTTGGAGGGTGAGGCATCTGTTTATTATAGGGTTCCAAAGTAACACATGACTTTTATAGACAAATAAATCATCTAACACATAAATAACACCATTACATATACCCATTATCCAACAATAGAAACAATATGGCATTCTACTATCAAAAGGGGATCTTAATGGTATTTCTCTTCTATCAACATATAATACATCTGTGAGTAAAATTCTTTCCTTCTTCAGAGTTGTACTAAAATACCTCTTGATTACATGTGTATAGGGTTTTTGGAGCACCGATAGTTCTGTATGTTGCCATATAAAGTTGGAGCTTGAAATTGTTCAATTCCAAAATTTTGATAAACACCTTAATTGGAGGAGAGATTTGGGTGGGATCCTTGAGAAAATTTGGACCATTTCTGATGGGATATATTCGGACATTCTTCTTGGGTATGAAGTTAAAGGCTTTTCGATTTTTACTTACTTTCTATTGTTTAAGCGAAAGGTAGGGTGGGGGCAGGGAAGCTTTAGAAAGAGAGATTTTTGTTGGGTGTGGGCGAGTTTTTGAAGTATCGACAGCGAGAGAGAGCTTCCAAAGCAAGTTGTGATGATAAACAATCAGAGAAAAGCATCATTGATATGGGTTAAATAAAGAAAAGACTAAATTGTGTACCAAAATCAACAAATATTTTCTAATCTTGAGAGGTAAATTATTTAACAACTTGCCTATGATCTCTCCTCATATTTAGGAAACAAAATCATTGAAAAATGATTTGAGCTTAAAATCAAAATATTAGGAAAAAAGGAAAAATATAACCCCTCAACCTCACAATTTCGAGACAATATATCCTTCATTGAAAAAAGTGGTACATATAAACCCTCGCCATCGAACAAATGATGTATATTTTGTGTTTTCAATAGCAAATCTTTAAAATAAAATCTTAAATTGTTTGTTTGATTCTAAAATGTCAATTTTAGCTATCATTCTTATTTATACTCTGATCTTAGCTCCTCCTTCTTGACTTAAAATTATTTGTTTGATTCAAAAACTTGTCTATTTTTTAGAAGAACATCGTGGAAGTGTTGAAAATTGCTTTTGGCATATCGATTGAGGTAAAATTTACTATTTTGTTGTATATAATATTGAAAAATACAAATAACTTAGAACTGAGATATCTTTGTTGTTTCTTATCGGAATTAGTAAAATTTGGATCTAAACTTTACTACTTTTTGACCTTTACGTCGTAGTATGTTTGGATTCTATTAATTTGGTCATATTTTTTAGAAATCTAACGAGGAAATTGTTGTACATATAAGTCTTTTTCCAAATAAGAAATGTCATTTGTTTTTTGGGTTGTTTCTGATTGTTCTGAGCCTCGTTTTGAGCTCAATTTTTGGCTACAGAGTCGGAGTGACGTAGAGATCATTTCATGGGGGTTGGTTTCGAGCATGGAGACCATTTTAGTTGTAATTGACATATCTTTCCCCGTTTCTTGAGATATTACAACCGAAACAGCCATAGTGATATTGTGATTCATATTTTGATAATTGAGCAACATTTGAAAGCGATTAGAAAGGGTAAAGCTCACGTGGATTGATTTGGAGCATGTGGATTCGCCTTTAAGGTTGGATAGGCTTTCCTCACCTCTAGACTGAGCTGAAAGATATGTCATTAGGAGCCTGATGTTTGCCTGAAGTTCTGAAGAAGATATGTATATATGTCATTGAGGCTGGGATTATCGTTAGACTCTGTGATATCTATATTTGTTAAGTTAGTTGATGTTTAATGTAGTGTGGGTTGTTAAAGCCTCTGGTAAGGATTGTGAAGGCGAGGCAGACCGCGACTGAGGTAAGTTAAGTATTGGTGCTACCTATATACATGTGTTTGACTGTTTAACTGCTAAATTGACCTATTGGGCTTCCTGACACTAATAAATACATTATACCTGGTATATATGATTCTGGTTACTTGTTACTTATGCTATGATTATGTCCTATGAAAGGCTAACGGCCAACCTATGCCCGTGATTATACATATGTCTACTTAGATACTTGTTTACTTGTGGGGGAGGTCTGATGTTAGGGTTATGTAGTATTTGAGAGGTTGGTTGCTAGTTATACTCTTGGCTATATATTATGACTCTGTTACTGTGATTTTATTGTGCATTTCTATTGGTGTACCATATTCTTGATTCTTTGATGACTGAGTGGTGTTTCTGACGGTGAGATATATGTTATTCCTTGAAGATCCACTAAGCTATCTACGATTGTCTGGGAGGTGGTTGTACTTAACAGTTGGATTGTCTGTGGTCATTCTGATACTTGTAGTTATCTTAGGCTGGGATGAACTTGTCGATGACTAGGCATAGTCTTATGCCACCCCTGGTGATACATATGTCTATATGGTTCTCTATATGCTAGTTTGTTGTTGAAAATCCTTCAGTAAAGGCTTGTACCTATTAGGTGACATGGTGATGATTGTGTAGACACTGTGGTGGTTAAACTAATCATAGCAGCTTACTATAGGGTGATCTAAGGCTGTGATGGGTCTGTTAGAGGTTGAATACGATCTTATATTACTTCTAGTAATGTGTACCCAGTTGCCTACTTGTATACTTGCTTGGGTTGTCTAGCACTGGGATATATGCTATGTATAGGTGACTTTCAGATTCTGCGTAGGTTATTGTTGGTTTATCTTGTGTATTACTAGTTATTGTTGTGATTAGTTATTCTAGACAGGTATCGTAGGTTGTGTTAGCTTACCTGTAGGTGGAATCTTGTAGGCATCATCATGACCTACAAGGTCGGGTCGTGACAAGTTGTGATGCTTTTAGTCCTGCATCCTTATTACATTATACCATGCTTTTCTGCTACCACCTACCTGACCCTAGAAAATGTACTCATCTCCATCCCAAATCTGCACATCTGTTACCCTAGAAAAGCTATATCAAACACCTTGAAATTTTCTACTCTAAGTCCTCTCCTTTCCTTTGAAAAACTGACATCACCAATTCATAAAATAATACTGTCCAACTCCTTCCAATGTGTCCCAAACTAAGTTGTGATAAATAAAGAACTTTTTAGTCACTTTTTTAAGACTTACAAGAGTGATATGAAATATGCAAGAAAGAGTGATTTTGGTCACTACTTCCTTATCCCCTTTCAACAAGTATCTCTTTTTCCATCCTACTATCTTCTTCTCACGGTCTAAAGCACCAGTTTCACACAACAAGATCTTTGCTAAAGGCACGTAATGGTATATCCAGATATGTACAAAAAGGGAGATATCAAAGTGGAAATATAAAATACAAAGAAGGAGAGGGAGAAGAAGGGGAAAGGGGAGGGGGCATAGAGAGAGTACAGAGAGGACAAAGAGAGCACGGATAGGTGAGACACTTTTTTTCTTTGCCAGCAATCCAACCAGTAGCTATGAACTGAAAATACCTAAACTAACACTATAGATCTCTAAACATGATAGTCATTTTTGTAATTCTTCTTTTGAAGCCATGTGGAATTTTGAAATCAAACAAACAATTTTAAGATTATATTTTTAAATTTTTGTATTGAAAAGGCAACATATACATCATTTGTTAGATGGTGGGTATATATGTGCCACTTTTTTAATGAAGGGTATATTTTCTCTAAAATACAAAGCTGAGGGGTATATTTTTCCTTTTCCCCTAATTTTTAATTGTTAAGCTCAAAATAATTTTCAATGATTTTGTTTCCTAAATGTGAGGATAGATTATAGGATGTTATTAAACAATTTACCTTTCTAGATTAGAAACTATTTGTTGATAATAGGCAAGTTATTAAACAATTTACTTTTCTAGATTTAAACTATTTGTTGTTTTGGGTACAAAATTTAGTTTTGTTTGCTTTTGAAGCTCTCCTCACTGTCAATACTTCAAAAACCTACCCACCCCTAAAAAAACACTCCCTTTCCGGAGCTCTCCCTGCCCCACCCTTCCTCTCCCTTAAATAATCAAAAGTCAGTAAAAATAGAAAAATCTTCAGTTTCACACCAAGAATGTCAGAATAAATCCCAATAGAAATAATGGTCCAAATTTTCTCAAGGCTCCCACCCAAATCTCTCCTCCAATTAAGGTGTTTATCAAAATGTTGGAACTCAATAATTTCAATCCCCAACTTCATATGGCAACATACAGAACAATTAGTGCTCTAAAAACCCTATACACATGTAATCAAGAGGTATTTTAGTACAACTCTGAAGAAGGAATGGATTTTACTCACAAATGTATTAGATGTTGATAGAAAATTAATACCAGTAAGATTCTCTTTTGATGGTAGAATGCCAGATTGTTTCTATTGTAGGATAACTGGTATATGTAATGGTGTTATTTATGTGTTAGATAATTTATTTGACTATAAAAGTCATGTGGTACTTTGGAATCCTACGATAAAAAGATGGCTCACCCACCCAATGACTCCTCTTTACTGTAATAATTTTGGGACTCATATGTTTGTCTTTGGGTTTGGCTTTGCTGATAAAACAAGATATTACAAGGTTCTAAGTATGGACTACGCTCGTGGTGATGGTCAATATTTTTTTCCACCTAGAGTTGAGATGTATACACTTAACTCAGGAATTTGGAAGGATTTTGATGGTGTTATTCCAAATATAGGTGTTACTGAACACTTCTGGACACAAGTTGTAGTTTGTGGGAAAGTTCACTGGACCGCATACAAGAGATATGAGGATAGAAGGATGGAGAATTTGATTATGATGTTTGATCTCAATGAGGATATTTTTCAGGAAGTATCATTACGCGAAATTTTCTTTAATGAACCATCGACAAATTTGAATATCGCAAAGGATGAGGAATTGCTTATTGTTTATCAGTATGATACGCGTATTTGGAGTAGTAGTTGCTCCATTTGGGTAATGAAAAGCTATGGAGACATAGATTCATGGAGCAAAGAATATAATGTTACACTTGGCCAGGGGCAATTGGGCGTGGTAGTGGGTATTACTGATTGTACTAAAATAGTGTTGACAAACATAATGAGGATGCTAGTTGTATATAATCTTGATACACAAATACAAGAAAGCATCGATATTTCTAGTACTATGTACTCTTATTATTAAGAAAGTTACGAGGAAAGCCTTGTTTTGCTAGATAAAGGAGAGTTACTGCCTCTAGTTGATTTATCATATGACGAGTCGACAAATGATGATGACGATGATGATGATGATAATGTTGACAACGACGATAATGGTGACAATGACGAAGAAGAAAATGATGACGGGATAAATAATCCTTCAATACGGAACTCTTGAAACACCTTGTTATGCATTAGCGTATCACAACTTTTCTTTGAGCCAGAAATAATAACGAACAAATATTATGAAGTTTAGGCATACTTATAGGGGAGATGGAACATCTACTATCTCAATTTTATCTAATTTCTTTATCATAGTTATCTGTTGTTTTGTCTTATTTTTAAGTGCTATGATTATTAATGCGTATTTAATCAATTTGGGTGATCCTCCATTTGTAGTTTTAAATTTGGCTAGATCAACTAAATCTGAATGTTTAGAATCTCTTAAAGTACGTTTTATATGAAAAATTATATCTATCAACCTCTAATCCCTCTCCCTAGGAGTCAATATTTATCCTCTCTCCACCATGTTCCTTTTGTGACTTGATTACCCAACCTCAAAGTTGTATGTGGAGAGTGTTTTTCACTTGAGCTAGCCTTTCTTGTCATATGAAATGCTTGAGAATTAAATGTGCTAATGAACGCATTTTTACATAGAATAATAAAAATTTTGTAATTACTTGAAATCTTTTTTTTCCTTTTTTCCCTTAATTAGTTATGAATTTCTCAATCAAATATGCGATAAACTTCCACCGAAATCCTTTGTTTTCGTCTATCGTTCAGATATGAGTAGATTATTAGCATCATTCGTCTATCGTTCAGATACTACACAAGTGTCACCATAAATCAAAATAAAAATAAAAGCAACTCCCAATCAGCTAAAAACAAATATATATTTTTTATACTATGATCAAATAATAAAATTAACAACATAAATTTTCATGTAAATAAATCAGTAGCCAACATATGTCAGTTATGGGCATATAGATAATACAAAGAAGAGAATGGCATATAGCTCTCCCCTACCCCTTGGTTCAACCCTCTTTTACCATCTTCTTTATCACAAACCTCTGCTGCTATCCTCGCCCTCCTCTCCGAAACCCCCACCCCTTAGTTCAACCCCTTTCTTCTCCCTCCCCAACCATTGTTGCACCTCCCCCCCTCCCCCTTTCTTCTATATTTCACAAAGAAAATGTAGAGACGCCGACAATATATTGATTATTGAAGAGAACTTTTACTTGTCTTAAGCTTGTCATTCAGATTAGTTATTTATTCAAGATTCTATTCCAAAATTTAAAAAGTAACAATGACCCAACCTTCTTAGTTCTTTCTTTTTCATTTTTTATCTAGTTATTTTCTTGGCATCTTGTCACGACCCAGTCCCGGTCATGATGGCCCCTGCTAGGTCCCACCTACAGGCAAGCCAATTCCCAACCCAAGGGTTTCTTTCCTATGTCTTTAGTCCAACCCAAATCGATACAACAATTACATATACGCCGAAACCTACCCAGAAACTAGAAGTCAACTGTACAGAGCTACAATAGACACAAGGACATATCGTATACATATATCAATAATCATAATAATATTCAAGACCAGGAGTGCACCTACAAATACCAAACTCTGTTGTACAAAGCCAATGTCTGGAAGCAAAAGACGACCATCAACAGGAAGGAGACCATGAAAAATTCAAAGCTACTGGTGCTCACCAGAAGTCTCCTAAGCGCTCCCAAAGTTCCCCAACTCGGCCAAAACGACGGACCGTGCCTGTACTTGGACCTGCACCATGAGAAGATGCAGAAGTAGGGGTAAGTAACAGAAAAGGCACCGAGTAGGCATCATTGGCCGATCGAGTGAAATAATTACCATACATGAAGCCCACATACAAAGTGAACTATATCACTGTAGATAAACGAACTCAGATCAAGGCATAAGTATGTCTAGAAACCTCCAACACACAACTAGACCAGTTGAAGTAAAGAGCAATGATACTGCTTATGATGCCTATGTATGTACATAATAGAGACATCAAACACACTTAACTAACCATGCTTCTGAGGTTTATTACACATCAACCATCTTTACCTTTAATAATATATACATCACATTAAACTATAGAATTGACCGTAAACTACTATAATCGATTAAGTGCTTTTATTTTCTAACATGCTATGACGACAAAATATGCAAAAGAAAAGGAAAATCTCTACACAAAACACAATATGCTTCTGACTTTTACAACAACAAAAAAAATTCAGAAACTTGGAAACTAATCATTAATCAATCCCTTCTCTTCATTTGCATTACATTAATAAAAAGGAAGCAATTTGGTATACAAAACATAGGCGAGATGCACAGGCGGAGACAAGAACACATACAAGGGGATTCAAATTAGAATATCACACCAACAATTTTACTTTGCGGCCTAAACCAATTAATGGACCCCCTTCGTCACTATACTAGAATCGTCCTTCATGTCACGGGGATTCAATAGCTTAAATATAACAAAACATGTTCAATTTTAACCTAATTGCACTATAATAGGGAATGAGGAATTGAACTTCCTAACACAACTAACTACGCCCCTGATGATATGGACGGATCCACAAGGGTGCAAGAGGAATATAGTTTAAAATTATTTTTTTTGCATATACAGTAATGTTGAATCCCGCATCTTCTTATGTTTACTGCTTCATTCGTAGTACCATGACAAGTGAGTACGATTTTTCAATATAAATGCATTAATCTTCATAACCTTGTAAGTGCTAAATCTTGTTATATAACTTTATGATTCATTAGATTCAAGGTCCAAACGGAAAATTTTCAAAAAAAAAAATTGTCAATTTGTTGTGCTACATGTCTGATAATTATCTACCTTCCATTTTTCAACTTTTCACCCTCAATACAAAAGCACATCATAAATTCCATCCACAAAAATTCGAAACATTTTCAAAGAGAGAGTGCTAATCAACATGTAAAAAAAGAGTTCAAAGGGATAAAACAATACGAAATTTCAGAAAACAAATTAAAAACCTAAAATGCGGCAGTTGAAACTCACCGCTGTCTCCAACTGCCAACCAGAAAACCCCGAAACACCTCGAACTATCCACACGAGTTTCCAGAAATTGGCAATCCTCTGCGAAAGTAGCACTCTGTTGGATGGTGATGTATCCACAATATTTCACGATGTAACCTATTCTAGAAGTTTTGACCAAAATAATACAAATATAAAGCAACCTCCAAAGAGTCAAATGTACCTCCTATTATTGGAAATAATTTAAATATACTCACAGTTTTTATCTAATATACTCTTCTAGTTATACTTTATGTTCAAATATACTCTTTCAATTATGATTTGTGCTAATGTATTCTTATTTTTAATGGACAAATGCATGACGAATTTAGAAACAATGTTTTTTCAAAAATATTAATAAACTCACCTAAAATCTACTCATCTAACTCAAATTCGATTTATCACTTTACAGACCCACGCCTAATTCAGTAATCGAGGAATGATAAAAAGCTATTTGATTTCTATCTTGGTGTGCCTGTAATAACTTGTTGTACTAAATTCATCTCAAACGTACATGCTCTAGAGTATATTCTTACATCCAGCATATAGTAGAAATTAATAAAATTTCCAAGCAACGGACAAATAAAATTTTAAATGTCCAGTATGTTTCCATTATTATTCATTCTAGTAGGTGTTTAAATCGCCATGTAAATAAATGTAGAAGGTATTCTGATAAATTATATCCAACCTAAATACATGAAACTGACACTGAGAGACGAAAGTTAGAGGATCGAAGGAGATTAGATACCCCAGTAATCCTAGTCGTAAACGATGGATACTAGGTGTTGTACGTATCGACCCGTGCAGTGTTGTTGTTGATGTTTATGCTTATCTAGTCTATAAAGTGAATGGGTCAGTGATGGGAGGTGAGTTTGTAAAGTGAATCAAGTATTTAAAATTGAGATAAATTATTTATTTGTAAATTCATCAAGTGTTCGTCTATTAAAAATAAGGATAAGTCAGCACAAAGTGTAATTAGATGGATATATTTGGACCTAAAGTATAACTAAAGGGTATATTTAGACCTAAAATAACACTGAAGGGGTATATTGAAATCGAAAATATAATGAGAGATGTATTTAAACTATTTTCAATAGCATGTGGGTATATTTGACCCTTTCCCATAAAGCAAATGAACAAAAGTAATACACAAATTCGTTTTTGTATGTTTGAAATGGAGAAATCACAAAATAGCTCAAGGTATATTTTTAGTTACATTTTTATGTACTTATAAGTTAAATTCAAATTTTATTTTGCATTTATATATTTTTTTTACCCAATTATGTGTACTATTTAGATTTCAATTCTTAAATTTTTTATGAGTTTGTTTTAAAAGCTATTTTGTAATTAGATTTTATGTAATTATTAGAATTTTAAATCTAAATTAAAATATTTAAATCTAGATTTTATGTATTATTAGAATTTGACAAATTAAAAAATTTAAATTTTTAAATCATAAGATTTAATAACAATTGGTCGAGGATTTTCTGGAAACAACTTCTCTACCTCCATGCGATAGTGATAAAGTCTACAAACACTATTTCTTTTCAAGACCTCATAGTGGGATTTCACTGAGTTATATTAACAACAAATTGAATTTTATATTTTTGGTATTTAATTTAAGGGTTTGTTTAGCAATTTAGTTTTAATGGAGAGATTTTGTGGGCTTACGTCCTAAAATAAAATACGTTCAGTACCTACGCGTACATCTTGACTAATGAAGCTTACGTCCCACAATACTTTCGCCCCCACAAATCACATTGATTGCAATTTTACTATGCCCTGCTCTAAGGCTCTCCCAAGAATCACCTTTTAGAACATTGTTTCGGACTCATCCATGAATAATGTACTTGTAAAACACTTTAAAATTCATGTGTGGGAAATAGTTATATGGGTTTTGTATTCCAAACACACATTATACACCTAAGACTTAATACTTTAGGAGCGGATTAGGGCCCGCTCAACAATTTCTACTAAAAATTAAGTCAAGTTTTCCGATTAGCATCATTAAATATCAAATTAAATTCATTGACAAATGAATAAAAAAGAATCAATTTCATCTATAAATAGATGAAAATTAAGAATAACTCTAATAGTGAGTCATAATATTATACATTATCAATTGAGGATGTTGTGAGGATGAAGTATTCATTTGAACATCCTTGTAGAAATAGTTATACAATCAAAATTATATCTTCACTTCTATTGGTCTTTTCATCTCAATTCCGAGTCTCTCAAAAATATCATTTTTTAAATAAATTTGTTACAATTTACATTTAATCTTAAAAGAGTGTGTTTTAAATTATAATATTGATCGTGTTTATTGATTATTTACTTTTAAAAA
This sequence comes from Solanum rostratum, assembly GCA_029948455.1. Classification (NCBI taxonomy): domain Eukaryota; kingdom Viridiplantae; phylum Streptophyta; class Magnoliopsida; order Solanales; family Solanaceae; genus Solanum; species Solanum rostratum. Next base: position 25,440,986 of record CM057045.1, read on the forward strand.
GGTAATTGTGTAACTTGATGATAATTTTAAGAAATTATGATTTTTCAGTTGTTTGAAAGTGAAACCTCTTGCCAGTGATATAAGGAGTTGACCATCTAGATCTCATCATAGAAGAATTATTTAGTGAAATTTATTTTTGTTACGTAATATGTGAATTATTATATTACACATGATTGATATTTAGGATAACAATTGTGAATTCATTTATCAGAAAACAATAAGTATTTAAAAAGTTAAGAACTATAATTGATTTGTATCTGATCTTGATTTTATAATCACTATAGCATTGGTTATACACTTATAGGAATATGTAAGGGTGTCAAAATGAACCCAAGTGTAGGTAAATTTGCTCAACTCGTCCAAATATTTATGGATTGGACTCAAGATAATTTTGATTGGGTTCAATCCCAACTCATTCAGGTCTTGACCCATATCAAAAGAATCCTCAATTGAGCGCAATTTAATCCCCAGTTTCAACCCGTCTAAGACTCTTTACCTGCATTGATGTAATTTGTGTTTTCTATCTATTTTATATTTTCAATCACTTATCTATTTATTTGTAACTTTTTATTTTTATTTATTGAGTTGTAATTCAAATTGTGATTGTAAAAAATGAATAATAATATGGTAGAATTATTGAAATTGAGCCGGTCAAAATGGGTGGGTAATGGCTCAGCTCGAATTTTAGTCTATCTGAGTCCAACCTCTTTGAGCCGAAAGTAAATTTGGACGGGTCATAACCCAGCCCACTTTCTATTTCAACCCATTTTAACATTCTCAATTTCAATCCAACCCACCCATTTGACACCCTTAGAAATATACTAGAAATATTTCTTTTCGTATAACAATATCCTTTTAGTAGTAATCTACACATATATAGCACCCACTTTATTAGTCACAGACTAACAATCATCCAATCAAACGACCTCTATTAGAATATGTGTGTTTTGTCATCAACATAATGTGTATATATAATAAAAATTTACATATCAAATTGTATCAAGTGAAAATAGAGTGGAAATATGTATTGCAAACCATGGTTAAGTGAAAACGGAGTAAAAATTATATACTAGTTAATCATGATTCAATAAAAGCAGTCTATTGACAAACACATATTATGTATTTATTAACGAGATATAAATATCAAACAAGAATAAACTTTGACTATGTTTATTCTTTTATTTTTTTGTCCTATTTTAATTGTTATTTTTCGTCTTTTTTTTCCAGATAATTATCCATTTAGAAATTCAAGACTAAAATTGTCCATTATGTTCAACCATACTTTTAATTATTTTAAGCAGTAGTTCTTTTTCATACAACTTAAAATTCTAAAAAAAATAGGACTAACTTACGTAAACAATTGTAGGGTCAATACCCATGACAAAAGGAAAAGTGACTTGCAGCAAATGTTGAAAATATTGTTGCTGAAAATATTGAGAATTGGGATTTGGTAGTTGGCCAACATTATATTTTCACATTTACAAAGTGTTGAAAATATAATATTGGCCTATGTCATTAGTGATATAGGCATGATCTTCATTTCTCTATAAATTGAGAGTTTTTGCTCTCATTAAACACACCAAAGAAAGAGAGTCACAGAGAGAAAGAAAAATACATTGAGTATTTTTTTCTGTGAGGTATACTATAAACTATATAAGAAAAATAGTTTGTGAAGAAAAATAGAGTGTGTCTTTAAGAAATATTTTCCTAAAAGAAACAGTGAGTGACAAAATAGTGAGACTATTTTTATTTTATCTCTAAGAGTCTACTATTTGTAATAGTAGAAATAGTTATACACTTGTACCTACTATTTGTAAAAGTAGAAGAAGAAATAATAGAGGTGTTGCTTTATGGACTAGTCCAAAAATTTTGGGTGAACCATGTTAAATTTTCTGTTGTGTACTTTGCTCTATTTATTCCTCCTAAAATTTTACTACTCACTACATTGTGTGGGATCAACAAATCAACATTTATGTTATTTCTTCTTCTACTTTTACAAATAATAGGCACAAGTGTACAACTACTTCTACTATTATAAACAGTAGGCTTTCAGAGATAAAACCAAAAATAGTTTCACTATTTCTTTTAGCAAAATATTTTCAAAGGACACATACCCTATTTTTCTTCACAAATTATTTTTTCATAGTCAATGGCATACCTCATAGAAGAAAAGAGTTACTCAATGCATTTTTCTTTCTCTCTATGACTCTCTTTCTTTGGTGTGTTCAATGAGAGAAAAATCTCTCAATTTATAAAGAAAGGAAGATCATGCCTATGTCACTAATGACATAGGCTAATGTTATATTTTCAACACTTTGTAAATGTGAAAATATAATGTTGGCCAACTACCGAATTCCAATTCTCAACATTTGTAGCAACAATATTTTTAACATTTGCTGCAAGCCACCTTTCTTTTTGTCATGGGTATGGACCCTACAAATCTCTCCCTCTATACCCATTCACAATGACCAACCCCCCCCCCCCTCCCCTTTTGACAAAAAGAGGGATCCATCATTCCTGTGGCTGATCGGCAGTACTCGAACTTTTCTCTAGGCAGAATCTTTGTCATCATATATGATCCATTTTAATTATTATGGATCTTTTGAAGTTATAATAGCTTCTTCTCCAATGCATCTGTTATCTAACGATATCTTATGTTAATGTGTTTTGACTTCACATGAAAGGAGGCATTTTTGCATAAATGGATGGCATTTTGATAATTGCAAAACATCTTAATTTTGTTCTGTTTGACACAAAGTTCCTTAAGAAATCCCTTAATTCATAACAACTCTTTGCAAGCTTCTGTTGTTGCTATAAAATCTGCTTCTATAGAGAACAATGCTAGACACTATTATAATTTCGACTGCCATGACAGCCCCACCCTGCAAATGTAATCAGGTAATCTGGTGTAGACTTTCTCATGTCAACATCACTAACTAAATCTTCATCTGTGTATCTATCTAACACAGGTTCTGCCTCTCCAAAACATAAACATATTTTTGGATGTACCTCGAAGATACCTGAGAATCCATTTGACAACTGCCTAATGTTCCTTTCCAAGATTTGAAAGGAAATGACTTACTACTCCAACCGAGTGAGCAATATCTGGCAGTGTATACACCTTGTCATAGATCAAACATCCAACTGCTGGGGCATAGAGTATTCTAATCATTTCTTCCTGCTCCCAATGTTCCTTTCCAAGATTTGAAAGGAAACGATACTACTCCGACTGAGTGAGCAATATTTGGTCGTGTACATACCATGGCATAGACAAAACATCCAACTGTTGAGGCATATCATATTCTAGTCATATCTTCCTTCTCCTTGTCAGTAGAAAGGAACATACTGAAACTCAATCCAAAGTGTTTATCAAGAAATTTTCTGAAGATGAATTTTGTATCCTTCTATTCTTTGTAGATGATATACTGATCATTACGAAATATATTTCAAGAATCAACAGCCTAAAGGTGCAATTGAGTAAGTCTTTTGTGATGAAAGACTTGGGATCAACAAAAGATAAATTTGGCATAAGAATTACAAGAGATAGGCAACAAGAAGTTATGAGTATCACAAGAGAAGTATGTTGAAAAAGTACTTCAGAGATTCAATATGGACAAGTCTAAAATGGTTAGTCGTCCTCTTGCTAATCACTTAAGATTGAGTTTTGGCATATGCCCTTCTACTGACAAGGAGAAGGAAGAAATAGTTTGAATACCATATGCCATGGCAGTTGGATGTTTGATGTATGCCATGGTGTGTATGCGATCAGATATTGCTCACTCGGTCGGAGTAGTAAGTTGTTTCTTTTCTAATCCTGAAAAAGAACATTGGGCAGTTGTCAAATGGATTCGTATGTATCTTCGAGGTACATCCAAAATATGTTTTATGTTTTGGAAAGGCATAAATGTTAGTTGGATACACAGCTGTAGATTTAGTTGATGATGTTAACTTGAGAAAGTGTACATCAGGTTACCTGATTACATTTGCAAGGGAGGAACTGTGTTGTGGCAGTTGAAATTACAAAAGTCTATTGCATTGCCCTCTATAGAAGTGAAATCTATAGCAGTAATAAAAGCTGCAAAAAACTGTTATGGATGAAGGATTTCTTAGGGAAAACAAGTTTGAGTTTTGCAACAATCAAAGTGTCACCCATTTTCAAGAATGCATCCTTTCATGCAAAGTCAAAACACATTGACATAAGATATCGTTGGATAACAGATGCATTGGAGAAGAAGTTGCTACTACTTCAAAAGATCCATACTGATGAAAATGGATTCGATCTCACGACAAAAGTTTTGCCAAGAGAGAAGTTTGAGTACTGTCAGTCAGCCTCATGAATAACAGAGCACTCCATTTTTCAAGAGGAGGTGGTGAATAGATATAGAGGGGGAGATTTGTAGGGTCCATACCTATGGCAAAAGAAAAGGTGGCTTGCAACAAATGTTGAAAATATTGTTGTTGCAAATGTTGAGAATTGGGATTAGGTAGTTGGCCAATATTATATTTTCACATTACAAAGTGCTAAAAATATAAAATTGGCCTATGTCATTAATAACAGAGGCATGATCTTCCTTTCTCTATAAATTGAGAGCTTTTGCTCTCATTGAACACACACTGATAAAAAAACTGCGAGAAAACAATGCACTAAAGTGACGGAAAAGCAATGCAGTCCGTTCCATTGCTTTTTTGCTCATCACTTTTTTAAAAGCGACGGACAGAGTAGCCACAAAGCGTCGATGATGTCGCTTTATTTTTTTTAGATTATTTTTTTTTGCGATGGACTTCATCGCAAATACATACTGATAAGCACAATTAAACATAAAAACCCATAGAAATTCATAATTTACAAAGTTTTAAATTGTTTCAAAGTTCAACAAAAATTTCTAAATTTTCCAAAACTTAAATGAAGGGAACTAGGGGCTATTTGTTACATAATCATCTGCACTCTCGTCAGAATCATCGGGGGAGGACCGTTGGGCTAGCCTGAGCAATTGTTCTTTGAGTTCATCATATTGTTTAATCATGTTGCATTCCAATTGGGCTCTTCGTGCTTTAGATTCTGCCAATACACGTGTAAGTTCTTCAACTTTTTGAGGCACGACAGCCATCAGACACTGCCAAAAGCCTCAGTTTGATGTGATGATCTAATGTCTTGTAAACCGGATTAGAGTAGTCGTGCATTATTTTGGGAAACCATTCCATAAACACAACCTTTATGGCTCCCGCCTGCTACCGTTTCTATCCAAATTTGATTGGATAACTCAGGGATTAGCTCGATCAAATCTCTAAGCTCTTGCAACTGTTGCTCATACTCACACTACATATTAAAAATATTAGTTAGACTCAATGTGTATATTAAAAGCATTCAATGTGTACATAATTATACTTAAAGTTATGTTAAATAACATACATAGGCTTGTTCGACCCATTCCTTTGCCTACTGATCTGGATCCGAGTCCTTCTTTTTTTTTCTTCATATAATACCTCCTAAAAACTTCATCACGTGAAGGAGGCCACCCTATTTTTTTTCCTATATATTAAAATATAATTAATAAGAATATTCTTTGAATAAATTAAATACTTTATTTAAGAGTAATATGTTAGTTTAAACCTAAAACTTTTAAAAATCTTACCAGTTCCCTCGTAATGGTACCGACACTCTTTGCACCTCCGGTGTGCAATGAGCCATCCTTTAGGCTTCCTCTAGCTTTTTTAGCTTGATCGGACATAGCCTTGAATTTATCGGTATCCCAATACTGGAGAAAATCTTGATATACATGCGGAGATATCCAAGAACTGACTTTTCTCTCATCCCTTGCTTTCTTTAGCTAGTTAGATAGTCGGGAGCTCGCCTTTTTCTCAAATGTGGTCGCAATGACCATGTTGTACTTGGGATGCCAAGTACATAAAGTCTAGAAGAAAAAGCAAAAAAATAAGTTACTTAATACTCAAAATATTATGTAAACTTATATATACCTTGAGTTCATTAAAAATCTCTTGGCGAATATGTAACGCTTGGTAAAATTACCAAAATACCCCTAGAGGAGAGGTATGCGTGTAATGCATCTTCGAATGCTCGTATGGAAAATACGAGGTCGGATTTGTGATCAACACGAAAAATTGAGTGGGAAAATGGTCTCGGTCGATTTTTTGAGCGACCGGATCAAAAGATAATTTTTCGATCCGAAACATAAAACAGTGAGAGTGCGCGATGGAGGCGCATCGCACCTGTAACGACCCTGAAGGTCATCTTTTTGTATTTTGAGAAAATTCGGAGGCTTGGATCGAAATTCTGTCACCTACAATAATTCCAAATGGTGAAACTAATGCTAGTAATGGCTTCATTGCAATTTTTAGAGCTTCTGAGAATATTTTGAGTTTTTGAGCCCGAAACTAGCTTAAATGAGTTTTCTCGGGCTTTGGCCAAGGCGACCTCAAATTCAAATTCTGATGATTCCGTTGGATCCGGAATATCGATTTTGGTTTAGAAGGACCCTTCGTTCAGTTTCCAAAGCTTCTGAGTGTGCTTTGGTCCTTTCGATAGTTTTTGAAATTGGGAAATGAGACCCACATTGGAATAAAACGACCTCCGATGAGAATTTCGACTACACCGTTGAGTTCGAAATACTATTTTCGATCAGATTTCATATATGGAATGTATTTTTTCGACTCCGGATAAGGTCGGAGCATTGAATTTATGTTTGAGAGTTTGCTGAAAATGCTGAAGCGGGGATGACGTGACCCAATTAGGCGCTGCCACGTGTGCAGATTTCTTCTCAAATTTTCTAGGTTTTTCACAAACTTCAATTAACGATTTCTCCCTCGATTTTGGTCCGATTTGGGCGATTCAAAGGCTAAATTGTGTATTTTTCCAAGAGGAACACCATGGGAGTTTCATAAATTATTTTTGGTGTGCCGTTCGAGGTAAAATTTGCTATTTTTTTGCTAGTTTGGATATTTTTTTGGAAACTTTAAATATGAGATTTCTACCTCGTTTTAGCTCCATTTTTTAAACGGTTTTCGCCATTGTATTCCTTATTAATGGGAAAACATTTTCATGTATAAATTTTCAAATTTTCGATGACTTTTTTCGATGATGAAATTTTTGGACCATTTTGCCCTTTTCACCGAATTAATTGATTTTAGTGTCATTAGATTCGTTATGTGATTGTGATGTTATACTTGAATAGATTTTGGTGATTTGGAGTATCGTAGAGAGGGAAAAGCTTCGGAATTGACATGATTCGAGACTTTATATAAAGCAAGTGGGTTTCTAATCTTTTGTTAAATATGTTGAACCTTGTATGCTCTAATGTATATAGAATTGAGTATTTTGGGATAGAGATGGATTAATGTAGGCTTTGATCGAAATATTTTGAATTGAGTAATTATTCCTATGGTGATATTTGACTTATGAATTAATTGTGGAAATGTATTTTAGGGGAAATAATGAATTATTTGATATTGATATTGAATTGGTACTTATTTTGAGATGTGACTGTTATTGAGGTTGTGATGGTATTGAGATATTAAGGATATTGCAACATTTATGGTATTGGGTAATACCCATATTCTTGTAACTTCTTCTATGTGTGATTCATTAATATTTTAATATTATAAACAAATGAGGCAATTAAATGTAAACGTGAGTTGGTGTGGTGTTGTGACACTTGAATTGAAAATGCGGCTAAGTGATGAGAATTCTATTTTTGAGATATATTGTTGTGGTTGGTGGTTATGAGTTGATTTGTTTGTGGACTTCATCTCATGTTAATTTATTTTATATCACACATAATTTGCATTGATTCTGGATATCGATATGAGTGAGATGGTAAAGAAAAAAATTTGATGCCGAGGTCTTTGCCGGCGATGTTGTGATGCCAAGGTCTTTGCCGGTGATGTTGTGATGCCGAGGTCTTTGCCGGCAATATTGTGATGCCGAGGTCTTTGCCGGCGATGTTGTGATGCCGAGGTCTTTGCCGGCGATATTGTGATACTGAGATCTTTTCTATTGATATTGTGTTGCCGTGGTCATTGTCGGCAATTATTGCATAAGCATTGCATCTCATCTTTGCATACTGTTATGTGGCATGGTGTTATTCATGTGATTGATTATGTTATCACTTGTGAGGTATGACTTGTGATTTGATAATTGTGATATACTTAAAAACTATCTTTATTGTCTATTATATGTTGCTGGGCTGGGACTTTTCTGAGTGCAGGTTTGTAGTTCGACGGAATGTGGTTGGGTGTGAAGGAGTTACTTGGTTCTTCGTTGTTTTACTCTAGGTTAGTTCCATTTGCTGAGTATCGTGTTGTTTTTGGTACTCACCCCTTGCTACATTTTTGTAGATTGCGAGCCCGGTCCCTTTAGTTAGAATTTTCTCATTGCAGGACCGAGCTTTCGGATTATCCTTAAGGTAGCTTCTTATCTCATCGGTGGTTCTGGGATGGTTGTAGTTTGGTCTTCCTATGATTATTGGTCATATTAGGCTATTTTATCTTTTGTTATTATTGTTATGTTTAGATTAGTAGGTATTGGGCTGACTCGCCTTGGTGGGTTAGGTGAGTGCCATCACGCCCGAATTTTGGGTCGTGATAGTTGGTATTAGAGCCCCAGGTTCATAGGTCTCACGTGTGTACAAGCCGAGTCTAGTAGAGTCTCGAGGATCGGTATGAAGACGTCTATATTTATCTTCGAGAGGCTATGTAGACTGTTAGGAAACTTCCTTTTGTTTATTCTTTCTCCATCATGCGTCCCTGATTCAGTGTGGACCATTCGAGCACCAACTTCTCCGAAAATATGGTGCATTCTAGTGGTGAATATGGTGGGACTTTTGATGTGGTACGAATAATATACAAGGACAGAGGCATTGATCATTGAGTGCAGACACTAGTTACTAAGGAGTTATGAATTGTTGCACTTCCTCAGGTAGTGGAGTTTGGCATTACCGTTATATTTGCGTAGAGCCATTTGGTTGTTACTATGGATGCTTGGGTTTGGAATCAGTTATAAGGAAAATTGTAGTGGTGAATCATAGAATGAGTATTAATATGTTTAAGTGTGATTTTATTCCATGGATCTATATGGGGATTGGTGACCTCATTGTAAGCTAAGAGGAGTGCTTTGATATCGAGATAACAAGCATATAGACTAATAAGGTTTCGACGAGTTCACTTGTATAAATGGAAATGGAAATAATAGTGAGAAAGTACATATGGATAATTGGTTGAGTCAGTAAATTTTGCTGGCATGACTATGGATTGGGCTACCATATCAATCATAACAACAGTTTTATTATATGTCATGGCCTTAGTTTCCCGTTCGACGATGGTAAGATGGTTACACTGGTATCAGCAAGGTTAAGAGATTGTTTGGTAAAGTATGAGAGAGAAGTCTACATGGGTTGGCTCGAGTGTGAGAATGGATTTCGTTATGGTATTCAACTCAGTGACTAGTATGACTTAGGTTGCGAGTAACGAGTACGACAACGTATATGAGAAAGCGATTGATAAAAAATAGGGTATGCAATCTCTAAAGATCTTCAAGAGTGTATATTAACCATGATTGAGAAGGAAATCAATTGCATAGTGTGAATTGGGATCCAGGATTTCATGGTATGTTGCGTTCACGATAATTGATTTTGTCAATGTATGGATTAGTCTAATGAGATAATCGGTTATGTTGGTTATTGAGCATTTTAAAAGGGTTTTAAGCTTGTCTTCGATTATGGATTCTATTACTTTTGACGGTGAAGGGACTAAATGAAGTTTTATTTGAGCAGTTTGGTGTAAAGTAAAAGATAATGTGTTGTGAAAGTTTTTCTAAGAAAGTACAACAATAAATGGGTTAGGAGCGAGTACATAAGCCTTGGGCATCAAAGAGTTTGAGCACCTAGGATTAGGCCATGAATATGGATTTAGCATTCACACATCCTCGCAACATTTATAACAGATACAAGTCAAGAAAAGTAAAGGAAAGTAGGGATCATATATGGGTCCATGGTTCAGAGTTGGAAATTGTATGGATTTCGCTTTGATTTCGTGTGATGATGTATGAGGGGTTGACTCATCAACAGAGTATGAGAGACTGTGAACTTCTTTTAGAAAGTTTGGTTTGGGTTGGAATGAAAAACAGTGATGTGTGAGAAATTATGCAGTTCATGTTAGGTTTGATTGCTCAATCATAATAGGTGACTCATGGAAGTAATATAGAAAGGACTCACGATTTGATATGTGTCACTGATGACTTTGGATCAGATGGATACTACTTCAGTGATGGAGGTTGGCATAAACTGTCATGATGGATTATGTTGGTGCCTAGTGGTAAATGGAGGTTATATGCTCTTGGTATGCGGAGTTCCTAGGGTGATAAAGAATTTCTTAAGTTTGGCATGAGGGAATGATTGTTGGAGTAGACGTTGAGGCATTTTTTTCTCTTAGAAGGGTTTTACGTGGTTGATGTTGATTTCTAATTAAATAGTTGTACCTCGTGGAAAGGGAACCATACTTGATTCAGCTATTGCTCCAGCATCCGAGCAGTATTATTTGAGGCTTTATAATTTTGGGAGTGTCATTCACTAGTTGTCAAATTTAATTGGGTTCTCTCTTACGATTATGTATTGTTGAAGTATTAGAATTGTGCAACTTAAGTTCAGGGAGGATTATGTTAAGGGAATGGGACTTGGACGAGGTTTTCGATGGTTGGTAGATTGCAATTGACTATTGTTAGTTCAAGTTTGGTTCATTGGCTAGTCTCCGACTTGGTAGCTACTCTTAGAGGGCAGAATTTCATGTTGGCTCATAAGTATTATTCTTGCTGGTACGTTTTGATGTTATGGCACTTGAGAATAAGGTCACTTGGAAGCAATTAATGACTTGAGAAGGGTATTGGTTACTTCTAGTGAGGCTCCTCTCTTTGCCTTATGTTCGAGGACGAACATGGTTTTTAGTGGTGAATAATGTAACGACCCTGAAGGTCATCTTTTTGTATTTTGACAAAATTCGGAGGCTCGGATCGAAATTCTGTCACTTCCAATAATTCCAAATGGTGAAACTAATGCTAGTAATGGCTTCATTGCAATTTTTAGAACTTCTGAGAATATTTTGAGTTTTTGAGCCCGAAACTAGTTTAAATGAGTTTTCTCGGGCTTTGGCCAAGGTGACCTCAAATTCAAATTGTAATGATTTCGTTGGATCCGGAATATCGATTTTGGTCTAGAAGGACCATTCGTTCAGTTTCCAAATCTTCTGAGTGTGCTTTGGTCCTTTCGATAGTTTTCAAAATTGGGAAATAGGACCCACATTGGAATAAAACGACCTCCGATGAGAATTTCGACTACACCGTTGAGTCCGAAATATTGTTTCTGATTAGATTTCATATATGGAAGGTAATTTTTGGACTCTGGATGGGGCCGGAGCATTGAATTTAAGTTTAAGAGTTTGCTGAAGATGCTGAAGCGGGGATGACGTGGCCCAATTAAGCGCTGCCACATGGCAGACGCAGTATATAAAAAAAACTGCAGATTTCTTCTCAAATTTTTTTAGGTTTTTCACAAACTTCAATCAACGATTTCTCCCTCGATTTTGGTCCGATTTGGGAGATTCAAAAGGCTAAATTGTGTATTTTTTCAAGAGGAACACCATGGGAGTTTCATAAATTAATTTTGGCATGCCGTTCGAGGTAAAATTTGCTGTTTTATTCGCTTGTTTGGATATTTTTTTGGAAACTTTAAATATGAGATTTCTACCTCGTTTTAGCTCTGTTTTTGAAACGGTTTTCGCCATTGAATTTCATATTACTGGGAGAACATTTTCATGTATAAATTTTCAGATTTTCGATGACTTTTTCCGATGACGAAATTTTTGGACCATTTTACCCTTTTCACCGAATTAATTTATTTTAGTGTCATTAGATTTGTTATGTGATTGTGATGTTATACTTGAATAGATTTTGGTGATTTGGAGTATCGTAGAGAGGGAAAAGCTTCAGAATTGACATGATTCGAGACTTTATATAAAGCAAGTGGGTTTCTAATCTTTTGTTAAATATGTTAAACCTTGTATGCTCTAATGTATATAGAATTGAGTATTTTGGGATAGAGATAGATTAATGTAGGCCTTGATCAATTATTCCTTTGGTGATATTTGACTTGTGAATTAATTGTGGAAATGTATTTTAGGGGAAATAATGAATTATTTGATATTGATATTGAATTGGTACTTATTTTGAGATGTGACTGTCATTGAGGTTGTGATGGTATTGAGATATTAAGGATATTGCAACATTTATGGCATTGGGTAATACCCATATTCTTGTAACTTTTTCTATGTGTGATTCATGAATATTTTAATATTATAAACAAATGAGGCAATTAAATGTAAACGTGAGTTGGTGTGGTGTTGTGACACTTGAATTGAAAATGCGGCTAAGTGATGAGAATTCTGTTTTTGAGATATATTATTGTGGTTGGTGATTATGAGTTAATTTGTTTGTGGACATCATCTCATGTTCATTCATTCTATGTCACACATAATTTGCATTGGTTTTGGATATTGATATGAGTGAGATGGTAAAGAAAAAAAAGAAAAAGAAATTGATGCCGAGGTCTTTGCCGGCGATGTTGTGATGCCGAGGTCTTTGCCGGTGATGTTGTGATGCCGAGGTCTTTGCCGGCGATATTGTGATGCCGAGGTCTTTGCCGGCGATGTTGTGATGCGAGATCTTTGCCGACGATATTGTGATACTTAGATCTTTGCTATTGATATTGTGTTGCCGAGGTCATTGTCGGCAATTATTGCATAAGCATTGCATCTCATCCTTGGATACTGTTATGTGGCATGGTATTATTCATGTTATTGATTATGTTATCACTTGTGAGTTATGGCTTGTGATTTGATAATTGTGATATACTTAAAAACTATCTTTATTGTGTATTATGTGTTGCTGGGCTGGGACTTTTCTGAGTGCAGGTTTGTAGTTCGGCGGTATGTGGTTTGGTGTGAAGGAGTTACTTGGTTCTTCATTGTTTTACTCTAGGTTAGTTCCATTTGCTGAGTATCGTGTTGTTTTTGGTACTCACCCCTTGCTACATTTTTGTAGATTGCGAGCCCGGTCCCTTTAGTTAGAATTTTCTCATTGCAGGACCGAGCTTTCGGATTATCCTTAAGGTAGCTGCTTATCTCATCGGTGGACCTTCAAGGAATCCGTTATTATATTATGTTCTATTTGAGGACTAGACATTTGAGACATTTATTTTATTCGAGTACTATGTATTTAGAGGCTTGTAGATGTGACACCAGTTCTGGGATGGTTGTAGTTTGGTCTTCCTATAATTATTGGTCATATTAGGCTATTTTATCTTCTGTTATTATTGTTATGTTTGGATTAGTAGGTATTGGGCTGACTCGCCTTGGTGGGTTAGGTGAGTGTCATCACGCCCGAATTTTGGGTCGTGACAGCGCCTATATAGCGGACCCTCTCTAATGTTTTTCTAATTTCTTTTGATAAGATTGGGGAAACTTGTACAGAAACATTTTGGAGAAAATGTCCAAGACTGAATTTTTTTTAAATTTTGTGAGTATTTCGGTCAATTCCCAACCCCTCCTAAACTCAATACATGATATAATTTGGTCATTTTGATGTTAAAAGGGTCTAAAACCCCATTCTAAGTCCTTTTCTAACAATTAGAAAAGACAAGGGCTTTAGGAAAGAGGAGAAGAGCTTGAAATAAAGGAATTCAAGAGTAATTCTTCAAGGTAATTGTTGATAACTTCATCCCAGGTATGTAAGTGTTAACTAAAAGCATAAGATTGTCCTTTCATGTGCCCCGTAGAAGGTCATAGATGAGTTGAAAGTCTAATGAGTCTACATGCATAATTTGTCACGACCTGGGGTTGGGGCCTAAATGCGACATGGCGAATGGAGACCTGATTAGCCCCAAACAAGCCTCAAGTATCCGTAACCACATCATAGGTTCAAGCTTAGCATTCAAACACACATAACCATGTAGCCAAATCAGATCTCAGGAATCATTCTAATAATAGGAAACCAATACGATAGTCAAAGTAACCATATCTAAGAAAAGTTCACATACTGTCCAAAAATGCCTCTAGTCAAGGAATGGGGGCCAGGACAAGTTTCGAGCTCACCCTCAATAACAAGAACATCCATAACAACAATAAGGAAGATAACAAGCTCTCCCTCGGAAGACAGGACTCACCACAATAACTCCAAGATCGGACTATTCGTCAAGAGGCTTGTACTCAAATTGCTCGGCCCCTACATGGTAAAATCATGTAGGCATAGAATATGCGTTAGTACGTTTGAATGTACTAAGTATGCGGGCATGCAATGCATATAATTTATCAACCTGCATTTCGATGTTAGATGACAAGGGCACATAATATAGAAAGAGCCATATATCCAAAGGAGAAAGTATACAAGATGCCATAAAATTCGTGATGTATGCAATATGATAATACTCCTATATAGCGGGGATGGACTATAACTGACAAATCATATCCATGCAAGCTATTACATGAATTAAACCGATTGGGACTTCCCACCGGTAGGGAGAAGACTAGTTGCCAAAGGTAATCTACATCACACCTTACAAAAATCACCATTTGTATGGATGGTCACCTTCCTTATGGGAATCACCATTACGGAAGGGTTTTTAGTATCCTATACGTATAACGTCCCTACGTTGACACATAGTTCAAGGAAAGGGAGAGGGGCCTCATCTGTTGATGCTAAGCCAATAACATCGCATTTGAATACTTATATATATACGTGCTTTCAGAAAATACATTGTTCGTACTAAACCATTCAATTTACATTTAGGCTCAAATGCCAAATCATAGTTCATACTTGTAATGCTCATGCAAGGAATAACTCATTCATATAAACAGAATGGTGCAAGCACCCAGAATGCTCAGTGAGCAAGAATCACAGACATGCCAGTGATCACCTTTTTGTAATAACCAATGCTGTAACAAAATCATACCATGATCATTTCATAAAACATAATTGGGTTTAACCCACTTGATAGTTTCCACATATCAATGCTCACGAATGTAATGGAATGCATAAATGTGAGGATAGTATGGGTAACATAGATTCAAGTTAAAATCAACACCATGATGTGGAGTTTAATAAATCCATAGTTAAATCAACATCTAAATCATAGTAATAGTCACCCATGCATAAATAAATTTTAAAGGGGACATGTATGTTCATAATTTCATAACTCAATGTAAATCATCATAATAGTAATCAAAATGAATTGAAATAATAAGTAAAATACAGCTCACGCTCTAATTAGATTTAATAAAATCAAATCATAAAATTTCATATTTAAAGTGATTAAAATTCATGAAATAGATGGAAACGAATATTAGGTCTTCTTGGTTGGAAGGGACCAAGAATCAATCTCACATACCTTGTGAGGGTAAAAATGTTTTTTGGAGAATGAAGAAGGAGGGGGAGGGATAATAGCTGAATATCAGGGTTTAGGATAGGTAAAAAACAATAATTCTTAATTTAAACAAACAAGAATTACATAAATGCCCTTAATGAAACAAACCTAAACTTAGTCCGTCAGGGTCACATGACACACTACACGGTCAGTGTAGCGTCACATAGACCGTGAACAGTGGTCGTGACCTAGCACTTAAATTCTTGCAAAGGGAAAACTTTCAGAACTAAGTGATACCACACGGTCGATAACACAGTCAGTGTGACACCACACGGTCTGTGACACCGCCCGTGTAATTTTACTTGAAATAAGTTTTTGCACGACAAAGTTATGAGACGGTAACTTTATACTTAGAATATTTTTAGCGTAGTGAGTCACACGGAGAGCCACACGGGCCGTGTCACATCACATGGACCGTGTGAGTGTCCGTGTGCCTTCACCTGACCACAGTTCCCTTCCATCTCCAAGTTGTCCCAACCATGAACTGGGCCTGATGCCTCTTCACGGGAGGCCATACGGGTCGTGTAGGCTCCTCCGTGGAGGGGTGCCTGGCAGTTCACCTGGGAAAATTTCAAGGACATTAGGGCAATGCGACTTGAAATATTTGGGTCCTTACATCATCTCTTTCTTGGGAACATTCGTCCCCGAATGTGCAAAACAAAACAAGGCTTGAAAGGCTTGAATTAGAGTGTAAAACATCCAACACAAGATAAATGCATAATTTATTACTAAAAATCGTGCCAAAAGCATTATTCAAAACCATCGTTCAAGACTTTAAGCTCACATCAAAATTGTGTTCAAGTCACTCAAAACATTGTAAAAAATCCTTTTTGTGCACATAGATGCATGTCATGTCATGAGACTGAAGAGGGCAAGAAATGGCACCATTAAGTAAGGAAGAATCCTAATACCTTAGGCTTAAGTAGATTGGAAAAGATGAGGGTATCGCTTCACCATGTCCAGCTCCGCCTCCCAAGTAGCACTCTCCACTTGTTGATTTCTCCAAATCACCTTCACCGAAGCTACATCCTTGTTACGAAGCCGCTTTACTTGCCTATCCAAGATTCCACCGGCACCTCCTCATGGGACAAATTTTCTTCAACCTCAATACCTTCCAAAGGCACAATAGTGCTAGGATCACCAATTAGCTTCCTCAACATAGACACATGGAAGACCGGGTGAATGGAACTAAAATCTGGAGGTAACTCCAACTTATAAGACACACCTCCAATTCGCTCAATAATATCATTAGGTCCAACATACCGGGGGCTTAGCTTTCCCTTCTCATAAAAATGGATCACACCCTTCATAGGCGAAACCTTCACATACACCCAATCACCGACCTGAAATTCAAGGTCCCTCCTCCTAACATCCAAATAAGACTTTTGACGTCTTTGGGCCATTTTCAACCTCTCTTTAATCGCCTTCATCTTCTCCATGGCTTCCACCACCAAATCTGGACTAACTAGTTCCATCTCTCCCAACTCAAACCACCCCACGGTGATCTGCACCTTCTCTAATACAAAACTTCAAATGGTGCCATACCAATGCTAGCATGGAAGCTATTATTATAAGCAAACTCAATGAGTGGAAAATGGTCATCCCAATTTCCCTTAAACTCCAACACACAAGCCCTCAACAAATCCTCCAAGGTTTGAATAGTCCTCTCCGCTTGGCCATCCGTCTGAGGGTGAAAAGCGATGCTCAACTTAATCTTAGTCCCAAGTCCCTTTCGAAAAGACCTCCAAAAGTGGGAAGTGAATTGGGTGCCTCTATCCGATATAATGGACCAAGGTACAACATGCAACCTCACAAACTCTTGGATATACAACCTTGTGTAATCCTCGGCGTTGAAAGTAGTTTTGACTGGTATGAAATGAGCCGACTTCGTCATCCGATCCACAACCACCCAAATTGAATCAAATTGTCTCCGGGTCCGAGGCAACCCAACAACAAAATCCATGTTCACATCTTCCCATTTCCATGTGGGAATTTTGATATCCTGGGCCAAACCACCAAGCCTTTGGTGTTCTACCTTCACCTCGGGCATTCAGATACAAACTTAGTGATGTCTTTCTTCATACAATGCCACCAATACACTTCCTTCAAATCCCGACACATTTAGGTAGACCCCGGGTGAATTGAATAACAAGAGTTGTGAGCCTCACCCATAATCACCCTTCTAAGTTTGTCCATATCCGGAAAACAAAGTTGGTCTTGTTACCGGAGTGCACCATCTCCCCCTTGGGAGAACACCTCGATCTCCGTTTGAGCAACCAACTTCGTTAATTCAAGTAGCGATGGGTCTAAATCTTGCTTAGCCTTTACATCACTTACCACAGAGGATTTTGTCCTGCTTTGAACATGAATACCACCATCGCTCAAACCCACCAACCTGACACCCAACCTAGATAACTGGTAAACATCTCTTTCCAACTCCTTCTTTTCTTCCCCAACATGTGCCACAATCCCCATAGACAACCTGCTGAGAGCATCGACTACAATATTAGCCTTGTGGGGATGATATAGAACACTCATATCGTAATCCCTTAGGAGCTCCAACCACCTCCTTTTTCTTAAATTGAGATCCCTCTGAGTGAATACATATTGCAAACTCTTGTGATCGGTGAACACATCAACATGCACCCCATACAAATAATGTCTCCAAATCATCAAAGTAAAAACCACTGCTGCCAATTCAAGGTTGTGCGTGGGGTAGTTACGTTCGTGCACCTTACACTACCTTGATGCGTACACTATGACCTACCATTTTACATAAGCGCACAACCCAACCCAATCCACGAGGCATCAGAATACACCACGCAACCCTCCAAACCATTTGGTAGAGATAAAAATGGGAGCCGATGTAAGCTGATCCTTCAAAGCTTGAAAACTCTTCTCGCATTCATCTGACCATACAAACTTAGCCTGCTTTTGGGTCAACTTAGTCAATGGAGATGCAATTGATGAGAACCCTTCAACAAACCATCTGTAATACCCGGCTAACCCAAGGAAAATGCGAATATCCAAAGGAGTCAATGGTCTGGGCCAATTCTTCACAGCCTCAGTTTTCTTCGAATCCACCTTGATAGCATCACCGGACACCACATGAACAAGGAAAGACACTTCGCCCAACCAAAATTCATACTTGCTAAACTTGGCATACAATTTCTTTTCCCTCAAAGTTTGAAGAACCATTCTCAAGTTATTCCCGTGCTCCTGCTCACTTCGGGAGTAAATGAGAATGTCATCAATGAAGACCACCACAAAACTGTTAAGGAATAGCTTAAACACCAAGTTCATTAGATCCATAAACACGGCATGAGCATTAGTTAGGCCAAACAATATCACCACAAACTCAAAATGCCCATACCTTGTCCGAAAAGTTGTTTTGGGAATGTCACCTTATATTCCCAAACCTCAAACTGATGATACTCGGAATGAAGATCAATCTTTGAGAAATGAGTAGCCCCTTGAAGTTGATCAAACAAGTCATCAATCTTGGGAAATGAGTACTTATTTTTAAAAGTCACCTTATTCAATTGCTTGTAGTCAATGCACATTCGAAGAGTCCCGTCCTTCTTTCTCACAAACAACACTGGAGCACCCCATGGTGACATACAAGGCCGAATGAAACCCTTCTCCAATAGATCTTTTAACTGCTGCTTCAATTCTTTCAACTCCGTTAGAGCCATACGATAAGGAGGAATAGAGATAGGCTGAGTATCTGGAAGAAGGTTGATGCCGAAGTCTACCTCTCTTTCTGGAGGGATACCCGGTAAGTCGTCAGGAAATACATCCGAAAACTCATTCACCATGGGGACCAACTCAAGAGTAGACACTTCAGAATATGCATCCTTGACTTTCACAATATGGTAAATGCACCCCTTAAAGATCATTCTCCGCGCCTTGAGGTCGGAAATAAACTGACTTTTAATAGAGGAATCACTACCCTTTCATTCGAGAATGGGCTCACCGGGAGGTTGGAACTTGACCTTCCAGGTTCTACAATCTATTGAGGCATATGATGCATGCAACCAATCCATCCCAAGAATCACATCAAAGTCAATCATCTCAAGCTCCGCAAGATCACACGGGAAAACTTTATGATACATAAAAATAGGGCAAATATGATAGACTCTATGTGCAATAATAGATTCACTCACGGGAGTATAGACCGAGAAAGGATCCCGCAAAATCTGGGGGCTCAAACAAAACTTAACAGCCAACAAGGAAGTCACAAAAGACAAATTTGCACCTGGATCAAGTAAAACATAAGCATCAAAATCAAAGACTTTTAACATACCAGTCAGGACGTCCGGAGCCTCCTCGACATCCCGGCGGGCATGGAGTGCATAGAACCTATTGTTCCTTCGGCCAACACCTTGGGGAATTCTTTGTTGACCTTGCCCACCTTGGGCCACCTTACCTTGGCCTCTACGGGAATTCTCAGGGCAATCAATAACCTTATGATCCTTATCCCCACATTTGAAGCAAAGACCCAAATCTCTCTAGCAGACTCCCGTGTGGGGCTTCCCACACTTGTCGCACAGAGGATACCCTTGACCGTCACCAACCAGTGCCCTGGGAGGGGGTAACCGAGCATTAGCGACCCGAGCACCCGAACCTTGTCCCTGCTAGAAGCGACCAAAACGAACATTTTGAGAACCAGAGAATCTACCATCAAAAAAGGCTTTCTTGGGATCGTGAGCTCTTTTTCTCCCTTCGATCTATTCAGTATACACCATGAGCCTGGCAATATCCATGTCCCATATCAGTATAGCAGTATGATACTCCTTCACAAGTAAATCGAAGATACCTAAAACAAATTTGTGCATCCTTGCACGGGGTCAGCCACCGGGGATAGAGCGTAATTGGAAAGCTTCGTGAATTTGAGGGCATAGTCCCTCACACCCATACTCCCTTGCTTGAGGTTGATGAACTCAGTCATTCTGGCCTCTCTAAGCTCAATTGGAAAGAAACGGTCAAGGAAAGCAAATTTGAACTCTTCCCAATTGACTTCACCACCACAAACCCTTTCCAAAGACCATTGGATATACCACACTTGAGCCACGTCTTTCAGCTGATAAGATGCCAGTTCGGCCTTCTCCTCAAATGTTACACCCATGAAATTCAATACATTGGTAAGTTCATCAACGAACACCTGAGCATCCTTGTCAGCCTTTGACCCATAGAACCTGGAGGATTCATCCGGGTGAAATCCCTCACCCTAGAAGCAGGCATAGGATCCTGTGAAGAGTTGGCCCGCCTTGCTTGAGAAGTTACCACCTGAGCAAGCATAGCGAAGGCCATACGGAATTCCCCATTTTAGATACGCTCATCCACATGCTTCTGAGGAGCTTGTTCTTCATTAGCTGGAACCGGCCTTGGTAGAGGGGTCGTCCTCGAGGCATCTTCTGAAATGGATCAAAGACATCATCAAATAAGGAAAGTAAATATACTAGCCATAGCACGACAAAAGACATGAAGAAATGAGGTAATTCCTAAAACATTTTCGTAGCCTCCCACACATAGGAATGGTGTACTTCACACCCATGAGTAGGACAATACTCAACGTGGCATGTTGGACTCTGAGGATCATTTATAAACTTAGGGCTTTGATACCATATTTTGTCATGAGTTGGGGTCGGGGCCTAGATGCGACACGACGAATGGCGACCCGAGAGCCCCCAAACAAGCCTCAAGTATCTGTAACCACATCATCGGTTCGAGATTAGCATTCAAACACACATAACTATATAGCCAAATCAGATCTCAGGAATCATTCTAATAATAAGAAACCAATACGATAGTAAAAGTAACCATATCTAAGAAAAAATCACATAGTGTCCACAAGTTCTAGGCTCACCCTCAATAACAGGAACATCCATAACAATAATAAGGAAGGTAACTGGCTCACCCTCGAAAGACGGGACTCACCACATTAACTCCAAGATCGGACTATTCGTCAGGAGGCTGGTACTCAATTTGCTCGGCCCCTATATGGTAAAATCATATAGGCATAGAGTATGCGTTAGCACGTTCGAATGTACTAATTATGCGGGCATGAAATTCATATAATTTATCAACCTACATTTCAATGTTAGATGACAAAGGCACATAATATAGAAAGAGCCATATATCTACAGGAGAAAGTATACAAGATGCAATGAAATTCGTGAAACATGCAATGCAATAATAATCCTATATAGCGGGGATGGACTATAACCGACAAATCAAATCCATGCGAGCTATTACATGAATTAAACCAATTGAGACCTCCCACAATTAGGGACAAGACGACTTGCCAAAGGTAATCTATATCACACCTTACGAAAATCACCATTTCGGTGGATGGTCACCTTCCTTACGGGAATCACCATTTCAGAAGGGTTTTCAGAATCATATATGTATAATGTCCCTATGTTACCACACAGTTCAAGGAAAGGGAGAGGGCCCTTGGGGATAGCCCTAACGCCCCCAATCCATCGGTGTTATGTCAATAACATCCCACTTGAATACTTATATATATATACGTGCTTTTAGAAAATGCATTGTTCGTACTAAGCCATTCAATATACATTTAGGCTCAAATGCCAAATCATAGTTCATACTTGTAATGCTCATGCAGGGAATAGTTTATTCACATAAACAGAAAGGTGCAAGCACCCAGAATGCTCAGTGAGCCGGAATCATTGACATAACGATGATCACCTTTTTGTCATAACCAATGCCTTACCAAAATCATACCATAATTATTTCATAAAACATAATTGGGTTTAACCCACTTCATAATTTTCACATATCAATACTCATGAATGTAATGCAATGCATAAAAGTGAGGATAGCATGAGTAACATAGATTCAAGTGAAAATGAACACCATAATATGGAGTTTAATAAATCCATAATTAAATCAACATCTAAATCATAGTAATAGTCACCCATACATAAATCAATTTTAAAGGGGACATATATGTTCATAATTTCGTAACTCAATATATATCATCATAATAGTGATCAAAATGAATTGAAATAATAAGTAAAATACAACCCACTCTCTAATTAGATTTAATAAAGTCAAATCATAAAATTTCATATTTAAAGTGACTAAAATTCATGAAATAAATGGAAAGGAATTTTGGGTCTTCTTGGTTGGAAGGGACCAAGAATCAATCCCACATACCTTGATTGAGGAGCAGAAATTGGCTTGAATTAAGCTTTACTTGGAACCCTAGCTTGATCCTTGAGGGGGGGAGGGGGGGAATTGGAAGAGATAAGAGGGTGATCTTGTGAGGGTAAAAGTGTTTTTGGGAGAACGAAGTAGGAGGGGAGGGATAATAGCATAATTAGGGGTTTAGGATAGGTAAAAAGTTATAATTTTTAATTAAAAAACACTAGAATGACATAAATGTCCTTAATGAAACGAACCTAAATTTGGTCCGTCAGGGTCACACAACTCACTACGCGGTCCGTGTGACTCAATGGTTGTGACCCAACACTTGAATTCTTGCAAAGGGAAAACTTACAGAACTAAGTGGTACAACACGGCCGATAACACGGTCCGTCGGACACCTCACGGGCCGTGACATCGGCCATGTAATGGTACTTGAAATAAATTTTTGCACAACCAAGTTACGAGGCGATAATTTTATACTTAGAATAATATTTTCGTAGTTAGTCACACGGAGAGCCACACGGGTCGTGTCGCATCACACAAACCATGTGACTGTTCGTGTACCTTCACCTGGACACGGTTCCCTTCCATCCCCAAGTTGTCCCAACCGTGAAATGGGATGGGCTTGGTACCTCTTAACGGGAGGCCACACGGGTATGTGTGGCCTCACATGGGGGGTGCCAGACAGTTCACCTGGGAAAATTTCCAAGACATTTGGGCAGTGCCTCTTGAAAAATCTAGATCCTTACATAATTCTTAATGGTTTTTATTGAAAATCTTATTAAATTTATATATTTTCCTATATTGATGATCATCATAAACTTGTTTTCTTTACTTGAATATTTCCATGAGAATTTGCATAACCCTACATGACTATTTTGAAAGCATACATGAATGAACTTAAGAATTGAGTCTAGAGCCTTGATCGGATGATGTCGGTTGTGATTGTGATGAGAGAATGATGATGAGTTGATAGAACTTTATAGTCTTGTGAGTCTCCATAAATGAACTCCACTGATTTGTCTATTCGACTATTCCCTTAGGATTCACAATATCGCTGGCAAAGACCTCGGCATCACAATATCGCTGGCAAAGACTTCGGCATCACAATCTCGCTAATATCACCGGCAAAGACCTCGGCATCATATCTCGATCGGTAAAGACCTCGGCCCCAATTTCGCTAATATCATCAGCAAAGACCTCGGCATCCCATCTCGACCGGTGAAGACCTCGGCCCCAATTTCTTTTTCTTTTTTTTTCTTTACCATCTCATTCATATCAATATCCATAACCAATACAAATTATGTGTGACATATGAAGTCCACAAACAGATCAACTCATAATCACCAACCACAACAATATATCTCAAAAATAGAATTCTCATCACTTAGCCACATTTTCAATTCAAGTGTCACAACATCACACCAACTCAGGTTTATATTTAATTGCCTCATTTTTTATAATATTAAAATATTTCACGAATCACACATAGAAGAAATTACAAGAATATGGATATTATCCAATACCATAAATGTTGCAATATTTTTAATATCTCAATACCATCACAACCTCAATAACAGTCACATCTCAAAATAAAAACTAATTCGATATCATCATCAAATAATTCACTATTTTCCCTAAAATACACTTCCAAATTGATTCACAAGTCAAATATCACCATAGAAATAATTACTCAATTTAAAATATTCTGATCAAAGCCTACATTAATCCATCTCTATTCCAAAATACTCAATTCAATATACATTAGAGCATACAAGGTTCAACATATTTAACAAAAGATTAGAAACCCGCTTGCCTCAATTAATAGAATAACACTCCAAATCCTGAGTTTTTCGTAACACTTTTAGATGATCAAAATCTGTTCAAATACATAATCTACATAATAATACGAATCCAATGACACCCATATTGCTATATTTATTTTTGGCTCAAAAATCGAGTCACAAAGTCACCCCGAACCCTTAAATTCGAATCTGAAATTTTCTTTCAGATTATGTTTACCCATAATAAACTAAACGTATATGTCAAGGTTCAGCTAAAATGGATCGTTAGTCGACCCCCAAATCAAAATTTTATTCTAAGAACCCTAGGGCTATATTTTCTTAATTAAACATAATTTATACAAGTTTTTTACCCTAGAAATTTATTCATAATCTCATGAAAACATAATAGAAAGGATGGGAATAATACCTTGATGTTTTGGGATGAAAAACATAATTTTTCTTCTCTTCGTTTTCTTTCTTTTCCTTTCCGAACCTTTTTTTTCTGCTTTTCTGTGTTACAGTTCTTTTTTTTTTCTGTTTTGGGGCGTTTAGCCCCCTTTTAACTCTTCTTTATTTTAAAAAAAAATATTTATTTTATTTTAATTTAACTGGGGAGTTGCCCTTTTTATTATTTTTTTTTCTAACTTCAAATTAATTAAGTTATCAATTTATTCTACCAATTGAATTAAACTCTCTGATATAAAATGTCAATTAAATAATTATAATTTTTGAACAAATTCAAAATTTTCAATTTCAATTTACGAAAACGATCTTTTACGAAAGAGAGAGTATTTATTTTTAAAATGACCTAACGGGTCATTACATTATCCACCACTAAAAATCATGTTCGTCCTCGAACATAAGAAGGAGAAGGAAGAATAATCGATATTACGAAAATCCTAAGTTATGATCTTCCAAAGTCAGTATCCCATCTCTCCAAGTACGTTCCTCTTTTAAGACCATTCCATCAAAATCTTTTATTAAGAACTGAGCTTTCGGATCAAACTTTGATAGATTGTCAAATCGCTAGTGATTTTCAAGCCACAAGCTAATCCATGAACTCGATTTAAATAACAACCACCTAGTCCATAACTCAATAATTAGGATGAATCTTTTCTCATATAACCAAATTAAAATTTTAAATCAATACTGACCATAATCAAAAGCAAACCTAAATCAACCATCTCACACTTCTAATGGACAAACCCTCATAGATTTTGTTAAGATTACATTCTCACAGTCGAATCTTCCCACGATCTTAAGTTATAAAATACGATCTTTAGACATTGAACACTCATCATAGAGAATCAAATTCTTTTCTGACCAAACGAAGGAAAGGATCAAGTAACAACTTAGCGAATGATTCATTCAAACATACAGAATCTTTAACAACACTATCAGGAATACTATAGCAATAGCAGTGATTATAAACAACCCTTAAGAGTGATAGAGCTAGACTTAATATGCCTCACATTCATTCATACATAGCCAGAACATAACCTCAACGACAAGAAGAGCCTTAAAACTACTGGACAACTATAAATATTTATGGTAGCTATTTTATAAATTCACGTAAACAAAGTTGTGTGTGTAGAACCACTTGTATACCTCAACTGTCCCAAATAATACTAAAAATGTCAACATTTAAATAATCAAGTCTGCATAAGCATCCTATCTTACTAAGAGAAAATTTCAGGATCGGTTCACCTAATCCACCACTAAGGATCCATCTACACAAGTGAAGACACGAGTGGGAACAGGAAGGGAGTAATACTCTAAAACAAGCTCATAATGAGGTAGGTAGTCATATAAGAATGCCCGGAATTAAAGTCGAATGATACAAGATACTCCTTTAATAGTGCTCCTATCAAATGTTTTCATTCATCTCACCCTTATATTTTTTTAGATTCCTTATAGATATAAATCACGCCCAAAGCTATGACATTGATTGATGTTATGGTTAAAAGTCCCTATGATTTGATTGGTTTGATTAGATTGATTGTCTTAAGAGCATTGAGTCATGGGAGGAGTATCGAGCACCGAAAGAGTCAGAGTTAGTCTGACTTGCACTCGTCAAACTACGTCGCCAAACGTAGGTGAGGATTAGAACGATGACACTATATTGTGCTTCCCTCTTGATTAGAAGTCCCTGAAAGCAATAGAGGACTTAGCTGATTGCTATTTCCCTTAGTGGATTTGATTTGTTCCCTACCTGGCAAGTTTGGAACGGCTGTGGCAACATCAGCTTGACTGTTGTACATTCACTGGCTCATAAGTGATTGTTGTCGGATAAGAGAAACTCCAGAAAGTTCCTACCTTTAGTACTCTGAGTCGAGATGAGATGATATGTGATGAGATAAGTTCCATGGAGTTGAGTTGAGTTGATTTGATTGATGGGGTTGGTTGGTTGATAGGTCACTTGTCTACTCTTTATTCTTGCATAGATTGACATTTGAAAATTTAATATGATTTGATGATTGTTCTAAGTCGATGATTGATTCATATTATTCTACCTGTTTCAGTTTCATTAAGATATTTTATATATTGTACATTCCACGTTATAATGCCACTCGGTGATGCATCATTTTGTGATGCAGATACATGGATTAAGGATCGTCAACAAGCGCATCGTTGAAAATCCAGAACATTCAGCTGATTGGTGAACCTCCCCTACTCCGGAGGGCTCACTACCTTTACTTTATTATGCTTTTGAGTTATGACTAGACTATTCTTCTATTTTGTACTTGGTAGCCATGGGTCTGTCATTAACACCACTTGATTAGTGGTAGAGGCTTCATAGATGATAGACGAACGTTGCTGTGAAGATTGTGAGCTTCTAGTAGACTTCTATTAATATATATATATATATGTGTGTGTGTGTGTGTGTGTGTGTGTGTGTGTGTGTGTGTGTGTATTTCAAGATCTTTGATGAGATAAGCCCATTTTCTTGCTTTACTTCCGCTTATCTGTAGAGTTGTTAAATTGAATAGATGTGATGAGGCCAAGTGGTTCGCTTGGGACTAGAAATAGTTTCTAGGTGCCGGCCACGTCTTTGATACCCTCCCGTGGCGTGACAAACTTTGTATCAGAGCACAGGGTTCAAGTGTCCAAGGATGTCTATGAAGCCGTGTCTAGTAGAGTCCTTATTATTGGTGTGAAGATCCCCAAATCAATAATATGGAGGCTATAAGAAATTTAGGAATTGTTTCACTTCTTTCATGTTCTAAATCGTGCGATAGAGTTAATACTCTATGAAAGGTTCTTTACTAATTCGTGCTCTACACGTTGCAGAGTTGGGATCATACCTCCTAGAAGAGCTGTCAAAGCCAGGGGACATCCCTCTAGGCAAAATGTTAACCCACCTGAGCCTCAAGGGTACGAGAAGCCTGCAGAGATTTCCCAGTTGAGCAGCCCCCGCAAGATGAGGTCTCCAATGCTGAGCTACGCCCGGCTATTCAAACTCTAGCCAAGGTTGTCACTGTACCTGGTGCGAGACAAGGAGAGGGTAGACAGGATTCCCATGACACCTCTAGAGTCTAGGAATGTTTTAGGATGAATTTGCCTAAGTTCACAGGGTTTGCGTCTATTGAAGATCCTGAACTATGTGGAGGAGCTTCAGAAAGTGTTCCAAGTGATGCATGTGGCTAATGTGGACAGAGCTGGACTGGATGCTTACCAACTCAAAGGTGTGGCCAGACTATGGTTCGACCAATGGAAGAAAGGTAGAGGAGATGATGCTCCATTATTGACTTGGGAAATGTTCGAGGAAGCCTTCTTGGGAAGAGAGGCCAAGGTAAGAGAGTTCTTGAATCTGAAACAAGGCTCTATGATTGTGCAAGAGTATGGGTTGAAGTTCACGCAACTATCTCGTCATGCTCCTGGCATTGTTGCTGATATGAAGGAAAGAATGGGTATGTATATTGATGGGTTGAATAGTGGACCCAAGAGAGATGGGAGGGGAGCAATGCTTGTGAGTGATGTGGATATTGGGAGATTAATGACATTCATGCAACAAGCCGATGAGGAGAGACAATAGGATAAGGAAGAGTTCGGACGTAAGAGATCAAATAAATCCATCCATAAGGTTGGAAGAAAAAGTAATGGTAACCGATTCTCAACACCCTCATCTGTTAGTGCACCTACACCTAGAGGCAGGTATTATCAAAGGTCTCAGAATGTCAGAACCCACAGATCTCAGTCACAAGCTAGTGTGGCCCAAGGTTCACAGGGTAAACCACTATGTGGTAAGTGTGGCAAAATGCACTTGGAAAGATGTCCTGAAGGAGATGATGTAATGCACTTGGAGAGAGTCATTTTATGTAATTATAAATGTCTTTAGTGATGTAGCTCTTCGTCTTAGAAAGCCCTTTTATTTCTTATTTTGTCCATGTCTTTCTCATGAAATCATAACACTAGCATAAAGCACTTGACTTGAAGTTCAGGACAAATACAATCTCCCCATCAGCGGTTGTGCATGATGACATGACTTTGGGTTGTATGTCCTTCCACATTGAAGGAAAAAAAGATATAACTCTTTGTCTTGTTCTTTTTGAGGTTTTTTTTGAAACTCATATGTGGACACATCCATGCTGGCATAATTCATAATAAACGACAAGAAGTTGACTCTTCACCTCTGTCAACTCGTAATAGATCCAGTGATACGCCCAAAATGGAATAACTTTGAAAATTTCAGTTTTAACATCAAAGGTATCTATATCACGTCCTTGTTTGTTGTGGAAAAGAAACTTATAGATAGCTCCATTGATATAAACACCGCGCTTCAGAATATACGGAAGGGAACTTTTAGCCTCTTTCCACGACTTCTCTATGCCTAAAGTAAAAATTTAGTGTTTTGGCTTGTGAATAAGATTTGTTGTCAAAAGAACTTTATACTTGTTTTCTATCATTTTCGCTTCCGCTAATGAGTTGTCTTTGGATATGATTATGAATATGCTGAGGGAGTATGAAATCAATCTGGGCAAAAAATTAACAAGGATAAGAGTTTTTTTCTATATATATCCCAAGACTGGTGGTATAAATAGATTGAGGAGATCATTGGATTTAACAAAGGAAAATTTCGGTTTACCTATTTGGGATGTCCTATTGGCCATGCAAGGAAGAGGAAATCTCATTACTCAAATCTTATCAGCAAAGTAAAAAGCAAGCGTCAAGCCTGGAAAGGAAATATTCTATCATATGGAGGTTAAGTTGTTCTAATTAATAATGTGTTACAAAGTCTTCCTATTTATTTACTCTCAGCTATTAGTCCTCTTAACTTGGTGGTAAAGTTGTTCTAATAAATAATGTGTTACAAAGTCTTCCTATATATTTACTCTCAGCTATTAATCCTCCTAAATGTGTTATTCATGATCTTCACAAGTTTTTTATGAGATTCTTTTGGAGTAACAATAAAGGGAATAGGCATAAGTATTGGGTCTCCTGGAACAAGATGTACTTTTCGAAGGAAGAAGGCCGCCTTGGTTTTCGGTCATTGTTTGATGTACCTAAAGCATTATTTGCTAAACTGTAGTGGAATTTCAGGACTACTAAATCTATGTGGACTAATTTTATGTGGAATAATACTACAAGAGGTTTATATGTCCAGTAATAGAATGGAAAGGCAGTTCACAGTTGTGGAAATACAAGCTTGAAGCTAGACACGAGATTGATCAGATGATATGGTGAGAACCCCAATGTGGTCATTCAAGTGTGTGGTATGATAATTGGTCACAAGTAGGTGCATTGCAATATCTCGTTCCTTCATCTATTGAATTCGATGACTCTGTGGAAGAGATTAATGAACTTATGGAGATGGCAATTGGAATACAGGAAAGTTGCAACAATTATTTTCTCAAGAGATTAAAGATCAGATTCTCAAGAATATTCATTATATGGAGATTACTGAAGAATGGGATAAGCCTTAGTGGATGCTCTCTTGCTCTAAAAAATTTACTGTAAGTACTGCTTGAGAGGAGGTGAGGCAAAAGGAGGATAGTTTTAATTTGTTTTCATATATTTGGATTAAAGGACTGTCTTTCAAGGTATCTTTCTCTCTCTTTTGATTACTAAAACAAAGAGTGCCAATTGAAGAAATACTTGTCAAAATAAAAGTTTTGGAGGAAGCACTGTGTTACTGTTGCACTAATCCTCAGCCAGAAATGATTGATCATATTTTTTTCTGATCATCTTTTGATAAAAAGTTTTGGCAGATATGTGCAGATGCAATGGGGTTTCCGGTGTCAAGCACTCAATTAAAGGTAGTTATTCATAGATGGTGGAATATGGATGCCTCTCCAAAGTTGAAGCTAATTTTGCACACTATGCCTGCTCTCATTATTTGGAAGTTATGGAAAAGAAGAAATGCATATAAATATGGAGAGAAGATGCCTTTTCACAAGACTATAACTGAGATCAATAGACACATATATCTCACGACTAGATGTAGGTACCTATGGATGTCTATGATCCCTATATATTGGCCTGATCTGGGATCAACAAAATCATTAATTAGCAATATAAGTAAATAAATTATTTACTAAATAATTAACCCAATTAGTCCACAAAAATTAGCAAAATGATTAACTAAAAAAATAAGAATTTACTAATTGAAAGTAAATAATAAATATTTATAATTAAATTGAAAGTCGAGAATTTGTGAGATTGTGAGAATTTGAAAAAGTTAAGTGCAATTTTGGGGTAAATGGGAAAAAAATTAATTTTAGAATTAGAAAAAATTAATTATTTAAAACTAGTCGTTGAAATGGCTAGTTTGACTTTTTGAAAAAGGCCCTTTATGCAACTGAGTCGTTGGACTGGCCCCGCCCCCAATGGCCAATTGACTAATGTTTTAAATAAAATTAATATTTTCCAGTATACCGGACAATACCGTACCGGAACCGGTAAAACGGAACTAGTAAAAAAAAAATCTCCCTTCCTGATACCCGTACTGGAGCTCGCCTTGGCCAACAATACCGGCACTATACCAGATCGGCACCGGTATCGGCACAGAACCAGTATGAATCGGCACCGAGACTGGTAAGTGTCGTTTCTGCTGCTAGTGTAACACCCAGTAAAATTACCAAAATACCCCTAGGAGGGGTGTGCACAAAATGTGTCTTCCAATGCTCAGATTGAAAATTCGAGAACGGATTCATGATCAACACAAAACATTGAGTGGGAGAACGGTCTCGGTAGATTTTTAGAGCGACCAAGTCAAAAGATAATTTTTCGTTCTAAAAATGAAAAACAGTGTGAGTTCGCGACAAAGCCGCGTCGCGGACCTATCGCGGAGACACACTTATGTTTTCCTGTGATTTTTGACGAATTTGAATTTTTCAGAAATGCGCTGTCCGCGACAAGTCGGTGTCGCGGACTGTGTTATTCCAAGTCGAGAAATTTTCTTCAAAATTTCGAGAGGCATTTTAGTCCATTCCTAATACCTTCTAAACCTCCTATACGATAAATATATATATCTTTTTCTCAGAGAAAGGGATCCAAAAACCCATTCAAAACCCTCTTCCTAGCAAAATCACTAATGTTGGGGCTTGAGGAGAGTTGAAGTTGAAGAATTCAAGAGAAGATTGTTCAAAGAATTGTTGTTAGCAATCATCCCAGGTATGTAAGGCTAAGTTAAAGCATGGGATTATTCTCCCATGTGCCCTTTTGAGTAAATTTAGTCATTTATTGAAGATAATGAGTTTGATGTGAAGATTGTTTAGTATTATACTGAGTTTTACTTAATTCATACATTTAACATGAATTGATGATCATCATAAACTTGATTTATTGCATAATTCATTTTCATGAGTATTTTTTCACAAAACCCTATGATTATTTTATTAAAGAGTGCAAGAATGAAATTAGGGAATAAGTTTTGAGCCTTAATGAGGATGATGTTTGTGATGTTGTGATTGTATTTCACATTTGATGGGAGTCTTAATGATGATGTTGATGAGAATGTTGTTTCATGATGTCTTAAAATGTGAAACTAAATTCTTAAAAGAGTGTTTTGTGTCCATGATGTTGATGTTGATGTTAATGAGATGAGTTGATGTTGATGTTGATGTTGAGGTACTATGTCCTAATGGGACTGATAATGAGGTATTATGTCCCTATGGGACTGATGATGAGGTATTATGTCCCTGTGGGACTGATGATGTTGATGTTTTATGAGCATGTCGAGTTCTGATAGGAGTATTGAGCACCAAAATGGGTGAGAGTGAGTTCCACTTGAACCCATTAACTACGTGGCCCGCTTAGGAAGAGAGGATTGAACCGCAATGCAGATGGCTCCTTTGTTGTCCCAATAGAGGACTAAGGTTTTTTCTTGTGGATCCATTGAAGTTGATGTCCTTTATCTCGGGCAGGGTACTGGATTGATGTGGCAACAACATCGCTTTGTTGTATCATCACTGGCTCATAGGTGATGGTTGTCGGTAAAAGAAACACCCAGTGAGGTCTTACTTTGATAGTACTTTGATGTTGATGTTTATGTGATGGAATGAGTCGAGTTTCCTCTAGTTGAGTTGAGTCGAATTTCCTTGAGTTGAGTTGAGTCGAGTTTCCTTGAGTTGAGTTGAGTCGAGGATCCTTGAGATGAGTCGGATGTATTGATGATGTGGAGATGAGATGTTGATGAGGCATTTGTCTACTCTAATTTCTTGCCTTAGATAGACATTTGATATTCTGATGGAGTATGATGTTGAGTTGATGTTATCCCTATACTGTTGTACTTGTACTGTGATATTTAACTATTTTACATACCAGTACATTCCACATACTACGGGCACTCGGCGCTGCATCGTTTCATGATGCAGATACAGGAGTTAGAGGGCTTCAGTAGACGCATTGTTAAGGTCAGAGATTTCGAGTTTATTCATTGGTGAGCCTCCTTGTTATCAAGAGGAGACCCTTTTATTGTTGTTTTCTTTATTTATTGAGTTGGGTAGCCATGGCCTGTCATGATACCATCTTAGACAGTTGAGTCAAGTTAGAGGCTTCATAGACATGAGTCCAGGTTTGATAATAGAGGTTTTTCCCTTATGAATTTAGTAGCATTTACACTTGCTTATTCTGATGTTGAGACTGATGTTGGCCACTGGCCCTTCTTATTGAAGCTCACTGCACTACTTCCACTATTCTGCTATATTGATATTGAGTGACTCTCCTGAGAACGAGTGGTTCGCATGGGGACTAGCAATAGTCTTTGGGTGCTGGCCACACCTAGGGAACCCTCCCGGAGCGTGAAATTTTTTTTATTAGAGCATAGAGTTCAAGAGTCCTAGGGAGTCTATGAAGCCGTGTCTAGTATAGTCTTGTTTATGTGTGTGTTGTGTACCACACTTCATAAACAGGAAGCTATAGGACATTAGGAATAGTTACACTTCTTTTATGTTCTAAGTTCGTGCGATAGAGTTTGACTCTATGAAACCCTCTTCTAATTCGTGTGTTACGCGTTTGCAGATCATGCCTCCAAAACACAGTGCTGCCCAAAGAGATGCCTCAGTCCCTAACACAGAGAATCCCTTACCAGAGGTCCCTACCCAGAATGAGGCAAGGAGATTGGGTTGACCTGCCAGAGCTACTGAGGTTCCACCAGCACCTTCTGCTCAATCAGCCTCCACTTGAGAGGCAGACTCAAGGGGAGCCATTGCTACGCTCACCTAGTTGGTGGCCTCTCAGAGTAATAGATGCGGTCCCAAGGCCCCTAGCTCCAGCTCCTAAGAGCCTACAACTTCAACCAGGCTCAGAGATTTCCTGAGGATGAACCTGCCAGTCTATACGGGGTCTAAGGTTGAGGAAGAACTGCAAAACTTTATTGATGAGATACGAAAGATCTTGAGGGCTATGCATGCGAATGGGGTTGAGGGAGTCGAGCTGGTCTCGTATCAGCTTAAGGATGTTGCCAATGTCTGGTATAACTAGTGGGAAGATGGTAGAGGTGAGGATGCTGAGTCTGGTGAGTGGGAGGAGTTTGAGAGTACTTTCCTTGATCACTTCTTTCCCCAAGAGTTGAGGGAGGCGAAGGTTGAGGAGTTCGCGAATCTGAAGCAAGAGGGCTTGACTGTCAAAGAGTATAGCCTCAAGTTCATCCAGCTTTTCCGATATGCTTCAGAGATGGTCCTTTATATGAAGGCAGGGATGAGGAAGTTTGTGTCTGGATGGACATCTCTAGACTTATGGTCTATGCCCAACAGTTGATTATGATGTAATTCTTGGTGTGGATTAGTTCCATGCATGCCATGCCTCCATAGATTGTAGAACTCGAGTTGTTAAATTCCAATTTCTAAATGAACCGGTCCTAGAGTGGAAGGGAAGATCTGTTGCACCCAAGGGTAGATTTATTTCCTACCTGAGGGCGAGAAAGTTAATCTCTAAGGGTTTTATTTATCACCTTGTGCGAGTTAAATCTGATGATATTGAGTCCCCTACTCCTGAGTCGGTCCCGATTGTAAGTAAGTTCCCTGAGGTGTTCCCTGAGGATTTACCTGGAGTCCCTCCTAATAGGGAGATCAACTTCGGTATTGATGTACTTCCCGACACACATCCTATTTCAATTCCACCATATAGGATGACCCCTGCTGAGTTGAAAGAGTTGAAGGAGCAGTTGAAGGATTTGTTAGAGAAGGGCTTTATTAGGCCATGTGTTTCCCCTTAGGGTGCTCCCGTTCTGTTTGTATGAAAGATGGATGGGTCTCTCAGAATGTGCATAGACAATAGGAAACTGAACAAGGTCACGATCAAGAATAAATACCCTCTTCCTAGGATAGATGACCTGATTGACCAACTTCAGGGTGCCTCATGCTTTTCAAAGATAGACCTCAGATCGAGTTACCACCAGTTGAAAGTGAGAGAATGTGATGTTCCAAAGAAAGCCTTCATGATAAGATATGACCACTTTGAGTTCTTGGTCATGTCCTTTGGGTTGACGAATGCACCGGCAACTTTCATGGATTTGATGAATTGGGTGTTCAGGCCCTCTCTTGACATGTTTGTAATCGTGTTCATTGATGATATTTTGGTGAATACGAAGAATGAGAAGAGCATGCCAAACACCTTAGAGTTGTCCTTCAGACTCTTAAGGACCATGAATTATATGTGAGATTCTCCAAGTGTGACTTTTTGCTTAAGTCAGTGGCTTTCCTAGGCCATGTTGTTTCGGGTGATGTAATTCGAGTAGATGGCCAGAAAATTGAAGCAGTTACGAACTGGCCAAGACCGACCTCTCCAACTGACATAAGAAGTTTCATGAGGTTGGCAGGCTACTACCGCAGATTTGTTGAGGGATTTTCTTCCCTATCCACACCATTGACAAAACTGGCTCAAAAAAGGTCAGGTTCCAGTGGTCTGAGGAATATGAGAAGAGTTTCCAAGAGTTGAAGAGTAGATTAACCACCGCAGCTGTCTTGACTTTGCCTGATGGGATGGAAGATTTTGTAATATACTGTGATGCATCACGAGTTGGGTTGGGATGTGTATTGATGCAGAGAGGGAAGGTGATAGCCTATGTTTCCAGGCAGCTTAAAGTTCATGAGATGAACTATCCGACCCATGATCTTGAGTTGGCGGCGGTGGTGTTCACACTTAAAATCTTGTGCCACTACTTGTATGGAGTGCATGTGGACGTGTTCACTAACCACAAGAGCTTACCGTATGTCTTCAGTCAGAGAGAGCTCAACCTGCAACAAAAGAGATGGTTGGAATTTCTCAAAGAATATGACATGAGCATCACGTACCACCCAGGTAAAGCTAATGTTGTTGTTAATGCTCTTAGCAGGTTGTCTATGGGTAGCACATCCCATGTTGAGGAAGAGAAGAAAGATCTAGTGAAGGAAGTGCATAAGTTGGCTCGAATGAGAGTCCAACTTGAGGAGAATGACGAGGGAGGAGTAAATTTTCAGAGTGGGTCTTCATCATCCCTAGCGACTGAGGTAAAAGAGAAGCAGGATCGAGATTCTATTATACTCCAATTGAAGGAGGCTGTCCACAAACAAAAATTGATGGTCTTCTCCAAAGGGGAGATGGGGTATTGAGATAATAGAGTAGGCTATGTGTTCCTGATGTTGATGGTGTTCGAGAGAGGATTATGGCTGAGGCCCACAACACTAGATACTTCATTCATCCGGGCTCTACCAAGATGTATCATGACTTGAGAAGTCTATTGGTGGAGTGGAATGAAGAGGGACATCACTGAGTTAGTTTCAAAGAGCCTAAATTGCCAGCAAGTGAAGATTGAGCATCAAAGGCCAAGTGGTTTGGATCAAAATTTTGAGATTCCAGAATGGAAGTGGGAGATGGTTAACATGGATTTCATCACTGGCCTACCGAGATCTCGGAGGCAACATGATTCCATATGGGTGATTGTAGACAGGATGACTAAGTCAGCGCACTTCTTTATAGTCAAGACGACAAACACTGTGGAGGATTATGCCAAGATGTATATCCAAGAGATTGTGAGGTTGCGTGGAGTTCCCTTGTCCATCATCCCGGACAGAGGAGCCCAATTTACCTCTCACTTTAGGAAGTCTCTCCAGGAAGGGTTGGGTAGCAAAGTGAACTTGAGCACGGCCTTTCATCCACAGACGGATGGTCAGGCAGAGCGCACTGTTCAGTCGGTAGAAGATATGTTGAGAGCTTGCGTCCGTGACTTCAAAGGAAATTGGGATGACCATTTATCATTGATTGAATTTGCGTATAACAATAGTTATCATGCAAGCATCCAAATGGCCCCCTACGAGGCCTTGTATAGGAGGAGGTGTAAATTGCCCGTTAGGTGGTCCGAAGTTCGAGAAGCTGAGTTAATTGGGCTTGACCTTGTCCACCAGTCCATGGAGAAGGTGAAGATTATTAGAGAAAGATTGAAGACTACCGAAAGCCATCAAAAATCTTACACAGATTTGAGGAGAAGAGACCTAGGGTACCCTCCCGGGCGTGACAGCAGCCTTAGTTATAGGTCTAAATCTTTCGCTATATTAATTTTTCCTAGAATCTAAGATCTAGGAATTAAAATATAAGTTATGAAATTGATTAACTTTTCTTTAACAATGGAATTGGTGGAAAACTAAAGAGAAATAGCCCTTGGTCGTTTTTGGTTTGCAAACGACAAAGTAGGGTTGATAGATTTAACTTTTCATACAAAAAGTATTTTAAAAGATTTTGAACATTCATAAGTTGACCTACTCAAATATAGAACAACAAATGGAGGACCACTCAAATTAATTGAAGCCACAATATAATCATAACACTTAAAAATAAGACCAAACAACAAATAGCAATAATAAAGAAAACTAGGTAAATGTGAGAAAATAGATGTTCCATCTCCTTTGTAACCATACCTGAACTTCACAACAATTGTTGATTATTATCTTTGGCTCAAGAAAAGTGGTGACAGGCTGATGCATAATAAGGTGCTTCAAGAACTCACATATTGAAGGAGTATTTATCCCACCATCATTTTCTTCTTCGTCATTGTCATCATTATTCTCATCGTCACTTGTCAACTCCGCACCTGATAAATCAACTGGAGGCAGTAACTCTCCTTTATCTAGCAAAACAAGGCTTTCCTCATAACATTCATAATAATAAAAGTACATAGTGCTAGAAATATCAATGATTTCCTGTGTTTGTGTCTCAAGATTATGCACAATTAGCATCCCATTATGTTTGTCAACACTATTTTACTACAATTAGTAATACCCACTACCATACCCAAATGTCCCTGGACAAGTGCATTATTATATTCTTTGCTCCATGAATTTGTGTCCTCATACTTTTTCATTACCCAAATGGAGCAACTACTACTCCAAATATGTGTATCGTACTGATACACAACAAGCAATTCCCCATAATGTGCAATACTCAAATTCGTAGGTGGTTGATTAACCAAGATTTCCTGGTAATGATAATTCGTGAAAAATATGCTCATTGAGATCAAACGTCATAATCAAGTTCTCTACCCTTCTATCACATTTCTCTTGTATGTGGTCCAGTGGACTTTCTCACAAACTACAACATGTGTCTAAAAGTGCTCTACAAGACCTAAATTTAGAATAACACCATCAAAATTCTTCCAGATTCCTAAACTAAGTGCATATATTGAAACCCTAGGTGGAAGAAAGTATTGAACATCACCATGAGCATAATCCATACTCACAACCTTGTAATATCTTGTTTTAAAAGCAAAGCCAAACCCAAAGACAAACATATGTGTCCCTGAGTTGTTACAGCAAAGAGGAGTCATTGGGAGGGCGAGACATCTGTTTATTGTAAGGTTCCAAAGTAACACAGGACTTTTATAGTCAAATAAATCAACTGACACACAAAGTACACCATTACATATACCAATGATTGTACAATAGAAATAATCTGCACTCTACCATCAAAATGAGGTCTTAATGGTATTTCTCTTCTACCAACATCTAATACATCTGTAACACGCAGCAAAATTACCAAAATATCCTTAGAAGAGAGATGTATGCATAAAGTGTCTTCTCTTGCTATGATGGCAAATCCAAGATCGGATTTGTGATCAGCACAAAAATTTGAGGGGAAAAATAATCTCGGTCGATTTTTTGAGTGACTAGATCAAAAGATAATTTTTCCATCCGAAAATGAAAAACAGTAAAGGCGCGATGGAGGCACGTCGCGCCTCAGTAGCACAATAGCAGTTATATTTTTCCAAAAATTTTTCGACGGGATTGGGAAAACCTGTTCAAAAAGTTTTTGGAGAAAAATACACTGGTGCGCGACCAGTCTGTGTCGAGGACCTGGTATTCCGACCCTAAAAATTTTTCTAAATTTTGTGAAGGGTATTTCAGTCAATTTCTAATCCCTCCTAAACTCTATACACGATCTGATTAGGTCATTTTGATGTTGAAAGGGTCTAAAGCCCCATTCTAATAATCTAACAAGGGACCTAGGGCTAAAGAGAAGAGGAGAAGAGCTTAAGATTGAGGAATTCAAGAGGAAATCCTTGAAGTGATTGTTGAGAGCGTCATCTTAGGTATGTAAGGCTAAATTAAAAGCATGAGATTGTGCTCTCTTATGCCCCATAGATTGTCATAAAAGAGTTGAAAGTCTACAGAGTCTACTTACATGATTCTTGATGGTTTTTCATGAAAATTATATTAATTATATGTATTTTCCTATGTTCATGATCATCATAAACTTATTTTCTTGAATTGAGTATTTTCATGAGAAATTTCATAACCTTACATGATTATTTTTGAAAGCATGCATGATTGAACCTAAATATTGAGTCTAGAGTCTTGTTGTGAGAATGTCGATTGTGATTGTGATTGTGATGAGAGAATGATGATGAGTTGATAGAACTTGATAATCCTACGAGTCTCCAGAAATGAACTTTAATGATTGTCTATTCAATTGTTCCCTAATGATTGTTCTAAGCCTTAAGCTATTGATTGAGATGTTGATTGATGAGATAATTAGAGTCTCCATGAGACTGATTGAATGATTGTTCCTCCACGAGGCTAATCAAATGATTTGATTGGATTGATTATCTTATGATCATTGAGTCATGGAAGAAGTATCGAGCATCAAAAGAGTAAGAGTTAGTCCAACTCGCACACGTCAAACTATGTTGCCAAACATAGGTGAGGCATAGAACCATCACATTATATTGTGGTTCCCTCCTAATAATAAGTCCATGAAAATAATAGAGGACATAGTTGATTGTGTTTCCCCTAGAATTCAATTCATTCACTACCTTGCAAGTTTGGAACGGCCGTGGCAACATCAACTTGACTATTGTACATTCACTGGCTCATAAGTGATTGTTATCGGATAAGAGAAACTCCCAAAAGCTTCCCCCCCCTTCAGTACTCTGAGTCGAATTGAGTTAAGTTGAGTCGAGTTAAGTTGATTGATAAGGTCGATTGGTTAATGGGTCACTTGTCTAATCTTTATTCTTTCTTTAGATAGACATGTGACATTTTGATTTGGTATTATTTTGAGTTGATATTATTTCCATATTATTCTACCGATTTTTCTTTCATTCAGCTATTTTACATACCGTACATTCCACTTACTGACGCCACTCAGCGCTGCATCGTTTTAGGAGTTATAAATCGTCAACAGGCGCACTGTTGAGGATCTGAGACGTTCAGCTGATTGGTGAGTCTCCCCTACTCTAAAGGATTCACTACATTTATTTCATCTTTCTTTAGAGTTAGACTAGACTAGCTTTATTTTTATTGAGGTAGCCATGGGTCTATCATTGGCACCACTTGATAGTGATAGTTGCTTCATAGATGATAGTCGATCGTCAATGTTAAGATTGTCGTGCTAGTTCTATCTACTAGCCTTTTTCTATTATATATATTATTTTGAGAACTACATGAGATGTGTCCATTTGCATTTCTTAGTCTTCCACTGATTGTCTTGTGTTATTTGATCAAATGAATGTGATGAGGCTAAGTGGTTCTCTTGCGGACTAGCAATAGTCTCTAAGCGCCGGCCACGTCTTAGGCACCTTCCCGGGGCGTGACAACATCTATGAGTAATATTCTTTTCTTCTTTAGAGTTGTACTAAAAATATCTCTTGATTACATGTGAATAGGGTTTTTGCAACACAAACTATTCTGTGTGTTTCCATATAAAGCTAGGGCTTGAAATCGTTGAATTCCAAAATTTTGATAAACACCTTAATTGGAGGAGAGATTTGCCTGGGACCCTTGAGAAGATTTGGACCATTATTTCTTTTGGGATATATTCCGACATTCTTCTTGAGAAGATTTTTACTTACTTTCTACTGTTTAAGTGAGAGGTAGGGTGGGGGCGGGGGAGCTCTAGAAAGAGAGACTTTTGTTGGGTGTGGGCAGATTTTTGAAGTATCGACAGTGAAGAGAGCTTTAAAAGCAAGTTGTGATGATAAGAAGTCAAAGGAAGTATTATTTATATAGGGTAAATAAAGAGGAGACTAAATTTTATACAAAAATCAACAAATATTCTCTTATCTAGAAAGGTAAATTATTTAATAACTTGCCTATGTTCCCTCCTCACATTTAGGAAACAAAATCACTAAAACTTCTTATGAGATTAACAATTAAAAAATTAGGAGAAAACGAAAATATACCCCTTAGCTTTGCAGTTTAGAGAGGATATATCCTTTATTAAACAAGTGATACATATTGTCACCACCCGAGCCTAGGGTCTAGGTGCTACACGACGAATGCGAAACCCAAAGGTAAGCCAAACAAGCCTCTTAGCGTATCTTTTGCACATCCTTGGTTGCGAAATATAAAACAAGCAATTCTAAGGGAAATTAGGGCTTTGGACTCACGCTATAGGGATGAATAGAGGAAAGGGATTTATATGATCCAATCATAAGGCAAAGTACTAAGGGGAGGGTAAATATGACTCAAGCTATGGGGAAGGAGGGACTTAGGAACATCTTCACTTTCCATCATCATCAACAACAAATAACATCATGTATAGGATAAGGTATAAAGGATAAATCTCCATAAAATGTCAACATCCCATAATAGGTACATATCATAAATATTCAACAACACCTCTAAAACATGAATAGGAGGGGGTGCCAAGACATGACCCAAGCTTACCCTCAAAATACAAAGTAAAAATGAAAGTGTCTCAACATAAGCAAGAATGAAAATGGATCTTTCCCTCGAACTAAAAGACTCACCACAAGTTAAGATCATCACGAACCAAGCTAGCCACGAGGAGGAGGATAGATAGGAGCGTCGGTCCCTACATGATTAGATCTTCCAGGCAAAAGGTATGTGCTACTACTTAAAATGTACTAGTATGTAGGATGCAATGCAACACTAGATAATCAGCTTCATAAGCAAGATGCATAATCGTATACAATAGAATATAAGCTCAATATGTCATGAATAAGGATGTTTTAATGAAAACTTGCATGAAAGATAAAACATAACTTCTCGTCATCATACTTATGTGGGAGGAGACCATAACCGACATATAAGACCAAGCGAGCTACTACTTGGAATCAAATGAACTTTTTCCATTAGGTAAAGACCAATGAACTCCTTCCATTAGGAAAAGAGGAATCTACTTGCCAATGTAGAACTCCATAAACTTCACAATTGCATCTTTTGTGAATAATATGACTTAAGTGGATCCACTAACCTAGCCTACAAGGGGTCCTATAGTGGCACATAGTAATGAGACAAAGGGTGGCTTCTAGGGTTTTCTTATCAAACCCCACCACAATGACGCATTTAGTGTTAAGTTGTTCATATGGAATATATTTGAAAAACATATGCATAATCATAGTCATTTATAAACTTAAAAGCTTAACTTCATCATCATACATAAAGAGTAGCTAATCTAAACTTGATATCCAATATTTGAGAATTGTACTTATCAAAAGGGATCTATCTTTTGGTAAGAATTTTCCTTATCACCATCTTTATCTTTAACTTGAGGGATTCAAAACATCTTAACTTTGAATTTCATAACCTGTAATTGAACCCTCATATTTGGAGATCATACTCCCTTAGAAAACTCGATATGATAATTGGGTGGGATCAGGCAAGCTTAAATCATTAAACTCAAGAGGACTATGCATCAATGTAATGAAAATCATCTACTTAAATCATTCTTAAACAACACGCCACAAACATACATATCATTTTTCAAAATTAGATATAGAAACATGAAATTCATCTCATAAAATCATCAACTTTGGAACATCTCATGTTGTCATAATTTTCATAGCTTTGAATCTCATAAAATAGGTCATCATATAAAATTCTTGAAATCAACTCATGCAATTTCATGCAATAGATGAAGATTCTTAACATAATTTATGCTTAATAGAAGTAATAGGAAGTATCCATAAGAAATTACTATTGAAGCTTGAAGGGATTTGTAAAATTGGTTTTTTACACTCCATGTGTGGAAGAACCCATGGATGAAAGAAAGTCACATACCTTTATACGATCAATCTTTAATGAAGAGGACTTGGAAAAGCTTGAGAAATCTTGTGGAAGCTTTTTTTTCAATAAAGGAAGCTTGATGCCCAAGTAGTTGGAAGGACTTGGAGGATTTTTATTTAGGATTTTGGGAGGATTTGAGAGTGTTTAGATAGAGATTTAAGGCTAAAAATAGGATAATTTTCTATTATTTACGTCTATAAAGGTGTTGAATAATCTATAAGTGTTATAGATTATAGAAAAAATTACAGACTGTTGTTGTGTGTAAACATCTACAGTGGTTACTACAAGGTACCACCTCATCCTCAAACTACCTGTTATTACCTTTAGGGAATGTGGATATTGTGTTGGGAGTTTAGTGGTTAAGCACACTGGGAACGATACTATTTGATTTCAAGAATAGAACCATTGAATTTGTTTGCAAGGGCAAGAAACATGTGTTGAGAGGAGCTAGTGATAAACTCAACTCTTCTAAGGCAGGGAGATGATTAAACAAGAAACACAAGCTGCTCAATTGTTAATGTTATCATTAGTAGATAGTATAACTGCTTTTCATGTTAAGCTGCTCACATATATCCTGCTTTCAAGAAAGATATCATTGAGAAACTTGTCCAAGGAATGATGGAACAGGGGGTAAGACAAAATAGAAATAGCGCTTATGCTTCCCCTGTGGTGTTTATCACTTAGTCCTGGGATAACTTATCCCTTCCTATGGTGGAATAATACTCCCAAGATAATTTACCTTGGGATAAAATACGTGAATAAGAATAAAAGGGTACATTGAGGCTTTGTATGGATTATAGAAGCTTGAATCAGATGACTATCAAATATAAGTTCCCTATCCCTATGATTGAAGACTTGCTAGATGAATTAGGGGGTGATGTATTATTTTTCAAAATAGATTTAAGGGCAAGGTATCATCAATTGAGAATGGATAAGAATGATACTTATAAAACTACTTTTAGGACTTATGAGGATCGCTGTGAGTTTTTAGTAATGTTTTTTAGTAATACTTATATATAGAAAGCCTTGAATAATCATGTTGCATAGGATAAGGTGGTATTTTAATTAATGAGGCCAATCGAGCTTTTGGAGTGGATAAGTTAGAATATTTAGGCCATTTCAACTGATCCAAAAAAGATTAGTGTTGTACAACAATGGCTTCCAAGTAACATCAAAAACCTAAGGGGCAGTATGGTGTGATGGATAGGAGAAGCCAATCCCGAGATAATTTTGTTAGTGACTTATAATTCTTTGTTTGGCTGCACAGACTAGGATCACTTAGTCCTGAGATAAGTTATCCCTTCCTGAGGGTGGAATAATACTCCCAAAATAATTTACCCTGGGATAAAATACGTGAATAACAAAAATACCTTCTTAAGCTCTTTTTTATACACCACTTTATATTTATGTATATATTAACATAATTTTTGAAGTTGCGCATTTTTGAGGTTGAGTGATCAAGTCATCAAAGGAACATGTGGTGAGAGGACAAGTATTGACTCGTAGGGAGAGGGATTAGGTGTTGATAGATATAATTTTTCATATAAAAAGTACTTTAAAAGATTCTGAACATTCATATTTATTTGATCTAGGCAAATATA
The DNA here is from genome assembly GCA_029948455.1 of Solanum rostratum. NCBI lineage: Eukaryota > Viridiplantae > Streptophyta > Magnoliopsida > Solanales > Solanaceae > Solanum > Solanum rostratum. Next base: position 25,485,967 of record CM057045.1, read on the forward strand.
GAAACACAAATGGAGCATCATTCCAATTGATTAAAGTCGCATTAATAATCAAACATTTTAAATAAGACCAAAAAATAAATAACTATGATAAAGAAACTAGGTCATACTGAGAAAATAAATATTCCATCTCCCCTATAAGTATGTCTAAACTTCACAATATTTTTTCGTTATTACTTTTTTCTCAAAGAAAAGTTGTGACACTTTGAAGAATAACAAGGTGCTTCAAGAATTCACGAATGGAAGGAGTATTTATCCCACCATCACTTTCTTCTTCGTCACTGACATCATCATCGTCGTCGTCATCATTTGTCGACTCCTCATATGGTAAATCCACTGGAGATAGTAACTCTCATTTATCTAGCAAAACAAGGCTTTCCTCGTAACATTCATAATAATAAGAGTACTTAGTGCTAGAAATATCGATGCTTTCCTGTGTTTGTGCCTCAAGATTATGCACACTAGCATCCCCAATATGTTTATCAACACTATTTTATCAAAATCAGTAATACCCACTACCATGCCTAAATGCCCCTGGCCAAGTGCAACATTATATTTTTTGCTCCATGAATATATGTATCCATACCTTTTCATTATCAAAATTGAGCAACTACTGCTCCAAATACGTGTATCATATTGATACACAAAAAGCAATTCCCCATTCTTTGCAATATTCAAATTCGTATGTGGTTCATTAACCAAAATTTCTGGTAATGATAATTCCTCAAAAATATCCTCATTGAGACCAAATGTCATAATCAAGTTCTCCACCCATTTCGCCATTTCTCTTGAATGTTATGCAGTGGACTTCTACAACTAGTGTCAAGAAGTGCTCTACAACATCAATATTTGGAATAACACTATCAAAATCTTTCCAGATTCCTAAACTAAGTGCATATATTGAAAACCTAGGTTGAAGAAATTATTGACCATCACCATGAGCATAAGTCATACTCACAACCTTGTAATCTCTTGTTTTAACAGCAAAGCCTAACCCAAAGACAAACATATGTGTCCCTAAGTTGTTACAGTAAAGAGGAGTCATTGGGAGGGTGAGGCATCTATTTATTATAGGGTTCCAAAGTAACACATGACTTTTATAGTCAAATAAATCATCTAACACATAAATAACACCATTACATATACCAATTATCCTACAATAGAAACTGTCTGGCATTGTACTATCGAAAGGAAATCTTAATGGTATTTCTCTTCTATCAACATCTAATACATTTGTGAGTAAAATTCTTTCCTTCTTCAGAGTTGTACTAAAATACCTCTTGATTATATTCCTATAATGTCAGAATATATCCCAACAGAAATAATGGTTCAAATTTTCTCAAAGCTCCCACCCAAATCTCTCCTCCAATTAAGGTGTTTATCAAAATGTTGGAACTCAACAATTTCAAGCCCCAACTTTATATGGCAACATACAGAATAATCAGTGCTCCAAAAACCCTATACACATGTAATCAAGAGGTATTTTAGTACAACTCTGAAGAAGGAAAGAATTTTACTCACAGATCTATTAGATGTTGATAGAAGAGAAATACCATTAAGACCCCGTTTTGATAGTAGAATGCCAAATTGTTTCTATTGTAGGATAATTGGTATATGTAATGATGTTATTTATGTATTAGATGATTTATTTGACTATAAAAGTCATGTGGTACTTTGGAATCCTACGATAAACAGATGGCTCACCCTCCCAATGACTCCTCTTTACTGTAATAATTTTGGGACTTATATGTTTGTGTTTGGGTTTGGCTTTGCTGATAAAACAAGATATTACAAGGTTCTAAGTATGGACTACGCTCATGGTGATGGTCAATACTTATTTCCACCTAGAGTTGAGATTTATACACTTAACTCAGGAATCTGGAAGGATTTTGATGGTATTATTCCAAATATAGGTGTTACAGAACACTTCTGGACACAAGTTGTAGTTTGTGGGAAAGTTCACTGGACCGCATACAAGAGAAATGAGGATAGAAAGATGGAGAATTTGATTATGATGTTTGATCTCAATGAGGATATTTTTCAGGAAGTATCATTACCCGAAATGTTAATGAACCATCGAACAATTTAAATATCGCAAAGGATGAGGAATTGCTTGTTGTTTATCAGTATGATACATGTATTTGGAGTAATAGTTGCTCCATTTGGTTAATGAAAAGGTATGGAGACATAGATTCATGGAGCAAAGAATATAATATTACACTTGTCCAGGGGCATTTGGGCATGGTAGTGGGTATTACTGATTGTACTAAAATAGTGTTGATAAACATAATGAGGATGTTAGTTGTACATAATCTTGAGACACAAATACAAGAAAGCATTGATATTTCTAGTACTATGTACTCTTATTATTACGAAAGTTACGAGGAAAGCCTTGTTTTGCTAGATAAAGGAGAGTTACTGCCTCTAGTTGATTTATCACAAGTCGACAAATGATGATGATGACGACGATGATGATAATGTTGACAACGATGATAATGGTGACAATGACGAAGAAGAAAATGATGATGGGATAAATAATACTTCAATACGTGAACACTTGAAACACCTTGTTATGCATCAGCGTGTCATAACTTTTCCTTGAGCCAAAAATAATAACGAACAAATATTGTGAAGTTTAGGCATACTTATAGGGGAGATGGAACATCTATTATCTCAATTTTACCTAATTTTCTTTATCATAGTTATCTATTATTTTGTCTTATTTTTAAGTGTTATGATTATTAATACGGCTTTAATCAATTTGAGTGATCCTTCATTTGTAGCTTTAAATTTGGCTAGATCAACTAAATCTGAATGTTCAGAATCTTTTAAAGTACGTTTTATATGAAAAATTATATCTATCAACCCCTAATCCCTCTCCCTAGGAGTCAATATTTATTCTCTCTCCACCATGTTCCTTTTGTGACTTGAATACCCAACCTCAAAGTTGTATGTGGAGAGTGTTTTTCACTTGAGCTAGCCTTTCTTGTCAAATGAAATGCTTGAGAATTAAATGTGCTAATCAACACATTTTTACATAGAATAATAAAAATTTTGTATTTACTTGAAATCTTTTTTTTTCCTTTTTTTCCTCGATTAGTTATGAATTTCTCAATCAAATATGAGATAAACTTCCATTGAAGTCTTGTGTTTTCAATTTAATCTTCTTAAGATTTATTCTCAAGTCCAAATATTTGCAATATTAGAACATGGTGGCAGATAATAAATATCATTCGTCTATCATTCAGATACTACACAAGTGTCACCATAAATCAAAATAAAAATAAAAGTAACTCCCAATCAGTTAAAAACAAATATATATTTTTTATACTATGATCAAATAATAAAATCAACAACAAAAATTTTCATGCAAATAAATCAGTAGCCAACATATGTCAATTATGGGCATATAGATAATACAATGAAGAGAACGGCATATAGCCCTCCCCTACCCTTTGGTTCAACCCTCTTTTACCATCTTCTTTATCACAAACCTCTGCTGCTATCCTCGCCCTCCTCTCCCAAACCCCCACCCCATAGTTCAACCCCTTTCTTCTCCCTTCCCGACCATTGTTGCACCTCCCCCCCTCCCCCTTTCTTCTATATTTTACAAAGAAAATGTAGAGACACCAACAATATATTGATTATTGAAGAGAAGTTTTACTTGTCTTAAGCTTGTCGTTCAGATTAATTATTTATTCAAGATTCTATTCCAAATTTTAAAAAGTAAAAATGACCCAACCTTCTTAGTTCTTTCTTTTTCATTTTTTATTTAGTTATTGTTTTAGCATCTTGTCACGACCCGGTCCCGGTCATGATGGTGCCTACTAGGTCCCACCTACAGGAAAGCTCATTCCCAACCCAAGGGTTTCTTTCCTATGTCTTTAGTCCAACCCAAATCGATACAACAATAACATATACGCCAAAACTTACCCAGAAACTGGAAATCAACTGTACAGAGCTACAATAGACACAAGGACATATCGTATACATATATTAATAATTATAATAATATACAAAACCAGGAGTGCACCTACAAATACCAAACTCTGTTGTACAAGGCCAATGTCTGGAAGCAAAAGACGACCATCAACAGGAAGGAGACCATGAACTCGGTGCTCACCGGTGCTCACCAAAAGTCTCCTAAGCGCTCCCAAAGTTCCCCAACTCAGCCAAAACGACGAACCGTGCCTGGACCTGGACCTGCACATTGGAAGATGCAGAAGTAGGAGTAAGTAACAGAAAAGGCACCGAGTAGGCATCATCAGCCGATCGAGTGAAATAATAACCATACATGAAGCCCACATATAAAGAGAACTATATCAGTGTAGCAAAATGAACTCATATCAAGGCATAAGTATGTCTAGAAACCCCCAACCCACAACTAGACCAGCTGAAGTAAAGATCAATGATACTACTTATGATGCCTATATATGTACATAATAGAGACATCAAACACACTTAACTAACCATGCTTCTGAGGTTTATTACACATCAACCAGCTTTACCTTTAATAATATATACGTCACTTTAAACTATAGAATTGACTGTAAACTACTATAATCGATTAAGTGCTTTTATTCTCTAACATGCTATGATGACAAAATATGCAAAAGAAAAGGAAAATCTCTATACAAAACACAATATGCTTCTAACTTTTACAACAACAAAAAAAATTCTGAAACCTGGAAACTAATCATTAATCAATCCCTTCTCTTCATTTGCATTACATTAATAAAAAGGAAGCAATTTGATATACAAAACGTAGGCGAGATGCACAAGCGGAGACAAGAACACATACAACGGGATTCAAATTAGAATATCACACGAACAATTTTACTTTGCGGCCTAAAGCAATTGTTGAACCCCTTCGTCACTATACTAGAATATTCCTTCATGTCACGGGGATTCAATAGCTTAAATATAACAAAAACAAGTTCAATTTTAACCTAATTGCACAATAATAGGGAAAGAGGTATTGAACTTCCTAACACACCTAACTGTGCCCCTGACGATATGGACGGAACCACAAGGGTGCAAGAGGAATATACAAGTTTAAAATTATATTTTTTGCATATACAATAATGTTGAATCCCGCATCTTCTTATGTTTACTGCTTCATTCATAGTACCATGAAAAGTAAGTATGACTTTTCAATATAAATGCATTAATCTTCATAACCTTGTAAGCGCTAAATCTTGTTATATAACTTTATGATTCGTTAGATTCAAGGTCCAAACGAAAAATTTTCAAAAACAAATTTTAAAAAAATTGTCAATTTGTTGTGCTACATGTCTGATAGTTATCTACCATCCATTTTTCAACTTTTCACCCTCAATACAAAAGCACATCATAAATTCCATCCACAAAAATTCGAAAATTTTTCAAAGAGAGAGTGTTAATCAATGTGTAAAAAAAGAGTTCAAAAAGATAAAACAATATGAAATTTCAGAAAAGAAGTTAAAAACCTAAAATGCGGCAATTGAAACTCACCGCCGTCTCCAACTGCCAACCAGAAAATCGCAAAACACCTCGAACTATCCACACGAGTTTCCAGAAATTTGCAATCCTCTGCGAAAGTAGCACTCTGTTGGATGGTGATGTATCCACGATATTTCACGATGTATCCTATTCTAGAAGTTTTGACCAAAATAATATAAATATAAAGCAACCAGCAAAAAGTCAAATATACCTCCTATTATTGGAAATAATTTAAATATACTTATATTATTTATCTAATATACTCTTCTAGTTATACTTTATGGTCAAATATACTCTTTCTTTTATGATTTGTGCTAATTTATTCTTATTTTTAATGGACAAATGCATGACGAATTTAGAAACGATATTTTTTCAAAAAAAATTAATAAATTCACCTAAAATCTACTTATGTAACTCAAATTTGATTCATCACTTTACAGACCCACACCTAAGTCAGTATTCGAGGAATTATGAAAAGCTATTTGATTTCTATCTTGGTGTGCCTGTAATAACTTGTTGTACTAAATTTATCTCAAACGTAAATGCTCTACAGTATATTCTTACATCCAACATATAGTAGGAATTAATAAAAGCTCCAAGCAATGGACAAATAAAATTTTAAATGTCTAGTATGTTTCCATTATTATTCATTCTTCCAAAATAGGTGTTTAAATCGCCATGTAAATAAATGTAGAAGGTATTCTGACAAATTATATCCAACCTAAATACATGATACTGACATCGAGAGACGAAAGTTAGGGGATGGAAGGAGATTAGATACCCCAGTAATCCTAGTCGTAAACGATGGATACTAGTCATAAACGATGGATACTAGGCGTTGCACGTATCGACCCGTGCAGTGCTGGTGTTGATGCTTATGCTTATCTAGTCTATAAAGTGAATGGGTCGGTGATGGGAGGTGAGTTTGTAAAGTGAATCAAGTATTTAAAATTGAGATAAGTTATTTATTTGTAAATTCATCAAGTGTTTGTCTATTAAAAATAAGGATAAGTCAGCACAAAGTGTAATTAGATGGATATATTTGGACCTAAAGTATAACTAAAGGGTATATTGGAACCGAAAATATAATGAGGGTATATTAAAGTATTTTCAATATGTGGGTATATTTCACTCTTTCCTATAAAGCAAATGAACAAAAGTAATACACAAATTAGTTTTCGTATGTTCGAAATGGAGAAATCACAAATTAGCTCAAGGTAGATTTTTAGTTACATTTTTATGTACTTATAATTTAAATTTAAATTTTATTTTGCATTTATATATTTTTTTGACCCAATTATGTGGTACTATTTAGATTTCAATTATTAAATTTTTTATGAGTTTGTTTTAAAAACTATTTTGTAATTATATTTTATGTAATGATTAGAATTTTAAATCTAAATTAAAATGTTTAAATCTAGATTTTATGTATTATTAGAATTTGACAAATTAAAAAATTTAAATTTTTAAATCATAAGATTTAATAACAATTGATCGAGGATTTTTTGGAAACAACTTCTCTACCTCCATGCGATAGTGATAAAGTCTACAAACACTATTTTCTTTTCAAGACCTCATAGTAGGATTTCACTGGGTTATATTAATAACAAATTGAATTTTATATTTTTGGTATTTAATTGAAGGGTTTGTTTAGCAATTTAGTTTTAATGGAGAGATTTTGTGGGCTTACGTCCTAAAATAAAACATATTCAGTGCCTACGCGCACATCTTGACTAATGAAGCTTACGTCTCACAATACTTTTGCCCCCACAAATCACATCGATTGCAATTTTACTATGCCCTGCTCTAAGGCACTCCCAAGAATCACCTTTTAGAATATTGTTCGGCACTCATCCACGAACAATGTACTTGTAAAACACTTTAAAATTCTTGTGTGAGAATTAGTTATATGGGTTTTATATTCCACACACACATAATGCACCTAAGACTTAATACTTTAGGAGCGGATTAGGGCCCGCTCAACAATTTCTACTAAAAATTAAGTCAAATTTTTCGATTAGCATCGTTAAATATCAAATTAAATTCATTGACAAACGCATAAAAAAGAATCAATTTCATCTATAAATAGATGAAAATTAAGAATAACACTAATAGTGAGTCATAATATTATACATTATCAATTGAGGATGTTGTGAGGATGAATTATTCATTAGAACATCCTTCTAGAAATAGTTATACAATCAGAATAATATCTTCACTTCTATTGGTCTTTTCATCTCAATTTTGTGCCTCTCAAAAATATCATTTTTTAAAATAAATTTGTTACAATTTACATTTAATCTCAAAAGAGTGTGTTTTAAAATATTAATCGTGTTTATTGATTATTTACTTTTAAAAAGATAATTGTGTAACTTCATGATAATTTTAAGAAATTATGATTTTTCAGTTGTTTGAAAGTGAAACCTCTTGCCAGTGATATAAGGAGTTGACCATCTAAATCACATCTAGAAGAATTATTTAGTGAAATTTATTTTTGAAACGTAATTTGTGAACTATTATATTACACATGATTGATATTTAGGATAACAATTGCGAATTCATTTATCATAAAATAATAAGTATTTAAAAAGTTAAGAACTATAATTGATTTGTATCCTATTGTGATTTTATAATCACTATAGCATTGGTTGTACACTTATAGGAATATGTAAGGGTGTCAAAATAAACCCAAATGTAGGTAAATTTGATTAACTCGTCCAAAAGTTTATGGGATAGACTCAAGATAATTTTGATTGGGTTCAATCTTAACTCATTCAAGTCTTGACCCATATCAAAAGAATCCTCAATTGAGCCCAATTTAATCCCCAGTTTCAACCCGTTCTAAGACTCTTTACTTGCATTGATGTAATTTGTGTTTTCTATCTATTTTATATTTTCAATCACTTATCTATTAATTTATAACTTTTTATTTTTATTTATTGAGTTGAAATTCAAATTGTGATTGTAAAAAATGAATAATAGTATGGTAGAATTATTGAAATTGAGCCGGTCAAAATGGGCGGGTAATGACCCAACTCGAATTTTAGCCCATCTGAGTCCAACTCCTTTGAGCCCAAAGTAAATTTGGACAGGTCATAACCCAGCCCAATTTTTATTTCAACCCATTTTAACATTCTCAATTTCAATCCAACCCACCCATTTGAAACCCTTAGAAATATGCTAGAAATATTTTTTTTCGTATAACAATATCTTTTTAGTAGTAATCTACACATATATAGCACCCACTTTATTAGTCACAGACTAACAATCATCCAATCAAACGACCTCTATTAGAATATGTGTTTTTTGTCATAAACATAAGGTGTATATATAATAAAAATTTACATATCAAATTGTATTTAGTTAAAATAGAGTGGAAATATGTATTGCAAACCATGGTTAAGTGAAACTGGAATAAAAATTATATACTAGTTAATCATGATTCAATAAAAGCAGTCTATTGATAAACACATATTATGTATTTATTAACGAGATATAAATATCAAACAAGAATAAACTTTGACTATGATTATTCTTTTATTTTTTTTGTCCTATTTTAATTGTTATTTTTCATCATATTTTTTCTTCAGATAATTATCCATTTAGAAATGCAAGACTAAAATTGTCCATTATTTTCAACCATACTTTTAATTATTTTAAGCAGTAGTTTTTTTTTATACAACTTAATTCTAAAAAAAATAGGACTAACTTACGTAAACTATTGTAGGGTCAATACCCATGACAAAAGGAAAAGTGACTTGCAGCAAATGTTGAAAAAATTGTTGCTGAAAATGTTTAGAATTGGGATTTGGTAATTGGCCAACATTATATTTTCACATTTACAAAGTGTTGAAAATATAATATTGGCCTATGTTATTAGTGATATAGACATGATCTTCCTTTCTCTATAAATTGAGAGTTTTTGCTATCATTAAACACACCAAAGAAAGAGAGTCACAGAGAGAAAGAAAAATACATTGAATATTTTTTTTTTCTGTGAGGTATACTATAAATTATATAAGAAAAATAGTTTGTGAAGAAAAATAGAGTGTGTGTGGTTAAGAAATATTTTCCTAAAAGAAATAGTAAGTGACAAAATAGTGAGACTATTTTTTATTTTAACTCTAAGAGTCTACTATTTGTAATAGTAGAAATAGTGGTACACTTGTGTCTATTATTTGTAAAAGTAGGAGAAGAAATACTAGAAGTGTTGATTTATGGACTAGTCCAAAAGTTTTGGGTGAACCACGCCTGCAATCGTTTCTATCCAAATTTGATTGAATAACTCAGGGGTTAGCTCGATCAAATCTCCAAGCTCTTGCAACTGTTGCTCAAACTCGCGCTACATATTAAAAATAACAGTTAGACTCAATGTGTATATTAAAAGCAATATTTAGAATCAAATGATTATACATAAAGTAATGTTAAATAACTTACATAGGCTTGTTCGGTCCATTCCTCCGCATACTGATCTGGATCGGAGTCCTTTTTTTTTCTTTATATAATACCTCCTAAAAACTTCATCACGTGAAGGAGGCCACCCCAATTTTTTTCCTACATATTAAAATATAATTAATAAGAATATTCTTTGTGTAAATTAAATACTTTATTTAAGAATAATATGTTAGTTTAAATCTAAAACTTTTAAAAATCTTACCAGTTCCCTCGTAATGGTACCGACACTCTTTGCACCTCCGGTGTGCAATGAGCCATCCTTTAGGCTTCCTCTAGCTTTTTTAGTTTGATCGGACATAGCCTTGAATTTATCGGTATCCCAGTACTGGAGGAAATCTTGATATATATGCGGAGGTATCCAAGAACTGACTTTTCTATCATCCCTTGCTTTCTTTAGTCAGTTAGATAGTCGGGAGCTCGCCGTTTTCTCAAATGTGGTCGCAATGACCAGGTTGTACTTGGGATGCCAAGTAAATAAAGTCTAGAAAAAAAAACCAAAAAAAATAAGTTACTTAATACTCAAAATATGATGTAAGCTTATATATACCTTGAATTCATTAAACATCGCTTGGCGAATATGTAACGCCTGGTAAAATTACCAAAATACCTCTAGAGGAGAGGCATGCATGTAATGCATCTTCCAATGCTCGTATGGAAAATACGAGGCCGGATTTGTGATCAACACAAAAAAATGAGTGGGAAAATGGTCTCAGTCGATTTTTAGAGCGAACAGATCAAAAGATAATTTTTCAATCGGAAACGAAAAACAGTGAGAGTGCGCGATGGAGGCGCATCGCGCCTATGTAGCGGACCCTTGCTAATGTTTTTCTAAATATTTTTGATAAGATTGGGGAAACTCGTCAAGAAATATTTTGGAGAAAATGCCTTGTGCGCGACCAGTCCGCGTCATGGAGTAGGCTATTCCCAGATTGAAATTTTTTTAAATTTTGTGAGGGGCATTTTGGTCAATTTCCAAACCCTCCTAAACTCAATACACGATATAATTTGGTCGTTTGGATGTTAAAAGGGTCTAAAATACCATTCTAAGTCCTTTTCTAACAATTGGAAAAGACTAGGGCGTGAGGAAAGAGGAGAAGAGCTTGAAATAGAGGAATTCAAGAGTAATTCTTAAAGGTGATTGTTGATAACTTCATCCCAGGTATGTAATTGTTAACTAAAAGCATAAGATTGTCCTCTCATATGCCCCGCAGAAGGTCATAGATGAGTTGAAAGTCAAATGAGTCTACATGCATAATTTGTCACGACCCGGGGTTGGGGCCTAGATACGACATGACGAATGGAGATCCGAGAGCCCCCAAACAAGCCTCAAGTATCCATAACCACATCATTGGTTTAGGATTAGTATTCAAACACACATAATCATGTAGCCAAATCAGATCTCAGGAACCATTCTAATAATAGGAAACCAATATGATAGTCAAAGTAACTATATCTAAGAAAAGTTCACATAGTGTCCAAAAATGCCTCTAGTCAAGGAAGGGGGGCCAGGACAAGTTCTGAACTCACCCTCAATAACAGGAATATCCATAACAACAATAAGGAAGATAACAAGCTCTCCCACGGAAGATGAGACTCACCATTATAACTCCAAGATCGGACTATTCGTTAAAAGGTTGGTACTCAAATTGCTCGGCCCCTACATGGTAAAATCATGTAGGCATATAATATGCGTTAGTACGTTTGAATGTACTAAATATGCGGGCATGCAATGCATATAATTTGTCAACCTGCATTTCAATGTTAGATGACAAGGGCACATAATATAGAAAGAGCCATATATCTAAAGGAGGAAGTATACAAGATGCCATAAAATTCATGATGCATGAAATATGATAATACTCCTATATAGCGAGGATGGACTATAACCAACAAATAAAATACATGCGAGCTATTACATGAATTAAACTGATTGGGACTTCCCACCGGTAGGGAGAAGACTAATTGCCAATGGTAATCTACATCACACCTTACAAAAACACCCATTTCGGTGGATGGCCACCTTCCTTACAGGAATCACCATTTCGAAAGGGTTTTCAGTATCCTATACGTATAACATCCCTATGTTGACACATAGTTCAAGGAAAGAGAGAGGGGCCTAATCCAGTCAATAACATCCCACTTGAATTCTTATATATATACGTGCTTTCAGAAAATCCATTGTTCGTACTAAACCATTCAATTTACATTTTGGCTCAAATGCCAAATCATAGTTCATACTTGTAATGCTCATGCAGGGAATAACTCATTCACATAAATAGAATGGTGCAAGCACCAGAATGCTCAGTGATCCAGAATTATAGACATACCGGGGATTACCTTTTTGTAATAACTAATGCCGTACCAAAATCATACCATGATCATTTCATAAAACACAATTGGGTTTAACCCACTTCATAATTTCCACATATCAATGTTCATGAATGAATGTAATGCATAAATGTAAGGATAGCATGGATAACATAGATTCAAGTTAAAATCAACATCATGATGTGGAGTTTATTAAATCCATAGTTAAATCAACATCAAAATCATAGTAATAGTAACCCATGCATAAATCAATTTTAAAGGGGACATGTATGTTCATAATTTCATAATTCAATGTAAATCATCATAATAGTAATCAAAATGAATTGAAATAATAAGTAAAATACAGCTCACGCTCTAATTAGATTTAATAAAATCAAATCATAAAATTTCATATTTAAAGTGACTAAAATTCATGAAATAGATGGAAAGGAATTTTGGGTTTTCTTGGTTGGAAGGGACAAAGAATCAATCCCACATACCTTGATTGAGGAGAAAAAATTGGGCTTGAATTGAGCTTTACTTGGAACCCTACCTTGATCCTTGAAGGGGGGAGGGATTGGAAGAGATAAGTGGGTGATCTTGTGACGGTAAAAATGTTTTTGGGAGAATGAAGTAGAAGGGGGAGGGATAATAGCTGAATTAGGGGTTTAGGATAGGTAAAAATCAATATTTCTTATTTAAAACAAACCAGAATTACATAATGCCCTTAATGAAAGGAACCTAAATTTGGTCCGTCAAGGTCACAAGACTCACTACACGGTCCATGTAGTGTCACACGGACCGTGAACAGTGGTCGTGACCCAGCACTTGAATTCTTGCAAAGGGAAAAGTTACGGAACTAAGTGATATCACACGGTCGACAACCAGGTCAGTGTGAAACCACAGGGTCCATGACACCGACCATATAATGGTACTTGAAATAAATTTATGCACGACAAAGTTACTAGATGGTAATTTTATACTTAGAATAATTTTTGCATAGTAAGTCACACGGAGAGCCACACGGGCCGTGTCAAATCACATGGACCGTGTGAGTGCCCGTGTGCGTTCACCTGGCCACAGTTCCCTTCCGTCTCCATATTGTCCCAACCATGAACTGGGCCTGGTGCCTCTTCACGGGAGGCCATAGGGGCCGTGTAGGCTCCTCCGTGGAGGGGTGCCTGGCAGTTCACCTGGGAAAATTTCCAGGACATTTGGGCAATGCGACTTGAAATATTTAGTTCCTTACATCATCTCCCCCTTGGGAACATTCGTCCCCGAATGTGCAAAACAAAACAAGGCTTGAATTCGAGTGTGAAACATCCAGCATAAGATACAATGCATAATTCATTACTAAAAATCGTACCAAAAGCATCATTCAAAACCATTGTTCAAGACTTTTAAGCTCAGCTCAAAATTGTGTTCAAGTCACTCAAAACATTGTAAAAACTCCTTTTTGTGCACATGGATGCATGTCATTTCATGAGACTGAAGAGGGAAAGAAATGGCACTATTAAGTAAGGAAGAATCCTAATACCTTAGGCTTAAGTAGATTAGAAAAGATGAGGGTATCACTTCACCATGTCCAGCTCCGCCTCCCAAGTAGCACTCTCCACTTGTTGATTTCTCCAAATCACTTTCACCGAAGCTACATCCTTGTTACGAAGCCGCTTTACTTGCCTATCCAAGATTTCAACCGACACATCCTCATAGGAAAAATTTTCTTCAACCTCAATTCCTTCCAAAGGCACAATAGTGCTAGGATCACCAATTAGATTCCTCAACATAGACACATGGAAGACCGGGTGAATGGAACTAAAATCTTGAGGTAACTCCAACTTATAAGCCACACCTCTAATTCACTCAACAATCTTATTAGGGCCAACATACCGGGGGCTTAGCTTTCCCTTCTTACCAAAATGCATCACACCATTCACAGGAGAAACCTTCATATACACCCAATGACCGACATGAAACTCAAGGTCCGTCTTCCTAACTTCTGAATAAGAATTTTGACAACTTTGGGCCATTTTCAACCTCTCCCTAATCACTTTCACCTTCTCCATGGCTTCCACCACCAAATCTGGACCAACTAGTGCCATCTCTCCCAACTCAAACCACCCCACCGGTGATCTGCACCTTCTCCCATTCAAAACTTCAAATGGTTCCATACCAATGTTAGCATGGAAGCTATTATTATAAGCAAACTCAATGAGTGGAAGATGGTCATCCCAATTTCCCTTAAACTCCAACACACAAGCCCTCAACATATCCTCAAAGGTTTGAATAGTCCTCTCCGCTTGGCCATCGGTCTGAGGGTGAAAAGCGATGCTCAACTTAATCTTAGTCCTAAGTCACTTCTAAAAAGACCTCCAAAAGTCGGAAGTGAATTGGGTACCTCTATCCGATATAATGGACCAAGGTACACCATGCAACCTCACCAACTCTTGGATATACAACCTTGTGTAATCCTCGGCGCTGAAAGTAGTTTTGACTGGCAGGAAATTAGCCGACTTTGTCATCCGATCTACAACCACCCAAGTGGAATCAAATTGTCTTCGGGTCCGAGACAACCCAACAACAAAATCCATGTTCATATCTTCCCATTTCCATGTGGGAATTTTGATGTCCTGGGCCAAACCACCATGCCTTTTGTGTTGTACCTTCACCTGTTGGCAACTCGGGAATTCAGATACGAACTTAGCAATGTCTTTCTTCATAACATGCCACCAATACACTTCCTTCAAATCCCGATACATTTATTTAGACCCCGGGTGAATTTAATAATGAGAGTTGTGAGCCTCACTCATAATCACCCATCTAAGATTGTCCAAATTCGGAACACAAAGTTGGTCTTGGTACCGAAGTACACCATCTCCCCCTTGGGAGAACACCTCGATCTTCGTTTCAGCAACCAACTTCTTCAATTCAAGTAGCGATGGCTAAATCTTGCTTAGCAAATTTACATCACTTGCCACGGAGGATTTTGTCCTGCTTTGAACATGAATACCACCATCGCTCAAACCCACCAACCTGACACCCAACCTAGATAACCGGTGAACATCTCTTTCCAACTCCTTCATTTCTTCCCCAACATGTGCCACACTCCCCATAGACAACCTGCTGAGAGCATCGACTACAATATTAGCCTTGCGGGAATGATATAGAACACTCATGTCGTAATGCTTTAGGAGCTCCAACCACCTCCTTTTCCTTAAATTAAGATCCCTCTGAGTGAATACATGTTGCAAACTCTTGTGATCGGTGAACACATCAACATGCACCCCATACAAATAATGTCTCCAAATCTTCAAAGCAAAAACCCCCGCTGCCAATTCAAGGTTGTGCGTAGAGTAATTACATTCGTGCACCTTAAGCTGCCTTGATGCATACACTATGACCTACCATTTTGCATAAGCACACAACCCAACCCAATCCGTGAGGCATCACAATACACCACGAATCCCTCTGAACCATTTGGTAGAGTTAAGACGGGAGCCGATGTAAGTTGATCCTTTAGAGCTTGAAAACTCTTCTCGCATTCATCTGACCATACAAACTTAGCCTGCTTTTGGGTCAACATGGTCAATGGAGATGCAATTGATGAGAACCCTTCAACAAACCTTCTGTAATACCCGGCCAACCCAAGGAAACTTCAAATATCTGAAGGAGTCAATGGTCTGGGCCAATTCTTCGCAGCCTCAGTTTTCTTCGAATCCACCTTGATAACATCACCAGACACCACATGACCAAGGAAAGCCACTTCGCCTAACCAAAATTCACACTTGCTAAACTTGGCATACAATTTCTCTTCCCTCAAAGTTTGGAGAACTATTCTCAAGTGATTCCCATGCTCCTGCTCACTTCGAGAGTAAATGAGAATGTCATCAATGAAGACCACCACAAAACTGTCAAGGAATAGCTTAAACACCCGGTTCATTAGATCCATAAACATGGCCGGAGCATTAGCTAGGCCAAACGACATCACCACAAACTCAAAGTGCCCATACCTTGTCCGAAAAATTATTTTGGGAATGTCACATTCCCTAACCTTAAAGTGATGATACTTGGAACGAAGATCAATCTTTGAGGAATGAGTAGTCGCCTGAAGCTGATCAAACAAGTCATTAATTTGGGCAATAGGTACTTATTTTTAACAATCACCTTATTCAGTTGCTTGTAGTCAATGCACTTTCGAAGAGTCCCATCCTTCTTTCTTACAAAAAACACTGGAGAACCCCATGGTGACATACTAGGCCGAATGAAACCCTTCTCCAATAGATCTTTTAACTGCTCCTTCAATTCTTTCAACTCCGTTTGAGCCATACGATAAGGAGGAATAGAGATAGGCTGGGTATCTGGAAGAAGGTTGATGCCGAAATCTACCTCTCTTTCCGGAGAGATACCCGGTAAGTCACCAGGAAACACATCCGAAAATACATTCACCATAGGGACCAGCTCAAGAGTAGGCACTTCGGAATCTGCATCTTTGACTCTCACAATATGATAAATGCACCCCTTAAAGATCATTTTCCATGCCTTGAGGTAGGAAATAAACCGACCTTTAATAGAGGAATCACTACCCTTCCATTCAAGAACGGGCTCACCGGGAGGTTGGAACTTGACCTTCCGGGTTCTACAATCTATTGAGGCATATAATGCATGCAACCAATCCATCCCAAGAATCACATCAAAGTCAATCATCTCAAGCTCCACAAGATCACACGGGACAACTTTATGCAATCCAGAAACAGGGCAACCATGATAGACTCTATGTGCAATAATAGATTCACCCACGGGAGTATAGAGATAGACCGAGAAAGGATCCACAAAATCTAGGGGCTTAAATAAAACTTAACAGCCAATAGGGAAGTCACAAAAGACAAATTTGCACCCGGATCAAGTAAAACATAATCATCAAAATCGAATACTTTTAACATTCTAGTCACAACATTCGGAGCATCCTCGACATCCTTGCGGGCATGGAGTGCATAGAACCTATTGTTCCTTGGGCCAACACCTTGGGGAGTTCTTTGTTGACCTTGCCCACCTTGGGCCACCTGACCTTAGCCTCTACGGGAATTCGTAGGGCAATCAGCAACCTTATGATCCTTATCCCCACATTTGAAGCAAAGACCCAAATCTCTCTAGCAGACTCCCATGTGGGGCTTCCCACACTTGTCGCATAGAGGATACCCTTGACCGTCACCAGCCGGTGCCTGGGAGGAGGTAACTGAGCATTAGCGACTCGAGCGCTCGAACCTTGGCCCTGCTGGAAGCAACCAAAACCAACACTTTAAGAACCAGAGAATCTACTATCAAAACAGGCTCTCTTGGGATCATGAGCCCTTTTTCTCCCCTTCGATCTGTTCAGTATACACTATGAGCCTGGCAATATCCATGTCCCATATCAGCATAGCAGTACGATACTCCTTCACAAGTAATTCGAAGTTACCCAAAACAAATTTGTGCATCCTTGCACGGGGGTCAGCCACCGGGGATGGAGCGTATTTAAAAAGCTTCGTGAATTTGTGGGCATAGTCCCTCACATCCATACGCCCTTGCTTGAGGTTGATGAACTCAGTCATTCTGGCCTCTTTAAGCTCAAGTGGAAAGAAGCGGTCAAGGAAAGAAAATTTGAACTTTTCCCAATTGACTTCACCACCAAAAACCCTTTCCAAAGACCATTGGATATACCACACTTGAGCCACGTCTTTCAACTAATAAACATCCAGTTCGGCCTTCACCTCAGAAGTTACACCCATGATATTCAATACATTGGTAAGTTCATCATTGAACACCTGAGCATCCTCGTCAACCTTTGACCCATAGAACTCTGGAGGATTTATCCGGGTGAAATCCCTCACCGTAGAAGCAGGTGTAGGATCCCGTGGAGAGTTAGTCTGCCTTGGTTGAGAAGTCACCACCTGAGCAAGCATGGCGAAGGCCGTACGGAATTCCCCATTTTAGATAGGTTCATCCATATGCTCGTTGGGAGCCTGTTCTTCATTAGGTGGAGCCAGCTTTGGTAGAGGGGTCGTCCTCAAGGAATCTTCTGAAATGGATCATCGACACTGTCAAGTAAGGAAAATATACTAGCCATAGCACGACAAAAGATATGAACAAATGAGGTAATTCCTAAAACGTTTTCGTAGCCTCCCACTCATAGGAATGGTGAACTTCACACCCATGAATAGGACTCTACTCAACGTGACATGTTGGACTCCGAGGATCATTTATAAACCTAGGGCTTTGATACCATATTTTGTCACGACCCGGGGTTGGGGCCTAGATGCGATACGACGAATGGAGACTCGAGAGCCCCAAACAAGCCTCAAGTATCCGTAACAACATCATCGGTTCGAGATTAGCATTCAAACACACATAACTATATAGCCAAATCAGATCTCAGGAATCATTCTAATAATAGGAAACCAGTACAATAGGCAAAGTAACCATATCTAAGAAAAGTTCACATAGTGTCTAACCATGCCTCTAGTCAAGGAGCATGGGCAAGAACAAGTTCTGGGCTCACCCTCAATAATAGGAACATCCATAACAATAAAAGGAAGATAATTGGCTCGTCCTCAAAAGAGGGGTCTCACCACAATAACTCCAAGATCGGACTATTCGTGAGAAGGCTGGTACTCAAATTGCTTGGTCCCTACATGGTAAAATCATGTAGGCATAGAGTATGCGTTAGTACGTTTGATTGTACTAAGTATGCGGGCATGAAATGCATATAATTTATCAACCTGCATTTCAATATTAGATGAAAAGGGCACATAACATAGAATGAGTCATATATCCAATGGAGGAAGTATACAAGATGCAATGAAATTTGTGATACATGCAATACGATAATACTTCTATATAGCAGATATGGACTATAACCGACAAATCAAATCCATTCGAGCTATTACATGAATTAAACCGATTGAGACGTCACACAGGTAGGGAGAAGATTACCTGCCAAAGGTAATCTACATCACACCTTACGACAATCACCATTTCGGTTGATGGTCACCTTCCTTATGAGAATCATCATTTCAGAAGGGTTTTCAGAATCATATATGTATAATGTCCCTATGTTAGCACACAATTCAAGGAAAGGGAGAGGGCCCTTGGGGATATCCCTAACGCCCCCCAATCCATCGGTGCTAAGTCAATAACATCCCACTTGATACTTATATATATATGTGCTTTCAGAAAATGCATTGATCGTACTAAAGCATTCAATATACATTTAGGCTCAAATGTAAAATCATAGTTCATACTTGTAATGCTCATGTAGGGAATAGTTCATTCACACAAACAGAATTAATGGTGCAAGCACCCAGAATGCTCGGTTAGCTGGAATCATAGACATACCGATGATCACTTTTTTGTCATAACCAATGCCTTATAAATATCATACCATAATCATTTCATAAAACATAATTGGGTTTAACCCACTTCATAATTTTTACATATCAATGCTCATGAATGTAATGCAATGCATAAATGTGAGGATAGCATGAGTAACATAGATTCAAGTTAAAATCAACACCATAATATGGTGTTTAATAAATCCATAATTAAATCAATATCTAAATCATAGTAATAGTCACCCATATATAAATCAATTTTAAAGGGGACATATATGTTCATAATTTCGTAACTCAATGTAAATCATCATAATAGTAATCAAAATGAATTTAAATAATAAGTAAAATACAACCCACACTCTAATTAGATTTAATAAAATCAAATAATAAATTTCATATTTAAAATGACTAAAATTCATGAAATAAATGGAAAGGAATTTTGGGTCTTCTTGGTTGGAAGGGACCAAGAATCAATCCCACATACCTTGATTGAGGAGCAAAAATTGGGCTTGAATTAAGCTTTACATGGAACCCTAGCTTGATTCTTGAGGGGGGGGGGGATTGGAAGAGATAGGAGGGTGATCTTGTGAGGGTAAAAGTGTTTTTGGGAGAATGAAGTAGAAGGGGAAGGATAATAGCTTAATTAGGGGTTTAGGATAGGTGAAAAGTCGTAATTCTTAATTAAAACAAACCAGAATTACATAAATGTCCTTAATGAAATGGACCTAAATTTGGTCCGTCAGGGTCACATGACTTACTACACGGTTCGTGTAGTGTCACACAGATCGTGAATAGTGGTCATGACCCAACACTTGAATTCTTGCAAAGGAAAAACTTACAGAACTAAGTGTTACAACACAGTTGATAACGCGGTCCGTGGGACACCACACGGGTTGTGACTTCGGCCGTGTAACGGTAGTTGAAATAAATTTTTGCACAGCAAAGTTACGAGGTTGTAATTTTATACTTAGAATAATTTTCTCGTAGTGAGTCATACGAAGAGCCACACAGGTCGTGTCGCATCGCATCACATGGACCGTGTGAGTGTCGGTGTACCTTCACCTGGCCACGGTTCCCTTCCATCCCCAAGCTGTCCTAACCATGAACTGGGCTAGGCCTGGTGCCTCTTCACGCGAGGCCACACGGTCTGTGTGGCTTCACATGGGGGGTGCCTGACAGTTCACCTGGGAAAATTTCCAAGACATTTGGGCAGTGCCACTTGAAACATCTGGGTCCTTATATAATTCTTGATGGTTTTTATTGAAAATCTTATTAAATTTATATATTTTTCTATGTTGATAATCATCATAAACTTGTTTTCTTTACTTGAATATTTCCATGAGATATTGCATAACCCTACATGATTATTTTTAAAGCATACACGAATGAACTTAAGAATTGAGTCTAAAGCCTTAATCGGATGATGTCGGTTGTGATTGTGATGAGAGAATGATGATGAGTTGATAGAACTTGATAGTCCTGTGAGTCTCCATAAATGAACTCCACTGATTTGTCTATTCGACAATTCCCTCACGATTATTCTAAATCTTGAGTCATTGATTGAAATGTTCCTTGATGGGAGGGTTAAAGCCCCTATGAGATTCATTGATGTTATGGTTAAAAGTCCCTATGATTTGATTTGTTTGATTAGATTGATTGTCTTAAGAGCATTGAGTCATGAGAGGAGTATCGAGCACTGAAACAGTAAGAGTTAGTCTTACTTGCACTCGTCAAACTACGTTGCCAAACGTAGGTGAGGATTAGAACGATGACACTATATTGTGCTTCTCTCTTGATTAGAAGTCCCTGAAAGCAATAGAGGACTTAGTTGATTGCTATTTCCCTTAGCGGATTTGATCCGTTCCCTACCTGGAAAGTTTGGAACGGCTCTGGCAACATCAGCTTGACTTTTGTACATTCATTGGCTCATAAGTGATTGTTGTCGGATAAGAGAAACTCCTAGAAAGTTCCTACCTTGAGTACGCTGAGTCAAGATGAGATGAGATGAGACGAGTTCATTGAGTTGAGTTGAATTAATTTTATTGATGAGGTTGGTTGGTTGATAGGTCTCTTATCTACTCTTTATTCTTGCATAGATTAACATTTGACGATTTAATATGATTTGATGATTGTTTAGAGTCGATGATCGGTGTGAAGATCTCCACATCAATAATATGGAGGCTATAGGACATTTAAGAATTGTTTCACTTCTTTCATGTTCTTAATCTTGCGATAGAGTTAATACTCTATGAAAGGTTCTTCACTAATTCGTGCTCTACACATTGCAGAGTTGTGATCATGCCTCCCAGAAGAGCCGTCAGAGGCAGGGGACGTCCCGCCAGGCAAAATGTTAACCCACCTGAGCCTCAAGGATACGAGGAGACTTCGGACCAAGCTTTCCAGTTGAGCAGCCCCCGCAAGATGAGGTCTCCAATACTGAGCTACGCCAGGCTATTCAAACTCTAGCCAAGGTTGTCGCAGTACTTGCTGCGAGACAAGGAGAGGGAACACAGGATTCCCATGACACCTCTAGAGTTTGGGAATGGAGAGGGAACACAGGATTCCCATGACATCTCTAGAGTTTGGGAATGTTTTAGGATGAATCTGCCTAAGTTCACAGGGTTTGCGTCTATTGAAGATCCTGAACTATGTGGAGGAGCTTCAGAAGGTGTTCCAAGTGATGCATGTGTCTAATGTGGACAGAGTTGGACTGACTGCTTACCAACTCAAGGGTGTGGCTAGACTATGGTTCGACCAATGGAAGAAAGGTAGAGGAGATGATGCTCCATTATTGACTTGGGCAATGTTTGAGGAAGCCTTCTTGGGACGCTTCTTTCCAACCGAACGAAGAGAGGCCAAGGTAAGAGAGTTCCTGAATCTGAAACAAGGCTCTATGATTGTGCAAGAGTATGGGTTGAAGTTCACGCAACTATCTTGTCATGCTCCGGGCATTGTTGCTGATATGAAGGGAAGAATGGGTATGTATGTTGATGGGTTGAATAGTGGATCCAAAAGAGATGGGAGGGGAGCAATGCTTATGAGTGATATGGATATTGTGAGATAGATGACGTTCATGCAACAAGCCGATGAGGAGAGACAATAGGATAAGGAAGAGTTCGGACGTCAGAGAGCAAATACATCCAGCCATGAGGTTGGAAGAAAAAGTTATCGCAACCGATTCTCAGCACCCTCATCTGTTAGTGCACCTACACCTAGAGGCAGGTATGATCAAAGGTCACAGAATGTCAGAACCCATGGATCTCTATCACAAGCTAGTGTGGCCCAAGGTTCATAGGGTAAACCACTATGTGGTAAGTGTGGCAAAATGCACTTGGAGAGATATCCGGAAGGGAATGATGTATGTACTTGGAGAGAGTCTTTTTATGTAATTATAGATGTCTTTAGTGATTTAGCTCTTCATCTTAGAAAGCCCTTTTATTTCTAATTTTGTCCATGTCTTTCTCATGAAATCGTAACACTAGCATAAAGCACTTGACTTGAAGTTCAGGACAAATACAATCTTCCTATCAGCGATTGTGCATGATGACATGACTTTGGGTTGTATGTCCTTCCACAATGAAGGAAAAAATGATATAACTCTCTGTCTTCTTCTTTTTGAGTTTTTTTTAAGCTCACAAGTGGACATATCCATGCTAGCATAATTCATAATAAAGGACATGAAGTTGACTCTTCACCTCTATCAACTCGTAATAGATCCAGTGATACGCCTAAAATGGAATAACTTTGAAAATTTCAGTTTTAACATAAAAGGAATCTATATCACGTCTATGTTTGTTGTGAAAAAGAAACTTATAGGTAGTTCCATTGATATAAACACCGCGCTTCAGAATATAAGGAGGGGAACTTTTAGTCTCTTCCCATGACTTCTCTATGCCTAAAGTAAAAATTCAGTGTTTTGGCTTATGGATATGATTTGTTGTCAAGAGAACTTTATACTTGTTTTCTATCATTTTCGCTTCCGCTGATGAGTTGTTGTTGGATATGATTATGAATATGCTGAGGCAGTATGAAAATCAATCTGGCCAGAAAATTAACAAGGAAAAGAGTTTTTTTCTATATATATCACAAGACTGGTGGTATAAACAGATTGAGGAGATCATTGAATTTAACAAAGTAAAATTTCGGTTTACCTATTTGGGATGCCCTATTGGCCATGCAAGGAAGCGGAAATCTCATTACTCAGATCTTATCAGCAAGGTAAAAAGCATATTTCAAGCCTGGAAAGGAAAAATTCTATCATATAGAGGTTAAGTTGTTCTAATTAATAATGTGTTACAAAGTCTTCCTAGTTATTTACTCTCAGCTATTAGCTCTCTTAAATTGGTGGTAAAGTTGTTCTAATATATAATGTGTTACAAAGTCTTCCTATATATTTAATCTCGGCTATTAATCATCCTAAATGTGTTATTCATGATCTTCACAAGTTGTTTGTGAGATTCTTTTGGAGTAACAATGAAGGGAATAGGCATAAGTATTGAGTCTCCTGGAACAAGATGTGCTTTCGAAGGAAGAAGGTGGCCTTGGTTTTCGATCATTGTTTGATGTATCGAAAGCATTACTTGCTAAACTATAGTGGAATTTCTGGACTACTAAATCTATGTGGACTAATTTTATGTGGAATAATACTACAAGAGGTTTAGACCTCATGTAGTGGAATGGAAAGGCAGTTCACAGTTGTGGAAATACATGCTTGAAGCTAGACACGAGAATGATCAAATGATACAGTGAGAACCCAAATGTGGTCATTCAAGTGTGTGGTATGATAATTGGTTACAAATAGGTGCATTGCTATAACTCGTTCCTTCATCTAGTAACTTCGATGACTCTGTGGAAGAGATTAATGAACTTATGGAGAATGGCAATTGGAATACTGGAAATTTGCAACAATTATTTTCTCAAGAGATTAAAGATTTGATTCTCAAGAATATTCATTATTTGGAGATTATTGAAGAATGGGATAAGCCTTAGTGGATGCTCTCTTGCTCTCAAAAATTTACTGTAAGTACTGCTTGGGAGGTGGTGAGGCAAAAGGAGGATACTTTTAATTTGTTCTCATATATTTGGATTAAAGGACTACCTTTCAAGGCAAAAGGAGGATACTAATCGTCAGCCAGAAATCATTGATCATATTTTTTCTTGATCATCTTTTGATAAAATGTTTTGACAGATATGCGCAGATACGATGGGGTTTCCGGTGTCAAGCACTCAATTAAAGGTAGTTATTCATAGATGGTGGAATATGGATGCCTCTCCAAAGTTGAAGCTAATTTTGCACACTATGCCTATTCTCATTATTTGGCATTTGTGGAAAAGAAGAAATGCATATAAATATGGAGAGAAGATGTCTTTTTACAAGACTATAACTGAGATCAATAGACACATATATCTCATGACTAGATGTAGGTACCTATTGATGTCTATGATCCCCATATATTGGCCTGATCTGGGATCAACAAAATCATTAAATTAGCAATATAAGTAAATAAATTATTTACTAAATAATTAGCCCAATTAGACCACCAGTTTTATCAAAATAATTAACTAAAAAAATAAGAATTTACTAATTGAAAGTAAATAATAAATATTAACAATTAAATTGAAAGTTGAGAATTTGTGAGATTGTGAGAATTTGAGAAAGTTGAGTGGAATTGTGAGAATTCGTATGAAAAAATATGAAAGGGCGTGGGGGTATTTATAGATGCAATTTTTGGGTAAATGGAAAAAGTATTAATTTTAGAATTAGAAAAAATTAATTATTTAAAACTAGCCATTGAAACGGTTAGTTTGACTTTCTGAAAAAAGGCCCTTTGTCCAACTGAGTCGTTGGACTGGCCCCACCCCCAATGGCCAATTGACTAATGTTTTAAAAAAAATTAATATTTACCAGTATACTGGACTATACCGGACCAGGACCGGTAAAATGGAGCTACTAAAAAAACCCTCCCTTCCTAATACCCCAACTGGGGCTCCCATTGGCCAAAAATACCAGCATTGTACTAGATCGGCATGGGTATCGGCACGGAACAAGTATGAATCGGTACCGAGACTGTTTCTGCTGCCAGTGTAACACTCGATAAAATTACTAAAATATCCCTAGAGAAGAGTTGTGCGGAAAATGTGTCTTCCAATGCTCAGAAAATTCGAGAATGGATTCATCATCAACACAAAAAAATAAATTGGAGAAGGGTCTCGGTAGATTTTTAGAGCGATCGAGTCAAAAGATAATTTTTCATTCTAAAAATGAAAAATAGTGTGAGTTCACGACAAAGCCACGTCGCAGACCTATCGCAGCGTCACATTTATGTTTTTTCTGTGATTTTTTGATGAATTTGAATTTTTCCGAAATGCGCTGTCCGTGACAGGTCCGCGTCGTGGACTGTGTTATTTCAAGTTGGGAAATTTTCTTTAAAATTTTGAGGGGCATTTTAGTCCATTCCTAATACCTTCTAAACTCCTATACGACAAATATATGTCATTTCCTAGAGAAAGAGTTCCAAAAACCCATTCAAAACCCTCTTCCTAGCAAAATCACTAATGTTGGGGCTTGAGGAAGTGGAAGTTGAAGAATTCAAGAGGAGATTGTTCAAAGAATTGCTATTAGCAATCATCCCAGGTATGTAAGGCTAACTTAAAGCATGGAATTCTTCTCCCATGTGCCCTTTTGAGTAAATTGAGTAATTTACTGAAGATAATGAGTTTGATGTGAAGATTGTTTAGTATTGTACTGAGTTTTACTTAATTCATATATTTTACATGAATCAATGTTCATCATAAACTTGATTTATTGCATAATTCATTTTCATGAGCGTTTTTCACAAAACCCTATGAATATTTTATTAAAGAGTGCAAGAATGAACTTAGGGGATAAGTTTAAAGCCTTAATGAGGATGATGTTTGTGATGTGGTGATTGTGTTTCACATTTGATGAGAGTCTTAATGATGATGTTGATGAGAATGATGTTTCATGATATCTTAAAATTTGAAACTAAATTCTAAAAGGAGTGTTTCCACTCCATGATGTTGATGTTGATGAAATGAGTTGATGTTGATGTTGAGGTACTATGTCGCTATGGGACTGATGATGAGGTATTATGTTCCTATGGGACTGATGATAAGGTATCATGTCCCTATGGGACTGATGATGATGATGTTTTATGAGCATGTCGAGTTCTGGGAGGAGTATTGAGTATCGAAACGGGTGAGAGTGAGTCCTACTTGAACCCATTAACTACGTGGCCCGCATAGGAAGAGAGAGTTGAACCGCAATGCAGATGACTACTTTCTTGTCCCAATAGAGGACTAAGGTTTTTTTTCCTTGTGGATCCACTGAGGTTGATGTCCTATATCCCGGGTAGGGTACTTGATATATGTGGCAACATCATCACTTCGTTGAATCATCACTGGCTCATAGGTGATGGTTGTCGGTCAAAGAAACTCCTAGTGAGGTCTTACTTTGATAGTACTCTGATGTTGATGTTGATGTGATGGTATGAGCCAAGTTTCCTTGAGTTGAGTTGAGTCGAGGTTCCTTGAGATGAGTCTGATGTATTGATGATGTGGAGAGGAGATGTTGATGAGCCATTTGTCTACTCTAATTTCTTGCCTTAGATAGACATTTGATATTCTGATGGAGTATGATGTTGAGTTGATGTTATCTCTATGTTGTTGTACTTGTACTGTGACATTCAACTATTTTACATATCAGTACATTCCACGTACTAATGCCACTCGGTGTTGCATCATTTCATGATGCAGATACAGGAGTTAGAGGGCTTCAGCAGACGCATCATTGAGGTCAGAGATTTCGAGTGCAGTCATTGGTGAGCCTCCTTGTTATCTAGAGGAGACCCTTTTGTTGTTGTTTTCCTAATTTATTGAGTTGGGTAGCCCTGGCCTGTCATGTTACCATCTTAGACAGTTGAGTCAAGTTAAAGGCTTCGTAGACATGAGTCGAGGTTTTATAATGAGGTTTTTCCCTTATGAATTGAGTTGTATTTACACTTGCTTATTCTGATGTTGAGACTGATGTTGTCCACTGGCCCTTCTTATTGAGGTAGCTCAGTGCACTACTTCCACTATTCTTCAATATTGATGTTGAATGACTTTCTTGAGAACGAGTGGTTCGCTTGGGGACTAGCAATAGTCTTTGGGTGCCGTCCACACCTAGGGAACCCTCCTGGGGCGTGAAAGACTTTGTATCAGAGTGCAGAGTTCAAAAGTCCTAGGGAGTCTATGAAGTGGTGTCTAGTAGAGTCTTGTTTATGCGTGTGTTGTGTACCAAACTTCATAAATAGGAGCCTATAGGACATTAGGAATGGTTACATTTCTTTGATGTTTTGAGTTTGTGCAAAAGAGTTTGACTCTATGAAACTCTCTTCTAATTCGTGTGTTACGCGTTTGCAGATCATGCCTCCAAAACACATTGCTGCCCAAAAAGAAGCCTCAGTCACTAACACTGAGAATCCCATACCAGAGGTCCCTACCCAGAATGAGGCAAGGAGACGGGGCGACCTGCCAGAGCTACTGAGGCTCCACCAGCACCTCCTGCTTAGTCAGCCTCCACTTCGGAAGCAGACTTAAAGGGAGCCATTGCTATGTTCACCTAGTTGGTGGCCTCTCAGAGTAATAGAGGCCCTTAGCTCCAAGCCCCTAGCTCCAACTCCTAAGAGCCTACAACTGCAACTAGGCTCAGAGATTTCCCGAGGATGAACCCGCCAGTCTATACGGGGTCTAAGGTTGAGGAAGAGATGCGAAACTTTATTGATGAGATGCGCAAGATCTTGAGGGCTATGCATGAGAATGGGGTTGAGGGTGTTGAGCTGGTCTCGTATCAGCTTAAGGATGTTTCCAATGTCTGGTATAACCAGTGGGAAGACGGTAGAGGTGAGGATGCTGAGTCTAGTGAGTGGGAGGAGTTTCAGAGTGCTTTCCTCGATCACTACTTTCCCCAAGAGTTGAGGGAGGCAAAGGTTGAGGAGTTCGCGAATCTGAAGCAAGAGGGGTTGACTATAAAAGAGTATAGCCTCAAGTTCATCCAGCTTTCCCAATATGCTCCAGAGATGGTCCTTTATATAAGGGAGAGGATGAGGAAGTTCGTGTCTAGATTAGGCAGGCATGTAAAGAGGGAATGTAAGGCAGCATTACTGATTCCAGGTATGGACATCTCTAGACTTATGGTCTATGCCCAGTAGACTGAGGAGGAAAAGAAGAAGGACAGGGAAGAGCAGTAGAGTAAGAAGGCCAAATCGGCAGGGCATGAGCCTAGCCAACAGAAGCAGAATAAGGGTGAGAACTTTCTTTCAGAAGAAGTCTTCTAGCTATGCACCCTCTATGGTGAGTGCGCCTGTTAAGCAAAACAGGTATGATCATAAATCTTATGATCACCAAAATTTCAGAGCTCAGGGACCTCAGTCCCAAGCTAGCATTACCCAAGGCCCGAGAGGGAGGCCACCTTGTGGCAGAGGTGGCAGGCTGCAACTTGGTGCGTGTCGTGAGGGCGCAAATACTTTCTTTTCATGAGGATAACCTGGCCATTTTCAGGGTGAGTGCCCTTCGAAAAGATAGGGTGATAGGGGTAATAGAACTCAGTCTTCTACACCGCCCCCTGCAGGCGATCATCAGAAGGCCACTACCGCGAATGCAGGAGGCGGGATGAACCGTCTGTATGCGATAGGTAATCGATAGGACCAAGAGGTTGCACCAGATGTTGTTACAGGTATGCTCCGAATCTTTTCTTATAATTGTTATGCATTTCTTGACCCGGGTGCCACTTTATCCTTTGTGATGCCCTATGTGGCCGATAAGTTTGAGATTTTTCTAGAGTGTTTGCTTGAGCCTTATACTGTTTCTACTCCAACTAGTGAGTCTATCCTAGTTGAGAGGATCTATAGAGACTGTGTGGTATCCGTCTATCATAGGGATACCTTGGCCAACTTGGTAGAGTTGGAGATGGTTGATTTTGATGTAATTCTTGGTCTGGATTGGCTCCATGCCTTCCATGCCTCCATATATTGTAGGACTCGAGTTGTTAAATTCTAATTTTCGAATGAACCGGTCCTAGAGTGGAAGGGAAAAATCTGTTGCACCAAGGGTAGATTTATTTCCTACCTAACGGCGAGAAAGTTAATCTCTAAGGGTTTTATTTATCACCTTGTGCGAGTTAAATCTGATGATATCGAGTCCCCTACTCCTGAGTCGGTCTCGATTGTAAATAAGTTCCCTACGGTGTTTCCTGAAGATTTACCTGGAGTCCCTCCTGATAGGGAGATCGACTTCGGTATTGATGTACTTCCGACACGCATCCTGTTTCAATTCCACCATATAGGATGGTCCCCGCTAAGTTGCAAGAGTTGAAGGAGCAGTGGAAGGATTTGTTAGAGAAGGGCTTTATTAGGCCAAGTGTTTCTCCTTGGGGTGCTCCGTTTTGTTTGTACGAAAGAAGGATGGGTCTCTCAAAATGTGCATAGACTATAGGCAACTGGACAAGGTCACGATCAAGAATAAATATCCTCTTCCTAGGACAGATGCCCTGTTTGATTAACTTCAGGGTGCCTCATGCTTTTCAAAGATAGACCTCAGATCGGGTTACCACTAGTTGAAAGTGAGAGAATGTGATGTTCCAAAGACAGCCTTTAGGACAAGATATGGCCACTTTGAGTTCTTGGTCATGTCCTTTGGGTTGACGAACGCACCCGCAGCTTTTATGGATTTGATGATAGGGTGTTCAGGCCCTACCTTGACATGTTTGTAATCGTGTTTATTGCTGATATTTTGGTTTATTCGAAGAAGAAGAAGCATGCCAAACACCTTAGAGTTATCCTTCAGACTCTTACGGACCATGAATTGTATGTGAAGTTCTCCAAGTGTAAGGTTTGGCTTAAGTCAGTGGCTTTCCTAGTCCATGTTATTTCGGGTGATGTAATTCGAGTAGATGGCCAGAAGATTGAAGCAGTTATGAACTGGCCAAGACCGACCTCTCCAATTGACATAAGAAGTTTCTTGGGGTTTGCAGGCTACTACTACAGACTTTTTGAGGGATTTTCTTCCCTATCCGCACCATTGACAAAATTGGCTCAAATAAAGGTCAGGTTTCAGTGGTCTGAGGAATGTGAGAAGAGTTTCCAAGAGTTGAAGACTAGATTAACCACCGCACCAGTCTTGACTTTGCCCGACAGGACGAAAGATTTTGTAATATATTGTGATGCATCAAGAGTTGGGTTAGGATGTGTATTGATGCACAGAGGGAAGGTGATAGCCTTTGCTTCCAAGCAGCTTAAAGTTCATGAGAGGAACTATCTGACCCATGATCTTGAGTTGGCGGTGGTAGTGTTCGCACTTAATACCTGGTGCCACTACTTGTATGGAGTATATGTGGATGTGTTCACTAACCACAAGAGCTTACAGTATGTCTTCAATCAGAGAGAGCTCAACCTACGACAGAGGAGATGGTTGGAATTTCTCAAAGAATATGATATGAGCATCATGTACCACCCAAGTAAAGCTAACGTTGTTGTTGATGCTCTTAGCAGGTTATCTATGGGTAGCACAACCCATGTTGAGGAAGAGAAGAAAGAGCTAGTGAAGGAAGTCCATAGGTTGGCTCGACTGGGAGTCCAACTTGAGGAGAATGACGAGGGAGGAGTTAATGTTCAAAGTAGGTCTTCATCGTCCCTCGTGACTGAGGTAAAAGAGAAGCAGGATTGAGATCCTATTATACTCCAATTTTTTAAGGAGGCTGTCCACAAATAAAAAGTGATGGTCTTCTCTAAAGGGGGAGATGGGGCATTGAGATACTAGAGTAGGCTATGTGTTCCTGATGTGGATGGTGTTCGAGAGGAGATTATGGCTGAGGCCCACAACACTGGATACTTCATTCATCTGGCCTAAACCAAGATGTATCATGTCTTGAGAGAAGTCTATTGGTGGAGTGGAATGAAGAGGGACATCGCTGAGTTTGTTTCAAAGTGCCCAAATTTCCAGCAAGTGAAGGTTGAGCATCAAAGGCCAAGTGGCTTGGATCAAAATTTTGAGATTCTAGAATGGAAGTTGGAGATGGTTAACATGGATATCATCACTGGCCTACCGAGATCTCGGAGGCAGCATGATTCTATATGGGTGATTGTAGACAGGATGACTAAGTCAGCGCACTTCTTGGCAGTCAAGATGACTAACACTGCTTAGGATTATGCCAAGATGTATATCTAAGAGATTGTGAGGTTGCACGGAGTTCCATGTCCATCATCTCGGATAGAGGAGCCCAATTTACCTCTCACTTCAAGAAGTCTTTCCAGAGAGGATTGGGTACCAATGTGAACTTGAGCACGACCTTTCATCCACAGATGGATGGTCAGGTAGAGCGCACTATTCAGACGGTAGAAGATATGTTGAGAGCTTGCATCCTTTACTTCAAAGAAAATTGGGATGACCATTTACCATTGATTGAATTTATGTATAACAATAGTTATCATGCAAGCATTGAAATGGCACCCTACGAGGCCTTGTATGGGAGGAGGTGTAGATTGCCCATTGGGTGGTTTAAAGTTGGAGAAGCTGTGTTGGGCCTGACCTTGTCCACCAGTCTATGGAGAAGGTAAAGATTATTAGAGAAAGATTGAAGACTGCCCAAAGCCGTCAGAAATCTTACACAGATGTGAGGAGAAGAAACCTAGAGTTCGAGGTGAGCGATTGGGTATACTTGAAGATATCACCCATGAAAGGTGTCATGAGGTTTGGGAAGAAAGGAAAATTAAGTCCTCGTTATATTAGCCCTTATCAGATTGTGAGAATAATTGGGAAGGTTGCTTATGAGCTAGAGTTACCTTCTGAGTTAGACAGTATCCATCTGGTGTTCCACATTTTGATGTTGAAGAAATGTTTGGGAGATCCTGCTTTGGTAATCCCTGTTGAGAGCACAGGAGTTAGGGATAGTCAGTTCTATGGGGAAATTCCAGTCCAAATCCTTGATCGACAGGTTCGCAGAATGAGAAACAAAGAGATAGCCTCCGTCAAAGTGTTGTGGAGGAACTAATTTGTTGAGGAAGCCACAATGGAACCTGAGGAAGAGATAAAAACAAAATACCCGCATCTGTTCGTGCCTGATGTTGATGAGATTATCGGATCTAATATTCCTACTTTTTAATGTAAATTGATGTTCCTACCATGAGTTGATGTGTATATTCCTGATGTCTGAGTAGATGTTATTGAGGTTGATGAAGAGTTAAGGAGTTGAGTTGTTGAGTGGGTATCGAGGTGAGTCTTGAGTCTATTCGTGCCATAATACCGTTCCTACTCTACATTCGAGGACGAATGATCCCAAGGGGGAGATGATGTAACGCCCGGTAAAATTACCAAAATACCCCTTATGAGAGGTGTGCACAAAATGCGTCTTCTGATGCTCCGATTGAAAATCCAAGAATGTATTCATTATTAGCACGAAAAATTGAGTAGGAGAAGTGCCTCGGTCGAGTTTTAGAGCAACTGAGTCAAAAGATAATTTTTCGTCCTAAAAACGAAAAACAGTGTGAGTTCGCGACAGAGCTGTGTCATGGACCCATCGTGGAGATAAACTTATGTTTTCCTGTGATTTTTTGATGGAGTTGAATTTTTCCGAAATGCGCTCTCTGCGATAGGTACGCATCGTGGACTGTGTTCTTTCAAGTCGGAAATTTTCTTTAAAATTTGGAGGGGTATTCTAGTCCATTCCTAATACCTTCTAAACTTCTTATACGATGAATATATGTCTTTTTCTCAGAGAAGGGGTTCCAAAAACCCATTCAAAACCCTCTTCCTAGCAAAATCACTAATGTTGGGGCTTGAGGAGAGTTGAAGTTGAAGAATTCAAAGGAGATTGTTCAAAGAATTGTTGTGAGCAATCATCCTAGGTATGTAAGGCTAACGTAAAGCATCAGATTGTTCTCCCATGTGCCCTTTTGAGTAAATTGAGTCATTTATTGAAGATAATGAGTTTGATGTGAAAATTGTTTAGTACTATACTGAGTTTTACTTAATTGATATATTTTACATGAATTGATGATCATTATAAACTCGATTTATTGCATAATACATTTTCATGAGTGTTTTTTCACAAAACCATATGATTATTTTATTAAAGAGTGCAAGAATGAACTTAGGGGATGAGTCTAGAGCCTTAATGAGGATGATGATTGTGATGTTGTGATTGTATTTCACATTTGATGATGATGTTGATGAGAATGATGTTTCATGATGTTTTAAAACTTGAAACTAAATTCTAAAAAGAGTGTTTCCAGTCCATGATGTTGATGCTGATGTTGATGTTGATGTTGATGAGATGAGTTGATGTTGAGGTACTATGTCCCTGTGGGACTGATGATGAGGTGCTATGTCCCTATGGGACTGATGATGAGGTATTATGCCCCTATGGGACTGATGATGAAGTATTATGTCCCTATGGGACTTTTTATGAGCATGTCGAGTTCTGTGAGGAGTAATGAGCACCAAAATAGGTGAGAGTGAGTCCCACTTGAACCCATTAACTACGTGGCCCGCGTAGGAAGAGAGGATTGAACTACAGTGTGGATGGCTCCTTTCTTGTCCCAATAGAGGACAAAGGTTTTTTTCTTGTAGATCCACTATGGTTGATGTCCTTTACCCTGGGCAGGGTACAGGATGGATGTGGCAACAACATCGCTTCATTGTGTCATCACTAGCTCATAGGTGATGGTTCTCGGTTAGAGAAACACCCAGTAAGGTCTTACTTTGATAGTACTCTGATGTTGATGTTGATGTGATTGTATGAGTCGAGTTTCCTTGAGTTGAGTCGACTTTTCTTGAGTTGAGTTGACTTGAGTTTTCTTGAGTTGAGTTGAGTCGAGGTTCCTTGAGATGAGTCTGATGTATTGATGATGTGGAGATGAGATGTTGATGAGGCATTTGTCTACTCTAATTTCTTACCTTAGATAGACATTTGATATTCTGATGGAGTATGATGTTGAGTTGATGTTATCCCTATATTTTTGTACTTGTACTGTGACATTCAGCCATTTTACATACCAGTACATTCCACGTACTAACGGCACTCAACGCTGCACCATTTCATGATGCAGATACAGAAGTTAGAGGGCTTCAACAGACGCATCATTGAGGTCAGAGAATTCGAGTTCAGTCATTGGTGATCCTCCTTGTTATCTAGAGGAGACCCTTTTATTGTTGTTTTCTTTATTTATTGAGTTGGGTAGCCATGGCCTGTCATGGTAACATCTTAGACAGTTGAGTCAAGTTAGAGGCTTCATAGACATGAGTCGAGGTTTGATAATGAGGTTTTTCTGTTATGAATTAAGTAGTATTTACACTTGCTTATTCTGATGTTGAGACTGATGTAAGCCATTGGCCCTTCTTATTGAGGTAGCTCACTGCACTACTTCCACTATACCACTATACTGATGTTGAGTGACTGTCCTGAGAACGAGTAATTCGCTTGGGGACTAGCAATAGTTTTTAGGTGCCGGCCACGCCTAGGGTACCCTCATGGGGCGTGACAACAGCCTTAGTTATAGGTCGAATTCATTCGCTATATTAATTTTTCCTAGAATCTAAGATCTGGGAATTAAAATATAAGTTATGAAATTGATTAACTTACCTTTAACAATGGAATTGGTGGAAAACTAACGAGAAATAGCCCTTGGTCGTTTTTGGTTTGCCAACGATGAAGTGGGAGAAATAAGAATAAATTCAGGACTTTTCTAACTTAAAACATGTGATTGTCCTGCCATTGCAACCACTTACCTTGGGATGGCGGCGCGACCACATTGGGAATAGTCTCGTCATAGAGGGATGTACAGAGACAAAAACTTAGTAACTCATGTTCCAACCTCATATTTACAACACACTCTCAAATCATGTCATATATACCATATGCACAAAGATCAATACAGGGAATTCTACTTGCCCGAATTCAATTTAATAAAAACTTGCATGATCTTTATCAACTTGACTAACATCTTGAATAATCAAACATACAATTTATTCTCCAATCCATTACAGAATTTCCCAGACCTCATCTAACTCAAATTTCATCCAAGTTTGACCCAGGATAAAAATTCCCAAGTCACTACTCAAAAGTTATTTACCTCATATTCCTTCACCATTGACCTATCCATAATAATGAGTTTTGGTCATTAAAGTTCCACTTGTGTTAATGTGGGTTGTTTGGAGAGATATAAGAGGGATTTGAAGGAGAAGAGTGGAGTTTATCTTAATTGAGGAGTAGTCTATGTTTCTTGTTTTCATTTGGTGCACACTAAATGTTCATTGTTGTATTGATGATTGGGTGACGTTTTAGATAACCAAATTGTTTTGTAGATTCTTTATCTTTTGATTTATTCCTTTTATACAATTACATGAGATTATGTTTGTGATTGACACATTAATAGAAAAAGTAAAGAGTGTATCCATGGTATACATGGCGGATGGGTGTTTTCCCTAAAAATTATGAGTGTGTTAATTATGGAGAGGGGGGAGGGCATAGAACACCTTGTTTTTAATATTGGCCTAGAACACTTTTTTTTTCTCTCCTACCTTCCATAGATAACACTCACCTCCTTCACCATATTTGCACTCGTTTGATATACATTAATTCACAAAAGATACCCACAAACACCATTAAATTCCACCGGCTACCACCTTAATCATTGGCCATTTCAAAGGAGAAAATGATCAAAAGTTGAAGGACGTGCCAAAAGAAATTTTCTAATTTAAACTTTTTCTCCCTGAAAAATATTATGGCCAACACTTAATTGTTGTCCCAATCTTTCAAACAAATATTTCTTGTGTATTTCAATAGATGCTAAAACTTACTAAATAAAAATGACAAAGAAAGAACTAAGGAGGTTTAGTTATTGCTACTCTTTTTAATTTTGAAATAGAATATTGAATAAATAATTATCCCAAACGACAAGCTTAAGGCAAGTGGATGTTGTCTTCAATAATTAATATTATGTTGGTGTCTCTGCATTTTATGTGTGAACAATAAAAGAAAGAGGGGAGGAGCAATCGGGGCGGGGGGGGGGGGGGGGCAAGGGGGGGTTGAGGATTTTTAACAAAGGGGTAGGGATTTGGGAGAAGAGGATGAAGAGAACAACAACAGATTGTGATAAAGAAAATGGGAAAAGGGGGTTGAATCAAGGGGTAGATGAGGGGTTATATGCCCTTCTCTTTTTTGTATTATCTAGATGCCCACAACTGACATATGTTGGCTGTTGGCTACTGCTTGTATGAATATTTTTGTTGTTGATTTTATCATTTTGTCATATTATAAAAAACAAATATTTTTATTTTTTTCTAATGGCGAGTTGCCTTTCTTTTTGGTTTTGGGTTTGACTTATGGTGACACTTGCGTACTTCAATATCTAAAAGATATACATACATGGTGCTAATAAACTGCTATCATGTTCTAATAGAAGTTTGTTGCATATTAGATTGAGGAATTAATAACTATTCAAGGAAAAAAAATATTCCAAGTAATTACCAAAATTACATTCTTTTATGTAATAATATAATGACTAGCACATTTAACACTCTAGCATTTCATTTGATAAAAGTTAGCTCAAGTGAAAAGCGCTCTTCACATCAGACTTTGAGTGATCAAGTCAACAAAGGAACACGGTGGAGAGAGGGCAAGTATTGACTCCTAGGGAGAGGGATTAGGGGTTGATAGATATAATTTTTCATACAAAAAGTATTTTAAAAGATTTTGAACTTTCAGATTAAGTTGATCTACTCAAATATAGAACAATAAATGGAGGACCACTCAAATTAATTGAAGCCACTTTATAATCATAACACTTAAAAATAAGACCAAACAAAAAATAGCAATAATAAAGAAAACTAGGTAAAAATTGAGAAAATAGATGTTCCATCTCCTTTGTAACCATACCTGAACTTCACAACATTTGTTGATTATTATCTTTGGCTCAACAAAAAGTGGTAACAGGCTGATGCATAATAAGGTGCTTCTAGAACTCACATATTGAAGGAATATTTATCCCACCATCATTTTCTTCTTCGTCATTGTCATCATTATTGTCATCGTCACTTGTCAACTCCCCACCTGATAAATCAACTAGAGGAAGTAACTCTCCTTTATCTAGCAAAACAAGGCTTTCCTCGTAATATTCATAATAATAAAAGTACATAGTGCTAGAAATATCAATGATTTCCTGTGTTTGTGTGTCAACATTATGCACAACTAGCATCCCATTATGTTTGTCAACACTATTTTACTACAATTAGTAATACCCACTACCATGCCTAAACGCCCCTGGACAAGTGCAATATTATATTCTTTGCTCCATGAATTTGTGTCCCCGTACTTTTTCATTACCCAAATGGAGCAACTACTGCTCCAAATATGTGTGTCGTACTGATACACAACAAGAAATTCCCCACAATGTGCAATACTCAAATTCGTAGGTGGTTCATTAACCAAGATTTCCTGTTAATGATAATTCTTGAAAAATATGCTCATTGAGATCAAACGTCATAAGCAAGTTCTCCACCCTTCTATCCCCATTGCTCATGTATGTGGTCTAGTGGACTTTCTCACAAACTAGATCATGTGTCCAAAAGTGCTCTACAAGACCTAAATTTAGAATAACACCATCAAAATCTTCCAGATTCCTAAACTAAGTGCATATATCAAAACCATAGGTAGAAGCAAGTATTGACAATCACCATGAGCATAATCCATACTCACAACCTTGTAATATCTTGTTTTAAAAGAAAAGCCAAACCCAAAGACAAACATATGTGTCCCTGAGTTGTTACATGACTTTTACAGTCAAATAAATCATCTGACACACAAAGAACACCATTGCATATACTAATGATCGTACAATAGAAATAATCTGCACTCTACCATCAAAACGAGGTCTTAAAGGTATTTCTCTTCTATCAACATCTAATACATCAGTAACACCCAGCAAAATTACCAAAATACTCTTAGAAGAAAGATGTATGCATAACGCATCATCCTTTGCTATGATGGCAAATCCAAGATCGGATTTGTAATCAGCACAAAAAATTGAGTGGAAAAATGATCTCGGTCGATTTTTGGAGTGACCAGATCAAAAGATAATATTTCGACCCGAAAATGAAAAACAGTAAAGGTGCACAACGGATGCGCATCACGCCTTTGTAGCGGAATCACACTTATATTTTTCCAAAACTTTTCGACGGGATTAGAAAAACCCGTTCAAAAAGTTTTTTAGAGAAAAATAGACTGGTGCGCAACCAGTCCGCGTCGAGGACCTGGTATCCTGACCCTGAAAATTTTTCTAAATTTTGTGAAGGGTATTCCAATCGATTCCCAATCCCTCCCAAACTCTATACACGATCTAATTAGGCCATTTCGACGTTAAAAGGGTCTAAATTCCCATTCTAATAATCTAACAAGGGACCTAAGGCTAAAGAGAAGAGGAGAAGAGCTTAAGATTGAGGAATTCAAGAGGAAATCCTTGAAGTGATTGTTGAGAGCTTCATCTTAGGTATGCAAGGCTAAACTAAAATCATGAGATTGTGATTTCATGTGCCCCATAGATGGTTATAAAAGAGTTGAAAGTCTACAGAGTCTACATATATGATTCTTGATGGTTTTTCATGAAAATTATATTAATTATATGTATTTTCCTATGTTGATAATCATCATAAACTTTTTTTTTTTGAATTGAGTATTTTCATGAGAAATTTTATAACCCTACATGATTATTTTTGAAAGCATGCATGATTGAACCTAAGTATTGAGTCTAGAGCCTTGTTGTGAGAATGTCGATTATGATTGTGATTGTGATAAGAGAATGATGATGAGTTGATAGAACTTGATAATCCTATGAGTCTCCAGAAATGAACTTTAATGATTGTCTATTCAATTTTTCCCTAACGATTGTTCTAAGCCTTGAGCTATTGATTGATGAGATGATTAGAGTCTCCATGAGACTGATTGAATATTTTGCCTCCACGAGGCTGATCAAATGATTTGATTGGTTTGATTGGATTGATTATCTTATGAGCATTGAGTCATGGAAGGATTATCGAGCATCAAAAGAGTAAGAGTTAGTCCAACTCACACACATCAAACTATGTTGTCAAACATAGGTGAGGCATAGAACCATCACATTAGATTGTGGTTCCGTCTTCATTAGAAGTCCATGAAAACAATAGAGGACTTAGTTGATTGTTGTCGGATAAGAGAAACTCTCAAAAGCTCCCACCTTCAGTAGTCTGAGTCGAATTGAGTTGAGTTGAGTCGAGTTAAGTTGATTGATGAGGTCTATTGATTGATGGGTCACTAGTCTAATCTTTACAGGTATTATTCTAAGTTGATACTATTTCCATATTATTCTACTGGTTTCTGTTTCATTCAGCTATTTTACATACCGTACATTCCATGTACTGACGCCACTCAGCGCAGCATCATTTTATGATGTAGATACATAAATTATAGATCGTCAACAGGCTCACTATTGAGGATCCGAGATGTTCAGCTGATTGGTGAGTCTCCCGTACTCCGGAGGATTCACTACCTTTATTTCATCTTTCTTTAGAGTTAGACTAGACTAGCTTTATTTTTATTGAGGTAGCCATGGGTCTATCATTGACACCACTTGATAGTGATAGAGGCTTCATAGATGATAGTCGATCGTCAATGTTGAGATTGTCGTGCTAGTTCTATCTACTAGCCTTTTTCTATTATATATATTATTTTGAGAACTAGATGAGATGTGTCCATTTATATTTCTTAGTCTTCCACTGATTGTCTTGA
Source organism: Solanum rostratum (assembly GCA_029948455.1). Lineage (NCBI taxonomy): Eukaryota > Viridiplantae > Streptophyta > Magnoliopsida > Solanales > Solanaceae > Solanum > Solanum rostratum. The sequence goes on from CM057045.1 coordinate 25,526,389, forward strand.
GTTATTTCATAAATGAATGTGATGAGGCTAAGTAGTTCGCTTGCGGACTAGCAATAGTCTTTAAGCGCCGGCCACGTCTTGGGTACCCTCCCGGGGCGTGACAACATCTATGAGTAATATTCTTTTCTTCTTTAGAGTTGTACTTAAATATCTCTTGATTACATGTGTATAGGGTTTTTGGAGCACTAATTGTTCTGTGTGTTACCATATAAAGTTGGGGCTTGAAATCGTTGAATTCCAAAATTTTGATAAACACCTTAATTGGAGGAGAGATTTGCCTGGGACCCTTGACAAGATTTGGACCATTATTTCTGTTGGGATATATTCCAACATTCTTCTTGGGTATGAAGTTGAAGATTTGTTTTATTTCTACTTACTTTCTACTGTTTAAGTGAGAGGTAAGGTGGGGGCGGGGGAGCTCTGGAAAGAGAGACTTTTGTTGGGTGTGGGCAGATTTTTGAAGTATCGACAGTGAAGAGAGCTTAAAAAGCAAGTTGATGATAAGAAGTCAAAGGAAGTATTATTTATACAGGGTAAATAAAGAAAAGACTACATTTTGTACAAAAATCAACAAATATTTCCTTATCTAGAAAGGTAAATTACTGAAACAAAATCACTGAAACCTTTTTTGAGATTAACAATTAAACAATTAGGAGAAAACGAAAATATACCCCTTCAGCTTTGCAATTTAGAGAGGATATACCCTTTATTAAACAAGTGATACATATTGTCACCACCTGAGCCTAGGGCCTAGGTGCAACACGAAGAATGCGAACCTGAAGGTAAGCCAAACAAGCCTCTTAGCATATCTTTTGCACATCCTTGGTTGTGAAATATAAAACAACCAATTTTAAGGGAAATCAGGGCTTTGGACTCACGCTATAGGGATGAATAGAGGAAAGGGATTTATATGATCCAATCATAAGGCAAAGTACTAAGGGGAGGGTAAATATGACTCAAGCTATGGGGAAGGAGGGACTTAGGAACATATTCACTTTCCATCATCATCAACAACAAATAACATCATGTATAGGATAGGGTATAAAGGATAAATCTCCATAAAATCTCAACATCCCATAATAATAGCATAAATATTCAACAACACCTCTAAAACATGAATAGGAGGGGGGCCAAGACATGACCCAGGCTTACCCTCAAAATACAAAGTAAAAATGAAAGTGTCTCCAACATAAGCAAGAATGACAATGGATCTTGCCCTCGAACAAAAAGACTCACCACAAGTTAAGATATTCATGAAGCAAGCTAGCCACGAGGAGGAGGATAGATAGGAGCGTCGGTCCCTACATGATTAGATCATATAGGCAAAATGTATGCGCTAGTACTTAAAATGTACTAGTATGTAGGATGCAATTCAACACTAGATAATCAGCTTCATAAGCAAGATGCATAATCATATACAATAGAATATAAGCTCAATATGTCATGAATAAGGATGTTTTAATGAAAACTTGCATGAAAGATAAAACATAACTTCTTGTCATCATACTTATGTGGGAGGAGACCATAACCGACATATAAGACCAAGCGAGCTACTACTTGGACTCAAATGAACTTCTTCCATTAGGTAAAGACCAATGAACTCCTTCCATTGGGAAAAGAGAAATATACTTGCCAATGTAGAACTCCATAAACTTCACAATTGCATCTTTTATGAATAATATGACTTAAGTGGATCCACTAACCTAGCCTACAAGGGCTCCTATAGTGGCACATAGTAATGAGACAAAGGGTGGCTTCTAAGGTTTTCTTACCAAACCCCACCACAATGTCGCATTTAGTGTTAAGTTGTTCATATGGAATATATTTGAAAATATATGCATAATCATAGTCATTTATAAACTTAAAAGCTTTGCTTCATCATCATATATAAAGAGTAGCTCAATCTAAACTTGAGATCCAATATGTGAGAGTTGTACTTATCAAAAGGGATCTATCTTTTCGTAAGAATTTTCCTTATCACCATCTTTATCTTTAACTTGAGGGATTCAAAACATCTTAACTTTAAATTTCATAACTTGTAATTGAACCCTCATATTTGGATATCATACTCCCTTAGAAAACTCGATATAATAATTGGGTGGGATCATGCAAAGCTTAAATCATTAAACTCAAGAGGACTATGCATCAATGTAATGAAAATCATCAACTTAAATCATTCTTAAACAACACGCCCCAATCATACATATCATTTTTCAAAATTAGATATAGAAACATGAAATTCATCTCATAAAATCATCAACTTTGGAACAACTGATGGTGTCATAATTTTTATAGCTTTGAATCTCATAAAATAGGTCATCATATAAAATCCTTGAAATCAACTCATGCAATTTCATGCAATAGATAAAGATTCTTAACATAATTCATGCTTAATAGAAGTAATAGGAAGTATCTATAAGAAATTACTATTGAAACTTGAAGGGGTTTGTAAAATAGGTTTTTAGACTCAATGTGTGGAAGAACCCATGGATGAAACAAATTCACATTCCTTTATACCTTGAATCTTTAATGAAGAGGACTTGGAAAAGGTTGAGAAATCCTGAGGAAGCTTTTTCTTCAATAAAGGAAGCTTGATCCCCAAGTAGTTGGAAGGACTTGTGGGAGGATTTTTATTTAGGATTTTGGGAGTATTTGAGAGTGTTCAGATAGAGATTTAAGGCTAAAGAAAAGGATAATTTTATGTTATTTACGTCTATAAAGGTGTTGGGTTAAGTCTCAACTGTCCTCACTTAATTCCGAAGAAGTTCGAAAAAATTTACACATTGCAGGAGCACAAGCGCGTCGCGCCCCTGGTCCCCTACTATGTAATTTTTTGCGAACTTCAATTTTCCCCGATTTGGCCTAGAAATGGATTTAGGACACTTTTGTACTATGGGGGAACAAATGGATGACGCTTACTTGTTGCACACTGTTCTGGTTTGTGCAATCTCTTGCAAAAAATTATTTTTCGATACGGGTGACTTAAAAATCGAAGGTGACCCTTCCTACACAATTTTGCCTCCTGCAAAAAAAATAATATGAAGTCTGATTTGCAAAGTAACGCATGAATTTTAAGATATTCAATAAATACATCATAAGGACTTTTCGATTTGCATTGGAAGGTGTTATACATATATACCCTTGCCAGCTAACAAATAATGTATATTTTGCCTTTTCAATAACAGACTTTAAAAATAAATTCTTAAAACTATTTGTTTGATTCCAATATGCCACATGAATTCAAAAAGAAAATTACAAAAATGACTCATTTTTAGAGATCTATGGTGTTAGTTTAGGTATTTACAATTCACAGCTACTGTTTGGATTGCTAGGCAAAAAAAAAAAAAGGTTGTCTTGTCTCAATCGTAAAGTTTCAAGATTCAAGACCTACTACCCAACCCTAAATCTTCCTTTTAACTCTCTACTAACATGCCTGTAGTTAAGAAGAACGTTGGGAATAATCAGATGACATGTCAGAAGATACCTCAAAATGTTGTTAATAAATCCCGAGGAAGAATATTTTGAGTTGCTGAAATAAATGAGAAAAGGGCAAAAGGCCCTTTTTTTTGTGTGTGTGATGAACCTTCTGTACAAGGACATAATTGTAGAAGTAAGAAGCAACTATATGTAGTAGAGGTATTAAAAGATGAAGATGCTGTAGAGATAGGTGATAGTGATGTAGTGCACGAATTACTAAGAGAACCTAAAGACTGTATCGCTATATCACTTCATGCTTTTACTTGTGTTTCTGATTATCAAACTATTAGAGTCATAGGGTATCATAAGAAAAGGCCCTTGCAAGTGTCAATTGACACTGGGAATACACATAAATTTCATTGATCAAACTTCCTGTTATTACCTTTAGGGAATGTGGATATTGTGTTGGGAGTTTAGTGGTTAAGCACATTTGGAAGGATACTATTTGATTTCAAGAATAGAACCATTGAATTTGTTTGCAAGGGCAAGAAACACCTGTTGAAAGGAGCTAGTGATAAACTCAATTCTGCTAAGACAAGGAGATGATTAAACAAGAAACACTGGTAGATAGTATAACTGCTTTTCATGTTAAGCTGCTCACATATATCCTGCTTTCAAGAAAGATATCATTGAGAAACTTGTCCAAGAAATGATGGAACAGGGGGTAAGACAAAATAGAACAAGCCTTTATGCTTCCTGTGGTGTTTATCACTTAGTTCTGGGATAAGTTATCCCTTCCTGAGGGGTGGAATAATACTCCCAAGATAATTTACCCTGGGATAAAATACGTGAGTAATAAAAATACCTTCTTAAGCTCATTTTTTACACCACTTTTATATTTATGTATATATTAACATAATTTTTGAAGTTGGGCATTTTTGAGGTTGAGTGATCAAGTCATCAAAGGAACATGTGGTGAAAGGACAAGTATTGACTCCTAGTGAAAGGGATTAGGTGTTGATAGATATAATTTTTCATATAAAAAGTACTTTAAAAATTCTGAACATTCATATTTATTTGATCTAGGCAAACATAGTAACACAAATGGAGCATCATTCAAATTGACTAAAGTCGCATTAATGATCAAAACATTTTAAGTAAGACCAAAAAAATAAATAACTATGATAAAGAAAACTAGGTAATACTGAGAAATAAATGTTCCATCTCCCCTATAAGTATGTCTAAACTTCACAATATTTTTTCTCTATTACTTTTTGCTCAAAGAAAAGTTGTGACACATTGAAGAATAACATGGTGCTTCAAGAATTCACGAATTGAAGGAGTATTTATCCCACCATCACTTTCTTCTTCATCATTGACATCATCATCGTCGCCGTCATCATTTGTCGACTCCTCATATGATAAATCCACTGGAGGTAGTACTTCTCATTTATTTAGCAATACAAGGCTTTCCTCGTAACACTCATAATAATAAGAGTACTTAGTGCTAGAAATATCGATGCTTTCCTGTGTTTGTGACTCAAGATTATGCACACTAGCATCCCCAATATGTTTATCAACACTATTTTATTAAAATCAGTAATACCCACTACCATGCCTAAATGCCCCTGGCCAAGTACAACATTATGTTCTTTGCTCCATGAATCTATGTATCCATACCTATCCAAATTGAGCAACTACTGCTCCAAATACGTGTATCATATTGATACACAACAAGCAATTCCCCATTCTGTTCAATATTCAAATTCGTATGTGGTTCATTGACCAAAATTTCTAGTAATGATAATTCCTCCAAAATATACTCATTGAGACCAAACATCATAATCAAGTTCTCGACCCTTCTTTCGCCATTTCTCTTGTATGTGATCCAGTGGACTTTACCACAAACTACAACTAGTGTCCAGAAGTGCTCTACAACACCAATATTTGGAATGACACCATCAAAACCTTTCCACATTCCTAAACTAAGTGCATATATCGAAACCCTAGGTGGAAGAAAGTATTGACCATCACTATGAGCATAAGTCATACTCACAACCATGTAATCTCTTGTTTTAACAGCAAAGCCAAACCCAACGACAAACATATGTGTCCGTAAGTTGTTACAGTAAAGAGGAGTCATTAGGAGGGTGAGACATCTGTTTATTATAGGGTTCCAAAGTAACACATGACTTTTATAGTCGAATAAATCATATAACACATAAATAACACCATTACATATACCAATTATCCTACAATAGAAACAATATGGCATTCTACTATCAAAAGGGGATCTAAAGGGTATTTCTCTTCTATCAACATCTAATACATCTGTGAGTAAAATTCTTTCCTTCTTCAGAGTTGTACTAAAATACCTCTTGATTACATGTGTATAGGGTTTTTGGAGCACAGATTGTTCTGTATGTTGGCATATAAAGTCGGAGCTTGAAATTGTTCAATTCCAAAATTTGATAAACACCTTAATTAGAGGAGAGATTTGGGTGGGAGCCTTGAGAAAATTTTGACCATTATTTCTATTGGGATATATTCTGACATTCTTCTTGGGTATGAATTTAAAGGCTTTTCGACTTTTACTTACTTTCTATTGTTTAAGTGAAAGGTAGGGTGGGGGCAGGGAAGCTTTAGAAAGAGAGATTTTTGTAGGGTGTGGGCGAGTTTTTGAAGTATCGACAGTGAGAGAGAGCTTCAAAAGCAAGTTGTGATGATAAACAATAAGATGAAAGCATCATTGATATGGGTTAAATAAAGAAAAGACTAAATTGTGTACCAAAATCAACAAATATTTTCTAATCTAGAGAGGTAAATTATTTAATAACTTACCTATGATCTCTCCTCATATTTAGGAAACAAAATCATTGAAAATGATTTGAGCTTAAAATTAAAATATTAGGATAAAAGGAAAAAATACCCCCTCAACTTTACGATTTCGAGACAATATACCCTTCATTAATAAAAGTGGCACATATAAACCCTCGCCATCAAACAAATGATGTATATTTTGTGTTTTCAATAGCAAATCTTAAAAATAAAATCTTAAATTGTTTGTTTGATTCAAAAATGTCAATTTTAGCTATCATTCTGGATTTATACTCTGATCTTAGCTCCTCCTTCTTGACTTAAAATTGATTGTTTGATTTAAAAACTTGTCTATTTCTTTAGAGGAACATCGTGGAAGTGTTGGAAATTGCTTTTGGCATATCGTGTTGAGGTAAAATTTACTATTTTGTTATATATAATATTGAAAAATGCGAAAAACATTGAACAGAGAAATCTTCGCCGTTTCTTATCGGAATTAGTAAAATTTTGATCTAACCTTTACTACTTTTTTTGAGCTTTACGTCGTGGTATATTTGGATTCTATTAATTTTGTCATATTTTTTAGAAATCTAACAAGGAAAATGTTGTACATAGAAGTGTTTTTCCCAATAAGAAATGTCATTTGTTTTTCGGGTTGTTTCTGATTGTTCTGAGCCTCGTTTTGAGCTCAATTTCTAGCTAGAAAGTCAGAGTGACGTAGAGATGGGGGTTGGTTCGATATTTCGAGCATGGGCATCATTTTAGTTGTAATTGACGTATCTTTGCCCGTTTCTTGAGATAGTATAGCCGAAACAGCCATAATGATATTGTGATTCATATTTTGACAATTGAGCAACATTTGGAAGCAGCCAGAAAGGGTAGAGCTCACGTGGACTGATTCGGAGCATGTGGATTCACCTTTAAGGTTGGCTAGGCTTTCCTCACCTCTAGACTAAGCTGAAATATATGTCATTGGGAGCCTGGTGTTTGCCTGAAGTTCTGAAGAAGATATGTATATATGTTGTTGAGGCTGGGATTATCATTAGACTCTGTGATATCTATATTTGTTAAGTTAGTTGATGTTTAATGTAGTGTGGGTTGTTAAAGCCTCTAGTAAGGATTGTGAAGGCGAGGCAGACCGTGACTGAGGTAAGTTAAGTATTGGTGCTACTTGTATACATGTATTTGACTGTTTAACTGCTAAATTGGCCTATTGGGCTTCCTGATACTAATAAATACGTTATACCTGGTATATATGATTCTGTTTACTTGTTACTTATGCTATGATTATGTCCTATGAAAGGCTAACGGCCAACCTATGCCCGTGATGATACATATGTCTATTTAGATACTTGTTTACTTCTGGGGGCGGTCTGATGTTGGGGTTATGTAGTATTTGAGAGGTTGGTTGCTAGTTATACTCTTGGCTATATATTGTGACTCTAGGACTGTGATTTTATTGTGCATTTCTATTGGTGTACCATATTCTTGATTCTTTGATGACTGAGTGGTGTTTCTGACAGTGAGATATATGTTATTCCTTCATGATCCGCTAAGCTATCTACGGTTGTCTGGGAGGTGGTTGTACTTCACAGTTGGATTGTCTGTGGTCATTCTGATACTTGTAGTTATCTTAGGCTGGGATGAACCTGTCGACGACTAGGCATAGTCTTGTGCCACCCCTAGTGATACATATGTCTATATGGTTCTCTATATGCTACTATGTTGTTGAAATCCTTGAGTAAAGGCCTATACCCATTAGGTGACATGGTGATGATTGTGTAGACACTGTGGTGGTGAAACTTATCGTAGTAACTCACTATAGGGTGATCTAAGGCTGTGATGGGTTTGTTAGAGGCTGGATACGATCTTATATTACTTCTAGTTATATGTACCCAGTTGCCTACTTCTAGACTTGCTTGGGTTGTCTAGTACTGGGATATATGCTATGTATAGGTGACTTTCAGATTCTACGTAGGTTATTGTTGGTTTATTTTGTGTAATGCTAGTTATTATTGTGATCAGTTATTAAGGACAGGTATCGTTGGTTGGGTTAGCTTACCTGTAGGTGAAATCTAGTAGGCATCATCATGACTTACAAGGTCGGGTCGTGACAAGTTATGATGCTTCTAGTCCTGCATCCACGTTACATTTTACCATGCTTTTCTGCTACCACCCACCTGAGCCTCGAAAATGTACTCATCTCCATCCCAAATCTGCATCTCTGTTACCCTAGAAAAGCTATATCAAACAACTTGAAATTTTCTACTCAAAGTCCTCTCCTTTCCTTTGAAAAAGTGACATCACCAATTCATAGAATAATACTGTCCAACTCCTTCCAATGTGTCCCAAAGTAATTTGTGATAAATTCTTTGTAACTTTTTAGTCACTTTTGTAAGACTTACAAGAGTGATATGAAATATGCAAGAAAGAGTGATTTGGTCATTACTTCCTTATCCCCTTTCAACAAGTATCTCTTTTTCCATCCTACTATCTTCTTCTCACGGTCCCAAGCACCAGTTTCACATAACAAGATCTTTTCTAAGGGCACATAATGGTATATTCAGATATGTACAAAAAGGGAGATATCGAGGTGCAAATATAAAATACAAAGAAGGAGAGGGAGAAGAAGGGGAAAGGGGAGAGGGCATAGAGAGAGTACAGAGAGGACAAAGAGAGCACATATAGGTGAGACACTGTTTTTTCCAGCAATCCAACCAGTAGCTATAAACTGTAAATACCTAAACTAACACTATAGATCTTTAAAAATGATAGTCATTTTTGTAATTCTTCTTCTGAAGGCATGTGGAATTTTGGAATCAAACAAACAATTTTAAACAATCAAAAGTAAGTAAAAATAGAAAAATCTTCAGTTTCACATAAAGAATGTCAGAATATATCCCAACAGAAATAATGGTCCAAATTTTCTCAAAGCTCCCACCCAAATCTCTCCTCCAATTAAGGTGTTTATCAAAATGTTGGAACTCAACAATTTCAAGCCCCAACTTTATATGGAAACATCCAGAACAATCAGTGCTCCAAAAACCCTATACACATGTAATCAAGAGGTATTTTATTACAACTCTGAAGAAGGAAAGAATTCTACTCACAGATGTATTAGATGTTGATAAAAGAGAAATACCATTAAGATTCCCTTTAGATAGTAGAATGCCAGATTGTTTCTATTGTAGGATAATTGGTATATGTAATGGTGTTAATTATGTGTTAGATGATTTATTTGACTATAAAAGTCATGTGGTACTTTGGAATCCTACGATAAATAGATGGCTCACCCTCCGAATGACTCCTCTTTACTGTAATCATTTTGGGACTTATATGTTTGTCTTTGGGTTTGGCTTTGCTGATAAAACAAGATATTACAAGGTTCTAAGTATGGACTACGCTTGTGGTGATGGTCAATACTTGTTTTCACATAGAGTTGAGATGTATATACTTAACTCAGAAATCTGGAAGGATTTTCATGGTGTTATTCCAAATATATGTGTTACAGAACACTTCTGGACACAAGTTGTAGTTTGTGGGAAAGTTCCCTGGACCGCATAAAAGAGAAATGAGGATAGAAGGATGGAGAATTTGATTATGATGTTTGATCTCAATGAGGATATTTTTCAGAAAGTATCATTACCTAAAACTTTCTTTAACGAACCATCGACAAATTTGAAATCGCAAAGGATGAGGAATTGCTTGTTGTTTATCAGTATGATACACGTATTTGGAGTAGTAGTTGCTCCATTTGGGTAATGAAAAGCTATGGAGACATAGATTCATGGAGCAAAGAATATAATGTTACACTTGACCAGGGGCATTTGGGCGTGGTAGTGGGTATTACTGATTGTACTAAAATAGTGTTGACAAACATAATGAGGACGCTAGTTGTACATAATCTTGAGACACAAATAAAAGAAAGCATCGATATTTCTAGTACTATGTACTCTTATTATAATGAAAGTTACGAGGAAAGTCTTGTTTTGCTAGATAAAGGAGAGTTACTGCCTCCACTTGATTTATCATATGACGAGTCGACAAATGATGATGACGATGATGATGATAGTGTTGACAACGAAGATAATGGTCATAATGACGAAGAAGAAAATGATGATGGGATAAATAATCCTTCAATACGTGAACTCTAGAAACACCTTGTTATGCATCAGCGTGTCACAACTTTTCTTTGAGCCAGGAATAATAATGAACAAATATTGTGAAGTTTAGGCATACTTATAGGGGAGATGGAACATTTATTATCTCAATTTTACCTAATTTTCTTTGTCATAGTTATCTGTTGTTTTGTCTTATTTTTAAGTGCTATGATTATTAATGGGGCTTTAATCAATTTGAGTGATCCTCCATTTGTAGTTTTAAATTTGGCTAGATCAACTAAATCTGAATGTTCAGAATCTTTTAAAGTACGTTTTATATGAAAAATTATATCTATCAACCCCTAATCCCTCTCCCTAGGAGTCGATATTTATCCTCTCTCCACCGTGTTCCTTTTGTGACTTGATTACCCAACCTCAAAGTTGTATGTTGAGAGTGTTTTTCACTTGAGCTAGCCTTTCTTGTCAAATGAAAAGCTTGAGAATTAAATGTGCTACTCAACGCATTTTTACATAGAATAATAAAAATTTTGTAATTACTTGAAATATTTTTTTTCTTTTTTTTTCTTGATTAGTTATGAATTTCTTAATCAAATATGAGATAAACTTCCACCGAAGTCCTATGTTTTCAATTTAATCTTCTTAAGCTTTATTCTCAAGTCCAAATATTTGCAATATTAGAACTAAATAAAAATAAAAATAAAAGCAACTCCCAATCAGCTAAAAACAAATTTATATTTTTTATACTATGATCAAATAATAAAATGAACAACAAAATTTTTCATGCAAATAAATCAGTAGCCAACATATGTCAGTTATGGGCATATAGATAATACCATCTTCTTTATCACAAACCTCTAATGCTATCCTCGCCCTCCTCTCCCAAACCCGCACCCCTTAGTTCAACCCCTTTCTTCTCCGTCCCCAACCCCCCCCCCCCCCTTTCTTCTATATTTCACAAAGAAAATGTAGAGACGTCAACAATATATTGATTATTGAAGAGAACATTTACTTGTCTTAAGCTTCTTGTTCAGATTAATCATTTATTCAAGATTCTATTCCAAAATTTAAGAAGTAACAATGACCCAAACTTCTTAGTTCTTTCTTTTTCATTTAGTTATTTTTTTAGCATCTTGTCACGACCTGGTCCCGGTCATGATGGTGCCTACTAGGTCCCACCTACAGGCAAGCTCATTCCCAACCTAAGGGATTATTTCCTATGTCTTTAGTCCAACCCAAATCGATACAACAATAACATATACGCCGAAACCTATCCAGAAACTACAAGTAAACTGTTCAGAGCTACAATAGACACAAGGACATATCGTATACATATATCAATAATCATAATAATATACAAGACCAGGAGTGCACCTACAAATACCAAACTCTGCTGTACAAGGCCAATGTATGGAAGCAAAAGACGACCATCAATAGGAAGGAGACCATGCAAAAGTCAGAGCTATTGGTTCTCACCAGAAGTCTCCTAAGCGCTCCCAAAGTTCCCCAACTCTGCCAAAACGACGAACCGTGCCCGGACCTGGACCTACACCATGGGAAGATGCAGAAGTAGGGGTAAGTAATAGAAAAGGCACCGAGTAGGCATCATCAGCCGATCGAGTGAAATAATAACCATACATGAAGCCCACATATAAAGAGAACTATATCAGTGTAGCAAAATGAACTCAGATCAAGGCATAAGTATGTCTAGAAACCCCCAACCCACAACTAGACCAGCTGAAGTAAAGAGCAATGATACTGCTTATGATGCCTATATATGTACATAATAGACACATCAAACACACTTAACTAACCATGCTTCTAAGGTTTATCACACATCAACCAGCTTTACCTTTAATAATATATACATCACATTAAACTATAGAATTGACTGTAAACTACTATAATCGATTAAATGCTTTTATTCTCTAACATGCTATGATGACAAAATATGCCAAAGAAAAGGAAAATCTCTACGCAAAACACAATATGCTTCTGACTTTTACAACAACAAAAAAAGTTGAAACTTGGAAACTAATAATTAATCAATTCCTTCACTTCATTTGCATTACATTAATAAAAAGGAAGCAATTTGATATACAAAACATAGGCGAGATGCGCAGGCGGAGACAAGAACACATACAAGGGGATTCAAATTAGAATATCACACCAACAATTTTACTTTGCGGCCTAAAGCAATTATTGAACCCCTTCGTCACTATACTAGAATATTCCTTCATGTCACGGGGATTCAATAGCTTAAATATAACCAAAACAAGTTCAGTTTTAACCTAATTGCACAATAATAGGGAAAGAGGAATTGAACTTCCTAACACACCTAACTATGCCCCTGACGATATGGATGGACCCACAAGGGTCCAAGAGGAATATACAAGTTTAAAATTATATTTTTTGCAAATACAGTAATGTTGAATCCCGCATCTTCTTGTGTTTACTGCTTTATACATAGTACCATGACAAGTGAGGATGACTTTTCAATATAAATGCATTAATCTTCATAATCTTTTATAACTTTATGATTTCCTTAGATTCAAGGTCCAAATGGAAAATTTTCAAAAAAAGAATTTAAAAAAATTTGTCAATTTGTTGTGCTACATGTCTGATAATTATCTACCATCTATTTTTAAACTTTTCACCCTCAATACAAAAGCACATCATAAATTCCATCCACAAAAATTCGAAACATTTTCAAAGAGAGAGTGCTAATCAACATGTAAAAAAGGAGTTCAAAGGGATAAAACAATATGAAATTTCAGAAAACAAGTTAAAAACCTAAAATGCGGCAGTTGAAACTCACCGCCGTCTCCAACTGCCAACCAGAAAACCGAGAAACGACTCGAACTATCCACACGAGTTTCCAGAAATTGGCGATCCTCTACGAAAGTAGCACTCTGTTGGATGGTGATGTATCCACAATATTTCACGATGTATCCTATTCTACAAGTTTTGACCAAAATAATACAAATATAAAGCAACCTCCAAAGAGTCAAATGTACCTCCTATTATTGGAAATAATTTAAATATACTTATATTTTTTATCTAATATACTCTTCTAGTTCTACTTTATGTTAAAATATGCTCTTTCAATTATTATTTGTGCTAATATATTCTTATTTTTAATGGACAAATCCATGACGAATTTAGAAACAATTTTTTTCAAAAAAAAAAATTAATAAATTCACCTAAAATCTACTCATCTAACTCAAATTCGATTCATCACTTCACAGACCCACACCTAAGTCAGTATTCGAGGAATGATGAAAAGCTATTTAATTTCTATCTTGGTGTGCCTGTAATAACTTGTTGTACTAAATTTATCTCAAGCGTAAATGCTCTAGAGTATATTCTTACATCTAGCATATAGTAGGAATTAATAAAAGCTCCAAGCAACGGACAAATACAATTTTAAATGGCCAATATGTTTCCATTATTATTCATTCTACCAAAATAGGTGTTTAAATCGCCTTGTAAATAAATGTAGAAGGTATTCTGATAAATTATATCCAACGTAAATATATGACACTGACACTGAGAGACGAAAGTTAGGGGATTGAAGGAGGTTAGATACCCCGATAGTTCTAGTCGTAAATGATTGATACTAGGCGTTGTACATGTCGACCCATGCAGTGCTGATGTTGATGTTTATGCTTATCTAGTCTATGAGGTGAATGGGTCGGTGATGGGAGGTGAGTTTGTAAAGTGAATCAAGTATTTAAAATTGAGATAAATTATTTATTTTCAAATTCATCATGACGTCTATTAAAAATAAGGATAAGTCAGCACAAAGTGTAATTGGATAGATATATTTGGACCTAAAGTACAACTGGAGGGTACATTTAAACTTAAAATAAGGCTAAAAGGGTATATTTGAACCGAAAATATAATGAGAGATGTATTTAAACTATTTCCAATAGTATGTGAGTATATTTGACCCTTTGCCATAAAGCAAAAGTAATACACAAATTAGTTTTTGTATGTTTGGAATGGAGAAATCACAAATTAGCTCAAGGTAGATTTTTAGTTACATTTTTATGTACTTATAATTTAAATTTAAATTTTATTTTGCATTTATATATTTTTTTGACCCAATTATGTGGTACTATTTAGATTTCAATTATTAATTTTTTTATGAGTTTGTTTTAAAAGCTATTTGTAATTAGATTTTATGTAATTATTAGAATTTTAAATCTAAATTAAAATATTTAAATCTAGATTTTAAGTATTATTAGAATTTGACAAATTAAAAAATTTAAATTTTTAAATCATATGATTTTATAACAATTGATCGAGGATTTTCAGGAAACAACTCTTTTACCTCCATGCGATAGTGATAAAGTTTACAAACACTATTTCTTTTCCAGACCTCATAGTGGGATTTCACTGGGTTATATTAATAACAAATTGAATTTTATGTTTTTGGTATTTAATTTAAGGGTTTGTCTAGCAATTTAGTTTTAATGGAGAGATTTTGTGGGCTTACGTCCTAAAATAAAACACATTCAGTGCCTAAGCGCACATCTTGACTAATGAAGCTTACGTCTCACAATACTTTCGCCCCCACAAATCACATCGATTGCAATTTTACTATGCCCTGCTCTAAGGCTCTCCCAAGAATTACCTTTTAGAACATTGTTCGGGACTCATCCACGAACAATGTACTTGTAAAACACTTTAAAATTCATGTGTGGGAATTAGTTATATGGGTTTTATATTCCAAACACACATTATACACCTAAGACTTAATACTTTAGGAGCGGATTAGGGCCCGCTCAACAATTTCTACGAAAAATTAAGTCAAATTTTTTTATTAGCATCGTTAAACATCAAATTAAATTCATTGACAAATGAATAAAAAAGAATCAATTTCATCTATAAATAGATGAAAATTAAGAATAACTCTAATAGCGAGTCATAGTACATTATCAATTGAGGATGTCGTGAGGATGAATTATTCATTTGAACATCCTTCTAGAAATAGTTATACAATCAAAATTATATGTTCACTTCTATTGGTCTTTTCTTCTCAATTTTGTGCCTCTCAAAAATATCATTTTTTTAAATAAATTTGTTACAATTTACATTTAATCTTAAAAGAGTGTGTTTAAAATTATAATATTGATCGTGTTTATTGATTATTTACTTTTAAAAAGGTAATCCTGTAACTTGATAATAATTTTAAGAAATTATGATTTATCAGTTGTTTGAAAGTGAAACCTCTTGCCAGTGATATACGGAGTTGACCATCTGGATCTCGTCGCAGAAGAATTATTCAGTGAAATTTAGTTTTGTTACATAATTTGTGTACTATTATGTTACACATGAATGATATTTAGGATAACAATTGCGAATTCATTTATCAGAAAAAAATAAGTATTTAAAAAGTTAAGAACTATAATTGATTTGTATTTTATGATGATTTTATAATCACTATGGCATTGGTTATACACTTATAGGAATATGTAAGGGTGTCAAAATGAGCCCAGATGTAGGTAAATGCGTCCAAAATTTTATGGGTTCCGCCAACTCATTCATGTCTTAACCCATATCAAAAGAATCTTCAATTGAGCCCAATTTAATCCTAATTTCAACCCATTCTAAGACTCTTTATTGCATTAATGTAATTTGTGTTTTCTATTTATTTTATATTTTCAATCACTTATCTTTTAATTTGTAACTTTTTATTTTTATTTATTGAGTTGAAATTCAAATTGTGATTATAAAAAATAAATAATAATATTGTAGAATTATTGAAATTGAGCCGGTCAAATTGGGCGGGTCATGACCCAACCCAAATTTTTGCCAATCTGTGTCCAACCCGTTTGAGCCCAAGTGTACAACTACCACTATTATAAATAGTAGGCTTTCAGAGATAAAACCAAAAATAGTCTCACTATTTCTTTTAGCAAAATATTTCCAAAGGACACATATCCTATTTTTCTTCACAAATTTTTTTTTCATAGTGAATGGTATACCTCACAGAAGAAAAAAATACTCAACGCATTTTACTTCCTCTCTATGACTCTCTTTCTTTGGTGTGTTCAATGAGGGAAAAATCTCTCAATTTATAGAGAAAGGAAGACCATGCCTATGTCACTAATGACATAGGACAATATTATATTTTGAACACTTTGTAAATGTTAAAATATAATGTTGGCCAACAACCGAATTCCAATTTTCAACATTTGTAGCAACAATATTTTCAACATTTGCTGCAAGCTACCTTTCCTTTTGTCATGGGTATGGACCCTACAAATCTCCCCCTCCATACCATTCACAATGCCCCCCCCCCCCCTTTTGACAATACGAGGGATCCATCATTCCTATGCAGAATCTTTGTCATCATATCTGATCCATTTTTATCAAGATGGATCTTTTGAAGTTATAACAACTTTTTCTCCAATGCATCTGTTATCTAATGATATCTTATGTTAATGTGTTTTGACTTCACATGAAAGGAGGCATTTTTGCATAGATGGATGGAATTTTGATTATTGCAAAACATCTTAATTTTGTTACCCCACTTGTGGGATTTCACTGGGTATGTTGTTGTTGTTGATACCATGTTCCTTAAGAAATCCCTTCATCCATAACAACTCTTTGCAAGCTTCTGTTGCTGCTATAAAATCTGCTTCTATAGAGAACAATGCTATACACTTTTATAATTTCGGCTGCCATGACAGGTCCCCCTGCAAATGTAATCAGGTAATCTAGTGCAGACTTTCTCAAGTCAACATCACCAACTAAATCTTCATCTGTGTATCCATCTAACACAGGTTCTGCCTCTCCAAAACATAAAAATATTTTTGGATGTACCTCGAAGATACCTCATTTGACAACTGCCTAATGTTCCTTTCCAAGATTTGAAAGGAAACGACTTACTACTCCAACCGAGTGAGCAATATCTGGCAGTGTATACACCATGTCATAGATCAAACATCCAACTGCTGAGGCATATAGTATTCTAATCATTTCTTCCTGCTCCGAATGTTCCGTTCCAAGATTTGAAAGGAAACAACTTACTACTCCGACTGAGTGAGCGATATCTTGTCGTGTACATACCATGGCATAGATCAAACATCCAATTGTTAAGGCATATGGTATTCTAATCATATCTTCCTTCTCCTTGTCAGTAGTAAGGCACATACTGAAACTCAATCCAATGTTTTTATCAAGAAATTTTCTGAAGATGATTTTTTTATCCTTCTATTTTGTGTAGATGATGTACTGATCATTGCGAAAAATATTTCAAGAATCAACAGCCTAAAGGTGCAATTGAGTAAGTCTTTCGTGATGAAAGACTTGGAATCAACAAAAAATAAATTTGGCATAAGAATTACAAGGGATAGAGGCAACAAGAAGTTATGAGTATCACAAGAAAAGTAGGTTGAAAATGTACTTCAGAGATTCAATATGGACAAGGCTAAAATAGTTAGCTGCCCTCTTGCTAATCACTTAAGATTGAGTTTTGGTATATGCCCTTCTCCTGACAAGGAGAAGGAAGAAATGGTTAGAATACCATATGCCTTAGCAGTTGGATGTTTGATGTCTGCCATGGCGTGTATGCGATCAAATATTGCTCACTCGGTCGGAGTAGTAAGTTGTTTCTTTTCAAATCTTGAAAGGGAACATTGGGCAGTTGTCAAATGGATTCGTATGTATCTTCGAGGTACATCCAAAATATGTTTATGTTTTGGAAAGGCATAAATGTTAGTTGGATACACAGATGTAGATTTAGTTGGTGATGTTAACTCGAGAAAGCATACATCAGGTTACCTGATTACATTTGCAGGGAAGGAACTATGTCGTGGTAGTCGAAATTACAAAAGTGTATTGCATTGCCCTCTACAGAAGCGAAATCTATAGCAGTAATAGAAGCTTGCAAAGAGCTGTTATGGATGAAGGATTTCTTAAGAAACATTGTGTGAAGGAAAACAAGTTTGAGTTGTTTTGCAACAATCAAAGTGTCACCCATCTTTTCAAGAATGCATCCTTTCATGCAAAGTCAAAACATATTGACACAAGATATCGTTGGATAACAAATGCATTGGAGAAGAAGTTGCTACAACTTCAAAAGATCTATACTGATGAAAATGGATCAGATATGATGACAAAACTTTTGCCAAGAGAGAAGTTTGAGTACTGTTAGTCAGCCGCATGAATAACAGAGCACTCCATTTGTCAAGAGGAGGAGAATTGGTGAATAGATATAGAGGGAGAGATTTGTAGGGTCCATACCTATGGCCAAAGAAAAGGCGGCTTGCAACAAATGTTGAAAATATTGTTGTATGTTGAGGATTGGGATTAGGTAGTTGGCTAATATTATATTTTCACATTACAAAAATATAATATTGGCCTATGTCATTAATAACATAGGCATGATCTTCCTTTCTCTATAAATTGAGAGCTTTTGCTCTCATTGAACACACACCGCTAAAAAATTGCCAGAGATGCAAAAAAGCGACGGACCAAAAAAGTGACGGAAAAGCGATGCAGTCAGTTCCGTCGCTTTTTTGTTCATCACTTTTTTTAAAGCGACGGACAGAGTTGCCACAAAGCGTCGGATGGCGTTGCTGTATTTTTTTAAAATTATTTCTTTTGCGATGGACTTCATCGCAAATATTTTAAAAAGAAAATAAAAAGTGACGGACTAGGTGACCCTGTCCGTCGCTTTTTTGGATTTTTTAAATAAAAAATTTCCAAAATGCAATGGATAAAGGGACCCCGTCCGTCGCTTTTCTGCAATTTAACCTGCATTAAAATTCAAATCCAATATATACCTATACAGTCCAATACAACACAATCAACAACAACTAAAACATTCAAAATACATATCAATAAGCACAATTAAACATAAAAAAAACATAGAAATTCATAATTTAGAAAGTTTTAAATTGTTTCAAAGTTCAAAAAAAAAATTCTAAATTATCCAAAACTTAAATGAAGGGAACTAGGGGCTATTTGTTACATAATCATCTGTTCTCTCGTCAGAATCATCGGGGGAGGACCACCGGGCTAGCCTGAGCAATTTTTCTTTGAGTTCATCGTATTGCTTAATCATGTTGCATTCCAATTGGGCTCTTTGTGCTTTAGATTTTGCCAATGCACGTGTAAGTTCTTCAACATTTTGAGTCACGACAGACATCTGAACCCTGCCAATAGCCTCAGTTTGACGTGATGATCTAATGCCTCGTAAACCGGATTAGAGTTGTCGTATATTATTTTGGGAAACCATTCCATAAACACAACCTTTATGGCTCCCGCCTGCAACTGTTTCTATCAAAATTTGATTGGATAACTCAGGGGTTAACTCGATTAAATCTCCAAGCTCTTGAAACTATTGCTCATACTCACGCTACATATTAAAAGTAATAGTTAGACTCAATGTAGATATTAAAAGCAAAATTTAGAATCAAATAAATTATACTTAAAGTTATGTTAAATAACTTACATAGGCTTGTTCGGCCCCTTCCTCCACCTAATGATTTGGATCCGAGTCCTTTTTTTTTCTTCATATAATCCCTTCGAAAAACTTCATCACGTGAAGGAGGCCACCCCAATTCTTTTTCCTATATATAAAAATATAATTAATAAGAATATACTTTGTATAAATTAAATACTTTATTTAAGAATAATATGTTAGTTTAAACCTAAAATTTTAAAAATCTTACTAGTTCCCTCGTAATGGTACCGACACGCTTTGCACCTCCTGTGTGCAATGAGCCATCCTTTAGGCTTCCTCTAGCTTTTTTAGCTTGATCGGACATAGCTTTGAATTTATTAGTATTCCAATACTGCAGCAAATCTTGATATACACGCAAAGGTATCCAAGAACTGACTTTTCTATCATCCCTTGCTTTCTTTAACCAGTTAGATAGTCGAGAGCTTGCCTTTTCTCAAATGTGGTCGCAATGAACAAGTTGTACTTGGGATGCCAAGTACATAAAGTCTAGAAAAAAAAGCAAAAAAATAAGTTACTTAATACTCAAAACATTATGTAATCTTATATATACCTTGAATTCATTAATCATCGCTTGGCGAATACGTAACACTTGGTAAAATTACCAAAATACCCCTAGAGGAGAGGTATGTGTGTAATGCATCTTCCAATGCTCGAATGGAAAATACGAGGCCGAATTTGTGATCAACATGAAAAATTAAGTGGGAAAACTCGCGCCTATGTAGCGTGCGCAATGGAGGCGCATCGCGCCTATGTAGCGGACCCTTACTAATGTTTTTCTAAATTTTTTTTATAAGATTAGGAAAACTCGTTCAGAAACATTTTGGAGAAAATGCCCTGTACGCGACCAGTCCGCGTCGCGGAGTGGGCTATTCCGAGACTGAAAGAATTCTAAAATTATTGAGGGACATTTCGGTCAATTCCCAACCCCTCCTAAACTCAATACACAATATAATTTGGTCTTTTTATGTTGAAAGTGGCTAAAACCCCATTCTAAGTCCTTTTCTTACAATTGGAAAAGACTAGGGCTTGAGGAAAGAGGAGAAGAGCTTGAAATAGAGGAATTCAAGAGTAATTCTTGAAGGTGATTGTTGATAACTTCATCCCAGGTATGTAAGTATTAACTAAAAGTCTAGGATTGTCCTCTCATGTCCCCGGTAGAAGGTCATAGATGTGTTGAAAGTCTAATGAGTCTACATGTATAATTTGTCACGACTTAGGGTTGGGGCCTAGATGCGACATGGTGAATGGAGACCCGAGAGCCCCCAAACAAGCCTCAAGTATCCGTAACCACATCATCGGTTCGGGATTAGCATTAACACACACATAACCATGTGTCCAAATCATATCTCAGGAATCATTATAATAATAAGAAACCAATACGATAGTCAAAGTAACCATATCTAAGAAAAGTTCACATAGTGTCCAAAAATGCCTTTAGTCAAGGAACGGAGCTAGGACAAGTTTCGACCTCACCCTCAATAACAGGAACATCCATAACAATAATAAGGAATATAACAAGCTCACCCTCGGAAGATGGGACTCACCACAATAACTCCAAGATTGGACTATTCGTCAAAAGGCCGGTACTCAAATTGCTCGGCCCCTACATGGTAAAATCACATAGGCATAGAATAGGCGTTAGTGCGTTTGAATGTACAAGGTATGCGGTGCAATGCATATAATTTATCAACCGGCATTTCAATGTTAGATGACAAGGACACATAATATAGAATGAGCCATATATCCAAAGGAGGAAGTATACAAAATGCCATAAAATTCGTGGTGCATGCAATGTGATAATACTCCTATATAGCGGGGATGGACTATAATTGACAAATCAAATCCATGCGAGCTATTACATGAATTAAACCGATTGGGACTTCTCACCGGTAGGGAAAAGACTAGTTGCCAAACGTAATCTACATCACACCTTACGAAAATCCCCATTTTGGTGGATGATCACCTTCTTTACGGAAATCACCATCTCGGAAGGGTTTTAAGTATCATATACGTATAATGTCCCTATGTTGACACATAGTTCAAGGAAAGAGAGAGGGGCCCATTCCATTGGTGCTAAGTCAATAACATCCCACTTGAATACTTATATATATACGTGCTTTCAGAAAAAGCATTGTTCATATTAAACCATTCAATTTACATTTAGGCTCAAATGCCAAATCATAGTTCATACTTGTAATGCTCATGCAGGGAATAGCTCATTCACATAAACAGAATGGTGAAAGCACCCAGAATGCTCAGTGAGCCAGAATCATAAACATACCGGTGATGACCTTTTTTTAATAACCAATGCCTTACCAAAATCATACCATAATCATTTCATAAAACATAATTGTGTTTAACCCACTGCATAATTTCCACATATCAATGCTCATGAATGTAATGTAATGCATAAATGTGAGAATAACATGGGTAACATAGATTCAAGTTAAAATCAACACTATGATGTAGAGTTTAACAAATCCATAGTTAAATCAACATCTAAATCATAGAAATAGTCACTCACTTATAAATCAATTTTAAAGGGGACATGTATGTTCATAATTTCATAACTCAATATAAATCATCATAATAATAATCAAAATGAATTGCAATAATAAGTAAAATACAGCCCACGCTCTAATTAGATTTAATAAAATAAAATCATGAAATTTTATATTTAAAGTGACTAAAAGTCATGAAATAGATGGAAAGGAATTATGGGTCTTCTTGGTTGGAAGGGACCAAGAATTGATCTCACATACCTTGATTGAGGAGCAGAAATAGAGCTTGAATAAAGTTTTACTTGGAACCCTAGCTTGATCCTTTAGGGGGGGGGGGGGGCAGGGAACTGGAAGAGATAAGAGGGTGATCTTGTGAGGGTAAAAATGTTTTTGGGAGAATAAAGTAGGAGGGGGAGGGATAATAGCTGAATTAGGGTTTTAGGATAGGTAAAAAGCAATAATTCTTAATTAAAACAAACCGAAATTACAAAAATACCGTTAATGAAACAGACCTAAATTTTATCCGTCAGGGTCACACGACTCACTACAAGGTCCGTGTAGCGTCACACGGACTGTGAACAATAGTCGTGACCCAGCACTTGAATTCTTGGAAAGGGAAAACTTACGGAACTAAGTGATACCACATGGTCGACAACACGGTCAGTGTGACACCATATGGTCCGTGACATTGGCCTTGTAAGGGTACTTGAAATAAATATTTGCACGACAAAGTTACGAGACGGTAATTTTATACTTAGAATAATGTTAGCGTAGTGAGTCACACGGAGAGCCACACGGGCCGTGTCACATCACATGGACCGTGTGAGTGTCCGTGTGCCTTCACTTGGAAACAGTTCCCTTCCGTCTCCAAGTTGTCCCAACCATGAACTGCGCTTGGTGCCTCTTCACGGGAGGCCACACGGGCTGTGTAGGCTCTTCCATGGAGGGGTGCCTGGCAGTTCACCTAGGAAAATTTCCAGGACATTTGGGCAATGCGACTTGAATAATTTGGGTCCTTTACATCATCTTCCCCTTGGGAATATTCGTCCCCGAATGTGCAAAACAAAACAAGTCTTGAAAGGCTTGAATAAGAGTGTGAAACATCCAATACAAGATACAATGCATAATTCATTACTAAAAATCGTACGAAAAGCATTATTCAAAACCATTGTTCAAGACCTTTAAGCTCACATCAAAATTGTGTTCAAGTCACTCAAAACATTGTATAAAGGTCCTTTTTGTGCCCATGCATGCATGTCATGTCAGAGACTTAAGAGGGAAAGAAATGGCACCATTAAGTAAGGAAGAATCCTAATACCTTAGGCTTGAGTAGATTGGAAAAGATGTGGGTATCGCTTCACCATGTCCAGCTCCGCCTCCCAAGTAGCACTCTCCACTTATTGATTTCTCCGAATCACCTTCATCAAAGCTACATCCTTGTTACGAAGCCGCTTTACTTGCCTATCAAAGATTTCCATCGACACCTCCTCATAGGACAAAATTTCTTCAACCTCAATTCCATCAAAAGGCACAGTAGTGCTAGGATCACCAATTAGCTTTCTCAGCATAGACACATGGAAGACTGGGTGAATGGAACTAAAATCCAGAGGTAACTCCAACTTATAAGTCACACCTCCAATTCGCTCAACAATCTCAATAGGGCCAACATACCAGGGGCTTAGCTTGCCCTTCTTACCAAAACGCATCACACCCTTCATAGGCAAAACCTTCACATACACCCAATCACCG
Organism: Solanum rostratum; assembly: GCA_029948455.1. Lineage (NCBI taxonomy): Eukaryota > Viridiplantae > Streptophyta > Magnoliopsida > Solanales > Solanaceae > Solanum > Solanum rostratum. The sequence continues at coordinate 25,550,472 of CM057045.1, forward strand.
ACATGAAATTCAAGGTCCCTCCTCCTAACATCTAAAGAAGACTTTTGACGACTTTGGGCCGCTTTCAACATCTCTCTAATCACCTTCACCTTCTTTATGGCTTCCACCACCAAATCTAGACCAACTAGTGCCATCTCTCCCAACTCAAACCACCCCACCGGTGATCTACACCTTCTCCCATACAAAACTTCAAACGGTGCCATACTAATACTAGCCTGGAAGCTATTATTATAAGGAAACTCAATGAGTGGAAGATGGTCATCCAAATTTCTCTTAAACTCCAACACACAATCCCTCAACATATTCTCCAAGGTTTGAATAGTCCTCTCCGCTTGGCCATCGGTTTGAGGGTGAAAAGAGATGCTCAACTTAATCTTAGTCCTAAGTCCCTTCTAGAAAGACCTCCAAAAGTGGAAAGTGAATTGGGTACCTCTACCTGATATAATGGACCAAGGTACACCATGCAACCTCATAGCTCTTTGATATACAACCTTGCCTAATCCTCGGCATTGAAAGTAGTTTTGACTTGTAGGAAATGGGCCGACTTTGTCATCTGATCCAGAACCACCCAAATGGAATCAATTTGTCTTCAGGTCCGAGGCAACCCAACAACAAAATCCATGTTCACATCTTCCCATTTCCATATGGGAATTTCAATGTCCTGGCCAAACCACCAGGCCTTTGGTGTTATATCTTCACCAGTTGGCAACTCGGGCATTCAAATATGAACTTAGTGATGTCTTTCTTCATACCATGCCACTAATACACTTACTTTAAATCCCAATACAATTAGGTAGATCCCGGTGAATTGAATAACGAGAGTTGTGAGCCTCACTCATAATCACCCTTCTAAGATTGTCCACATCAGTAACACAAAGTTGGTCTTGGTACTAGAGTACACCATCTCCCCCTTAGGAGAACACCTCGATCTCCTTTTCAGCAACCAACTTCTACAATTCAAGTAGCGATGGGTCTAGATCTTGCTTAGCCTTTACATCACTTACCATGGAAGATTCTGTCCCGCTTTGAACATGAATACCAACATCGCTCAAACCCGCCCAAACTGACACCCAACCTAGATAATCGGTGAACATCTCTTTGCAACTCCTTCTTTTCTTCCCCAACATGCGCCACACTCCCTTAGACAACCAGCTGAGAGCATCGACTACAACATTAGCCTTGCAGGGATGATATAGAACACTCATGTTGTAATTCTTTAGGAGCTCCAACCACCTCCTTTGCCTTAAATTAAGATCACTCTGAGCGAATACATATTGCAAACTCTTGTGATCGGTGAACACATCAACATGCACCCCATACAAATAATGTCTCCAAATCATCAAAGCAGAAACCCCCGCTGTCAATTCAAGGTTATGCATGGGGTAATTACGTTCGTGCACCTTAAACTGCCTTGATGCATACACTATTACTTTACAATTTTGCATAAGCATACAACCAACCCAATCCACGAGGCATCACAATACATCATGAAACCCTCCAAACCATTTGGTAGAGTTGAGACGGGAGTCGAGGTAAGTCGATCCTTCAAAGCTTGAAAACTCTTCTCGCATTCATCTGACCATACGAACTTAGCCTGCTTTTGGGTCAACTGGGTCAATGGAGATGCAATTGATAAAAACCCTTCAAAAAACCTTCTATAATACCCGGCCAACCCAAGGAAACTGCGAATATCCAAAGGATTCAACGATCTAGGCCAATTCTTCACAGCCTCAGTTTTCTTCAAATCCACCTTGATAGCATCATCGGACACCATATGACCAAGGAAAGCCACTTCGCCAAACCAAAATTCACACTTGCTAAACTTGGCATACAGTTTCTTTTCCCTCAAAGTTTGGAGAACCATTCTCAAGTGATTCCCGTGCTCCTGCTCACTTCGGGAGTAAATGAGAATGTCATCAATGAAGACCACCACAAAACTGACAAGGAATAGCTTAAACACCCAGTTCATTAGATCCATAAACACGACTGGAGCATTAGTTAGGCCAAACCGACATCACCACAAACTCAAAGTGCCCATACCTTATCCGAAAAGTTGTTTTTGGAATGTCACATTCCCTAACCTTCAATTGATGATACCCGGAACGAAAATCAATCTTTGAGAAATGAGTAGCCCATTGGAGCTGATCAAACAAGTCATCAATCTTGGGCAATGGGTACTTATTTTTAACGGTCACCTTATTCAGTTTCCTATAGTCAATGCACATTCGAAGAGTTCTGTCCTTCTTTCTTCTAAACAATACTGGAGTACCCCATGGTGACATACTAGGCCTAATGAAACCCTTCTCCAATAGATCATTTAACTGCTCCGCCAATTCTTTCAACTCCGTCAAAGGCTTACGATAAAGAGGAATAGAGATAGGCTGAGTATCTGGAAGAAGGTTGATGCCGAAGTCTACCTCTCTTTCTAGAGGGATACCTAGTAAGTCATCCGAAAACACATCTGAAAAACCATTCACCATAGGGACTGACTCAAGAGTAGGCACTTTGGAATCTGTATCCTTGACTGTCACAATATGATAAATGCACCCCTTAGAGATCATTCTCCGCGCCTTGAGGTAGGAAATAAACCGACCTTTAATAGAGGAATCACTACCCTTCCATTCGAGAACGGGCCCACCGGGAGGTTGGAACTTGACCTTCTGGGTTGTACAATCTATTGAGGCATATGATGCATGCAACCAATCCATCCCAAGAATCACATCAAAGTCAATCATCTCAAGCTCCACAAGATCACACGGGAAAACTTTATGCAACACAGAAATAGGGCAACCATGATAGACTCTATGTGCAATAATAGATTCACCCATGAGAGTATAGATCGAGAAAGGATCTCGCAAAATCTGGGAGTTCAAACCAAACTTAACAGCCAATTGGGAAGTCACGAAAGACAAATTTGCACCCGGATCAAGAAAAACAAAAGCATCAAAATCAAAGATATTTAACATACCAGTCACGATGTTCGGAGCCTCCTCGACATCATGGCGGGCATGGAGTGCATAGAACCTGTTGTTCCTTGGGCCAACACCTTGGGGAGTTCTTTGTTGACCTTGCATACCTTGGGCCACCTGACCTTGGCCTCTACGGGCATTCTTAGTGCAATCAGCAACCTGATGATCCTTATCCCCATATCTGAAGCAAAGACCCAAATCTCTCTAGAAGACTCCCGTGTGGGGCTTTCCACGCTTGTCACACAGAGGATACCCTTGATCGTCACCAACCGGTTCCTTGGGAGGAGGTAACTAAGCATTAGCGACCCGAGCACTTGAACCTTGGCTATGCTAGAAGCAGCCAAAACAAACATTGTGAGAATTAGAGAATCTACCATCAAAGCAGGCCTTCTAGGGATCATGAGCCCTTTTTCTCCCCTTCGATCTATTCAGTATACACCAAGATCCTTGCAATATCCATGTCCCGTATCAGCATAGTAGTACGACACTCCTTCACAAGTAAATCGAAGATACCCAAAAAAATTTGTGCATCTTGCACGGGGTCAGCCACCGGGGATGCAGTGTATTTCGGCTTCGTGAATTTCAGGGCATAGTCCCTCACACCCATACTCCCTTTCTTGAGGTTGTTGAACTCGATCATTCTGGCCTCTCTAAGCTCAAGTGGAATGAAGCGGTCAAGGAAAACTAATTCGAACTCTTCCCAATTGACTTCACCACCACATACCCTTTTTAAAGACCATTGGGTATACAACACTTGAGCCACATCTTTCAGCTGATAAGCAGCCTGTCTGGCCTTCTCTGCAAAAGATACACCCATGGTATTCAATACATTAGTAAGTTCATCAATGAATACTTGAGCATCCTCGTCAGCCTTTGACATATAGAACTTCGGAGGATTCATCTGGGTGAAATCCCTCACCCTAGAAGTAGGTGTGGGATCTCGTGGCAAGTTAGCACAGCTTGCCTGAGAAGTCACCACCTGAGAAAGCATGGCGATAGCCATGCGGAATTCCCCATTTGAGATAGGTTCATCCACATGCTCGTGGGGAGCCTGTTCTTCATTAGCTGGAACCGGCCTTGGTAGAGGGGTCGTCCTCGTGGCATCTTCTGAAATAGATTAACAACACCGTCAAATAAGGAAACTAAATGTACTAGCCATAGCACGACAAACAACATTAAGAAATGAGGTATTATCTAAAACGTTTTTGAAGCCTCCCACTCATAGGAATTGTTCACTTCACACCAATGAATAGCACTCTACTCAACGCGGCATGTTGGACTCCGAGGATCATTTATAAACCTAGGGCTTTGATACAATATTTTGTCACGACTCGGGGTTGGGGCCTAGATGCGACACGACGAATGGAGACCTGGGAGCCCCCAAACAAGCCTCAAGTATCCGTAACCACATCATCAGTTCGAGATTAGCATTCAAACACACATACTATATAGCCAAATTAGATCTCAGGAATGATTCTAATAATAGAAAAGCAATACGATAGTCAAAGTAACCATATCTAAGAAAAGTTCAGATAGTGTCCAACAATGCCTCTAGTAAAGGAACAGGGGCCGGGACAAGTTCCGAGCTCACCTTCAATAACAAGAACATCCATAACAATAATAAGGAAGATAACTGGCTCGCCCTCAAAAGATGGGACTCACCACAATAACTCCAAGATCGGACTATTTTTCAAAGGCATGGTACTCAAATTCCTCGACCCCTATATGGTAAAATCATTTAGGCATAGAGTATGCGTTAGTACGTTTGAATGTACTAAGTATGTGGGCATGAAATACATATAATTTATCAACCTGCATTTCAATGTTAGATGACAAAGGCACATAATATAGATAGAGCCATATATCCAAAGGAGGAAGTATACAAGATGCAATGAAATTCATGATGGATGCAATGCGATAATACTCCTATATAGCGAGGATGGACTATAACCGACAAATGAAATCCATGTGAGCTATTACATGAATTAAACCGATTGGGACCTCCCACAGTTAGGGAGAAGACTAATTTCCAACGGTAATCAACATCACACCTTACGAAAATCACCATTTCGGTGGATGTTCACCTTCCTTACGGGAATCACCATTTCAGAAGGGTTTTCAGAATCATATAATATATGTATAATGTCTCTATGTTGGCACATAGTTCAAGAAAAGGGAGAGGGTCCTAGGGGATAGCCCTAACGCGTCCAATCCATCGTTGCTAAGTCAATAACATCCCACTTGAATACTTATATATATATGTGCTTTCGAAAAATGCACTGTTCGTACTAAACCATTCAATATAAATTTAGTCTCAAATGCCAAATCATAGTTCATACTTGTAATGCTCATGAAGGGAATAGTTCATTCACATAAACAGAATGGTGCAAGCACCCAGAACGCTCAGTGAGCCGGAATCATAGACATACCAATGATCACCTTTTTGTCATAACCAATACCTTACCAAAATCATACCATAATCATTTCATAAAACATAATTGGGTTTAACCCACTTCATAATTTCCACATATCGATGCTCATTAATGTAATGCAATGCATAAATGTGAGGATAGCATGAGTAACATCGATTCAAGTTAAAATCAACACCATAATATGGAGTTTAATAAATCCATTATTAAATCAACATCTAAATCATAGTAGTAGTCACCCATATATAAATCAATTTTAAAGGGGACATGTATGTTCATAATTTCGTAACTCAATGTAAATAATAAGTAAAATACAACCCACACTCTAATTAGATTTAATAAAATCAAATCATAAAATTTCATATTTAAAGTGACTAAAATTCATGAAATAAATTTAAAGGAATTTTGGGTCTTCTTTGTTGGAAGGGACCAAGAATAAATCCCATATACCTTTATTGAGGAGTAGAAATTGGGCTTGAATTAAGCTTTACTTGGAACCCTAGCTTGATCCTTGAGGGGGGAGGGGGAGAATTGGAAGAGATATGAGGGTGATCTTGTGAGGGTATAAGTATTTTTGGGAGAATGAAGTAGGAGGGGAGGGATACTAGCTTAATTATGGGTTTAGGATACGTAAAAAGTCAGAATTCTTAATTAAAAGAAATTGGAATTATATAAATGTCCTTAATGAAACAGACTTAAATTTGGTCCGTCAGGGTCACACGACTCACTACACGGTCTGTGTAGTGTCACATGGATCGTGAACAGTGGTCATGACCCAACACTTGAATTCTTGCAAAGGGAAAACTTACAGAACTAAGTGGTACAACATGATCGATAACACGGTCTGTGGGATACCACACGGGTCGTGACATCGGCCGTGTAACGGTACTTGAAATAAATTTTTACACAACAAAGTTACGTGGCGGTAATTTTATACTTAGAATAATTTTCACGTAGTGAGTCACACGGAGAGACACACGGGTCGTGTCACATCACACGGACTATGTGATTATCCATGTACTTTTCTTGGCAACGGTTCCCTTCCGTCCCCAAGCTATCCCAATTGTGAACTGGGCTGGGCCTTATGCCTCTTCACGACACTGTCCGTGTGGCTTCACATGGGGGGTGCCTGACAGTTCACCTGGGAAACTTTCTAGGATATTTGATTAATGCCACTTGAAAAATCTGGGTACTAATATAATTCTTGATGGTTTTTATTGCAAAATATTATTAAATTTATATAGTTTCCTATGTTGATGATCATCATAAACTTGATTTCTTGACTTGAACATTTACATGAGAATTTGCATAACCCTACATGATTATTTTGAAAGCATACACGAAGGAACTTAAGAATTGAGTCTAGAGCCTTGATCGGATGATGTCAGTTGTGATTGTGATGAGAGAATGATAATGAGTTAGTAGAACTTGATAGTCCTGTGAGTCTCCATAAATGAACTCTACTAATTTGTCTATTCGACTATTCCCTTATGATTGCTCTAAATCTTGAGTCGTTGATTGAAATGTTCCTTGATGAGAGGGTTAAAGCCCCTATGAGATTGATTGATATTATGGTTAAAAGTCCCTATGATTTGATTGATTTGATTGGATTGATTGTCTTAAGAGCATTGAATCATGGGAGGAATATCGAGCACCAAAAGAGTAAGAGTTAGTCTGACTTGCACTAGTCAAACTATGTTGCCAAACGTATGTGAGGATTAGAACGATGACACTATATTGTGCTTCCCTCTTGATTAGAAGTCCTTGAAAGCACTAGAGGACTTAGTTGATTGGTATTTCACTTAGCGGATTCGATTCATTCCCCACCTGGAAAGTTTGAAACGGTTGTGGCAACATCAGCTTGACTGTTGTACATTCACTGGCTCATAAGTGATTGTTGTTGGATAAGAGAAATGCCCAGAAAGTTCCTACCTTGAGTGCTCAGAGTCGAGATGAGATGAGATGTGATGAGATGAGTTCCATTGAGTTGAGTTGAGTTGAGTTGATTTGATTGATGAGGTTGGTTGGTTGATGGGTCACTTGTCTACTCTTTATTCTCGCATAGATAGACATTTGACGATTTAATATGATTTGATGATTGTTCTAAGTGGATGATTGATTCATATTATTCTACCTATTTTGGTTTCATTCAGCTATGTTATATACCATACATTCCATGTACTGATGCCACTCGGTGTTGCATCATTTTATGATGCAGATACAGGGATTGGGGATCGTCAACAGGCGCATCATTGAAGATCCAGGACATTCAGCTGATTGGTGAACCTTCCCTACTCCTGAGGGTTCACTACATTTACTTTATTATGCTTTTGAGTTATGACTAGACTAGTCTTATATTTTGTACTCGGCAACCATGGGTCTGTCATTGACACCACTTGATTAGTGGTAGTGGCTTCATAGATGATAGTCGAACGTTGCTGTGAAGATTGTGAGCTAGTTCTTTCTACTAGATTTCTCTTAATATATATATATACACACACACATATATATATATATGTATGTATATATATATATGTATGTATATATATATATATATATATATATATATATATTGAATAGATGTGATGAGGCCAAGTGGTTCGCTTGGGACTAGCAATAGTCTGCAGGTGCCAGCCACGTCTTATGTACCCTCCCGGGGCGTGACAAACTTTGTATAAGAGAATAGAGTTCAAGTATCCAAGGAAGTCTATGAAGCCATGTCTAGTAGGGTCTTTATTATTGGTGTGAAGATCTCCACATCAATAATATGGAGGCTATATGACATTTAGGAATTGTTTCACTTCTTTCTTGTTCTAAATCGTGCGATAGAGTTAATACTCTATGAAAGGTTCTTCACTAATTTGTTCTCTCCATGTTGCAGAGTTGCGATCATGCCTCCCAAAAGAGCCGTCAGAGTCAGGGGACGTCCCGCCAGGCAAAATGTTAACCCACCTGAGCGTCAAGTATATGAGAAGCCTGCGGACCAAGCTTTCCTAATTGAGCATCCCCTGCAAGATGAGGTCTCCAATGCTGAGCTACGCCAGGCTGCTCAAACTCTAGCCTAGGCTGTCACAGTACCTGCTACGAGACAAGGAGAGGGTAGACACGATTACTATGATACCTCTAGAGTCTGGGAACTTTTTAGGATAAGTCTGCCTAAGTTCACAGGGTTTGCGTCTATTGAAGATCCCGAAATATGTGGAGGAGCTTCAGACGGTGTTACAAGTGATGCATATGGCTAATGTGGACAGAGTTGGACTGGCTGCTTACAAACTCAAGGGTGTGTCCAGACTATGGTTCGACCAATGAAAGAAAGGTAGAGGAGATGATGCTCCATTATTGACTTGGGCAATGTTCGAGGAAGCCTTCTTGGGATGCTTGTTTCCAACGGAACGAAGAGAGGCCAAGGTAAGAGAGTTCTTGAATCTAAAACAAGGCTCTATGATTGTGCAAGAGTATGGGTTGAAGTTCACGCAACTATCTCATCATGCTCCGGGCATGGTTGCTGATATGAAGGGAAGAATGGGTATGTATGTTGATAGGTTGAATAGTAGACCCAAGAGAGATGGGAGGGGAGATTGATGACGTTCATGCAACAACCGATGAGGAAGAGACAATAGGATAAGGAAGAGTTTAGACGTAAGAGAGAAAGTACATCCAGCCATGAGGTTAGAAGAAAAAGTAATTGTAACCGATTCTCAGCACCCTCATCTGTTAGTGCACCTACGCCTAGAGGCAAGTATGATCAAAGGTCTCAGAAATTCGAAACCCACGGATCTCAGTCACAAGCTAGTGTGGTCCAAGGTTCACAGGGTAAACCACTATGTGGTAAGTGTGGCAAAATGCACTTGGAGAGATGTCCTGAAGGGAATGATGTATGCACTTGGAGAGAGTCTTTTTATGTAATTATAAATGTCTTTAGTGATGTAGCTTTTCATCTTAGAAAGCCTTTTTATTTCTAATTATGTCCATGTCTTTCTCATGAAATCATAACACTAGCATAAAGCACTTGACTTGAAGTTCAGGACAAATACAATCTCCCCATCAGTGGTTGTGAATAATGACATGACTTTGGGTTGTATGTCCTTCAACATTGAAGGAAAAAATGATATAACTCTCTCTCTTCTTCTTTTTGAGTTTTTTTAAGCTCACAAGTAGACATCCATGCTGGCATAATTCATAATAAACGACAAGAAGTTGAATCTTCACCTCTTTCAACTCGTAATAGATCCAGTGATATGCCCATAATGGAATAACTTTGAATATTTCAGTTTTAACATCAAAGGCATCTATATAACGTCTATGTTTGTTGCGGAAAAGAAACTTATAGATAGCTCCATTGATATAACACCATGCTTCAGAATATAAGGAGGGGAACTTTTAGTCACTTTCCATGACTTCTCTATGCCGAAAGTAAAAATTCAATGTTTTGGCTTGTGAATAAGATTTGCTGTCAAAAGAACTTTATACTTGTTTTCTATCATTTTTGCTTCTGCTAATGAGTTGTCTTTGGATATGATTATGAATATGCTAAGGTAGTATGAAAATCAATCTGGCAAGAAAATTGACAAAGATTAGAGTTTTTTTTCTATATATATCACAAGACTGGTGGTATAAACAGATTGAGGAGATCATTGGATTTAACAAAGGAAAATTTCGGTTTACCTATTTGGGATTTCCTATTGGCCATGCGAGGAAGAGGAAATCTCATTTCTCAGATCTTATCAGCAAGGTAAAAAGCAAGCTTCAAGCCTGGAAAGGAAAAAATCTATCATATGGAGGTTAAGTTGTTCTAATTAATAATGTGTTACAAAGTCTTCCTATTTATTTACTCTCAGCTATTAGTCCTCTTAAATTGGTGGTAAAGTTGTTCTAATAAATAATGTGTTACAAAGTCTTCCTATATATTTACTCTCAGCTATTAATCCTCCTAACTGTGTTATTCATGATCTTCACAAGTTGTTTTTGAGATTCTTTAAGAGTAACAATGAAGAAAATCGGCATAAGTATTGGGTCTCCTGGAACAAGATGTGCTTTTTGAAGGAAGAAGGTGGCCTTGGTTTTCGATCATTGTTTGATGTATCTAAAGCATTATTTGCTAAACTATGGTGGAATTTCAGGACTACTAAATCTATGTGGACTAATTTTATGTGGAATAATACTACAAGAGGTTTAGACCTCAAGTAGTAGAAAGGAAAGGTGGTTCACAGTTGTGGAAATACATGCTTGAAGCTAGACACGAGATTGATCAGATGATACGGTGAGAACCCAAATGTTGTCGTTCAAGTGTGTGGTATGATAATTGGTCACAAATAGGTGCATTGCAATATCTCGTTCCTTCATCTAGTAACTTCGATGACTCTGTCGGAGAGATTAATGAACTTATGGAGAATGGCAATTGGAATACTGGAAAGTTGCAACAATTATTTTTTCAAGAAATTAAAGATCAAATTCTTAAGAATATTCATTATTTGGAGATTACTGAAGAATGGGATAACCCTTAGTGGATGATCTCTAGCTCTAAAAAATTTACTGTAAGTATTGCTTGGGAGGAGGTGAGGCAAAAGGAGGATAGTTTTAATTTGTTCTTATATATTTGGATTAAAGGACTACCTTTCAAGGTATCTTTCTCTCTCTGGAGATTACTAAAACAAAGAGTGCCAATTGAAGAATTACTTGTCAAAATAAAAGTGTTGGAGGAAGCACTGTGTTACTATTGCACTAATCCTCAGCCAGAAATCATTGATCATATTTTTTTCTGATCATCTTTTGATAACATGTTTTGGCAGATATGTGCAGATGCGATGGGATTTCTGGTGTCAGGCACTCAATTAAAGGTAGTTATTCATAGATGGTGGAATACGGATGCCTCTCCAAAGTTGAAGCTAATTTTTCACACTATGCCTGCTCTCATTATTTGGCAGTTGTGGAAAAGAAGAAATGCATATAAATATGGAGAGAAGATGTCTTTTTGCAAGACTATAACCGAGATCAATAGACACATATATCTCATGACTAGATGTAAGTACCTATGGATGTCTATGTTCCCTTTATATTGGCCTGATCTGGGATCAGCAAAATCATTAAATTAGCAATATAAGTAAATAAATTATTTACTAAATAATTAACCCAATTAGTCCACCAAAATTAGCAAAATAATTAACTAAAATAATAAGAATTTACTTATGAAAGTCGAGAATTTGTGAAATTGTGAGAATTTGTATGAAAAAATATGAAAGGGCGTGGGGGTATTTATAGATGCCATTTTGGGGTAAATGGGAAAAAAATTAATTTTAGAATTAGGAAAAATTAATTATTCAAAACTAGCCATTGAAACAACTAGTTTGACTTTTTGAAAAAGGCCCTTTGTGCAACTGAATCATTGGACTGGCTCCTCTCCTAATGGCCAATTGACTAATTTTTTTAAAAAAAATTAAATTTACCGGTATACCGGCAATACCGGAACCGGTAAAACACAACTAGTAAAAGAAAACCTCCCTTCCTGATACCCCTACTGGAGCTCCCCTTGGCCAAAAATACCGGCACTGTACCAGACCGGCACCGGTATCGGCACCGAGATGGGTAAATGTCGTTTTTGCTGCCAGTGTAACACCCGGTAAAAGTACAAAAATACCCATAGAGGAGAGGTGTGCGCAAAATATGTCTTTTAATGCTTGGATTGAAAATTCAAGAATGGATTCATGATCAACACGAAAAATTGAGTGGTAGAAGGGTCTCAGAAGATTTGTAGAGCGACCGAGTCAAAAGATAATTTTTCGTTCTAAAAATGAAAAAAGTGTGAGTTCCCGACAAAGCCACATCGCGGACCTATAGCGGAGATACACTTATGTTTTCCTATGATTTTTCGATGAATTTGAATTTTTTTGTGATGTACTATCTGTGATAGGTCCGCGTCACGGACTGTGTTATTTCAAGTTGGAATTTTTTTTTTTAAATTTTGAGGGGCATTTTAGTCCATTCTTAATACCTTCTAAACATCCTATACGAGAATATATGTCATTTTCTCAGAGAAAGGGTTCCAAAAACCCATTCAAAACCCTCTTCCTAGCAAAATCACTAATGTTGGGGCTTGAGGAGAGTTGAAGTTGAAGAATTCAGGAGGAGATTGTTCAAAGAAATGTTATTAGCAATCATTCCAGGTATGTAAGGCTAACTTAAAGCATGAGATTGTTCTCCCTTGTGCCCTTTTGAGTAAATTGAGTCATTTATTAAAGATAATGAGTGAAGATTGTTTAGTATTATACTGAGTTTTACTTAATTCATACATTTTACATGAATTGATGATCACCATAAACTTGATTTATTGCATAATTCATTTTCATTAGTGTTTTTTCACAAAACCCTATGATTATTTTATTAAAGAGTGCAAGAATGAACTTAAGGGATAAGTGTAGAGCCTTAATGATGAAGATGTTTGTGATGTTGTGATTGTGTTTCACATTTGATGAGAGTCTTGATGATGATGTTGATGAGAACGATGTTTCGTGATGTCTTAAAATTTGAAAATAAATTCTAAAAAAAGGGTTTTGTGTCCATGATGTTGATGTTTATGTTGATGAAATGATTTGATGTTGATGTTGAGGTACTATGTTCCTATGGGACTGATGATGAGGTACTATGTCCCTATGGGACTGATGATGAGGTATTATGTCCCTGTGAGATGGATGATGATGATGTTTTATGAGCATGTCGATTCTGAGAGGAGTATTGAGCACCAAAATAGGTGAGAGTAAGTCCCACTTGAACCCATTAACTACGTGGCCCGCGTAGGAAGAGAGGACTGAACCACAATGCAGATGGATCCTTTCTTGTCCAAATAGAGGATTGAGGTTTTTTTCTTGTGGATCTACTGAGGTTGATGTCTTTTATTCCGGGATGGGTACTGGATGGATGTGGCGACTGCATCGGTTCGTTGTATCATCACTAGCTCATAGGTGATGGTTGCTGGTTTAACAAACTCCCAATGAGATCTTACATTGATAGTACTCTGATGTTGATGTTCATGTGAAGGTATGAGTTGTGTTTCCTTGAGTTTAGTTGAGTTGAGTTTCCTTGAGTTGAATTGAGTCGAGGTTCCTTGAGATGAGTCTAATCTATTGATAATGTAGAGATGAGATGTAGATGAGCTATTTGTCTACTCTAATTTCTTGCCATAGATAGACATTTGATATTCTGATGGAGTATGATGTTGAGTTGATGTTATCCCTATACTATTGTACTTGTACTGTGACATTCAAGTATTTTACATACCAGTACATTCCACGTACTAACGCCACTCGGCGCTGCATCGTTTCATGATGCAGATACAAGAGTTAGAGTGCTTTAGTAGACGCATCGTTGAGGTCAGAGATTTCGAGTTCTGTCATTGGTGAGCCTCCTTGTTATCTAGAGGAGACCCTTTTATTGTTGTTTTCTTTATTTATTAAGTTGGGTAGCCATGGCCTTTCATGGTACCTTCTTAGACAGTTGAGTCAAGTTAGAGGCTTCATAGACATGAGTCGAGGTTTGATAATGAGGTTTTTCCCTTATGAATTGAGTAGCATTTACACTTGCTTATTCTGATGTTGAGATTGATGTATGCCACTGGCCCTTCTTATTGAGTTGGGTAGCCATGACCTGTCATGGTACCATCTTAGACAGTTGAGTCCAGTTAGAGGGTTCATAGACATGAGCCGAGGTTTGATAATGAGGTTTTTCCCTTATGAATTGAGTAGCATTTACACTTGCTTATTCTGATGTTGAGATTTATGTATGCCACTGGTCTTTCTTATTGAGGTAGCTCACTGCACTACTTCCACTATTCCTCTATATTGATGTTGAGTGAATGTCCTAAGAACGAGTGGTTCGCTTGGGAACTAGCAATAGTCTTTGGGTGTCGGCCACACCTAGGGTACCCTCATGGGGCATGACAAACATGGTATCAGAGCGCAGATTTCAAGAGTCCTAGGGAGTCTATGAAGCCGTGTATAGTAGAGTCTTGTTTATGTGTGTGTTGTGTACTACACTTCATAAACAGTAAGCTATAGGACATTAGGAATGGTTACACTTCTTTGATGTTCTGAGTTCGTGCGATAGAGTTTGACTCTATGAAACCCTCTTCTAATTCATGCGTTACGCGTTTCAAAATCATGCCTCCCAAATGCACTGCTGCCCAAAATGATGCCTCAGTCCCTAACACTAAGAATCCTTTACCATAGGTCCCTACCCAGAATGAGGCAAGGAGATGGGGTCGACCTGCCCGAGCTACTGAGGCTCCCCCAACACCTCCTGCTAAGTCAGTCTCCACTTCAGAAGCAGACTTAAGGGGAGCCATTGCTATGCTCACCCAGTTGGTGGCCTCTCAGAGTAATAGACACGGTCCCCAGGCCCCTAGCTCCAGCTCCTAAGAGCCTACAGCTGCAACCAGGCTCAGAGATTTCCTTAAGATGAACCCGCCAGTCTATACGAGGTCTAAGGTTGAGGAAGAGCTGCAAAACTTTATTGATGAGATGCCCAAGATCTTGAGGGCTTTGCATGCGAATGGGGTTGAGGGAGTCGAGTTGGTCTTGTATCAGCTTAAGGATATTGCTAATGTCTGGTTAACCAGTGGGAAGATGGTAGAGGTGAGGAGTTTGAGAGTGCTTTCCTCGATCACTTCTTTCCCCAAGAGTTGAGGGAGACGAAGGTTGAGTAGTTCGGGAATCTGAAGCAAGAGGGATTGACTGTCAAAGAGTATAGCCTTAAGTTCATCAAGCTTTCACGATATGCTCTAGAGATGGTCGTTTATATGAGGGCGAGGATGCAGGGAGTTCGTGTCTGGATTGGGTAGGCATGTAAAGAGGGAGTGTAAGGCAGCATTGCTGATTCCAGGTATGGACATCTCTATACTTATGGTCTATGCCCAGCAGACTGAGGAGGACAAAAATAAGAACAAGGAAGAGCAGCAGAGTAAGAAGGCTAAATCGGCAAGGCATGAGCCTAGGCAACAGAAGCAGAATAAGGGTGATAGAACTTTCTTTCAGAAGAAGTCCCTAGCTATGCACTAGAGGGTGCGCCTGTACAGCAAAACAGGTATGATCATTAATCTTATGGTCACAAAAATTTTAGAGCTCAGGGACCTCAGTCCCGAGCTAGCATTACCCAAGGCCCGAGAGGGAGGCCACCTTGTGGTAGATGTGGTAGGCTGCATCTTGGTGCGTGCCTTGAGGGCACAAATACTTGCTTTCCATGCGGACAACCTGGCCATTTTCAGGGTGAGTGCCCTTTCAGAAGATGGGTGATAGGGGTAACAGAGCTCAATCTTCTACAGCGCCCCTTGCGGGCGGTCATTAGAAGGACACTACCGCGAATGCAGGAGGCAGGACGAACCATCTGTATGCGATGGGTAATCTATAGGACCAAGAGGTTGCACCTAGATGTTGTTACGGGTATGCTCTGAATCTTTTCTTATAATTGTTATGCATTGCTTGACCCGGGTGCCACTTTATCCTTTGTGACGCCCTATGTGGCCAATAAGTTTGAGATTCTTCCAGAGTGTTTGCTTGAGCCTTATACCGTTTCTACTTCTACTAGTGAGTCTATCCTAGCTGAGAAGATCTATAGAGACTGTGTGGTATCCATCTATCATAGGGATACCTTGGCCAACTTGGTATAGTTGGAGATGGTTGATTTTAATGTAATTCTTGGTATGAATTGGCTCCATGCCTGCCATGCCTCCATAGATTGTAGGACTTGAGTTGTTATTCCAATTTCCGAATGAACCGATCCTAGAGTGGAAGGGAAGTTATGTTGCACCAAGGCTAGATATATTTCCTAACTGAGGGCGAGAAAGTTAATATCTAAGGGTTTTATTTATCACCTTGTGAGTTAAATCTGATGATATCGAGTCCCCTACTCCTGAGTCAGTCCCGATTGTAAATGAGTTCCCTGAGGTGTTCCCTGAGGATTTACCTGGAGTCCCTCCAGATAGGGAGATCGACTTCGATATTAATGTACTTCCCGACACGCAGCCTCTTTCAATTCCACCATATAGGATGACCCCCGCTGAGTTGAAAGAGTTGAAGAAGCAGTTGAAGGATTTTTTAGAGAAGGGCTTTATTAGGCCAAGTGTTTCTCCTTGGGGTGCTCCCGTTCTTTTTGTACGAAAGAAGGATGGGTCTCTCAGAATGTGCATAGACTATAGGCAAGTGAACAAGGTCATGATCAAGAATAAATATCCTCTTCGTAGGATAGATGACCTGTTTGACCAACTTCAGGGTGCCTCATGCTTTTCAAAGATAGACCTCAGATCAAGTTATCACCAGTTGAAAGTGAGAGAATGTGATGTTCCAAAGATAGCCTTAAAGATAAGATATGGCCACTTTGAGTTCTTGGTCATGTCTTTTGGGTTGACGAACGCACCGACAACTTTCATGGATTCGATGAATAGGGTGTTCAGGCCCTATCTTGACATGTTTGTAATCGTGTTCATTGATGATATTTTTGTGTATTTGAAGAATGAGGAGGAGCATGCCAAACACCTTAGAGTTGTCCTTCAGACTCTTAAGGACCATGAATTGTATGCGAAGTTCTCCAAGTGTGAGTTTTGGCTTAAGTCAGTGGCTTTCCTAGGCCATGCTGTTTCGGGTGATGTAATTCGAGTAGATGGCCAGAAGATTGAAGCAGTTACGAACTGGCCAAGACCGACCTCCCCAACTGACATAAGAAGTTTTTTGGGGTTGGCAGGCTACTACCGCAGATTTGTTGAGGTATTTTCTTCCCTATCCACACTATTGAACAAACTGGCTCAGAAAAAGGTCAGGTTTCAGTGGTCTGAGGAATATGAGAAGAGTTTCCAAAAGTTGAAGACTAGATTAACCACCGCACCTGTCTTGAGTTTTCACGATGGAGTGGAAGATTTTTCAATATACTGTGATGCATCAAGAGTTGGGTTGGGATGTGAATTGATGCAGAGAGGGAAGATGATAGCCTATGCTTCCAGGTAGCTTAAATTTTATGAGAGGAACTATCTGACCCATGATCTGGAGTTGGCGACGGTAGTGTTCGCACTTAAAATCTAGTGCCACTACTTGTATGGAGTGCATGTGGACGTGTTCACTGACCATAAGAGCTTACAGTATGCCTTCAGTCAGAGAGTGCTCAACCTGCGACAGAGGAGATGGTTGGAATTTCTCAAAGAATATGACATGAACATCATATACCACCCAGGTAAAGCTAACATTGTTGTTGATGCTCTTAGCAGGTTGTCTATGGGTAGCACAACCCATATTGAGGAAGAGAAGAAAGAGCTAGTGAAGGAAGTGCATAGGTCAGCTCAACTGGGAGTCCAACTTGAGGAGAATGACGAGGGTGGAGTCAATGTTCAGAGTGGGTCTTCATCGTACCTAGTGACTAAGGTAAAAGAGAAGCAGGATCGAGATCTTATTATACTCCAATTGAAGGAGGATGTCCACAAACACAAAGTGATGGTCTTCTCCAAACAGGGAGATGGGGTATTGAGATACTAGAGTAGGCTATGTGTTCCTGATATTGATGGTGTTTGAGAGAGGATTATCGCTGAGGCCTACAAAAGTATATACTCCATTCATCTGGGCTCTACCAAGATATATCACGACTTGAGAGAAGTCTATTGGTGGAGTAGAATAGAGAGGGACATCATTGAGTTTGTTTCAAAGTGCCCAAATTGCCAGCAAGTGAAGGTTGAGCATAAAAGCCAAGTGGCTTTGCTCAAGCCTTTGAGATTCCATAATGGAAGTGGGAGATGGTTAACATGGATTTCATCACTGGCCTACCGAGATCCCCGAGGCAGCATGCTTCCATATGGGTGATTGTAGACAGGATGACTAAGTCAGCGCACTTCTTGGCAGTCAAGATGTCTAACACTGCGGAGGATTATGCCAAGATGTATATCCAAGAGATTGTGAGGTTGCATGGAGTTCCCTTGTCCATCATGTCGGACAGAGGAGCCCAATTTACCTCTCACATCAAGAAGTCTTTCCAGAAAGGGTTGGGTACCAAAGTGAACTTGAGCACGACCTTTCATCCACAGACGGATGGTCAGGCAGAGCGCACTATTCAGACGATAGAAGATATGTTGAGAGCCTGCAGCCTTAACTTCCAAGGAAATTGGGATGACCATTTACCATTGATTGAATTTGTGTATAACAATAGTTATCATGCAAGCATTCAAATGGCCCCCTACGAGGCCTTATATGGGAGGAGGTGTAGATTGCCCGTTGGGTGGTTTGAAGATGGAGAAGCTGAGTTAATCGGGCCTGACCTTGTCCACCAGTCCATGGAAAAGGTGAAAATTATTAGAGAAAGATTGAAGACTGCCCAAAGCCGTTAGAAATCTTACACAGATGTGAAGACAAGAGACCTAGAATTCGAGGTGAGCGATTGGGTATACCTGAAGATATCACCCATGAAAGGTGTCATGAGGTTTGGGAAGAAGGGAAAATTAAGTTCTCGTTATCTTGGCCCCTATCA
This sequence comes from Solanum rostratum, assembly GCA_029948455.1. NCBI lineage: Eukaryota > Viridiplantae > Streptophyta > Magnoliopsida > Solanales > Solanaceae > Solanum > Solanum rostratum. Next base: position 25,569,358 of record CM057045.1, read on the forward strand.
GATTGAGAGAAGAATTGGGAAGGTTGCTTATGAGCTAGAGTTACCTTCTACGTTAGACGGAATCCATCCGGTGTTCCACACTTCGATGCTGAAGAAGTGTTTGAGAGCTCCTGCCTTTGTAATCCCTATTGAGAGCACAGGAGTTAGAGATAGTCTTTTCTATGAGGGAATTCCAGTCCAAATCCTTGATCGACAGGATCACAGACTGATAAACAAAGAGATAGCCTCCGTCAAAGTGTTGTGGAGGAACGAATTTGTTGAGGAAGCCACATGGGAAGCTAAGGAAGAGATGAAAACAAAATACCCACACCCGTTTGTGCCTGATGTTGATCAGAGTATCAGAGGTAATATTTCTACTTTTTAATGTAACTTGATGTTCCTACCATGAGTTGATGTGTATATTCATGATGTCTTAGTAGATGTTATTGAGGTCAATGAAGAGTTGAAGAGTTGAGTTGTTAAGTGAGTATCGAGGTGATTCTCGTGTCTATTCGTGCCATAATACCGTTCCTACTCTACATTCGAGGACAAATGATCCCAAGGGGGAGATGATATAACGCCCGATAAAATTACAAAAATGCCTCTTAAGAGAGGTATGCGCAAAATGCGTCTTCCGATGCTCTGATTGAAAATCCGAGAACGAATTCATAATCAATACGAAAAATTGAGTGGGGGAAGCGTCTCGGTCAATTTTTAGAGAGACATAGTCAAAAGATAACTTTTTGTTCTAAAAATAAAAAACAATATGAGTTCGCGATAGAACTGCGTTGCAGACCTATCATGGAGACACACTTATGTTTTCCTGTAATTTTTCGACGGAGTTGAATTTTTTCGAAATGCGCTATCTGCGACTGGTCCGCGTCGCGGACTGTGTTACTAATACTTCTAAACTTTTAGGAATTTTCTTTAAAATTTTGAGGGGCATTCTATTCCATTACTAATACTTCTAAACTTCTTATACGACCAATATATGTAGTTTTCTTAGAGAAAGGGTTCCAAAAACCCATTCAAAACCCTTTTCCTAGCAAAATCACTAATGTTGGGGCTTGAAGAGAGTTGAAGTTGAAGAATTCAAGAGGAGATTGTTCAAAGAATTGTTGTTAGCAATCATCCCAGGTATGTAAGGCTAACTTAAAGCATGGGATTGTTCTCCCATGTGCCCTTTTGAGTAAATTGAGTCATTTATTGAAGATAATGAGTTTGATGTGATGATTGTTTAGTATTATAATGAGTTTCACTTAATTCATATATTTTAGATGAATTGATGATCATTATGAACTTGATTTATTGCATAATTCATTTTAATGAGTGTTTTTTCACAAAACCCTATGATTATTTTATTAAAAAGTACAAGAATGAACTTAGGGGATGAGTCTAGAGCCTTAATGAGGATGATGTTTGTGCGGTTGTGATTGTGTTTTACATTTGATGTGAGTCTTGATGATGATGTTGCTCAGAATGATATTTCATTATGTCTTAAAATTTGAAACTAAATACTAAAAAGAGTGTTTCGAGTCCATGATATTGATGTTGATGAGATGAGTTGATGCTGATGTTGAGGAATTATGTCCCTATGGGACTGATGATAAGGTATTATGTCCCTATGGGATTGATGATGAGGTATTATGTCCCTATGGGAATGATGATGATGATGTTTTATGAGCATGCCAAGTTCTGGGAGGAGTATTAAGCACCAAAATAGGTGAGAGTTAGTCCCACTTGAACTCGTTTACTACGTGGCCCGCGTAGGAAGAGAGGATTGAACCGCAATGCGGATGGCTCCTTGCTTGTCCGAATAGAGGACTGAGGTTTTTTTCTTATAGATCTACTAAGGTTGACGTACTTTACCCTGGTAGGGTACTGGATGGATGTGGAAATGGCATCGCTTCGTTGTATCATCACTAGCTCATAGGTGATGGTTGTCGGTTAGAGAAACTCCCGATGAGGTCTTACTTTGATAGTACTCTGATGTTGATGTTGATGTGATGGTAAGAGTCGAGTTTCCTTGAGTAGAGTTGAATCGAGTTTTCTTGAGTTAAGTTGTGTCGAGTTTCCTTGAGTTAGGTTGAGTTGAGGTTCCTTGAGATGAGTCTGATTTATTGATGATGTGGAGATGAGATGTTGATGAGGCATTTTGTCTCCTCTAATTTCTTGCCTTAGATAAATATTTGATATTTTGATAGAGTATGATGTTGAGTTGATGTTATCCCTATACTGTTGTACTTGTACTGTGTGACAATCAACTATTTTACATACCAGTACATTCCACGTACTAACGCCACTCGGCGCTGCATCGTTTCATGATGCAAATACAGGAGTTAGAGTGCTTCAGCAGATGCATCGTTGAGGTCAGAGATTTCAAGTTCAGTCATTGGTGAGCCTCCTTGTTATCCAGAGAAGACCCTTTTATTGTTGTTTTATTTATTTATTGAGTTAGGTAGCCATGGGCTTTCATGGTACCATCTTAGACAGTTGAGTCAAGTTAGAGGCTACATAGACATAAGTCGAGGTTTGATAATGAGGTTTTTCCCTTATAGATTGAATAGCATTAACACTTGCTTATTCTGATGTTGAGACTGATGTAAGACATTGGCCCTTCTTATTGAGGTAGCTCACTGCACTACTTCCACTTTTTCGCTATACTGATGTTAAGTAATATCCTGAGAACGAGTGGTTCGCTTGGGGACTAGCAATAGTCTTTGGGTGCCGGCCACGCCTAGGGTACCCTCCCGGGGCGTCACAACAACCTTAGTTATAGGTCTAAATCTTTCGCTATATTAATTTTTCCTTGAATCTAATATCTAGGAATTGAAATATAAGTTATGAAATTGATTAACTTACCTTTAACAATGGAATTGGTGGAAAACTAAAGAGAAATAGCCCTTGGTCATTTTTGGTATGCCAACGATGAAGTGGGAGAAATAAGAATAAATTGAGACTTTTCTAACATAAAACATGTGATTATCCTTCCATGGCAGCCACTTACCTTGGCATGGCGGCGCGACCACATTGGGAATAGTCCTGTCATAGAGGGAAGTACGGAGACAAAAACTCAGTAAGTCATGTTCCAACCTCATATTTACAACACTCTCTCAAATCATGTCATATATACCATTTGCACAAAGATCAATATAGGGAATTCTACTCCCCCAAATTCAATTTAATAAAAACGTGCATGAGCTTTATCGACTTGACTAACATCTTGAATAATCAAACATACAATTTAATCTACAATCCATTATAGAATTTCCCAGACCTCATCTAACTCAAATTTCATCCAAGTTTGACCAGGATAAAAATTCCTAAGTCACTACTCAAAAGTTATTTACCTCGAATTCCTTCACCATTGACCTATCCATAATGATGAGTTTTGGTCATTAAAGTTCCACTTGCGTTAATGTGGGTTGTTTGGAGATATATAAGAGGGATTTGAAAGAGAAAAGTCAAGTTTATCTTAATTGAGGAATAGTCTATGTTTCTTGTTTTCTTTTGGTGCACACTAAATGGTCATTGTTGTATTGGGATTGGAAGAAGTTTTAGATAACCAAATTGTTTTGTAGATTCTTTATCTTTCGATTTATTCCTTGTGTACAATTACTTGAGATTATTTTTGTGATTGAGACACTAATACTTAATAGAAAAAGCAGAGAGTGTATCCATGGCATACATGGAGGATGAGTGTTTTCCCTAAAAATTATGAGTGTGTAACACTTCTCTTTTTTCTCTCCTACCTTCCATGGATAACACTCACCTCCTTCACCATATTTGCACCCGTTTGATATACATTAATTCACAAAAGATACCCACAAAAAACCCATTAAATTCCACCCGCTACCACCTTAATCATTGGGCCATTTCAAAGGAGAAAATGATCAAAAGTTGAAGGTCGTGCCAGAAAAAAATTTCTAATTTAAACTTTTTCTCCCTGAAAAATATTTTGGCCAACACTTAGTAGTTGTCCCAATCTTTCAAACAAATATTGCTTGTGTATTTCAATAGATGCTAAAACTTACTAAATAAAAATTAAAAGGAATGAGCTAAGGAGGTTTGGTTATTGCTACTTTTTTTAATTTTGAAATAGAATAATGAATAAATAATTATCCCAAATGACAAGCTTAAGGCAATTGGATGTTGTCTTCAATAATCAATATAATGTTTGTGTCTCTGCATTTTATGTGTGAACAATAAAAGAAAGGGGGGCGGGAGGAGCAATCTTGGGGGGGGGGGGGAGGATTTTTGACAAAGGGGTAGGGATTTCGGAGAAGAGGATGAAGAGAACAACAAAGGATTGTGATAAAGAAAACGGGAAAAGGGGGTTGAATCAAGGGGTAGATGAGGGGTTATATGCCCTTCTCTTTTTTGTATTATCTATATGCCGCCAACTGATATATGTTGGCTACTGCTCGTATGAATATTTTTGTTGTTGATTTTATCATTTTGTCATATTATAAAAAAAATTATGTCTATTTTTAGCTGATGGGGAGTCGCTTTCCTTTTTGGTTTTGGTTTTGACTAATGGTGACACTTGCATACTTCAGTATCTAAAAGATATGCATACATGGTGCTAATAATCTGCTATTATGTTCTAATACAACAAAAGTTTGGACTTTAGAATAAAGCTTAATAAGATTAAACTGAAAGCATGGGACTTTGATAGAAGTTTGTTGCCTATTGGATTGAGGAATTAATAACTAATCAAAGAAAAATAATATTCCAAGTAATTACCAAAATTATATTATTTTATGTAATAATGTAATGACTAGCACATTTAACACTCTAGCATTTCATTTGATAAAAGTTAGCTCAAGTGAAAAGCACTCTTCACATCAGACGTTGAGGCTGGGTGATCAAGTCAACAAAGGAACACGGTAGTGAGAGGGCAAGTATTGACTCCTAGGGAGAGGGATTAGGGGTTGATAGATATAATTTTTCATACAAAAAGTATTTTAAAAGATTTTGAACATTCAGATTAAGTTTATCCACTCAAATATAGAACAGCAAATGGAGGACCACTCAAATTAATTGAAGCCACATTATAATCATAACACTTGAAAATAAGACCAAACAACAAATAGCAATAATAAAGAAAACTAGGTAAATTGAGAAAATAGATGTTCCATCTCCTTTGTAACCATTCCTGAACTTCACAACATTTGTTGATTATTATCTTTGGCTCAAAGAAAAGTGGTGGTAGGCTGATGCATAATAAGGTGCTTCAAGAACTCACATATTGAAGGAGTATTTATCCCACCATCATTCTCTTCTTTGTCATTGTCATCGTCACTTGTCAACTCCGTACCTGATAAAATCAATTGGAGGTAGTAACTCTCCTTTATCTGGCAAAACAAGGCTTTCCTCGTAACATTCATAATAATAAAAGTACATAGTGCTAGAAATATCAATGATTTCCTGTGTTTGTGTCTCAAGATTATGCACAACTAGCATCCCATTATGTTTGTCAACACTATCTTACTACAATTAGTAATACCCACTACCATGCCCAAATGCCCCTGGACAAGCGCAATATTATATTCTTTGCTCCATGAATTTGTGTTCCCATACTTTTTCATTACCCAAATGGAGCAACTACTGCTCCAAATATGTGTATCGCACTGATACACAACAAGCAATTCCCCATAATGTGCAACACTCAAATTCGTAGGTGGTTCATTAAGCAAGATATCTTGGTAATGATAATTCCCAAAAAATATGCTCATTGAGAGAAAACGTCATAATCAAGTTCTCCACCCTTCTATCCCCATTTCTCTTGTATGTGGTCTGGTGGACTTTCTCACAAACTACAACATGTGTCCAAAAGTGCTCTACAAGACCTAAATTTAGAATAACACCATCAAAATCCTTCGAGATTCCTAAACTAAGTGCATATATCAAAACCCTAGGTGGAAGCAAGTATTGACCATCACCATGAGCATAAGTCATACTCACAACCTTGTAATCTCTTGTTTTAATAGCAAAGCCTAACCCAAAGACAAATATATGTGTCCCTAAGTTGTTACAGCAAAGAGGAGTCATTGGGAGGGAGAGACATCTGTTTATTGTAGGGTTCCAAAGTAACACATGACTATTATAGTCAAATAAATCATCTAACACATAAATAACACCATTACATATACCAATTATCCTACAATAGAAACAATATGGAATTCTACTATTAAAAGGGGATCTTAATGGTATTTCTCTTCTATCAACATCTAATACATCTGTGAGTAAAATTCTTTCCTTCTTCAGAGTTGTACTAAAATACCTCTTGATTACATGTGTATAGAGTTTTTGGAGCACTGATTGTTCTGCATGTTTCCATATAAAGTTGGAGCTTGAAATTGTTCAATTCCAAAATTTTGATAAACACCTTAATTAGTGGAGAGATTTGAGTGGGAGCCTTGAGAAAATTTGGACCATTATTTCTATTGGGATATATTCCGACATTCTTTTTGGGTATGAAATTGAAGGCTTTTTGATTTTTACTTACTTTCTATTGTTTAAGCGAAAGGTAGGGTGGGGGCAGGGAAGCCTTAAAAAGAGAGATTTTTGCTGGGTGTAGGCGAGTTTTTGAAGTATCCACAGTAAGAGAGAGCTTGAAAAGCAAGTTGTGATGATAAACAATTAGAGGAAAGCATCATTGATATGGGTTAAATAAAGAAAAGACTAAATTGTGTACCAAAATCAACAAATATTTTCTAATCTAGAGAGGTAAATTATTTAATAACTTGCCTATGATCTCTCCTCATTTTTAGGAAACAAAATCATTGAAAAATGATTTGAGCTTAAAATTAAAATATTAGAAAAACAGGAAAAATATACCCCCTCAACTTTACAATTTCGAGACAATATACCCTTCATTGAAAAAAGTGGCACATATAAACCCTCGCCATCAAGCAAATGATGTATATTTTGCGTTTTCAATAGAAAATCTTAAAAATAAAATCTTAAATTGTTTGTTTGATTCCAAAATGTCAATTTTAGCTATCATTCTTGATTTATACTCTGATCTTAGCTCCTCCTTCTTGACTTAAAAATGTTTGTTTGATTCAAAACCTTGTCTATTTTTTTAGAGGAACATTGTGGAAGTGTTGGAAATTGCTTTTGGCATATTGTTTGAGGTAAAATTTACTATTTTGTTTGATATAATATTGAAAAATGCGCAAAACTTTGAATTGAGATATCTTTGTCGTTTCTTATTGGAATTAGTAAAATTTTGATCTAAACTTTACTACTTCTTGAGATTTATGTCATGGTATGTTTGGATTCTATTAATTTGGTCATATTTTTTTGAAATCTAACGAGGAAATTGTTGTACATATAAGTCTTTTTCCCAATAAGAAATGTCATTCATTTTTCAGGTTGTTTCTGATTGTTCTGAGCCTCGTTTTGAGTGCAATTTCTGGCTACAGAGTCGGAGTGACGTAGAGATCATTTCATGGGGGTTGGTTTGATATTTTGATCATGGGCACCATTTTAGTTCTAAGTGACGTATCTTTTCCCGTTTCTTAAGATATTATAGCCGAAATAGCCATAATGATATTGTGATTCATATTTTGACAATTCAGCAAAATTTTGAAGCGGTCAGAAAGGGTAAAGCTCACGTGGACTAATTCTGAGCATGTGGATTCGCCTTTAAGGTTGGCTAGGTTTTCCTCACCTCTAGACTGAGCTGAAATATACATCATTGGGATCCTAGTGTTTGCTTGAAGTTCTGAAGAAGATATGTATATATGTTGTTGAGGCTGGGATTATCGTTAGACTCTGTGATATCTATATTTGTTAAGTTAGTTGATGTTTAATGTAGTGTGAGTTGTTAAAACCTCTGGTAAGGATTTTGAAGGCGAGGCAGACCGCGACTGAGGTAAGTTAAGTATTGGTGCTACCTATATACATGTATTTGACAGTTTAACTGCTAAATTGAACTATTGGGCTTTATGATCTAATAAACATGTTATACGTAGTATATATGATTCTGGTTACTTGTTACTTATGCTATGATTATGTCCTATGAAAGGCTGACGGCCGACCTATGCCTATGATGATACATGTGTCTATTTAGATACTTGTTTACTTGTGGGGGTGGTCTGATGTTAGGGTTATGTAGTATATGAGAGGTTGGTTGCTGGTTATACTCTTGGCTATATATTGTGACTCTGCGCCTGTGATTTTATTGTGCATTTCTATTGGTGTACCATATTCTTGATTCTTTGATGACTGAGTGGTGTTTCTGACGGTGAGATACCCCGCTCTTCGAGGGTGCCCTCAGCGTCGAGGAACATGTACTAGGGTGTATGTGCGACTCGTTTACCTGTTTGAAACACGAATCATAGTATTCATTCTTATGGGAATGGGAATGTTACTCCTTGAAGATCCGCTAAGCTATTTACGGTTGTATGGGAGGTGGTTGTACTTAACAGTTGGATTGTCTGTGGTCATTCTGATACTTGTAGTTATCTTAGGCTTGGATGAACCTGTCGACGAGTAGGCATAGTCTTATGCCACCCCTGGTGATACATATGTCTATATGATTCTCTATATGCTAGTTTGTTGTTGAAAATCCTTGAGTAAAGGCCTATATCCATTAGGTGACATGGTGATGATTGTGTAGACACTGTGGTGGTTAAACTTATCATAGTAACTCACTGTAGGGTGATTTAAGGCTGTGATGGGTCTGTTAGAGGCTGGATACGATCTTATATTACTTCTAGTAATGTGTACCAAGTTGCGTACTTGTATACTTGCTTGGGTTGTCTAGTACTGGGATATATGCTATGTATAGGTGACTTTCAGATTCTGTGTAGGTTATTGTTGGTTTATTTTGTGTATTGCTAGTTATTGTTGTGATTAGTTATTCAGGACAGGTATCGTAGGTTGGGTTAGCATACCTGTAGGTGGAATGTAGTAGGCATAATTATGACCTACAAGGTTGGGTCGTGACAAGTTGTGATGCTTCTAGTCCTGCATACACAGTACATTATACCATGCTTTTCTGCTACCACCCACCTGACCCTCGAAAATGTACTCATCTCCATCCCATATCTACATATCTGTTACCCTAGAAAAGCTATATCAAACACCTTGAAATTTTCTACTCTAAGTCCTCTCCTTCCCTTTGAAAAAGTGACATCACCAATTCATAAAATAGTACTGTCCATGTGTCCCAAACGAAGTTGTGATTCTTTGTAACTTTTTAATCACTTTTTTAGGACTTATAAGAGTGATATGAAATATGCAAGAAAGACTGATTTTGGTCATTACTTCCTTATCCCCTTTCCACAAGTATCTCTTTTTCCATCTACTATCTTCTTCTCACGGTCTCAAGCACCAGTTTCACACAATAAGATCTTTGCGAAAGGCACATAATTGTGTATCCAGATATGTCCAAAAGGGAGATATCGAGGTGGAAATATAAAATACAAAGAAGGAGAGGGAGAAGAAGGGGAAAGGGAAGGGGGCATAGAGAGAGTACAGAGAGGACAAAGAGAGCACGGAAAGGTGAGACAACTTTTTTCTTTGCCAGCAATCCAACCAGTAGTTATGAACAAATAGTTTCTAGATTAGAAACTTTTGTTGATCATAGGCAAGTTATTAAACAATTTACTTTTCTAGATTTAAACTATTTGTTGTTTTGGGTACAAAATTTAGTCTTGTTTGCTTTTGAAGCTCTCCTCACTGTCAATACTTCAAAAATGTATCCACCCCCAACAAAAGTCTCCCTTTCCAGAGCTCTCCCTCCCCCACCCTTCCTCTCCCTTAAACAATTAAAAGTCAGTAAAAATAGAAAAAACTTCAGTTTCACATCAAGAATGTCAGAATATATCCCAACAGAAACAATGGTCCAAATTTTTTCAAGGATCCCACCCAAATCTCTCCTCCAATTAAGGTGTTTATCAAAATGTTGGAACTCAACAATTTCAAGCCCCAACTTTATATGAACAATCAGTGCTCCAAAAACCCTATACATATGTAATCAAGAGGTATTTTAGTACAACTCTGAAAAAGGAAAGAATTTTACTCACAGATGTATTAGATGTTGAAAGAAGAGAAATACCATTACGATCCCCTTTTGATAGTAGGATGCTAGATTGTTTCTATTGTAGGATAATTGGTATATGTAATGGTGTTATTTATGTGTTAGATGATTTATTTGACAATAAAAGTCTTGTGCTATTTTGAAATCCTATGATAAATAGGTGGCTCACCCTCCCAATGACTCCTCTTTACTGTAATAATTTTGGGACTTATATGTTGTCTTTGGGTTTAGCTTTGCTGATAAAACAAGATATTACAAGGTTCTAAGTATGGGCTGTGCTCGTGGTGATGGTCAATACTTGTTTCCACCTAGAGTTGAGATGTATACACTTAACTCAGGAATTTGGAAGGATTTTGATGGTGTTATTCCAAGTGTAGGTGTTACAGAACACTCCTGCACACAAGTTGTAGTTTGTGGGAAAGTTCACTGAACCGCATACAATAGAAATGAGGATAGAAGGATGGAGAATTTGATTATGATGTTTGATCTCAATGATGATATTTTTCAGGAAGTATCATTACCAGAAATTTTCTTTAATGAACCAAAGGATGAGGAATTACTTATTGTTTATCAGTATGATACGCGTATTTGGAGTAGTAGTTGCTCTATTTGGGTAATGAAAAGCTATGGAGACATAGATTCATGGAGCAAAGAATATAATGTTACACTTGGCCAGGGGCATTTGGGCGTGGTAGTGGGTATTACTGATTGTACTAAAATAGTAATGACAAACATAACGAGGATGCTAGTTGTACATAATCTTGAGACACAAATACAAGAAAGCATCGATATTTCTAGTACTATGTACTCTTATTATTATGAAAGTTACGAGGAAAGCCTTGTTTTGCTAGATAAAGGAGAGTTACTGCCTCCTGTTGATTTATCATATAACGAGTCGACAAATAATGATGACGATGACGATGATGATGATGATAATGTTGACAACGACGATAATGGTGACAATGACGAAGAAGAAAATGATGATGGGATAAATAATCCTTCAATACGTGAACTCTTGAAACACCTTGTTATGCATCAGCGTGCCACAACTTTTCTTTGAGCCAGAAATAATAACTAACAAATACTCTGAAGTTTAAGCATACTTATAGGGGAGATGGAACATCTATTATTTCAATTTTACCTAATTTTATTTATCATAGTTATCTGTAGTTTTGTCTTATTTTTAAGTGTTATGATTATTAATGCGGCTTTAATCAATTTGAGTGATCCTCCATTTGTAGTTTTAAATTTGGCCAGATCAACTAAATCTGAATGTTCAGAGTCTTTTAAAGTACATTTTATATGAAAAATTATATCTATCAACCCCTAATCCCTCTCCCTAGGAGTCAATATTTATCCTCTCTCCACCATGTTCCTTTTGTGACTTAATTACCCAATCTCAAAGTTCTATGTGGAGAGTGTTTTTCACTTGAGCTAGCCTTTCTTGTCAAATTAAATTCTTGAGAATTAAATTTGCTAATCAATGCATTTTTACATAGAATAATAAAAATTTTCTAATTACTTGAAATCTTTTTTTTTCTTTTTTTCCTTGATTAGTTATGAATTTCTCAATCAAATATGAGATAAACTTTCACCGGAGTCCTGTGTTTTAAATTTAATCTTCTTAAGCTTTATTCTCAAGTCCAAATATTTGCAATATTAGAATTTGATGGCAGATTATTAGCATTCGTCTATCATTCAGATGCTACACAAGTGTCACCATAAATCAAAATCAAAATAAAAGAAACTCCCAATCAGCGAAAAATAAATATATATTTTTTATATTATGATCAAATAATAAAATAATAACAAAAATTTTCATGCAAATAAATCAGTAGCCAACATGTGTCAATTATGCGCATATGGATAATACAAAGAAGAGAAAGGCATATAGCCCTCCCCTACCCCTTGGTTCAACCCTCTTTTACCATCTTCTTTATCACAAACCTCTGCTGCTATCCTCGCCCTCCTCTCCCCAACCCCCACCCCTTAGTTCAACCCCTTTCTTCTCCCTCCCCAACAATTGTTGCACCTCCCCCCCCCCCCCCCCTTTCTTCTATAGTTCACAAAGAAAATGTAGACACCCCAACAATATATTGATTATTGAAGAGAACGTTTACTTGTCTTAAGCTTGTCGTTCAGATTAATTATTTATTCAAGATTCTATTCCAAAATTTAAAAAGTAACAATGACCCAAATTTCTTAGTTCTTTCTTCTTCATTTTTTATTTAGTTGTTTTTTTAGCATCTTGTCACGACCCGATCCCAGTCATGATGGTGCCAACTAGGTCCCACCTACTGGCAAGTTCATTCCCAACCCAAGGGTTTCTTTCCTATGTCTTTAATCCTACCCAAATCGCTACAACAATAACATATACTCCGAAACCTACCCAGAATCTGGAAGTCAACTGTAAAGAGCTACAATAGACACAAGGACATGTCGTATACATATATCAACAATCATAATAATATACAAAACCAGGAGTGCACCTACAAATACCAAACTCTGTTGTACAAGGCCAATGTCTGGAAGCAAAAGATGACCATCAACAAGAAGGAGACCACGAAAACGTCAGAGCTACTGGTGCTCACTAGAAGTCTCCTAAGCGTTCCAAAAGTTCCCCAACTTGGCCAAAACGACGGACCGTGCCCGGACCTGGACCTGCACCATGGGAAGATGCATAAGTAGGGGTAAGTAACAGAAAAGGCACTAAGTAGGCATCATCATCCTATCGAGTGAAATAATAGCCATACATGAAGCCCACATATAAAGAGAACTATATCATTGTAGCGAAACAAACTCAGATCAAGGCATAAGTATGTCTAGAAACCCCCAACACACAACTAGACCAGCTGAAGTAAAGAGCAATGATACTGCTTATGATGCCTATATATGTACATAATAGAGACATCAAACACACTTAACTAACCATGCTTCTGAGGTTTATTACACATCAACCAGCTTTACCTTCAATAATATATACATCACTTTAAACAATAGAATTGACTGTAAACTACTATAATTGATTAAGTGCTTTTATTCTCTAACATGCTATGATGACAAAATATGCAAAAGAAAAGGAAAACCGATCCCTTCTCTTCATTTGCATTACATTAATAAAAAGGAAGCAATTTGATATACAAAACATAGGCGAGATGCACAGGCGGAGACAAGAACACATACAAGGGGATTCAAATTAGAATATCACACCAACAATTATACTTTGCTGCCTATAGCAATTATCGAACCCCTTCGTCACTATACTAGAATCTTCCTTCATGTCACGGGGATTCAATAGCTTAAATATAACAAAAAACAAGTTCAGTTTTAACCTAATTGCACAATAATAGGGAAAGAGGAATTGAACTTCCTAACACACCTAACTACCCCCCTGACGATATGGATGGATCCACAAGGGTGCAAGAGGAATATACAAGTTTAAAATTATATTTTTTGCATATACAGTAATGTTGAATCCCGCATCTTCTTGTGTTTTCTACTTCATTCATAGTACCATTACAAGTGAGTATGACTTTTCAATATAAATGCATTAATCTTCTTAACCTTGTAAGTGCTAAATCTTGTTATATAACTTTTTGATTCGTTAGATTCAAGGTCCAAACGAAAAATTTTAAAAAAAAAATTCAAAAAATTGTCAATTTTGTTGTGCTACATGTTTGATAATTACCTACCATCCATTTTTCAACTTTTCACCCTCAATAGAAAAGCACATCATAAATTCCAACAACAAAAATTTGAAACATTTCAAAGAGAGAGTGCTAATCAACATGTTAAAAAAGAGTTCAAAAAGATAAAACAATACGAAATTTCAGAAAACAAGTTAAAAACCTAAAATGCGGCAGTTGAAACTCACTGCCATCTCCAACTGCCAACCGGAAAACCGAGAAACGACTCAAACTATCCACACGAGTTTCCAGAAATTGGCAATCCTCTGCGAAAGTAGCACTCTGTTGGATGGTGATGTATTCACAATATTTCACGATGTATCCTATTCTAGAAGTTTTGACCAAAATAATACAAATATAAAGCAACCTCCAAAGAGTCAAATATACCTCCCATTATTGGAAATAATTTTAATATACTTATATTTTATTTATCTAATATACTCTTCTAGTTCTACTTTATGTTCAAATATACTCTTTCAATTATGATTTGTGCTAATTTATTCTTATTTTTAATGGAAAAATGCAAGACGAATTTAGAAATAATTTTTTTCAAATAAAATTAATAAATTCACCTAAAATCTACTCATCTAACTCAAATTCGATTCATCACTTTACAGACCCACACCTAAGTCAGTATTCGAGGAATGATGAAAAGCTATTTGATTTCTATCTTGGTGTGCCTGTAATAACTTGTTGTACTAAATTTATCTCAAATGTAAATGCTCTAGAGTATATTCTTACATCTAGCATATAGTAGGAATTAACAAAAGCTCCAAGCAACGGACAAATACAATTTTAAATGTTCAGTATGTTTCCATTATTATTCATTCTACCAAAATAGGTGTTTAAATCGCCATGTAAATAAATGTAGAAAGTATTCTGACAAATTATATCCAACGTAAATACATGACGCTGACACTGAGAGACGAAACTTAGGGGATCGTAGGAGATTAGACACCCCGATAGTTCTAGTTGTAAACGATGGATACTAGGCGTTGTACATATCGACCCATGCAGTGCTGATTTTGATGTTTATGTTTATCTAGTCTATAAAGTGACTGAATCGGTGATGGGAGATGAGTTTGTAAAGTGATTCAAGTATTTAAAATTGAGATAAATTATTTATTTGTAAATCCATCATGTGTTCGTCTATTAAAAATAAGGATAAGTCAGCACAAAGTGTAATTGGATAGATATATTTGGACCTAAAGTATAATTAAAGGGTATATTTAGACCTAAAATAAGACTAAAGGGGTATATTGGGACCGAAAATATAATGAGAGATGTATTTAAACTATTTTCAATAGTATGTGGGTATGTTTGACCCTTTCCCATAAAGCAAATGAACAAAAGTAATACACAAATTAGTTTTTGTATGTTTGAAATGGAGAAATCACAAATTAGCTCAAGGTAGATTTTTAGTTACATTTTTATGTACTTATAATTTAAATTTAAATTTTATTTTGCATTTATATATTTTTTTGACCCAATTACGTGGTACTATTTAGATTGTTTTAAAAGCTATTTTGTAACTAGATTTTATGTAATTATTAGAATTTTAAATCTAAATTAAAATATTTAAATCTAGATTTTATGTATTATTAGAATTTGACAAATTAAAAAATTTAAATTTTTAAATCATAAAATTTAATAACAATTGATCGAGGATTTTCTGGAAACAACTTCTCTGCCTCCATGCGATAGTGAAAAAGTCTACAAACACTATTTCTTTTCCAGACCTCATAGTGGGATTTCACTGGGTTATATTAATAACAAATTGAATTTTATATTTTTGGTATTTAGTTTAAGGGTTTGTTTAGCAATTTAGTTTTAATGGAGTGATTTTGTGGGCTTACGTCCAAAAATTGAAAGGCCCCGGATCATTGACGCCATTTTGAGGTCAAAAGGACTTGCCCAGAAAATGTTGCCAGGCATCACCTCACAGGGAGCCTACACGGCCCGTGCGAAGTCACACGGACGGTGTGGCCTCCCGTGGAGTGACACCCAGGAGATTGGAGGGTAAACGGGCCTCCACATGGTCCGTGTAAAGCTACACGGTCCGTGTGGCCTCTCGTATGGTGGACTGCGTAGGGCCGTCTTCACACAGACCAAGTCACGGTTCGTGTGTCTTTAGACGGTCCCCGTGGCCTTGCGTTTAAATGTGCAGTGCGAAGGGCTACCTGTACACGGACGGGCTCACGGTCCGTGTGACCACAGGTGGTCCGTTTATAGGTCCGTATAGTGACACTTAGTCCGAAAAATCTTGCCTCCGAGAATTTTAAGTCTAGGGTCACGGCACAATAAACAGTCCGTATGACACTACACGGACCGTGTACCGTACCATATACCCAAGACGAACCAATTTCAGGTCCTCATTAATGGCATTTTTGCAATATTGGTTATTCCCAACGAAAATTTGGTCATTTTCCACCCCTCCTAAGCTCCCTATATAAGCTTAACTTCACCAAATTTCAGCATTTCTCTCATTTTCCCACCTCTCTCTAAGAACCCACTCCTTCAAGCTCTCCAACATTCTCTCTAGGTTCATTCAAGCTAAGGCTGTCAATTTGAAGTCCATTCCTCTTAGTGTTGTCTTCAACAAGGTATGTGGGTTTTGATTCTTAATTCCTTTCAACCAAGAAGACCAAAGTTCCTTTTGAACTATTTTAGGAAATTGTCTACTTAAAAGGTGAATTTTGTCTACTTGATCTTGGTAACCTTAGACCATGCATGTGCTATGTTATATTCCGAATCTTGAGCTATGATAAGTTTGATTATGATGAACTACTTGGACTATGAAACTATGAGCATGCATGTCCCTTTAAAGATGTTATTTTTCATGGGTAATATCTACTACCATTTCCTACTATTTTTATTGTGGATTTCCTAGTTTTACATTATATTGCTATGCCTTAAATATACTATATTACCGATGCCATCCCTACATTATGCATTGCATCACATTCATGACATTCGTACAAGGAAATTTTGGAAAATGTTGGATTTAGCCCAATTTCGCTTTAAAAAGGGAATATGATATGATTTTTGGTAAGACATGGGATATGAAAAGAAGGTGATCACCGGTATGTCTATGATTATAGCTCTTGGAGCATCATGGGAATTTACATCACCTTGTATCATGGCTCTTTGAGCATCTTGGGTGCATGCACCACCTTGTACATATGGATGAGCTATTCCTTGCATGGATCATGTGATCTTGACCTTGTGATTTGGCATTTGAGCCTACTTGTGCATTTACCATTTTGAAATGGACATTTGACACTCTTGAAAGCACACACATATATATATATATATATATATGTAAGTATTCTTGTGGGATGTGAAAGACTTAGCACCGAATGATTGGGGGTGTTAGGGATATCCCCAAGGTCCCTCTCCCTTTCCTTGAACTATGTGCCAACATAGGGATAGATGTTATTCATCTACTTGTTTATGATATGACATGTCTTGATATGATTCTTGTAAATCCTTTCGAAATGGGGGTCCCGTAAGGAAGGTGACTATCCACCGAAATGGGGTTGCCCGTAAGGTGTGATGTAGATTAACTTTGGCAAGTAATCTTCTCCCTACCGATGGGAGGTCCCAATAGGTCCAACTCATGTAATAGCTCGCATGGATTTGGTTTGTCGGTTATAGTCCATCCCCGTGATATGTATATAGGAGCAGTACCGCATTTGCATGCATCACGTATTTCATGGCATCTTGTATATTAAATTCCTATTCATATATTATCCTTGTATATTATGTGCCCTTGTCATCTAATATCGACATGTAGGTTTGGTAAGTCATATGCATTGCATACCCACATACTTGGTACAATTAAACGTACTAACGCATACTCTATGCCTACATGATTTTTCCATGTGGGGACCGGGTAGTTTGGTACCAGCCATCGGACAAATAGTCCTTCTTGCAGATATTTTACGGTGAGCCCCGTCTTCCGAGGGCGTGCTTTTGTTCTTGTATTCCTTATGTATATATACTATTTTGTTGAGAGTGAGCCCAGAACTTGTCCTCGCCCCCATTAATTAACTAGAGGCACTTGTTGGGTGTTTTGTAAAAACTTCGTTATTTGGCTTCATTTATAAGACATGCTATCTTTTTTTTAGATTTAGATTTCTAATATTAAATTACTTGTCTTTAAAAGCTCTCAAACCAAGATTTGTAGATTCTGAAATTTTGAGGCTTGTTTGGGGACTCTCGGGTCCCCATTCGCCGTGTCATATCAAGGCCCCGACCCCGGGTTGTGACAAAGGTGGTATCAGAGCCCTAGGTTTATAATGGTCCTCGGAGCCCAACATGCCGCGTTGAGTAGAGTCCTATTCATAGAGGTGAAGTGCACTATGCCTATGAGTGGGAGGCTACGAAGACGTATTAGGAAATTCCTCCCTTCTTCATGTCTTGTATCGTGCTGTGACTAGTTTATGAATTTCCTTACTTATTGGTGTATTTAATCCCTTTTAGTAAATGTCTCGAGGAAGACCTCCACTACCTAGGCCGGCTTCGGCTGCTGAAGATCAGGCCCCTCACGAGCCTATGGAGGAGCCTATCTCTAACAGTGAATTTCGTACCGCTTTCTCCATGTTTGACAGGTGGTGACTGCTCAGGCAAGGCAAGCCAATTTGCCACGGGACCCTACACCCGCTTCTATTGTGAGGGATTTCACTCGGATGAATCCTCTGGAGTTCTACGGGTCAATGGTTGATGAGGATGCTTAGGAGTTCATTGATGAACTCTCAAAAATACTGAACATTATGGGGGTCTCTTCTAAGGAAAAAGCTAGATTGGCTGCTTAGCAGTTGAAGGATGTAGCTCAGGTATGGTTTACACAGTGGGCTATGGAAAGTGCCCGTGATGGTGATGTTAAATGGGGAGAGTTTAAATCTGCCTTCCTCGACCGCTTCTTTCCACTTGAGCTGAGGGAGGCCAAAATGACCGAGTTTATTAACCTTAAGTAGAGGAGTATGAGTGTGAGGGACTATGCCCTCAAGTTTACCAAGCTTTCCAAATATGCTCCGTCCCTGGTGGCTGATCCCCGTGCACGGATGCATAAATTCGTTTCGGGTATTTCTGACTCTTTAATGAAAGAATGTTGAACTGCTATGCTGATTGGGGACATGGACATTGTCAGACTCATGGTGTATGCTGAGCAGATTGAAGGGGAGAAACTCAAGGAGAAAAGGGCACACGATCCAAAAGAGAGCCCGTTTTAATATAGGTTCTCCGGTGCTAAGAATGTTGGCTTTGGTCTCTTCCAGCAGAGCCAAGGTTCGGGAGCTCGGGTGGCTAATGCTCGGGCACCCCCTCCCGGGGTACCGACGGTTGGCGGACCAGGATATATCTTGTGTGACAAGTGTAGGAAGCCCCACACAGGTGCCTACCAAAAGGATTTGGGGCTTTGCTTCGGATGTGGAAGTAAGGACCATAAGGTTGTTGATTGCCCTAGAAATGCACGCCAAGGCCGAGGTCAGGTAGTCCAAGGCGAGCAGGCTCAGCAGAGAGGTCCTCCAGGTGTTACCCCGAGGAACAACAGGTTCTATGCACTCCATGCTCGCCAGAATGTCGATGAGGCTCCAGATGTCGTGACTAGTTTGTTAAAAGTCTTTGATTTTGATGCTTATGTTTGGCTTGACCCAGGTGCAAACTTGTCTTTTGTGACTCTGCTATTGGCTGTTAAGTTCAGTTTGAAACCCCAAATTTTAAGAGATACTTTCTCGGTCTACACCCCCGTGGGTTAATCTATTGTTGCTCATAGAGTCTAGCACGCGGGCCCTGTTGCTGTGCTGCATAAAATCTTCCCATGTGATCTTGTGGAACTCGAGATATTTGATTTTGATGTTATTCTTGGGATGGATTGGTTGCATGCATCTTATGCTTCCATAGACTGTAGAACCTGAAAAGTCCAGGTCCAACCTCCTGGTGAGCCAGTTCTTGAATGGAAGGGTAGTGATTCCTCTATTAAAGGTAGGTTTATTTCCTACCTCAAGGCACAGAAAATGATTTCTAAGGGGTGCATCTATCATATGGTGAGGGTAAGAGATACGGATTCCGAGGTGCCTTCTCTCGAGTCGGTCCCTGTGGTGAATGAATTTTTGGATTTATTTCCCGAGGACTTACCAAGCATACCTCCTGATAGAGAGATAGGCTTCAGCATAGATCTTCATCCAGATACTCAGCCTATTTCTATCCCTCCGTACCAGATGGCCCCTGCAAAATTGAAAGAGTTAATGGAGTAGTTAAAAGACCTATTAGAGAAGGGTTTTATTCGGCCTAGTACATCACCCTAGGGTGCTCCTATGTTGTTTGTAAGGAAGAAGGACAGGTCTCTTCGTATGTGTATTGATTATAGGTAGCTGAATAAGGTGACCGTTAAGAACAAGTACCCATTGCCGATGATTGATGATTTGTTTGACCAGCTTCAAGGTGCCACTCCTCAAAAATTGATCTCTATTCCGGGTATCATCAGTTGAAGGTTAGGGAGAGTGATATCCCCAAAACAGCTTCTCATAAAAGGTATGGGCATTTTGAATTCGTGGTGATGTCGTTTGGTCTAACTAATGCCCCGGCCGCATTTATGGAATTGATGAACAGAGTGTTTAAACCTTTCCTGGATAGCTTCGTGGTGGTCTTTATTGACGATATCCTCGTTTACTCCCAAAGTGAACAAGAGCACGGGAATCATTTGAGGATGGCCCTCCAAACTCTGAGGGAAAAGAAATTGTATGCCAAGTTTAGCAAGTATGAGTTCTTGTTGGGCGAAGTGGCTTTCCTCGGGTATGTGGTGTCCAGAGATGGTATCAAGGTGGATCCGAGGAAAACAGAGGCTGTGAATAATTGCCCTAGATCGTTGACTCCTTCGGATATCCGCAGTTTTCTCGGGTTGGCTGGTTACTATAGAAGGTTCGTGGATGGTTTCTCATCTATTGCATCTCTATTGACCATGTTGACCCAGAAGCAGGCTAAGTTTATATGGTCGGAGAATGTGAGAAAAGTTTTCAAACCTTGAAGGATCAGCTTACATCAGCTTCCGTTTTGACCTTGCCAATGGTTTGGAAGGGTTTGAAGTATATTGTGATTCCTCACAGATCGGATTGGGTTGTGTGCTTATGCAGAATGGTAAGGTGATAGAGTATGCATCACAAGGTTTGGAGGCATTATTTGTACGGGGTCCATTTTGATGTATTCACCGATCACAAGAGTTTGCAATATGTTTTCACCCAGAGGGATCTTAACCTTATGTCACGCCCTGGGGGGGTACCCTAGGCGTGGCAGGCACTTGAAGACTATTACTAGTCCCCAAGCGAACCACTTAGTTGCATCACGTCGTTCAATTAAATGACTCTATTGGATAGCAGGAAAAATATAAGTCTAGTAGACACATCTCATCTAAAGTCTCACAGGAGTGTATATATATAAAATAAAGGCTAGTAAAAAAAAATACTAGCTCACAATCTCAACATCAAATGTTCGACCATAGTATATGAAGCCTCTATCACTAATCATGTGGTGCCAATGACAAATCCATGGCTACCCAAATCAAAACAAATGAAATAGTCTAGTCTAACTCTAAAGCATGATGAAAAAAAGAGTGAATCCTCCGGAGTGAGGGAGGCTCACCAAATCCGCTTCGAATCTCTGATCTTCAACGGAGCGCCTGCTGACGATCTCTAGTACCTGCCTCTGCATCATAAAATGATGCAGTCCAGAGTGGACATCAGTACTTGGAATGTACTGGTATGTAAAATAGCTGACTGAAACAGAAACCGATAGAAATATAAAGAAACAACATCAGCTAAAAAACAAACATCATATCGAATTATTAGTCAAATGTCTACCTATGCAAGAATAAGGAGTAGACAAGTGACCTATCGATAACTCGGAACTCATCAATCGTCTCAGACTCGCCTCAAAGGAGCTCACCCCCTCTCATCTCATCACATCTTATCTCATCTCATCTAGACTCGGAGTAAGGCAGGAAATTTATGGGAGTTTCTCTTATCCGACAACAATCACTTATGAGCCAGTGAATGTACAACAGTCACGCTAATTTTGCCACAGCCGTTCCAAACTTGCCAGGTAGGGAACGAATCAAAATCATATCAGCTCACCCAATATGGAGTCAGTCATCAATAAGCCCTCTATTGTTTCAGGGACTTCTAATCAAGAGGGAACCAAAATATATGTGATGGTTCCAAGCCTCATCTACGTATGGCGACGTAGTTAATGAGTTCAAGTGGGACTCACTCTTACTCATTTCGGTGCTCGATACTCCTCCCGTGACTCAATGCTCATAAAACCATCAATCCAATCAAACCAATCTCGTATGGACGTTAACCCCATCAATGATCGGTATTTCACAGGGACTTGAACCCTATCATCAATCAATCTTAGAGGGACTTTAATTCTCTCATCAATCAATCTCATCAATGACTCAAGATTTAGAACAATCATTAGGAATTAAGTGAATAGACACATCGGTAGAGTTCATCTTTAAAGACTCATAAGACAATCAAACTCTATCAACTCATCATCATTCTCTCATCATAATCACAATCACAATTCAAGGCCCTAGACTCAATCCTCAAGTTCATTATGCATGCTTTTCAAATTAGTCATAAAAGGTTATGCAAATTCTCATAAAAGTATTACATTTAAGAAAACAAATAGTATGATGATCATCAACATGGAAAACATATAATTTCAAATATAATTTTCAAGAAACACTATCAAAGATTCATGCATGTAAACTCCTCAACAATCAACACATCTATGACCTCTATGGGGCACATGAGAGAACAATCTCATATTTTAGTTTAGCCTTACATACCTGTGATGTGGCTAACAATCGAGTACGTCTAGGATTTCCTCTTGAATTCCTCACACAAGCTGTTCTCTCTTCTCCTCAAGCCCTAACCTTCTTGAATCAGGAAATAAGACTTAGAATGAGGGTTTTAGACCCTTTTCACATAGAAGCATCGTTACTAGTCGTATATTAGAGTTTAGGAGGGGTGAAGGATTGACCGGAATGCCCCTCGTAATTATTTAGAAATTTCCAGTCCGAAAAATACACGGTCCGCGACGCGGACCTATCGCGAATAGGGTATTTTGAGAAAAACATTTTTGAACGAGTTTTCTCCATCCCGTCGAAAATTTTGAAAATTGTACAAGTACTTCTCCGCGACAGGTCCGCAACGCGCCTCTGTCGCGGACCGTCACTGTTTTCTGATTTGGATTGAAAATTTATCTTTCGATCGGGTCGCTCTAAAAATCGACCGAGACCACTTTCCCACTCAATTTTCCATGCTGATTCCATATCCGGTCTCGAATTTGCCATATGAGCTTCGGAAGATGTGTTACGCGCATACCCTCACTCTAGGGGTATTTTCGTAATTTTACCGGGCATTACACCTTAGGCAAAGGAGGTGGTTGGAGTTTCTGAAAGATTACGACATGAGTATGTTGTATCATCCGGGCAAGGCCAATGTTGTAGCCGACGCTCTCAGCAGGTTGTCTATGGGGAGTGTGGTGCATGTTGAAAATGGGAAAAAGGAGTTGGCAAGGGATGTTCACCGGTGGCAAGGTTGGGTGTCAGGTTGACTGATTCCAACAAGGGTGGTATTCGGGTTCAGAATGGGGCAGAATCTTCTGTGGTGAATGAGGTGAAAACTAAGCAAGATCTAGATCTGTCGTTATGTGAGTTGAAGAAGTTGGTTGCTGCAAAGGAGATTGAGGCTTTCTCCTAAGGGGGAGATGGTGTACTCCGATATAAAAATCGGCTTTGTGTTCCCAACATGATGACCTTAGGAAGGTGATTCTGAGTGAGGCTCATAACTCTCGTTACTCTGTTGACCCAGGGTCTACTAAGATGTACCGGGATCTGAGAGAGGTGTATTGGTGGCATGGTATGAAGAGGGATATTGCCAAGTTCGTGTCTGAATGCTCGAGTTGTCAGCAGGTCAAGGTTGAACACCAAAGGCCTGGTGGTTTAGCCCAAGACATTGAAATTCCCACATGGAAGTGAGAGGATGTGAATATGGAATTTGTTGTTGGATTGCCTCGGACCCGAAGACAATTCGACTCCATTTGGGTTGTTGTGGATCGGATGACAAAATCGGCTCACTTTCTACCAATCAAGACTACCTACAGTGTCGAGGACTACGCGAGGTTGTATATTCAAGAGTTGGAGAGGTTGCATGGCGTACCTAGATCCATCATATCGGATCGTGGTGCTCAATTCACTTCCCACTTTTGAAAATCTTTTATGAAGGGCCTTGGGACTAAAATTAAGTTGAGTTTTGCTTTCCATCCTCAAACCGATGGCCAAGCGGAGAGGACTATTCAAACCTTGGAGGATATGTTGAGGGCATGTGCATTGGAGTTTAAGGGGATTTGAGATGATCATCTTTCGCTCATCGAGTTTGCTTATAATAATAGCTTCAATGCTAGCATTGGCATGGCGTCATTTGAAGCCTTGCAAGGGAGGAGGTGTAGATCCCCCGTGAGGTGGTTTGAATTGGGTGAGATGGCTAAAGTTGGCCCGAATTTGGTGTTGGATGCTATGGAGAAGGTAAAGGTGATTAGGGAGAGATTGAAAGCGGTCCAAAGTCATCAAAAGTCCTATTTGGATAGTATGAGAAGGGACCTCGAATTTCATGTTGGGGATTGGGTAGATGTGAAGGTCTCTTATGAAGGGTGTAATGCATTTCGGCAAAAAGGGCAAGTTAAGCCCCCGGTATGTTGGGCCTTATGAAATTGTTGAGCAGATTGGAGGTGTGGCTTACAAGTTAGAGTTACCTTCGGATTTGGGTTCCATTCATCCGATCTTTCATGTGTCCATGTTGAGAAAATTAATGGGTGATCCTAGCACCATTCTGCCTTTGGAGGGGATTGAGGTTGAGGAAAATTTGACTTATGAGGAGGTGCCGGTGGCAATCTTGGATAAGCAAGTAAAGCGACTTCGCAACAAAGATGTGGCTTCGGTAAAGGTACTTTAGAGAAATCAACTAGTGGAAAGTGCTACCTGGGAGGCGAGCTAGACACGATCAATTGATACCCCCATCTTTTCCAATCTACTCAAGCCTAAAGTACTAGGAATCTTACTTATCAATTGTGTCATTTTCTTGCCCTCTTGAGTCTCATGTCATGACATGCATATGTGTACACTAAAAGACTTTCCTTTCTTTACAAATCAGTTGAATACAATTTTGATATGAGTTTGGTCTTGAACTATAATTTTATTTGTGGCATAAAAAGCTTTTTGTACAAACCTTGTAAATTAAGTTGAGTTGTGCATTGTGTCTTGTGTCGGAACTATCTTGCCGAAACTCTAACTTTTAAAGTCTTTTTCTTGCAAATTCAGGGACGAATGTTCCAAAGGGGGAGATGATGAAAGGCGCCGGATCATTAACGTCATTATGAGGTCCAAAAAACTTCCCGAGAAAAGTTTGCCAGGCATCACCTCACAGGGAGCCTACACGGCTCATGTGAAGTCACAAGAACCGTGTGGCCTCCCGTGGAGTGACACCCGGGAGAGTGGAGGGTAAACAGGCCTCCACACGGTCCGTGTAAAGCTACACAGTCCGTGTGGCCTCCTGCATGGTGGACTGCTTAGGGCCGTCTTCACATGGACCAAGTCACCGCCCGTGTGACTTCAGACGGTCTGTTTGGCCTTTCGTTTAAATGTGCAGTGTGAAGGGCTACTTGCACACGGATGGGGTCACGGTCCGTGTGACCCCAGGTGGTCTGTTTACTGGTCCGTATAGTGACACTTAGTCTGGAAAATCTTGCCTCCTAGAATTTTAAGTCCAGGGTCACGGCACAGTAAACGTTCCGTGTGACACTACACAAACCGTGTACCGTACCCTATACCCCAGACGGACCAATTTCAGGTCCGTTTCATTAATGGCATTTTTGAAATTTTGGTTATTTCCAACGAATATTTGCTCATTTCCCATCCCTCCTAAGCTCCCTATATAAGTTTATCTTCACCAAATTTTAGCATTTCTCTCATTTTCTCTCCTCTATCTAAGAATCCACTCCTTCAAGCTTTCCAACATTCTCACTAGGATCATTCAAGCTAAGGCTCTCAATTTGAAGTCCATTCCTCTTAGTGTTGTCTTCAACCAGGTATGTGGGTTTTGATTCTTGGTTCCTTTCAACCAAGAAGACCCAAGTTCCTTTTAAACTATTTTAGGAAATCCTCTACTTAAAAGGTGAATTTTGACTACTTGATCTTAGTAACCTTAAACCATGCATGTGTTATGTTATATTCCGAATCTTGAGCTATGATAAGTTTGATTATGATGAACTACTTGGACTATGAAACTATGAGCATGCATGTCCCTTTAAAGATGTTATTTTGCATGGGTGATATCTACTACCATTTCCTACTAATTTTATTGTGAATTTCCTAGGTTTACATTATATTGCTATGCCTTAAATATACTCTATATTACCCATGCCATCCCTCCATTATGCATTACATCACATTCATAACATTGGTACATGGAAATTTTGGAAAATATGGGATTTAGCCCAATTTCGCTTTGAAAAGGAAATATGATATGATTTTCGGTAAGACATGGGATATGACAAAAAGGTGATCACCGGTATGTCTATGATTATGGCTCTTGGAGCATCTTAGGTGTTTACACCATCTTGTATCTTGGCTCTTTGAGCATCTTGGGTGCTTGCACCACCTTGCACCACCTTGTACATGTAGATGAGCTATTCCTTGCATGGATCATGTGATCTTGACCTTGTGATTTGGCATTTGAGCCTACTTGTGCATTTAACGTTTTGAAATGGACATTTGACTCTTTTGAAAGCACATGTATATATATATATATAAGTATTCTTGTGGGATCTGTAAGACTTAGAACCGATGGATTGGGGGCATTAGGGATATCCCGAGGTCCCTCTCCCTTTCCTTGAACTATGTGCCAACATAGGGACGGATGCTATTCGTCTACTTATTTATGATATGACATGTCTTGATATGATTCTTGTAAATCCTTCCGAAATGGGGGTCCCATAAGGAAGGTGACCATCTATCGAAATGGGGTTGCCCGTATGGTGTGATGTAGATTACCTTTGGCAAGTAATCTTCTCCTTACCGATGGGAGGTCCTAATTTGTCCAATTCATGTAATAGCTCGCATTGATTTGGTTTGTCAGTTATAGTCCATCCCCGCTATATGTATACAGGAGTATTATTGCATTTGCACACGTCATGCATTCCATGGCATCTTGTATATTAAATTCCTTTGCTTATATGATCCTTGTATATTATGTGCCCTTGTTATCTAACATCGACATGCAAATCCGGTAAGTCATATGCATTGCATACTCGAATACTTACTACATACATTCCAACGTACTAACGTATACTCTATGCCTACATAATTTTTCCATGTAGGGATCGGGTAGTTTTAGTACCAGCCATCAGATGAATAGTCCTTCTTGTAGATATTTTGCGGTGAGCCCCACCTTTCGAGGGCGTGCTTTTATTCTTGTATTATTTACGTATATATACAATTTTGTTGAGGGTGAGCCTGGAACTTGTCTTGCCCCCTATTCCTAAACTAGAGGCACTTGTTGAGTGTTTTGTAAAAACCTCATTATTTGGCATCATTTATAAGAAATTCTCTCTCTCCTTTTTTTAGATTTAGATTTCCGATATTAAATTACTTGTCTTTAAAAGCTCTCAAACCAAGCTTCATATATTTTGAAATTTTGAGGCTTGTTTGGGGACTCTCGGGTCCTCATTTGCCGTGTCACATCAAGGCCCCGACCCCGGGTTGTGACAAAGGTGGTATCAGAGCCCTAGGTTTATAATGGTCCTCGGAGACCAGCATGCCGCGTTGAGTAGATTAGAGTCCTATTTATGGGTGTGAAGTGCACAATTCCTATGAGTGGGAGGCTACGAAGACGTATTAGAAAATTCCTCCCTTCTTCATGTCTTGTATCATGTTGTGACTAGTTTATGAATTTTCTTACTTATTTGTGTCGTTAATCCCTTTCAGTAAATGCCTTGAGGAAGACCTCCACTACCTAGGCCGACTCTGGCTGCTGAAGAATAGGCCCCTGACGAGCCTATGGAGGAGCCTATCTCTAACGGTGAATTTCGTACCGCTTTCGCCATTCTTGCACAGGTGGTGACTGCTCAGGCAAGGCAAACCAATTTGCCACGGGACCCTACACTTGCTTCTATTGTGAGGGATTTCACCCGGATGAATCCTCCGAAGTTCTACGGGTCAAGGGTTAATGAGGATGCTTAGGAGTTCACTGATGAACTCGCAAAAATACTGAACATTATAGGGGTCACTTCTGAGGAAAAAGCTGGATTGGCTGCTTACCAGTTGAAGGATGTAGCTTAGGTATGGTATACACAGTGGGCTATAGAAAGGGTCTGTGATAGTGATGTTAAATGGGGCGAGTTCAAATCTGCCTTCCTCGACCGCTTCTTCCCACTTGAGCTCAGGGTGGCCAAAATTACCGAGTTTATTAACCTTAAGCAGGGGACTATGAGTGTGAGGGACTATGCCCTCAAGTTTACAAAGCTTTCCAAATATGCTCCGTCCCTTGTGGTTGATCTCTGTGCACGGATGAACAAATTTTTTTTGGGTATTTCTAACTCGTTGGTGAAAGAATGTCGAACTACTATGCTTATTGGGGACATGGACATTGCCAGACTTACAGTGTATGCTGACCAGATTGAAGGGGAGAAACTCAAGGAGAAAAGGGCACACGATCCAAAAGAGAGCCTGCTTTGATGATAGGTTCTCCGGTGCTAGGAATATTGGGTTTGATCGCTTCCAGCAGGGCCAAGGATCGGGAGTTCGGGTTGGCTAATGCTCGGTCACCCCCTCCGGGGGTACCGACGGGTGGCGGACCATGATATACCCAGTGTGACAGGTGTGGCAAGCCCCACACAGGTGCATGCCGAAGGGATTTGGGGCTTTGCTTCAGATGTGGAAATAAGGACCATAAGATTGTTGATTGCCCTAGAACTTCGCGCGGAGGCAGAGGTCTTGTAGCCCAAGGAGAGCAGGCTCAACAGAGAGGTCCTCCATGTGTTTCCTCGAGGGGCAACAGGTTCTATGCACGCCATGCTCACCAGGATGTCGAGGAGGCTCCATATGTCGTGACTGGTATGTTAAAAGTCTTTGATTTTGAGGCTTATATTTTGCTTGACCCAGGTGCAAACTTGTCTTTTGTGACTCCGCTATTGGCTGTTAAGTTCGGTTTGAAACCCCAAATTTTAAGAGATCCTTTCTCGGTCTACACCCCCGTGGGTGAATCTATTATTGCTCATAGAGTCTATAACGGGTGCCCTATTGTTGTGCTGCATAAAATCTTCCCATGTGATTATGTGGAACTCAAGATGCTTGAATTTGATGTGATTCTTGGGATGGATTGGCTGCACGCATCTTATGCTTCCATAGACTGTAGAACCAGGAAAGTCTAGTTCCAACCTCCCGGTGAGCCAGTTCTTGAATGGAAGGGTAGTGATTCCTCTGTTAAAGGTAGGTTTATTTCCTACCTCAAGGCGCGGAAAATGATTTCTAAGGGATGCATCTATCATATGGTGAGGGTCAGGGGTACGGATTCCGAGGTGCCTACTGTCGAGTCGGTCCTTGTGGTGAATGAATTTTTGGATGTGTTTCCCGAGGACTTACCAGGCATTCCTCCTGATAGAGAGATAGACTTCGGCATAGATCTTCTTCCAGATACTTAGCCCATTTCTATCCCTTCGTACCGGATGGCCCCTGCAGAATTGAAAGAGTTAAAGGAGTAGTTAAAAGACCTATTAGAGAAGGGTTTTATTTGGCCTAGTACATCACCGTGGGGTGCTCCCGTGTTGTTTTTAAGGAAGAAGGACGGGTCTCTCCTTATATGTAGGTATTATAGGTAGCTGAGAAATCCCGAGGATTGATGATTTGTTTGACTAGCTTCAAGGTTCCACTCACTTCTCAAAATTGATCTCCATTTCAGGTATTATCAGTTGAAGGTTAGGGAGTGTGATATCCCCAAACAACTTTTCAGACAAGGTATGGACATTTCGAATTTGTGGTGATGTCGTTTGGTCAAACTAATGCCCCGGCCACATTTATGAACTTGATGAATAGAGTGTTTAAACCTTTCCTGGACAGCTTCATGGTGGTCTTTATTGACGATATCCTCGTTTACTCCCGAAGTGAACAAGAGCATGGGAATCATTTGAGGATGGCCCTCCAAACTCTGAGGGAAAAGAAATTGCATGCCAAGTTTAGCAAGTGTGAGTTTTGGTTACACGAAGTGGCTTTCCTCGGGCATGTGGTGTCGGAAGATGGCTTTCCACCATACGACCTCTATTAGAAAATGTGTTT
Source organism: Solanum rostratum (assembly GCA_029948455.1). NCBI lineage: Eukaryota > Viridiplantae > Streptophyta > Magnoliopsida > Solanales > Solanaceae > Solanum > Solanum rostratum. Next base: position 25,599,470 of record CM057045.1, read on the forward strand.
TTTTGTCATCAACATAATGTGTATATATAATAAAAATTCACATATCAAACTATATCAAGGGAAAATAGAGTGGAAATATGTATGACAAACCATGGTTAAGTGAAAACGCAGTAAAAATTATATACTAGTTAATCATGATTCAATAAAAACAGTCTATTGACAAACACATATATGTATTTATTAACAAGCTATAAATATCAAACATGAATAAACTTTGACTATGTTTATTCTTTTATTCTTTTCATCCTATTTTAATTGTGTTTTGGTAATAATTTTTCTTCAGATAATTATCTATTTTTTTTTTTAATTTAACAGACCTAACCCAAGGATCTCACCCCTCGTGGCGGTCAGGGGTTGAGCCACACACCCCCAAGCCTTATCATAAATAACAAAGGAAACAAAATACAAAGGAGGGGGACATAAACCTTACCTCCGCCTTATGATGGTCTACTAGTCGGTCAACCTACTAAGGTCAGCCAACTAGTCCCCAATTCTAAAACAAGAAGCAAACCTAGACTATACCTAAGAGAGTACCACTCTCCATACATATATTCTAAGAAAGCCATAAACAAGGGAGACTCTCCCCTTACAAGGTAAAAGGAGAATAACACCTACACCTAATCCTAGAGATAACCAACACAAGCAGGGATTAGGCGAGAAACCAGGAGAAGTCCTGGTGAACCTAGAATGGAGACCTAGGGTGGCTGTTTGATCCTTTTCGACTTCCTTCTTCTGAACGTAATCATATCATCCTTGTCTAAGTAGAAATAAGCTTTGGCTTCCTTCGGCATCTGCTGAATGTTGATATAAAGTTGTGGACCGCTAAAATTATGACTATGTTTAGCTAGTGTGTCAGCTACAAAATTAGCCTCACGCAGGGTTTGTTTACATCTAAAACCCTCCAAGTGTGAAATAGCATGATGAAGCCTAGTCATTCCTTGCGCAATGTCAATAGAAGGAGGGTTATACTTCCCATCAGTGATCCATCTCTGCAACAACTCAGAATCAACTTCAAGAATGACCTTTCTGAAGCCCAACTGTAAACACCATCCAATACCAAATACGGCAGCCTCTAACTCAGCCTTGTTGTTGGTCCCTTCCCCAATAGGAGTAGCATAGGCAAACAAGAAAAGACCTGCATTGTTCCTGATAATTCCCCCAGCTCCCAGCATGCCAGGATTTGAGAGAGCACTACCATCTGTGTTGAGTTTCACCCACTGATCTGGTGGTTTGATCCACTTAACCGGGGTAATATTGATTTCATGCTTACACTTGGCTATAACATTCACAATGTCCTCCCAGTTCAGAGGCCAGTCAATATATGGATATGTTATCTTAAGCATATAAGAAACATCTTTAGTCACTAAATACTTCACTCTTGCCAGATTAGAGCTTTTGCCTGCATATTTGTTAGCACACCTATTTTTCCATATATTCCAACAGATAAATATAGGAACAGCCTGAAGAATGAGTTTTTGGACATCACTATTGAACCTCATACCCCACCATCTCATAATGGTACTCATCAAAGGAATCCTGTCAGCGGGGATTCCACAGTAAGCACCAAAATACTTCCAAACATTGTGAGCAAAGTGACCATTACTGAAGATGTGATCAATGGTATCCCAACCTTGTCTGTAGCAACAGTAGCACTTATTGGGTTCATAGCCAAAACTTGTCAATTTTTCATTAGTAGGAAGTTTCCCTTTCAGAGCCCTCCATGACAGAAAGGAGCACTTAAATGGGATATTTTTGTGCCAAGTGAAGGAGTTGATCTTGGTTCTTGATCTCTTGTCTCTTATCAAGTTCCATGCTGAAGAAATAGTGAAGTCACCAGTAGGGTTAAGATTCCATATAGCTCTATCCGGGACCCCATTAAGCACCTGCAGAGGAATGTTTAAGATATTGTTCACACTTTGAGGAGGGGCAATATTAGAAATCATCTCTTGATTCCATTGACCCTCCTGGAAGAATTCAGAAACCCTGGTGTTGTTTAATCTACTGCTGATGCCCCTGAGATGAGCCAAAGGCCCAACCCCTGACCAATCATCCCACCAAAAATAACAATTACCAGAGTTGATCTTCCATTGTATATGAGGTTCCATTTCATGTTTACTCTGAATCATATGTTTCCAGACCAAGGAATCACCAGCAGCCCATTTTTTTGAAACAGGATTAGATCTCTGGCAATACTTAGCTTTAAGGAAGTCACCCAACAGAGTTTTTTTGGTTCTGAAAATCCACCAGTGCTTGAATTGGAAGGATTTGCAGACATCCTTAATTAATCTTACCCCAATTCCACCTTCCTCATAAGGATAACTCAGATTCTTCCAAGAGGACCAGTGGTACTTCTTCTTACCTTCCCACCAGCCCCAAAAGAAATCAGCAGTGAGACATTGGATCTGTTTGAGAGTAGTGGAAGGAGGAGAAACTGCAGACAATAGATGAATAGGAAGAGACTGTAAGACATGCTTAATAAGAGTAGCTCTGCCCCCAAAATTGAGAATTTTTGACTTCCAACCAGAGATTCTTGCAACAATCTTTGAAACCATCTCAGAGAAGTAAATCACCTTTTGTCTACCTATGTATAAAGGACAACCCAAGTAAGTTATAGGAGCAGACTTCTGAGTAAAGCCAGTAATATTATGCACCCTATCACAAGTACTCTGCAAAGCTGTATCTGGTACCAAGAAATGACTTTTCTGTCTATTGACCATCTGGCCAGAAACCTCCTCATAATTAGCAATAGACTCCATCAGCAGCTCCAAGGAGTTACTAGTACCTGAAGTGAAAATAATGATATCATCTGCAAAACTGAGGTGATTAATCTGGGGGCCTCTCTTTTTCATATAAAAACCTTTGAAACTAGGAACCTGATGAAGTCTGTTTAGAAGTCTGGATAACAAATCAGCCCCCAGGATGAACAATGCAGGAGATAAGGGGTCCCCTTGCTTAAGACCTCTAGTAGAGTGGAAGAAGCCATGCCTGGAACCATTGACAATGATAGAGTACCAGTTATTAGACATAATTCTCCACACCATGTCTATAAACTGCTCCCCAAACCCCATTCTTCTCATAACCAAACAAATAAAGGACCAAGACACCCTGTCATAAGCTTTGGCCATATCAAGCTTTATGACCACATTCTCTCCATCTATTGGCTTCTTGATTTGATGAATAATCTCCTGGGCCAACATGATGTTCTCAGAGATATTTCTTCCCTTAATAAAACCTGACTGGTTGTTAGAAATTATCTGGGGCAAAATAGGAGCCAATCTTATACTGATCAGTTTAGAAAAAATCTTGTTAATACAATTGCTAAGGCTTATAGGCCTGAAATCACCAAAGTTGTTAGGGTTGCTGATTTTAGGAAGCAAAACCAAGCAAGTGTGAGTGAAGTATTTAGGGATGGTCTGGCCACAAAAGAAGTCCAGAACAACCTTTAATAGATCCTCCTTTATAACCTCCCAGCAAACCTGATAGAATTTACCATTGTAACCATCTGGACCAGCTGCTGAATGAGGACTCAGAGTCATCACAACCTGCTGAAGTTCCTCCATATTCGGCATGGCTTGAAGCATTTCATTCTGGATCTGATTGATAGTGGTAGGGATGAACCTAATAACCTCATCATCAATATAATTCTCCTCCCCAGTGAACAACTTCTGGAAATAATTACAGGCTGCATCAGCAATATCATCTTCCCCTTGTAACCAATCACCTCTATCATCCTGAATTCTGTGGAGATATAATCTTCTCCTTCTACCTCTGATAAGAGCATGGAAATAAAGTGTGTTGGCATCACCATCTTTAAACCATTGCAACTGAGTTTTCTGCTTGAGCATAGATTCTTCAATTTTTAGGAATCTGATATACTCTGCATTTAAGCTATGCAGATATGTCCTTCTAACCTCCGTTTTGTCATTAATCAGATCCTCTTCAACCTGTTTAACCTTCTCCTCATAATCCTTGACTTTACCATAAATATCTCCAAACTGATTCCTGGACCAAGAACTAAGAGTGGTTGTTAGTCTTTTGAGTTTTTGATGGAAGACCCACATAGGGTTTCCCGACATATTTCCAGACCAACACTCTTTGACAATTTCCAGAAACCCAGGTTGTTCAGTCCACCAGTTCAAAAATTTGAAGTACTTGATGCTATGATCAGATCTATTCACCATCTCCAGTAAAAGAGGACAATGGTCGGACCCAACCGATGGAAGGTGAGTAATAGTGGAGATGGGCATGATATCTAGCCATTTGTCATTAACCATGGCTCTGTCCAGTCTCTTCCATATGCAGTCATCCACTCCCCTATTATTACACCAAGTAAAATTTTGACCAGAAAAGCCTAGATCTGTAAGGCCACAAGCTTCAATAACACTAATGAATTCAAAACTCTTTTTCATGTTGTAAGGTACCCCTCCTAACTTCTCATCAGTAGAGGTGATAACATTAAAGTCCCCAACAATACACCAAGGACTATCAGGTCTGCTGTCAGCAATGTGAAGCATTTTTTCCCATAAAGGTCGTCTGAGATGATCTCTACACTTGGCATAGACAAAGGTGGTAATGTAAGAATGTTGGATCTGCTGCTGATTAATCTCACAAGTCACTTGCTGATCATCTGAGTCAAGAACAATACAGTCAACTTCCTCTTTCCAAAATAACCAAATCTTGCCATTATTATTGCATGCAGCTTTATCCATACCAAGTTGAATCCTGTACTTATCAAGATGAGAATTATCTGAAAAAGGTTCCAGAATGGAAATCATGGATAGATGGTGAATTTGTTTTAGATTTCTGATCCTTTCCAAAGCTCCTTGGGTGTTAATACTCCTCACATTCCATATGATTGTATTAATCATTGAGATGACCTGGAAGCAAATAATCTAGTATTTGGTCTACCAGTAGTAGCTGTCACATGTCTCTTCTTGGATTTGAAACTGATCTGATTCAGCCCCCTCGGAGATAAACCACGTTGATCAGACATCTGTTGTATTTCATCTTGTAACCATTCATCTTGATTTGTACATAGCTCCTGGACCCTTCTCTGACTTGTACCGTCATCCTCTTCATCTTTATTAGTAAGGTTATCCTTATCAATTTCATCCTCTGAATTAATCACCCCATATTCATCAACATCACAGCTAGGCAAGGCAGGATCAGTATTGAAATTCTCGGAGACCATGCCTCTCTCAATACCTTGAAGTTGGCGAGCAACCTGTTTTTCATTTCTCATCTTCAAAGCATCCCTTCTTTTCTTGCTAGGCTTATTCTTCTTGGATTTATTACCCATAGAGCTAGTACTGGCAACAGAGCCCAAATCCTTGGCCATAGAGCCCTTGTTGATGTTCTGATTAGGAGTACCTTCACCCACCTGGTTTTGCTTATTGGCACTTTGATATATATTCTGATGCTGATCAATAGAGGTAGCAGGGGCTCTAGAGTCCAACCTAGGGTCTGTGAAAGGGTTCTCATGCAAAACATGAGACAGATTCCCACCCCTTGGTTCCCCATCCTGCAAGTTAGTATGTGTCTCCTTCAAACCCCCCTCACCACCACAGACTTCAGCACAATAAAACAAAGGGGAACTGGGGGTCTGGGAATAAGCCACATTGATAATCTCAACATTATTTAGGGGGATGGGTGGCTGATCCTGAAGGGAAGGTCCAGCCATCCCATGGGGAGATAAGTCAATACCTGTGCTTCGGATTTCTTCCACTTTTTTTCCTTTCTGACGCTTAGGATCAGTAATTTCCCCTTGCTGGTCAGAACTCTGGTTCTTCCCAGTTTTCTCCTTGTCTTGTTCATTGTTGTTGTTGATCAAATTACCAGTTGGCATCCATTTGGTTTTCTCCTGGATTGGTTCCTTGTTTTTAGGAATATTAACCATTTTGGATTTTTGATTTCTTTTTCTTTTTTGAGTCTGCCATTCTTCATTGTTATCATCATTTCCTCCTTCTAAACCAGCCTGTTTAGTATTTATTCCATCTGCACACTGACCCTCTTGAACTGATTTGTCTTTATCTTTGCCTTCAATTTCAGCTTCTTTTCTTCTTTTATCCTCCTCATCTTTTCTTTTGACAGTGCAAACTTGGGCTAAATGACCTTGATGCTTACAATACATACAATAATCAGGAAGACCTTCATATTGTATTGCTTGCCATCTCCCAATGGTATGGTCAGTCTCATCAGTACCCATCCACACATGAGGTGGTCTCTCCTTGGTGATATCCAGTTGGATCCTAACCTTGGCCACACTGCCCCTCGTCTTTTGAATAGAAGCAGCATCCAAGTACAAAGTCTTGCCAATAGGGGCCAATAAGGCAGAGATGAAGTCCTTGTTATAACAATGACATGGAAGCTCAGGCAGTGTTACCCATACTGGTACAATGGGAGTCTCTTTGTCCGGAGTAAAGTTAGGAGTCCAAAGTTGTAGTCTCATGATTTGTCCTTCAATATACATCCTCTGTTTGTTCCATACAGCAACATGATCCTCCTCATTGTCCAGATCGATATAGACATGTCTGGCATTGAAATGAGCAATTTTCACACCACCTATTAGTTGAGTTTGTTGAATAAAACTCCTTCTAATAAGATCAATTTTTGGCATGGTGTTAGAAAATTTGCCAATCAAAGTGTGCTTGCATTTCTCAGCTAAAGTAAACATGAAATCTTGCTTCTTAAATATAACAGCAGGTAATCCTTGTCTTGTTGTGAAGATAGGAGGACTGATTTCCACTGGGACCTCCTTTTTAGCTTGGTTAGCCCTCAACTTAGACGCATAAGAGTGCACAATAGTGAAAGGGGCTGGTTCAGGCACATGGTTATTTTTTGGGAATTTGCTGGGCATAGTGGAGCTAGACTTGTTGACACTATCAGTGATGTTTTGAATATTATAATTTTGATTTTGATGGACAGGATTTGGCCTTTGAAAATTGGAAGTTAACTTGGTTAGGTCCTGAATTTTGGAAGGTTGAGAAGTCGGCTGAGTAGTCTCAGGAGTCCTATTGTCTTTCCTACTGCTTTTTTGTACCTGAGTCCCAACAAGCTGAAAACTACCATGTTGCTCAATACGCAACAACGAATTTTCCCTGGATTCATTAGCAACATTAACAGGATTGTTAATTAAGTTAGAAAACTTACCTTCTAAGGATGCTGAATCCTTAGTACCTTTTTCATCCAACTGATTGCTTCCCTTTTGTTGCTCCCCTGAAATAACTATGACATTATTGGAGTGGTCACCATTTCCAAAATTGGGATCAATCTGATCCTCCGGAACCTTAACTCCCACATTACTCTCGTTTGATACATTAACTTTTGCGCCTTTTCTGCCAATAATGTTCTCTTTGTCCCCAAGATTCGATTGATAAACGGATTGCCCTACAAGTTTCATCGGGGCTTCATCGTCATCCACTGGCACTCTAATTTCCAAATTAGGAGCCATTGGAGCTTTAACAATTGCGGCATTCGTTTCTGGGTGGTGTGCCTTCTTCTCCCTGTCCTTTTGCTCTGGGTCACCACCTTCAAGCCTTATCGGAGAATAGTCACAGTCGCCGGGAACCTCTTTGCCATCGATTGCACCGATAGAAGTGTCCCCCAATACTACCCCATGAGCTTCTGGAGTATCTTCCCCAGGAATATCATCAAAGTGATGGTGCATTTGGGGCGATTCTGATTTAGTTCTCGACTTATACTCAGAAGTCCCAACTGGGCCGACAGTTTGGCTAGATTTTTGACCCCTAGGTAGATCATGTGGCGTGGATTCATCTCCACTCCTTGGTATGACTCGAATTTGTCCCGAATTGAGCAAGTAAACAATTTCTTGAGCCCTCGACAGTTCCTCCTCTGAAACCGCTACAGTGACCGCCAAACTGTTCTTTGATTTTTCGGAACTGAGGGATTGATATGTGCGCGTGTGCTGTAGTGGTGGGAGCACCAAAATAGGCCACTCATTTTGACTTTTGTCCGCCGGCCGTGTGCCCTCCGCCGGCGGCTCACGGTCCATTCCAGTGGGACTGACAGTGAGTGAAGAACTAGGTCAAAATTTAGATAGATGCGAATTTTAGAAAATGTTGAAGAAATGAAGTGATTTGTGTTCTCCGGTGGTCGCAATCGCCAGTTACATGCAGCTAGCCATTACCGGTCACTTGCAGAGGTTCTTCATTTGCTTTCAGGGAACTTTAGTTAAAGCACTAAAGTGTCGTGTAATTTTTCGATAATTATCTATTTAGAAATTCAAGGTTAATTATTTTAAGCAGTAGTTCTTTTTCATACAACTTAACTTTTAAAAAAATAGGATTAACTTAAAATAAACTATTGTAGGGTCAATATCGATGACAAAAGGAAAAGTGGCTTGCAGCAAATATTGAAAATATTGTTGCTGCAAATGTTGAGAATTGATATTTGGTAGTTGGCCAACATTATATTTTTACATTTACAAAGTGTTGAAAATATAATATTGGCCTATGTCATTAGTGACATAGACATGGTCTTCCTTTCTCTTTAAATTGAGAGCTTTTGCTCTCATTGAACACACCAAAGAAAGAGAGTCACAGAGAGAAAGAAAAATACGTTGCAACTACTTCTACTATTACAAATAAAAAATAGTCTCATTATTTTGTCACTCACTATTTCTTTTGGGAAAATATTTCCTAAGCACACACACTCTAGTTTTCTTCATAGACTATTTTTTTCTTATATAATATATGGTATAACTTACAGAAAAAAAAATACTCAATGCATTTTTTTTCTCTCTGTGACACTCTTTCTTTGGTGTGTTCATTGGGAGCAAAAGCTCTCAATTTATAGAGAAAGGAAGACCGTGCCTATGTCACTAATGACATAGGCCAATATTATATTTTCAACACTTTGTAAATGTTAAAATATAATGTTGGCCAACTACCAAATCTCAATTCTCAACATTTGCAGCAACAATATTTTCAACATTTGTTGCAAGCCACCTTTCCTTTTGTCATGGTTATGGACCCTACAAATCTACCCCTCCATACCCATTCACCAGTGCTCCCCCTCTAGAAAAAAGAGGGATCCGTCTTTCCTGCGGCTGATCGATAGTATTCAAACTTTTCTCTTGGCAGAATCTTTTTCATCACATCTGATCCATTTTTATCAGTATTGATCTTTTGAAGTTATAAAAGCTTTTTCTCTAATGCATCTGTTATCCAACGATATCTTATGCTAATGTGTTTTGACTTCACATGAAAGGAGGCATTTTTGCATAGATGGATGGCATTTTGATTATTGCAAAACATCTTAATTTTGTTGTTTGATACCAAGTTCCTTAAGAAATCCCTTCATCCATAACAACTCTTTGCAAGCTTCTGTTGCTTCTATAAATTCTGCTTTTATAGAAAACAATGCTATACACTTTTATAATTTCGACTGCCCTGATACAGCTCCCCCTGCAAATGTAATCAGGTAATCTGGTGTAGACAAAAAATTCCAGAAAAGCGACGGACAAGGTCCCCAAGTCCGTCGCTTTTCTGCATTTTAACCTACATTAAAATTCAAATCCAATATATACTAATACAACACAATCAACAACAACTAAAACATTCAAAATACATATTAATAAGCACAATTAAACATAAAAAAACATAGAAATTCATAATTTACAAAGTTTTAAATTGTTTCAAAGTTCAACAAAAATTCTAAATTGTTCAAAACTTAAATGACAGGAACTAGGGGCTATTTGTTATATAATTATCCATACTCTTGTTAGAATCATCGGGGAAGGACTGTCGGGCTAGGTTGAGCAATTGTTCTTTGAGTTCATCATATTTTTTAGTCATGTCGCATTCCAATTGGGCTCTTCGTACTTCAGATTCTACGAATGCACATGTATGTTCTTCAACTTTTTGAGTCATACAGCCATCTGGGCCCTGTCAATAGCCTCATCTTGACGTAACGATCCAATGTCTTGTAAAACGGATTGGAGTCGTCGTATAATATTTTGGAAACCCATTCCATAAACGTTTATGCCTCTCGCCTGCAACCTTTTCCATCCAAATTTGATTGGATAGCTCAGAACTTATAAAATTAAAAAATTGAAAACAACAAAATAATACCTACACTAAAATTGGAGCAAAAAAGAGGAGAAAACCAGTACCTTAGGTGTGGGGGAGGAGGAAATCAAGTTTAGTGGCGGCGGAGGCGGCCAGTGATGGAGGTTGGGGAGGGTCGACGGGTTGGGGAAGGTGGGTTACGATTTTTGAGAGGGGAGATGAAGTGTGAGAGAGAAAACAATGAGAAGAAGTCGGGCCTTTCTTATACATGCCTAGGGCGACGGACATCGTCATTTTGTCAATCGCCCTTCATTAAAATATTTTGACCATTGACCTAATAGCGACGGACGACATTTTTAATACAAATAGCGATAGACAGGGTCGCCTTGTCCGTCACAATTTTTAAAAATTAAAAAAAAAAATTCGACGGACGGCATCACTTTGCCATTAAATATTTATATATTAAATGAAAAAAATTGATAAAAAATTCCACCAAAAAATGTGATGGACATGTAGACGCTGTCCGTCGCTTTTTATTATCAAATATTAAAAAAATTATATATAAAAGCGGCGGACTACGTCCTTTAGTCCGTCACTTTTTGGAGAGACGCAGTCCGTCACTTTTTGGCAGTGTTTTAGTAGTGACACCAAAGAAAGAGAGCAACAGAGAGAAAACAAATACATTGAGTATTTTTTTTTTTCTGCGAGGTATACCATAGACTATATAAGAAAAATAGTCTGTGAAGAAAAATAGAGTGTGTGTGCTTAGGAAATATTTTCCTAAAAGAATTAGTGAGTGACAAATTAATTTTTGTCGGACTATCTTTTATTTTATCTCTAAGAGCCTACTATTTATAATAGTAGAAGTAGTTGTACACTTGTGCCTACTATTTGTAAAAGTAGAAGAAAAAATAACAGAAGTGTTGATTTGTTGAGGTAGCCCAAAGTTTTGGATGAACCACGTTAAATTTTCTAGTGTTTACTTTGCTCTATTTATTCATCCTAAAAATTTATTGTTCACTCCACTGCTTGGGTCCAACAACTATATCTTATACTTAGTTTCATTTTTCTAAAGAATTAATGATCAAAATTACATTTAAAATATTTTGATTTTTAAAGTTTCATACCTGAAGTATGAGGTGTGCGAGTTTGCTACTTGAACTTATCTCAGTGATGATGATATTTTCAATAGGAAAAAAAACAATTGATAATTGAGGTGATTCTAAAAAATAATTGATGATAATTTATATAGGAATTTTACATGCCTAATAATTAACGTGTGAAATTTTTAAAAATTGTAATTGTGTTTTATCCATTTACTTTTATAATGAACGTAAAAAAAGTTGAAATAGAAGAAAATAGTACCTATTATAAATTATATCAGTGATATCACAAATGTAGTATAGGAACAATAAAATAGTATTATCTTATAAATGTATTGTTTAATTGATAAATTAATAATTAAATAGCATTTTTTTGAGATTCAATAAATGCTAATTTTGATTACATCATTCGAGGGATGAATCCTCAAGGAATTTAAATGAATCCACTTGTGAAAATGATATTTATGAATTTGAGGTCGTGATTAATAATCTTGATTATCGCAATAAAATGAATGTCAATACCCAATTGAATTATCAAGATTAAAAAAACTGATACATGTTTAAAGGTCTAGAGCTTAGAAAAAAATGTGGATATCATAGGAGAAAATAAATAATGTTGAAGAAAATAAAATATGTATGAAAATGGTTACATGTAAGGAAGCACTTATCGCGTTTAGAACCCTCAATTTTTTTATGCAATTCGAAAAGATAATAATGAAACTTTTGAATGCAAAAAAAAGGTTAGAAATGAGCTTCAACAAGATTTAACTTCTCGTAAAAAACACCGGAATCATATTTCACTAAATTGTTTTAGATATTTTATAATTTTTAAAGATTTACTCCGCCTGTCCTATTTTATGTGGTACCATTTAACTTGACACAATGTTTAAGGAAAACAATTTAAAACTTGTGATCTAAAAGAATCCTTAAATCTCTATGTGGTTGTAAATTATCCCTTTACAATGGAAATTTTAAAATAAAAATCTTTCTAATTATAGCAAAGTAATATATTCTTTTGGGGACAGAAAAAAGGGTGTCATATAAATATGCAACAAAATCAATTTATACCATTAATAGAATCATATATTTATATAGGGATCTTGCGAAAATAGATTATTTTATTATAAATCAATGATTTTTTTCTACTGAAACAAGTTGGAAATAAAGAGAAAATTATTTTAAAAAATTTAGTAAGTATTATTTTGGAGAATTTCTTTCATAATAAACATGACTAGTTTATTAATCAAATAGTACCTATTCACTACTGGAAATTAGGCCTATGACAACGCAAAGAAAATCGTTGCTATAGGTGGACTGGTCGTTGCCATAGACCTATGGCAATGGTTGACCAATCGTTGCATCAATTCGTATGGCTACAGGGCTATGGCAACGGTTTGTACAACTATTGTCACAAAGTGTTGGCATAGACCATCCTATGGCAATGACAAAAATATGTAGGAATGGCAACGCTTTATAGCCGTTTCCATAGACGTAAATAGTCTATGACAATGCTTTATAGCTATTGCCATAGACATTAATAGTCTATTGCAATAATGTTGTAACGTTAATCTAACAATAATTAGTATTTGCATTATAAAATGAAATTATATTTGTAATGCTTATCCTTTTATGTTCTAAAAATAAACGACAATACAAATTTATATATATATATCCAACATGTGTACAACATGCATAGGCTTAACAATTAACTAATTATAATATACCACATTTTTAATATACATATCAAAATGTTAACACCCAAAAGATAAGCAGTTTTACATACTTCATTAAGTATCAAAGTATTTGATAGCAAAAAATTAGAATTCGACATGCTCATAAAATATCATCATCAAGATTTCTAATCATCGGTCCCATGAGGACATAGTACATCAACATCAATATTATCATCAACATCAACTCATCTCATCAACATCGACATGATCTCATCAGCATCAACATCAAGGATTGGAAACATTCTTTTAGAATTTAGTTTCAAGTTTTTAAGACTCATGAATATCATTCTCATCAACATCATCATCAAGGCTGTCAAAAAATTGGAACATAACAACAACATCACATACATCATCATCGCCGAGGCTCTAGACTCATCCCTTAGATCCTTTCTTCATGAAAATGACTTATATTGGTCATGTATTGGTTTTAGAAAATGCTAGGAACGGTCTAGAATGCCCTCGAATTTTTTAGAAATTTTCCAGCAGCGAAATAACCCAATCCGCAAAGCGGACTGGTCTCAAACAGTTCATTTTTGGTAAAAATTTTCCTGAATGAGTTTTCTCAATCCCATCAAAAAATTATGGAAAAACATAAGTCCTTCTCCGCGATGGGTGCGATGCGGCTCTGTCGCGTATGTCCACTATTTTTTCGTTTCAGAACAAAAAATTATCTTTTAACTCGGTTGTTCTAAAATCGACCGAGACCCTTCCCCCATTCAAGTTTTCACGCTGATCACAAATCCGGCCTCGATTTTTCCATCTGAGCACCGGAAGATACGTTATGCGCACCTCTCTCCTCTAGGGGTATTTTGATAATTTTACTGTGCGTTACAATTAACAACGTCATAAAATTCTCCTTAAGATGAAGCATTTTCAGATTTGTTCCTTAAATCTATTCTATGAGTATTAGTCAAATTAAAAATGCAATTTTTGAAGTGGTTTAATTAACGCATATAGCAAATAGGGTATCATGAGTATGATAGAGAAAATCCTATTAATTGTGTGATGACCGAAGGTTAATTTTTATTTTTGATAAAATTACCAATTTATCCCTCCCGATAGCTGCCTCCAATCATAGTTGATTGGTTTTGAAAGTAGGTTTTTTAAAGTATTGTAAAAAAAGTTAGATTTTTGCTAAAAAAAATTGAGTTTTAAAGGCTTAGGATGTCTAATTTTGAATTTTTGAGTCATCTAGAGATTCAAGTGTCAACAGAATTCTATTGATTCATCAGTTCTGGAATATAGAACTTGGTCTAGGAGAGTTGTTGGAACCAGATTTAGAGTTGTTATATGAATCTTAGGTCCGAAGTTAGAAATTGAGTTAAAGTTTGACTTTTGACTTTGATCAACGTTTTGAATTTAGGTGGTCGGATTGGATTTTTAATGGTTCATCGGCTCTGCTAGGTGATTTTAGTGCTAGAATGAGCTTCATAAATTTTAGATATTTCGGAAGCATTTTGGTATTTCTAGTGCCAAAGTTAGTTTAATTGCGACTTAATGGACTTTGGATCAAGGAGACCTCTATTTAATTTTTGATGATTCCATTGAGTTCAGAATATCAAATTTATAATTATTGGTGAGAGTAGATTAAGAACTAAGTTAAAATTATTTCTTAAATTCATAAATTGGACATCTATCATAGTATAGTAAGCAAGTAAAGATGGGCGAAGGGAGTATAAATTTTCATCGGGCAACACAAAACAAAGAGAAGGAAAGAAAGAAAGGAAAGGAAATGAAAGGAAAGGAAAGGAAAATTCATTTAAATGATCATTTAATAAGAATCTTACAAAAAATATTATTGAGTTAAATTAATAAATAGTGGAAAGGAATAAAAAATCATAAATTATTAGTATATATGTTTTCAATAAGATTGTCGGAGAATACATCTATTCGTGCAGGTAGAGTACACATATTATGTATTACACTGCCTTCATTTATTTTTACTAGTCACTATTTCACTTATCGAGGTCAAATTACATGTATTTGACCAATATTTTGAAATGTATTTTCATCATATTAATATGAGATGTATTGCAACTTATAACATTTTTCTTATAGTTTTCAACCATGTAAATGTTACATTTCAAATATTAAATTTAGCTACTTCAATTTAGTTTTGAAGTTTAATCAAGCTTATTTCGAAAAACGAAATAATGACAAGTAAAAGTAAACTTCTTGATGTGTCCGTATTATACAACACATTTGATGCATTTAATTGTGAATAAATATAATCAGTTCTTAAGCAATTGTTGTGTCGATTAGGAAAAGTTTTTCTATGTTCTGTATAGAAAATTGAGCCAATATGAAAAGAAACTAAAAATGAAGCTAAGTGTATGCTAAAAGTTTTTCTATATTATAAATAGTAACATTAGATTTTATTTTGGGTTCATCATTTTTAGTGAAGAACATAGTAACAATACGCTACTTTTGAAATCATTCAGAGATTATATTGGGTTCGAAACTCAAATCATAATTGATTGTCTCACTTTTGTAAGTCAATTCTTATTAACGAATGCAATTTCTTAGTTTGTTTCAAATACTATAAACATAAGATAATGATTTATTGAAAATATTTAATCAAATAAAAGAATTATTTTTTAAATATGTAGAATAATATTAACAAGTTATTCAACTGTTGGCTCAGCCAAAAGAATTATTTTTAAAGCTAAGCTAAGCCAACCCCAAGAAACTTCTAATGTCAGTCGGAGTGGTCGGTCAGGGCCAATTCTTTACCGTTTCAATCTTTTGGGCATCCACTTGAATACCATCATCGGAAACAACACCGCCTAGAAAAACAGCTCACATATGCAAGAACTCACACTTTGAGAATCTTGCATACAACTCATGGTCCTTAAGAGTTTGGAGGAAAACTGTGAGATGATTAGCATGCTCCTCCTCACTTCTCAAATATACAAAAATGTCATCGATGAACATAGTCACAAACATATGTAGATATTGTCTGAATACTCTATTCATCAAGTCCATAAAGGCTGAAGGTTCATTCGTATACTCAAAGGACATGACCAAGAACTCAAAATGATCATATCTAGTCCTAAAGGTTGTCTTTGGAATATCACATTCCCTCACCTTTAACTCGTGGTAGCAGATCTAAGGTCTATCTTGGAGAAACAAGTGGCGCCCTGAAGTTGGTCAAACATATCATCTATCATTGGGAGAGGATATTTATTATTTATCGTGACCTTGTTCAGTTGCCTATAGTCAATACACATTCTGAGGGACCCATCTTTCTTTTGCACGAATAGGATAGAAGCACCCCAAGGTGAAACACTTGGCCTAATGAAGCCTTTCTCTAAATAATGTTTCAGTTGCTCTTTCAACTTTTTCAACTCGGCGAGGGCCATCCTATAAGGTGGAATCAAAATAGGCTGGGTATCGGGAAGAACATCAATCCCAAATACAATCTCCCTATTAGGAGGGACTCCAGGCAGATCATCAGGAAATACTTCCAAAAACTCATTCACAATCGGGATTGACTCAAGAGTTGGGGATTCAAAATCATCAGATTTAACTCGCACGAAGTGATAGATACAACCTTTGAAATCAACTTTCTATCTCTAAGATATGAGATAAAATTTCCTCTAGGTGCAACAAAATCACCCTTCCACTCTAGAACTGGTTCATTCGGAAATTCAAACTTAATAGTTCGGGATTTGCAATCAACAAAGGCATAACAGGAGTGAAACCAATCCATGCCAAGAATCACATTAAAATCAACCATCTCCAACTCAACCAAATCAACAAGAGTATTCCTATGATAGATGGACACTACACAAGCTCTAATTCTCTCAGCTCGAATAGACTCACCCACTGGAGTAGAAACATCACAGGATTAAAGAAGACTATCAAGGGTTCTATCAAATGTGCTGACCACATAAGGAGATACAAACGACAATGTGGTACCCGGATCCATCAAAACATAACAATCAAAAGTAAACACTCGAATCATACCTGTCACAATAGCTAGAGAGTTCTCCTGATCTTAGCGACTACCCATGGCATACAAGCGGTTTGTTGCTCCGCTTGCGCCTGACGTAGTGGCCCTCTAGTTCCCTCTAATTAGAGGGTGGGTGAAGAAGAACGAGACCAGTCATCCCACCTTGGAAAATCGTTCTGGTAGTGACCCACTTGGCTACATTTGTAGCACACATCATTCACGTCACGATATCTGGACAAGTGCAATTTGCCACAGTTATCACATGGTGACTTACCTTGTGAACCTTGAGCCACACTACCTTGCCACTGAGGTCCATGAGTTATATGATCATACCTACCTCTAGGTGCAAGTGCACTTGCAGATGATGGTGCTGGAAATCGGTTGCCATTACCTTTCCTCCCAACCTCGTGGCTGGATGTCTTCGCTTTCTTACACTTGAATTCTTCCCTATCATGTTCTCTCTCCTCATCAACTTGTTGCACAAATTTCATCAGTCGCCCGATGTCCATATCACTCACAAGCATGGCTCCTCTCCCATCTCTCTTAGGTCCTCTATTCAATCCATCATCATACATTCCCATCCTTCCCCTCATGTGAGCAACCATGTCCGGAGCATAGTGAGATAGTTGCGTAAACTTCAAACCATACTCTTGCAAAGTCATAGAGCCCTGTTTCAAATTCAGGAACTCTCTCACCTTAGATTCTCTTTTCTCTCTTGGGAAGAAGCGTCCCAAGAAGGCTTCCTCGAGCCCTGCCCAAGTTAGACATGGAGCATCATCCCTTCTATTGTAAGGACCTGAGTTTTCGAATGACTTTATCGGATCTTATAGCGTTGGCTTGGGATAAAATTTGAACAAGGCTCCATGGGAGACCCACATAGACCGTGTAAAGCCACACGGACCGTGTGGCCTTTAGTGGAGAGGTACTTGGCCATAAATTTTGATTATGGGAATTCGACAAAGACTTTCAGACTAAGTGAGGGCACATGGCCACCCACACGAACCGTATGGTATGTCACAGGCCGTGTGGCACACCATATGGCTCGTAGCGTAAAATTTTTTCTAAGCACTAAATTACCGTCTCATAACCTTTTCATGCAAGATTTTCCTAAGTGTCATCACACAGCTCTTGACACGACTCGTGTAGTGTCACACGGGCTATATAGCCGTACGCATGCTGCCCCTTTGCTTTGAAAAAATTCTAAGTATTGAGTGTCACAAAAATTATTTAAGTGTCACCTCATGCGCACTGTTCACGGGCTGTGAAATGACTCACGGACCGTGTAGGTGCCAGTAAAGCCATGACAATTCCTTTTCCATCTGTTTCATTAATGACTTTTACGTAATTATGACTTATTTTAATTGTGTTTTATGACCTTTTTGCCTAACCTTGACCCCTAAATTAGCTGATACCTTTCTATTCAAATTCATTCTCATTGGAAACACTCTCACACTAAAATAAACTCCAAACATACTCTCTAAGTTCTTCTCTCAAGACTCAAGCTAGGGTTCAATTGGGGGATTCAAATTCATGTTAAATTCTTCTCAAATTCATCTTCCTAATTAAGGTATGTGGGATTGATTCTTGGTTCTTTTCAACCAAGAAGACCCAAAAATCTTTTCAATTGATTTCGTGAATTTTAGTTTACTTTAAATGTGGGATTTCATTATTTGATTTTATTAAAATCCAATTTATGTATGGGCTGTACTTTACCTAAGATTTTAATTTTCTTTAATTACTATTAGGATGATTTACATTGAGATATGAAGTTATGAACATGCATGTCCCCTTTAAAGTTGATTTATGCACGGGTGATTTATATTATGATTTAGATGTTGATTTAACTATGGTTTTACTCAATTTCATATGATGATGTTGATTTTAACTTGAATCTATGTCACCCATGCTATTCTCACATCATGCATTCCATTTGCTTTTAGGAACATTTGTCTCAATGGAAATTATGAAGTGGGTTAAGCCCGATTATCTTTTATGAAATGATTTTGATAAGATATTGGTTATGGAAAGAATGTGATCACATAGATGTCAATGATTATGTATCTTTGAGCATTATGGGTGCTTGCACCATCCCGTATTTGTAATCTAGCTAGTCCTATGCATGGATATTATAAGTACAAGCTATGATTTGGCATTTGAACCTAAATGTTCATTGATAGGATTTGAAATGACTATTGCATTTTTGAAAGTGTGTATATATACTATATGTATTCTCGTGGGATGTTGACTTAGAACCGATGGATTGGGGGCATCAAGGCCATCCCCAAGGGCCCTCTCCCTTTCCTCGAACTATATGTCTAGCATATTTTATGAGAATCCTATTCGAAATGGGATATGTTCCTGTAAGGATGGTTGCTTCATACGAAATGGGATATATTCCCATAAGGTGAAGTAGTATGATATGATATATGAAAAATCCTTTCCGAAATGGTATATGTTCCCGTAAGGGGGTTGCTTCTTATGAAATGGGATATATTCCCGTAAGGTGAAGTATGGTTTACCTTTGGCAAGTAGACCACCTCCATACCGGTGAGGGGATTTCATCGGAATTCCAAGTACTAGCTCACTTGGTCTTACTTATGTCGATTAAGGTTACATCCCCGCTAAGTATGAACATTATTGCATTCATGCATCATGAATTTCACGGCACATTGAATACTATTTCCTTGGATATATACTTCTTCCTATATTATGTGGCCTTGTCCTCTAACTTTGGAATGAAGGTTGATAAGTCATATGCATTGCATGCCCGCATACTTAGTATATTCAAACGTAGTAACACATACTCTATGCCTACATGATTTTACCATGTATGGGCCGAGCTCTACGATTATCCACCGTTGGATGAATAGCTCAAATTTCAAAAGTTGAGCTTGTCATGAGTCCCATTTTCCAAGGAAAAGCCACCCTCCTCTGTCTATTTTATCCTATGTCTATTTTCTTATTTGAGGGTGAGCCCGGGACATGTCTTGGCCCCCGTTCCATCTTATGACTAGATGCATTGTTATACATCTTGTAAATTCCCGTATATTTCTATATATGTACATGCTCTGTGATGTATTCAGAGCCTATGTTATTGGTTATCTTTTTGGAACGACTATTATGAGTCGATTACGATCATATGTCATGTTTGCATGTTGGGTGAGGAAATATGGAAGGTCCCAAATCCCGGATGCCTTCATAGAGTGAGTCCTACTTACCCATCCCTTAATTATGTGATTATTATTTGATTGCACATTCGAACCGATGATGTGGATTTGGATACTTCAAGGCATGTTTGGGGACTCCCGAGTTCCCATTCACCGTGTAACATCTAGACCTTAGTCTCGGGTTGTACAATCTACCTTTCTTCTATTGGTCGAACCACAGTCTGGCGACACCCTTGAGTTGGTACGCAGTCAGTTCAACCCTATCAGCAACAGCCATATGCATCACTTGGAACATCTTCTCAAGTTCCTCCACATAGTTCTCAGGATCTTCAGTGGATGCGAACGCCGTGAACTCAAACGGATTCATCCGAAAAAATTCTCAGACTCTGGAGGTATTATCCGTGTCCTGTCTGCCCGCTCCTTGTCTTACAACAGCTGCTGCGACAGCCTGGGCTAGAGCTTCGATAGCCCAGCGTAGCTCAGAGCATTGGACACCTCATCTTGAGGGGGCTGCTCAATAGGGACAACTTGGCCCACAGGCTCCTCGTGTACTTGAGGCTTAGGTGGGTTAGCATCTTATTTGGAAGGACGTCCCCTTCCTCTGAAAGCTCTTCTGGGAGGCATGATATCAATTCAGCACACGTAGAGCACTAATTAGAAGAGAGCTTTCATAAGCTTAACTATATCACATGAATTGGAATTAGAAAGAGGTGTAATAATTCCTAATGTCCTATAGCTTCTTGCTTATGAAATTTGGTCGACAACACACCCATAAACAAGACACTACTAGATATGGCTTCATAGACTCCCTAAGACACTTGAACTCTCTGCTCTAATACCAAGTTTGGCACGCCCCAGGAGGGTACCCTTGGCGTGGCTAGGAGCTAGAGACTATTGCTAGTCCCCAAGCGAACCACTTAGCCTCATCACATTCGTTCAATCAAATAATTCTATGGAACAGCGAAAATAAATGTAAGTAAATGAGCACATCACATCTATGGTCTCATGATGATATAGATAATAATAAAGTCTAGTAGAAATAAACTAGCTCACATTCTCAAACATCAACGTTCAACCATCATCTATGAAGCCTCTATCACTAATCATGTGGTGCCAATGACAAACCCATGGCTACCCAAATCAAAATAAACAAATAGCTCAAAATCTAACTCTAAAGTACGATGAAATAATAATAGGGGATCCTCCGAAATAGGGCAGGCTCACCAATGAGGTGCGAATCTCGGATCTTCAATGGTGCGCTTGTTGAAGATCTTTAGTACTTGCCTCTGCATCATAAAATGATGTAGTCCAAAAGTGACATCAGTACGTGGAATATACTGGTATGTAAAATAGTTGAGTGAAACAGAAATAGATGGAATAATATGGAAACAACATCAACTCAAAGTAATCATCAAATAACATCAAATCGTCAAATGTCTATCTATGCAAGAAAAAAGAGTTGACAAGTGACCCATTAACCAATTAATCTCATCAATCAAATCAAACTCATCTTAGAGGATCTCACTTCCTCTCATCTCATCTCATCTCGACTCAGAGTACTCTAGGTAGGAAATTTATGGGAGTTTCTCTTATCTAACAACAATCACTTATGTGCTAGTGAATGTACAACAATCACGCTAATGTTGCCACAGCCGTTCAGAACATACTAGGTAGGGAACGAATCGAAACTATATCAGCTCACCTAATATGGAGTTAGTCGTCAATAAGTCCATTATTGTTTTCAGGGATTTCTAATCAAGAAGGAACACAATATATGTGATGGTTCTAAGCCTCACCTACGTTTGGCGACATAGTTTGATGAGTTCAAGTCAGACTAACTCTCTCTCTTTTGGTGCTCAATACTCCTCCCATGACTTAATGCTTATAAAACCATCAAACCAATCAAATCAATAACCTCATAGGGACATTGGCCCTATCATGAATCAACGTCTCATAGGGGTTTTAGCCCTCTCATCAATCAACATCTCATAGGGACTTTATCCCTCCCATCAATCAACATCTCATAGGGTCTTTATCCCTCTCATGAATCAATCTCAATCAAAGACTCAGGATTTAGAACAGTCATTAGGAAACAATTGAATAGACATATCGGTAGAGTTCATTTATAGAGACTCATAAGACAATCAAATTCTATCAACTCATCATCATTCTCTCATCACAATCAACAATCTCAACTCAAGGCTCTAGACTCAATTCTAAAGTTTTATACATGCTTTTCAAATTAATCATGTAGGGTTATGCAAACTCTCATGAAAATGGTTAATTTAAGGAAATCAAATAGTATGATGCTCATCAACATAGAAACATGTAATTCAAGTAAAATTTTAAGAAAAACCATCAAGGATCATGCATTTAGACTCTCCAAATCATCAACTCATATATGACCCTTTTTACGTCAAAACGACCTTATTAAATCATGTATGGAGTTTAGAAGGGGTTAGGAATTGACCGGAATACCCCTCGTAATAATTTAGAAATTTTCAACTCGGAGAAGACCCAGTCCATGACGCGGACTGGTCGTGCACAGTGTATTTTTAGAAAACATTTCTGAATGAAGTTCTCAATCCCATCAAGAATATTCAGAAAATATAAGCGTTGGTCCGCAATAGAGGCGCGACGCGCTCCTGTTGCGAACCAACACTATTTTATGCTTCAGATCAAAAAATTATATTCTGATCGGGTCACTCTAAAAATCATCTGAGACCATTTTCCCATTAAATTGTTTGTGTTGATCACAAATCCAGCCTCGGATTTTCCATACGATCATTGAAAGATGTGTTACACGCATACCCTCCCTCTAGGGGTATTTTGATAATTTACTGGGCGTTACAATATGTATGATTTTCTCTAGTTTTCCAATAGGATTCATTTTTGGATTGTTGTTTAATTGAAAATTATGGCATCTTTTAGAATGTCATGCGATGTTCTTAAATTGAACTATAATATTTTAATATTGTGTATAATTTAACGTATAAATTGAGTCAGAAGAATTTTCTTAAAGAAAGAACTATTGAAAAACTAAAACAACAACTTACAAGAGGGACCAAATTCCCAAAATGAAGAACAACAAAAGCAAAAGAAACTAAAAGTCCATATTTACCTCTCTAGAGAAGCATCATTTTTTATGATATACATGGTTAAAGACAACAAACTTTGAATCTAAAATTATTGTCTGGTGCATTTATAACTCAAATAAAAGTATGACTAGAAGACAAAAACTGCAGATAGATAAAGTTGATGGAGAGGGAAAAAAGATCAATTTCTCTTGACCGTTTCATTCCCGTTAGGTGGGAGCAGTAACTCCTTGGAGTTCTTCAAATTCCATGAGAATATCTTCACTTATGTTCTCCTCCTTTTAAACATCACTTTTGTTCTCCACGACTGCATTAACCATTTCATTATTGCTCTCAATTTTAAGCGTAGTTGCAATTGGACAAATTGAAAAAGCATCAACTTTAGAATGCTTAGCTTGCTTGGATGGCAATGATGATGATGTATTCACGCTTAATGCTTTAGGCACAATATTT
Source organism: Solanum rostratum (assembly GCA_029948455.1). Taxonomy (NCBI): domain Eukaryota; kingdom Viridiplantae; phylum Streptophyta; class Magnoliopsida; order Solanales; family Solanaceae; genus Solanum; species Solanum rostratum. The sequence continues at coordinate 25,623,004 of CM057045.1, forward strand.
ATGCCTCTTGGAAGTTTGTTTTGGAACTACTTTTGTAGAAAATAAGAGGTCTACGATATGTGGGTGGGTCATGATTGTGTTCATCAGAATAGGACACCAAGAAATACTTTTCATTTTTTGGGCTTTTCTCAATTATTTTCTTTGCTTCGCAGAACTTTGCACTACTCTTATAATAACTCCTGTTATGTCACACATGCAAAATAATAATCAGTACTCGTCAATGTTGAATTTATCTCACATATCATAAATGACTTTTGCTACTTTTTGTCTGGAAAATTAAGAATTGCACAAATTTTTTTATGAAATGAAAAAAATGGTGAAGAGAGCATACCTTGGGAATGGAAAACTTTTGAGTAACTTCGGACCAGACTTGTGCCATGTCCATTTATCATTTGTGAGTACCTCTTGCAATACTTCATAAAAAACCTGACTGGTTGATTTTTCCTAATTTTAGATTAAAAGAACTAAAATCAAAACTCAAAACACAAGAATATAAAATGTAACATAGGGAGTAATTACCTTTTATAAGTTTTGATAAGAGGAGTCTTCATGGGCAAAGTTAAATTAGGATCAACATTATCCTGTATCATGTGTTGTTGCTGCTGCATATCAATCAAGTCTTGTGGTGTTATAGTTGTTGTTGGCACAAACGTTACCATTGTTGGTGATGCAACAAGAAAGATTTGTTGGCTAAATTGAGTTGGTTAAATGAGATGTAAGTACAATTGTTGGTTATCATTTTGGTCCATGATTATGACCTGATCATCTGGCTTTTCCTGGTAAGAAACTGGAAATTCTATGGAGGAAATTTCTGGTAAGTTGTTAATTATTCATGTCAGCAGCTAAAAGTCTATCAAAAGTATACCAATCATCATTTTCAAATGTCTCCAAGCCCAAGTTGGAATTACAACATTATTAGGTTTATGAATATTACAGCTTCTAACCACTATTCTTAGATCCCAATCATTATCCCCCATTTTAGATCTATATATCTTTAATTCTATCAAGTTAATTGCAGAAAAAAAGATAGAGGCAATAAAATCCTTTAAGATTTTAAAATATTCTTATTAAAAAACATATAACGATGTTTTCTATGAGAGGAAAGTGAGGAAATAGATCCAAATAAAGGGTTCTTTTACGGAGGAAATAACTGAGGAAGAACAATTTAGTGCGTACGAAATTATAAATCAAAGGTTGAGATAAACAAAAACGAAGAAAAATGTACTCAATTTATAGAGTTTTCACAGTTACCTACCCACTCTGTGCACATCAACATTCAATTAATAGTCAATTCGCATTAATTATTATTTGCTATTTCAGGGTGAGTTACATTTAAAGGAGAACATAACAGATAATCTCGTGTACTTTTTTTAATTTTTTTACTGGTGGAGTTTTTCCTTTATTTCAGCCAAATTAAATCTATATAAAACGGGCCAAAACAGCCAAAAAAACAACCAACGAAAAATTGGAAAGTGACCTATCCAGTCCAAAACAAGACATGGTCCTATTTACAAAATTGTTTAAGCAAATAAAGTTTCCTAATTGAAGCTTCTCTCTTCTCTCCACCTCTCCTATGCCATGTTGTCTCTAGAAGCTTCTTTGAATTAGAACTTCATCCTCCATATAATGTTTACATCTACAAAAAAGTTTTATTGTCATGCTCGCGAGAGTACCCTAGGCATGGCCAATACTTAGAAATCATTATTAATTCTCAAGTGTACCACTTGATCACATCACATGTCTATTTAGCGGAAAACTCCGAAGAATCAATATCAATAACAAAGTAACTCAAGAATAATTTACATAATAACTCAATATAAATAAAATTGTTTCAAAATAGACTCCAAAGTATATTATCTGACTCTGTCTATGAAGCCTCTATTAATACAAAAAAGGTGTCAACACATGTTCATGTCTATCTCAAAACTATGAAAAGGAAGACATACACTAAGATGAAAGACAATCATCTGAATGCTAGGATGTCTTATCAGAACTTTGAAAATACTTAAAAGCTTCAATGAATCGTCCGCTGAAGATCTGTGACACTTATATCTCATCATGATAAGATGCAATATTGAATGACATCGATACGTGAAATGTACGGTTCGTAATAATGTTGAGTAGAAAAACATACATCAAAGATACTCTAGAAAAGAATGAAACCCAACTCAACAAACGACTAAAATATCGCGTGTGACATTTTTACTCTCCTGTTGGTCATATTCTAGAAATGTTTTTGGAATGTATACCTTTTTCATTTTTGTTTTTAATTATTGCAGTCTACCATGTGGAAGCTTCCCATTCGTCCACATCACCCCCTGCGTCATCTTGTCAGCAACCACTCATACTTAATTTTAATGCTATGGTCTCATCCAACATTCTACACTTAATAGTGTAGTTAAAATTTCCATCGGAGGTCATTGCGATCAGGTGTGGGTCCCACTTTCCAATATCAAAATTCATCGAGGGGGTTGAAACGCACCCGAAAGCCTAAAAAACTGAATGAAAGATCGTCTATACCAAAATTAGCGTGCTGAAGCTAAAGAAGTTGTTCGAATTCTCATTCGGGCACGTTTACCAAGGGTCTTGACTAAAGTTAACTAATATTTGATTTCTAGGCTATAATTTCTAAAAATGGTCTAAACCCGCTCCAAAAATCTTGGGTCTCGAGTCAACCTGTCACGACCTGAAATCCGGGTGTGATGGCACTCACCCAACCCACCAAGGCTAGTAAGCCCAAAACTCAAACAACTCAACATGATATTATAAGTGGAAGATAAACAATCTAATAAGATAGATAAGCGGAAGGAATAGAACTATAACCATCCCAGAACTGGTGTCATATGTACAAGCCTTCAAATACAGAATACTTAAAAGGAACATAAAACTCTCGATGTCTAGTCGTCAAATAGAACATGTCGTAATATAAAATCCTCGAAGGTCTGTCGAGTGTTCAAGTAGCTACGTCACGAGTGATCATGAATCTCGATCTGGAATATTAGAAGCTAACAAGGAGGATTGGGCTCACAAGCTACAAAAATGTAGGAAGGGGTGAGCACCAAACAACAGGGTACATAGCAAAATGGAACTAACCTAGAGTAAAGTAATGGAGAACATAAGTATTCCTTAACTCCGAACCACAACCCGCCGAACTACAACCCTGCACTCAAAAAAAGTCGTAGCATAATATATTATACATTCACAATAATATATATACACTCATCAGCTGGTATAATGTCTCAATACACATTTATATAGATAAATCCAATAGTTATTCAACGAAATGATACAATGAATATAGAATCTCATAAGCAATACAGTTGTAATATCAAAATAGGTATTATATGAGATGGAGTTGATACTATGAAATGTGAATAATGTGATGCAATGTCACATTTCAAGATGCATGACTGTCTTACCAGACACATCCATTGATTGCATCGGACTAGAACCCACGGGGGCCATAAATGAACTGTGTATCCGTGAACATTGCAAGCAAAGGCCTTGACCACTGCTTACCCATCTGGAAGAGACCTCGAACCGACCAAGAAATGACCTTGAACTAAATATAAACCAGCATATTACATCAGCTCGCCGGCAAAAACCTCGGCTAACATCGACTAGTAAAGACCTCAGCCACCAACCCAAATATTACCTTACTTATCTCTGGCCGTAGACATCAAAAGTATCAAATGCACAAATAATAGTGAATGCAATATATATGACCTCAATGCTATCCCATTGTCAACATTATATTGAATTCAATAATTTAAAAAGTCTCAATATTATCGTCACTTCAATATCAAATCAATCCAAATATCAATCGTATCGCAATATAAGATCCATCTCAACATCAACATAAAATAATACATAAGATCATATAGATTACGAATCTACAACTAGCCCATAGATCAAGAAATCATCATACGAAAAATTATGCAAATCAAACTCACAATTAAAGCCTAAGATGGTATACTTCTACCCTAAAGTACTCAATTACATGCACATAGAAACATACAAGGTTCAATCATACTTAACAAAAGGTTAGAAGCGACTTGTCTAAGATAATGTCTCGAATCAAGTCAAATCCAAAGCTTTTTCCTTTCTATGATACTCTGAATCACCAAAATCTATTACAATATAGCATCACAATCACATAATGAATCTAATGACAATAAAGCAATCAATTCGGATGCAAAACGTAAAATGGTCAAAAATCTCATACCATAAAAATGGCCAAAATCTAGAAATTAATACATGAAAATGTTCCCCAAGTAATAAGAAGTTCAACAGTGAAAACCATTTCAAAAATGGAGTTAAAATGAGGGAGAAATCCTCAAATGATTGTTAAGAATCAAAGTTTGAAAAATCCCCAAAATCCACCATTAAAATTCTAAAATTAGAAGTTGAAAACACAAATTAATCAATGAAAATAGAAGAATGATGTTAGAAAATAATGACCCAATAAATTAGCCTTGAAAAAACTTGAAGAATTTTATTAAAACAGAGCGTTGAGTGTTGAAAATGATGAAATATTAATTAAACTAATCATTAAAAACTGGACAATTTTGAGGGTCTTTAATGCTTCGCGAATGCGGAGAAGTAACCGCGAACCCAGAGGGTATGAGGCATGGAATCTTCATGAACGCGGATAGCTCATCCGCAAAAGGGACTGAAGGCAGTATTTGCTCCACAAATGTGGGCCTCAACCTCGCGAACACAGAGGCTTAGACATACTACACTCCGTGAATATGGTGGAGACCCCGCAAATGCAGAGCAATAGCTAGCCTGCACCAGAAACCTGTTGCATATATAATAACACATTCTAGAAAAAAACTAAGATTAGGACCTTCGAGATCCATTCGGACCCTATGAACGCAAACTAAACATGTCACCTACCAATAATGATGTTTCGGACTCAAGAGAACCGTCAGAATTCGAATTCGAGACCTCATTGGTGCAAAACCCGAGAAAGATGATTTAAACTAGTTTCAGACTTAAAAATTCAAAATATCTTGGAAGCTCTAAAAATTACAACACAATTATTTCTAGTGTTTGTTTCATCACCTGGAACCACTGGAACATACAAAATTTTAGTTCAAGCTCTCGAACTCTGAATGTTGACCAAAGTCAAACCTATGATCCAAAATAAACTACAATGAAACTTTGGGTCCAAAATAGTCGTTTCAATTCCGAATATAGTTATGTAAGTTCTGCTAGACCAGATTCAATATTTTGGAATTGATGGAATTGATGGAATCGATTTCCAACATTCAAAACTCAAAATGACCTCAAAATTCAAAATTTCCAACTTGAAGTGTTTAATAACTCATTCTATAGCAAAACTCTCACTTTTTACCATGTTTTTAAAATCTGACTTTTGGACTTGACCAAAAATGACTCAAGGCCACTTTCGAGAAGGGTAAAATGTTAATTTGGTTAAAAATGGCAGAAATAACCTTCAAGGTCATTACATCATCCACTAAAAATAATGTTCATCCTTGAACTTGAGATAACGGATAACCTGAAGGCTCAAACAACTGAAGGTATCGGGTGCACATATCTATCTCTATCTCCCATGTAGCCTTACTCTCCGGCCTAAGGCTCTACTGGATCTTTACTAAAGTGATCTCCTTAGTACTCAACTTCCTCACCTGCTTGTCCAATATGACAACTGGCTACTCCTCAAAAGTCAAGTCTTGGCTCAACTCAACCAAACTAATAGAATTCACATAAGACTAGTCTAGAATGTAATGCTGCAACATCGAAACATGGAACACATTATGGGCCAAAGACAAGTTGGGTGGCAAAATAAGTCTATAAGCCACCTCTCCCACTTTATCAAGAATCTCAAAAGGACAAATGAACATTGGGATGAGCTTTCCTTTCCTCCCAAATCTCATAACACCCTTCAAAGGTGAAACTTTCAACCAAATCATATCACCAACCTCGAATTCTAAAGCTCGAACCCGTCTATCAGCCTAACTCTTTCGGTGGCTCCAGGTTGTCACCAATCTACGATGAATCAACAACACCCGCTCAAGATTATCTCTCAACATATCAATACCATTCTCACCGTCGCTACTGTGTCAAACCATATGATGTACGATTTGCATCTTCGGCCAAACAAGGCCTCAAAAGTAGCCATCTCAATACTGGAATGATAGTTATTATTGTACGCAAACTCTGGCAAGGCTAAGTATTTATCCAATCTAGCACTAAACTCAATATCACGGGTTCGAAGCATATCCTCTAGCACCTGAATGGTCCTTTCGGACTGACTATCGATCTGGCGGTGAAAAGTTGTACTCTTATCCAAACAAACCATGCCATTAAGCCCTCCAAAAATGCAAAGTGAACAATGAGCCTCGATCTAACACAATGGAAATGGGTGCCTTGTGAAGTCTCACAATATGACTGATATAAAGTTGGGCCAGTCTCTTAGCGCTATAATTTACTTTTACAAGAATAAAGTGGGCAGACTTTGTCAATCCATCCACCACCACCCAATAGAATCAAACACCCAATAATAGTAGGTAAGCCAACTATAAAGTCCATGGCAATGTGTCCCTATTTCCACTTAGGAATGGGTTGCCTCTGAATCTGTCCACTTGGCCTCAAGTGCTCAGACCTGGCCGGCTGGCATGTCAAGAACTTGGCTACAAACTCTGATATATCTTTCTTCATATGTACCACAAATAATGATGACTCAGATCATGGTACATCTTCTCTACGCTTAGATGGATAGAATATCTAGCAGAATGAGCCACCTCAAGTATCAATCTAATTAAATCACCCACCTTGGGCATACAAATATGACTCCCAATCCTCAAAACACCATCAGGATCAAGCATTGCTTCTCTAGTTTCACCTCGAGTCACTTAGAGTGTCACGACCCAGGACTAGGGCCTAGATGTGACACAACGATTGGGAACCCGAGAGTCCCCAAACAAGCCTCATGTATCTAAATCTACATCATCAGTTTAGGAAGGACATAGAAATAAAAACACATAGTTCAAAGGGGCGAGACAATAGGACTCACGCTATGAGGGAAATATGGGGCTAGGGACGTTCCACATTTCCACACAAAAAATATGTATACAGTCAAATACGAATTTCCCAATAAATTAATCAAAAAAACTATAAGACAGATACCATGTAAATCAAGTGGATTTAAAAAAGAGTCGACAAATTGTCCAACGAATGCCTCTAATTGAGATGGAATGGGGGCTAGGGCATGTTCCGGGGTCACCCTCAAATGATAAAGGAACTCGAAGATAGTAAGGGTAAAGGAAGATGGATTGTCCTTGGAGAATGGAACTTACCACAATACTCTTTTGAATCGGACTACTCGTCAAACGATTGATACTCGAAGTGCTTGGCCCCTACATGGTAAAATCATTTATGCATAGAGTATGCGTTAGTAAATTTGAATGTACTAAGTATGCGGGCATGCAATGCATATGACTTACCAAACCTGAATTTCAATGTTAGATGATAAGGGCACATAATACAAAAAGAATCATATATCCAATGGAAATATATACAACATACCATGAACTTTATGATGCATGAAATGCAACAATGCTCATATATAGTAGGGATGGACTATAATTGAAAAATCAAATCTATGCGAGCTATTACATGAATTAGTCCGATAAATACATTCCATCGGTAGGAGAAGATTACTTTCCAAAGGTAATCTACATCACACCTTACGACCATGCTTTTCGGTGAATGGTCACCTTCCCTGCGACCACGCTTTTCAGAATGATTTTCCATAATCATATCAAAAACATAATAAATGAATAACCATTCCTTACGACCCGGTCTTTTCGGTAATGGCCAACATTCCTATGTTGGCACATAGTTCAAGGAAAGGGAGATAACCCTTGGGGATAGCCCTGACACCCCCAATCCATCGGTGCTAAATCAATAACATTCCACATGAATACTTAAACATGTATATGCTTTCAAGAAATACAATACTCATTTCAAAATTTTAAATGCACATTTAGGCTCAAATGGCAAATCATGAATCATAATTATAATGCTCATGCAAGGAATAGCTCATCTACATATACGGGATGGTGCAAGGACTCAAAATTCTCAAAGAGCCAGAATCATTGACATGTATGTGATTACATTCTTGTCATAACCAATGCCTTACCAAGATCAAATCATAAAACATAATTGGGCTTAACCCACTTCATAATTTACATATAAACCAATGTGCATGAATGCCAATGCAATGCATGATGTGAGGTTGACATGGGTAACATTGATTCAAGTTAAAATCCGCCATATAAAACGAAATTGAGGAAATCCATAATTAAATTCACATGTTAATCGTAATATAGATCACTCAAGCATAAATCAACTTTAAAGGGGACATGCATTTTCATAACTTCATAACTCAATGTAAATCATCATAATAGTGATCAAAGTGAATTGAAACCATAGGTAGAATACAACCCATACATCAATTGAATTTAATAAAATCAAATAATGAAAACCCTCATTAAAAGTAGACTAAAATTCATGAAAATCAATTGAAAGATTTTTGGGTCTTCTTGGTTGAAAGGGGCCAAGAATCAATCCCACATACCTTTATTAAGGAGACGAATTTGGGGAAGGACTTAGCTTGAATTTGGACTTCAATTAACCCCAGCCTTGAATCTTAAGAGAAGGGGCTAGAGAGTATATGGGAGGTGTTCTTATAAGGGGTAGAAGGTTTTAGGAAAATGAATTAAGAGGGAAGAGATATCAACTGAATTAGGGGTTTAGGGTAGGTAAAAAGTCAAAATTCATAATTAAAATAAACCAGAATTACATAAACACCATTAATGAAACGGGCTAAAATTGGAACTGTCAGATTCATACCGTTGCCAACATGGTCCGTGAAATGTCACACAAACCGTGAATAGTGACCGTGAACTATCACTTAGACAATTTTGTAGAGCTAACACTGGGAATTTATTCGAGGCTAATGGGTACCGCAGGGATGTCTTCACGGCCCGTGTGACGGTACACGGGTCGTGACATAGACCATGCGGTAGTACTTGAAATAGTTTTTGCACAACAAAGTTACGAGATAGTGTATTCATTCTTAGAAACATTTTACGTAGCAAGTTACACGGAGGGCCACACGGCTCATGACACATCACACGGACTGTGTGAGTGGCCGTGTGCCCTCACATGCTCAAGAATTTCCCCCCTCGCAAGTTCCCTTGTCTTGAGCTGGACCTAGTGTCCCTCCACGGAAAGACTCCCGGTCCGTATGGCTTTGCATGGCCCATGTGGACCATCCGCGAAGTGATTCCTGGCAGCTTCACTCGGGATGGTACCAATAGATCCGGTAAAGCCGCTCGAAAAAAATCTGGGTCCTTACAATCTCCCCCATGGGAACATTCATCCCCGAATGTGCAAGAACAAGGCTTTAAAAGGCTTGACTTATAGCATGAAACGCGCAACATATGATACAATGCATGGTTTATTATTTGAAAAACAATAAAGCCTTTATACTCATATTAAAATTGTATTCAAGTCATTCAAAACATCCTAAAAATCATTCTCGTGCACATGTATGCATGGCATACCCTGAGACTCAAGAGGGAAAGAAATGGGATCATTAGATAAAGGAGAACCTAGTACCTTAGGTTTGAGTAGAGTTAAAAAGATGAAGGTACCGCTTCACCATGTCCTGCTCCACCTCCCAAGTAGCACTCTACACATATTGATTTCTCCAAAGCAACTTCACTGAAGCCACGTCCTTGTTACGAAGACACTTTACTTTCCTATGTAAGATTTCCACCAGGATTTCCTCACAAGACAAGTTTTATTCAACCTCAATCCCTTCAAAGGGCACAATGGTGCTAGGATCATCGATTAGCTTCCTCAACATAGACACATGAAAGACTGGGTGAATGTAACTCAAGTCCGGAGGCAACTCCAACCTATAAGCTACACCTCCAACCCGCTCAATGATCTCATAAGGGCCGATATACCGGGGGCTTAGCTTGCCCTTATTACCAAAATGCATCACGCCCTTCATAGGCGAAACCTTCACATATACCCAATCGCCGACACGAATCTAAAGATCCCTCCTCTTAACATCTGAATAAGACTCTTGACGACTTTGGGCCATTTTCAACCTTTCCCTAATCACTTTCACCTTTTCCATGGCTTCCATCACTATGTCGCGGCCAACTAATATCATCTCTCCCAACTCAAACCACCCCACCGGTGACCTACACTTTCTCCTATATAAGGCCTCAAACGGCACCATACCAATGCTGGTATGGAAGCTATTATTATAGGCAAACTCAATGAGTGAAAGGTGGTCATCCCAGTTGCCCTTAAAATCCAACACACAAGTCCTCAACATATCCTACAAGGTTTGAATTGTTCTCTCAGCTTGCCCATCGGTTTGAGGATGAAAAGCGATGCTCAACTTATTCTTAGTTCCATGTCCTTTCTGAAATGATCTCCAAAAAGGGAAAGTGAATTGTGTATCACGATACGATATAATGGACCTTCACACACCATGCAACCTGACCAACTCTTGGATATACAACCTTGCGTAATCCTCGGCGCCGAAGGTATTCTTGACCAGTAGGAAATGAGCTGACATTGTCATCCGATCAACGACAACCTAAATAGAATAAAATTGCCTTCAGGTCTGAGGCAAACTAACCACAAAATCCATGTTTACATCTTCCCATTTTCATGTGGGAATCTCAATGTCTTGGGCCAAGCCACTGGTCCTTTGGTGCTCTACCTTCACTTGTTGACAACTCGGGCATTCAGATACGAATTTAGTGATGTCTTTCTTCATACCATGCACCAATACACTTCTTTTAAATCCCGATACATTTCGGTAGACCTCGGGTGAATAGAATAATGAGAGTTGTGAGCCTCGCTCATAATCACCCTTCTAAGATCATCCACATCTGGAACACATAGCCGGTCTTGGTACTGGTGCACACTATCTCCCCCTTGGGAGAACACCTCGATCTCTTTTTTAGAAACCAACTTCTTCAATTCAAGTAACGATGGGTCTAAATCTTGCTTAGATTTTACATCACTCACCAGTGAAGATTCTGCCCCGGTTAGAACACGAATACCACCATCGCTCGAATTGGCCAACCTGACACCCAACCTAGCTAACCGGTGAACATCCCTTGCTAATTACTTCCTTTCCTCCCCTAACATGCGCCACACTTCCCACAGATAGCCTAGTGAGAGCATTGGCCAAAATATTGGCCTTGCCGGGATGATACAGAACAATCATGTCGTAATCTTTTAAGAGTTCCAACCACCTCCTTTGCATTAAATTGAGATCCCTTTGAGTGAACACATATTGCAAACTCTTGTGATCGGTGAACACATCAACATGAACCCCATACAAATAATATCTCCAAATCTACAAGGCAAAAACTACCGCCGCCAACTCAAGGTTGTGCATTAGGTAATAATGTTCATGCACCTTCAACTGCATTGATGCATATGCTATTACCTTACCATGTTGCATAAGCACACAACCCAACTCGATCTGCGAGTCATCACAATACACAATGAATCCGTCCAAGCTGTTTGGTAAGGTCAAGATAGGAGCCGATGTAAGCCGATCCTTTGAAGTTTGGAAACTCCACTCACATTCATCCGACCACACAAACTTAGTATACTTTTGGGTCAACATAGTCAATGGGGATGCAATATATGAGAATCCCTCAAAAAACCTTCTTAATATCCGGCCAACCCAAGAAAACTTCAAATATCTGAAGGAGTCAACGATTTGGGCCAATTCTTCATGGCCTTAATCTTCTTTAGATCCACCTTGATACCATCACCAGACACTACACGATCAAGGAAAGACACTTTACCAACCAAAATTAACATTTGCTAAACTTGTCATACAACTTCTTCTCTCTCAAAGTTCGAAGGACCATCCTCAAATTATCCCCATGGTCCCGCTCACTTCAGGAGTAAATGAGAATGTCATCAATGAAGACCACCACAAAACTATCAAGGAATGGCTTAAACACCCGATTCATTATATTCATGAACACTGACGGAGCATTGGTTAGGCCAAACGACATCACCACAAACTCAAAGTGCCCATACCTTATTCGAAAGGCTGTTTTGGGAATGTCACACTCCCGAAACGAAGATAAATCTTTAAGAAATGAGTATCCCATTGAAGCAGGTCAAACAAGTTGTCAATCCTGGGCAATGAGTACTTATTCTTAACATTCATCTTATTCAGTTGCCTATAATCAATACACACCGAAGAGATCTGTCCTTCTTTCTTACAAATAACACTAGAGCACCCCATAGTGATATACTGGGTCGAATGAAACCCTTCTCCAACTAATCCTTTAACTGAACTTTTAGTTCTTTCAACTCTGTCGGCGCCATATGATAAGGAGGAATAGAGATAGGCTGAGTATCCGAAAGAAGATTTATGCCGATGTCTACCTCTTTTTCAGGACAAGTCTTTGGGTAATACATCCGAAAACATATTCACCATAGGGACCGACTCAAGAACAGGCACTTCGGACACCATATCCTTGACCCTCACAAGATGATAAATGCACCCCTTAGAGATCATTCTCTGCGCCTTGAGGTAGGAAATAAACCGACCTTTAATAGAGGAGTCACCACCCTTCCATTCAAAAACGGACTTACTAGGAGGTTGGAACTTGACCTCAAGTTTCTACAAGCTATAGAGGCATATTATGCATGCAATCAATCCATCCCAAGAATCATATCAAAGTCGAACATCTCATGTTCCACGAGATTACACGAAAAATTTTTGTGCAACACAGAAACAGGGCAACCATGATAGACTCTATGTGCAACAACAGATTTACCCATGAGAGTGTAAACTGAGAAAGGGTCCCTCAAAATTTTCGGACTCAAACCAAATTTAACATCCAATAGAGGAGTCGCAAGAGACAAATTTGCACCTGGATCAAGCAAAACATAAGCATCATAATCAACCTTGTGGCAACACCTTGGAGAGCTCCCTGTTGACCTTGCCCACCTTGGGCCACCTGACCTTGACCTATAAGGGCAATCTTAGGACAGTCAGCAACCTTGTGATTTTTATCACCACACCCGTAGCAAGCACCCAATTTCCTCAAACACACTATCGTGTGAGGCCTTCCTTACTTGTCGCACAAAGGATACCCCATACTGCCACCAACTGGTGCCTTGGGAGGAGGTACCTAATTATTAGCAACCCGAGTACCAGAACCTTGGCCCTGTTGGAAGCGATCGAAGCCACCACTTTGAGAACCAGAGAATCCACCATCAAAACGGGTCCTCTTGGGATCTTGAACCCTTCTCCCCTTGAGTTTCTCCCCTTCGATCTATTTTGCATACACCATGAGTCTGGCAATATCCAAATCCCTATGAGCATAGCCGTACGGCATTCCTTTACAAGCAAATCAGAGATACCTAAAACAAACTTGTGCATCCTTGCACGGGGGTCAGCCAGAAGTGATGCAGCATACTTGGCAAACTTTGTGAATTTGAGGGCATAGTCCCTCACACTCATACCTCCTTTCTTAAGGTTGATAAACTCGGTCATCCTGGATTCCCTAAGCTCAAGGGGAAAGAAGAGATCAAGGAATGCAAATTTGAATTCCTCCCAATTAACATCACCACCGCAAACCCTCTCCATAGATCATTGAGCATACCATACTTGAGCCATATCTTTCAGTTGGTAGGCAGCCAATTCAGCCTTCTCTTCATAAGTGACACCCATGATGTTCAGTATCTTGGTAAGCTCATTAATGAACTCCTGCGCATCTTCATCAGCCTTTGACCCATGAAACTTCAGACGATTCATTTGGGTGAAATTCCTCACCCTAGAAGAAGGCATATGATGCCGTGGCAGGTTAGCCTGCCTTTTCTGAGAGGTCACCACCTGGGAAAGCATAGCAAAAATTGTACGAAATTCACCATTTGAGATGGGTACATCCATAGGCCCTTGAGGAGCCTGTTCCTCATAAGCCGGATCCGACCTTGGTAGGAGGGTTCTTCTTCGAGGCATCTTCTAAAATTGAGAAACGACACTATCAAGATAAGAGAACCAAGTATACTAGCTATAGCATGACTTAAGGCATGAAGAAGTGAGGTAATTTGTAGAACGCCTTCGTAGCCTCCCACTAATAGGCATGGTGCACTTCACACCCATGATTAGGACTCTACTTGACGCGGTATGTTGGACTCCGAGGACCATTTATAAACCCAGGGCTCTAATACCATCTTTTATCACGACTTAGGACTAGGGCCTAGATGTGAAACGACGATTGGGAACGCAAGAGTCCCAAAACAAGCCTCAAGTATCTAAATCGACATCATCGGTTTGGGAAGGACATACAAGTAGCAACACATTGTTATAAGGGGAAGGAGAATAGGACTCATGCTACGAGGGCAATATGTGGCTTGAGACTTTTCATATTTCCACACCAAAATATGCATACAGTCAAATACGAATTTCCTATAAATTAATCCAACAAAAACATAAGCCAGATACCATGCATATCAAGCGGATTCCAAAAGAGTCTACATATTGTCCAACGAATGCCTCTAATCAAGATGGAACGGAGGCCAGGACATGTTCCGGGCTCACCCTAAAACGATAAAGGAACTCGAAGATAGTAAGGGTAAAGGAAGATGGCTCGTTCTTAGAGAATGGGACCCACCACAATATTCTTCTGAATTGGACAACTTGTCAAACAGTTGATACTCGAAGTGCTCGACCCCTACATGGTAAAATCATGTAGGCATAGAGTATGCGTTAGTACATTTGAATGTACTAAGTATGCGGGCATGCAATGCATATGACTTACCAAACCTGCATTTCAATGTTAGATGACAAGGGAACATAATACAAAAAGAATCATATATACAATGGAAGTATATACAAGATTCCATGAAATTTATGATGCATAAAACGCAATAATGCTTATATATAGTGGGGATGGACTATAATTGACAAACCAAATCCATGTGAGATATTATATGAATTAGTCTGATAAAGACATCCCATCGGGAGGAGAAGATTACTTTCCAAAGGTAATCTACATCACACCTTACGACCATGCTTTTCGGTGAATAATCACCTTCCTTACAACCACACTTTTCAGAAGGATTTTCCATAATCATATCATAAACATAATAAATGAATAACCATTCCTTAGGACCCGATCTTTTCGGTAATGGCCAAAATTCCTATGTTGGCACATAGTTAAAGGAAAGAGAGAGCCCTGACACCCCCAATCCATCGATGCTAAGTCAATAACATCCCACATGAATACTTAAACGTGTATATGCTTTCAAGAGATACAATGCTCACTTTACATTTTTAAATGCACATTTAGTCTCAAATGCCAAATTATGAATCATAATCATAATGCTCATACAAGGAATAACTCATCTACATTTACAGAATGGTGCAAGCACCCAAAATGCTCAAAGATCCATAATTAGTGACATTTATGGGATCACATTCCTTTCATAACCAATGCCTTACCAAGATCATATCATAATCGTTTCATAAAACATAATTGGGCTTAACCCACTTAAAAATTTCCTTATAAACCAATGTGCATGAATGCCAATACAATGCATGATGTGAGGTTGATATGGGCAACATACATTCATGTTAAAATCAACCATATAAAACAAAATTGAGGAAATCCATAATTAAATTCGCATGTAAATCATAATATAGATCACCCATGCATAAATAAACTTTAAAGGGGACATGCATGCTCATAACTTCATAACTCAATGTAAATCATCATAATAATGATCAAAATGAATTGAAACATAGGTACAATACAACCCGTATATCAATTGGATTTGGTGAAATCAAATAATGAAAACCCATATTGAAAGTAGACTAAAATTCTTGAAATCAATTGAAAGATTTTTGGGTCTTCCTTGTTGAAAGGGAATCAATCTCACATACCTTGACTGAGGAGCTGAATTTTGGGAAGGACTTAGCTTGAATTTTGACTTCAATCAACCCTAACCTTGAATCTTATGAGGGGGAGTAGAAAGTATTTTGGAGGTGATTTTATGAGGGGTAGAAGGATTTAGGAGAATGAATTAAGAGGGCAGGGATATAAGCTGAATTAGGGGTTTAGGATAGGTAAAATGTCATAATTCATAATTGAAATAAATCAAAATTACATAAACGGCATTAATGAAATGGTAAAAATTGGAATCGTCAGGTCTATACGATTGCCTACACGGTCCGTGATACGTCACATGGACCATGAATATTAACCGTGAATCGTCACTTAGACAATTTCACAGAGTCAATGCTAGGAATTTAATCGAGGCTAAGAGGTACCACACGGATGACTTCACGGCCCATGTGATGCTACGTGGGTCGTGACATGGACCATGTTATAATTCTTGAAATAATTTCCGCATGAAAAAGTTACGAAACGGTACTTTCATACTTAGTAAAATTTTATGTAGCGAGTTACACGGAGGACCACACAGCCCGTGACATATCACACAGACCGTGTGAGTGGCCATGTGCCCTCACTTGGTCCAAAATTTCCCCCGTCTCAAGTTTCCCTATTGTGAGCTGGACCAAGTGTTCCTCTACGGGAGGCCACACGGTTCATGTGCCTTCACACGGCCTGTATGGGCCTTCTGTGGAACGATGCCTGGCAGCTTCGCTCAGGACAGTACCTAGAGATCAGGTAAAGCTGATCTAAAAGGAATCTGGGTCCTTACATGGATAATACGCAACTTCTCATCATCAAACTGTTCCTCACGAATCTGCTCCATCAAAGATGAGCGAACCTCAATAGAAGTAATCACTCCACCCTGCTTTGAAATCTGTAGTCTCACTAACCCATTGGCCAATCTCTAAGCATCTCTATCCAACGGTCGATCCTCAACCCGAATAGCTGCTGGACTCCCTATGCTAGAATCCTTCCTACTCAAAGCGGTGGCCATGTCACGACCCGGACCTAGGGCCTAGAAGTGATACGACGAATGGGAACCTGAGAGTCCCCAAACAAGCCTCAAAGTATCCAAATCCACATCATCAGTTCGAAAACACATTCAAATATTAAACACATAGTTCTAAGGGATGGGAAAATAGCACTCACGCTATGGGGATATCAAAGGGAAATGGATTTGCATGGATTCACATAGCACATAGCACATAAGAACTAAGGAGTGGGTAAATATGACTCACTCTATGGGGGCAATACGGGGCTTAGGATCTTCCAAATTTCCACATCAAACATACATACATAACATAATTCCCATAATCAATCCATGATAGCCATATCCAATAGATAACTGAATTCATGAGTTCCAACTATAACATGTAACATATAGAATGTATGAGAGTCGACAAGATGTCCAACAATGCCTCTAGTGATAAGATGGGATGGGGGCCAAGGCATGTCCCAAGCTCACCCTTAATTAAGAAGAGAAACCAAAAAACGACATAGGTAGAAGGAAGGTGGTTTGTCCTTGGAAGATAGGACTCACCATAATATCAACTCTCCGGATTCGAACTACCCATCAAACGGTGGATGGTCGTAACAGACGTTCCCTACATAGTAAAATCATGTAGGCATAGAGTATGCGTTAGAACATTTGAATGTACTAAGTATGTGGACATGCAGTGCATATGACTGACCAAACCTGCATTTCAATGTCTAATGACAAGGGCACATAATATAGAAAGAATCATATATCCAATGAAAATATATACAAGATGCCATGAAATTTTTAATGCATGAAATGCAACAATGTTCATATATAGTGGGGATAGACTCTAAAAGACAAATCAAACTCATGTGAGCTATTACATGTATTAGACCGATTGGGACCTCCCACCGATAGGGAGAAAATTACTTGCCAAAGGTAATCTACATCATACCTTATGACCATACTTTTCAGTGGATGTTCACCTTCCTTACGACCCACATTTCAGAAGGATTTTTTCATAATGATATCATATCATAAACATAATAAATGAGTAACCATTCTATACGACCCACTCTTTTCGGTAATGGCTAACATTCCTATGTTGCCACATAGTTCAAGGAAAGGAAGAGGGCCCTTGGGGATGCCCTAACGCCCCAAATCCATCGGTACTAAGTCATCGACATCCCACATGAATACTAATAAATATACGTGCTTTCAAGAGATATAATGCTCACTTCAAACTGTTCAATGTACATTTAGGCTCAAATGCCAAATAATAAATCATAATCATAATGATCATGCAAGGAATAACTCGTCTGCATATACGGAATGGTGCAATCACCCAATATGCTCTAAAAGCCATAATCATAGACATGAATGTGATCACATTCTTTTTCATAACCAATGGCTTATAAAAATCATATCATAATAGTTTCATAAAACATAATTGGGCTTAACCCACTTCATAATTTCCATATACCAATGCGCATGAGTGCAATGCTATGTATGATGTGACGACAGCATGAATACCATAGATTCAAGTTAAAAGAAATATCATAATATGAAATTGGATAAATCCATAATTAAATCAACATGTAAATCATAACATAAGTCACACATGCATAAATCAATTTTGAAGGGGACATGCATATTCATAACTACATAACTCAATGTAAATCATCATAATAGTGTTCAAAGTAATTTAAAATCATAGGTAAAGTGCAACCTATACACCACTTTGATATTATAAAATCAAAGAATCAAAAATCCATATTTAAAGTGACTAATCTTCATTAAATTAATTGAAAGTAATTTTGGGTATTCTTGGTTGAAAGGGACCAAGAATCAATCCCACATACCTTGATTATGAAGATAAAATAAGAGAAGAATTTAGCTTGAATTTGGAACCCCAATTGAATCTTAACTCTAATCTTGAAGATGAGACTTGGAGAGAATTTTTAGAGTCCAACTCTAGCCTAGACAAATTCTACAAAAAAGGGCATAACGTCTTGCTCCGAACATGGAATGAGGCCAGACCAGATGTGTTGGAAAGATAATTTCAAGAGCTTCAATGGTAGGTCGTGGGCCACCTAGATTTTTTTGTTCTAAGAGATAAGACCATCCAAAGTCGACCCTTCTATTGGTACTTGTGAAAAACATAGCCAATGGAATTTCTTGGAACTTGACTTGATGTATGAGACCTATGAAGGCCTTAATCAACATAAATAATCTTGAATTGAAGGCTTGAAAGTGAAATTTAGCTTGAGTTGGAAGATCCCATACATCGAATTTTCAATGCGGAGGAAGTTCACATGGCCCGTATGACACTACACCAGTCGTGTCAAGGACTGTGAAATGATACTTAGAAAAATCGATCATGCAATGTTACGAGACAGTGATTCCATACTTAGAAAAATTTCGCATTGCGAGCTATACGGTGGGCCACAGACCATGTGGGTGGCTTTATGACCACACTTGGCCTTGTATCTTTGTTTCTTAGGTGCAAGGCCATTACATGGCTCACCAAACGGCCCGTGAATCACCATATGGTCCGTGTGGGGTTCCGGTGTGATGTGCCTTAGCCCAAAACTCCCTGTAAAGTCCCCATAATTGAAAATATAGCCAAGTACCCCTTCGCTGGAGGCCACACGGTCCATGTGACATCACATGAGCCATGTGGGCCTCCCATGAAGTGACATTTGGTCAATTTTTCCTCATGGGACGACATTATAAAGTCCGATAAAGTCGTTCCAGAATTGGGTCCTTGCATCATCTCCCCCTTGGGAACATTCATCCCCGAATGTGCAAGAGCAAGGCTTGAAAGGCTTGACTTAGAACATGAAACATCCAAACACAAGGTACAATGCATAGTTCATCATTTGAAAATCATAAAACCTTTAAAACCTATATTAAAATGTATTCAAATCATTCAAAACATCATAAAAATCATTTTCATGCACATATATGCATGTCTTGTCATGAAAACTCAAGAGTGAAAGAATTAGGACTATTGAGAATAGGAAGGACCTAATACTATAGGCTTGAGTAGATTGGATATGATAGAAGTATCGTCACTTCATACTTGATTCCACTCCCCACGTAGCACCTTCCATATATGATCCCTCTAAAGTACCTTCACCAAAGCCACATCCTTGTTGCGAAGCCACCTCACTTATCTTATCTAAAATCTCAACCTAAGCTTCCTCCATAAGACAAGGTCTCCTTATCTTCAACACCTCCCAAACGCAAAATAACACTAGTATAACCAACAAACTTCCTCAACATAGATATATGCGAAACCGAGGGACTAGAGCTTAATTCCAGAGGCAAATTCAACCTATAAGCTACAACCCCAATCCGCTTCGACAATCTCATAAGGACCTAAATACCTGGGATTTAGCTTTCCCTCATTCTCAAATGCACCACACCCTTCATAAGTGAGACCTTCACATACAGTCGATTACCATTACAAGGCTCAAGATCCCTCTTTCTAATATCCAAATAAGACTTTTGATGACTTCGAACCATCCGGAACACATAAATGACTATGACACCGTAACACACCATCTCCCCCTTGGGGGGAAGCCTCTATCTCATTATTTTGGCAACCAATCTCTCCAATCATACCGATACACATCTAGATCATGCTTAGACTTAACATCAACAACCACAATACAAACCGAGAAGCATCACAATACACCACCAGCCTATCTAAGTCATCCGATAATGCCAAATTGAAGCCGATGTAAGCTAACCTTTCAAGGCATCAAAACTCACCTCACACTCATCTGACCATACAACTTGGCCTTCTTTCTAGTCAACTTGATCAATGGAGATGCAATAGATGAGAAACCTTCAACAAACCTTCCATCATAACCACCCAACCCAAGAAAACTTGGAATACGCAAAGAAGCAAACATGTCAAACAATGCACATTCTTCACCAACCCCCTTTTAGACCTCATATATAACATTGCTACAACGTCTCCCTCCACTGGATTGCATTACGAGCTCAAGGTAACTCTCCCTATTCGATAGGGAGGGATAGAACTAAGAAATCTTAAGACACACCCATGGCACGATTTAAATCATGAAAAGTGAAAAATTTCTTAAAATTCCTTATAGCCTTTTACCCATAGATGTGGCGTGCTTCACACCCATGAATAAGACTCTACTTGATACTATCTTTGTCATGACCTGAACCTAGGGCCTAGAAGTGACACGGCTAATGGGAACTCGAGAGTCCCCAAATAAGCCTCAAAGTAATCCAAATCGTCGGTTCGGAAGCGCATACAAATATTAAACACATAGTACTAAGGGACGGGAAAATAGGACTCACGCTATGGGAATATCGAAGGGAAAGGGATTTACATGGATTCACATAGCACATAACACATAAGACCTAAGGGCCGGGTAAGTATGACTCACTCTATGAGGGCAATACGGGGTTAGGATCATCCATATTTCCACACAAAACATACATACATAACATAATTCCCATAATCAATCCATGATAGCCATATCCAATAGATAACCGAAATCATGAGTTCCAACTACAACACATAACATATAGAATGTATGAGAGTCTACAAGATGTCCAACAATGCCTCTAGTCATAAGATGGGATGGGGACCAAGACATGTCCCGGACTCACCCTTAATTAAGAAGATAAACCAAAAACAACACTGGTAGAATGAAGGTGGCTTGGCCTTGTAAGATAGGACCCACAACAATATCAACTCTCAGGATTCGAGCTACCCATCAAACGGTGGATGGTTGTCACACATGTTCCCTACATAGTAAAGTCATGTAGACATAGAGTATGTGTTAGTATGTTTGAATGTACTAAGTATGCGGGCATGCAATCCATATGACTGACCAAACTTGCATTTCAATGTTATATGACAAGGGCACATGATATAGAGAGAATCATCTATCCAATGGAAATATATACTAGAAGCCATGAAATTTATAATGCATGAAATGCAACAATGCTCTTATATAGTGGGGATGGACTCTAACCGATAAATCAAACTCATGTGAGCTATTACATGAATTAGACCGATTGGGACCTCCCACCGGTAGGGAGAAGATTACTTGCCAAAGATAATCTACATTACTCCTTATGACCACACTCTTCAGTGGATGGTCACCTTCCTCATGACCCGCATTTATGAAAGAATTTTTTATAATTATATCATATCACAAACATAATACTCGAATAACCATTCCTTACAACCTAGTCTTTTCGGTATTGGCTAACATTCCTATGTTGGCACATAGTTCAAGGAAAGGGAGAGGGCCCTTGGGGATGCCCTGATGCCCCCAATCCATCGGTGCCAAGTCATTGACATCCCACATGAATACTAATACGTATGCATGCTTTAAAGAGATACAATGCTCACTGCAAACCATTCAATGCACATTTAGGCTCAAATGCCAAATCATAAATTATAACCATAATGTTCATGCAAGGAATAACTCATCTACATATACAGAATGGTGCAAGAACTCAATATGCTCTTAGAGCCTTAATCCTAGACATGTATGTGATCATATTCTTTCCATAACCAATGGCTTACCAAAATAATATCATAATAGTTTCATAAAACATTATTGGGCTTAACCCACTTCATAATTTCCATATACCAATGCTCATAAGTGCAATGCAATGCATGATATGAGATAGCATGGGTAACATAGATTCAAGTTGAAATCAATATCATAATATGAAATTGGATAAATCCATAATTAAATTAACACCTAAATTATAACATAAGCCACATATGCATAAATAAATTTTGAAAGGGACATGCATGTTCATAACTTTATAACTCAATGTAAATCATCATAATAGTGTTCAAAGTAATTAAAAATCATAGGTAGAGTGCGGCCCATACACCACTTTG
Source organism: Solanum rostratum (assembly GCA_029948455.1). NCBI lineage: Eukaryota > Viridiplantae > Streptophyta > Magnoliopsida > Solanales > Solanaceae > Solanum > Solanum rostratum. Next base: position 25,645,895 of record CM057045.1, read on the forward strand.
ATTTAATAGAATCAAATAATGAAAAATCCATATTTAAAGTGACTAAAATTCATGAAATCAATTGAAAGGAATTTTGGGTATTTTTGGTTGAAAGGGACCAAGAATCAATCCCACATACCTTGACTAGGAAGATGAATTAGAGAAGAATTTAGGTTGAATTTGAAACCCCAGTTGAATTTTAGCTTGAATCTTGAAGAGGAGACTTGGACAGAATTTTGAAAGTCCAATTCTACAAACGAAGTGTTTGTCTTGAATGAGGGTTTAGAATTAGTGTAGGAGGAGTTTAGGAATATGGGGGGGGGGGGGGTTAAAAGGTCTTAAAGGCCTTGGAGATGGGTGAAAATATAAAAAATACCTCAATAAAATGCCCCCTATATTTTTAACTGAAGTTGACACGGTTGGTTTCACGGTCCGTGAAGGCCTCCAATCTAGCCTAGACAAATTCTACGAAAAAGGGCACAACTTCTTGCTCCAAACTCGAATTGAGGTGAGACCAGACGCGTTGGAAAGATAATTCAAAGAGATTGAATTTGATAGGCCGTGGGCCACCCAGTTCCTTTTGTGCTAAGAGATATGGCCATTCATACTCGACCCTTTTATTGGTACTTGTGAAAAACATAGGCAATGGAATTCCTTTGAACTTGACTTGATGTAAGAGACCTATGATGGCCTTAATCAACATAAATAAGCTTGAATGAAGGCTTGAATGTGAAACTTAGCTTGAGCTTGAAGATCCCATGCTTAGAATTTTCAATGTAGAGGAAGTCCACATTGACGGTCATACATCTCGTTTGACACTACACTGGTCGTTTCAAGGACTGTGAAATGATACTTAGAAAAATTTAATCACACAAAGTTACGAGACGGTGATTACACAATTAGAAAAATTTTCATACGGTTCGTGGCATAACATACGGACCGTGTGGGTGTCCGTGTGACCACACTTGGCCTTGTTTCTTGGATTATTTGGTGCAAGTCCATCACATGGCTCACCACACGATTCCGATGTGATGTGCCTTAGCCCGAAACTCCCTGTCAAGTCTCTATAATCGAAAATATGGCCAAGTACCCTTTTGCTGGAGGCTACACGGTCCGTATAACCTCACACGAGCCATGTGGGCCTCCCATGAAGTGACATTTTGTCAATTTTTCTTCTGGGGAAACAATATAAAGTTCGATAAAGTTGTTCGAGAATCCGGGTCCTTACAGGCCACAACATTGGTCTTCTTGGGATTATAGAGAATAGTCAAGTCACAGACATTTAGAAGCTCAATCCACCTTCTCCGCATTAGGTTTAAATCCCGCTAACTGAAGATATATTGTAGGCTACGATAGTCAGTAAATATCTCATAATAGACTCTATACAAATAGTGATGCCACAACTTCAATACAAACACAACCGCAATCAACTCCAAATCATGAGTGAGGTAGTTCTTCTCAAGGGCCTTGAACAGTCTAGAAGTATACGAAATAACCTTCATTTTCTACATCAACACACACCTAACCCCACTCTCAAAGCACAACAATAAATTGTGAAATCAACACCCTCCTCTGACAATGTCAAAATAGGAGCCATAGTCAATAATAACTTGAGCTTATCGGACCAATGAAATACCACATCCTTCTGAGTAAATCTCGTAAGTGGAGCTGCAGTAATGGAAAATCCCTAAACAAAACGGTGATAATAACCAGCCAAGCCCACAAAATTGTGAATCTCTATAGGTGAGGAAGGTCTATTGCAATCCCAAATGGCCTCCATCTTCGCTGGGTCAATTCAAATACCTCTTTGAACATCACGTTCCCCATGAATGCTACCGAACTCAACAAAAACGCACACTTGGAGAATAATTCACACAACTTCTCCTCCCTAAGATTCTGGAGCATAATCTTCAAATGCCTCACATAGTGTTCTTCGGTCTTGGAATAGACCAAGATATAATCGATGAACACAATTGCAAATGAATCTAGATATGGCGGAACACCCTATTCATCAACTCCATAAATGTTGTAAGGGCGTTAGTCAAACCTGAGGACATAACAAGAAACTCATAAAGGTCATACCTGGTCCAGAAGCCTGCCTTGGGAATATCTGATAGCCAAATCCGAAGCTGATGATATCCCAACCTCAAGTCAATCTTAGAAAACAGTGCAACTACCTGTAGCTGATCAAATAAATCATTTATACGGGGAAGTGAGTACTTGTTTATGACAGTCACCTTGTTCAACTGTCTATAATCAATACACATCCTCATGAATCCTTCCTTCTTCTTTACAAATAAGACAATAGCACCCTAAGGTGAAAAACTATGGCAAATAAAGCCCTTGGTCAATAGATCCTAGAGTTGCTCCTTTAGATCCTTCAACTTAGATGGAGTCATCCGATAGGGAGTTACAGAATAAGCTTAATTACCTTCTAAAGATCAATAGCAAAATCAATGTCCCGGTTTGGAGGGAAGCTTCATAGATTAGTAGAAAATACAGTTGAAAACTCACCAATCACCGGAATAGACTCTATATAAGGTGAGTGTCATGTCCCGGGAGGGTACCCTAGACGTGGCCGACACTAAGAGACCATTGCTAGCCCCCAAGAGAACCACTTAGCCTCATTGCATTCATTCGATCAACATTTAATAATATCAGCGAAAGACTAAAGATAATAGAAGGTGGACAATCTCAATCAAAGGTAATTAAAACAAATCAACAAGACTAGTATGAAAGAAATCAGTCAGACAATATCCAAGTCATCAATCACAAATCTAGTCTATGAAGCCTCTTACTATGCTGTCTAGATGCTACCATGATAGGCTATGGCTACCCAAATCAAAGAAAATAAAGTACTAACTCTAGCTAGATGAAATTTAATGAGCATCTTCTGGAAGCAGGGGAGGACTCACCAATCAATTAGATGCGATTAGATCCTTAACTATGCGCTTGCTGATGATCTCTTACACCTATCTCTGCATCTTTAAAAGATGCAAGCCCAAATAGACATGAGTTCATGGAATGTACAAGTATGTAAAATAGCTGAGTGAAACAGATATAGATAGAATAAGAATAACTCAAAATGATCAATCAAGATTTCTAATGTATATCTAACACAAGATTTAAGAGTAAACAATAACCAATCAGTACAATCCAAATCAATCTGATCCAATCAAGTCAGAGTAGTATCGGTATGGAACCTATCTGGCAGTATCCCTTATCTGATAATAATCACTTATAAGCCAGTGATTGTACAACAATCTCACTGATGTTTCCACGACTGTTAGTACTTGCCAAGGTAAGGAATGAATTGATCCATAATGGATCCCAATCTACCAAGTATTTTAGGGACCTATCAGGATGAACATCCGACTTAATAGTTTCAATCCTCTCCTACGTTTGACGACTATTTAATGAGTTTGAGTTGGGCTTACTCTTACACATTTCAAGGCTCAAGACTACTCCCAATAGTCAATGCTCATAAGACAATCATTCTTAATCAATTTGTCTCATTAGACATTTGTCAACTCAAATTATCACATCAACTATAGACTCTTAGGTTGCATTTTGTTAAGGTTAAACTCTTGACTCATAAAGACTCTATCATGCATCATTCTAACTCATAACATTTAGGATTACAAAAGCACGGTTAAAGCATTTAGGGATTCCATAGGCTCTTTAGGCTCAAATTATACTCATGCATGCTCAATTAAATGAAATTTGTAAAAATAATGAAAATTCATGCTAGAGTTCATGCTAGTGTTTATGTAGTATGACAAAATTATTTATTTGAATTATTTAATTCATAAAAATTGTAACTAATGCAAGATTAAGCAGAAGTACATTAGAATTTAAGAAAAACCTTGAATAAACATTCATTGGAGACTCAAGTCAGTCACAACTCCATCAATTCGGGGTATGGGGCACACGGAAGAACATAATCTATGTTTTGGGTAGCCTTTCATACATAGGAGAACTAGATTTCTTGAGGAACTTTGAGGAAATTCACTAGATTCTTTTGAAACCCTGTATTTTCTTTTCTTGAAAACAATGCTCTAGGTTTGTAGAGTGTTTAGAGCATAAAGAAATTAAGAAATCACGTTTAGGGATTTATTTAGGTTGAAAACTAAAATGTTTAGGTTTAAAGGATGAGAAAGGAAGAAAATACCCTTCTTTATAAACACTGTCTAAGTCATCTATTGGACTATCTACCGCCCGTGAAAACTTCTACCGCCTGTAGGAATCCATCCGTAAATGTTTACACAAAGTTCGAGGTAACTGGATCGATTCTACGAGCTCAATCTATTACCCATAGATGTTTTTACGACCCGTAGTTGGGTTCGTATGTTCTGGGGCTCAAAAGTGGACCTGCAAAAGATTTTCTACGAGTTGATAGAATGGGTCGTATATCAATCCACGACCCGTAAGTCAGCGTCCTGGAGATAACTCTACATTCATAGTCCATAGTAAAATGGTCATGACTTTTGACTCCGAACTCCGAAGGAGGTGAAATCAGTTGCGTTGGAAAACTAATTCAAAGAGCTTTCATTTGGTAGGTCATAGGTGACTTGATTCTTTTTGTGATAAGAGTTATGGTAATTTAACGTTGAACCTTACATAATCTAATGCGAAAAACTCAATCAATAGGAAAGTTTTTGAACTTGACTAAGTCTTAGAGGCCTCTTATGAACCTAATCCACTTGCAATACACTTCAAACATATAGGGACGAGCCTTAAAATATTCTGACTAGTAAGTCATCACTAGGTTTCTACTTATACACTTACGACGAAAAATTTCAGCTCCTATGAATAGAGTTGTGGAGTGTAACAGTGATTCAATAGCAGTATCAGGAAAAAAGGATAAGGAAACCAAACATCCTCGATCAATCAACTTTTGGGCCCTAACATAAGGTATCACTTTACTATGGTAGGACCCTTCAAACTCATGTACTCAATCCTCTATCTACCTAGCATGGCTAATGTAACGATCTTGGTATAACAATAAAGAATAACACGATATAAAGATAGCCAATCCATAACAAAGATAACATCAAAATCTACCATATTCAATATAATCAAATCCACCCAAGTAACATAGTCAGCCAATGTAACAAGAAAGGATCGGTACACCCTATTCACTACCAATGCTCTCCTACTCGGATTAAAACATGAACTAGGACATACATGGAATCACAAGACAACTCAGACCCTAAGGAAAAAAAGTAGACATATATGAATAAGTAGAGTCAGAATCAAATAACATAGATGCATGGCGATGCAAAACTGGAACAGTACCTGTGATCAAAACATTAGAGGCCTCAATCTCGAGTCTACTTGTGAAGGCATAACAATGGCCACCTCGACCTCCACTCATATATTATACCCTCTAACACCAAAAGGATAGAAATATCACGTACTTCTCTACCACCGGTACGTCCACCTCTGTCAATCTTACCTCTCTCTCGACCTCTAGTCTGTGGAGCTGAACCTCTGGCTGGTGGTGCCGGATCTCCGACCGGTGCTGTGGAGTATGAACAGTGGGGCCCAAAATGAGTCTGTCTAGGTCACTGTCAAATCATATGATCAGGAATTCCACACCCAAAGCAAGATCTAGGTGTGGACCACTGTTGTGAAGGAGCAACAGGAATACTGTAATCTCCTCAGACATGACCCCTAGCTCGTCCTCTGGCACAACCCCTACACTTAGCTAGGGTTTCAAAAGCATCATTAGAGGCTGCCTCTCCTCATCTTGTGGTAGAAGTAGTTTTGTTCCTCACCATCTATCCAAAGAACATATAAACACTAAGTACCAAACCAAAAGCAATGCACAAATTAATCAGAATAAAGCAAAAGAGAGTTTCCTAACAGTCTTTATAGCCACTCAAGGATAAGCAATGGTTGTCTCTGCATCAATCCTCAGGACTCTACTAGATTGGATTTGTACACATTTGGGACCTATGAACCTATGTTGTGATACTACATTATTATGACCCGCAACCTGGGTGATGACACTCACCCAACCCACCAAGAAGAGTTAGCCCAAAAGTCAAACAACTCAATATAATAATGGAAGCGAAAGATAAACAGTCTAATAAGATAGATAAGTGGAAGGAATCAAACTACAACCATCCAGAACTGGTGTCATATATACAAGACTTTAAATATAGAATACTCAAATGAATGGTACAAGTCTCGATATATAGTCCTCAAATAGAACATAATATAAGATAAAATATTTGAAGGCTTGTTGATAGTACAGGGAGTTACCTCATGAGTGATCCTGAAGCTTGATAGGGAATATCAGAAGCTAACAAGGATGACCGGCTCACAATCTACAAAAATGTAGCAAGGTGAGCACCGAACAATAGGGTACTCAGTGAAATGGAACTAACCTAAAAGAAAACAATGAAGAACCCATGTACTCCATAATGCTTAAGCCAAATCCGCTGAACTACAATCCTGTATGCTGAAAAATCCCAGCACAATATAATATATAGTCACAATAATATAGATATACTTATCACCTAGCATAATGTCTCAATACAAATTTATATAGATAAATCCAATAGTTACTCAAGTCAATGATACTATGAATATACAATCTCATAAGCAATACAGTGGTAATATCAAAACATGTATGATATGAGATGGTGTGGATGCCATGATATGTAAATAGTGCAATGCAATGTAACATAATCGTGATGTATGTCTGTCCTACAATAAACATTCATTGATTGCATCAGACTGGAACCCATGGAGGCTACACTTGGACCATGTATTGATGAACAGTGCTAACAAAGAACTCAGCCAATGCTAACCCATCAGGAAGAGACCTCGGGCCCATAGGATATGGCCTCAGACTCAATATCAGCCGACATATTACCTCAGCCTGCCAAAAGAAACCTCAGCTAACATAGACCATTAGAGACTTTGGCCACCAACCCAGATGTTACCTTATGCATCTCTCGGTCGTAGCCATTACAAGTATCAATAGCATAGATAATAGTGAATTCAATTGTCATGACCCAGACCTAGGGTCTAGGAGTGACACAAAAATGGGAACCTGAGAATCCCCAAACAAGACTCAAAGTATCCATAATCACATTATCGATTTGGAAGTGTATACATAAATAGTAAACACATAGTTCTAAGGGACAGGAAAGTAGGACTCGCGCTATGGGGATGTCTTAGGGAAAGGGAGTAATAAGGATCCACATAACAGATAACATAAAAATACCACGGGGAGGGTAAGTATGACTCACTCTATGGGGGCAATTCAGGATTTAGGATCTTTCACATACATCACATATAAACATATAATAATACTCATTGCCAATCCTCATAACAATCACCAATAGGTAGCCAAATCCTTGAGCATAATCTCCAAATACAACACTTAGCATATAAACATATGTGAGTATAAAAAATGTCCAACAATGCCTCTAGTCATAAGATAGGATGTGTGCCAAGACATACCCTGAGCTCACTCTCAAATGTAAATAACATAAACAAAAGCTCCAAAGGTAGAGGAAACAAACGTACAAAGTATGCGGGCATGCAATGCATATAACTTACCAAACCTCCATTAAATGTAAGATGGCAACGACAAATCACATAGAAAGATATATATGTATATTATATATATATATATATACATACATACATATATATATATATATATATATATATATATATATATATATATATATATATATATATATCCAAAGGAGGTAGTATAACAATATGCCTTGAATTCCATGATGCATGAAACGCAAAAATGCTAATATAAGAGGTGGTGATACCTCAACCGACATATAAGACCAAGCGAGCGATTACTTGGATTCCAGTGTTATCGCTACACTGAAAAAGAGGTGGTCTACTTGTCAAAGGTAAACCACATTTCTCTTTATGGGACTCCCATTTAAGAATAGTGACCTTTCTTACGAGCCTCCCATTTCGTATAGGATTTTCACAATTTTATCGTATCATATAAATGTTGTGCCTTACGGGACTCCTATTTTGGTGAGGGTTACCATACACATATACTTTTGTTGGCACATTGTTCTAGGAAACGGAGAGGACCCTTGGGAATAACACTGACGCCCCCAATCCATTGGGGATAATTCCTCATCCCACAATAGTACATATGTGTATACGTAATCTTAAAACAGATGCAAGTCATTTCAAATCACTTCAATGCATAATTGGGCTTTAAAAGGCAAACATCAATCATAATAATTCATACTTGGGCTCAAACGCCAAATCATAATTCATATCTTACTTCTCATGCATAGGAATAGCTCATTCACATATATCGAAATGGTGCAAGCTCCCAAAATGCTCAAAGAGCCATATCATTGACATTTATGTGATCACATTCTTGTCATAACCAATATCTTATCAAAATCATATACATGAACATAATTGGGCTTAAAATACTTCATAATTTTCATAAAACTCAATGCTCATGAAATCATATGCTATGAATAAGATGAGAGTAGCACGGGTAATTGAGATTCAAACTTAAATAAAAAATACACTATGAAATTCAAGTAAAGACATAAGTAAAATTCACATTTAAATCGTAATATATATTACCCATGCACAAATCAAGCTTTAAAGGGGACATGCATATTCATAACTTCATAAATTCAATGTAATTCTTCATATTATGGCTTAAATCACTTTAAAACCGATAAATAAATATAGCTCATACATCAATTGAATTTAACAAACAAAAATATTGAAAATCCATATTTAAAGTGGCTAGAATTACATGAAATTGAGTGTAAAAGGCTATGGGTCTTGTTGGTTGAAAGGGACCAAGAATCAATCGCACATACCTTAGCTAATGAAGACGTTTCAAGAAGAAATTTGAAGAACAATGAGCATTCCCTTGACTCCCAAGCTTAGATTCAAAAGAGTCCTTTGAGATTGTTCTTAAGAGGGTTCCATATAATTCTAAGTGTGAGGAATGAATTTTAAAAAACGAATAAAGCAGAGGTCATTTGAAAGTCCTTAGGTAGCGTACACGGTCAAAAAGACCCTTAGGATAAACCATAATTACAAATATGCCATTAATGAAAGGAGTTGAAAAATTGAAATTATTGTCTCATGGAGGAGTATACTGTCTGTGACATGCTATTCGGACCGTATACATGTTCGTGATCCAACACTTGAAAAAATTCACTTGACTAAGGTTTGAAACGGTAATCCCATACTTAGAAATTTTTCAATGTAGCATCCATACGGAGGGTGGTATGGACCATACCAACCCACACGGTCTGTGTGCTCCTTCTGTCTCACCTTCATTATAAAATTTCTTCCACGATGAAATTCCGAGACAGTGATTCAATACTTCAAATAATTTCACTCCAGAAGCTATACAAACCTTACCACCTTGTACGGACCGTATACTTGGCCGTACTACTTTACTTAGGCTCAAAACTATGGAGTCTCAAGCCCAAGGCTCCCATACGGTCTACCATATGGTCTGTATGGTCACATACGGCCCGTGTGGGGTCCAAGTGTGGTATGCTTTTGCCTAAAACTCCACACCAAGACTCGTACAACCCACATAAGGCCAAGGGTCACTATAAGGAGGCCTCATACGGTCTGTATAGCCTCACATAGACTGTGAGGGCTCCTACATAATGTCATATTGGTCCAAAACATTATGAAACCAAATTTCTCAAGCTCGAATGATCATACAATATCTGGGTCCTTACATCATCCCCCCTTGGGAACATTCATCCTTAAATATGCTTGAACAAGGCTTGAAGACTTGATTTAGAATGTGGAACATCCAATCACAAGATACAATACATTTTCATTACTTGAAAATCATAAAGTCATTAAAACTAATATTTAAACATACTCAAATCATTTAAAACATCATAGAAATCATTTTGGTGCACATATATGCATTTTATGTAATGAAACTCAAGAGTGAAGGAATTAGGAGCACTTGAAAAAGCAAGAACCTAATACCTTAGGCTTACGCAAATAGGTAAAGATGGGGATATCGCTTCATCATATCCAACTCCGCCTCCCATGTAGCATTGTCCACATGGTTATTTCTCCAACGTACCTTAACCAAAGCCACATCCTTATTATGAAGCCGCTTCACTTGCCTATACAAAATCTCAACCAGGACTTCCTCGTAAGACAGGTTCTCCTCAACCTCCACACCATCTAAAGGCACAATAATACTAGGATCACTAACCAACTTCCTCAACATAGACCCATGGAACACCAGGTGAATAGAACTTAAATCCAGGGGCAACTCCAACCTATAAGCCACACTCCCAATCCGCTAAAAAATGTCATAAAATCTTGCATATCGGGGACTTAGCTTGCCTTTCTTGCCAAAAGGCATCACACCTTTTATAGGTGAGACCTTCACATACACCCAATCACCAACATGAAACTTAAGATCCCTCAACCTAACACCCGAATAGGACTTTTGGCGACTTTGGGCCATCTTTAACCTGTCTCTAATCAACTCCACTTTCTCCATAGTCTCCACCACTAAATTCAGGCCAATCAAAGCAATCTCTCCCAACCGAAACCACCCTATTGGAGATCTACATCTCCTACCCTCTAAAGCCTCAAACGGTGACATGCCAATGCTAGCATAAAAGCTATTATTATAAGCAAACTCGATAAGTGGAAGATGATCATCCCAATTAACTTTGAATCCTAACACACATGCCCTCAACATGTCCTCCAAAGTTTGAATGGTCCTCTAAGCCTGTCCATTGGTTTAAGGATGAAGGGCAGTACTCAACTTCAACTTAGTACCAAGTCCTCTTTGAAACAACCTCCAAAAGTGGCAAGTAAATTGGGTGCCATGATCCGATATGATAAGACCTAGGCACAACATGCAATCTCACCAACTCTTTGATGTACAACCTTGCATAGTCCTTGACACCAAAGGTCGTCTTGAGAAGTAGAAAATGAGCCGACTTAGTCATCTTATCAACAATAACGCAATTTGAGTCAAATTATCTTCTGGTCCAAGGCAAACCTACCACAAAATTCATGTTCACATCTTCCCACTTCTAAGTAGGGATTTCTATATCTTGAGTCAAACCACTGGGCCTTTGATGCTCTACCTTCGCTTGTTGACTATTAGAGCATTCAGATACGAACTTGGCTCTATCCTTCTTCATACCATGCAACCAATACACTTCCCTCAAATCTTGATACATCTTAGTAGATCCCGGGTGAGTAGAGTAATGAGAGTTATGGGCTTTATACATGATCATTCTCCTAAGATCCTCAACGTCGGGGACACAAAGATGATCTTGATACCTAAGCACACTAAATCCCCCTTGGTAGAACACATCTATCTTCTTTTCGGCAACCAATTTCTTCAACTCAACCAATGATTGATCTACATCCTTCTTAGCCTTTACATCAACAACCACTGAAGATTCATCCCCCTTATGAACATGAATACCACAATCATTAGAGTCGTCTTACCTAACACACAACCTAGCCAAATGGTGAACATCTCTTTCTAGCTCTCTCTTCCCCTCATCAACATGAGCCACACTTCCCATAGATAGCCTACTAAGAGCATCAACTATAACATTTGCCTTGCTTGGACGATACAGTATACTCATATCGTAGTCTTTAAGGAGTTTCAACCACCTCCTTTGTCTCAAGTTAAGATCCCTTTGGGTGAACACATATTGCGAAATCTTATGATCAGTGAAAACATCAACGAAACCCTATGAAAATAGTGTCTCCAAATGTTCAAAGCGAAAACCACCGCTGCTAACTTATTATCATGAGTCGGGTAGTTGGGCTCATGCACCTTCAATTTCCTTGATGCATAAGCTACCATCCTACCATGTTGCGTAAGCATACTACTCAACCCAATCCGCGAAGCATCATAATAAATCACAAACCCATCGAAGGCATACAGTAAAGTGAAAATAGAAGCTGATGTAAGTCAATCCTTAAAGGTCTAAAAACTCTTCTCACATTAATCTGACCACACAAACTTAGCCTTCTTTTGTGTCAACTTAGTCAATAGAGATGAAATAGATGAAAACCCTTCACAAAAACTCCTTCGATAACCATCCAACCCAAGAAAACTCTAAATATACGAAGGAGTCAATTGTCTAGGCCAATTCTTCACGTTCTCAATTTTCTTCGGGTCCAACTTAATACCATCACCGGACACCACTTGACCAAGGAAAGCCACCATACCTAACAAAAACACACATTTGCTAAACTAAGCATACAACTTCTTCTCCCTCAAAGTTTTAAGAACCACCTCAAATGACCTATATGCGCCCGCTCACTTCAGGAATAAATAAGGATATCATCGATAAAGACAACCACAAAACTATCAAGGAATGGCTTTAACACCTGATTCATAAGATCGATAGGCACGACTGGAAAATTAGTCAAATCAAATGATATCACCATAAATTTAAAGTGCCCATACCTAGTACGAAAAGAAGTCTTGGGAATATCACACTTCCTTACCTTCAACTGATGATAACAGGAACAAAGGTCAACCTTTGAGAAATGGGTAGGCCCTTGAAGTTGATAAAACAGGTCCTCAATTCTAGGAAATGGATACTTATTCTGGATTGTTATGTTATTCAATTTCCTGTAATCAATGCACATCCAAAGAGATCCATCTTTCTTTCTTATAAATAAACCGAAGCACCCCATAGGGATATACTTGGCCTAATAAAATCCTTCTCCAACAAATCCTTCAACTCAGCCAGTTCCATACGATTAGGAGGAACAAAAATAGGTTGAGTATCCCGGAGAAGGTCTATGCCAAAGCCTACTTCACTTTCGGGAGGAATACCGGGCAAGCCTTCGAGAAACACATCCGGAAACGCATTGACCATCTGGACCGATTCAAGAGTAGGTGACTCGGACTCCACATCTTTGACCCTCACAATATGGTAGATGCACCACTTCGAGATCATCTTTTTGGCCTTAAGTTAGGAAATAAACTAACTTTTAATAGCATAGTCACTACCCTTCCATTGAAGAACGGTCTCATCCGAAAGTTGGGAGTTGACCATCCGGGTTCTACAAACTATAGAGACATATTATGTATGCAACCAATCCATCCCAATAATCACATAAAAGTCGAACATCTCAAGTTCCACAAGATCACACGAGAAGACCTCGTGCAAAATTGAAACAGGACAACCTCAATAGACTCTATGAGCAAAAATAGATTCACCCACAGAAGTATAAATTGAAAAAGGATCCCTTAAAATTTAGGGACTCAAAAACCAAACTTAACAGCTCACAGAGGAATCGCAAAAGACAAATTTGCACCCAGAACAAGCAAAGCATAAGCATCAAAATCAAAGACTTTTAACATACCAGTCACACCATCTAGAGCCTCCTCAATTTCCTGACGGGCATGAAGAGCATAGAACCTATTGTTTCCTGGAGAAAAACCTTGGGGAGCTGTTTGTTGGCCTTGAGCACCTTGAGTCACTTGTCCTTTACACTTCCAAGCAACCTTTGGAAAATCAGAATTCTTGTGGTTCTTATAACCACACCCATAACATGCACCTAAATTCCTCCAACAAGTACCCAAATGATTCTTCCCACAAGTAGTACACGGGAGAGGCATTGTCTCACCTCCAACTTGTTCCATAGGGGAAGGCACCCATTCATATGCAACCCGAGCATTAGAACCTTGGTCTTATTGGAAGGGACCATAACCACCACCTTTGGAGTTGAAGAACCCACCATCATATCGGGCCCTCTTAGGATAATGCACTCTCTTCTCCTTGAGCTTTTCTCCTTCAATCTGTTCAACATACACCATTAGCCTGAGATGTCCATATCTCAAATAAGCATAGCCGTACGATATTTTTTCACAAAAAAGTCAGGAACACCGTAGATAAACTTTTGCATTCTAGCACGGGCGTCAACCACAAGAATAGGAGCATACTTGGAGAAAACACTCATACCACCCTGTTGTAGGTTGATAAACTCAGTCATCTTGGCTTCCCTAAGCTCAAATGGAAAGAAATGATCTAGAAAGGGAAACTTGAACTCTTCTCAGTAAACAACATTACTACAAACCCTATCCATCGACCATTGGGTGTACCACACTTGAGCCACATCTTTCAACTGATAAATAACCAACTCAGATTTCTCTGCAGAAGTGACCCCCTATAATGCCTTGGGAGGGTAACCTTGGCGTCGCCGGCACCCAGATACTATTGCTAGTCCACAAGCGAACCAATTAGCCTCATCACATTCATTCAAACCATAATTTAAGACAATCAGCGGAAGAGAAAAAAGTAATGGGAACATCTCATCTAGTCTGAAAATGATATTATAAATTAAAGGCTAGTGGAAAGAAACTAGCTCAACAAGTCTTATCATCAACATTCAACTCTAGTCTATGAAGCTTCTATCTCTATCAACTGGTGCTAATGACAAACCCATGGCTTTCTCAACTCAAAGAATATTGAAGCTATTCTAAAAGTCTGACTCTAATAGCTAGATGAAAGTACATAATTGTCCTCCGAAGTAAAGGAAGATCACCAACTCTACTGACTGCGATAGATCTTCAACGATGTGCCTGTTGACGATCTCTAAACCCATTATCTACATCATCAAAAGATGCAGTCCAAAGGGGACATCAGTACGTGGAATGTACTGGTATGTAAAATAGCTGAATGAAATCGAAACAAGTAGAATAATATAGAATCAACATTAACTCAAAATAATATTCAATTAGAATGTCAAATGTCTATCTAAAGCAAGAATAAAAAGTAGACAAGTGGCGCATCAACCAATAAACATCATCAATCAACTCAACTCAATGGATCTTGACTCAGATTACTCACGGTAGGAACATTTCGGGAGTTTATCTTATCCGAAAATAATCACTTATGAGTCAGTGATTGTATAACAATCCCACTGATGTTGCCATAACCATTCTATACTTGCCATATAAGGAACGCCTAGGATCCACAAGGGTTATGGAAACTTAACATATAAAGTCCTATTGTGTTAGGACAATAAGGTGAGGACCTATCTAACTTTAACAGACTTAATCCATAGAATGAGAACTTGTCTGACTCTAATGGACTTAGCCCTCAAGTGAGAACTTGTCCGACACAACGGACTTAGCCCTCAAGATAGGAACTCCTCCGACTTTAACAAACTTAGTTGATTCCTACACTTGGTGACGTAGTTAATGAGTGCGAGTTAGATTTGCTCTTACTCTTATACATTTTGGTGCTCAATACTCCGCCCAAGACTCAATGGTCATAAGACTTCTCATCTCGACTCAATTATCTCAAATTAGCCTCGTAGACTCTAATTAACTCATTAACTCAAACTCAAAGGTCCTCTATTACTTTGGGGACTTTAACTAATCTTGGTTAACTCAATTCTCAATTATAACCTGAAGGACTCAAATGATCAATTAGAAGAAGTCGTTTAGTCAGAACTCAAAAACTCAATTATGAAGACTCATAGAAACATCAACCTCAATTTACTCAACCTCATACTCACATCAAGACTTCACTCAATATACTCAAACAAAGACTCTAGACTCTATTCTTAGGTTCATTATGCATGCTTTAACAAATTAACCTATATATATATTACAATATCTTAGGAAAAGTATTCATATCAAGTAGACAAGTTTATGATGTCATCAACATATGAAAATACATGCAATAGGCAAAATTTTCAAGAAAATAATCAAGAATCATGTATGTAGACTCTTTAGACTTTCAACTCTTCTATGACTATCAATGGGGCACATGAGAGAACAATCTCATGCTTTAGTTTAGCCTTACATACTTGGGATGAAGCTATCAACAATCACCTTCATTAATTCTTCGTTGAATTCTTCAATCTTGCATTCTTCTCCTCTTCTCTTAAGCCCTAGTCTTGTCCAATAGTTTAGAAAGGACTTAAAACGGGGTTTTAGACCCTTTTTACGTTCAAACAACCTGATTTGATCATGTATAGAGTTTAAGAGGGGTTGGGTTTTTTTTGAAATGCCCCTCACAAATTTTAGAAAAATTTCACCCTCGCGGACTGGTTGCGTACAAATGTGTTTTTCTATGAAAATTTCCCGAATAGGTTTTTCAATCTCATCGAAAAAATTGAAAAAAAACAAGTGTAAATCCGCTACAGAGGTGCGACGCGCCTCTGTCACGCATCGACACTAGCTTTCGTTATGGACCAAAAGATTATCTTTTGATCTGATTGCTCTAAAAATGAACCGAGATCATTTTTCCCACGCAATTGTTTGTGCTGATCGCAAATCCAGCCTCGAAATTACCATCTGAGCATGGAAAGACATGTTACACGCATACCTCTCCTCTTGGGGTATTTTTATAATTTTACCGAGCGTTACATAATCTCCCCCTTGGGATCATTCGTCCTCGAATGATGACCAAAGGTGGATATCAAGGCATGAATAGACTCAAGACTCATCTCAATAATCACATCAACCAGTCAAACTCCCAATTCCTCATCAACCTCAACAAATTTCACTCAGACTCAGGAATAGTTACATCAACTCGGATAGATAATTTTGGACAGATCAAGAGTAGAGATATTATCTTAACATCCGCACCATCAGGTTCGAATGTTGCATCGAAACATGATCAATTCGAATTGTGTAAACACTTCGCCAATCAGTTGTTTGAACTCAAGAAGGAAGTCATCAATTCTAATCGAGAAAGAGGACCATCGTGATATACAAGACCCTGCGGGCATTCTCAAGCTCAACTCTCTACCTCAATTGTGCTCCCTTTCATGGCACTCTATCCCATCAACTTAAACTTATAGTTCCTATTCAACTCCCTACCTATCCACATCCTCTCATTTCAGTCAAGCCTACTTTTGATCCTCATTATGTTATTATTAAGATGATCATATCCATACAAGGCTAACCCTCATACTCAAGCCTTGTACTCTCACAAGGACTTTCCCTAAAAGATCATTAGTCCTCTTTACTACCCCATTATCCTTACTTGAGACCCTCATCACGAAGTCTTCAAAAGTCTATCATCAATACTCGTATAATAACAACCACACATTCAAGCCTATCACTCTAACCACTTCAACTGTATCTAAGAAATTTCAAGCCTACTAAGCACTTCTACCTTCTCCATTCAATGAACTCTAACTCAAAGATATACCAACATATTCTTGTCTAGAGACACTCTAATTTACTCTTACCTATCTATAGCCCGTAATAATGCCTCATCTCATTAACCCGTCTCTATCAAAACCTCAAGCTTTACTTAGGTCTATCATCTCATCATCTCCCCCTTAGCTCAAGGGTCATCTCTCAAGTTTTGCGAATCAATTTCCTATACTAGGCTATAAACATATACCTCCACACGGTCGAGGAATCACTATCCATGTGAATAGGCGTCTTAAACTTATTCTATCATATTATAGTTGCATATATAAAATAGCCACTAAGACTCTCTTCAAAGATACCACTCTTAGCTTCCTCCTGTCACCACGGAAATCTCTCTATATTTGCCACTCTAATGGCATACATAACCACTTCCCACAACTATTACAATCTAACTGCTCCTATCAATGTTTTCGTCCTCAATTTTGTCTTCCCATGTAATAGCACCTATACCATACTCATGACATCACACTTCTTGCAAGCCAACACCTTAATCTCAAACACACACTATGGTGAACCTCTTAGGGCAAATCTCCAAGTAAAATTATAACTCTCACAATGTTGCATCCTCTTTACCACTACTACTCAACATTCAAGCTTAGAGTCTACTTCTAACATGTGGATCTATCACACACCTCTCCTATATCACACCAATCTTAAAATTACTAGGCGAATTTCAGAGCATAAGCCCACTAAAATCTCATAGCAAGTATTCACTCAACACATCCCCTCTTCGCAACACAAGTACCATTCCTCCACTCACTATACCCCTTTACCTAGCTAAGCTCATAATTATATAATCCTCATGGGGATCTTTCTTCAGAATTCTGAGCCTAGTGTAGATCTATAACATTGAAAGCACCCCGTCCCTCTATTCGACATGGATGTCTCACCTTCACAATACAAATATCGGGATACGTCAATATAGAATTCTATCTAGTTTGAGCATGCTCTAACATATTCTAACACTAACTCCCTCTATATAGCTCATCATGACAAAAATAGGGTACTCACCACTCTTTCATCAAACTTATGGAAATCGACTCCTCATTACTTACCTAATAGTTATATAACTCTAATCACAAGCCCCAATCAGCCACCACTCTCACTATCTCGTCCTTTCCTTTCTATCATCATCATTTTTGCTCTGGAATAACAGCTCTACTCAGGGTGGTATAAGACCTCACATCTTACTCTTAGGTGGTAACATTAAACTCTTTCGAGACATAAGTTTCTCTCTCATAGATTACATAAAAGCAAGTAAAGGCTCGAATCGTACCCATTACATTATCGGGATGGGGGGCATATGGAGAACTTTCTTGATCTTCTCTAACTTTGGGTGCGGGTGTAGAAGCTTGGGATCTTTTGGCTCACTTCAAACAATTCCTCTAGAAGTGACCCATCTGGCCACACTTGTAATGTCCATCACTTCCCTTACGACATTCTCCCAAGTGACGTTTGCCACATGTGCCACAAGGTGGCTTGCCTCAGGGACCTTGAATCACACTAGCCTGTGATTTAGATCTCTAAGCTCTAAAATTGTGAGGCTTTCTTGAAAGTGACTATTGTTCCTATTCCTCCGCGACCTCATAAACATAGGTGGGTTCACCCTCAAGAACTCACGTTCTCTTGATGTATTTGGAACACCCCGCCTACCTACTCCCTATTAATCAACCAGTTTTGTCACAGCCTAGGCCAAAGTCTGGAGGGCCTGGCAAAGCTTAGCATTACTAATGTAGCCTATGGTGGCTGCACGACAAAGATGGCTAGGCTTATGAGTTCATCTTAATCTTAGGGCTCATGTTGGTTAGCATTTCATCTAGCTGGGCTCCCGTTCACTTCATCAGCTCTTCTTGGAAATATGGTCACAATTCTAAAAATGTGTAATGCACGAATCAGAAGGGAGATTTCTTAGAGTTTAACTCTATCACACAAATTTTGAATAAGAAAGAAGTGTAACAATTCCTAATGTGCTATAAGCCCCTGCTTATGAAGTATGGTCGACAACACACCCATAAATAAGACCCTACTAGACATGGTTTCGTAGACTCCCTAGGACTCTTCAAGTCGTGCTTTGATACGAAGTTTATCACGCCCCAAGAGGGTACCCCTAGACATGGCTGGTACCCAGAGATTATTGTTAGTCCCCAAGCAAACAACTTGGCGTCATCACATTCATTCAGTCAATAATTTAAGACAATCAGTGGAAGAGAAAAAGAGAGCAATGGGCACATCTCATCTAGTGTCAAAATGATATTATAAATAAAAGGCTAGTGGAAATCTCTATCAAATGGTGCCATTGACAAACCCATAGCTACTTCAACTCAAGGAATAGTGAAGCTACTCTTAAAGTCTGACTCTAATAGCTAGATAAAAGTACATAATGTTCCTTCGAAGTAAAGGAGGCTCACCAACTTTGCTGACTGCGATAGATCTTCAACGATGTGCCTATTGATGATCTCTAAATCATGTATCTGCATCATGAAAAGGTGTAGTACATGGAATGTACTAGTATGTAAAACAGCTGAATAAAATCGGAACAAGTAGAATAATATAGAAACAAAATCAACTCAAAATAATACGTAATCAGAATGTCAAATGTCTATCTAAAGAAAGAATAAAAAGTGAACAAGTGGTCTGTCAACCAATCAACCTTATCAATCAACTCACCTCAACTCAATTGAACTCGACTCAGAGTACTCAAGGTAGGAACTTTTTGGGAGTTTCTCTTATTCGACAACAATCACTTATGAGCCAGTGATTGTACAATAATTTTAGTGATGTTGCCACAGCTGTTCCGAACTTGCTAGGTAAGGAACGAGGATCCACAAGGGATCCAGGCAATTAACATATTAAGTCCTATTGTTTTAGGAAACAAAGGTGTGGAAATGTCTGACTTTAACAGATTTAATCCATAGAATAACAACTTGTTCGACTCTAATGGACTTAGCCCTCAAGAGAGGAACTTGTCTGACTCTAATAGACTTAGTCTACTCCTACGCTTGGCGACGTAGTTAATGAGTGCGAGTTAGACTTGCTCTTACTCTTACTCATTTTGGTGTTTGATACTCTTCCCAAGACACAATTCTCATAAGACTCCTCATCTCAACTCAATTATCTTAAATTAGCCTCGTAGACACTCTTATTATCTTATTAACTCAACCTTGATAGTCCTAGATTATTTCAAGAACATTAACTCATCTCGGTTAACTCAATTCTCATTTAAGAACTCAAGGACTCATATTATCAATAAAAAGAAGTCGTTTAGTCAGAAATTAGAGAGTTACTTATGAAGACTCAATAAGAGGAGTGAAACCAATCCATGCCAAGAATCACATTAAAATCAACCATCTCCAACTCAACCAAATCAACAAGAGTATTCCTATGATAGATGGACACTACACAAGCTATATAGATTCTCTCAGCTCGAATAGACTCACCCACTGGACTAGAAATATCATATGATTCAAGAAGACTATCAAGGTATCTATCAAATGTACTTGCCACATAAGGAAATACAAATGAAAATGTGGTACCCGGATCCATCAAAACATAACAATCAAAAGTAAATACTCGAATCATACCTGTCACAATATCTAGAGAGTTCTCCTGATCTTAGCGACTACCCATGGCATACAAGCGGTTTGTTGCTCCGCTTGCGCCTGACGTAGTGGCCCTCTAGTTCCCTCTAATTAGAGGGGTGGGTGTAGAAGATCGAGCCTAGTCATTCCACCTTGGAAAATATTTCTGGTAGTGACCCGCTTGGCTACATTTGTAGCACACATCATTCACGTCACGATATCTGGACAAGTTTAATTTGCCGCAATATCACATGGTGACTTATCTTGTGAACCTTGAGCCACACTACCTTGCGACTGAGGTCCATGAGTTATATGATAATACCTGCCTCTAGGCGCAAGTGCACTAGCAGATGATGGTGCTGGAAACCGGTTGCCATTACCTTTTCTCCCAACCTCGTGGCTGGATCTCGTTGCTTTCTTACACTTGAATTCTTCCCAGTCATGTTTTCTCTCCTCATCAGCTTGTTGCACAAATTTCATCAGTCGCCCGATGTCCATATCACTCACAAGCATGACTCCTCTCCCATCTCTCTTAGGTCCTCTATTCAATCCATCATCATACATTCCCATCCTTCCCCTCATGTGAGCAACCATGTCCGGAGCATAGTGAGATAGTTGCGTGAACTTCAAACCATACTCTTGCAAAGTCATAGAGCCCTGTTTCAAATTTAGGAACTCTCTCACCTTAGATTCTCTTTTCTCTCTTGGGAAGAAGCGTCCCAAGAAGGCTTCTTCGAACACTGCCCAAGTTAGACATGGAGCATCATCCCTTAAGGACCCGAGTTTTTGAATGACTTTATCGGATCTTATAATTTTAGCCTGGGATAAAATTTGAACAAGGATCCATGGGAGACCCACATAGCCCGTGTAAAGCCACACAGACCGTGTGGCCTTTAGTGGAGAGGTACTTGGCCATATATTTCGATTACGAGAATTCGACAAAAACTTTCAGACTAAGTGAGAGCACATGGCCACCCACATGGTCCGTGTGGTATGTCACAGGCCGTGTGGCACACCATATGGCTCGTAGCATAAAATTCTTCTAAGCACTAAATTACCGTCTCATAACCATTTCGTGCAAGATTTTCCTAAGTGTCATCACATGGCTCTTGACATGACTCGTGTAGCGTCACACGGGTCGTGTGGCCATCCGTATGCTATCCCTTTGCTTTGAAAAAATTCGAAGTGTTAAGCGTCACAAAAATTATTTAAGCATCACCTCATGCGCACTGTTCACGGGCCATGAAATGACTCACGGACCGTGTAGGTGCCAGTAAAGCTGTGACAATTCGTTTTCCATCCGTTTTATTAATGACTTTTACGTAATTACGACTTATTTTAATTGTGTTTTATGACCTTTTTGCCTAACCTTGACTCCTAAAATCAGCTGATACCTTTCTATTCTAATTCATTCTCATTGGAAACACTCTCACACTAAAATAAACTCCAAACATACTCTCTAAGTCCTTCTCTCAAGACTCAAGCTAGGGTTCAATTGGGGGATTCAAATTCACGTTAAATTCTTCTCAAATTCATATTGTTAATCAAGGTATGTGGGATTGATTCTTGGTCCCTTTCAACCAAGAAGACCCAAAAATCTTTCAATTGATTTCGTGAATTTTAGTTTACTTTAAATGTGGGATTTCATTATTTTATTTTATTAAATCCAATTGATGTATGGTTGTACTTTACCTATGATTCTAATTTTCTTTGATTAATATTAGGACGATTTACATTGAGATATTAAGTTATGAACATGCATGTCCCCTTTAAAGTTGATTTATGCACGGGTGATTTATATTATAATTTAGATGTTGATTTAACTATGGTTTTACTAAATTTCATATGATGATGTTGATTTTAACATGAATCTATTTCACCCATGCTATTCTTACATCATGCATTCCATTTGCATTTGGGAACATTTGTCTCAATGGAAATTATGAAGTGAGTTAAGCCCGATTATCTTTTATGAAATGATTTTGATAAGATATTGGTTATGGAAAGAATGTGATCACATAGATGTCAATGATTATGGATCTTTGAGCATTATGGGTGCTTGCACCATCCCGTATTTGTAATCTAGCTAGTCCTATGCATGGATATTATAAGTACAAGCTATGATTTGGCATATGAACCTAAATGTGCATTGATAGGATTTTAAATGACTATTGCATTTTTGAACATGTGTATATATACTATATGTATTCTCGTGGGATGTTGACTTAGAACCGATGGATTAGAGGCGTAAGGGCTATCCCCAAGGGCCCTCTCCCTTTCCTCGAACTATGTGCCTAGTATATGTTATGAGAATCCTATCCGAAATGGGATATGTTCCCGTAAGGATGGTTGCTTCATACGAAATGGATTATATTCCTGTAAGGTGAAGCAGTATGATATGATATATGAAAAATCCTTTCCGAAATGGGATATGTTCCCGTAAGGAGGTCGCTTCTTACGAAATGGGATAGGTTCCCGTAAGGTGAAGTATGGTTTACCTTTTACAAGTAGATCACCTCTATACCGGTGAGGGGATTTCATCAGGATTTCAAGTACTAGCTCACTTGGTCTTACTCATGTCGATTAAGGTTACATCCCCGCTAAGTATGAACATTATTGCATTCATGCATCATGAATTTCACGGCATATTGAATACTAATTCCTTGGATATATACTTCTTCCTATATTATGTGCCCTTGTACTCTAACTTTGCAATGCAGGTTATTAAGTCATATGCATTGCATGCCCGCATACTTAGTATATTCAAATGTAGTAACACATACTCTATGCCTACATGATTTTACCATGTAGGGGCCGATCTCTACGATTATCCACCGTTGGTCGAATATCTCAAATTTTGAAAGTTGAGCTTGTCGAGTCCCATCTTCCAAGGACATGCCACCCTCCTCTGTCCATGTTATCCTATGTCTATTTTCTTATTTGAGGGTGAGCCCGGGACATGTCTTGGCTCCCATTCCATCTTATGACTAGATGCATTGTTAGCCATCTTTTAAATTCCCGTACATTTTCTATATATATACATGCGATGTGATGTATTCAGAGCCTATGTTATTGGTTATATTTTTGGAACAACTATTATGG
Organism: Solanum rostratum; assembly: GCA_029948455.1. Lineage (NCBI taxonomy): Eukaryota > Viridiplantae > Streptophyta > Magnoliopsida > Solanales > Solanaceae > Solanum > Solanum rostratum. The sequence goes on from CM057045.1 coordinate 25,669,742, forward strand.
GTCGATTACGATCATATGTCTTGTTTGAATGTTGGTTGAGGAAATATGGAAGGTCCCAAATCCCGGATGCCCCCATAGAGTGAGTCCTACTTACCCATCCCTTAGTATTATGTGATTATAATTGGATTGCGCTTCCGAACCGATGATGTGGATTTGGATACTTCAAGGCATGTTTGGGGACTCTCGAGTTCCCATTCACCGTGTAACATCTAAACCTTAGTCTTGGGTTATGACATCTACCTTTCTTCTATTGGTCGAACCATAATCTGGTAACACCCTTGAGTTGGTACGCAGTCAATTCAACCCTATCAGCAACAACCATATGCATCACTTGGAACCTCTTCTCAAGTTCCTCTACATAGTTCTCACGATCTTCGGTGGATGCGAACGCCGTGAACTCAAACGGATTCATCCTAAAAAATTCTCAGAATCTGGAAGTGTTTTTATTTGGAAGGATGTCCCCTTCCTCTGAAAGCTCTTCTGGGAGGCATGATATCAATTCTGCACGCGTAGAGAACGAATTAGAAGAGAGCTTTCATAAGCTTAACTCTATCACATGAATTGGAATAGGAAAAAGGTGTAGTAATTCCTAATGTCCTATAGCTTCTTGCTTATGAAATGTGGTCGACAACACACCCACAAACAAGACACTACTAGATATGGCTTCATAGACTCCCTAAGACACTTGAACTCTGTGCTCCAATACCAAGTTTGTCACGCCCCAGGAGGGTACCCTTGGCGTGGCTAGCAGCTAGAGACTATTGGTAGTCCCCAAGCAAACCACTTAGCCTCATCACACTCGTTTAATCAAATAACTCTATGGAATAACGAAAATAACCGTAAGTAAATGAGCAGATCTCATCTATGGTCTCATGATGATATAGATAATAATAAAGTCTAGTAGAAATAAACTAGCTCACATTTTCAAACATCAACATTCAACCATCATCTATGAAGCCTCTATCACTAATCATGTGGTGCCATTGACACACCCATGGCTACCCAAATCAAAATAAATGGATAGCTCAAAATCTAACTCTAAAGTACGATTATATAATAATAGGGGATCCTCCGTAATAGGGGAGGCTCACCAATGAGGTGCGAATTTCGGATCTTCAATGGTGCGCTTGTGGAAGATCTTTAGTACTTGCCTCTACATCATAAAATGATGCAGTCCAAAAGTGACATCAGTACGTGGAATGTACTGGTATGTAAAATAGCTGAGTGAAACAGAAATAGATGGAATAATATGGAAACAACATCAACTCAAAGTAATCATCAAATAACATCAAATCGTCAAATGTCTATCTATGCAAGAAAAAAGAGTTGACAAGTGACCCATTAACCAATCAATCTCATCAATCAAATCAAACTCATTTTATAGGATCTCACTTCCTCTCATCTCATCTCATCTCATCTCATGTCGACTTAGAGTACTCTAGGTAGGAAATTTATGGGAGTTTCTCTTATCCGACAACAATCACTTATGAGCTAGTGAATGTACAACAATCACGCTAATGTTGCCACAGCCGTTAAAAACATTCTAGGTAGGGAACAAATGAAACTATGTCAGCTCACCCAATATGAAGTTAGTCGTCAATAAGTCCGCTATTATTTCAGGGACTTCTAATCAAGAAGGAACACAATATATGTGATGGTTCTAAGCCTCACCTACGTTTGGCGACGTAGTTTGATGAGTTCAAGTCAGACTAACTCTCTCTCTTTTGGTGCTCAATACTCCTCCCATGACTCAATACTTATAAAACCATCAAACCAATCAAATCAATAACCTCATAGGGACATTGGCCCTAGCATCAATCAACGTCTCATAGGGGTTTTAGCCCTCTCATCATTCAATATCTCATAGGAATTTTAGCCCTCTCATCAATCTACATCTCATAGGGACTTTATCTCTCTCATCAATCAAGATCAATCAAAAACTCAGGATTTAGAACTGTCATTAGGAAACAATTGAATAGACACCTCGGTAGAGTTCATTTATAGAGACTCATAAGACAATCAAATTCTATCAACTCTTCATCATTCTCGCATCACAATCAACAATCTCAATTCAAGGCTCTAGACTCAATTCTAAAGTTTTATGCATGCTTTTCAAATTAATTATGTAGGGTTATGCAAACTCTCATGAAAATGATTAATTGAAGGAAATCAAATAGTATGACGATCATCAACATAGAAAACATGTAATTCAAGTAAAATTTTAAGAAAAACCATAAAGGATAATGCGTGTAGACTCTGCAAATCATCAACTCATATATGACATTTTTACGTCAAAATGGCTTTATTAAATTGTGTGTGGAGTTTATGAGGGGTTAGGAATTGAACGGAATACCCCTTGTAATAATTTAGAAATTTTCAACACGGAGAAGACCCAGTCCATGATACGGACTGGTCGTGCACAATGTATTTTTAAAAACTATTTCTGAACGAGTTTTCTCAATCCCGTCAAGAATTTTCAGAAAAATATAAGCGCTAGTCCGCAATAGAGACGCGACGTTCTCCTGTCGCGAACCAACACTATGTTACGCTTCGGATCAAAAAATTTTATTTTGATCCGGTCACTCTAAAAATTGGCTGAGACCATTTTCCCATTAAATTGTTTGTGTTGATCACAAATCCGGCCTTGGATTTTCCATATGAGCATTGGAAGATGCGTTACACGCATACCCTCCCTCTAGGGGTATTTTTTATAATTTACTGGACATTACAATATGTATGATTTTCTCTAGTTTTCCAATAGGATTAATTTTTGGATTATTCTTTATTTGAAAATTATGGCATCTTTAGAATGTCATGCGATGTTCTTAAATTGAACTATAATATTTTAATATTGTGTATAATTTAACATATAAATTGAGTCAGATGAATTTTCTTAAAGAAAGAACTATTGAAAAACTAGAACAACAACTTACAAGAGGGACCAAATTTCCATAATGAAGAACAACAAAAGCAAAAGAAACTAAAAGTCCATATTTACCTCTCTAGAGAAGCATCATTTTCTATGATATACATGGTTAAAGACAACAAACTTTGAATCTAAAATTCTTGTCTGGTGCATTCATGACTCAAATAAAAGTATGACTAGAAGAGAAAAACTGCAGATAGATAAAGTTGATGGAGAGGGAAAAAGGATCAATTTCTCTTGACCGTCTCGTCAAAATTAGGTGGGAGCAGTAACTCCTTGGAGTTCTTCAAATTCCATGAGAATATCTTCACTTACGTTCTCCTCCTTTTAAACATCACTTTTGTTCTCCACGACTGCATTAACCATTTCATTATTGCTCTCAATTTTAAGCGTTGTTGCAATTGGAAAAATTGAAGAAGCATCAACTTTAGAATGCTTAGCATGCTTGGATGACAATGATAATGATGTATTCACACTTAATGCTTTAGGCACAACATTTATGCCTCTTGGAAGTTTGTTTTGGAACTACTGTTGTAGAAAATAAGAGGTCTACGATATATGGGTGGGTCATGATTGTATTCATCAGAATAGGACACCAAGAAATAGTTTTCATTCTTTGGGATTTTCTCAATTATTTTCTTTGCTTCGCACAACTTTGCACTACACTTATAATAACTCCTGTTATGTCACACATGGTAAATAATAATCAGTACTCATCAATGTTGAATCAGTACTCATCAATGTTTAATTTATCTTATCATAAATAACCTTTACTACTTTTTGTCTGGAAAATTAAGAATTGCACGAATTTTTTTGTGAAATGAAAAAAATGGTGAAGAGAGCATACCTTGGGAATGGAAAACGTTTTTGTAACTTCTGACCGGACTTGTGCCATGTCCATTTATCATTTGTGAGTTCCTCTTGCAATACTTCATAAAAAACCCTTACTGGTTGATTTAACCTAATTTTTATTGAAAGCACTAAAATCATAACTCAAAACACAAGAATATAAAATATAACATAGGGAGTAATTACCTTTTATAAGTTTTGATAAGAGGAGTCTTCATGGGCAAAGTTAAATTAGGATCAACATTATCTTGTATCATGTGTTGTTGCTGCTGCATATCAATCAAGTCTTGTGGTGTTGTAGTTGTTGTTGGCACACACGTTACCATTATTGGTGATGCAACAAGAAAGATTTGTCGGCTAAATTGAGTTGGTTGAATGAGATGTAAGTACAATTGTTGGTTATCATTTTGGTCCATGATTATAACCTGATCATCTGACTTTTCCTGGTAAGAAACTGGAAATTTTATGGAGGAAATTTCAGGTAAGCTATTAAAATTATTCATGTCAGCAGCTAAAAGTCTATCAAAAGTATCCCAATGATCATTTTCAAATGTCTCCAAAGCCAAGTTAGAGTTACAACATTATTAGGTTTATGAATATTACAGCTTCTAACCACTGTGCTTAGATCCCAATCATTATCCCCCATTTTAGATCTATATATCTATAATTATATCAAGTTAATTGCAGAAAAAAAGATAGAGACAATAAAATCCTTTAAGATTTTAAAATATTCTTATTAAAAAACATATAATGATGTTTTCTAGGAGAGGGAAGTGAGGAAATAGATCCAAATAGAGGGTTCTTTTACGGAGGAAATAACTGAGGAAGAAAAATTTAGTGCGTAGGAAATTATAAATCAAAGGTTGAGATGAACAAAAACGAAGAAAATGTACTCAATTTATAGAGTTTTCACAGTTACCTACCCACTCTGCACACATCAACATTCAATTAATAGTCAATTCGCATTAATTATTCTTTGCTATTTCGGGGGGAGTTACATTTAAAGGAGAACATAACAGATAATCTCGTGTACTTTTTTTAATTTTTTTACTGGTGGAGTTTTTCCCTCCTTTATTTTAGCCAAATTAAATCTATATAAAACGGGCCAAAGCAGCCAAAAAACAACCAACGAAAAATTGAAAAGTGACCTGTCCAGTCCAAAACAAGACATGGTCCTATTTACAAAATTGTTTAAGCAAATAAAGTTTCCTAATTGAAGCTTCTCTGTTCTCTCCACCTCTCCTTTGCCATGTTGTCTCTAGAAGCTTCTTTGAATTAGAACTTCATCCTCCATATAATGTGTACATCTAAAGAAAAAAGTTTTATTGTCATGCTCGCGAGAGTACCCTAGGCATGGCCGATACTTAGAAATCATTATTGGTTCTCAAGTGTACCACTTGATCACATCACATGTCTATTTAGCGGAAAACTCTAAAGAACCAAAAAATAGTTATGTGGGCTTTGGAATATCAATATCAATAACCAAGTAACTCAAGAATAATTTAAATAATAACTCAATATTAATAAAATGGTTTCAAAATAGACTCCAATGTATATTATCTGACTCTGTCTATGAAGCCTCTATTAATACAAAAAAAGGTGTCAACACATGTCCATATCTATCTCAAACTATGAAAAGAAAGACATAAACTAAGATGAAAGACAATCATCTGAATGCTAGGATGTCTTATCAGAACTTTTAAAATACTTAAAATCTTCAATGAATCGTCTGTTGAGGATCTGTGACACTTATATCTCATCGTGATAAGATGCAACATCGAATGACATCGATACGTGAAATGTATGTTTCGTAATATGGTTGAGTAGAAAAACATACATTAAAGATACTCTAGAAAAGAATGAAACCCAACTCAATAAACGACTAAAATATCGCGTGTGACATTTTTACTCTCATTAGGGCACGTTTACCAAGGGTGTTGACTAATGTTAACTAATGGTTGATTTCTAGGCTATAATTACTAAAAATGGTTAAACCCGCACCAAAGATCTTGGGTCTCGAGTCAACCTGTCACGACCTGAAATCCAGGTGTGATGGCACTCAGTTAACCCACCAAGGCAAGTAAGCCAAAAACTCAAACAACTCAGCATAATATTATAAGTGGAAGATAAACAATCTAATAAGATAGATAAGCGGAAGGAATAAAACTATAACCATCCGAGAATTGGTGTCATATGTACAAGCCTTCAAATACAGAATACTTAAATGGAACATACAACTCTTGATGTCTAGTCGTCAAATAGAACATGCCGTAAGATACAATCCTCAAAAGTTTGTCGAGTGTTCAAGCAGCTACCTCACGAGTGATCATGAAGCTCGATCTGGAATATTAGAAGCTAATAAGGAGGATCTGGCTCACAAGCTACAAAAATGTAGGAAGGGGTGAGCACCAAACAACAAGGTACATAGTGAAATGGAACTAACCTAAAGTAATGTAATGGAGAACAGAACTACTCCTTAACTCCGAACCACAACTCGCCGAACTACAACCCTGCACTCAAAAAAGTCTTAGCATAATATAATATACAATCACAATAATATATATACCCTCATCAGCTGGCATAAAGTCTCAATACACATTTATATAGATAAATCCAATAGTTATTCAACTAAATGATATAATGAATATACAATCTCATAAGCAAAACAGTGGTAATATCAAAATAGGTATGATATGAGATGGAGTTGATGCCATAAAATGTCAATAATGCGATGTAATGTTACATATCTAGATGCATGACTGTCCTACGAGACACATCAATAGATTGTATCAGACTAGAACCCATGGGGGCCATAAATGAACTGTGTATCTGTGAACATTGCAAGCAAAGGCCTTGACCAATGCTTACCCATCTGGAAGAGACCTCGAACCGACCAAGAAATGACCTCGAACTAAATATCAACCAACATATTACATCAGCTCACCGGCAGAAATCTCGACTAACATCAACTAGTAAAGACCTTAGCCACCAAACCAAATGTTGTCTTACTTATCTCTGGTCGTAGGCATCACAAGTATCAAATGCACAGATAATAATGAATGCAATGTACATGACCTCAATGCTATCCCATTGTCAACATTATATTGAATTCAGTTATTCAAAAAGTCTCAATATCATCGCCGCCTCAATATCAAATCAATCCAAATGTCAATCGTATCGCAATATAAGATCTATCTAAACATCAACATAAAATAATACATAAGATCATATAGATTATGAATCCACAACTAGCCCATTGATCAAGAAATCATCATATGCAAATCAAACTCACAATTAAAGCCTAAGATGGTATAATTCTACCCTAAAGTACTCAATTACATGCACATAGAAACATACAAGGTTCAATCATACTTAACAAAAGGTTAAAAGTCGACTTGTCTTAGATAATGTCTCGAATCAAGTCAAATCCAAAGCTTTTTCCTTCTTATGATACTCTGAATCACCAAAATCTATTACAATATAGCATCACAATCACATAATGAATCTAATGACAATAAAGCAATCAATTCGGACGCAAAACTTAAAATGGTCAAAAATCTCATGCCATAAAGATGGCCAAAATCTAGAAATTAATACATGAAGATGTTCCCCAAGTAATAAGAAGTTCAAAGGTGAAAACCATTTCGAAAATGGAGTTAAAATAAGGGAGAAATCCTCAAATGATTGTTAAGAATCAAACTTTGAAAAATCCCCAAAATCCACCATTAAAATTCTAAAATTAGAAGTTGAAAACACAAATTAATCAATGAAAATAGAAGAATGATGTTAGAAAATAATGACCCAATAAATTAGCCTTGAAAAAACTTGAAGAATTTCTTTAAAACAGAGCGTTGAATGTTGAAAATGATGAAATATTAATTAAACTAATCATTAAAAACTGGACAATTTTTCAGGGTCTTTAATGCTTCGCGAATCCAGAGAAGTAACCGCGAACCCAGAGGCTATGAGGCATTGAATCTTCATGTACGCGGTTAGCTCATCCGCAAAAAGGGACTGAAGGAAGCATTTACTCCACAAATGTGGGCCCCAACCAGAGGCTTAGACATACTACACTTCGCGAACACAGAGGCTTAGACATACTACACTTCGTGAATATGGTGGAGACCCCCCAAACGCAGAGCAATATCTACCCTACACCAGAAACTTATTGCATATGCAATAACACATTCTAGAAAAAAACTAAGATTAGGACCTTCGAGATTCATTCGGGACCCTATGAACGCAAACCAAACATGTAACCTTACCAATAATGATGTTTTGGACTCCAGACAACCGTTATAATTAAAATTCGAGTCCTCATTGGCCCAAAACCCAAGAAAGATGATTTAAACAAGTTTCGGACTTAAAAATTCAAAATATCTCGGAAGCTCTAAAAATTACAACACAATTATTTCTAGTGTTTGTTTCATCACATGGAACACTGGAACAGACTAAATTTTAGTTCAAGTTCTCGAACTCTGAATGTTGACGAGAGTCAAACCTATGATCCAAAATAAACTACAAATGCAACTTTGGGTCCAAAATAGTCGTTTCAATTCCGAATATAGTTATGTAAGTTCTGCTAGACCAGATTCAATATTTTGGAATTGATGGAATTGACGGAATCGAATTTCGACACTCAAAACTCAAAATGACCTTAAAATTCAAAATTTCCAACTTGAATTGTTTAAAAACTCATTCTTTAGCAAAACTCTCACTTTTTACCATGTTTTTAAAATCTGACTTTTGTACTTGACCAAAAATGACTCAAGGCCACTTTCGAGAAGGGTAAAATGTTAATTTGCTCAAAAATGGAAGAAATGACCTTCAAGGTCATTACATCATCTACTAAAAATAATGTTCATCCTTGAACTTGAGATAATGGATAACCTGAAGGCTCAAACAACTGAAGGTATCAGGCGCACATATCGAACTCTATGTCTCATGTTGCCTTACTCTCCGGCCTAAGGCTCTACTGGACCTTTACTGAAGTGATATCCTTAGTCCTCAGCTTCCTCACCTGCTTGTCCAATATGACAACTGGCTACTCCTCAAAAGTCAAGTCTTTGCTCAACTCAACCGAACTAATAGAATTCACATAAGACTCGTCTAGAATGTAATACTGCAACATCAAAACATGGAACGCAGTATGGGCCAAAGACAAGTTGGGTGGTAAAACAAGTCTTTAAGCCACCTCTCCCACTTTATCAAGAATCTCAAAAGGACAAATGAACATTGGGCTGAGCTTTCCTTTCCTCCCAAATCTCATAACACCCTTCAAAGGTGAAACTTTCAACCAAATCATATCACCAACCTCGAATTCTAAAGCTCGAACCTGCCTATCAGCATAACTCTTTCGGTGGCTCCAGGTTGTCACCAATCTACTATGAATCAACCGCACCCGGTCAAGATCATCTCTCAACATATCAATACCATTCTCACCGCCGCTACTGTGTCAAACCATCTGATGGACGATCTGCATCTTCGGCCAAACAAGGCCTCAAAAGGAGCCATCTGAATACTGGAATGATAGTTAAAGTTGTACGCAAACTCTGGAAAGGCTAAGTATTTATCCAATCTAGCACTAAACTCAATATCATGGGCTCGAAGTATATCCTCTAGCACCTGAATGTTCCTCTCGGACTGACTATTGATCTGGGGTGAATAGTTGTACTCTTATCCAAACGGGTACCCAAACCATGCCATTAAGCCCTCCAAAAATGCAAAGTGAACAATGAGCCTCAATCTAACACAATGGAAATGGGTGCCTTGCGAAGTCTCATAATATGACTGATATAAAGTTAGGCCAGTCTCTTAGCGCTATAATTCACTTTTACCAGAATAAAGTGGGCAGACTTTGTCAATCCATTCACTACTACCCAATAGAATCAAACCCCCAATAATAGTAGGTAAGCCAACTACAAAGTCCATAGCAATGCGTCCCCATTTCCACTTAGGAATGGGTAGCCTCTGAATCTGTCCACTTGACTTCAAGTGCTCAGACTTGGCCTGCTGGCATGTGAAGAACTTGGCAACAAACTCTGATATATCGTTCTTCATATGTACCACAAATAATGTTGACTCAGATCATGGTACATCTTCACTACGCTTAGATGGATAGAATATCTAGTAGAATGAGCCACCTCAAGTATCAATCTAATTAAATCACCCACCTTGGGCATAAAAATATGACTCTCAATCCTCAAAACACCATCAGGATCAAGCACTAATTCTCTAGTTTCACCTCGAGTCACTTATCCTAGATTTTCACGACCTAGGACTAGGGCCTAGATGTGACACGGTGATTGGGAACCCAAGAGTCCCCAAACAGGCCTCATGTATCTAAATCTACATCATTGGTTTAGGAAGGACATAAAAATAGAAACACATAGTTCTAAGGGGCGGGACAATAGGACTCACGCTATGAGGGCAATACGAGGCTAGGGACGTTCCACATTTTTACACCAAAAATATATATACAGTCGAATACGAATTTCCCATAAATTAATCCAAAAAACATAAACCAGATACCATGCATATCAAGTGGATTTAAAAAGAGTCGACATATTGTCCAACGAATGCCTCTAATCGAGATGGAACGGGGGCTAGGGCATGTTCCAGCATCACCCTCAAATGATAAAGGAACTTAAGGACAGTAAGGGTAAAGGAAGATGGATTGTCCTTGGAGAATGGAAATCACCACAATACTTTTCTGAATCGGCCCCTACATGGTAAAATCATGTATGCGTAGAGTATGTGTTAGTAAGTTTGAATGTACTAAGTATGCAGGCATGCAATGCAGATGACTTACCAAACCTGCATTTCAATGTTAGATGATAAGGGCACATAATATAAAAAGAATCATATATCCAATGGAAATATACACAAGATGCCATGAAACTTATGATGTATGAAATGCAACAATGCTCATTTATAGTGGGGATGGACTATAATTGAAAAATCAAATCTATGCGAGCTATTACATGAATTAGTCCGATAAAGTCATTCCATCGGTAGGAGAAGATTACTTGCCAAAGGTAATATAGATCACACCTTACGACCATGCTTTTCGGTGAATGGTCACCTTCTATGCGACCACGTTTTTCAGAAGAATTTTCCATAATCATATCATAAACATAATAAATGAATAACCATTCCTAACAACCCGATCTTTTCTGTAATGGCCAACATTCCTATGTTGGCACATAGTTCAAGGAAAGGGAGATAGCCTAAATGAAATGGTAAAAATTAGAATCTTTAGGTCTATACGATTGCCTACATGGTCCGTGATACGTCACATGGACCATGAACAGTAACCGTGAATCGTCACTTAGTCAATTTCACAGAGCCAATGCTAGGAATTTAATCGAGGTTAAGGGGTACCACACAGATGACTTCACGGCCCGTGTGATGCTACATGGGTCGTGACATGGACCATGTTATAATTCTTGAATAATTTCCGCATGACAAAGTTACGAGATGGTACTTCCATACTTAGTAAAATTTTATGTAGCGAGTTAAACAGAGGACCACACAACCCATGACATATCACAGAGACTGTGTGAGTGGCCATGTGCCCTCACTTGATCCAAAATTTCCCCGTCTCAAGTTCCCCTATTGTGAGCTGGACTAAGTGTTCCTCTACGAGAAGCCACACGGTTTATGTGCCTTCACACGGCTCGTATGGGCCTTCTGTGGAATGATGCCTGGCAGCTTCGCTCGGGACGGTACCAAGAGATCAGGTATAGCCGATCTAAAAAGAATCTGGGTCCTTACATGGATAATACACAACTTCTCATCCTCAAATTGTTCCTCACGAATCTGCTCCATCAATGATGAGCGCACCTCAATAGAAGCAATCACTCCACCCTGCTTTGAAATCTGTAGTCTCACTAACTCATTGGCCAATCTCTAAGCATCTCAACCCAAAGGTCGATCCTCAACCCGGATAGCTGCTAGACTCCCTATGCTAGAATCCTTCCTACTCAAAGCGCCATGTCACGTCCCGGACCTAGGGCTTAGAAGTGATATGGCGAATGGGGACTCAGAGAGTCCCCAAACAAGCCTCAAAGTATCCAAATCCACATCATCGGTTCGGAAGCACATTCAAATAGTAAACACATAGTTCTAAGAGATGGGAAATAGGACTCACGCTATGGGGATATCAAAGGGAAATGGACTTGCATGGATTCACATAGCATATAACACATAAGAACTAAAGGGTGGGTAAGTATGACTCACTCTATGGGGGCAATACGAGGCTTAAGATCTTCCGCATTTCCACATCAAACATACATACATAACATAATTCCCATAATCAATCCATGATAGCCATATCCAATAGATAACTGAATTCATGAGTTCCAGCTACAACATGTAACATATAGAATGTATGAGAGTCTACAAGATTTCCAATGCCTTTAGTCATAAGATTGGATAGGGGCCAAGACATGTCCCAAGCTCACCCTCAATTAAGAAGAGAAACCAAAAACGACATAGGTAGAAGGAAGGTGGCTTATCCTTGGAAGATAGCACTCAACATAATATCAACTCTCCGGATTCGAGCTACCCATCAAATGGTTGATGGTCGTAACACACGTTCCCTACATAGTAAATTCATGTAGGCATAGAGTATGCGTTAGAACATTTGAATGTACTACGTATGTGGGCATGCAATACATATGAATGACCAAACCTGCATTTCAATGTTAAATGACAAGGGCACATAATATAGAAAGAATCATATATCTAATGGAAATATATACAAGATGCCATGAAATTTTTAATGCATGAAATGCAACAATGCTCATATATAGTGGGGATAGACTCTAACAGACAAATCAAAATCATGTGACCTATTACATGTATTAGACAGATTGGGACCTCCCACTGGTAGGGAGAAAATTACTTGCCAAAGGTAATCTATATCACACCTTATGACCACACTTTTCAGTTGATGGTCACCTTCCTTACGACCCACATTTCAGAAGGATTTTTCCATAATCATATCATATCATAAACATAATAAACGAGTAACCATTCCGTACGACCCACTCTTTTCGGTAATGGCTAACATTCCTATTTTGCCACGTAGTTTAAGGAAAGGAAGAGGGCCCTTGGGGATGCCCTAATCCCCCAAATTCATCGGTACTAAGTCATCGGCATCCCACATGAATACTAATACTTATACATGCTATCAAGAGATATAATGCTCACTTCAAACCGTTCAATGTACATTTAGGCTCAAATGCCAAATCATAAATCATAATCATAATGCTCATGCAAGGAATAACTCATCTACATATACGTAATGGTGCAATCACCCAATCTGCTCTAAGAGCCATAATCATAGACATGTATGTGATCACATTCTTTTTCATAACCAATGCCTTACCAAAATCATATCAAAATAGTTTCATAAAACCTAATTGGACTTAACCCTCTTCATAATTTCCATATACCAATGCTCATGAGTGCAATGCAATGCATGATGTGAGGATAGCATAAATAACATAGATTCAAGTTAAAATCAATATCATAATATAAAATTGGATAAATCCATAATTAAATCAACATGTAAATCATCACATAAGTCAAACATGCATAAATCAATTTTGAAGGGGACATGCATGTTCATAACTTCATAGCTCAATGTAAATCATCATAATAGTGTTCAAAGTAATTTAAAATCATAGGTAGAGTGCAACCCATACACCGCTTTGATATTATAACATCAAAGAATCAAAAATCCATATTTAAAGTGACTAAATTTCATGAAATTAATTGAAAGGAATTTTGGGTATTCTTGGTCGAAAGGGACCAAGAATCAATCCCACATACCTTGATCAGGAAGATGAATTAGAGAAGAATTTAGCTTAAATTTGAAACCCCAATTGAGTCTTAACTCTAATCTTGAAGATGAGACTTGGAGAGAATTTTTAGAGTCCAATTCTAGAAACTAACTGTTTGTCTTGATTAAGGGTTTAGAAATAGTGTAGAAGGAGTATAGTAATATACTGGGGGGGGGGGGGTTAAAAGGTCTTAGAAGCCTTGAGGATGAGTCAAAATATAAAAAAAAGCCTCAATAAAATGCCCCCTTAAATTTTTAACTGAAGTTGACATGGTTGGCTTCACGGTCCGTGAAGGCCTCCCCTCTTGCCTAGACAAATTCTACAAAAAAGGGCATAACGTCTTGCTCCGAACATGAAATGAGGTGAGACCAGATGTATTGGAAAGATAATTCAAGAGCTTCAATTTGATAGGTCGTGGGGCACCCAATTTCTTTTGTTCTAATAGATAACACCATTCAAAGTCGACCCTTCTATTCGTACTTGTGAAAAACTTAGCCAATGGAATTTCTTGGAACTTGACTTGATGTATGAGACCTATGAAGGCCTTAATCAACATAAATAAGCTTGAATTGAAGGCTTGAAAGTGAAATTTAGCTTGAGTTGGAAGATCCTATACATCGAATTTTCAATGCGGAGGAAGTTCACATGACCCGTTTGACACTACACTGGTCGTGTCAAGGACTGTGAAATGATACTTAGAAAAATCGATCATGCAATGTTACGAGACGGTGATTCCTTACTTAGAAAACTTTCGCGTCGCGAGCTATAAGGTGGGCCACAGACCATGTGGGTGGCCATGTGACCACACTTGGCCTTGTATCTTGGTTGTTTAGGTGCAAGGCCATCACATGGCTCACCAAATGGCCAGTGAAGCACCATACGGTCCGTGTGGGGTTCCGGTGTGATGTGCCTTAGCCCGAAACTCCCTGTAAAGTCCCCATAATTGATAATATGGCCAAGTACCCCTTCGCTGGAGGCCACACGGTCCGTGTGATGTCAACGAGCCGTGTGGGCCTCCCATGAAGTGACATTTGGTCAATTTTTCCTCATGGGATGACATTATAAAGTCCGATAAAGTCGTTCCAGAATTGGGTCCTTACATCATCTCCCCTTTGGGAACATTCATCCCCGAATGTGCAAGAGCAAGGCTTGAAAGGCTTGACTTAGAAAACGAAACATCCGAACACAAGGTACAATGCATAGTTCATCATTTGAAAATCATAAAACCTTTAAAACCCATATTAAAACGTATTCAAATCACTCAAAACATCATAAAAATCATTTTCGTTCACATGTATGCATGTCATGTCATGAAAACTCAAGAGTGAAAGAATCAGGACTATTGATAATAGGAAGGACCTAATACTATAGGCTTGAGTAGATTGGATAGGATAGAAGTATCGTCACTTCATACTTTATTCCACTCCCACCGTAGCACCTTCCACATTTGATCCCTCTAAAGTACCTTCACCGAAGCCACATCCTTGTTGCGAAGCCACTTCACTTGTCTTATCTAAAATCTCAACCTAACTTCCTCCATAAGACAATGTCTCCTTATATTCAACACCTCCCAAAGGAAAAATAACACTAGTATAACCAACAAACTTTCTCAACATAGATATATGCAAAACCGAGTGACTACAGCTAAATTTCGGAGGCAAATTTAACCTATAAGCTACAACCCCAATCCGCTTCAACAATCTCATAAGGACCTACATACCGGGGATTTAGCTTTCCCTCATTCCCGAAATGCACCACACCCTTCATAAGTGAGATCTTCACATACACCCAATTACCAATACGAGGCTCAAGATCCCTCTTTCTAACATCCAAATAAGACTTTTGATGACTTCGAACCATCTTTAACCTTTCCTTAATCAGTTTCAATCTTTTGTAGCCTCCAACACTAAATCAATGCCTATAGAAGTCATTTCATCTTAACTCAAACCACTTCCAAGTAAAGATCTCAATGTCCTGAGCTACACAACCAGTCCTTTAGTGATCTACCTTCACTTGTCAACAACTCGAGCACTCGTGTACGAACTCGGCTATGTCCTTTTTCATACCATGCCACCAATACACCTCCTTCAAATCCTAACACGTCTTACTAGATTCCGGGTGAACCAAATAATGAGAGTTATGGGTTGTACTCATGATTATTTTCCCTAAGATCACCCACATCCGGAACACATAACTAACATTGATACCGTAACACACCATCTCCCCCTTGGGAGGAAGCCTCTATCTAATTATTTTGGCAACCAATCTCTCTAATCGAACCGATACATATCTAGATCTTGCTTAGCCTTAACATCAACAACCATAATCCTAACCGAGAAGAATCACAATACACCACCAACCTATCTAAGCCATCCGGTAATGCTAAATTGAAGCCGATGTAAGCCAACCTTTAAAGGAATCAAAACTCACCTCACACTCATCTGATCATACAACTTGGCCTTCTTTCTAGTCAACTTGATCAATGGAGATGCAATTGATGAAAGACCTTCAACAAACCTTCCATCATAACCACCCAACCCAAGAAAACTTTGAATACCCAAAGAAGCAAACATGTAAAACAATGCACATCCTTCACCAACCGCCTTTTAGACCTCATCTATAAGATCGCTACAACGTCTCCCTCCACTGGATTGCATTACGAGCTCAAGGTAACTCTCCCTATTCGATAGGGAGGGATAGAACTAAGAAATCTTAAGACACGCCCATGGCACGATTAGAATCATGAAAAGTGAAAAATTTCTTAAATTGCCTTATAGCCTTCTACCCATAGATGTGGCGTGCTTCACACCCATGAGTAAGACTCTACTTGAGGCGGCATGTTGGACTCCGAAGACCATTTATTAACATAGTGCTCTGATACTATCTTTGTCATGACCCGAAGCTAGGGCATAGAAGTGACACGGCAAATGGGAACTCTAGAGTCCCCAAACAAGCCTCAAAGTATCCAATCCAAATCATCGGTTAAGAAGAGCATTCAAATATTAAACACATAATACTAAGGGATGGGAGAATAGGACTCACGTTATGGGAATATCGAAGAGAAAGGGATTTACATGGATTCACATAGCACATAACACATAAGAACTAAGGGGCAGGTAAGTATAACTCACTCTATGAGGGCAATACGGGGCTTAGGATCTTCCATATTTCCACACAAAACATACAAACATAACATAATTCCCATAATCAATCCATGATAGTCATATCCAATAGATAACCAAAATCGTGAGTTCCAACTACAACACATAACATATAGAATGTATGAGAGTCTATAAGATGTCCAACAATGCCTCTAGTCATAAGATGTGATGGGGGCCAAGCCATGTCCCAGACTCGCCCTTAATTAAGAAGATAAATCAAAAACGACACAGGTATAAAGAAGGTGGCTTGTCCTTGTAAGATAGGATCCACACCAATATCAACTCTCAGGATTCGAGCTACCCGTCAAACGGTGGATGGTCGTCACATACATTCCCTACATAGTAAAATCATGTAGACATAGAGTATGTGTTAGTTCGTTTGAATGTACTAAGTATGCGGGCATGCAATCCATATGACTGACCAAACCTGCATTTCAGTATTAGATGACAAGGGCATGTGATATAGAAAGAATCATCTATCCAATGGAAATATATACTAGATTCCATGAAATTTATAATTCATGAAATGCAACAATGCTCTTATATAGTGAGGATGGACTCTAACCAACAAATCAAACTAGGATGAGCTATTACATGAATTAGACCGATTGGGACCTCCCATCGGTAGGGAGAAGATTACTTGCCAAAGGTAATCTACATCACAACTTATGACCACACTCTTCCGTGGATGGTCACCTTCCTTACGACCCGCATTTCATAAAGAAGTTTTTATAATCATATCATATCATAAACATAATACTCGAATAACCATTCCTTACAACCTGGTCTTTTCGGTATTGTCTAACATTCCTATGTTGGCACATAGTTCAAGGAAAGGGAGAGGGCCCTTGGGGATGCCCTGACGCCCCCAAGCCATCGGTTCCAAGTCATTGACATCCCACATGAATACTAATACGTATGCGTGCTTTCAAGAGATACAATGCTCACTGCAAACTATTCAATGCACATTTAGGCTCAAATGCCAAATCATAAATCATAATCATTACATTCATGCAAGGAATAACTCATCTACATATAAAGAATGGCGCAAGAACCCAATATGCTCTTAGAGCCTTAATCCTAGACATGTATGTGATCATATTCTTTCCATAACCAATGGCTTACCAAAATCATATCATAATAGTTTCATAAAACAGTATTGGACTTAACCCACTTTATAATTTCCATATACCAATGCTCATGAGTGCAATGCAATGCATGATGTGAGGATAGCATAGGTAACATAGATTCAAGTTAAAATCAATATCATAATATGAAATTGGATAAATCCATAATAAAATTAACACCTAAATTATAACATAAGTCACACATGCATAAATTAATTTTGAAGGGGACATGCATGGTCATAACTTTATAACTCAATGTAAATCATCATAATAGCGTTCAAAGTAATTAAAAATAATAGGTAGAGTGCGGCCCATTGTCACACCCCAAAGAGAGGGGAGGTGCGACTGACACCCTATACCGTTATTGGTCGGGTAAGCCACTAAACATGCTAGTGAACTAAATAGGGACAAAAAGAAAATCAAGCAGCATAATATCTAAAAGACTAATCCTAGATATTTTAAGTCATGACCTGGCCAATTGTAAATCACGTACATCACGATAAGTAAACCTAAACGACTAAGTCCTAGCTAGCCGACAAGGCTGCCACCACAGAGGTACAGGCGCATACCATATATACATGCCAATCTTTTGACTCTAGACTGAAAGACACAAAAGGGCCAACACACAATAACATGTCCACAATAGCCTCTATGAGAATCACTAACACTGTCGTGACAGGGCCCCGACATACCCAAATGTACATCAAAAAGTAAACATCCTGTGAACGCTCTAGGAAGAGGTAGAGCTTACCAACTCATAGCTGAATGGGCTCCTAGTGGAGGGGTAAATCAGAACCTCTACCTGATCCTGCACGCACGAAATAAAATGTAGCGTCCCCAGTCAAAGGGACGTCAGTACGAATAAACATGTACTGGTATATAAGGCAGGAAGTAAAATAATAATAACCGTAGTAAAGAGGTTAAATAGAAATACCACCTGTAACAAAAACTAAAGTAGCCTTAATGGCCAATAAGCCATCTGCTAGTGATAAAACAATGCATGGTATGGTCGAGTATCACATGTCGTGAATACATATATATAGATGCAAATGCATGAAATACCCAACCAAATGCTAGCACTGGTGGTCCTTTCCGGTAGCTAACCGACATCATATCTGCCAACCTGTGGCCATCTGTACCATATACATATATAGTTGGGAAAATAGGCCCCATACCTTCGATTATAGCTCAAAGTCCATGCATAACGTGCAATGTATGATATGAATGTTGAATGCACATAGTAAGCCATAGCAAGAACTTAGCCAATCTTGGCTCATCGGTACACTTATTCTCATAGCATCATAATCATTGTCATTCAGCCAATCTTGGCTCGTTGGTACACTTATTCTCATAGCATCATAATCATAGTCATCGCATATACATAAGGCTCGTGGGATCATACATGTCTTTTTAACAAGTTTGGGAATTTAAGCCAACATTAGAGTGAAGCCTTAACTTTGAAAATGTTCATAAAGGTGCTTTACATAATGATTATATTTGGTCCCATGTTAATTAGTAAAAGAATGTATTTAAACAGGATCAAGTGCCTTACTAGTTTAGACAGGAGCATTTCACTTGAGAATATTAGAAACCAACACGTTACTTGTTAAATTCTTCAATTGTATTTTTGTATGGAAGAAGGACTAACTCTGAATACTAAATTCCCTTTGCATTCTACATTTATTATAATGGCACTACACCAAGAAGAGAAACTTTTCAAACATATGAATAGGTGGCCGGGAAGTGACAAAATGATATATAGAAATTGAATATCCAGTTTAAGAGAATGAATGCAATTTCAACCTAATACCATCGTGAATTTAACTTAGCTGCAATCCCAATGCCTTTCACAGAAGGTCGTTCTAGCAACAGAATAGTAAGATATCACATTTGACGTTTTGGGAAACTTCCCGGATTTCGTGCTAAAAGGAGGGACGGAGCTTAGCCTTAACATACCTCTCCAACGAACGTCCAATTGCCAAAAGTTCCTTCTCGAAAGTTGTTCCTTATGTCCTAAGCGTCCCAACGACTATATATACGCATCATAAAGACACCTATAAACAGTAAAAAATTCAGCATTAATGACCAGATTCGGCAAGGCGCATTTACGCGAGGAAACGTCCTTAAAACTTCGCAAAAATTACCGTAAAAGAGCTCCAAAATTGTTACCTAAACACACCATCTTCAAACCAACAAAATCAGCAAGAACACCACTTTTTTCTCATCCTAAAAACAGCTCCAAACACAGCTAATACGTGGGGAAAACAATTGCAAAGCGTAAAGCACACATTTCTAGGCACACGAACAAATTTTAACGGTAAATGCGAAAAAACACACTCAAATCCCTTTGGCACCTTGAGGGGAGTTTACATTCAGTTTCTAAGCTGTTGGGGACGAAATGGAAGTGATTTGAGCTTTAAAAAGCTCAAATTAGCCGACATTAAGTTGGGTAAACCCGACCCATGACCCGGTTTCCAGCTCGGACAATCCTGGTAAAACGGTCATAACTCATTATTATGAGGTCGGTTGGATGCGCGGTTTTGTGCGTTGCAAATTAGACTCATAGATCTTCAATTTGATAGGTCATGCACCTTCCAAATCCTTATAGTTTGGGAGATATGACCTGACACATTCGATCCAAATTTAAGAAGGATTTCATAAAGAACCTTACAGTAACGTTGGCCAACCTTTATCTTGCAACTTTCTTGATTTCAAAACTTAATGTATGACCTTTGTACTATTAAAATAGATTTTAAAAATCCATTATTAGCAAAGTATACACTTTTAGTTCCATCCGAAAAGTTAAACCTAGTTTAAACCTTCCAAAAAGGGCGAGGTGCCACTCGAGTCATTTCTTTAATCCCGAACGTGCATTTAGGGTATTTCCTTTGGCTTAAAACTTTAGGTACTTGATATTAAAACTTATTTGCAGCCTTATTATCCTTAGGGGGTAGGAAAAATCACATGTGCCTCATATAAGGCCACACTACTTAAATAATGGAAGACGAGAAACACGGGGTCTCACACCCATACACCACTTTGATTTAATAAAATCAAATAATCAAAAATCCATATTTAAAGTGACTAAAATTCATGAAATCAATTGAAAGGAATTTTAGGTTTTTTTGGATGAAAGGGACCAAGAATCAATCCCACATACCTTGATTAGGAAGATGAATTAGAGAAGAATTTAGCTTGAATTTGAAACCCCAATTGAATCTTAGCTTGAATATTGAAGATGAGACTTGGAGATAATTTTGAGAGTCCAATTCTACAAACGAAGTGTTTGTCTTGAATGAGGCTTTGAAATTAATGTAGGAGGAGTTTAGGAATACGGGGGGGGGGGGGGGGGTGTAAAAGGTCTTAAAAGCCTTAGGAATGGGCGAAAATATAAAAAATACCTCAATAAAATGCCCCCTTAAATTTTTAACTAAAGTTGACACGGTTGGCTTCACGGTCCGTGAAGGCGTCCAGTCTAGCCTAGACAAATTCTATGATAAAGGGCACAACGTCTTGCTTCGAACTCGGACTTAGGTGAGACCAGATGCATTGGAAAGATAATTCAAAGAGATTGAATTTGATAGGCCGTGGACCACCCAGTTCCTTTTGTGCTAAGAGATATGGCCATTCATACTCGACCCTTCTATCAGTACTTGTGAAAAACTTAGCTAATGGAACTTTGAACTTGAATTGATGTAGGAGACCTATGATGGCCTTAATCAACATAAATAAGCTTGAATGAAGGCTTGAAACTGAAACTTAGCTTGAGCTTGAAGATCCCATACTTAGAATTTTCAATGTAGAGGAAGTTCACATGGACGGTCACACGTCCCGTTTGACACTACACTGGTCGTGTCAAGGACTGTGAAATGATACTTAGAAAAATTTAATCACACAAAGTTATGAGACGGTGATTCCATAGTTAGAAAAAATTTCACATGGCTCGTGGCATACCATACGGACCGTGTGGGTGGCCGTGTGACCACACTTGGCCTTGTTTCTTGGATTTTCTTGTGCAAGGCCATCACATGGCTCACCACACGGTTCCGGTGTGATGTGCCTTAGCCCGAAACTCCCTGTCAAGTCTCCATAATCGAAAATATGGCCAAGTACCCCTTTGCTAGAGGCTACACGGTCTGTATGACCTCAGACGAGCCGTGTGGGCCTCCCATGAAGTGACATTTGGTCAATTTTTCCTCTGGGGAAACATTATAATGTGCGATAAAGTTGTTCGAGAATCTGGGTCCTTACAGGCCACCACATTGCTCTTCTTGGGATTATAGAGAATAGTCAAGTCATAGACATTTTGAAGCTCAATCCACCTTATCTGCGTCAGATTTAAATCCCGCTAACTGAAGATATATTGTAGGCTACAATAGTTAGTAAATATCTCATAATAGACTCTATACAAATAGTGACGCCACAACTTCAATACAAACACAATCGCAATCAACTCCAAATCATGAGTAAGATAGTTCTTCTCAAGGGCCTTGAACAGTCTAGAAGTATACGAAATAACCTTTATTTTCTACATCAACACACACCTAACCCCACTCTCAAAGCATAACAAAAAACCGTGAAATCAACACCCTCCTCTAACAATGTCAAAATATGAGCCATAGTCAATAATAACTTGAGCTTATCGGACCAACGGAATACCACATCCTTCTTAGTAAATCTAGTATGTGGAGCTGCAGTAATGGAAAAGCCCAGAACAAAACGGTGATAATAACCAGCCAAGACCACAAAATTGTAAATATCTATAGGTGAGGTAGGTCTAGTGCAATCCCAAATGGCCTCCATCTTCGCTGGGTCAATTCAAATACCTCTTTGATCATCACGTTCCCCAAGAATGCTACTGAACTCAACAAAAACGCACACTTGGAGAATAATGCATACAACTTCTCCTCCCTAAGATTTTGGAGCATAATTTTCAAATACCTCACATAGTGTTCTTCGATCTTTGGATAGACCAAGATATCATCGATGAACAGAATTGCAAATGAATCTAGATATGGCGGAACACCCTATTCATCAACTCCATAAATGTTGTAGGGGCGTTAGTCAAACCTAAGGACATAACAAGAAACTCATAAAGGTCATACCTGGTCCAGAAGCCTGCCTTGGGAATATATGATGGCCAAATCCGAAGCTAATGATATCCCAACCTCGAGTCAATCATAGAAAACAGTTGAACTACCTGAAGCTGATCAAATAAATCATCAATACCGGAAGTGAGTACTTGTTCTTGACAGTCACCTTGTTCAACTGTCTATAATCAATACACATCCTCATGGATCCTTCCTTCTTCTTTACAAATAAGACTAGGGCACCCTAAGGTGAAAAATATGGCAAATAAAGCCCTTGGTCAATAGATCCTAGAGCTGCTTCTTTAGTTCCTTCAACTTAGATGGAGTTATCCAATATGTAGTGATAGAATAAGCTTAATTACCTTCTCAAGATCAATAGCAAAATCAATGTCTCGGTTTGGAGGGAAGCTTCATAGATTAGTAGAAAATACAGTTGAAAACTCACCAATCACCGGAATAGACTCTATATAAGGTGAGTGTCATGCCCCGGGAAGGTACCCTAGACGTGGCCGACAGTCAGAGACCATTGCTAGTCCCCAAGAGAACCACTTGGCCTCATTGCATTCATTCGATCAACATTTATAATATCAGCGAAAGACTAAAGATAATATAAGGTGGACAATCTCAATCAAAGGTAATTAAAACAAATCAATAAGACAAGTATGAAAGAAATCAGTCAGACAATATCCAAGTCATCAATCCCAAATCTAGTCTATGAAGCCTCTTACTAAGCTGTCTAGATGGTACCATGATAGGCTATGGCTACCCAAATCAAAGAAAATAAAGTACTAGCTCTAGCTAGGTGAAATCTAATGAGCATCCTCTAGAAGCAGGAGAGGACTCACCAATCAATTGGATGCGATTAGATCCTCAACTTTCGCTTGCTGATGATCTCTTACACCCATCTCTACATCTTGAAAAGATGCAAGCCCAAATGGACGTGAGTTCATGGAATGTACAAGTATGTAAAATAGCTGAGTGAAACATATATAGATAGAATAAGAATAACTTAAAATGATCAATCAAGATTTCTAATGTATATCTAACACAAGATTTAAGAGTAAACAATAACCAATCTGTACAATCCAAATCAATCTGATCCAATCAAGTCATAGTAGTATCGGTATGGAACCAATCTGGCAGTATACCTTATCCGACAACAATCACTTATAAGCCAGTGATTGTACAACAATCTTATTGATGTTTCCACTACTGTCAGTAGTTGATCCATAATGGATCCCAATCAACCATGTATTTCAAGGACCTATCAGGCGGAACATCCGACATAATAGTTTCAATCCTCTCCTACGTTTGGCGACTAGTTAATGAGTTTGAGTTGGGCTTACTCTTACTCATTTCCGGGCTCAAGACTCCTCCCAATACTCAATGCTCATAAGACAAACATTCTTAAGTAACTAGTCTCATTGGACATTTGTCAACTCAAATTATCACATCAACTATCGACTCTTTGGTTGCATTTTGTTAAGGTTCAACTCTTGACTGATAGAGACTCTATCATGCATAATTCTAACTCATAACATTCAGGATTAAAAAAGCACAGTTAAAGCATTTAGGGATTCCATAGGCTCTTTAGGCTCAAATTATACTCATGCATTCACAATTAAATGAAATTTGTAAAAATAATGAGAATTCATGCTAGAGTTCATGCTAGAGTTTATGTAGTATGACAAAATCATTTATTTGAATTATTTAATTCATAAAAATAGTAATTAATGCAAGATTAAGCAGATGTACATTAGAATTTAAGAAAAACCTTGAATAAACATTCATTGGAGACTCAAGTCAGTCACAACTCCATCAATTCGGGGTATGGGGCACATGAAAGAACATAATCCATGTTTTGGGTAGCCTTACATACCTAAGAGAACTAGATTTCTTGAGAAACTTTGAAGAAATTCACTAGATTCTTTTGAAACCTGTATTTTCTTTTCTTTAAAACAATGTTCTAGGTTTTTAGAGTATTTAGAGCATAAAGAAATTAAGAAATCACGTTTAGGGATTTATTTAGGTTGAAAACTAAAATGTTTAGGTTTAAAGGATGAGAAAGGAAGAAAATACTCTTCTTTATAAACACTATCTAAGTCATCTACTGGACTATCTACGGCTCGTGCAAACTTCTACCGCCTGTAGGAACCCATCCGTAAATGTTTAGACAAAGTTCGAGGTAACTGGATCGATTTTACGAGCCCAATCTATTACCCATAGATGTTTTTACAACCCATAGTTGGGTTCGTATGTTCTGGAACTCAAAAGTGGACCTGCAAAAGTTTTTCTACGAGTTGATAGTATGGGTCGTATTTCAATCCACGACCCGTAAGTTAGGGTCCTGGAGATAACTCTACATTCATAGTCCATAGTAAAATGGTCATGACTTTTGACTCCGAATTCCGAATGAGGTGAAATCAGTTGCGTTGGAAAACTAATTCAAAGAGCTTTCATTTGGTAGGTCATAGCTGACTTGATTATTTGTGAGATAAGAGTTATGGTAATTTAAAGTTGACCCTTACATAATCTAATGCGAAAAAATCAATCGATAGGAAAGTTTTTGAACTTGACTAAGTATTAGAGGCCTCTTATGAACCTAATCAACTTCCAATACACTTCAAACATATAGGGATGAGCCTTAAAATATTGGCACAAGTAAGTCATCACTAGGTTTCAGCTTATACACTTACGATGAAAACTTTCAGCTCCTATGAATAGAGTTGTGGGTGTTACAATGATTCAACAGCAGTATAAGGAAAAAAGGATAAGGAAACCAAACATCCTCGATCAATCAACTTTGGGGGCCTAATATAAGGTATCACTTTACTATGGTAGGACCCTTCAAACCCGTGTACTCAATCCTCTATCTACCTAGCATGGCTAATGTAACGATCTTGGTATAAGAATAAAGAATAGCACGATACGAAGATAGCAAATCCATAACAAAGATAACATCAAAATCTACCATATTCAATATAATCAAATCCACCCATGTAACATAGTTAGCCTATGTAACAAGACAGGATCGGTTCACCCTATCCACTACCAATGATCTCCTACTCGGGTTGAAACATGAACTAGGACATACATGGAATCACAAGACAACTCAGACCCCAAGGAAAAAAAGTAGACATATATGAATAAGTAGAGCCAGAATCAAATAACATAGATACAAGGCGATGCCAAACTGGAACAGTACCTATGATCAAAACATTAGAGGCCTCAATCTCGAGTCTACTTGTGAAGGCATAACAATGGCCACCTCGACCTCCACTCATATATTCTACCCTCTACCACAAAAAGTATAGAAATATCACCTACTTCTCTACCACCGGTACGTCCACCTCTGTCAATCTTACCTCTTTCTCGACCTCTAGTTTGTGGGGCTGAACCTCTGGCTGGTGGTGCTGGATCTCCGACCAGCACTGTGGAGTATGAAGGTTGGGGCCCAGAGTGAGTCTGCCTAGGTCACTGTCAAATCATATGTTCAGGAATTCCACACCCAAAGCAAGATCTAGGGGTGGACCACTGCTGTGAAGGAGCAATAGGAATATTGTAATCTCCTCAGACATGACCCCCAGCTCATCCTCTAGCACAACCCCTACACTTAGCTAGGGTTTCAAAAGCAACATTAGAGGCTGCCTCTCCTCATCTTGTGGTAGCAGTAGTTTTGGTCCTCACCATCTATCCGAAGAACATATAAACACTAAGTACCAAACCAAAATCAATGCACAAATTAATCAAAATAAAGCAAAAGAGAGTTTCCTAACGGTCTTTATAGCCACTCAAGGATAAGCAATGGTTGTCTCTGCACCGATCCTCAGGACTCTACTAGATTGGATTTGTACACATTTGGGACCTATGAACCTATGTTGTGATACTAAATTATCATGACCCGCGACCTGGGTGTGATGGCACTCACCCAACCCACCAAGAAGAGTCAGCCCAAAAGTCAAACAACTCAACATAATAATGGAAGTGAAAGATAAACAGTCTAATAAGATAGATAAGTGGAAGGAATCAAACTACAACCATCAAGAATTGGTGTCACATATACAAGCCTTTAAATATAGAATACACAAATGAATGGTACAAGTCTCGATATATAGTCCTCAAATAGAACATAATATAAGATAAAATACTAGAAGGCTTGCTGAGAGTACAAGCAGTTACCTCATGAGTGATCCTGAAGCTTGATTTGGAATATCAGAAGCTAACAAGGAAGACCGGCTCACAATCTACAAAAATGAAGCAAGGTGAGCACCGAACAATAGGGTACTCAGCGAAATGGAACTAACCTAAAGGAAAGCAATGAAGAACCCTAGTGCTCCTTAACGCTTAACCAAAATCCACCGAACTACAATCTTGTACGCTGAAAAATCCCAGCACAATATAATATATAGTCACAATAATATAGATATACTTATCACCTGGCATAATGTCTCAATACACATTTATATAGATAAATCCAATAGTTACTCAAGTCAATGATACTATGAATATACAATCTCATAAGTAATACAGTGGTAATATCAAAACATGTATGATATGAGATGGAGTAGATGCCATGATATGTAAATAGTGCAATGCAATGTAACATAATCGTGATGTATGTCTATCCTACAATAAAAATCCAGTGATTGCATCAGACTGGAACCCATGGAGGCTACACTTGGACCATGTATTCTTGAACATTGCTAACAAAGAACTCAGCCAATGCTAACCCATCAGGAAGAGACCTCGGGCCCATACGATATGCCCTCAGACTCAATATTAGCCGACATATTACCTCAACCTGCCAATAGAAACCTCAGCTAACATCGACCATTAGAGACTTTTGCCACCAACCCAGATGTTACCTTATGCATCTCTCGGTTGTAGCCATTACAAGTATCAAATGCATAGATAATAGTGAATTCAATTGTCATGACCCAGACCTAGGGTCTAGGAGTGACACAACAATGGGAACCTGAGAATCCCCAAATAAGCCTCAAAGTATCCATACTCATATTATCGGTTCGGAAGTGTATACATAAATAGTAAATACATAGTTCTAAGGGACAGGAAAGTAGGACTCGCGCTATGGGGATGTCTTAGGGAATGGGAGTAATAAGGATCCACATAACAGATAACACAAAAATACCACGGGGAGGGTATGTATGACTCACTCTATGGGGGAAATTCGGGATTTAGGATCTTTCACTTACATCACATATAAACATATCATAATACTCATTGCCAATCCTCATAACAATCACCAATAGGTAGCCAAATCCTTGAGCATAATCTCCAAATACAACACTTAGCATATAAACATATGTGAGTATAAAAAATGTCCAACAATGCCTCTAGTCATAAGATAGGATGTGTGCCAAGACATACCCCGAGCTCACTCTCAAATGTAAATAACATAAACAAAAGCTCCAAAGGTCGAGGGAACAAACGTACTAAGTATTCGGGCATACAATACATATAACTTACCAAATCTGCATTAATTGTAAGATGGCAACGACAAATAACATAGAAAGATATATATATATATATACATATATATACCCAAAGGAGGTAGTATAACAATATTCCTTCAATTCCATGATGCATGTAACGCAAAAATGCTTATATAAGAGGGGGTGAGACCTCAATCAACATATAAGACCAAGCGAGCGATTACTTGGAATTCCAGTGTCATCGCTACACTGAAAAAGAGGTGGTCTACTTGTCAAAGGTAAACCACATTATTCTTTATGGGACTCCCATTTAAGAATAGTGACCTTCCTTACAAGCCTCCCATTTCGTATAGGATTTTCACAATTTTATAGTATCATATATATGTTGTGCCTTACGGGACTCCCATTTTGGTGAGAGTTACCAT
The DNA here is from genome assembly GCA_029948455.1 of Solanum rostratum. Taxonomy (NCBI): domain Eukaryota; kingdom Viridiplantae; phylum Streptophyta; class Magnoliopsida; order Solanales; family Solanaceae; genus Solanum; species Solanum rostratum. The sequence goes on from CM057045.1 coordinate 25,698,624, forward strand.
ACACATATACTTGTGTTGGCACATTGTTCAAGGAAACGGAGAGGACACTTGGGAATAGCACTGACGCCCCCAATCTATTGGGGCTAATTCCTCATCCCACAATAGTACATATATGTATACATAATCTTAAAACAGATGCAAGTCATTTCAAATCACTTCAATGCATAATTGGGCTTTAAAAGGCAAACATCAATCATAATAATTTATACTTGGGCTCAAACGCCAAATCATAATTCATATCATACTTCTCATGCATAGGAATAGCTCATTCACATATATCGAAATGGTGCAAGCTTCCAAAATGCTCAAAGAGCCATATCATTGATATTTATGTGATCATATTCTTGTCATAACCAATATCTTATCAAAATCATATACATGAACATAATTGGGCTTAAGATACTTCATAATTTTCATAAAACTCAATGCTCATGAAATCATGTGCTATGAATGAGATGAGAGTAGCAAGGGTAATTGAGATTCAAACTTAAATCAATAATACACTATGAAATTCAAGTAAAGACTTAATTAAAATTCACATTTAAATCGTAATATATATTACCCATGCACAAATCAAGCTTTAAAGGGAACATGCATATTCATAACTTCATAAATTCAATGTAATTCTTCATATTAAGGCTTAAATCACTTTAATACCGATAAGTAAACATAGCTCATACGTCAATTGAATTTAACAAACAATAATATTGAAAATCCATATTTAAAGTGGCTAAAATTACAGGAAATTGAGTGTAAAAGGCTTAGGGTCTTCTTGGTTGAAAGGGACCAAGAATCAATCCCACATACCTTAGCTAATGAAGACGTTTCAAGAAGAAATTTGAAGAAGAATGAGCATTCCCTTGATTCGCAAGCTCAGATTCAAAAGAGTCCTTTGAGAGAGTGTTCTTAAGAGGTTTCCATATAATTCTAAGTGTGAGGAATGAATTTAAAAAAAAGGAATAAAGCAAAGGTCATTTGAAAATCCTTAGGCAGCGTACAAAGTCACAAAGACCCTTAGGATAAACCATAATTACGAAAATGCCATTAATGAAAGGAGTTAAAAAATTGAATTTTTTTCTCATGGAGGACTATACGGTCTGTGACACGCTATTCGGACCGTATACATGTTCGTGATCCAACACATGGAAAAATTCACTTGACTAAGGTCTGAAACGGTAATCCTATACTTAAAAATTTTTCAATGTAGCATCCATACGGAGGGTGGTATGGACCATACCAAGCCACACGGTCTGTGTGTCCCTTCTGTCTAACCTTCATTAAAAAATTTCTTCCACGATGAAGTTCCGAGACAGTGATTCAATACTTAAAATAATTTCACTCCAGAAGCTATACAGACCATGCCACCTTGTACGGACCGTATACTTGGCCGTACTACTTTACTTAGGCTCAAAACTATGGAGTCCCAAGCCCAAGGCTCCCATACGGTCCACCATATGGTCTGTATGGTCTCATACAGCCCGTGTGGGGTCCAAGTGTGGTATGCCTTTGCCTAGAAATCCACACCAAGACTCGTACAACCCACATAAGGCCAAGGTATGCATTTCATGTAATGAAACTGAAGAGTGAAGGAATTAGGAGCACTTGAAAAAGCAAGAACCTAATACCTTAGGCTTGCGTAAATAGGTAAAGATTGGGATATCGCTTCATCATGTCCAACTCCGCCTCCTATGTAGCATTGTCCACATGGTTATTTCTCCAATGTACCTTAACCGAAGCCATGTCCGTATTATGAAGCCGCTTCACTTGCCTATACAAAATCTCAACCAGGACTTCCTCACATGACAAGTTCTCCTCAACCTCCACACCATCCAAAGGCACAATAGTACTAGGATCACCAACCAACTTCCTCAGCATAGACCCATGGAACACCAGGTGAATAGAACTTAAATCCAGGGGCAACTCCAACCTATAAGCCACACTCTCAATCCGCTCAAAAATGCCATAAAATCCTACATATCGGGGTCTTAGCTTGCCCTTCTTGCAAAAAGGCATGACACCTTTCATAAGGGAGACCTTCATATACACCCAATCACCCACATGAAACTCAAGATCCCTCTTCCTAACATCCGAATAGGACTTTTGGCGACTTTGGTCCATCTTTAACCTGTCTCTAATCAACTCCATTCTCCATAGTCTCAAACACTAAATTAAGGCCAATCAAAGCAATCTCTCCCAAACCAAACCACCCTACTGGAGATCTACATCTCCAACCCTGTAAAGCCTCAAATGGTGCCATGCCAATTCTAGCATGAAAGCTATTATTATAAGAAAACTCGATAAGTGGAAGATGATCATCCCAATTACCTTTGAATTCCAACACACATGCCCTCAATATGTCCTCCAATGTTTGAATGGTCCTCTAAGACTATCCATTGGTTTAAGGATGAAGGGCAATACTCAACTTCAACTTAGTACCAAGTCCTCTTTGAAACAACTACCAAAAGTGGCAAGTAAATTGGGTGCCATGATCCGATATGATAGACCTAGGCACAACATGCAACCTCACAAACTCTTTGATGTACAACCTTGCATAGTCCTCGACACCAAAAGTCGTTTTGAGCAGTAGAAAATGAGCTGACTTAGTCATCTTATCAACAATAATGCAAATTGAGTCAAATTGTCTTCTGGTCCAAGACAAACCTACCACAAAATTCGTGTTCACATCTTCCCACTTCTATGTAGGGATTTCTATATCTTGAGTCAAACCACTGGGCCTTTGATTCTCTACCTTCACTTGTTTACAATTAGAGCATTCAGATATGAACTTGGCTATATCCTTCTTCATACCATGCAACCAATACACTTCCCTCAAATCTTGAAACATCTTAGTAGATCCCGGGTGAGCAGAGTAATGAGAGTTATAGGCTTTACACATGATCATTCTCCTCAGATCCTCCACGTCGGGGACACAAAACAGATCTTGATACCTAAGCACACCATTTCCCCCTTAGTAGAACACCTCTATCTTCTTTTCGGCAACTAATTTCTTCAACTCAACCAATGATTGATCTAGATCCCTCTTAGCCTTTACATCAACAACCACCGAAGATTCATCCCCCTTATGAACATGAATACCACAATCATTAGAGTCGTCTTCCCTAACACACAACCTAGCCAAATGGTGAACATCTCATTCTAGCTTTCTCTTCCCCTCATCAACATGAGCCACACTTCCCATAGATAGCCTACTAATAGCATCAAATATAACATTTGCCTTGCTTGGATGATACAGTACACTCATATCGTAGTCCTTAAGGAGTTTCAACCACCTCCTTTGTCTCAAGTTAAGATCCCTTTGGGTGAACACATATTGCGAAATCTTATGATCAGTGAAAACATCAACGAAACCCTATGTAAATAGTGTCTTCAAATCTTCAAAGCAAAAACTACCGAGGCTAACTCAAGATCATGAGTCGGGTAATTGGGCTCATGCACCTTCAATTTCCTTGATGCATAAGCTACTATCCTACCGTGTTGCGTAAGCACACTACCCAACCCAATCCGAGAAGCATCACAATAAATCACAAACCCATCTAAGGCATACAATAAAGTCAAAATAGACGCTGATGTAAGCCGATTCTTCAAGGTCTGAAAACTCTTCTCACATTAATCTGACCACACAAACTTAGCCTTCTTTTGTGTCAACTTAGTCAATGTAGATGAAATAGATGAAAACCCTTCACAAAAACTCCTTTGATAACCATCCAACCCAAGAAAACACTAAATATCCGAAGGAGTCAATGGTCTAGGCCAATTCTTCACGGGCTCAATTATCTTCGGGTCCAACTTAATACCATCACCGGACAACACTTGACCAAGGAAAGCCACCACACCCAACCAAAACTCACATTTGTTAAACTAAGAATACAACTTCTTCTCCCTCAAAGTTTGAAGAACCACCTCAAATGACCCATATGCTCCCGCTCACTTTAGGAATAAATAAGGATATCATCGATAAAGATAACTACAAAACTATCAAGGAATGGCTTGAACACCTGATTCATAATATTGACAGACACGACTGGAAAATTAGTTAAATCAAATGATATCACCATAAATTTAAAGTGCCCATACCTAGTCCGAAAAGACGTCTTGGGAATATCACACTTCCTTACTTTCAACTGATGATAACAGGAACAAAGGTCAGCCTTTGAGAAATAGGTAGCCCCTTGAAGTTGATAAAACAGGTCCTCGATTCTAGGCAATGGATTCTTATTCTGGATTGTTATGTTATTCAATTTCCTGTAATCAATGCACATCCAAAGAGATCCATCTTTCTTTCTTATAAATAAACCGAAGCACCCCATAGGGATATACTTGGCCTGATAAAACCCTTCTCCAACAAATCCTTCAACTCTGCCAGTTCCATACGATAAGGAGGAATAGAAATAGGTTGAGTATCCGGGAGAAGATCTATGCCAAAGTCTACTTCACTTTCAGGAGGAATACAGGGCAAGCCTTCGAGAAACATATTCGAAAACTCATTGACCATCGGGACCGATTCAAGAGTAGGTGAGTCGGACTCCACATCTTTGACCCTCACAATATGGTAGATATACCACTTCGAGATCATCTTTTTGGCCTTAGGGTAGGAAATGAACCAACCTTTAATAGCAGAGTCACTACCCTTCCATTCAAGAATGGTCTCATCCAAAAGTTGGGACTTGACCTTCCGGGTTCTACAATCTATAGAGGCATATTATGTATGTAACCAATCCATCCCAAGAATCACATAAAAGTCAAACATCTCAAGTTCCACAAGATCACACGAGAAGACCTCATGCAAAATTGAAACAAGACAACCTCGATAGACTCTATGAGCAACAATAGATTAACCCACAGAAGTATAAACTAAAAAGGGCTCCCTTATAATTTTGGGACTCAAAAACCAAACTTAACAGCTCACAGAGGAATCGCAAAAGACAAATTTGCACCCGGATCAAGGAAAGCATAAGAATCAAAATCAAAGACTTTTAACATACCAGTCACACCATACAGAGCCTCCTCAATTTCCTGACGGGCATAAAGAGAATAGAACCTGTTGTTTCCTGGAGAAACACCTTGGGGAGCTGTTGGTTGGCCTTGAGCACCTTGAGTCACTTGTCCTTGACACTTCCAAGAATCCTTTGGAAAATTACAAATCTTGTAGTTCTTATAACCACACCCATAACATGCACCTAAATTCCTCCAACAAGTACCCAAATGATTCTTCCCACAAGTAGTACACGGGGGAGGCGTTGTCCCACCTCCAACTTGTGCCATAGGGGGAGGCACCCAAGCATTAGCAGCCCGAGCATTAGAACCTTGGTCGTATTGGAAGCGACCATAACCACCACCTTTGGAGTTGAAGAACCCACCATCATATCGGCCCCTCTTAGGATAATGCACTCTCTTCTCCTTGAGCTTTTCTCCTTTAATCTGTTCAACATACACCATGATCCTGGAGATATCCATATCTCAAATAAGCATAGCCGTACGACATTTTTTCACAACAAAGTCAGGAACACGGTAGATAAACTTTTGCATTCTAGCATGGGCATCAACCAAAAGAATAGGAACATACTTGGAAAAAAAAACTCATACCACCCTATAGTAGGTTGATAAACGCAGTCATCTTGGCTTCCCTAAGCTCAAATGGAAAGAAATGATCTAGAAAGGGAAACTTGAACTCTTCTCAGTAAACAACATTACCACAAACCCTATCCATCGACCATTGGGTGTACCACACTTGAGCCACATCTTTCAACTGATAAATAACTAACTCAGCTTTCTCTGTAGAAGTGACCCCCTATAACGCCTCGGGAGGGTAACCTAGGCGTGGCCGGCACCTGGAGTCTATTGCTAGTCCACAAGCGAACCACTTAGCCTCATCACATTCATTCAATCCATAATTTAAGACAATCAGCGGAAGAGAAAAAAAGAGTAATGGGCACATCTCATCTAGTCTGAAAATGATATTATAAATTAAAGGCTAGTGGAAAGAAACTAGCTTAACAAGTCTTATCATCAACATTCAACTCTAGTCTATGAAGCCTCTATCTCTATCAAATGGTGCCAATGACAAATCCATGGCTATCTCAACTCAAGGAATAGTAAAGCTACTCTAAAAGTTTGACTCTAATAGCTAGATGAAAGTACATAATTGTCCTCCGAAGTAAAGGATGATCATCAACTCTACTGACTGCGATAGATCTTCAACGATATGCCTGTTGACGATCTCTAAATACATTATCTGCATCATAAAAAGATGCAATCCAAAGGGGACATCAGTACGTGGAATGTACTGGCATGTAAAATAGTTGAATGAAACCGAAACAGGTAGAATAATATAGAAACAACATTAACTCAAAATAAAATTCAATTAGAATGTCAAATGTCTATCTAAAGCAAGAATAAAAAGTAGACAAGTGGCGCATAAACCAATAAACCTCATCAATCAACTCAACTCAATGGATCTTGACTCAGAGTACTCAAGGTAGGAACATTTTGGGAGTTTATCTTATCCATTAATAATCACTTACGAGCCAGTGATTGTATAACAATCCCACTGATGTTGCCATAACCATTCCATACTTGCCTTATAAGGAACGCCTACGATCCACAAGGGATCTGGAAAATTAACATATTAAGTCCTATTGTGTTAGGACAATAAGGTGAGGACCTATCCAACTTTAACAGACTTAATCCATCGAATGAGAACTTGTCTGACTCTAATGGACTTAGCCCTCAAGTGAGAACTTTTCCGACTCTAACGGACTTAGCCCTCAAGATAGGAACTCCTCCGACTCTAACAAACATAGTTGATTCCTACGCTGGGTGACATAGTTAATGAGTGCGAGTTGGACTTGCTCTTACGCTTCCACATTTTGGTGCTCGATACTCCTCCCAAGACTCAATGGTCATAAGACTCTTCTTAGCTCAACTCAATTATCTCAAATTAGCCTTGTACAGACTCTAATTATCTAATTAACTTAAACTCAAAGGTCCTCTATTATTTTGGGGACTTTAACTAATCTCGGTTAACTCAATTCTCATTTAAAACCTCAAGGACTCAAATCATCAATTAGAAGAAGTCGCTTAATCAGAACTCAAAAACTCAATTATGAAGACGCATAGAAACATCAACCTCAATTTACTCAACCTCATACTCACATCAAGACTTCACTTAATATACTCAAATAAAGACTCTAGACTCTATTCTTAGGTTCATTATGCATGCTTTAACAAATTAACCTATATATTTTATTCAATATCTTAGGAAAATTATTCAAATCAAGTAGACAAGCTTATGATGTCATCAACATATGAAAATACATGTGATAGGCATAAATTTCAAGAAAATAATCAAGAATCATGTATGTAGACTCTTTAGACTTTCAACTCTTCTACGACCATCTATGGGGCACATCAGAGAACAATCTCATGCTTCAGTTTAGCCTTAAATACTTGGGATGAAGCTATCAACAATCACCTTCATGAATTCTCCCTTGAATTCTTCAATCTTGTGTTCTTTTCCTCTTCTCTTAAGCCCTAGTCTCGTCCAATAGTTTAGAAAGGACTTAAAATGGGGTTTTAGACCCTTTTTACGTTCAAACAACCTAATTTGATCATGTATAGAGTTTAAGATGGGTTGGGTTATTTTCGAAATGCCCCTCACAAATTTTAGAAAATTTTCTGCCTCGGAATAACCCAGTCTGCGTCGCAGACTGGTCGCGTACAAATGTGTTTTTCTATGAAAATTTCCCGAATAGGTTTTTCAATCTCATCAAAAAAAATTGAAAAAAAACAAGTGTAAATCCACTATAGAGGTGCGACGCACCTCTATCACGCATCGACAATAGCTTTCGTTTCGGACCAAAAGATTATCTTTTGATCTGATTGCTCTAAAAATGAACCGAGATCATTTTTCCCAATCAATTGTTTGTGTTGATCCAAAATCCAGCCTCGAATTTACCATGTGAGCATGGAAAGACATGTTACACGCATACCTCTCCTCTCGGGGTATTTTTATAATTTTACCGAGCATTACATAATCTCCCCCTTGGGATCATTCGTCCTAGAATGATGAGCAAAGGTTGATATCAAGGCATGAATAGACTCAAGACTCATCTCAATAATCACATCAACCAGTCAAACTCCCAACTCCTCATCAACCTCAACAATTTCACTCAGATTCAGGAATAGATACATTTACTCGGATAGATAATTTTGGACAGATCAAGAGTAGAGATATTATCTTAACATCCGCACCATCAGATTTGAATGTTGCATCAAAACATGATCAATTTGAATTATGTAAACACTTCGCCAATCAGTTGTTTGAACTCAAGAAGGAAGTCATCAATACTAATCGAGAAAGAGGACCATCGTGATATACAAGACCCTGCGAGCATTCTCAAGGTCAACTCTCCACCTCAATTGTGCTCCCTTTGATGGCACTCTACTCCATCAACTTAAACTTATAGTTCCTATTCAACACCCTACCCATCCACATCCTCTCATTTCAGTTAAGCCTACTTTTGATCCTCATGGTGTTATTGTTAAGATGATCATATCCATATAAGGCTAACCCTCATACTCAAGCCCTGTACTCCTACAAGGACTTTCCCTAAAAGATCACTAGTCCTCTTTACTACCCCATTATCCTTACTTGAAACCCTCATCACGAAGTCTTCAAAAGTCTATCATCAATACTCGTATAATAACAACCACACATTCAAGCCTGTCACTCACTTCAACTGTATCTAAGAAATTTCAAGCCTACTAAGCACTTCTACCTTCTCCATTCAATGAGCTCTAACTCAAAGATATACCAACATATCTTGTCTAGAGACACTCTAATTTACTCTTACCTATATATTGTCCGTAATAAGGTCTCATCTCATTAAACCATCTCTATCGAAACCTCAAGCTTTACTTAGGTCTATCATCTCATCATCTCCCCCTTAGCTCAAGGGTCATCTCTCAAGTTTTGCAAATTAATTTCCTTTACTAGGCTATAAACATATACCTCCACACGGTCGAGGAATCACTATCCATGAGAGTAGGCGTCTTAAACTTATTCTATATTATTATAGTTGCGTATATAAAATAGCTACTAAGAATCTCTTCAAAGATACCGCTCTTAGCTTCCTCCTATCACTAGGGAAACCTCTCTATATTTGCCACTCTAATGGCATACATAACAACTTCCAACAACTCTTACAATCTAACTTCTCCTCTCAAATTTTTCGTCCTCAATTCTCTCTTCCTATCTAACAACACCTATACCATACTCATGACATCACATTCCTTGCAAGCCAACACCTTAATCTCAAACACACACTATGGTGAACCTCTTAGGGCAGATCTCCAAGTAAAACTATAACTCTCACAATGTTGCATCCTCTTTACCACTACTACTCAACATTCAAGCTTAGAGTCTACTTCTAACACATGCATCTATCACACACCTCTCCTATATCACACCAATCTTAAAATTACTAGGCGAATTTCAGAGCATAAGCCCACTAAAATCTCATAGCAAGTATTCACTCAACACATCCTCTCTTCGCAACACAAGTACCATTCCTCCACTCACTATACCCCCTTACCTAGCTAAGCTCATAATTATATAATCCTCATGGGGCTCTTTCTTCAGAATTCTGAGCCTAGTGTAGATCTATCACTTTAAAAGCACCCCGTGCGTCTATTCGTCATGAATGTCTCACCCTCACGGTACAAATAACAGGATATGTCAATATAGAGTTCTTTCTAGTTTTGAGCACGCTCTAACATATTCTAACACCAACTCCCTCTATATACCTCATCATGACAATAATACGGTACTCACCACTCTTTCATCAAACTTATGGCAATCGACTCCTCATTACTTACCTAAAGGGTATATAACTCTAATTTCAAGACCCCAATCAACAACCACTCTCACTATCTCATCCTTTCCTTTTGATCATCATCATTTTTCCTCTGGAATGACAGCTCTACTCAGGGTGGTATAAGACCTCACATCTTACTCTTAGGTTGTAACATTAAACTATTTAGAGACATAAGTTTCTCTCTCATGGATTGCATAAAAGCAAGTAAAGGCTCGAATCGTACCCATTACATTATCAGGGGGAGGGGGGAGGGGCTGGGCATGGCATCTGGAGAACTTTCTTGATCTTCTCTAACTTTGGGTGCGGGGGTAAAAGCTTGGGCTCTTTTGGATCACTTAGGACAATTCCCCTAGAAGTGACCCATCTGACCACACTTGTAACGTCCATCACTTCCCTTACGACTTTCTCCCAAGTGACATTTTCCATATGTACCACAGGGTGGCTTGCCTTAGGGACCTTGAATCACACTAGCCTGTGATTTAGATCTCTAAGCTCCAAAATTATGAGGCTTTCTTGAAAGTGACTACTTTTCCTATTCCTCCTCGACCTCGTAAACTCAGGTTGGTTCACCCTCAAGAACTCACGATCTCTTGATGTATTTGGAACACCCCGCCTGCCTACTCCATATTCATCAACCGGTGATGTCACAGCCTAGGCCAAAGTCTGGAGGGCCTGGCAAAGCTCAGCATTACTGATGCAGCCTATGGTGGCTGCACGACAAGGATGGCTAGGCTTATGAGTTCATCCTAATCCTAGGGCTCAGGTTGGTTAGCATTTCATCTAGATGGGCTCCTGTTCACTTCATCAGCTCTTCTTGGAAATATGGTCACAATTCAAAAAATGTGAAATGTACGAATCAGAAGAGAGATTTCTTATAGTTTAACTCTATCACATAAATTTGGAATAAGAAAGAAGTGTAACAATTCCTAATGTGCTATAAGACCCTGCTTATGAAGTGTGGTCGACAACACACCCATAAACAAGACCCTACTAGACACGGTTTCATAGACTCCCTAGGACTCTTCAACTCGTGCTATTATACAAAGTTTGTCACGCCTCAAGAGGGTACCCTAGACATGGCCGGTACCCAGAGATTATTGTTAGTCCCCAAGCAAACAACTTGGTCTCATCACATTCATTCAATAAATAATTTAAGACAATTAGCGGAAGAGAAAAAGAGAGTAATGGGCACATCTCATCTAGTGTCAAAATGATATTATAAATAAAAGGCTAGTGGAAATCTCTATCAAATGGTGCCAATGACAGCCCATAGCTACTTCAACTCAAGGAATAATGAAGCTACTCTAAAAGTCTGACTCTAATAGCTAGATAAAAGTACAGAATGGTCCTTCGAAGTAAAGGAGGCTCACCAACTGTGCTGACTGCGATAGATCTTCAACGATGTGCCTATTGACGATCTATAAATCATGTATCTGCATCATGAAAAGGTGCAGTACATAGAATGTACTAGTATGTAAAACAGCTGAATAATATCGAAACAGGTAGAATAATATAGAAACAACATCAACTCAAAATAATACGTAATCAGAATGCCAAATGTCGATCTAAAGAAAGAATAAAAAGTGAGCAAGTGGTCTGTCAAGGACTTTAACTAATCTTATTAACTCAACCTCGATGGTCCTAGATGGTTTCAAGGACTTTAACTAATCTTGGTTAACTCAATTCTCATTTAAGAACTCAAGGACTCAGATCATCGATTAGAAGAAGTCGTTGAGTCAGAACTTAGAGAGTTACTTATGAAGACTCATAAGATCATCAAGCGCAATTAACTCAACCTCTTACTCACATAAAGACTTCACTCAACATACTCAAACAAAGGCTCTAGACTCCATTCCCAGGTTCATTATGCATGCTTTAAAAAATTAACATATAGAGTTTATATAATATGTCATGTAAAAGATTTAAATAAAGGAAACAAGTCTACGATGATTATCAGCATATGAAAATACATGTAATAGGCATAATTTTGAAGAAAATAATCAAGAATCATATATGTAGACTCTTTAGACTTTCAACTCTTCTATGACCATCTATAGGACACATGAGAGAACAATCTCATGCTTTTAGTTTAGCCTTACATACTTGGGATGACGCCATAAACAATCACCTTCAAGAATTATCCCTTAAATTCTTCAATCTTGCGTACTTCTCCTTCTCTCAAGCCCTAGTCTTGTCCAATTGTTTAGAAATGACTTAGAATGGAGTTTTAGACCCTTTTTACGTTCAAACGACCTAATTTGATTTTGTATAAAGTTTAAAAGGGGTGGGAATTATTCGGAATGCCCCTAACAAAGTTTAGAATTTTTCAGCGTCAGAATAACCCAGGCCACGTTGCGGACTGGTCGCTTACAAGTGTATTTTTCTCTGAAAATTTTCCGAATGAGTTTTCAATCCTGTCAAAAAAATTGATAAAAAACAAGCGTAAATCTGCTATAGAGGCGCGACGCGCCTTTATCGTGCATCGACACTTTCTTTTATCTCTGACTGGAATAATATATTTTATTCCAATTGCTCTAAAAATCAACCAAGATAATTTCCCACTCAATTCTTTGTGCTGATCACAAATTCAACCTTGGATTTACCATCTCAGCATTGAAAGACGCATTGCGCACATACCTCTCTTGTAGAGGTATGTTGGTAATTTTACCGAGCGTTACACCCCATAACAGACAATACCTTTGTAAGCTCATCAATAATATCTTGAGCATCCTCATTGTCCTTTGACCCATAAAACTCCAGAGGATTCATATGGGTGGAATCATTCATTCAAGATGCCGAGGTGGGAAAACGAGGAGGATTACCTTGCCCAACTTGCATAGATACCACCTGGGCAAGCATAGCAAAGGCCGTACAAAATTCACTATTCCGAATAGGCTCTTCCATAGGCCGTTGAGGTGCTTGACCCTCATTAGCTAGGGCCGGTCATTGTATGGGATCTCTTCAAGAGGCATCTTCTATAATTCAGTGAGGACACGATCAGGATAAGAAACCAAACATATGGTCCAAAGCACAACATAAGACATGAAGAAGTGAGACAATTTCTAGAATATCATCATAGCCGCCCACTCATAGTCATGGTGTACTTCACACACATGAATAATACTCTACTCGATGTGACATATTGGACTCCGAGGATCATTTACAAACCTAGTGCTCTGATAACGAGCTTGTCATGACCCAGACCTAGGGTCTAGGAGTGACATGGTTAATGGGAACCCGATGTCATGCCCCGAGATGGTACCCTTGGCGTGGCCGGCACTGATAGACTATTGTTAGTCCTTGAGAAAACCACTTGGCCTCATTGTCTTCTCATACTCAACATCGGAAGGAACATCATCAAGGAAAAGACTGTAATGTAATTAAAGTAGTCAACTCTTTATATAAAAAGATAATTTCCAATAAAGAAGAGTTAGAAAAGAAGCAATAGTCAACATCCTCTACTCAATGTCTATGAAGCCTCTACCTCTAACATCAAGATGGTACCACGATAGGCCATGGTTACCCAATTGAAATAAAATAAAGTACTGACTCAAGCTAGATGATAATAATATGGAAATCCTCCTATACCAAGGAGGTCTCACCGATCAAATGAATGTGAATAGATCCTTAATGAAGCGCCTGTCGATGGTCTCTAATACAAGCCTCTGCATCATAAAATGATGCAGTACTAGTTGGGGACATTAGTACGTGGAATGTATTGATATGTAAAATAGCTGAATGGAATTGAAATAAGTAGAATAATATTGGAATAACTTCAATTCAACATCATACTCCATCAGAATGTCAAATGTCTATCTAAAGAAAGAATAAAGAGTAGACAAATGGCCCATCAACATCTCATCTCAATACATTAGACTCATCTCAAGGATACTCGACTCAACTCAACTCGATGGACTCATGCCTATCTAGGACAAGGATAAAGAGTAGACAATAAATCATCAACATCTATCAAGACACACACAATCACATCAACATTAGAGTTTTATTAGTAAGGAACCTAACTGGGAGTTTATCTGACCTACAACCATCACCTATGAGCTGGTGATGATACAATGAAGCGATGTCATTGCGGCATCCATCCCGTACCTTGCTAGGGTAAAGGACGTGACTGGGGGATCCAAAATAATAATCTCAAGTCCTCTTTTGGGATAAAGGAAACATCCGTCTTGCAGTTCAATCATTTCCTACGCTAGTGACGTGGTTAATGAGTTCGAGTGGGACTCATTCTTACCCATTTTCGGTGCTCAATACTCCTCCCAGAACTCAACACACTCATAAAACATCATCATTATCGGTCTCATAGGGACATAGTACATCAACATCAACATCATCATCATCGGTCCCATAGGGACATAGTACATTAATATCAACATTATTATCATCAATCCCATAGGGACATAGTGCATCAACATCAACATCATCATCAAGACACTCATCAATTTAGACCACAATCACAACATCACAAACAACATCACCGTTAAGGCTCTAGACTCATCCCCCTAAGTTCATTATGCATGCTTTTTGAATAATCATGTAGGGTTATGAAAATTCTCATGAAAAATATTAAATTCAAGAAAACAAATAGTATGATGATCATCAACATAGAAAACATGTAATTTCAAATCAATTTTTGAAGAAAAAACTTTAAGTGTTCATCCATGTAGACTCTTCAATCATAAACTCATCTATGACCTCTATGGGGCACAGGAGAGAACAATCCCATGTTTTTAGTTTAGCCTTACATACTAGGGAAGTTGATATTACAATCTAAATTTTATGAATACTAGCTTTCTTGGAAAAATCTTCGATATCGGTAGTTCTTTTAGAGTGGAAGAACTTGGGAAGACATTGTTTGAAGGGCTTCTCTTTGATCTTGAATTCTTGACTTAGAATCTTTGAAGTTCTTGATGAAGAACCCTAATCAATGACGGGAAGAATAAAAAAAATCCTTTCTTGAGATTCTTGAATTCTTTTTCTTGAAACCCTATGTTATTATTTAAGATTCTATTAGGGATTCATGAATAGATAAAGAAATTCAGGTTGGGTAGCTTAAACTTTATGAAGAATAACTCACGTTGATAATGAATCTTTAAAGTTAACCCTAACTTGATGACATTCTTGATGATTCTTGAGCGTTTATGTTTAGGAATGAAGGAGAGGGTTTTAACTATGAAAACAGACATTTCATGTGTTTTGGGACCTTAAATAGACTCCTAAAGGTTTTAGGATAAAAGTACCCTCAAAATAAAATAAAAGGACGTGGTTTAGCTTATCCAAAAAAGGTTCACAATAGGACCGTGACACAGAGTTGTCGTGGCCCTTCAGACAGCTTTGCAGGTATTCACTAAAATAGTCATAACTTTCTACTCCAAACACTAATTAAGACGAAATAAGCTGTGTTGGAAAGATAATTCCAAGATCTTTAGTTTGATATATTATTGCCACCTAACGCATTATATGTTAGGAGATATGGACATTTAAAATTGACCCCTCTATCAGCTCATTTGAAGACTTAGTCGGCAGAAATTCTTTGGATTTGACTTGATGTAAAAGATCATTTATAACTCTAAATCACATCTTATATACTTTAAATACTTAGAAATTGATCCTAGCATATATAAACAACCTAAAAGACATTGGTCCTTCATACTTTTATAAAGTCTTGTGTTAGAACTGCGACCTTTTATCATATCCAATCCTATTCCCACACTAAGAAATTAATTTTAATATCTATGCTCAATTAAGAATTATCAATTAAACTCATACATCTTATGAAGAATGGCTCAATCTTAGAAAAAAAAGTTGTGGTGTTACATTATCTCCTCCTTGGGATCATTCGTCCTCGAATGATGAGTAAAGGTAGATATCAAGGCACGAATAAGAATCCGAACTCTTCTCAAACTCAATCAATCAAACTCTCGACTTCTCATTCATCTTAAACCATCTCTATTTAGACTTAGGGATTGACACATCAACTCAAATAGACAAATCGATTCAGATCAAGAGTAGAGATATTATCTTAGACATTCTCACCATTAGGTACGAATGGAATGTTGGAATTCAATCAATTAATCATTTGAACACCTCGACAATCAGTCTTTTGAACTTATGAAGGAAGTCATCAACTTTAATCGAGAATATGACCATCGTATAAACAAGACACCTAATGACACTCTCATGCTCAAGTCCCCACCTAAATTGTGCTCCTTTTCATGGCACTCTACTCCATCAATGCAAACTCATGGCTCTTATTCAAACCTCCACCTAACCACCTCTACTTCTTCCATTCAAGCTTAGTTCTAAGCCTCTAGGTGCTATTCTTAACATGATCCTATCCATACAAAGCTAATCCTCAATACTTAGCTCTATACTCGAAACCCTTATTATGAAGTCTTTAATAGTCTGTTATCCATACTCGCACAATAACAACCATGCATTCAAGCCTATCGCCCTAACCACTTTAACTATGCCTTATAATTTTTCAAGCCTACTTGTCACTTCTATCTCCACCATTTAATAAGCTCTCACTCAAAGTCACATCAACAAACTCTTAACTAACTATTGCGCATCATATGATCTCATTGTTTTCCTCCTTCTTATATCTATCTCTACAAGACACAAGTTTAACAACAATATCACAATGAGGATATATTCACTGCTCCTCATCTACCCTCACTCTCAGTCTACTATTATCAACATCACTATTTGGATGTGGAGGAACTCATCATCTCTCCCTTTGACGAACCCCCAAACTACTACCTCTCCATGCAAAATAAGCACGATTATACCTCTAAAACGTGATACTCTACATCATACCATCAACAATGGCATAACACGCTAAAGTTCAGTGCATATGCACGTGTAAGATAACATTAGAATCATGAACTCTCATTCTGTCTTGAATTCTTCCATCTCAAGCTCTTCTCCTCTTCTCTAAAGCCCTAGTCTTGTTCAATTGTTTGAAAAGGACTTAGAATGGGGTTTTAGACCCTTTTTACATTCAAAAGATCCAATTTGATCATGTATTGATTTTAGGAGGGATTGGAAATTAACCGAAATGCCCCTTACAAAGTTTAAAAAAATTCCAGGTTCGGTATAACCCAGTTCGTGACGTGGACTATTCGCGCACCAGTGTACTTTTCTCCGAAAATTTTCTAAATGAGTGTTTTACAATCTTGCCAAAAATAATTTTGAAAAAGCATAAGTGTCACTCCACTACAGGTGTGCGACACGCCTCTGTCGCGCACCAACACTGTGTTGTTGTTCGGATTGAAAAATTATGTTTTGATCAGATAGCTCTAAAAATCGAACGAGACCATTTTCCCACTCATTTTTTCATGTTGATCACAAATCTTACCTTGGATTTTCTATACGAGCATTGAAAGATGTGTCGCGAGCATACCCCTCCTCTAGGGGCATTTTGATGTTTTTATGGCGCGTTACATCATTTCTCCCTTAGTTTTCAAGGTCATTACTCAACTAGGCTATAAGCATATACCTCCACACGGTCAAGGAATCACTATCTACAAGAATATTATAAACTCTTTTGTTATGCTATAGTCGCATACATATAACAAGCCACTCAGACTCTTTTCAACGCTATCACTCTCATGATGCTATCTCCTCTTTAACACTACTCCTCAAAATTAAAGCTCTAGCACTAACATGTACATCACACACCTCTCTAATGCTAACTTACAACTACTACGTAAAATTTAGAGAACATAAGCCCACTAATATCTCATAACGAGTATTCAATCAACATATCCCTTCCTCACAACTTAGTACCACTCACCTATTCAATCATATCTTCTTATCTGACTAAGCTCAAAACTTAATGAGTCTCATGAACTCTTAATTAAAAATCATAAGCCTAATTTAGATCTATCACGTTGAAAGCACTCTTTTCCCCTATTCAATGTCTACACGTCACCGTCAATAGTATGAATACTACAACGCATCAACATAACTTCCTTCTAGTTTGACCACGCTCTACCACATTCTAACAATAGCTCTTCCTCTATACCTCAGCATGAAAATCATAGGGTACTTACGACTCTTTCACCAAACTTATCGCAATCGATTCACCACCTCATTACTTACCTGATAAATACGTAACTCTAACTACAAGCCTCTATCAGCCATCACTCTTGCTATCTTGTCCCTTTCTTTCCATCATTATCCTTCTAACTCTAGGATGATTCGATTCTACTAAGGGTTTATAAGACCTCACATCTCACTCTTAGGTGATAACGTTAAACTCTTTACAGACATAAGTTCCTCTCTCATGGGTCACGTCAGAAGCAAGTTTTGACAAAAAAAGAGGGTATACATACATCTAGAGCTAACTCAAAGGCACGATTCATATGAGTAATAGTGCACTTTTTTTAGTCAATCAACTTCGCACACTAGTTGGCTTCTCTCAAGCCTAGTGTAGTCTCTCTACCATTCTGATGACTTTATCTCAAAGGAACTCATCTGTAAGAGTTTGCAAATTACTATCTCTATCACCTCGTGGACGAGGCATAGTCGAAAGGTTTAGAGCAATGCATGAATCATCGTAGGTTTTTTAGGAAATAGCTCTATTGCATGATCAGAATCTGAAAGAAAGGAAACTTTTCCTAATCTCCAATAGCCTCCCTATTGTGGATGTGGCGTGCTTCACTCCAATAATAAAGACTCTACTAGACATGGCTTCATAGACTCCCTAGGAAACTTGAACTCTGTGTTCTAATACCATGTTTGTCACGCCCCGGGATGGTACTGTTGGCGTGGCTGGCACTCAGAGACTATTGCTAGCCACCGAGCGAATCACTTGGCCTTATCTTCACATCATACTCAAAAGCGGAAGGAACATCCTCACAGAAAAGACTATAATATAATTAAAGTAGTCAAGTCTGTATATAAAAAGTTAATTTCCAATAAAAAAGAGTTGGGAAAAGAAGAAATACTCAAGATCCTCTACTAAATGTCTATGAAGCCTCTACCTCTAACATCTAGATGGTACCACGATAGGCCATGGTTGCCCAACTCAAGGAAAATAAAGTACGTACACAAGCTAGATGATAATAATATGGAAATCCTTTGAAAACAAGAAGGTCTCACCGATCAGCTGAATGCGAATAGATCCTTAACAAAGCACATATCGATGGTCTCTAATACCTGCGTCTATATTATAAAATGATGCAGTCCTAGAAGGGGACAACAGTACATGGAATGTACTGGTATGTAAAATAGTTGAATGGAAAAGAAACATGTAGAACAATATAGGAATAACATCAACTCAATATGATACTCCAGCCATATGTAAAATATCTATCGAAAGAAAGAGAAAAGAGTAGACAAATGACCCATAAACATCTCATCTCAATACATCAGACTCATCTCAAGGAAACTCGGCTCAACTCAACTCGAAGGACTCATGCTTGTCTAGGACAAGGATAAAGAGTAGACAATAAATCATCAACATCTATCAAGACTCACACCATTATATCAACATCAGAGTTCTATTAGTGAGGAACCTAACTAGCTGTCTCTCTGACCTACAACCATCACCTATGAGCTGGTGATGATACAACAAAATGATGTTGTTGCGGCATCTATCTGGTACCTTGCTAGGGTAAAGGACGTGACTCAGGGATCCAAAATAATAATCTCAAGTCCTCTTTTTGGACAAAGGAAACACTCGTCTTGTGGTTTAATCCTTTCCTACGTTGGCGACGTAGTAAATAAGCTCGAGTGGGACTCACTCTTACCCATTTTTCAGTGCTTAATACTCCTCCCAAAACTCAACATGTTCATAAAACGTCATCATCATTGGTCCCTTAGGGACATAGTACATCAACATCAACATCATCATTATCGGTCTCAAAGGACATATTACATCAACGTCAACATCATCATCATCGGTTCCATAGTATATCAACATCAACATCATCATCAAGACTTTCATCAATTCGGACCACAATCACAACATCACAAACAACATCATCGTCAAGGCTCTAGACTCATCCCCCTAAGTTCATTATGCATGCTTTTTGAATAATCATGTAGGATTATGCAAATTCTCATGAAAAATGCTAAATTCAAGAAAATAAATAGTATGATGATCATCAACATAAAAAACATGTAATTTCAAATCAATTTTTCAAGAAAAACCTTCAAGTGTTCATGCATGTAGACTCTTCAATCATTAACTCGTCTATGACCTCTATGGGGCACATGAGAAAACAATCCCATGTTATAAGTTTAGCCTTACATACCTGGGAAGTTGATATTACAATCGAAATTTGATGAATACTAGCTTTCTTGGAGAAAATCTTCAATTTCAGTAGTTCTTTTCGAGTGGAAGAACTTGGAAAGACGTTCTTTGAAGGGCTTCTCTTTGATTCATTAATTCTTGACTTAGAATCCTTAGAGTTCTTGTTGAAGAACCCTAATTCATGACATGAAGAATCAAGAAATCCTTTCTTTAGATTATTGAATTCGTTTTCTTGAAACCCTAGGTTATGATTTAACCTTAGATAAAACAAAGATGGCCACATAAAGTAGATAGTCAAAATCGTATTTATACCCAAGGGTGTTATCTAGTGATCAGTGAAGTGGTTGACAATTATAAAGTTTCGGGTTTAAATATTTGCTGAGTTTTTTCTCATTTATCATAACTTTGATGGACAAAGGTACTGATACCTTTTCCAGAGAGGAGGTAGATGATATCCTATCGAATTAACTGTAGTATGTGCAAGCAAGCTAGACAGTGATAAAAAAAATAAACTTGTTGCATAGGTCCATATGGATTGAAAGGTTTGTTGCTCATAAGGAGTTCGGATTAGCATGTTGTCTATGCCAATCTCCTTATGCTCTCAAGTAATCACCTAAGGCTTGGTTTGACCATTTTAACAATATTGTCCAATATATTGACATGATTCAAAGTGAATGAAGACATTATTAACTTTAAGCAATATATTAGTCACTTTCAAACTAAAGACCTTTGTAAATATGGATTACTTTCTAGCCATTAAGGTGACACAATCAACCAATGATTTTTTTATTGCACAAAGGAAGTATGCATTGGACATATTGGAAGAATAGAGATTGCATGGCTAAACCAACTTCTCCAAAAGTGTAGGAATGAAAAAAAATGCATTATAAAATTGATATGTGAAAGTCAAGCTTTAATATATATTATGTCTAATAGCGAGGTACATTATAATGGTGGTGATGGTTCACAATGGTGATGACAATTAGTAATTGTAATGCATGAAAGTGATAACAAATAATGGTGACGCCCGATATCCATAATCGGCGATCTTGTCACACCCTAGGAGGGTACCCTTTGCGTGGCCAACACTTAGAGACTATTGTTAGTCCCCAAGCAAACCACGTAGCCTAATCACATCATTCAATCAATAAACTCTAATGAACATCGGAAGGTATAAGTAAGTAAATGGTCACATCTCATCTAGAGTCTCAAAATAAACAGATAATAATAAGGGCTAGTAGAAAGAACTAGCTCACGATCTCAACATCAACGCTCAACCATCGTCTATGAAGCCTCTATTACTATTCATGTGGTGCCAATGACAGACCAATGGCTACGAAAAATCAAAATAAAGAAATAGGCCAATATCTAAATCTAAAGCAAGATGAATAAATCATTGCGGATCCTCTAAAGTAAGGGAGGCTCACCAAATCAGCTGCAAATCACAAATCTTCAACAAAGCGCCTGTTGATGATATCTCCTACCTACCCCTTGATCATAAAATGATGCAGTCTAGAGTGGACATCAGTACTTGAAATGTACTGGTATGTAAAATAGTTGAATGAAAAAGAAACCGATAGAATAGTATGGAAACAACATCAACTCAAATTAAACATCAAATAACATCAAATCATCAAATGTCCATCTATGAAAGAATAAGGAGTAGACAAGTGACATACCAATAACTCAAACTCATTAATAGTCTCAAACTCATCTCAAAGGATCTTACCTAGTCTCATCTCATCTTAGAGGGGCTCACCCCCTCTCATCTCATCCAGACTCGGAGTACTCAAGGTAGGAAATTTATGGGAGTTTCTCTTATCCGTCAACAATTACTTATAAGCCAATGAAAATACAATAATCACGCTGATGTTGCCACTACCATTCAAAACTTGCGAGGTAAGGAACCCTCAAAAACCATATCAACTCACCTACTATGGAGTCAAACCTAATAAGTCCTCTATTATTTTAGAGATTGTTACTCTCGAGGGAACCATAATATATGTGATGGTTCTATGCCTCCCTCTTTCGGTGCTCGATACTCTTCCCATGACTCAGTGCTCATAAAGCCTTCATCTCAACCAATCTCATAGGTACTCGAACCCCATCAACAATTGGTATCTCATAGGGACTTTAGCCCTTTCATCAATCATTTCATAAAGTCCTTGACCCCCTCATCAATCTTCTCATCAATGACTCAAGATTTATACAATCAGTAGGAAGCAATTGAATAGACACATCGGTAGAGTTCATTTTTAGAGACTCATAAAATAATAAAGATTCCATCAACTCATCATCACAATCAACAATCTCAACTCAAGGCTCTAGATCAATTCATAAGTTCATTATGTATGCTTTTCAAATTAGTCATGTAGGGTTATGGAAGTTCTCATGAAAAATGTTTAATTCAAGAAAACAATTAGTATGATGATCATCCACATAGAAAACATGTTATTTCAAATCAATTTTTCAAGAAACACCATCAAGAAATCATCCATGTAGACTCTTCAACCATCAAATTTATGGGGCACATGAGAGAACAGTCTCATGTTTTAGTTTAGCCTCACATACGTAGGATGAAGCTATCAATCAAGAACGTCAAGGGTTTCTTCCCGAATCTCTCAACTCCAGCTCCTCTCTCCTATTCTCAAGCCTTAGACTTGATAGAATATTGGAATAGGACTTAGAATGGGGTTTTTAGACCCTTTTTACATCAAAACAACCTTATTAGATCGTGTATAGAGTTTAGAAGGGGTGGGGAACCAACCGGAATGACCCTCGTAATAATTTAGAAATTCTCAACTTGGAAAAGACACAGTCCGTGGCGCGGACTTGTCACGAACAATATATTTTCATTAAAGTGTTTTTGAACGAATTTTCTCCATCCCGTCAAACATTTTCAAAAGAATATAAGTGTTGGTCTGTGATGGTGCGCGACACGCCCCTGCTGCGTACTACCATTGTTTTGCGCTTCGGATCAAAAAATTATCTTTTGATCGGGTGCCTCTAAAAATAGACTGAGACCATTTTCCAACTCTTTTTTTCGTGCTGGTCATAAATTCGGCCTCAAATTTGCCATATGAGCATCATAAGATGTGTTACATGCAGACCCTCACTCTTGGGGTATTTTGGTAATTTTATCTGGCATCATGTCATCCCCCCCTTGGGATCATTCGTCCTCGAATGGTGAGTAAAGGTGGATATTAGGGCACGTAATAGACTCAAGACTCATCACCACACTCAACTCAATCAATCAAACTCTCGACTTAAGAATAGAAAGTTATATCAAGGGTAGATACATCAATTTAGTTGAAGGGTAAGAAATCTACCTTCAACACTCTCATCGTTTGGCACGAATAGGTGCGGATATTTGACTCAAATCTCTTCCTCATCTTACCAATGGGCTTCTTAAAAGAATTGATTCCTCCACAATACTTTGATTGAGTCTATCTCTTTGTTCCTCAACTTACGAATCTAACAATCAAAGATTTGCACCGGAACCGCTTCATAAGATAGGCTATCTTCACTCAACGCTACCAACAGGGATTACCAAGGCAGGATCTCCCAAGCATTTCTTCAGCATTGATACATGGAATACCAGATGTACTCCATCTAATTCGGAAGGCAACTCTAACTCATAAGCAACTTTCACAATCCTCTTGACAATCTAATAAGGTCCAATATAGAGTGGACTCAACTTTCCCTTCTTCCCAAATCTTAGGACACCCTTCATAAGCGAAACTTTCAAATACATTCAATCATCTACCTCGAACTGTAAGTCTCTTCTCCTCAAGTCTGTATAAGATTTTTGGCGACTCTGGGAAGTCTTTAACCTCTCTCTAATGACCTAACCTTATCCATCAATTGGTGAACAAGATCAGGCCCAATGAACTCCGCTTCTCCAACCTCAAACCATCAAATTGGTGATCTACATCTCCTCTCATACAAGGGTTCATAAGGAGCCATTTGAATGCTTGCATGATAACTATTGATATATACAATTCAATCAATGGTAGGTGATCATCCCAATTTCCTTTGAAGTCAAGAATACAAGCTCTCAACGTATCCTCAAGTGTTTGAATTGCACGCTCTGCCTGACCATCTGTCTATGAATGAAAGGTTGTGCTCAGGTTCACCTTAGTACCCAATCCCTTTTGGAATGGTCTCCAAATCTGGGGTGTAAATTAAGCTCCTCTATCCGAGATGATGGACAAGGAAACCCCATGCAACCTCACAATCTCTTGGATGTACAACTTGGCTACTGCCAAGAAGTGAGCCAATTTAGTCATTCTATGCACGATCACTTATATCGAATCATGTTACTTTCGAGAATTTGGAAGACCATCAATAAAGTCCATATTAATCATCTCCCACTTACATTTCGGAATCTCAAAGTTCTGAGCCAATCCACATGGCCTTTGATGCTAAACCTTCACTTGCTAGCAATTTGGGCATTTCGACACAAACTCAGCAACATCCCTCTTCATCCCTCTCCACCAATAGACTTCTCTCAAGTCATGATACATCTTAGTAGAGACCGAATGAATGGAATATCTAGTGTTGTGGGCTTCTGTCATGATTCTTTCTCGACTGCTATCAACATCAGGAATACATAATCTACTTTGATACCTCAACACTCCATCTCCCCCTTTGGAGAAGACCATCACCTTCTGTTTGTGGAAAGACTCCTTCAGTTAGGGTATGACAAGATCTTGGTCTTGCTTTTCTTTCACCTCTGCAACTAAGGATGAAGCAGACCCATCCTGCATGTTTACTCCCCCTTCATCATTCTCCTCAAGTTGAACTCCCAATCGAGCCAACCTATGCACTTCCTTGACTAGCTCCTTCCTTCCTTCGTCTACATAGGCCGTACTATCCATTGACAACCTACTAAGAGCGTCAGCAACAACGTTCGCTTACCTGAGTGGTAATGAATGCTCATGTCATAATATTTTAGCAATTCTAACCATCTACTCTATCGCGGGTTGAGCTCTTTTTGACTTAAACATATTTCAAGCTCTTGTGGTCAGTGATAATATCCACATGCACTCCATATAAGTAGTGGCACCAGACTTTTAGTGCAAACGCCATTGCTGCCAACCAGAGATCATAGGTTTGATAGTTCCTTTCATGAAACTTGAGTTGTCTGGAATCATAGGTTATCACATTTCCTCGCTGCATCAGCACACATTCCAATCCAACCCTCGAAGCATCACAGTAAATCACAAAGTCCTCTGTCTCCTCGGGAAAGGTAAGGACTGGTGCAGTGGTCAACCTCGCTTTCAATTCTTGAAAATGCTTTTCACATTCCTCGAACCACTGAAACTTGACCATCTTCTGAGTCAATTTAGTCAATGGTGCAGATAGGGAAGAAAATCCCTCAACAAATCTTTCGTAGTAGCCTGCCAACCCCAAGAAGTTTCTAATGTCCATCGAAGTGGTCGGTCGGGGCCAATTCTTAACCGCTCCAATCTTTTAGGTATCCACTTGAATACAATCACCGAAAATAACATGGCCTAGAAAGGCTGCTGACTTAAGCCAGAACTCACACTTTGAGAATATTGCATACATCTCATGGTCCTTAAGGTTTTAGAGGACAAATCTGAGGTGGTTAGCATGCTCCTCCTCACTTCTCGAATATACCAAAATGTCGTATATGAAAACAATCACAAAAATATCGAGATAGTGTCTGAATACTCTATTTATCAAGTCCATAAAGGCGACAGGTGCATTCATCAACCCAAAGGACATGACCAAGAACTCAAAATGGCCATATCTAGTCCTAAAGGTTGATTTAGGAATGTCACATTCCATCACCTTCAATTGATGGTAGCTAGATCTAAGGTCTATCTTGGAGAAACAAGAGGCGCCCTGAAGTTGGTCAAACAAATCATCTATCCTTGGGAGAGGATACTTGTTTTTTTGTCGTGACCTTTTTTCAGTTACTTATAATCAATACACATTTTGAGGGACCCATCTTTCTTTCACATGAATAGGACAGGAGCACCCCAAGGTGAAACACTTGGCCTAATGAAGCCCTTCTCTAGCAAACCTTTTAGTTGCTCTTTCAACTCTTTCAACTCAGCGGGGGCAATCCAATAAGGTAGGATCGAAATAGGTTGTGTATCAGAAGAACATCAATCCTAAAGTCAATCTCCCTATCAATAGGGACTCCAGGCAGATCATCAGGAAATATTTCTAGAAACTCATTAACAATCGGAACTGACTCAAGAGTTGGGGACTCAACATCATTAGATTCCACTCGCACAAGGTGATAGATACAACCTTTTGAAAGAAACTTTCTGGCTCTAAGATATGAGATAAACTTCCCTCTAGGAGTAACAGAATCACCCTTCCACTCTAGAACCAGTTCATTAGGAAATTGGAACATAACGATTCAGGATCTACAATCAACAGAGGCATAACAGGTGTGAAACCAATCCATGCCAAGGATCAAATCAAACTCAACCATCTCCAACTCAATCAAATCAGCAAGAGTATCCCTATGATGGATTGACACTACACAAGTTCTATAGATTCTCTCAGCTCGCATAGACTCACCTACTGGATCAGAAACATCAAAGGTTTCAAAACGACTCTCAGGGTTCTATCAAATCTACTTTCCACATAAGGTGATACAACCGACAATTTGGCACCTCGATCCATCAAAATATAACAATCAAAATTAAAGACTCGAATCATACCCGTCACAACATCTATGAAGTTCTCCTAATCTTGGTGGCTACTCATGGCATACAAACAGTTTGTTGCTCCCCTTGTGCTTGACGTAGTGGCCCTCTGGTTCACTCTAACTGGTGGGTTTAGTGTAGTCGACTGAGCTTGGTTGGCCCGCTTTGGGCAATCCCTCTTGTAGTGACCCGCTTGGCCACATCCATAGCACATATTATTTCCATCACGACATCTCACCAGGTGAAACTTGCCACACTTATCACATGGTGGCTTATCTTGCAAACTTTGAGCCAAACTATCTTGTGACTTGGACCCATGCGTCCCAACATTCTGGAACCTTTGGTCATACCTGCCTCTATGCATAGGTGCACTAGCAGATGATGGTTCTGGAAATCGGTTGCCATTTCCATTCCTCCCAACCTCATGGCTGAATGTCTTTGCTTTCTTATGCTTGAACTCTTCCCTGTCATATTGTCTTTTCTCATCAGCTTGTTGCATGAACATCATTAGTCGCCCGATATCCATATTACTTACAAGGATTGCTCCCTTACCATCCCTCTTGGGTCCCCTATTTAACCCATCAACATACATTTCCATCCTTCCCCTCATATCAGCAACCATGTTCGGAGCATACCAAGATAGCTACATGAACTCCAAACCATACTCTTGCACGGTCTTGGAGCCCTATTTTAGATTTAGGAACTCTCTCACCTTAGCTTCTCTTTTCTCTCTTGGGAAGAAGGGCCCAAGAAGGCCTCCTTAAACACTGCCCAAGTCAATCATGGAGAATCATCCCTTATACCTTTTTTCCATTGGTCGAACCATAGTCTGCCACACCCTTAAGTTGGTATGCAGCCAGCTCAACCCTATAAGCATCGACCACGTGCATCACTTGGAACACCTTCTCAAGTTCCTCCACATAGTTCTCATGATCTTCAGTAGTTGCATAGCCCGTGAACTCAGGCGGATTCTTTCTAAAAAATTCTCAGACTCTAGATGTGTCATGAGAATCTGATCTACCTGCGCCTTGTCTCACAGCAGGTGTTGCGACAGCCTGGGCTAAAGTTCGAATAGCCTAGCGTAGCACAACATTGGAGACTTCACCTTGAGGGGGTTGATCAATAGGGACAGCTTGATCAACAGGCTCCGCGGGTACTTGAGGCTCAGGTAGATTAATAGCTTGTCTGGTAGGACGTCCCCTCCTTCTAACAGCTCTTCTGGAGGAATGTTATCAATTCTGTATGCATAGAGCACGAATTAGAAGAAATTTTTCACAAAGTTTTAACTCTATCACACGAATTGGAATAAGAAAGAGGTGTAACCATTCCTAATGTCCTATAGCCTCCTGCTTATGAAATGTGATCGACAACACACCCATAAACAAGACTCTACTAGACACGACTTCATAGACCCCTTAAGACACTTGAACTCTGTGCTTTGATACCATGTTTGTCACGCCCCAAGAGGGTACCCTTGGTGTGGCCGACATTCTGAGACTATTGCTAGTCCCCAAGCGAACCACTTAGCCTCATCACATCATTCAATCAACAAACTCTAATGAACAGCAGAAGGTATAAGTAAGTAAATGCGCACATCGCATATAAAGTCTCAAAATAAATAGATAATAATAAGGGCTAGTAGAAAGAACTAGCTCATGGTCTCAACATCAACGCTCAACCATCGTCTATGAAGCCTCTATTACTACTCATGTGGTGCCAATGACAGACCCATGGCTACCAAAAATCAAAATAAAGAAACAGCCCAATCTTTAACTCTAAAGAAAGATGAATAAATCATGGTGGATCCTCTGATGTAGGGGAGGCTCACAAAATTAGCTGCAAATCTCAGATCTTCAATGGAGCGCCTGTTGACGATGTCTCGTACCTGCCTCTGCATCATAAAACGATGCAATCCAGAGTGGACATCAGTACTTGGAATGTACTAGTATGTAAAATAGTTGAATGAATCAGAAACCATAGAATAGTATAGAAATGACATCAAATCAAGTTAAACATCAAATCACATCAAATTGTCAAATGTCCATCTATGAAAGAATAAAGAGAAGACAAGTGACACATCAATAACTCAAACTCATTAAGAGTCTCAAACTCATCTCGAAAGATCTCACCTTCTCTCAACTCATCTCATCTCATCTCAGAGGGGCTCACCCCCTCTCATCTCATCTAGACTCGGAGTACTCAAGGTAGGAAATTTAATGGGAGTTTCTCTTATCCGACAACAATAAGTTATAAGCCAATGAATGTACAAAAATCACACTAATGTTGCCACAGCCGTTCCAAACTTGCCAGGTAAGGAACACTCAAAAACCATATCATCTCACCTAATATGAAGTCAAACTCAATAAGTCCTTTATTGTTTCAAGGATTGTTACTCTCGAGGGAAACATAATATATGTAATGGTTCTATGCCTCACCTACATTTGGCAACGTAGTTTGACGAGTTTGGGTCGAACTAACTCTCCCTCTTTCGATGCTCGATACTCCTCCTATGACTCAGTGCTCATAAAACCTCCATCGCAACTAATCTCATAGGGACTCAAACCCTGTCAACAATCAGTATCTCATAGGGACTTTAGCCTTTTCATCAATCATCTCATAGGGTCCTTGACCCGCTCATCAATATTCTCTTCAATGACTCATGATTTATATAATCATTAGGAAGTAAGTGAATAGACACATTGGTAGAGCTCATTTGTAGAGACTTATAAAACAATCAAAATTCCATCAACTCAGCATCACAATCAACAATCTCAACTCAAGGCTTTAGACTCAGTTCTCAAGTTCATCATGCATGATTTTAATACTAGTCATGTTGGGTTATGCAAGTTCTCATGAAAAATGTTCAATTCAAGAAAACAATTAGTATGATGATCATCAACACAGAAAATATGTAATTTCAAATTAATTTTTCAAGAAACACCATCAAGAAATCATGCATGTAGACTCTTCAACCATCAACTCATATATGACCTCTATGGGGAAAATGAGAGAACAATCCCATGTTTTAGTTTAGCCTTACATACATGGGATGCAGCTATCAACCAAACACGCCAGAGGTTTCTTCACGAATCTCTCTACTCAAGCTCCTCTCTCCTCTCCTCAAGCCCTAGCCTTGATAAAATATTGGGATGCAGCTATCAACCAAGCACGTCAAGGGTTTCTTCTCGAATCTCACAACTCAAGCCCTGCTCTCCTCTTCTCAAGCCCTAGCCTTGATATAATATTGGAATAGGACTTAGAATGGGGTTTTAGACCCTTTTTATGTCAAAATTACCTTATTGAATAGTGAATAGACTTTAGGTGGGTGGGGACCAGAATGCCCCTCGTAATAATTTAGAAATTCTAATCTCGAAAAAGACACAGTCTATGATGCAGACTAGTCGTGAATAATGTATTTTCATAAAAGTGTTTTTGAATGAGTTTTCTCCATCGTGTCAAAAATTTTCAAAAGAATATAAGTGCTGGTCCACGATGGGTGCGCGACGCGCCCCTGCCGTGTACTAACACTGTTTTGCGCTTCAGATCGAAAAATTATCTTTTGATTGGATCGCTCTAAAAATTGGCCGAGACCATTTGCCTATTCAATTTTGCGTATTGAACACAAATCCAACCTCGAATTTGCATACGAGTATCAGAAGATGCGTTAAACGCATACCCTCACTCTAGGGGTATTTTGATAATTTTATCAGGCGTCACAAATCTGTAATGGTTAACTAATAGTGGTGATTTCCGATAGTGAATGATGGTTGTTGCGATAGTGGTAGTTGTTGGCGATGATTGGAAATAGTCGCTAATCATAGTGATAATTGATTGTGGTGATTGATGAAAATGGCGGGTATGGACATAAATTGTTGATGACAATAGCTGAGGATGACACTTGATAGTGGTGGGCGACACCAACAACGTCCATGTGGGTGGGTAGCGGTAGAAGTAGAGTATTGGAGAAATGTCATATTTGAATTAATCATTCAAATCTATATATACCTATTAAGTTATTCAAAAAAAATATAATTATCAATCAGATTTTGATTGGTTAATATTCAAAGCTAAAATTAAAGACACTTGGGGGTTATTTGGTAGGATAAATTCGAATCTAATATGTGTATTAGTCATGGTATTTCTAAGCTCATTGTTTGCTCATATTTTCAAACTATATATAACTAATACATATATTAGTTATACACCTATTACGTATTATAAGGTGTATAACTAATACATAAAAAATCATGGGTACTACTAATACAAGAGCTACTATTACATGGATAACCATGTTTAAAGACAGAATTATCCTTAATACTAAATCACATAATGAATAGTAAATAATTCCATCATAACTAATCTCAACATTACTTATTCACCATATTAAGTACTATTCTAGTACTCTCTACCAAATGACCCCTTGATGATTGAGATCTTCATTCATAAAATATAATCCCCTACTCACTCCTAAACAACATTGATGTTATGTGGTTTTTATTATCAATATTTGTATATACGACTATGATTGTCTATAATTTAATACACTTTTTTTTTATAATGAGTGCTTGATCTAGCTGCATCTTTAGTAAAGATATCATGGACCAGAAGTATCAATTACATTTCAAGGCAGGACAAACAACTAAAGCAAGGTGCTGGGAGGTTGGATATCGTGGAGCGTAATTTTGGTGTAAGGTATAAAAATATGTTAGCATGAGCTCCAATCTTTCAAATAATATTATTTGGATTCTAAGCATATTGAACAGGTTCATTTTCAATGTTGAAAATTATTCATTAGTATCATCTACTCATTTTCTAACATTTAAAACTAAGTCGAAGTGACCATGAATTTGTTAAAAAAAATGACTAGATACTACTAATAAATAGTTTTCAACATTTAAAATAAACTTGTTCAATAAGCTTAGAATCCAAATAATATAATTTTGAAGACTGGAGCTCATGCTAACATATTTTTATACCTTACACTGAAAGCATGCTCTATGATATCCAACCTCCCAACACCTTGCTTCAGTTGTTCGTCCTGCCTAGAAAGGTAATTGATACTTCTGGTCCATGATATCTTTACTAAACATGCAGCTAGGTCAAACACTTACCATGAAAAAATGTATTAAATTATAGACGCTAATTGTCGTATATACAAATATCGATAATAAGAACCACATAACATCAATGTTTTTTAGGAGTGCGCAAGAGATTATATTTCATGAATCAAGATCTCAATCCTCAAGGGGCCATTTGGTAGAGAGTACTAGAATAGTACTTAGTATGGTGAATAAGTAATGTTGAGATTAGTTATGATGGGATTATTTACTATTCATTATTTGATTTGGTGTATTAAGGACAATTCTATCTTAAAACATGCTTATCCATGTAATAATACCTCTTGTATTATTAGTACCATGATTTTCTATGTATTAGTTACACATCTTATAATACGTAATAGGTGTATAACTAATATATGTATTATTTATTCATAGGTTGAAAATATTAGCAAACAAAGAACTTAATACCGTGACTAATACACATATTATATTTGAATATATCCTACCAAATAACCCCTAAGTGTCTTTAATTTGAGCTCTGAATATTAACCAATCAAATTTTGATCGATAATTATATTATTTTCAATCACTTAACAAGTATATAGAGATTTGAATGATTAATGATAATACGAAATTTCTCCAATACTATACTTCCACCGCTAACCACCCACATGGACGTTGTTGCTGTCTCCCACCATTCTCAATTTTCATCCTCAGCTATCGTCATCAACCATTTATGTCCTTACCCGCCACTATCATCAATCACCACAAGGAATCATCGCTATTATTAGTCACCATTTACAATTATCATAAACAACTACCACTGTTGTAACAACTATCATTCACTATCGATAATCATCACCACTATCAGTCGACCATTACATATCGCCAACTATGACTAACGGCGCACTATTAGTTATCAATTTCATCCATCAAAATTATTAATTGTCATCACCATTATCAACCATCACCACCATTATAATATTGATAGTCCAAATCCTCACCATTAGAAGTAATATGTATTGAAGC
Source organism: Solanum rostratum (assembly GCA_029948455.1). NCBI lineage: Eukaryota > Viridiplantae > Streptophyta > Magnoliopsida > Solanales > Solanaceae > Solanum > Solanum rostratum. The sequence continues at coordinate 25,731,580 of CM057045.1, forward strand.
TTGATTGTCACATATATATTTAATTGTGCAGCTTTTCCATACCTAAACTTTTGGAGGAGTTGGAATAGCCATACAATCTCCCCTCTTCCAATATGTCCAATACCTACTTCCTTTGTGCAATTAAAATTTCATTGGTTGATCGTGTCACCTTAATGCCTAGAAAGTAATCCTATTTACCAAGATCTTTAGTTTGAAAGTGATTAAAATTTTGCTTAAAATTAATGATGTCTTCATTCCCTATGAATCATGTCAAAATATTGGACAGTATTGCTAAAATGGTCTAATCAAGCCTTAGGTGATTATTTGAGAGAATAAAGAGATCGGCATAACCAACATACTAATCCTAACTCCTTCTGAGAAATAAACCTTTTAATCCATATGGACCTATTCAACAAGTTAAATTTTTAATAACTGTCAAGCTAGCTTGCGCATACCTCAGTTAATTCCATAGGATACCTACTAGCTCCTATCTGTAAAAAGTAGCAGTACTTTTGTCTATCAAAGTTAGGATAAATGAAAAAAATTCACCTAGTATTTTTGTTTATGTTGAAATATAAACCCGAAACTTTAAGATTGTCAACCACTATACTAATTACTAGGTCACACCCTTGGGTATATCCCTCTATAAAAAGTTTATTCTAAAGATATTTTTTTATATCCAACAAATAGAAGTTACTGTTGAAACATGGTTGCTTTTCAATAAGTACACGTGTCTACATTCATACACATTTAAATTCATTGCAACTCAACAAGGAAAATATAGAATATTATATAAGACACCTTTTATATTTCACATTTAGCTATAGAAAATTTACTTACCTTATTAGCTATGGATTGACTACCTACTTAAATACGCCATAATATACATAGTGAGAAGCTCTTTCTACCAAACACGCCTCGTTGTTTATAAAGATTTTTTGTCGAATATCTAGTGTAGTCCCACAATTGGGGTCTGGATAGGACGGGTGTATACACAGGCTTACCCTATCTTGTGAAGGTAAAGAGTATTTCTGATAGACCCTCGACTTGAGTAAAGCATGATAAATCAAATATCAAAAGGAAAATACAATAGTGAAGCAATCAGGCTATGCATAATGAAGAAGATAGCAATATCAACACATAATATAGTATCTAACTCCAAAGTAAAGTAAACAACATGTAATAATAAAAGCAAACAAAAACAATAGTATGTGGGTAATTAACACTCTCTCAGTCCTAATTTATGTCACATTTTTTCTTTTTAGTCAATCCTAAAAAGAATGACACATTTTCTTATTTGACAACTACATAATAACAATATCAATATTTTATCCATATTTTGGGTCATGTCTATTCAGAAAAATATCCAAAAAGGTGTATCCTTTTTATTTCAAAACTTATTTATTTTAAGAGATTCCAATTGCTTTCCACTATTGTCATTTTTGAATCTAGTATTTTCTATTTTTGGAGTTCATATATTTGAGTTGGTGGTCTTTCGAAAACAGTGTCTATATCTCTATGAGGTAGTGGGATTCACCGGGTGTGTTGTTGTTTTTGTAAGAGTGATTTTGGAATAGAGTAAAGTTTTCTCATATTTCTTAAACTTTGTATCCAATCAAACTACATCACTAAAATTGAGACGAATGGGGTAATAATATTGATAAGGAGGACTACACAACGTTCAACCACCTATTTACCTTCTACCCTCATTCTCAATCTTCACAACTTACTATTTAGGGTTATGTCCTTGATAAGCTAGACATATATCATATTCTCAAACCTCTCGCTCTTCCTCAGTTGGCATCTACGAATATGTTGTTCAAATATTTGATGAATAATAAGTAGTGAAAATACAACTTTTACAACGTTTAATATATAGAATTATTGTGAGTTCTTAAGGATATTTGATAGTTTATTGTGCGTTTTGTGTTTTTTTTTTTGGAAACCGAGAATTTCATGGATTCGATGGATTTTGGGCTAATTTGAGGTGAAAATTGACATGAACTTGAAAGGCATTGCTTGTGGATGATCTGGTCAAACCATCTGTCCATTTGATACAAATGTGTCGCTGGAAAAAAAAAATGTAAAATAGCAACAAAGCTACAGCATTCAAGTATAAATCCATCCCAAAGGAAACTAAGCAGCCTTGTGAGAGATTATATTGAAAATGCCATTGATCGAAGCTGCAAATTGATTCTGGTCAGTTAGATGAGTGATATGAAGGTCAAAGTTGATTTTGTACGTTCCATGATGAGAAAAAAATACAATTGTGAGGATGGGAAACAGTGACAAGGCCAAGGACAAGATAAAATGCACAAACATCAAGCCATCTCGGAAGAAATCAAAGTTCTCCTTGTGGAGTAAATTAAGAGGTTGTGCTTGGAATTATGCTCTGCACAGGTCCATTTACGATGCCAATATGAATGTGTAAAGGTGTGGTGTAGCAGGTGACAAAGTATCCAGGAGCACACCACAAAGGGGTTCACGACCCACGGTGTGCTTTACTGGTCGTGAATCTGTCTTGTCCAGGAGAAGGCAACAATTTCGTGCAAGGTCTCTATTAGGATCCCTTGAACAACTCATGGTGTACTTCACGAGCCTTGAAGGTGCTCGTGAAAGGCACCAAGGTAGGAACAGTTTCAAAATGCAGACCTGGACATTATGCGAACAAGGCACCCACCACGACCCTTCTTCACTGATCATGGTGATTTTGACGGGTCATGAAGGTTGTCTTCTAATATCCATGAATGAAAAGGACCCAAGCCAAAGCACCATGAGACCAGTCATGATTCGTGGTGCTATTCAAATTCTGTACAAAGCAGCGTGAACATGAAGTCCAGAAGAAGAAAGTGTCGTGCATTGTGGACATTTTCCAGGTTCAGGTGTGACGAGGGGCTGAAGTTGAACAGTTTTTGCACCAAGTAAAGCACCACGGAATGCACCACTGAGTTTACAAATCATCACGAGTCGTGGTATTGATCGTGCAACAGTCCAGCCACCGGAAATCCAAGTCCTATTAGGACTTCTTTCCTACTTAATTTAGGCTTACTTTTCCTACTCGTTTTAGAATTGTTTTAAGACTATAAATAGACCTAGGTTTTATTTCTTTTAGACAACTTTGCGCCCAACGACTTGGGGCTGCTGAGACGTGAAGGACACATCAAAATTTCTAGATTTTCTGTAAAGGAACACACTGGAAAGTGAGGTGAAAAAAATAGAATCTAGTTTTGTGTTTGATTATCGTTTGAAGTTTTGAATCAGGTTTTCGTCTCCGGATTCTTCGTGTGAATTCAACAATTAATTTAATCTCCCTTTTAAGTGATTTAACCATGAATTTTAACATGATTCTTTTTCAAAATCTTTCAAGTTCGATAATCTAAACCCACAACAAGGGTTGTAGGAACCATGACAACTCAATGAGATAGACAAATTTGGGATAAATATCGGGATTGGTTATCGTATATATTATAGTGTTCTTCACATTAACTTCTTCCTTAATGAGTCAACGCATTAAGGTAAGCCTGTATTCGTGGCACGCCCGGGAGGGATGTACTAATTAGGAAAAGAACTCTACAACAGAAACACGGGGTTATTAACCCAGTCTAAGTACTTGAGACCGGAAGGTGAGAGTATTCTGGGGTCCATAACAATGGTTAAAGAGTACACATTGTAAGACCGGATGGTGATGAATTAAATGCATCTAAGAAGGACCGGAAGGTGAATTAGATGTTACATAACTTGTTTGGTCTTGTATACACAATCATGAACGGGTTTACTAGATAAATTTGACTATCGCATTGTGCGTCATGGGACCGCAACCGTAGTCATCCATCAAACTATCTAAGCCTTAGTTTATTTTATTTGCATTCGCACTCGTAGTTAGGCTCTTAATTAGTTCAAAACCCCTATTTTTAATTTTCCGCATTACTTGTTTTCTGAAAATAAAACCAAAGACTGAAGTAGGGTAACTAGTAGAGTTATTTCAACAAATTCCTTGTGGGATCGACCCTGAGTCTTAGTTGGGTAAATATATTTCTAACGAACATCCATATTTTGTACAAAGGATTATGTTTGAACATTATCAAAAATGCCACCGTTTCTGGTGAATATGAGATTAAAATAATCTACTAGTTTTCTATTTAGGTTGTATATCTATTTTCTGGTTTTACTGTTTGTTTTTGTTTTGATTACTATGGGGGAAAAAGTACCGCAAAACTAATGTTGAACATTCAATACACTCTACGATGATAGGTGTGCTCTCTCCAATAAGTTTTTTACTAGTATTCGTTCCTACAGGGGTGTAACAGCTCTATTCAAAGATTCGCACGAGACAGTGAAATCATCGATGATACACTTTCTAAAAGCAAGAATGGATCTATTTGATGAGGTTGAGATATTTGGCTCGGATATTAATGATCTTGATTTTTTGTTGATTGCAAAGATTGATTCTTTTAACGCCCAACATGATAGTTACAAATTTTCTGAGGAAGAAAAGATGCTTGTGAACCAACTTTAAAAGTTGAAACTTTAGAGCCAACTACTTGATCATATTGTTATGGATGTTGTCCTTGTTGAGAATATTACACTAGAGTTACGTGAGGGAGTGGATAATACTTTTAAAAACTCTAGTGCTTGTAAAAATGAGTGTGTGAGTGATGATAACACAATTCATGAGTTAGGACTTACTGGACCTCATTCCAATTATTTTTCTACCCTATGATTAGATGATGAGATATTTATGAGCATACGGAAGAATATGAGGAGGAACAATATGTCTATATTCTTGAATTTGTTGGGCTAAAGTCGAAAAATTACATTCCTCGTTTAAAGGTGAAAATGCACAAGGTACAATCTCTTTTATTTAGTCTCTTTATTATTATACCATCACCCCTAGAGAATAGTAGAAAATTGGAAAAGACGTTAGGGGTGCAGTTCATAAGTTCAAAGTGGAGGATAAAGTGGAAGGCAGCACAGGTGGATACCTTATGGAGTCTATGTAATCGGGTATATTACTACCGATGCCTAGGCCATCATAGGTATGATCACTTCCCTTGTTTTATACTAAGCTTGGACATGCATTGGGGACAATGCATAAATCTTGGTGCGGATTAAGGCATCCTAAGTCCTGAGAAGTTTCTCTTGCCATGTTACTTTTCTTTGAAGGTGTATTATTTAATAGAACTAGCATGTTTAGGTTGTTTTGTTTGTGTAAATATAAGTGTTTATAGGAGACTATAGTAACCTATAAATTTAATGAAAAATTGTTCTCAATTTTAAAAAAAATCAAAATTCTTGTGTGTGCATTCATCCCATCCCGACTAAGTTATGTGGTCCTCCTAAAGCATTGTATACATCCTCTGGTTGGCATCTTGATGAATGAAGCATGACTGTGTTGGTTAAGTACTGAATAGTATAGGATATATGCCAGGTGCGTGTGAGCTTATTTGTTTATTCGATTGATGCACTTGTATGCTAGAACTTGCTAATTAGTCCAACTAAAACAATTGAATGATTAGATTAGGATAGGATTTTAGGCCCATTCTTTTGTGAAGTCACTTAGCCTAAAATCGACCAACCAACTAAAATTGTTCCCTTTGAACCAAAAGTTGAGCTGAAATAGACCTTTTCTTTGTAATCACCTAACTCACCTTCCTTATCTATCTGCAAATCTTTACTTTTGCCATGGTCTCTCCAAGGACGTTATGAAACTCAACCTAGGTCAAAAGCCTAGGTTAAGGGTGGCTTATACTAGCCTTGGTCCTTTAAAAAGACATTGTGAGCCTCAACTTAGGCCAAAAGACTAAGTTAAAGGTGGCTATCGTGGTAAAAGCAGAAAAGTAAGAGTTGAAAAAAGTCAAGTGGGGAGAGGAGAATTAAAGTTTCGGGGTGTGACCGTGAGTAAAACAAAAGAGCGAAAAAGAAAAGAAAGAGAAAAGATGAATGAAAGTGTAAATCACTCCCAATGACAAAGAGATGGAAAAATAGGGGCAATAAGAGTTTGGGGACTGAAAGTAGAGGGCTAAGCCAAGGTAGTTTCTTAGAGGGGCAAATTAAAAAGTGAGTAAACAGAATTCCATACTCGATCTCATAGATACATATAGAATTCTGCGGAAACCACTGGAATATTACAGAATAATCTAAAGAGGGTCATAGCTTATTCAACTTGCAGTCATATTTTACAGTCGGTGGTTACAAGAGTGACATGGATATCCCTCGCCCTATCGGGTCAACAAAGTCAGGCATTTCGGAAAAGGGCATAGCTGCAGTCACTTTTATCCTAAATATACCTCACCCTAGCCCTATATTACAAGCCGAAAAAGTCCTAAGTGATCCTAAAAAGGTCATTTGAGAGTAAAGGTGGTGAAAATAAGAGCAAACATATGGCCTTTACTTTGTATATTAATTGGATATCATTTTTAGCATGAGTGTCTACATTCGAGTCTTTGTATTGCATTTATATACTGTGTGTGAGACATCTTTGTAGTGAGGGGCACTATCCTTGCACTGTTTGGTTGCTATTCTGACTAGTTCATGTTTGTTCTTTAGCCTATTTGGGCCCACTCGATATGGTGTAATGTTCAATTTTATCTATTTGTCTGCTTGGATTTGAACACATTGCAAGTTTACTTTTGGGGCATGAGTTTGATGATTGTGGGGTCGCTATGTACTTGTTAAACACTTGTATTTGTGTGTCGTTATGTTTTGTTTGTGGTCATCGCTTGAGGACAAGCAATGATTCTAATTTGAGGGTGTTGATAAGTCGTGAAAATATGACTTATACGACTCTTAATATGTAGAAATATTGTGAGTTCTTAAGATTATTTGTTAGTGGAGTATGTGTTTTGTATTGATTCTGTAGGAAAACGAGAATTTCATGGATTCAATGGATTTTGGGCTAATTTGAGTTGAAAATTGACTTGCACTTGAAAGGCATTGCTTGTGGATGATCCGGACACACCATCTGACCATTTGATACAAATGTGTGGCTGGAAAACAAAGCAAAATAGCAACAAAGCTACAACATACAATATCCATCCCAAAGGCAACTAAGCAGCCCCGTGAGAGATTATATTGAAAATGCCATTGATCAAAGCTGCACATTGATTATGGTCATTTAGATGAGTCAAATGAAGGTGTAAAGATGAGTTTGTACATTCCATGACGAGCAAAATATACAATTGTGAGGCTGGGAAACGGTGAAAAGGCCAAGGCAATGATAAAATGCACAATCGTCAAGCCATCTCAGAAGAAATCAAAGCATCTCGTTGTGGAATAAATTAAGAGGGTTTTCTTGGAATTATTCACTGCCCAGGGCCAGTTACAATGCCAATATGAAGTTTTAAAGGTTTTGAGTAGGAGGAGACAAAGTATCCAGGAGCACAAGCAACAATTAGGAACAAAACGGAAATAAGGAAGCACACCACAAAGGGGTACACGACTCATGGTGTGCTTTACTGGTCGTGAATCTGTCTTGTCTAGAAGAAGGCAACAATTTCTTGCAAGGTCATTAACAGTATCCCTTGCACGACTCATGGTGTACTCCACGAGCCGTGAAGGTTCTCGTGAAAGGCACTAAGGTAGGAACAGTTTCAAAACGCAGAGCTGGACATTATGTGAACAAGGCACCCACCACGATCCTTTTTCACGGGTCATGGTGATTTTGACGGGTCATGAAGGTTGTCTTCCAGTATCCATGAATGAAAAGGACCCAAGCCAATGCACCACAAGACCATTCATGGTTCATGGTGCTGTTCAAGTCCTTTACAAAGCATCCTGAAGATGAAGTCCTGAAGAAGAACGTGCCGTGCATTGTGGACAGTATCCAGGTTGAGGCGTGAAGAGGGGATCATTTTGAACAGTTTTTGCACCAATTAAAGCACCAAGGAATGCACCACTGAGTGTACAAATCACCATGAGTCGTGGTGATGATCGTGCAACAGTCCAGAGACTGGAAATTCAAGTCCAATTAGGACTCCTTTCCTATTTAATTTAGGCTTACTTTTCCTACTCGTTTTACAATTGTTTTAAGGCTATAAATAGAGCTATGTTTTATTCCTTTTTGACAAATTTGCACCCCACGACTTGGGGCTTCAGAGACATGAAAGACACATCAAAATTCCCAGATTTTCTCTAAAGGAACACGCTGGACAGTCAGGTGAAAAACTAGAATCTAGTTGTGCGTTAGATTATTGTTTGTTAGTTTTGAATCAAGTTTTCATCTCTGGATTCTTCGTGTGACTTCAACAATTGATTTAATCTCCCTTGTAAGTGATTTTACCATGAATTTTAACATGATTCTTGTTCAAGATCTTGCAAGTTCGATAATTTAAACGCACAACTAGGGTTGTGGGAACCATGACAACTCAATGAGATAGAAAAATATGGGGTAAATATCGGGATTGGTTATCATATACATTGTAGTGTTCTTCACTTTAACGTTTTCCTTAATGAGTCGACGCATTAGAGTAAGTCTGTATTCCGTACATGCCCGGGAGGAATGTTGTGATTAGATAACAAATTCTACAACAAAAATTCGAGATTATTAACCTAGTCTAAGTACTTGAGACACGAAGGTGAGAGTATTCTAGTCTCCATAACAAGGGTTAAAGAGTACACATTCTGAGACTGGAAGACAATGAATGAAATACATCTAAGAAGGATTGAAAGGTGAATTAGAGGTTACATAACTTGTTTGATCTTGTATACACAATCATGATTGGGTTTACTAGATAAATTTGGCTATCGCGTTGAGCATCATAGGGACCGAAACCCTAGTCATCCATCAAACTGTCTAAACCTTAGTTTATTTTATTCGCATTCGCACTCGTAGTTAGGCTCTTAGTTCAAAACCCGTCATTTTTAATTTTCCGCATTACTTTTTTTTTAAATAGAACCAAAGATCGAAGTAGAGGTGAGGATGCTGAATCTGGTAAGTGGGAGGAGTTTGAGAGGGCTTTCCTCGATCACTTCTTTCCCCAAGAGTTGAGGGAGGCGAAGGTTGAGGAGTTCGCGAATCTGAACCAAGAGGGGTTAAATGTCAAAGAGTATAGCCTCAAGTTCATCCATCTTTCCCGATATGCTCCAGATATGGTCCTTTATTTGAGAACGAGGATGAGAAAGTTCATGTCTGGATTGGGCAGGCATGTAAAGAGGGAGTGTTAAGGCAACATTGCTGATTGCAGGTATGGACATATCTAGACTTATGGTCTATGCCTAGCAGACTGAGGAGGACAAGAAGAAGGACAGGGAAGAGCAGCAAAGTAAGAAGGCTAAATCGGCAGGGCATGAGCCTAGCCAACAGAAGTAGAATAAGGGTGATAGAACTTTCTTTCAGAAGAAGTCTTCTAGCTATGTACCCTCTATGGCGAGTGCGCCTGTTTAACAAAACAGGTATGATCATAAATCTTATGATCACCAAAATTTTAGAGCTCAGGGACCTCAGTCCCAAGCTAGCATTACCCAAGGCCCGAGAGGGAGGCCACCTTGTGGAAGATGTGGCAGGTTGCATCTTAGTGCATGTCATGAGGGCACAAATACTTGCTTTTCATGTGGATAACCTGGCCATTTTCAGGGTGAGTTCCCTTCGAGGAGATGGGGTTATAGGGGTAAGATAGCTTAGTCTTTTACAACGCCCTCTGTAGGCGGTCATCAGAAGGCCGCTACCGTGAATGCAGGAGGTTGGACGAACCGTCGATATGCGATGGGTAATCAACAAGACCTAGAGGTTGCACCAGATGCTGTTACGGGTATGCTCTGAATCTTTTCTTATAATTGTTATGAATTGCTTGACTGGGGTGCCACTTTATCCTTTATGACGACACCCTATGTGGCCAATAAGTTTGAGAGTCTTCCGGAGTATTTTCTTGAGCCTTATACTATTTCTACTCCTACTAGTGAGTGTATCCTAGCTGAGAGGATCTATAGAGACTGTGTGATATCCATCTATCATCGGGATACCTTGGCCAACTTGGTAGAGTTGGAGATGGTTGATTTTGATGTAATTCTTGGTATGGATTGGCTCCATGCCTGCATGCCTCCATAGATTGTAGGACTCGAGATTTTAAATTCCAATTTCTAAATGAACCGGTCCTAGAGTGGAAGGGAATTTTTGTTGCATCCAAGGGTAGATTTATTTCCTACCTGAGGGTGAGAAAGTTAATCTCTAAGGGTTTTATTTATCACCTTATGCAAGTTAAATCTGATGATATCGAGTCCCCTACTCCTGAGTCCGTCCCGATTGTAAATGAGTTCCCTGAGGTGTACCCTGAGGATTTACCTGGAGTCCCTCCTGATAGGGAGATCGACTTCGGTGTTGATGTACTTCCCGACACGCCGCCTATTTCAATTCCACCATATAGGATGGCCCCCGCCAAGTTGAAAGAGTTGAAGGAGTGGTTGAAGGATTTCTTAGAGAAGAGCTTTATTAGGCCAAGTGTTTCTCCTTCGAGTGCTCCCATCCTGTTTGTTTGAAAGAAGGATAGGTCTCTCAGAATGAGCATAGACTATAGGCAACTGAACAAGGTCACGATCAAGAATAAATATCCTCTTCCTAGGATAGATGACCTATTTGACCAACTTCAGGGTGCCTCATGCTTTTCAAAGATAGACCAAAGATCGGGTTACCACCAGTTGAAAGTGAGAAAATTTAATGTTCCAAAGACAACCTTCAGGACAAGATATGGCCACTTTGAGTTCTTGGTTATGTCCTTTGGGTTGACAAACACACCGGCAGCTTTCATGGACTTGATGAATAGGGTGTTCAGGCCCTAGCTTGACATATTTGTAATCATTTTTATTGATGATATTTTGGTGTATTCGAAGAATGAGGAAGAGCATGCCAAACACCTTAGAGTTGTCCTTCAAACTCTTAAGGACCATGAATTGTATGCAAACTTCTCCAAGTGTGAGTTTTGTCTTAAGTAAGTGGCTTTTCTAGGCCATGTTATTTCGGGTGATGTAATTTTAGTAGATGGCTAGAAGATTGAAGAGGTTACGAACATGCCAAGACTGACCTCTCCAACTGACATTAGAAGTTTCTTGGGGTTGGCAGGCTACTACCGCAGATTTGTTGAGGGATTTTCTTCCCTATTCTCACCATTGACCAAATTGGCTCAAAAAAAGGTCAGGTTTTAGTGGTCTGAGGAATGTGAGAAGAGTTTCCAAGAGTTGAAGATTAGATTAACCACCACACCTGTCTTGATTTTGCCCGACGGGATTGAAGATTTTGTAATATACAGTGATACATCAAGAATTGGTTTAGGATGTGTATTGATGTAGAGAGGGAAGGTGATAACCTATGCTTCCAGGTAGCTTAAAGTTCATGAGAGGAACTATCTGACCCATGATCTTGAGTTGGCGATGGTAGTGTTCGCACTTAAAATCTGGTGCCACTACTTGTATGGAGTGCATGTGGACGTGTTCACTGACCACAAGAGCTTACAGTATGTCTTCAATCAGAGAGAGCTCAACCTGTGACAGAGGAGATGGTTGGAATTTCTCAAAGAATATGACATGAGCATCATGTATCACCCAGGTAAAGCTAACGTTGTTGTTGATGCTCTTAGCAGGTTGTCTATGGGTAGCACAACCCATGTTGCGGAAGAGAAGAAAGAGCAGTTAAGGAAGTCCATAGGTTGGCTTGACTTGGAGTCCAACTTGAGGAGAACGACGAGGGAGGAGTCAATGTTCAGAGTGCGTCTTCATCGTCCCTTGTAACTGAGGTAAAAGAGAAGCAGGATAGAGATCCGATTATACTCCAATTGAAGGAGGCTATCCAAACACAAAAAGTGATGGTCTTCTCCAAAAGGGGAGATGGGGTATTGAGATACTAGAGTAGGCTAAGTGTTCCTGATGTTGATGGTGCTCGAGAGAGGATTATGGCTGAGGCCCACAACACTAGATACTTCATTCATCCGGGCTCTACCAAGATGTATCGTGACTTGAGAGAAGTCTATTGGTGGAGTGGAATGAGGAGGGACATCGCTAAGTTTGTTTCAAAGTGCCCCAATTGCTAGGAAGTGAAGGTTGAGCATCAAAGGGCAAGAGGCTTGGCTCAAAACTTTGAGATTCCAGAATGGTAGTGGTAGATGGTTAACATGGATTTTATCACTGGCCTACTAAGATCTCGGAGGTAGCATGATTCCATATGGGTGATTGTAGACAGGATGACTAAGTCAGCGCACTTCTTAGTAGTCAAGACGACTAACACTGCGGAGGATTATGCCGAGATGTATATCCAAGAGATTGTGAGGTTGCATGGAGTTCCCTTGTCCATCATCTCCGACAGAAGAGCCCAATTTACCTCTCACTTCAGGAAGTCTTTCCAAAAAGAGTTGGGTACCAAAGTGAACTTGAGCACGGCCTTTCATCCATAGACGAATGGTCAGGAAGAGCGTACTATTCAGAGGGTAGAAGATGTGTTGAGAGCATGCGTCCTTGACTTCAAAGGGAATTGGGATGACCACTTACCATTAATTGAATTTGCGTATAACTATAGTTATCATGCAAGTATTCAAATGGCCCCCTGCGAGGCCTTGTATGGGAGGAGGTGTAGTTTGCCCGTTTGGTGGTTTGAAATTACAGAAGCTGAGTTAATCGGGCCTGACCTTGTCCACCAGTGCATGTAGAAGGTGAAGATTATTAGAGAATGATTGAAGACTACCCAAAGCCGTCAGAAATCTTACACAGATTTGAGTAGAAGAGACCTAGAGTTTTAGGTGAGCGATTGGGTATACCTAAAGACATCACCCATGAAAGGTGTCATGAGGTTTGGGAAGAAAGGGAAATTAAGTCCTCATTATATTGGCCCTTATCAGATTGTGAGAAGAATTGGGAAGGTTGCTTATGAGCTAGAGTTACCTTCTGAGTTAGACAGAATCCATCCGGTGTTCCACATTTCGATGATGAAGAAGTGTTTGGGAGATCCTGCCTTGGTAATCCCTATTGAGAGCACAACAGTTAGGGATAGTCTATTCTATGATGAAATTCCAGTCCAAATCCTTGATTGACAGGTTCACAGACTGAGAAACAAAGAGATAGCCTCCGTCAAAGAGTTGTGGAGGAACCAATTTATTGAGGAAGCCACATGGGAACCTGAGGAAGAGATGAAACCAAAATACCCACACCTTTTTGTGTCTGATGTTGATGAGAGTATCGGAGGTGATATTCCTACTTTTTAATGTAAATTGATGTTCCTACCATGATTTGATGTGTATATTCCTGATGTTTGAGTAGATGTTATTGAGGTCGATGAAGAGTTGAGGATTTGAGTTGTTGAGTGAGTATCGAGGTGATTCTTGAGTCTATTCGTGCCATAATACCGTTCCTACTCTACATTCGAGGACGAATGATCCCAAGGAAGAGATGATGTCATGCCCGGTAAAATTACAAAAATACCCCTTAGTAGAGGTGTGCGCTAAACGCGTCTTCCGATGCTCAGATTGAAAATCCTAGAATGGATTCATGATTAGCACGAAAAATTGAGTGGGAGAAGGGTCTCAGTCGAGATTTAGAGCGACCGAGTCAAAGGATAATTTATTGTTCTAAAAATGAAAAACAGTGTGAGTTTGCGACATAGCCGCGTTGTGGACCTATCATGGGGACACACTCATGTTTTCCTATGATTTTTCGATGGAGTTGAATTTTTTCGAAATGCGTTGTCCGCGACAGGTCTACGTCGCAGACTGTGTTATTTCAAGTCGGAAAATTTTCTTTAAAATTTTGAGGGGCATTCTAGTCCATTCCTAATACCTTCTAAAATTCTTATACGACGAATTTATGTCGTTTTCTTAAAGAATGGGTTCCAAAAATCCATTCAAAACCCTCTTCCTAGCAAAATCACTAATGTTGGGGCTTGAGGAGAGTTGAAGTTGAAGAATTCAAGAGGAGATTATTCAAAGAATTGTTATTAGCAATCATCCCAGGTATGTAAGGCTAACTTAAAGCATTGGATTGTTCTTCCATGTGCCCTTTTGAGTAAATTGAGTAATTTATTGAAGATAATGAGTTTGATGTGAAGATTGTTTAGAAGTATACTGAGTTTCACTTAATTCATATATTTTACATAAATTGATGATCATCATAAACTTGATTTATTGCATAATTCGTTTTCATGAGTGTTTTTTCACAAAACATATGATTATTTTATTAAAGAGTGCAAGAATGAACTTAGGGATGAGTCTAGAGCCTTAATAAGGATGATGTTTGTGATGTTGTGATTGTGTTTCACATTTGATGAGAGCCTTGATGATGATATTGATGAGAATGATGTTTCATGATGTCTTAAAACTTGAAACTAAATTCTAAAAAGAGTGTTTCGAATCCATGATGTTGATGTTGATTTTGGTAAGATTAGTTGATGTTGGTGTTGAGGTACTCTGTCCCTATGGGACTGATGATGAGGTATTATGTCACTATGGGACTGATGATGAGGTATTATGTCACTATGGGACTGATGATGATGATGTTTTATGAGCATGTTGAGTTCTGGGAGGAGTATTAAGCACCGAAATAGGTGAGAGTGAGTCCCACTTGAACCCATTAACTACATGGCCCGCGTAGGAAGGGAGGATTGAACTGCAATGCGGATGGCTCCTTTCTTGTCCCAATAGAGGACTAAGGTTTTTCTCTTGTAGATCCACTAAGGTTGATGTCCTTTACCCTGGGCAGGGTACTGGATGGATGTGGCAACGACATCACTTCGTTGTATCATCACTAGCTCATAGGTGATGGTTGTTGGTTAGAGAAACTCCCAGTGAGGTCTTACTTTGATAGTACTCTGATGTTGATGTTGATCTTATGGTATGAGTCGAGTTTCCTTGAGTTGAGTTGAGTCGAGTTTCTTTGAGTTGAGTTGAGTCGAGGTTCCTTGAGATGAGTTTGATGTATTGATAATGTGGAGATGAGATATTGATCAGCCATTTGTTTACTCTAATTTCTTGCCTTAGATAGACATTTGATATTATGATGGAGTATGATGTTGAGGTGATGTTATCCCTATACTGTTGTACTTGTACTGTGACATTAAGCTATTTTACATACCAGTATATTCTGCGTACTAACGCCACTCGGCGCTGCATCATTTCATGATGCAGATACAGGAGTTAGAAGGCTTCAGCAGACGCATCTTTGAGGTCAGAGATTTCAAGTTTAGTCATTGGTGTGACTCGTTGTTATCCAGAGGAGATCCTTTTATTGTTGTTTTCTTTATTTATAGAGTTGGGTAGCCATGGCCCTTCATGGTACCATCTTAGATAGTTGAGTAAAGTTAGAGGCTTCATAGACATGAGTCGAGGTTTGATAATGAGGTTTTTCCCTGATGAATTGAGTAGCATTTACACTTGCTTATTCTTATGTTGAGACTGATGTAAGCCATTGGCCCTTCTTATTGAGTAGCTCACTGCACTACTTCCATTATTCTGCTATACTGATGTTGTGTGACTGTCCTGAGAACGAGCGGTTCGCTTGGGGACTAGCAATAATCTTTGGGTGCCGGCCACGCCTAGGGTACCCTCCCGAGGCATGACAACAACCTTACTTATAGGTCTAAATCTTTCTATATTAATTTTTCCTAGAATCTAAGATCTAGGAATTAAAATATTAGTTATGAAATTGATTAACTTACCTTTAACAATGGAATTGGTGGAAAACTAAAGAGAAATAGCCCTTGGTCATTTTTGGTTTGCCAACGACAAAGTGGGAGAAATAAGAATAAATTCGGCACTTTTCTAACTTAAACATGTGATTGTCCTGCCATGGCAGCCACTTACCTTGGCATGGCGGCGCGACCACATTGGGAATAGTCTTGTCATAGAGGGATGTACGGAGACAAAAACTCAGTAACTCATATTCCAACCTCATATTTACAACACACTCTCAAATCATGTCATATATACCTTTTGCAAAAAGATCAATATAGGGAATTCTACTCGCCCGAATTCAATTTAAAAAAAGCGTGCATGATCTTTATCGACTTGACTAACATCTTGAATAATCAAACATACAATTTAATCTCCAATCCATGATAGAATATCCCAGACCTCATCTAACACAAATTTCATCCAAGTTTGACCCAGGATAAAATTTCCTAAGTCACTACTCAAAAGTTATTTACCTAGAATTCCTTCACCATTGACCTATCCATAATGATGTGTTTTGGTCATTAAAGTTCCATTTGCATTAATGTGGGTTGTTTGGAGAGATATAAGAGGGATTTGAAGGAGAAGAGTCGAGTTTATCTTAATTGAAGAGTAGTCTATGTTTCTTGTTTTCTTTTGGTGCACACTAAATGTTCATTGTTGTATTGATGATTGGGTGAAGTTTTAGATAACCAAATTGTTTTGTAGATTCTTTATCTTTCGATTTATTCCTTGTATACAATTAGTTGATATTATGTTTGTGATTGAGACACCAATACTTAATAGAAAAAGTAAAGAGTGTCTCCATGGCATACATGATGGGTGGGTGTTTTCCCTAAAAATTATGAGTGTGTTAATTGTGGAGAGGGGGGAGGGCATAGAACACCTTGTTTTTAATATTGGCCTAGAACACTTCTCTTTTTTCTCTCCTACCTTCCATAGATAACACTCACCTCCTTTACCATATTTGCATACATTTGATATATATAAATTCACAAAAGATACCCACAAACACCATTAAATTCCACCCGCTACCACCTTAATCATTGGACCATTTCAAAGGATAAAAATGATCAAAAGTCGAAGGTTGTGCCAGAAAAAAATTTCTAATTTAAACTTTTTCTTCTTGAAAAATATTTTGGCCAACACTTAGTTGTTGTCCCAATCTTTCAAACAAATATTGCTTGTGTATTTCAATAGATGCTAAAACTTACTAAATAAAAATGAAAAAGAAAGAACTAAGGAGGTTTGGTTATTGCTACTTTTTTTTAATTTTGAAATAGAATATTGAATCAATAATTATCCCAAACGACAAGCTTAAGGCAAGTGGATGTTGTCTTCAATAATCAATATAATGTTGGTGTCTCTGCATTTTATGTGTGAACAATAAAAGAAAGGGGGTGGAGGAGCAAATGGGGGGCGGGGGGAGGGGGGGAGGGGAGGAGGAGGAGGATTTTTGACAAAGGGGTAGGGATTTGGGAGAAGAGGATTAAAAGAACAACAAAGGATTGTGATAAAGAAAATGGGAAAAGGGGATTGAATCAAGGGGTAGATGAGGGGTTATATGCCCTTCTCTTTTTTGTATTATCTATATTCCCACAACTGACATGTTGGCTACTGCTTGTATGAATATTTTTGTTGTTGATTTTATCATTTTGTCATATGATAAAAAAATTATGTTTATTTTTAGCTGAGGGGGAGTTGCTTTTCTTTTTGGTTTTGACTTATGGTGACACTTGCGTACTTCAGTATCTAAAAGAAATACATACATGGTGCTAATAATCTGCTATCATGTTCTAATACAACAAAATTTTGGACTTAGGAATAAAGCTTAAGAAGATTAAACTGAAAGCATGGGACTTTGATAGAAGTTTATTGCATATTAGATTGAGGAATTAATAACTAATCAAGGAAATAAAATATTCCAAGTAATTACCAAAATTATATTATTTTATGTAATAATGTAATGATTAGCACAATTAACACTCTAGCATTTCATTTGATAAAAGTTAGCTCAAGTGAAAAGCACTCTTCACATCAGACTTTGAGATTGGATGGTCATGTCAACAAAGGAACACGGTGGAGAGAGGGCAAGTATTGACTCCTAGGGAGAGTGATTAGGGGTTGATAGATATATTTTTTCATAAAAAAGTATTTTAAAAGATCTTGAACATTCAGACTAAGTTGATCTACTCAAATATAGAACAACAAATGGAGGACCACTCAAATTAATTGAAGCCACATTATAATCATAACACTTAAAAATAAGACCAAACAACAAATAGCAATAATAAAGAAAACTAGGTAAAATTGAGAAAATAGATGCTCCATCTCCTTTGTAACCATACCTGAACTTCATAACATTTGTTGATTATTATCTTTGGCTCAGAGAAAAGTGGTGACGGGCTGATGCATAATAAGGTGCTTCAAGAACTCACGTATTGAAGGAGTATTTATCCCACCATCATTTTCTTCTTCCTCATTGTCATCATTATTGTCATTGTCACTTGTCAACTCCGCACCTGATAAATCAACTAGAGGCAGTAACTCTCCTTTATCTAGCAAAACAAAGCTTTCTTCGTAACATTCATAATAATAAAAGTACATAGAGCTAGAAATATCAATGATTTCATGTGTTTGTGTCTCAAGATTATACACAACTAGCATCCCATTATATTTGTCAACACTATTTTACTACAATTAGTAATGCGCATTACCATGCCCAAATGTCCTTGGGCAAGTTCAATGTTATATTCTTTGCTCCATGAATTTGTGTCCCTATAATTTTTCATTACCTAAATGGAGTAACTACTGCTCCAAATATGTGTATCGTACTAATACACAACAAGCAATTCCCCATTATGTGCTATACTCAAATTCGTAGGTGGTTCATTAACCAAGATTTCCTGGTAATGATAATTCCTAAAAAAATATGCTCATTGAGATCAAACGTCATAATCAAGTTCTCCACTCTTCTATCCCCATTTCTCTTGTATGTGGTCCAGTGGACTTTCTCACAAACTACAACATGTGTCCAAAAGTGCTCTACAAGACCAAAATTTTGAGTAACACAATCAAAATCCTTCCAGATTCCTAAACTAAGTGCATATATAGAAACCCTATGTGGAAGCAAGTGTTGACCATCACCATGAGCATAATCCATACTCACAACCATGTAATATCTTGTTTTAAAAGCAAAGCCAAACCCAAAGACAAACATATGTGTCCCTGAGTAGTTACAGCAAAGAGGAGTCATTGGGAGGGTGAGACATCTGTTTATTGACGGGTTCCAAAGTAACACCTGACTTTTATAGTCAAATAAATCATCTGACACACAAAGAACACCATTGCATATACCAATGATCGTACAATAGAAATAATCTACACTCTACCACCAAAATGAGGCCTTAATGGTATTTCTCTTCTATCAACATCTAATACATATGTACCATCCGACAAAAGTACCAAAATACCCTTAGAAGAGAGATGTCTGCATAACGTGTCGTCCCTTTCTATGATGGCAAATCCAAGATCGGATTTGTGATCAGCACGAAACATTGAGTGGAAAAATGATCTCGGTCGATTTATAGAGTGACCAGATCAAAAGATAATTTTTCGACCCGAACATGAAAAATAGTAAAGGTGCACGACAGAGGCGCATCGCTCCTCTGTAGCGGAATCACACTTACATTTTTCTAAAACTTTTCGACGAGATTGGGAAAACCCGTTCAAAAAGTTTTTGGAGAAAAATACACTAGTGCGCGACCAGTCCGCGTCGAGGACCTGGTATTCCGACCTTGAAAAATTTTCTAAATTTTGTGAAGGGTATTCCATTCAATTCCCAATCCCTCCAAACTCTATACATGATCTAATTAGGTCGTTTCGACGTTAAAAGGGTCTAAAGCCCCATTCTAATAATCTAACAAGGGACCTAGGGCTAAAGAGAAGAGGAGAAGAGCTTAAGATTGAGGAATTCAAGAGGAAATCCTGGAAGTGATTGTTTAGAGCTTTATCTTAGGTATGTAAGGCTAAACTAAAAGCATGAGATTGTGCTCTCATGTGCCCCATAGATGGTCATAAAAGAGTTGAAAGTCTACAGAGTCTACATATATGATTCTTGATGGTATTTCATGAAAATCATATTAACTATATGTATTTTCCTATGTTGATGATCATCATAAACTTATTTTCTTGAATTGAGTATTTTCATGAGAAATTTCATAACCCTACATGATTATTTTTGAAAGCATGCATGATTGAACCTAAGTATTGAGTCTAGAGCCTTGTTTTGAGAATGCCTATTGTGATCGTGATTGTGATGAGAGAATGATGATGAGTTGATAGAACTTGATAATCCTACGATTCTCCAGAAATGAACTTTAATGATTGTCTATTCAATTTTTCCCTAATGATTGTTCTAAGCCTTGAGCTATTGATTGAGATGTTGATTAATGAGATGATTAGAGTCTCCATAAGACTGATTGAATGATTGTGCCTCCATGAGTCTTATCAAATGATTTGATTGGATTGATTATCTTATGAGCATTGAGTCATGGAAGGACTATCGAGCATCAAAAGAGTAAGAGTTTGTCCAACTCGCACACGTCAAACTATGTTGCCAAACGTAGGTGAGGCATAGAAGCATCACATTATATTATGGTTCCCTCTTGATTAGAAGTCCATGAAAACAATAGAGGACGTAGTTGATTGTGTTTCCCGTGAAATTCATTTCATTCACTACCTTGCTAGTTTGGAACGGCTGTGGCAACATCAGCTTGACTGTTGTACATTCACTGGCTCATAAGTAATTGTTGTCGGATAAGAGAAACTCCCAAAAGCTCCCACCTTCAGTACTCTCACTCGAATTGAGTTGAGTTAAGTTGATTGATGAGGTCGATTGGTTGATAGGTCACTTGTCTAATCTTTACTCTTTCTTTGATAGACATGTGACATTTTGATTTGGTATTATTGTGAGTTGATATTATTTCCATATTATTCTACCGGTTTCTATTTTACTAAGCTATTTTACATACCGTACATTCTATGTGCTGACGCCACTCAGTGTTGTATCATTTCATGATGTAGATACAGGAGTTATAGATCGTCAACAGGCGCACTGTTGAGGATCCGAGACGTTCAGCTAATTGGTGAGTCTCCCCTACTCCGGAGGATTCACTACCTTTAATTCATCTTTATTTAGAGTTAGACTAGACTAGCTTTATTTTTAGTGATAGAGGCTTCATAGATGATAATTGATCATCAATGTTGAGATTGTCGTGCTAGTTCTATCTACTAGCCTTTTTCCATTATATATATTATTTTGATAACTAGATGAGATGTGCCCATTTACATTTCTTAGTCTTCCACTGATTGTCTTGAGTTATTTGATCAAATGAATGTGATGAGGCAAAGTAATTCACTTGTGGACTAGCAATAGTATCTAAGCGCCGGCCAAGTCTTGGGTACCCTCCCGGGGCGTGACAACATCTATGAGTAATATTCTTTTCTTCTTTATACTTGAACTAAAAAATCTCTTGATTACATGTGTATATGGTTTTTGGAGCATTAACTGTTCTGTGTGTTGCCATATAAAGTTGGGGCGTGAAATCGTTGAATTCCAAAATTTTGATAAACACTTTAATTGGAGGAGAGATTTGCCTGGGACCCTTGAGAAGATTTGGACCATTATTGTTGTTGGGATATATTCCGACATTCTTCTTGGGTATGAAGTTGAAGATGTTTTTCATTTTTACTTACTTTCTACTATTTAAGTGAGAGGTAGAGTGGGGGGAGCTCCGGAAAGAAAGATTTTGTTGGGTGTGGGCAGATTTTTGAAGTATCGACAGTGACGAGATCTTCAAAAGAAAGTTGTGATGATAAGAAGTCAAAGGAAGTATTATTTATACAGGGTAAATAAAGAAAAGACTAAATTTTGTACAAAAATCAACAAATATTTTCTTATCTAGAAATGTAAATTATTTAATAACTTGCCTATGTTCCCTCCTCACGTTTAGGAAACAAAATCGCTGAAACCTTTTTTGAGATTAACAATTAAAAAATTAGGAGAAAATGAAAATATACCCCTCAGCTTTGCAATTTAGAGAGGATATGCCCTTTATTAAACAAGTGATACATATTGTCACCACCCAAGCCTAGGGCCTAGGTGCGACACGACGAATGCGAAACCCGAAGGTAAGCCAAACAATCCTCTTAGCATATTTTTTGCACATCCTTGGTTGTAAAATATAAAACAAGCAATTCTATTGGAAATCGGGGCTTTGGACTCACGCTATAGGGATGAATAGAGGAAAGGGATTTATATGATCCAATCATAAGGCAAAGTACTAAGGGGAGGGGAAATATGACTCAAGCTATGGTGAAGGAGGGACTTAGGAACATCCTAACTTTCCATCATCATCAACAACAGATAACATCATGTATAGGATAGGGTATAAAGGATAAATCTCAATAAAATCTCAACATCCTATAAGAGGTACATAGCATAAATATTCAACAACACCTCTAAAATATGAATAGGAGGGGGGCCAAGACATGACCCAGGCTTACCCTCAAAATACAAAGTAAAAATGAAAGTGTCTCAACATAAGCGAGAATGAAAATGGATCTTGCCCTCGAACTAAAAGACTCACCACAAGTTAAGATCTTCACGAACCAAGCTAGCCATGAGGAGGAGGATAGATAGGAGCGTCGGTCCCTACATGATTAGATCATGTAGGCAAAAAGTATGTGCTAGTACTTAAAATGTATTAGTATGTAGGATGCAATGCAACATTAGATAATCAGCTTCATAAGCAAGATGCATAATCATATACAGTAGATTATAAACTTAATATGTCATGAATAAGGTTGTTTTAATGAAATCTTGCATGAAAGCTAAAACATAACTTCTTGTCATCATACTTATGTGAGAGGAGACCATAACCGACATATAAGACAAGCGAGCTACTACTTGGAATCCAATGAACTTCTTCCATTCGGTAAAAACCAATGAATTCCTTCCATTGGGAAAGGAGGAATCTACTTGCCAATGTAGAACTCCATAAACTTCACAATTTCATCTTTTATGAATAATATGACTTAAGTGGATCCACTAACCTATCCTACAAGGGCTCCTATAGTGGCATATACTAATGAGACAGAGGTTGGCTTCTAGGGTTTTCTTACCAAACCCCACCACAATGTCGCATTTAGTGTTAAGTTGTTCATATGGAATATATTTGAAAAACATATGCGTAATCATAGTCATTTATAAACTTAAAAGCTTAGCTTCATCATCATATATAAAGAGTAGCTTATCTAAACTTGAGATCCAATATGTGTGAATTGTACTTATCAAAAGGGATCTATCTTTTGGTAACAATTTTCCTTATCACCATCTTTATCTTTAACTTTAGGGATTCAAAACATCTTAACTATAAATTTCATAACCTGTAATTGAACCCTCATATTTGGAGATCACACTCCCTTAGAAAACTCGATATGATAATTGGGTGGGATCATGCAAGCTTAAATCATTAAACTCAAGAAGACTATGCATCAATGTAATGAAAATCATCAACTTAAATCATTCTTAAACAACACACCACAATCATACATATCTTTTTTTCAAAATTAGATATAGAAATATGAAATTCATCTCATAAAATCATCAACTTTGGAACAACTCATGGTGTCATTATTTTCATAGCTTTGAATCTCATAAAATAGGTCATCATATAAAATCCTTGAAATAAACTCATGCAATAGATGAAGATTTTTAACATAATTCATGCTTAATAGAAGTGATAGGAAGTATCCATAAGAAATTACTATTGAAACTTGAAGGGATTTGTAAAATAGGTTTTTTAGACTCCATGTGTGGAAGAACTCATGGATGAAAGAAATTCACATACCTTTATACCTTTAATCTTTAATGAAGAGAACTTGGAAAATCTTGAGAAATCCTTTGGAAGCTTTTTCTTCAATAAAGGAATCTTGATCCCCAAGTAGTTCAAATAACTTGATGGAGGATTTTTATTTAGGATTTGGGAGGATTTGAGAGTGTTTAGATAGAGATTTAAGGCTAAAAATAGGATAATTTTCTATTATTTACGTCTATAAAGGTGTTGGGTTAAGTCTCAAATGTCCTAACTTAATTCCAAAGAAGTTCGAAAAACTATACACATTCCAGGAGCACAGGCGCGTCGCACCCCTGGTCCCCTACCATGTAATATTTTGGAACTTCAATTTTCCCCGATTTGGCCTAGAAATGGATTTAGGACACTTTTTTACTATGGGGGAACAAGTGGATGACGTGTACTTGTTGAACACTGTTCTGGTTTGTGTAATTTCATGCAAAAAATTATTTTTCGATACGGGTGACCTAAAAATCGAAGGTGACCCTTTTCTACACAATTTTGCCTCCTGAAAAAAAATGAAGTCGGATTTGCAAAGTAACACATGAATTTTAAGATATTCAATAAATACATCATAAGGACTTTTCGAGTTGCATTGGAAGGTGTTATAAATATATACCCTTGCCAGCTAACAAATTGTAATGACCCGTTAGGTCATCTTAAAAATAAATACTCTCTCTTTCATAAAAGATTCTTCTCGTAAATTTAAATCAAAAATTTGGAACTATTCGATAATTACGGTCATTTAGTTGACGGATAATGTTAGATAATTAATTTAGTTGGTGGATTAAATAATATTTTAACTAATATCCTATACTATTTATTCCATATTTATCAAAAATAGGCTAATACAATTTATCACTTTTATTATATTAAAATAAGTAAAGAAATAAATAAGAAAGAAAATTTAAAAAAAATATAATAACAATTATAAGTTGAAGGGCTGCGCAGCAGCAGCCCTGTAACGAAAGCAGAAAGCAAAATTTGTTGAGCGAAGCAACATACGGAGAAAACAAAAAAATGCGGGAAAGAAAAGAAAGAAAAAGAAGAAAAGAAAAATTATGATTTTCAATCCAAAACATTAAGGTAATTATTCTCATCCTTTCTATTAACTTTTCATGAGATTATGAATAAATTTTTAGGGTAGAAACGTGTATAATTTATGTTTAATTAAGAAAATATAGTCCTAGGGTTCTTAGAATAAAATTTTGATTTGGCGGTCGAATAACGATCCATTTTAGCTGAAATTTGAAAGAAATTTCCAGATTCGAATTTAAGGGCTCGGGGTGACTTTTTGACCCGATTTTTGAGCCAAAAATAAATATAGCAATATGCGTGTCATTGGATTCGTATACTTATGTAGATTATTTATTTGAACAGATTTTGATCATCTGAAAGCATTACGAAAGACTCAAGATTTGGAGTATTATTATTTGTCGAGGCAAGTGAATTTCTTAACCTTTGTTAAGTATATGGAATCTCGTGCTTCCTTGTGTGAAGGTTGTGAATGATTTTGACATATTGAGTTAGTGTTGATGTTGTATTAAGACCATGTTGTTGTGAATTGTGCATTGTGTTAAAATTAGTCATTTTCCCATTATTATGAAGCATGCCTATTTGCATTGACCTGTGTGACAAGTGTTATGTGAACTGAGAAAGAATAAGTATTAAAAAGGATGTACCATTTCGAGGGACGTGTCGCACGTCGCGACGGATACTATATATGATTCGAGGGTCGTGTCGCATGCCGCGACGGATACTATATATTATTCGAGGGTCGTGTCACACGCTGCAACGGATACTATAATTCGAGGGACGTGTCGCACGCCGCGACGGATACAATATATGATTCAAGGGTCGTGTCACATGCTGCGACGGATGCACGGACTAAAAGTCCGCCATGGGTCCCGGACCGCGAGACAACGGGTGTGTATCACTAGGTCAGACATGCATCATGATATTTGACATTGCATTGCATTGCATCACACATGATTATTGTCTATGAACTTGCAAATGTCTTTTATGGAACTTGTGATGGATAAACTTGATCATTATGTTGTTGAACTATAAATATTGGTGTGGGTATTGAGCTAGAGGCTATGTACATTGTGAACTGTTAGGTTGAGCTGGTGTTATGCAGGTGGTAACTGTTGGAGTGTTAGGAGTACTTGTATTCTATATTTCTTAATTTTGTGTTTAGTAGTTCACTTGTTGGGTACCGTGTGTTTAGTACTCACCCCTTGCTATTACATTTTTGTAGGTTAAGCGCTCGGATCTTTGTGATACTCTCTCTTCTTTTGTTATCCGGGGCTTTCTTTGGAGATTAGAGAGGTAGCTATTTGTCATCTCAGCGAGCCTCATCCTCCTATTTATGATCTTGTTCTACTTTAGAGACAACATCATTTGTGACTTGTATTATTTTTTCAAATCCATTGTAACACATTAGAGGCTTGTGCACGTGACAACCAGGTCTTGGAGGATTTTTAATTAAGTTGACTTATCATCCGCAATTACTCTTTTATTTTTATTATCTTCCCGCACTTTATTATATTAATTGGATTTTTAGGCTGACTTGTCTTGGTGGGTTAATACGAGTGCCATCACGTCCATTTTCGGGTCGTGACACAAATAATATATATTTTGCCTTTTCATTAACAGACTTTAAAAATAAATTCTTAAAACTATTTGTTTGATTCCAATATGTCACATGGATTCAAAAAGAAAATTACAAAAATGACTATCATTTTTAGTTTATTTATTTACAGTTCACAGCTACTGTTTGGATTGCTAGGCAAAAAAAAAAAGGTTGTCTTGTCTCAATCGTAAAGACCTACTACCCACCACTAAACCTTCCTTTTAACTCTCTACTAACATGCCTGAAGTTAAGAAAAACGTTGGGAATTATCAGATGACAAGTCAGAAGATACCTCAAAATGTTGTTAATAAATCCCGAGGAAGAATATTTTGAGTTGCTGAAATAAATGAGAAAAGGGCGAAAGGCCTTTTGTGTGTGTGTGTGTGATGAACCTTATGTACAAGGACATAATTGTAGAAGTAAGAAGCAACTATATGTAGTAGAGGTATTAAAAGATGAAGATGTTGTAGAGATAGGTGATAGTGATGTAGTGCAGGAATTACTAAAAGAACCTAAAGACTGTATCGCTATATCACTTCATGCTATAATTTCATTGATCATTGGGAATACACATAATTTCATTGATCAATCCATAACTATAAATTTGGGTTATCTAAGTTGATCCTACAGTTGAATAATCTATAAGTGTTATAGATTATAGAAAAAATTACAGACTGTTGTTGTGTGTATAAACAAGCTGCTCAATTGTTAATGTTATCACTAGTAGATAGTATAACTGCTTTCATGTTAAGCTGCTCACATATATCCTGCTTTCAAGAAAGATATCATTGAGAAACTTGTCCAAGAAATGATGGAACAGGGGGTAAGACAAAATAGAACTAGCCCTTATGCTTTCCCTGTGGAGTTAGTAAGAAAAAAAGTACTTTAAAAGATTCTGAACATTCATATTTATTTGATCTAGGAAAATATAGAAACACAAATGGAGCATCATTCAAATTGATTAAAGTCGCATTAATAATCAAAACATTTTAAATAAGACCAAAAAATAAATAACTATGATAAAGAAAACTAGGTAATACTGAGAAAATAAATGTTCCATCTCCCCTATAACTATGTCTAAACTTCACAATATTTTTTCCTTATTACTTTTTGCTCAAAGAAAAGTTGTGACACATTGAAGAATAACATGGTGCTTCAAGAATTCATGAATTGAAGGAGTATTTATCCCACCATCACTTTCTTCTTCGTCATTGACATCATCATCGTCATCGTCGTCGTCATCATTTATCGACTCCTCATATGATAAATCCACTGGAGATAGTAACTCTTATTTATCTATAACATTTATAATAATAAGAGTACTTAGTGCTAGAAATATTGATGCTTTCCTGTGTTTGTGTCTCAAGATTATGCACAGTAGCATCCCCAATATGTTTATCAACACTATTTTATAAAAATCAGTAATACCCACTACCATGCCTAAAAGCCCCTGACCAAGTGCAACATTATATTCTTTGCTCCATGAATCGGTGTATCCATACCTTTTCATTATCCAAATTGAGCAACTACTGCTCCAAATACGTGTATCATATTGATACACAACAAGCAATTCCCCATTCTGTGCAATATTCAAATTCATAAGTGGTTCATTAACCAAATTTCTTGTAATTATAATTCCTCAAAAATATCCTCATTGAGACCAAATGTCATAATCAAGTTCTTGACCCTTCTTTCGCCATTTCTCTTGTATGTGATCCAGTGGACTTTACCACAAACTACAACTAGTGTCTAGAAGTGCTCTACGACACCAATATTTGGAATAACACCATAAAAATATTTCCAGATTCCTAAACTAAGTGCATATATCGAAACCCTAGGTGGAAGAAAGTATTGGCCATCACCATGAGCATAAGTCATACTCACAACCTTATAATCTCTTGTTTTAACAGCAAAGCCAAACCCAAAGACAAACATATGTGTCCCTAAGTTGTTACAGTAAAGAGGAGTCATTGGGAGGGCGAGGCATCTTTTTATTATAGGGTTCCGAAGTAACACATGACTTTTATAGTCAAATAAATCGTCTAACACATAAATAACACCATTAGATATACCAATTATCCTACAATAGAAACAATATGGCATTCTACTATCAAAAGGGGATCTTAATGGTATTTCTCTTCTATCAACATCTAATACATTTGTCAGTAAAATTCTTTCCTTCTTCAGAGTTGTACTAAACTACCTCTTGATTACATGTGTATAGGATCTTTGGAGCACTGATTGTTCTGTATGTTGCCATGTAAAGTTGGACCTTGAAATTGTTCAATTCCAAAATTTTGATAAACACCTTAATTAGAGGAGAGATTTGGGTGGGGGCCTTGAAAATATTTGGACCATTATTTCTGTTGGGATATATTCCGGCATTCTTCTTGGGTATGAAGTTAAAGGCTTTTCAATTTTTACTTACTTTCTATTGTTTAAGAGAAAGGTAGGGTGGGGGCAGGGAAGCTTTAGAAAGAGAGATGTTTGTTCGGTGTGCACGAGTTTTTGAAGTATCGACAGTGAGAGAGAGCTTCAAAAGCAAGTTGTGATGATAAACAATCAGAGGAAAGCATCATTGATATGGGTTAAATAAAGAAAAGACTAAATTGTGTACCAAAATCAACAAATATTTTCTAATCTAGAGAGGTAAATTATTTAATAACTTGCTTATGATCTCTCCTCATATTTAGGAAACAAAATCATTGAAAAATGATTTGAGCTTAAAATTAAAATATTTGGAAAAATGGAAAAATATACCCCCTCAACTTTACAATTTCGAGACAATATACCCTTCATTGAAAAAAGTGGCACATATAAACCCTCATCATCAAACAAATGATGTATATTTTGCGTTTTCAATAGCAAATCTTAAAACTAAAATCTTAAATTGTTTGTTTGATTCCAAAATGTCAATTTCAGCTATCATTCTTGATTTATACTCTGATCTTAGCTCCTCCTTCTTGACTTAAAATTGTTTGTTTGATTCAAAAACTTGTCTATTGTTTTAGAGGAACATCGTGAAAGTGTTGGAAATTGCTTTTGGCATATCGTTTGAGGTAAAATTTACTATTTTGTTGTATATAATATTGAAAAATGCGAAAAACTTTGAACTTAGATATCTTCGTTGTTTCTTATCGAAATTAGTAAAATTTGGATCTAAACTTTACTACTTTTTGAGCTTTAAGTCGTGGTATGTTTGGATTCTATTAATTTGGTCATATTTTTTTAGAAATCTAACGAGCAAATTGTTGTACATATAAGTCTTTCCCAATAAGAAATGCAATTTGTTTTTCGGGTTGTTTCTGATTGTTCTGAGCCTCGTTTTGAGCTTAATTTCTGGCTACAGAGTCGGAGTGACGTAGAGATCATTTCATGGGGGTTGGTTCGATATTTCGAGCATGGGCACCATTTTAGTTGTAATTGACGTATCTTTCCCCGTTTCTTGAGATATTATAGCCGAAACAACCATAATAATATTGTGATTCATATTTTGACAATTGAGCAACATTTGGAAGCAGTCAGAAAGGGTAAAGCTCATGTGGACTGATTCGAAGCATGTGGATTCACCTTTAAGGTTGGTTAGGATTTCCTCGCCTCTAGACTGAGCTGAAATATATGTCATTAGGAGCCTGGTGTTTTCCTGAAGTTCTGAAGAAGATATGTATATATGTTGTTGAGGCTGGGATTATCATTAGACTCTATGATATCTATATTTGTTAAGTTAGTTGATGTTTAATGTAGTATGGGTTGTTAAAGCCTCTGGTAAGGATTGTGAAGGCGAGGCAGAACGCGACTGAGGTAAGTTAAATATTGGTGCTACCTGTATACATGTATTTGACTGTTTAACTGCTAAATTGACCTATTGGGCTTCCTGATACTAATAAATATATTATACCTGGTATATATGATTCTGGTTACTTGTTACTTATGCTATGATTATGTTCTATGAAAGGCTAACGGCCAACCTATGCCCGTGATGATATATATGTTTATTTATATACTTGTTTACTTGTGGGGGCGATCTGATGTTGGGGTTATGTAGTATTTGAGAGGTTGGTTGCTAGTTATACTCTTGGCTATATATTGTGACTCTGTGACTGTGATTTTATTATGCATTTCTATTGGTGTACCATATTCTTGATTCTTTGATGACTGAGTGGTGCTTCTGATGGTCAGATATATGTTATTCCTTGAAGATCTGCTAAGCTATCTATGGTTGTTTGGGAGGTGGTTGTACTTAACAGTTGGATTGTCTGTGGTCATTCTGACACTTGTAGTTATCTTAGGCTGGGATGAACTTGTCGACGACTAGGCATAGTCTTATGCTACCCCTGCTGATACATATGACTATATGGTTCTATATATGCTAGTTTGTTGTTGAAAATCCTTCAGTAAAGGCCTATACCCATTAGGTGACATGGTGATGATTGTGTAGACATTGTGGTGGTTAAACTTATCGTTGTAACTCACTATAGGGTGATCTAAGGCTGTGATGGGTCTGTTAGACGCTGGATACGATCTTATATTACTTCTAGTAATGTGTACCCAGTTGCCCACTTGTATACTTGCTTGGGTTGTCTAGTACTGGGATATATGCTATGTATAGGTAACTTTCAGATTCTGTGTAGGTTATTGTTGGTTTATTTTGTGTATTGCTAGTTATTGTTGTAATTAGTTATTCAGGACAGGTATCGTAGGTTGGGTTAGCTTACCTATAGGTGGAATCTAGTAGGCATCATCATGACCTACAAGGTCAGGTCGTGACAAGTTGTGATGCTTCTAGTCCTGCATCCAGTTACATTACACCATGCTTTTCTACTACCACCCACCTGACCCTCGAAAATGTAATCATCTCCATCCCAAATCTGCATATTTGTTACCCTAGAAAAGCTATATCAAACACCTTGAAATTTTCTACTCTAAGTCCTCTCCTTTCCTTTGAAAAAGTGACATCACCAATTCATAAAATAATACTATCCAACTCCTTCCAATGTGTCCCAAACGAAGTTGTGATATATTATTTGTAACTTTTTTGTCACTTTTTTGGGACTTAAAAGAGTGATATGAAATATGCAAGAAAGAGTGATTTTGGTCATTACTTCCTTATCCCCTTTCAACAGGTATCTCTTTTTCCATCCTACTATCTTCTTCTCACGGTCTCAAGCACCAATTTCACACAACAAGATCTTTGCTAAAGGCACGTAATGGTATATCCAGATATGTATAAAAAGGGAGATATCGAGGTGGAAATGTAAAATAGAAAGAAGGAGAGGGAGAAGAAGGGGAAAGGGGAGGGGGCATAGAGAGAGTATAGAGAGGACAAAGAGAGCATGGATAGGTGAGACACTTTTTTTTTTGCCAGCAATCCAACCAATACCTATGAACTGTAAATACCTAAACTAACAATATAGATCTCTAAAAGTGATAGTCATTATTGTAATTCTTCTTTTGAAGCCATGTGGAATTTTGGAATCAAACAAACAATTTTTAAGATTTTATTTTTAAAGTTTGTTATTGAAAAGGCAACATATACATCATTTGTTAGATGGTGGGTATATATGTACCACTTTTTTAAATGAAGGGTATATTTTCTCTAAAATACAAAGTTGAGGGGTATATTTTCCCTTTTCCCCTAATTTTTAATTGTTAAGCTCAAAAAACATTTCAATGATTTTGTTTCCTAAATGTGAGGATAGATCATAGGCATGCTATTAAACAATTTACCTTTCTAGATTAGAAACTATTTGTTGATCATAGGCAAGTTATTAAACAATTTACTTTTCTAGATTTAAACTATTTGTTGTTTTGGGTATAAAATTTACTCTTGTTTGATTTTGAAGCTCTCCTCACTGTCAATACTTCAAAAACCTACCCACCCCTAGCAAAAGTCTCCCTTTCCAGAGCTCTCCCTCCCCCATCCTTCCTCTCCCTTAAACAATAAAAAGTCAGTAAAAATAGGAAAATCTTCAGTTTCACATCAAGAATGTCAGAATATATCACAACAGAAATAATGGTCCAAATTTTGTCAAGGCTCCCACCCAAATTGCTCCTCCAATTAAGGTGTTTATGAAAATGTTGGAACTCAACAATTTCAAGCCCCAACTTTATATGGCAACATACAGAACAATCAGTGCTCCAAAAACCCTATACACATGTAATCAAGAGGTATTTTAGTACAACTCTGAAGAAGGAAAGAATTTTACTCACAGATGTATTAGATGTTGATAGAAGAGAAATACCATTAAGATCCCTTTTGATAGTAGAATGCCAGATTGTTTCTCCTGTAGGATAATTGGTATATGTAATGGTGTTATTTATGTGTTAGATGATTTATTTGACTATCAAAGTCATGTGGTACTTTGGAATCCTACGATAAACAGATGGCTCACTCTCCCAATGACTCCTCTTTACTGTAATAATTTTGGGACTTATATGTTTGTCTTTGGGTTTGGCTTTGCTGATAAAACAAGATATTACAAGGTTCTAAGTATGGACTACGCTCGTGGTGATGGCCAATACTTGTTTTCACCTAGAGTAAAAATGTATACACTTAACTCAGGAATCTGGAAGGATTTTGATGGTGTTATTCCAAATATAGGTGTTACAGAACACTTCTGGACACAAGTTGTAGTTTGTGGGAAAGTTCAATGGACCGCATACAAGAGAAATGTGGATAGAAGGATGGAGAATTTGATTATGATGTTTGATCTCAATGAGGATATTTTTCAGGAAGTATCATTACCCGAAATTTTCTTTAATAAACCATCGACAAATTTGAATATTGCAAAGGATGAGGGATTGCTTGTTGTTTATCAGTATGATACGCGTATTTGGTGTAGTAGTTGCTTCATTTGGGTAAAGAAAATCTATGGAGACATAGATTCATGGAGCAAAGAATATAATGTTACACTTGGCCAGGGGCATTTGGGCGTGGTAGTGGGTATTACTGATTGTACTAAAATAGTTTTGACAAACATAATGAGGATGCTAGTTGTACAAAATCTTGAGACACAAATACAAGAAAGCATCGATATTTCTAGTACTATGTACTCTTATTATTATGAAGTTTACAAGGAAAACCTTGTTTTGCTAGATAAAGGAGAGTTACTGCCTCCAGTTGATTTATCATATGATGAGTCGACAAATGATGATGACGATGATGATGATGATAATGTTGACAACGACGATAATGGTGACAATGAAGAAGAAGAAAATGATCATGGGATAAATAATCCTTCAATACGTGAACTCTTGAAACACGATGTTATGCATCAGCGTGTCACAACTTTTCTTTGAGCCAGAAATAATAACGAACAAATATTGTGAAGTTTAGGTATACTTATAGGAGAGATGGAACATCTATTATCTCAATTTTACCAAATATTTTTTATCATAGTTATATGTTGTTTTGTGTTATTTTTAAATGTTATGATTATTAATGCGACTTTAATCAATTTGAGTGCTCCTCCATTTGTAGTTCTAAATTTGGCAAGATCAACTAAATCTGAATGTTCAGAATCTTTTAAAGTACGTTTTATATGAAAAATTGTATCTACCAACCCCTATTCCCTCTCCCTAGGAGTCGATATTTATCCTCTCTCCACCATGTGCATTTGGTGACTTGATCACCCAACCTCAAAGTTATATGTGGAGAGTGTTTTTCACTTGAGCTAGCCTTTCTAGTCAAATAAAATGCTTGAGAATTAAATGTGCTAATCAACACATTTTTCGTAAAATAATAAAAAATTTGTAATTACTTGAAATCTTTTTTTTCTTTTTTCCTTGATTAGTTATGAATTTCTCAATCAAATTTGAGATAAACTTCCACCTAAGTCCTGTGTTTTCAATTTAATCTTCTTAATCTTTATTCTCAAGTCCAAATATTTGCAATATTAGAACATGGCGGCAAATTATTATCATCAATCGTCTATCGTTCAGATACTACACAAGTGTCACCATAAATCAAAATAAAAAATAAAAGCAACTCCCAATCAGCTAAAAAACAAAATTTATTTTTTTATACTATGATCAAATAATAAAATCAACAACAAAAATTTTCATGCAAGTAAATCAGTAGCCTACATATGTCAATTATGGGCATATAGATAATACAAAGAAGAGAACGGCATATAGCCCTCCCCTACCCCTTGGTTCAACCCTCTTTTCCCATCTTCTTTATGACAAACCTCTGCTACTATCCTCACCCTCCTCTCCCAAACCCCCACCTCTTAGTTCAACCCCTTTCTTCTCCCTCCCCCACCATTGTTGCACCTCCCCCCTCCCCCTTTCTTCTGTATTTCAAAAAGAAAATGTAGAGACGCCAACAATATATTGATTATTGACGAGAACTTTCACTTGTCTTAAGCTTCTCGTTCAGAATAATTATTTATTCAAGATTCTATTCCAAAATTTAAAAAGTAACAATGACCCAACCTTCTTAGTTCTTTCTTTTTCATTTTTTATTTAGTTACTTTTTTAGCATCTTGTCACAATCCAGTCTAGGTCATGATGGCTCTTTCTAGGTCCCACCTATAGGCAAGCCAATTCCCAACCCAAGGGTTTCTTTCCTATGTCTTTAGTCCAACCCGAATCGATATAGCAATAACATATACGCCAAAACCTACCCAGAAACTAGAAGTCAACTGTACAGAGCTACAATAGACACAAGGACATATCATATACATATATCAATAATCATAATAATATACAAAACCAGGAGTGCACCTACAAATACCAAACTCTGTTGTACAAGGCCAATGTGATCTGGACGCAAATGATGACCATCATCAACAGGAAGGAGACCACGAAAAAGCCAGAGCTACGCTCCAAAGTTCCCCAACTTGGCCAAAACAACGGACCGTGCCCGGACCTGGACCTGCACCATGGGAAGATGCAGAAGTAGGGGTAAGTAACATAAAAGGCACTGAGTAGGCATCATCAGCCGATCGAGTGAAATAATAACCATACATAAAGCCCACATATAGAGAGAACTATATCAGTGTAGCAAAACGAACTCAGATCAAGGCATAAGCATGTCTGGAAACCTCCAACCCACAACTAGACCAACTGAAGTAAAGAGCAATGATACTGCTTATGATGCCTATTTATGTACACAATGATACTACTTCTCTTCATTTGCATTACATTAATAAAAAGAAAGCAATTTGATATACAAAACATAGGCGAGATGCACAGGTGGAGACAAGAACACATACAAGGGGATTCAAATTAGAATATCACACTAACAATTTTACTTTGCGGCCTAAAGCAATTATTGAACCCCTTCGTCACTATACTAGAATCTTCCTTCATGTAACGGGGATTCAATAGCTTAAATATAACAAAAACAAGTTCAGTTTTAACCTAATTGCACAATAATAGGGAAAGAGGAATTGAACTTCCTAACACACCTAACTACTCCCCTGACGATATGGACGGATCCACAAGGCTGCAAGAGGAATAGACAAGTTTAAAATTATATTTTTGCATATACAGTAATGTTGAATCCCGCATTTTTTTGTGTTTACTGCTTCATTCATAGTACCATGACAAGTGAGTATGAATTTTCAATATAAATGCATTAATCTTCATAACCTTGTAAGTGCTAAATCTTGTTATATAACTTTATGATTCGTTAGACTCAAGGTCCAAATGGAAAATTTTCAAAAAAAAAATTTAAAAAAATTGTCAATTAGTTGTGCTACATGTCTGATAATTATCTACCATCCATTTTTCAACTTTTCACCCTCAATACAAAAGCACATCATAAATTCCATCCACCAAAATTCGAAACATTTTCAAAGAGAGAGTGCTAATCAACATGTAAAAAAAGAGTTCAGGGAGATAAAACAACACGAAATTTCAGAAAACAAGTTAAAAACCTAAAATGTGGCAGTTGAAACTCACCGCCATCTCCAACTGCCAACTGGAAAACCGTGAAACACCTCGAACTATCCACACGAGTTTCCAGAAATTGGCAATCCTCTGCGAAAGTAGCACTCTGTTGGATGGTGATGTATCCATAAGATTTCACGTTGTATCCTATTCTACAAGTTTTGACCAAAATAATGCAAATATAAAGCAACCAGCAAAGACTCAAATATACCTCCTATTATTGGAAATAATTTAAATATACTTATATTTTTTATCTAATATACTCTTCTAGTTATACTTTATGTTCAAATATACTCTTTCAATTATGATTTGTGCTAACTTATTCTTATTTTTAATGGACAAATGCATGATGAATTTAGAAACAATTTTTTTAAAAAAAAATTAATAAATTCACCTAAAATCTACTCATCTAACTCAAATTCAATTCATCACTTTACAGACCCACACCTAAGTCAGTATTCGAGGAATGATGAAAAGCTATTTGGTTTCTATTTTGGTGTGCCTGTAAAAACTTGTTGTATTAAATTTATCTCAAACGTAATGCTCTAGAGTATATTCTTACATCTAGCATCTAATAGGAATTAACAAAAGTTCCAAGCAATGGACAAATAAAATTTTAATCCCGTATGTTTCCATTGTTATTCATTCCGACAGAATAGGTGTTTAAATTGCCATATAAATAAATGCATAAGGTGTTCTGACAAATTATATCCAATATAAATACATGACACTGACACTGAGAGACGAAAGTTAGGGGATCGAAGGAGATTAGATACCCCAGTAATCCTAGTCGTAAACGATGGATACTAGGTGTGGTACGTATCAACCCGTGCAGTGCTGGTTTTGATGCTTATGCTTATCTAGTCTATAACGTGAATGGGTCGGTGATGGGAGGTGAGTTTGTCGAGTGAATCAAGTATTTAGAATTGAGATAAATTATTTATTTGTAAATTCATCAAGTGTTCGTCTATTAAAAATAAGGATAACTCAGCACAAAGTGTAACTAAATGGATATATTTGGACCTAAAGTATAACTAAAGGGTATATTTAGACCTAAATTAAGACTTAAGGGGTATATTGGAACCGAAAATATAATGAAAGATATATTTAAACTATTTTCAATAGTATGTGGGTATATTTGACCCTTTCCCATAAAGCAAATGAACAAAAGTAATACACAAATTAGTTTTTGTCTGTTTGAAATGCAGAAATCACAAATTAGCTCAAGGTAGATTTTTTAGTTACATTTTTATGTACTTATAATTTAAATTTAAATTTTATTTTGCATTTATATATTTTTTTGACCCAATTATGTGGTACTATTTAGATTTCAATTATTAAATTTTGTATGAGTTTGTTTTAAAAGTTATTTTGTAATTAGATTTTATATAATTATTAGAATTTTAAATCTAAATTAAAATATTTAAATCTAGATTTTATGTATTATTAGAATTTGACAAATTAAAAAATTTAAATTTTTATATCATAAGATTTAATAACAAGAGTTTCTGGAAACAACTTCTCTACCTCCATGCGATAGTGATAAAGTCTACAAACACTATTTCTTTTCCAGAACTCATAGTGGGATTTCACTGGGTTAGATTAATAACAAATTCAATTTTATATTTTTGGTATTTAAGTTAAGGGCTTGTTTAGCAATTTAGTTTTAATGGAGAGATTTTGTGGGCTTACGTCCTAAGTAAAACATGTTCAGTGCCTACGCGCACATCTTGACTAATGAAGCTTATTTCTCACAATACTTTCGCCCCCACAAATTACATCGTTTGCAATTTTACTATGCCCTGCTCTAAGGCTCTCCCAAGAATCAGCTTTTAGAACATTGTTTGGGACTCATCCACGAACAATGTACTTGTAAAACACTTTAAAATTCATGTGTGGGAATTAGTTATATGGGTTTTATATTCCAAACACACATTATACACCTAAGACTTAATACTTTAGGAGCGGATTAGGACCCGCTCAACAATTTCTACTAAAGATTAAGTCAAATTTTCCGATTAGCATCGTTAAATATCAAATTAAATTCATTGACAAATGAATAAAAAAAGAATCAAGTTCATCTATAAATAGATGAAAATTAAGAATAACTCTAATAGTGAGTCATAATATTGTACATTATCAATTGAGGATGTTGTGAGGATGATTTATTCATTTGAACATCCTTCTAGAAATAGTTATACAATCAAAATTATATCTTCACTTCTATTGGTTTATTCATCTCAATTTTGTGCCTCTCAAAAATATCATTTTTTAAATAAATTTGTTACAATTTACATTTAATCTTAAAAGAGTGTGTTTAAAATTATAATTCTGATCGTGTTTATTGATTATTTACTTTTAAAAAGGTAATTGTGTAACTTGATGATAATTTTAAGAAGTTATGATTTTTCAGTTGTTTGAAAGTGAAACCTCTTGCCAGTGATATAAGGAGTTGACCATCTAAATCTCATCATAGAAGAATTATTTAGTGAAATTTATTTTTGTTATGTAATTTGTACACTATTATATTATACATGATTGATATTTAGGATAACAATTGCGAATTCATTTATCAGAAAATAATAATTATTTAAAAAGTTAAGAACTATAATTGATTTGTATCTTATGGTGATTTTATAATCACTGTAGCATTGGCTATACACTTATAGGAATATGTAAGGGTGTCAAAATGAACCCAAATGTAGGTAAATTTGCACAACTCGTCCAAGATTTTATGGGTTGGACTCGAGATAATTTTGATTGGGTTCAATCCCAACTCATTCAAGTCTTGACCCATATCAAAAGAATCCTCAATTGAGCCAATTTAATCCCCCAATTTCAACCCGTTCTAAGGCTCTTTACTTGCATTGATGTAATTTGTGTTTTCTATCAATTTTATATTTTCAATAATTTATCTATTAATTTGTAACTTTTTATTTTTATTTATTGAGTTGAAATGCAAATTGTGATTGTAAAAAATGAATAACATTTATGTTATTTCTTCTTCTATGTTTACAAATAATAGGCACAAGTGTACAACTACTTCTACTATTATAAATAGTATGCTTTCAGAGATAAAACCAAAAGTAGTTTCACTATTTCTTTTAGCAAAATATTTTTAAAGGACACATACCCAATTTTTCTTCATAAATTATTTTTTCATAGTCTATGGTATACCTCACAGAAGAAAAAAAATACTCAAATGCATTTTTCTTTCTCTCTATGACTCTCTTTCTTTGGTGTGTTCAATGAGAGAAAAATCTCTCAATTTATAGAGAAAGGAAGACCATGCCTCTGTCACTAATGACATAGGCCAATATTATATTTTCAACACTTTGTAAATGTGAAAATATAATGTTGGCCAACTACCGAATTCCAATTCTCAACATTTATAGCAACAAATATTTTCAACACTTGCTGCAAGCCACCTTTTCTTTTTTCATGGGTATAGACCCTACAAATTTCCCCCTCTATACCCATTCACAATGCCCCCGCTTTTGACAAAAGAGGGATCCATCATTCCTGCGGCTGATCGGCAGTATTCGAACTTTTCTTTAGGCAGAATCTTTGTCGTCATATCTGATCCATTTTTATCAATATGGATCTTTTGAAGTTATAACAACTTTTTCTCCAATGCATCTGTTATCTAACGATATCTTATGTTAATGTTTTTTGACTTCACATGAAAGGCGGCATTTTTGCATTGATGGATGGCATTTTGATTATTGCAAAACATCTTAATTTTGTTCTGTTTGACACCAAGTTCCTTAAGAAATCCCTTCATCCATAACAACTCTTTGCAAGCTTCTGTTGTTGCTATAAAATCTGCTTCTATAGAGAACAATGCTTGACACTATTATAATTTCGACTGCCATGACAGCTCCCCTGCAAATGTAATCAGGTAATCTGGTGTAGACTTTCTCAAGTCAACATCACCAACTAAATCTTCATCTGTGTATCCATCTAACACAAGTTCTGCCTCTCAAAAACATAAACATATTTTTGGATGTACCTCGAAGATGCCTGAGAATCCGTTTGACAACTGCCTAATGTTCCTTTCCAAGATTTGAAATGAAACGACTTACTACTCCAACCGAGTGAGCAATATCAGGCAGTGTATACACCATGTCATAGATCAAACATCCAACTTCTGAGGCATATTGTATTCTAATCATTTCTTCCTGCTCCCAATGTTCCTTTCAAAGATTTGAAAGAAAACGACTTAGTACTCCGACTGAGTGAGCAATATTTGGTCGTGTACATACCATGGCATAGATCAAACATCCAACTGTTGAGGCATATCATATTCTAATCATATCTTCCTTCTCCTTGTCAGTAGAAAGGAACATACTGAAACTCAATCCAAAGTGTTTATCAAGAAATTTTCTGAAGATGATTTTTGTATCCTTCTATTCTGTGTAGATGATATACTGATCATTGCGAAAAATAGTTCAAGAATCAATAGCCTAAAGGTGCAATTGAGTAAGTCTTTTGTGATGAAAGACTTGGGATCAACAAAAAATAAATTTGGCATAAGAATTACAAGATATAGAAGCAACAAGAAGTTATGAGTATCACAAGAGAAGTACGTTGAAAAAGTACGTCAGAGATTCAATATCGACAAGGCTAAAACGGTTAGTTGTCCTCTTGCTAATCACTTAAGATTGAGTTTCGGTATATGCCCTTCTACTAACAGGGAGAAGGAAGAAATAGTTAGAATACCATATGCCTTGGCAGTTGCATGTTTGATGTATGCCATGGTGTGTATGTGATCAGATATTGCTCACTTACTCAGAGTAGTAAGTTGTTTCTTTTCAAATCCTGGAAAGGAACATTGGCCAGTTGTCAAATGGATTTGTATGTATCTTCGAGGTACATCCAAAATATGTTTATGTTTTGGAAAGGCATAAATGTTAGTTGGATACACAAATGTAGATTTAGTTGTTGATGTTAACTCGAGAAAGCGTACATGAGGTTACCTGATTACATTTGCAGGGGAGGAACTGTGTTGTGGCAGTCGAAATTACAAAAGTGTATTGCATTGCCCTCTACAGAAGCGAAATTTATAGTAGCAATAGAAGCTTGCAAAGAGCTGTTATGGATGAAGGATTTCTTAAGAAACATTGTGTGAAGGAAAACAAGTTTGAGTTGTTTTGCAACAATCAAAGTGTCACCCATCTTTTCAAGAATGCATCCTTTCATGCAAAGTCAAAATACATTGACATAAGATATCGTTGGTTAACAGATGTATTGGAGAAGAAGTTCCTACAATTTCAAAAGATCCATACTGATGAAAATGGATCAGATATGATGACAAAAATTTTGCCAAGAGAGAAGTTTGAGTACTGTCAGTCACCCGCATGAATAAAAAAGCACTCCATTTGTCAAGAGGAGGAGAATTGGTGAATAGATATAGAGGGGGAGATTTGTTTGGTCCATACCTATGGCAAAAGAAAAGGTGGCTTGCAACAAATGTTGAAAATATTGTTGTTGCAAATGTTGAGAATTGGGATTAGGTAGTTGGCCAATATTATATTTTTCACATTACAAAGTGTTTAAAATATAATATTGGCCTATGTCATTAATAACATAGGCATGATCCTCCTTTCTCTATAAATTGAGAGCATTTGCTCTCATTGAACACACAGCTAAAAAACTGCCAGAAAATAATGTAAAAAAGAGACGGACCAAAAAAGCAACGGAAAAGCGATGCAGTCAGTTGCTTCACTTTTTTGCTCATCAGTTTTTTAAAAGCGACGGATAGAGTCGCCACAAAGCGTCAGACGGCGTCGCTTTATTTTTTTTTAATTTTTTTTTTGCGATGGACTTCATCGCAAATATTTTTAAAAAAAATTTAAAAAATAATAATAAAAAAAGCGATAGACTAGGTGACCCTGTCCGTTGCTTTTCTGGATTTGTTTTAAAAACAAATTGCCAAAATGCGATGGATAAAGGGACCCCGTCCGCCGCTTTTCTGCAATTTAACCTGCATTTAAATTCAAATCTAATATATACCAATACAACACAATCAACAACAACTAAAACATTCAAAATACGTACTAATAAGCACAATTAAACATAAAAAATCATAGAAATTCATAATTTACAAAGTTTTAAATTGTTTCAAAGTTCAACAAAAATTTCTAAATTTTCCAAAACTTAAATGAATGGAACTAGGGGCTTACATAATCATCTGTACTCTCGTTAGAATCATCGGGAGAGGACCGTTGGGCTAGCCTTAGCAATTATTCTTTGAGTTCATCATATTGCTTAATCATATTGCATTCCAACTGGGCTCTTCATGCTTTAGATTCTGCCAATGCACGTGTAAGTTCTTCAACTTTTTGAGTCACGATAGCCATCTCAACCCTGCCAATAGCCTTAGTTTGATGTGATGATCTAATGCCTTGTAAACCGGATTAGAGTTGTCGTGTATTATTTTGGAGACCACTAGCCTTAGTTTTATGGCTCCCGCCTACAACGTTTCTATCCAAATTTGATTGGATAACTCAGGGGTTAGCTCGATCAAATATCCAAGATCTTGCAACTGTTGCTCATACTCACGCTACATATTAAAAATAATAGTTAGACTCAATGTGTATATTAAAAGCAAAATTTAGAATCAAATAAATT
Source organism: Solanum rostratum (assembly GCA_029948455.1). Classification (NCBI taxonomy): domain Eukaryota; kingdom Viridiplantae; phylum Streptophyta; class Magnoliopsida; order Solanales; family Solanaceae; genus Solanum; species Solanum rostratum. The sequence continues at coordinate 25,774,275 of CM057045.1, forward strand.
ATACTTAAAGCTATGTTAAATAACTTACATAGGCTTGTTCAGCCCATTCCTCCGCCTACTGATCTGGAACCGAGTCCTTTTTTTTTTTCTTCATATAATACCTCCTTAAAACTTCATCACGTGAAGGAGGCCACCCCAATTCTTTTTCCTATATATTAAAATATAATAAATAAGAATATTCTTTATATAAATTAAATACTTTATTTAAGAATAATATGCTAGTTTAAACCTAAAACTTTTAAAAATCTTACTAGTTCTCTCGTAATGGTACCGACACTCTTTGCACCTTCAGTGTGCAATGAGCCATCCTTTAGGCTTCCTCTAGCTTTTTACGCTTGATCGAACATAGCCTTAAATTTATCGGTATCCCAATACTGGAGCAAATCTTGATATACACGCGGAGATATCCAAGAACTAACTTTTCTATCATCCCATGCTTTCTTTATAGCCAGTTAGATAGTTGGGAGCTCGCCTTTTTCTCAAATGTGGTCGCAATGACTAGGTTGTACTTGGGATTCCAAGTACATAAAGTCTAGAAAAAAAAAAGCAAAAAAATAAGTTCCTTAATACTCAAAATATTATGTAATCTTATATTTACCTTGAATTCATTAAACATCGCCTTGGCGAATATGTAACGCTTGGTAAAATTATCAAAATACCCCTAGAGGAGAGGTATGCGTGTAATGCATCTTCCAATGCTCGTATAGAAAATTCGAGGCCTAATTTGTGATCAACACAAAAAATTGAGTGGAAAAATGGTCTCGGTCGATTTTTAGAGCGACCGGGTCAAAAGATAATTTTTCGATCCAAAACGCAAAACAGTGAGAGTGCGCGATGGAGGCGCATCGCGCCTATGTAGCGGACCCTCACTAATGTTTTTCTAAATTTTTTTGATAAGATTGAGAAAACTCGTTCAGAAACTTTTTGGAGAAAATGCCCTGTGCACAACCAGTCCGCGTCGCTGAGTGGGCTATTTCGAGACTGAAAAATTTCTAAATTTTGTGAGAGGCATTTTGGTCAATTCCCAATCCCTCCTACACTCAATACATGATATGATCTGGTCGTTTTGATGTTAAAAGGGTCTAAAACCCCATTCTAAGTCATTTTCTAATAATTGGAAAATACTAGGGCTTGAGGATAGAGGAGAAGAGCTTGAAATAGAGGAATTCAAGAGTAATTCTTGAAGGTGATTGTTGATAACTTCATCCCAGGTATGTAAGTGTTAACTTAAAGCATAAGATTATCCTCTCATGTGCCCCGTAGAAGGTCATAGATGAGTTGAAAGTCTAATTAGTCTACATGCATAATTTGTCATGACCCGGGGTCGGGTCCTAGATGCGACATGGCGAATGGAGACCCGAGAGCCCCTAAACAATCCTCAATTATCTATAACCACATCATCAGTTCGGGATTACCATTCAAACACACATAACCATGTAGCCAAATAAGATCTCAGAAATCGTTCTAATAATAGGAAACCAATATGATAGTCAAAGTAACCATATCTAAGAAAAGTTCACATAGTGTCCAAAAATGCCTCTAGTCAAGGAACGGGGGCCAGGACAAGTTTCAAGCTCACCCTCAATAACAGGAACATCTATAACAACAATAAGGAAGATATCAAGCTCGCCCTCGAAAGACGAGACTCACCACAATAACTCCAAGATCAGACTATTCGTCAAAAGGCTGGTACTCAAATTTCTCGGCCCCTACATGGTAAAATCATGTAGGCATAGAATATGCGTTAGTATGTTTGAATGTACTAAGTATGCGGGCATGCAATGCATATAATTTATCAACCTGCATTTCAATGTCAGATGACAAGGGAACATAATATAGACAGAGCCATATATCCAAAGGAGGAAGTATACAAGATGCCATAAAATTCGTGATCCATGCAATATGATAATACTCCTATATAGCGGGGATGGACTATAACCGACAAATCAAATCCATGCGAGCTATTAGATGAATTAAACCAATTGGGACTTCCAACCGATAGGGAGAAGACTAGTTGCCAAAGGTAATCTACATCATACCTTATGAAAATCACCATTTCAGTGGATGGTCACCTTCCTTACGGGAATCACCATTTCGGAAGGGTTTTCAGTATCCAATACGTATAACATCCCTATGTTGACATATAGTTCAAGGAAAGGGAGAGGGGACCAATCCGTTGGTGCTAAGTCAATAGCATCCCACTTGTATACTTATATATATATATATATATATATGTGCTTTTAGAACATGCATTGTTCGTACTAAACCATTCAGTTTACATTTAGGCTCAAATGCCAAATTATAGTTCATACTTGTAATGCTCATGTGCAGGGGATAACTTATTCAAATAAACAGAATAGTACAAGCACCCTGAGTGCTCAGTGAGCCAGAATCATAGACATACCAGTGATCACCTTTTTGTAATAACCAATGCCTTACCAAAACCATACCATGATCATTTCATAAAACATAATTGGGTTTAACCCGCTTCATAATTTCCACATATCAATGCTCATGAATGTAATGTAATACATAAAAGTAAGGATAGCATGGGTAAAATAGATTCAAGTTAAAATCAACACCATGATGTGGAGTTTAATAAATCCATAGTTAAATCAACATCTAAATCATAGTAATAGTCACCCATGCATAAATAAATTTTAAAGGGGACATGTATGTTCATAATTTCATAACTCAATGTAAATCATCATAATAGTAATCAAAATGAATTGAAATAATAAGTTTGGGTCTTCTTTGTTGGAAGGGACCAAGAATCAATCTCACATACCTTGATTGAGGAGCAGAAAATAGGCTTGAATTAAGCTTTACTTGGAACCCTAGCTTGATCCTTGAGGGGGGGGGGGGAATTGGAAGAGATAAGAGGGTGATCTTGTGAGGGTTAAAACATTGGGAGAATGAATTAGGAGGTGGAGATATAATAGCTGAATTAGGGGTTTAGGATAGGTAAAATATAATAATTCTTAATTAAAACAAAACAGAATACATAAATGCCCCTAATGAAACGAACCTAAATTTGGTCCGTTAGGGTCACATGACTCACTACACGGTCTGTGTAGCGTCACACGGACCGTGAACAGTGGTCGTGACCCAGCACTTGAATTCTTGCAAAGGGAAAACTTACGGAACTAAGTTATACCACACAGTCGACAACACGGTCAGTGTGAAACCACACGATCTATGACACCGGCCGTGTAACGGTACTTGAAATAAATTTTTGCATGACAAAGTTATGAGACGGTAATTTTATACATAGAATAATTTAAGCGTAGTGAGTCACATGGAGAGCCACACAGGCCGTGTCACATCACATGAACCGTGTGAGTGTCCGTGTGCCTTCACCTGGCCACAGTTCCCTTCCGTCTCCAAGTTGTCCCAACCATGAACTGGGCCTGGTGCCTCTTCACGGGAGGCCACACAGGGCGTGTAGGCTCCTCTGTGGAGGGGTGCCTGGTAGTTCACCAGGGAAAATTCCAAGACATTTGGGCAATGCGACTTGAAAAATTTGGGTCCTTACATCATCTCTCCCTTGGGAACATTCGTCCCCGAATGTGCAAAACAAAACAAGGCTTGAAAGGCTTGAATTAGAGTGTGAAACATCCAACACAAGATACAATGCATAATTCATTACTAAAAATCGTACCAAAAAGCATTATTCAAAACCATTGTTCAAGACCTTTAAGCTCACATCAAAATTGTGTTCAAGTCACTAAAAACATTGTAAAAAAATCCTTTTTGTGCACATGGATGCATGTCATGTCATGAGACTAAAGAGGGCAAGAAATAGCACCATTAAGTAAGGAAGAATCCTAATACCTTAGGCTTAAGTAGATTGGAAAAGATGAGGGTATCGCTTCACCATGTCCATCTCCGCCTCCCAAGTAGCACTCTCCACTTGTTGATTTTTCCAAATCACCTTCACTGAAGCTACATCCTTGTTACGAAGCCGCTTTACTTTCCTATCCACGATTTCCACCGGCACCTCCTCATAGGACAAGTTTTCTTCAACCTCAATTCCTTCCAAAGGCACAATAGTGCTAGGATCACCAATTAGTTTCCTCAACATAGACATGTGGAAGACCGGGTGAATGGAACTAAAATCCGGATGTAACTCCAACTTATAAGCCACACCTCCAATTCGCTCAACAATCTCATTAGGGCCAACATACCGGGGGCTTAGTTTGCCCTTCTTACCAAAATGCATCACACCCTTCATAGGCGAAAGCTTCACATACACCCAATCACCGACATGAAATTCAAGGTCCCTCCTCCTAACATCCGAATAAGACTTTTGACGACTTTAGGTCGTTTTCAACCTCTCCCTAATCACCTTCACCTTCTCGATGGCTTCCACCACCAAATCCGGACCAACTAGTGCCATCTCTCCTAACTCAAACCACCCCACCAGTGAGCTACACCTTCTCCCATACAAAACTTCAAACAGTGCCATAACAATGCTAGCATGGACGCTATTATTATAAGCAAACTCAATGAGTGGAAAATGGTTATCCCAATTTCCCTTAAACTCCAATACACAAGCCCTCAACAGATCCTCCATGGTTTGAATAGTCCTCTCCTCTTGGCCATCAGTCTGAGGGTGAAAAGCGATGCTCAACTTAATCTTAGTCCCAAGTCCCTTCTGAAAAGACCTCCAAAAGTGGGAAGTGAATTGGGTACCTCTATCCGAAATAATGAACCAAGGTACACCATACAACCTCACCAACTCTTGGATATACAAGCTTGTGTAATCCTCGACACTGAAAGTAGTTTTGGCTAGTAGGAAATGAGCCGACTTCATCATCCGATCCACAACCACCCAAATGGAATTAAATTGTCTTTGGGTCCGAGGCAACCCAAAAACAAAATCCATGTTCACATCTTCCCATTTCCATATGGGAATTTTGACGTGTAGGGCAAAACCACCAGGTCTTTGGTGTTCTACCTTCACCTGTTAGCAACTCGGGCATTCAGATATGAACTCAGCGATGTCTTTCTTCATACCATGCGACAATACACTTCCTTCAATTCCCGATACATTTAGGTAGACCCTGGGTGAATCGAATAATGAGAGTTGTGAGCCTCACACATAATCACCCTTCTAAGATTGTCCACATCCGGAACACAAAGTTGGTCTTGGTACCGGAGTACACCATCTCCCCCTTGGGAGAACACCTCGATCTCCATTTCAGCAACCAACTTCTTCAATTCAAGTAGCGATGGGTCTAAATCTTGCTTAGCCTTTACATCACTTACCACAGAAGATTCTATCCTGCTTTGAACATAAATACCACCATTGCTCAAACCCGCCAACCTGACACCCAATCTAGATAACCGGTGAACATCTCTTTCCAACTCCTTCTTTTCTTCCCCAACATGCGCCACACTCCCAATAGACAACCTGCTGACAACATCGACTACAACATTAGCCTTGCAGTGATGATATAGAACACTCATGTCGTAATCCTTTACGAGCTCCAATCACCTCCTTTTCCTTAAATTGAGATCCCTCTGAGTGAATACATATTGCAAACTCTTGTGATAGGTGAACACATCAACATGCACCCCATATAAATAATGTCTCTAAATCTTCGAAGAAAAAACCACCGCTTCCAATTCAAGGTTGTGCGTAGGGTTATTACGGTTGTGCACCTTAAAATGCCTTGATACATACACTATGACCTACAATTTTTCATAAGCACACAACCCAACCCAATCCGCGAGGCATCACAACACATCACAAATCCCTCCAATCCATTTGGTAGAGTTAAGACGGGAGCCGATGTAAGCCGATCCTTCAAAGCTTGAAAACTATTCTCGCATTCATCTGACCAGACAAACTTAGCCTGCTTTTGGGTCAACTTGGTCAATGGAGATGCAATTGATGAGAACCCTTCAACAAACCTCTCGTAATACCCGGCCAACCCAAGGAAACAGCGAACATCCGAAAGAGTCAACGATCTGGGCCAATTCATCTCAGCCTCAGTTTTCTTCGAATCCACCTTGATACTATCACCAGACACCACATGATCAAGGAAAGCCACTTCGCCTAACTAAAATTCACACTTGGTAAACTTGGCATACAATTTCTTTTCCCTCAAAGTTTGAAGAACCATTCTCAAGTGATTACCGTGCTCCTGCTCACTTAGGGAGTAAATGAGAATGTCATCAATGAAGAACACCACAAAACTGTCAAGAATAGCTTAAACACCCGGTTCATTAGATCCATAAACACGGACGGAGCATTAGTTAGGCCAAACGACATCACCATAAACTCAAAGTGCCCATACCTTGTCCGAAAAACTATTTTGGGAATGTCACATTCCCTCACCTTCAACTGATGATACTCGGAACAAAGATCAATCTTTGAGAAATGAGTATCCCCTTGAAGCTGATCAAACAAGTCATCAATCTTGGGCAACGGGTACTTATTTTTAACAGTTACCTTATTTAGTTGCTTATAGTCAATGCACATTCGACGAGTCCCGTCCTTTCTTACAAACAACACTGGAGTGCCCCATGGCAACATACTAGGCCATATGAAACCCTTCTCCAATAGATCTTTAACTGCTCCTTCAATTCTTTCAACTCCGTCAGAACCATATGATAAGGAGGAATAGAGATAGGCTGAGTATCTGGAAGAAGGTTGATGCCAAAGTCTACCTCTCTTTCCGGAGGGATATCCGGTAAGTCGTCAGGAAACACATCCGAAAATGCATTCACCATAGGGACTGACTCAAGAGTATGCACTTCGGAATCTGCATCCTTGACTCTCACAATATGATAAATGCACCCCTTAAAGATCATTCTCTGCGCCTTGAGGTAGGAAATAAACCGACCTTTAATAGAGGAATCACTACCCTTCCATTCGAGAACGGGCTCACCGGGAGGTTGGAACTTGACCTTCCAAGTTCTATAATCTATTGAGGCATATGATGCATGTAACCAATCCATCCCAAGAATCACATCAAATTCAATCATCTCAAGCTCCATGAGATCACACGGGAAAACTTTATGCAACACAGAATCAGGGCAACCATGATAGACTCTATATACAACAATTGATTCACCTACGGGAGTATAGGTCGAGAAAGGATCCACAAAATCTGGGGGCTCAAACCAAACTTAATAGCCAACAGGGAAGTCACAAAAGACAAATTTGCACCCGGATCAAGTAAAACATAAGCATCAAAATCAAAGACTTTTGACATACCAGTCACAACGTTCGGAGCCTCCTCGACATCCTGGCGAGCATGAAGTGCATAGAACCTGTTGTTCCTTGGGCCAACACCTTGGGGAGTTCTTTGTTTACCTTGCCCACCTTGGGCCACCTTACCTTGGCCTCTACGGGGATTCTTAGGGCAATCAGCAACCTTATGATCCTTATCCCCACATTTGAAGCAAAGACCCAAATCTCTCTAGCAAACTCCCGTGTGGGGCTTCCCACACTTGTCACACAGAGGATACCCTTGACCGTCACCAACCGGTGCCTGGGAGGAGGTTGCCAAGCATTAGCGACCCGAGCACTTGAACCTTGGCTTTGCTGGAAGCGACCAAAACCAACATTTTGAGAACCAGAGAATCTACCATAAAAATAGGCTCTCTTGGCATTGTGAGCCCTTTTTCTCCCCTTCGACCTGTTCAACATACACCATGAGCCTTGCAATATCCATGTCCCGTATCAGCATAGCAGTACGATACTCCTTCACAAGTAAATCGGAGATACCCAAAATAAATTTGTGCATCCTTGCACGGGGGTCATCCACCGTGGATGGAGCATATTTGGAAAGCTTCGTGAATTTGAGGGCATAGTCCCTCACATCCATACTCCCTTTCTTGAGATTGATGAACTCAGTCATTCTGGCCTCTCTAAGCTCAAGTGGAAAGAAGCGGTCAAAGAAATTAAATTTGAACTCTTCCCAATTGACTTCGCCACCACAAACCCTTTCCAAAGACCCTTGGGTATACCACACTTGAGCCACGTCTTTCAGCTGATAAGCAGCCAGTTCCACCTTCTCACGGAAGTTACACCCATGATATTCAATACATTGGTAAGTTCATCAATGGAAACTTGAGCATCCTCGTCAGCCTTTGACCCATAGAACTCCGGAGGATTCATCCAGGTGAAATTCCTCACCCTATTAGCAGGCGTAGGATCCCATAAAGAGTTAGCCTGCCTTTCTTGAGAAGTCACCACCTGAGCAAGCATGGCGAAGGCCGTACGATATTCCCCAGTTTGGATAGGTCCATCCACATGCTCGTGGGGAGCCTATTCTTCATTAGTTGGAACCGACCTTGGTAGAGGGGTCGTCCTTGAGGCATCTTCTGAAATGGATCAACGACACCGTTAAATAAAGAAACTAAATATACTAGCCATAGCACGACAAAAGACATGAAGAAATGAGGTAATTCCTAAAACGTTTTCATAGCCTCCCACTCATAGGAATGGTGCACTATAAACCTAGGGCTTTGATACCATATTTTTTCATGACCCGGGTTTAGGGCCTAAATGCAACATGACGAATGGAGACCCAAGAGCCCCTAAACAAGCCTCAAGTATCTGTGACCACATCATCGGTTCGAGATTAGCATTCAAACACACATAACTATATAGCCAAATCAGATCTGAGAAATCATTCTAATAATAGGAAAGCAATATGATAGACAAAGTAACCATATCGAAGAAATGTTCACATAGTGTCCAACAATTCCTCTAGTCAAGGAGCGGGGGCCAGGACAAGTTCTAGGCTCACCCTCAATAACAAGAACATCCATAACAATAATAAGGAAGATAACTGGCTTGCCCTCGGAAGACGGGACTCACCACAATAACTCCAAGATCGGACTATTCGTCAGAAGGATGGTACTCAAATTGCTCGGCCCCTACATGGTAAATTCATGTAGGCATAGATTATGTGTTAGTACGTTTGAATGTACTAAGTATGCGGGCATGAAATGCATATAATTTATCAACCTGCATTTCAATGTTAGATGACAAGGGCACATAATATAGAAAGAGCCATATATCCAAAGGAGGAAGTATACAAGATGCAATGAAATTTGTGATACATGCAATGCGATAATACTCCTATATAGCGGAGATGGACTATAACCGACAAATCAAATCTATGCGAGCTATTACATGAATTAAACCGATTGGAACCTCCCACAGGTAGGGAGAAGACTACTTGCAAAAGGTAATCTACGTCACACCTTACGAAAATCACCATTTTGATAGATGGTCACCTTCCTTACGGGAATCACCATTTCAGAAGGGTTTTCAAAATCATATATGTATAAAGTTTCTATGTTAGCACACAGTTCAAGGAAAGGGAGAGAGCCCTTGGGGATAGCCCTAACGCCCCCAATCCATCGGTGCTAAGTCAATAACAACCTACTTGAGTACTCATATATATACGTGCTTTCAGAAAATGCATTGTTCGTACTAAACCATTCAATATACATTTAGGCTCAAATGCCAAATAATAGTTCACACTTGTAATGCTCATGCAGGGAATAGTTCATTCACATAAACAGAATGGTGCAAGCACCTAGAATGCTCAGTGAGCCAGAATCATAGACATACCGATGATCACCTTTTTGTCATAACCAATGCCTTACAAAAATCATACCATAATCATTTTATAAAACATAATTGGGTTTAACCCACTTCATAATTGTCACATATCAATGCTCATGAATGTAATGCAATGCATAAATGTGAGGATAGCATGTGTGACATAGATTCAAGTTAAAATCAACACCATAATATTGAGTTTAATAAATCTATAATTAAATCAACATCTAATTAATAGTAATAGTCACCCATACATAAATCAATTTTAACGGGGATATGTATATTCATAATTTCATAACTCAATGTAAATCATCATAATAGTAATAAAAATTAATTGAAAAAATAAGTAAAATACAACCCACGCTCTAATTAGATTTAACAAAATCAAATCATAAAATTTCATATTTAAAGTGACTAAAATTCATATGGAAAAGAATTTTGGGTCTTCTTGGTTGGAAGGGACCAAGAATCAATCCCACATACCTTGATTGAGGAGCAGAAATTGGGCTTGAATTAAGCTTTACTTGGAATCCCAGCTTGATTCTTGAGGGGGGGGAGGGGGGGGGAATTGGAAGAGATAGGAGGGTGATCTTGTGAGGGTAAAAGTGTTTTGGGGAGAATGAAGTAGGAGGGGAGGGATAATAGCTTAATTAAGGGTTTAGGATAGGTAAAAAGTCATAATTCTTAATAAAAACAAACAAAAATTACATAAATGTCCTTCATGAAACGGACCTAAATTTGGTCCGTTAGGGTCACACGACTCACTACATAGTCCGTGTAGTGTCACATGGATCGTGAACAGTGGTAGTGACCCAACACTTGAATTCTTGCAAAGGTAAAAATTACAGAACTAAGTGGTACAACACGGTCAATAACACGGTCCGCGGGACACCACGCGGGCCGTGACATCGGCCGTGTAACGGTACTTGAAATAAATTTTTGCACAACAAAGTTACTAGGCGGTAATATTATACTTAGAATAATTTTCACCTAGTGAGTCACACAGAGAGCCACACAGGTCGTGTTGTATCACACGGACCGTGTGAGTGTCCGTGTACCATCACTTGGCCACGGTTCCCTTTCGTCCCCAAGTTGTCCCAACCTTGAACTGGGTTGGGCCTGGTGCCTCTTCACGGGAGGCCACATGGTTTGTGTGGCTTTACATGGGGGGTGCCTGACAGTTCACCTGGGAAACTTTCCAGGACATTTGGGCAGTGCCACTTGAAAAATCTGGGTCCTTACATAATTCTTGATGGTTTTTATTGAAAATCATATCAAATTTATATATTTTCGTGTGTTGATGATCTTCATAAACTTGTTTTCTTTACCTACATATTTCCATGAGAATTTGCATAACCCTACATGACTATTTTGAAATCATACACGAATGAACTTAAGAATTGAGTCTAGAGCGTTGATTCGATGATGTCGGTTGTGATTGTAATGAGAGAATGATGATGAGTTGATAGAACTTGATAGTCCTGTGAGTCTCCATAAATGAACTCCACTGATTTGTCTATTCGACTATTCCCTTACGATTGTTCTAAATCTTAAGTCATTGATTGAAATGTTCCTTGATGGGAAGGTTAAAGCCTCTATGAGATTGATTGATGTTATGGTTAAAATTCCTATGATTTGATTGGTTTGATTATATTGATTGTCTTAAGAGCATTGAGTCATGGGAGGAGTATCGAGCACCGAAAGAGTAAGAGTTAATCTGACTTGCACTCGTCAAACTACGTCGCCAAACGTAGGTAAGGATTAGAACGATGACATTGTTTAGTGCTTCCCTCTTGATTAGAAGTCCCTGAAAGCAATAGAGGACTTAGTTGATTGCTATTTCCTTTAGCGGGATTTGATTCATTCCCTACCTGAAAGTTTGGAATGGATGTGGCAACATCAGCCTGATTGTTGTACACTCACTGGCTCATAAGTGATTGTTTTCGGATAACAGAAACTCCCAGAAAGTTCCTACCTTGAGTACTTTGAGTCAAGATGAGATGAGATGAGTTGAGTTGAGTTGATTTGATTGATGACGTTGGTTGCTTGATGGTTTACTTGTCTACTCTTTATTTTTGCATAGATTGACATTTGATGATTTAATATGATTTGATGATTGTTCTGAGTCGATGATTGATTCATCTTATTTTACCTGTTTCGATTTCATTAAGCTATTTTACATATCGTACATCTCACTTAATGATACCACTTGGCGCTGCATCATTTTATGATGCAGATACAGGGATTAGGGATTGTCAATAGGCGCATCATTGAAGATCCAGGACATTCAGCTGATAGGTGAACCCCCCCTACTCCGGAGGGTTCACTACCTTTACTTTATTATGCTTTTGAGTTATGACTAGAATAGTCTTATATTTTGTACTCTGTAGCCATGGGTCTGTCATTGACACCACTTGATTAGTGGTAGAGGCTTCATAGATGATAGTCGAACGTGCTGTGAAGATTGTGAGCTAGTTCTTTCTACTAGACTTCTATTAATATATATATATATATATATATATAAATGTTTGAGATATTTAATGAGATAAGCCCATTTACTTGCTTTACTTCCGCTGATCTATAGAGTTGTTAAATTGAATAGATGTGATAAGGCCAAGTGGTTCGCTTGGGACTAGCAATATTCTCCAGGTGTCGGTCACGTCATGGGTATCCTCCAGGGACGTGACAAACTTTGTAGCAGAGCACAGAGTTCAAGTGTCCAAGGAAGTCTATGAAACCGTGTCTAGTAGAGTCCTTATTATTGGTGTGAAGATCTCTACATCAATAATATAAAGGCTATAAGACATTTAGGAATTGTTTCACTTCTTTCATGTTCTGAATCGTGCGATAGAGTTAATACTCTATGAAAGGCTCTTCACTAATTCATGCTCTACACGTTGCAGAGTTGCGATCATGACTCCCAGAAGAGTCGCCAGAGGCAGGGGTCATCTCACCAGGAAAAACGTTAATCCACCTGAGCCTCAAGGATACGAGGAGCCTGCGAACCAAGCTTTCCCAGTTGAGCAGCCCCTGCAAGATGAGGTCTCCAATTCTGAGCTACGCCAGGCTATTCAAACTCTAGCCAAGGCTGTTACAGTACCTGCTGCGAGACAAGGAGAGGGTAGAAGGATTCCCATGACACCTCTAGAGTCTGGGAACATTTTAGGATGAATATGCCTAAGTTCACAGGGTTTGCGTCTATTAAAGATCCTGAACTATGTGGAGGAGCTTCAGAAGGTGTTCCAAGTGATGCATGTGGCTAATGTGGACAGAGTTGGACTAGCTGCTTACCAATTCAAGGGTGTGGCCAGACTATGGTTCGACTAATGGAAGAAAGGTAGAGGAGATGATGCTCCATTATTGACTTGGGCAATGTTTGAGGAAGCCTTCTTGGGAAACTTCTTTCCAACTGAACGAAGAGAGGCCAAGGTAAGAGAGTTCTTGAATCTGAAACAAGGCTCTATGATTGTGCAAGAGTATGGGTTGAAGTTTACACAACTATCTCGTCATGCTCTGGGAATGGTTGCTGATATGAAGGGACGAATGGGTATGTATGTTGATGGGTTGAATAGTGGACCCAAAAGAGATGGATGGGGAGCAATGCTTGTGAGTGATATGGATATTGGGAGATTGATGACATTCATGCAACAAGCCGATGAGGAGAGACAATAGGATAAGGAAGAGTTCGGATGTAAGAGAGCAAATACATCCAGCCATGAGGTTGGAAGAAAAAGCATTGGTAACCGATTCTCAGCACCCTCATCTGTTAGTGCACCTACGCCTAGAGATATGTATGATAAAAGGTCTCAGAATGTCGAATCCCACGGATCTCAGTCACAAACTAGTGTGGCCCAAGGTTCACAGGGTAAACCACTATGTGGTAAGTGTGGCAAAATGCACTTGGAGAGATGTTCTGAAGGGAATGATGTATGCACTTGGAGAGAGTCTTTTTATGTAATTATAAATGTCTTTAGTGATGTTGCTCTTCATCTTAGAAATCCCTTTTATTTCTAATTTTTTCCATGTCTTTCTCATAAAATCATAACACTAGCATAAAGCACTTGACTTGAAGTTCAGGACAAATACAATCTCCCCATCAGCGGTTGTGCATGATGACATGACTTTGGGTTGTATGTCCTTCCACATTGAAGGAAAAAATGATATAACTCTCTGTCTTCTTCTTTTTGAGTTATTTTTAAACTCACAAGTGGCCATATCCATGATGGAATAATTCATAATAAACGACAAGAAGTTGACTCTTCACCTCTGTCAACTCATAATAGATCCAGTGATACACCCAAAATGGAATAACTTTGAAAATTTCAGTTTTAACATCAAAGGCATCTATATCACGTCTATGTTTGTTGTGGAAAAGAAACTTATAGGTAGCTCCATTGATATAAACACCACGCTTCGGAATATAAGGAGGGGAACTTTTAGTCTATTTCCATCACTTCTCTATGCCTAAAGTAAAAATTCAGCATTTTGGCGTGTGAATAAGATTTGTTGTCAAAAGAACTTTATACTTGTTTTCTATCATTTTCGCTTCCGCTGATGAGTTGTCTTTGGATATGATTATGAATATGTTGAGGGAGTATGAAAATCAATCTGGCCAAAAAATTAACAAGGATAAGAGTTTTTTCCTATATATATCACAAGACTGATGGTATAAACAGATTGAGGAGATCATTGGATTTAACAACGGAAAATTTCGCTTTGCCTATTTAGGATGTCCTATTGCCCATGCAAGGAAGAGGAAATCTCATTACTCAGATCTTATCAGCAAGGTAAAAAGAAAACTTCAAGCATGGAAAGGAAAAATTCTATCATATGGAGGTTAAGTTGTTCTAATTAATAATGTGTTACAAAGTCTTCCTATTTATTTACTCTCAGCTATTAGTCCTCTTAAATTTGTGATAAAGTTGTTCTAATATATAATGTGTTACAAAGTCTTCCTATATATTTACTCTCAACTATTAATCCTCCTAAATGTGTTATTCATGATCTTCACAAGTTGTTTTTGAGATTCTTTTAGAGTAACAATAAAGGGAATAGGCATAAGTATTGGGACTCCTGGAACAAGATATGCTTTTCGAAGGAAGAAGGTGGCCTTGGTTTTCGATTATTGTTTGATGTATCTAAAGCATTATTTGCTTAAGTATGGTGGAATTTCAGGACTACTAAATCTATATGGACTAATTTTATGTGCAATAATACTACAAGAGGTTTAGACCTCATGTAGTAGAATGGAAAGGCGGTTCACAGTTGTTGAAATACATGCTTGAAGCTAGACACGAGATTGATCAGATGATACGGTGAGAACCCAAATGTGATCATTCAAGTGTATGGTATGATAATTGGTCACAAATAGGTGCGTTGCAATATCCCGTTCCTTCATCTAGTAACTTCGATGACTCTGTGGAAGAGATTAATGAATTTATGCAGAATGGCAAATGGAATACTGGAAAGTTGCAACAATTATTTTCTCAAGCGATTAAAGATTAGATTCTCAAGAATATTCATTATTTGGATATTACTGAAGAATGGGATAAGCCGTAGTGGATGCTCTCTAGCTCTCAAAAAATTACTGTAAGTACTGCTTTGGAGGAGGTGAGGCAAAAGGAGGATAGTTTTAATTTGTTCTCATATATTTGGATTAAAGGACTGCCTTTCAAGGTATCTTTCTCTCTCTGGAGATTACTAAAACAAAGAGTGCCAATTGAAGAAATTCTTGTCAAAATAAAAGTGTTGGAGGAAGCACTATGTTACTGTTGCACTAATTCTCAACCAGAAATGATTGATCATATTTTTTTCTGATCATCTTTTGATAAAACGTTTTGGCAGATATGTGCAGATGCAATGGGGTTTCTGGTGTCAGGCACTCAATTAAAGGTAGTTATTCATAAATGGTGGAATATGGATGCCTCTCCAAAGTTGAAGCTAATTTTGCACACTATGCCTGCTCTCATTATTTGGCAGTTGTGGAAAAGAAGAAATGCATATAAATATGGAGAGAAGATGTCTACTTACAAGACTATAACAGAGATCAATAGACACATATATCTCATGACTAGATATAGGTACCTTTGGATGTCTATGATCCCTATATATTGTCCTGATCTGGGATCAGCAAAATCATTAAATTAGCAATATAAGTAAATAAATTTTTTACTAAATAATTAACACAATTAGTCCACCAAAATTAGCAAAATAATTAACTAAAAAAAAGAATTTACTAATTGAAAGTAAATAATAAATATTAATAATTAAATTGAAAGCCGAGAATTTGTGAGATTGTGAGAATTTGAGAAAGTTGAGTGGAATTGTGAGAATTTCTATTAAAAAGTATGAAAGGGCGTGGGGGTATTTATAGATGCAATTTTGGGGTAAACGGGAAACAAATTAATTTTAGAATTAGAAAAAATTAATTATTTAAAACTAGCCATTGAAATGGCTAGTTTGACTTTCTGAAAAAGGCCCTTTGTGCAACTGAGTCGTTGGACTGGCCCCTCCCCCAATGGCCAATAGACTAATTTTTTTTAAAAAAAATTAATATTTACCGGTATATCGGACTATACCGGACCGAAACCGGTAAAACGGAACTAGTAAAAAAAACATCTCTTCCTGATACCCCTACTGGGGCTCCCCTTGGCCAAAAATACTAGCACCGTAACATACAGGCACTGGTATCGGCACGGAACCGGTATGAATCAGCACCGGGCTTGGTAAATGTCGTTTTTGCTGCCACTGTAACACCCGGTAAAATTACAAAAATACCTCTAGAAGAGGGGTATGGCAAAATGTGTCTTCCAATGCTTGGATTGAAAATTCAAGAACGGATTCATGATCAGCACGTAAAATTAAGTGGGGGAAGGGTCTCGGTTGATTTTTAGAGTGATCGAGTCAAAAGATAATTTTTCGTTCTAAAAACGAAAAACAGTGTCAATTCGCGACAAAGCCGCGTCGTGGACCTATCGCGGAGACACACTTATCTTTTCCTGTGATTTGTCGACGAATTTGAATTTTTTCGAAATGCACTGTTCGCGACAGGTCCGCGTCGCGGACTGTGCTATTTCAAGTTGGAAAATTTTCTTAAAAATTTTTTAGGGGCATTTTAGTCCATTCCTAATACCTTCTAAACTTCCTATACGACGAATATATGTCGTTTTCTCAGAGAAAGGGTCCCAAAAACCCATTCAAAACCCTCTTCCTAGCAAAATCACTAATGTTGGGGCTTGAGGAGAGTTGAAGTTGAAGAATTCAAGAGGAGATTGTTCAAAGAATTGTTGTTAGCAATCATCCCAGGTATGTAAGGCTAACTTAAAGCATGATATTGTTCTCCCATGTGCCCTTTTGTGTAAATTGAGTCATTTATTGAAGATAATGAGTTTGATGTGAAGATTGTTTATTATCATATTGAGTTTTACTTAATTCATACATTTTACATGAATTGTTGATCATTATAAACTTGATTCATTGCATGATTCATTTTCATGAGTGTTTTTTCACAAAACCCTAAGATTATTTTATTAAAGAGTGCAAGAATAAACTTAGGGGATGAGTTTAGAGCCTTAATAAGGATGATATTTGTGATGTTGTGATTGTGTTTCACATTTGATGTGAGTCTTGATGATGATGTTGATGCGAATGATGTTTCATGATATCTTAAAATTTGAAACTAAATTCTAAAAAGAGTGTTTCGAGACCGTGATGTTGATGTTGATGTTGATGTTGAGGTACTATGTCCCTATGGGACTGATGATGAGGTATTATGTCCCTATGGGACAGATGATGAGGTATTATATCCCTATGGGACTGATGATGATGATGTTTTATGAGCATGTCGAGTTTTGGAAGGAGTATTGAGCACCGAAATGGGTGAGAGTGAGTCCCATTTGAACCCATTAACTACGTGGCCCGCGTAGGAAGAGAGGATTGAACCGCAATGCGAATGGCTCCTTTCTTGTACCAATAGAGGACTTAGGTTTTTTTCTTATGGATCCCAGAGGTTGATGTCCTTTATTCCAGGCAGGGTACTGGATGGATGTGGAAACGTCATCGCTTCGTTGTATCATCACTGGCTCATAGGTGATGGTTGTCAGTTAAAGAAACTCCCAATGAGGTCTTACTTTGATAGTACTCTGATGTTGATGTTGATGTGATGGTATGAGTCGAATTTCCTTGAGTTGAGTTGAGTCGAGTTTCCTTGAGTTAAGTTGAGTCGTGTTTCCTCTAGTTGAGTTGAGTCGTCAGTTGAGTCGAGGTTCCTTGAGATGAGTCTTATGTATTAATGATGTGGAGATGAGATGTTGATGAGCCATTTGTCTACTCTAATTTCTTGCCTTAGATAGATATTTGATATTCTGATGGAGTATGATGTTGAGTTTATGTTATCCCTATACTGTTTTACTTGTACTGTGATATTCAACTATTTTACATACCAGTACATTCCACGTACTAACGCCACTCGGCGTTGCATCATTTCATGATGCAGATACATGAGTTAGAGGGCTTCAGCAGACGTATCATTGAGGTCAGAGATTTCGAGTTCCATCATTAGTGAGCCTCCTTGTTAACCAAAGGAGACCCTTTTATCGTTGTTTTCTTTATTTATTGAGTTGGGTAGCCATGTCCTGTCATGGTACCATCATAGACAGTTGAGTCAAGTTAGAGGCTTCATAGACATGAGTTGAGGTTTGATGTTGAGGTTTTTCCCTTATGAATTGAGTAGCATTTACACGTGCTTATTCTGATGTTGAGACTGATATTGGCCACTGCCCTTCTTATTGAGGTAGCTCACTGCACTACTTCCACTATTCCACTATATTGATGTTGAATGACTATCCAGAGAATTAGTGGTTCGTTTGGGGAATAGCAATAGTCTTTTGGTGCCAGCCACACCTAGGATACCCTCTCGGGGCATGACAAACTTGGTATCAGAGCATAGAGTTCAAGAGTCCTAGGGAGTCTATGAAGCCGTGTCTAGTAGTGTCTTGTTTATGTGTGTGTTGTGTACCACACTTCATAAACAGGAGGCTATAGGACATTAGGAATGGTTACATATCTTTGATTTTCTGAGTTCATGTGATAGAGTTTGAGTCTATGAAACCCTCTTCTATTTCCTGTGTCACGCGTTTTCAGATAATGCCTCCAAAACGCACTGCTGCCCAAAGAGGTGCCTCAGTCCCTAACACAGAGAATCCCTTACCAGAGGTCCCTACCCAGAATGAGGTAAGGAGACGGGGTCGACCTGCTAGAGCTTCTGAGGCTCCACCAGCCCCTCCTACTCAGTCATCCTCCACTTCAGAAGCAAACTTAAAGGGAGCCATTGCTATGCTCACCTAGTTTGTGGCCTCTCAGAGTAATAGACGTGGTCCCCAGGCCCCTAGCTCCAACTCTTAAGAGCCTACAGCTGCAACCAGGCTCAGAGATTTCCTGAGGATGAACCCCCAGTCTATACGGGGTCTATGGTTGAGAAAGAGCTGCGAAACTTTATTGATGAGATGCATAAGATCTTGACGGCGATGCATGCGAATGGGGTTGAGGGGGTCGAGCTGGTCTCGAATCAGCTTAAGGATGTTGCCAATGTCTGGTATTACCAGTAAATGGTAGAGGTGAGGATGTTGAGTCTGGTGAGTGGGAGGAGTTTGAGAGTGCTTTCCTCGATTACTTCTTTCCCTAAGAGTTGAGGGAGGCGAAGGTTGAGGAGTTCGTGAATCTGAAGAAAGAGGGGTTGACTGTCAAAGATTATATCCATAAGTTCATCCAGCTTTCCGGATATGCTCCAGAGATGGTCCTTTATATGAGGGCGAGGATGAGGAAGTTCGTGTCTGGGTTGGGCAGTCATGTAAAGAGGGAGTGTAAGGCAGCATTGCTGATTCCAGGTATGGACATCTCTAGACTTACGGTCTATGCCCAGCAGACTGAGGAGGACAAGAAGAAGGACAGGGAAGAGCAGCAGATTAAGAAGGCCAAATCGGCAAGGCATGAGCCTAGCTAACAGAAGCAGAATAAGGATAGTAGAACTTTTTTTCAGAAGAAGTCTTCTAGCTATGCACCCTCTATGGCGAGTGCGCCTGTTTAGCAAAACAGGTATGATCATAAATCTTATGGCCACCAAAATTTCAGAGCTCAGGGACTTCAGTCCCAAGCTAGCATTACCCAAGGCCCGAGAGGGAGGCCACCTTATGGCAGATATGGCAGGCTGCATCTTGGTGTGTGCCGTGAGGGCACAAATACTTGCTTTTCATGCGGACAACTTGGCCATTTTAAAGATAAGTGCCCTTTGAGGAGATAGGGTGATAGGGGTAACAGAGCTCAGTCTTCTACAGCGCCTCCTGCGGGCTGTCATCAGAAGGCCACTACCGCGAATGTAGGAGGCGGGACGAACCATCTGTATGCGATGGGTAATCGACAGGAGCAACAGGTTGCACCAGATGTTGTTACGGGTATGCTCCGAATCTTTTCTTATAATTGTTATGCATTGCTTGACCTGGGTGACACTTTATCCTTTGTGATGCCCTATGTGGCCAATAAGTTTGAGAGTCATCCAGAGTGTTTGCTTGAGCCTTATATTGTTTCTACTCCTACTGGTAAGTCTATCCTAGCTGAGAGGATCTATAGAGACTGTGTGGTATCCATCTATCATAGGGATACCTTGGCCAACTTGGTAGAGTTTGAGATGGTTGATTTTGATGTAATTCTTGGTATGGATTCGCTCCATGCCTCCATAGATTGTAGGACTCAAGTTGTTAAATTCCAATTTTCGAATGAACTGGTCCTAGAGTGGAAGGGAAGTTCTATTGCACCCAAGGGTAGATTTATTTCCTACCTGAGGGTGAGAAAGTTAATCTCTAAGGGTTTTATTTACCACCTTGTGCGAGTTATATCTGATGATATCGAGTCCCCTACTCCTGAGTCGGTCTTGATTGTAAATGAGTTCCCTGAGGTGTTCCCTGAGGATTTACCTGGAGTCCCTCCTGATAGGGAGATCGACTTTGGTATTGATGTACTTCCCGACATGCAACCTATTTCATTTCTGCTATATAGGATGGCCCCCGCTGAGTTGAAAGAGTTGAAGGAGCAGTTGAAGGATTTGTTAGAGAAAAGCTTTATTAGGCCAAGTGTTTCTCCTTGGGGTGCTCCCGTTCTATTTGTACGAAAGAAGGATGAGTCTCTCAGAATGTGCATAGACTATAGGCAACTAAACAAGGTGACGATCAAGAATAAATATCCTCTTCCTAGGATAGATGACCTGTTTGACCAACTTCAGGGTGCCTCATGCTTTTCAAAGGTAGACCTCAGATCGGGTTACCACCAGTTAAAAGTGAGAGAATGTGATATTCCAAAGACAGCCTTCAGGACAAGATATGGCCACTTTGAGTTCTTGGTCATGTCCTTTGGGTTGACGACCGCACTGGCAGCTTTCATGGATTTGATGTATAGGTTGTTCAGGCCCTACCTTGGCATGTTTGTAATCGTGTTCATTGATGATATTTTGGTTTATTCGAAGAATGAGGAGGAGCATGCCAAACACTTTAGAGTTGTCCTTCATACTCTTAAGGACCATGAATTGTATGTGAAGTTCTCCAAGTGTGAGTTTTGGCTTAAGTCAGTGGCTTTCCTAGGCCATGTTGTTTTAGGTGATGTAGATTCGAGTAGATGGCCAGAATATTGAAGTGGTTATGAACTGGCCAAGACCGACCTCTCCAACTGTTATAAGAAGTTTCTTGGGGTTGGCAGGCTACTACCGCAGATTTGTTGAGGGATTTTCTTCCCTATCGGCACCATTGGCCAAACTGGCTCAGAAAAAAGATCCGGTTTCAGTGGTCTGAGGAATGTGAGAAGAGTTTCCAAGAGTTGAAGACTAGATTAACCATCGCACCTGTCTTGACTTTTCCCGATGGGACAGAAGATTTTGTAATATACTATGATGCATCAAGAGTTGGGTTGGCATGTGTATTGATGCAGAGAGGGAAGGTGAGAGCCTATGCTTCCAGGCAGCTTAAAGTTCATGAGAGGAACTATCTGACCTATGATCTTGAGTTGGTGGCAGTAGTGTTCGCACTTAAAATCTGGTGCCACTACTTGTATGGAATGCATGTGGACGTGTTCACTGACCACAAGATCTTACAGTATGTCTTCAGTCAGAGAGAGCTCAACCTGCGACAGAGGAGATGGTTGGAATTTCTCAAAGAATATAACATGAGCATCATGTACCACCAAGGTAAAGCTAACGTTGTTGTTGATGCTCTTAGCAGGTTGATTATGGGTAGCACAACCCATATTGAGGAAGAGAAGAAAGAGCTAGTGAAGGAAGTGCGTAGGTTGGCTCGACTAGGAGTCCAACTTGAGGAGAATGACGAGGGAGGAGTCAATGTTCAGAGTGGGTTTTCATCGTCCCTAGTGACTGAGGTTAAAGAGAAGCAGGACCAAGATCCTATTATACTCCAATTGAAGGAGGCTGTCCACAAACAAAAAGTGATGGTCTTCTCCAAAGGGGGAGATGGGGTATTGAAATACTAGAGGAGGCTATGTGTTCCTGATATTGATGGTGTTCGAGAGAGGATTATGGCTGAGGCCCACAACACTAGATACTTCATTCATCCAGGCTCTACCAAGATGTATCATGACTTGAGAGAAGTCTACTGGTGGAGTGGAATGAAGAGGGACATCGCTGAGTTTGTTTCAAAGTGCCAAAATTTCCAGCAAGTGAAGGTTGAGCATTAAAGGCCAAGTGGCTTGGCTCAAAACTTTGAGATTCCAGAATGGAAGTGGGAGATGGTTAACATGTACTTCATCACTGGCATACCGAGATCTCGGAGGCAGCATGATTCCATATGGGTGATTGTAGACAGGATGACTAAGTCAGCACACTTCTTGGCAGTCAAGACGACTAACACTGCAGAGGATTATGCCAAGATGTATATCCAAGAGATTGAGAGGTTGCATGGAGTTCCCTTGTTCATCATATCGGACAGAGGAGCCCAATTTACCTCTCACTTCAGGAAGTCTTTCCAGAATGGGTTGGGTACCAATGTGAACTTGAGCACGGCCTTTCATCCACAGACGGATGGTCAGGCAGAGCGCACTATTCAGACGGTAGAAAGAATGTTGAGACCCTGCGTCCTTGACTTCAAAGGAAATTGGGATGACCATTTACCAATGATTGAATTTGCGTATAACGATAGTTATCATGCAAGAATTCAAATGGCCCCCTACGAGGCCTTATATGAGAGGAGGTGTAGATTGTCCATTGGGTGGTTTGAAGTTGGAGAAGCTGAGTTAATCGGGCCTGACTTTGTCCACCAGTCCATGGAGAAGGTGAAGATTATTAGATAAAGATTGAGGACTACCCAAAGCCGTCAGAAATCTTACACAGATGTGAGGAGAAGAGACCTAGAGTTCGAGGTGAGCGATTGGGTATACCTGAATATATCACCCATGAAAGGTGTCATGAGGTGTGGGAAGAAGGGGAAATTAAGTCCTCATTATGTTGGCCCTTATCAGATTATGAGAAGAATTGGGAAGGTTGCTTATGAGCTAGAGTTACCTTCTGAGTTAGACGGAATCCATCTAGTGTTTCACATTTCGATGTTGAAGAAGTGTTTGGGAGATCCTGCCTTGGTAATCCCTGTTGAGAGCACAGAAGTTAGGGATAGTATGTTCTATGAGGAAATTCCAGCCCAAATCCTTGATCAATAGGTTCGCAGAATGAGAAACAAAGAGATAACCTCCGTCAAAGTGTTGTGGAGGAACCAATTTGTTGAGGAAGTCACATGGAAAGCTGAGGAAGAGATGAAAACGAAATACCCGCACCTGTTCGTGCCTGATGTTGTTGAGAGTATTGGAGGCAATATTCCTACTTTTTAATGTAAATTGATGTTCCTACCATGAGTTGATGTGTATATTCCTGATGTCTGAGTAGATGTTATTAAGGTCGATGAAAAGTTGAGGAGTTGAGTTGTTGAGCGAGTATCGAGGTGAGTCTTGAGTCTATTCGTGCCATAATAACGTTCCTACTCTACATTCGAGGATGAATGATCCCAAGGGGGAGATGATGTAATGCCCAATAAAATTACCAAAATACCCCTAATGAGAGGTGTGCGCAAAATGCGTCTTCCGATGCTCAGATTGAAAATCCCAGAACAGATTCATGATCAGCATGAAAAATTGAGGGGGAAAAGGGTCTCGGTCGATTTTTAGAGCGACCGAGTCAAAAGATAATTTTTAATTCTAAAAATGAAAAGAACAGTGTGAGCTGCGCCGCGGACCTATCGCGGAGACACACTTATGTTTTCCTATGAATTTTTGACAAAGTTGAATTTTTCTGAAATGCGTTGCCCGTGATAGGTTCGCGTCGCGGACTGTATTATTTTAAGTCAGGAAATTTTCTTTAAAATTTCGAGGGGCATTCTAGTCAATTCTTAATACCTTCTAAACTTCTTCTACGACGAATATATGTCATTTTTTCAGAGAAAGGGTTCCAAAAACCCATTCAAAACCCTCTTCCTAGCAAAATCACTAATGTTGGGGCTTGAGGAGAGTTGAAGTTGAAGAATTCAAGAGGAGAATCTTCAAAGAATTGTTGTTAGCAATCATCCCAGGTATGTAAGGCTAACTTAAAGCATGGGATTGTTCTCCCATGTGCCCTTTTGAGTAAATTGAGTCATTTATTGAAGATAACGAGTTTGATGTGAAGATTGTTTAGTATAACTGAGTTTCACTTAATTCATATATTTTACATGAATTGATGATCATCATAAACTTGATTTATTGCATAATTCATTTTCATGAGTGATTTTTCAAAAAACCCTATCATTATTTTATTAAAGAGTACAAGAATGAACTTAGGGGATGAGTCTAGAACCTTTATGAGGATGGTGTTTGTGATGTTGTGATTGTGTTTCATATTTGATGAGACTCTTGATGATGATGTTGATGAGAATGATGTTTCATGATGTCTTAAAACTTGAAACTAAATTCTAAAAAGAGTGTTTCAAGTCCATGATGTTGATGTTGATGTTGATAAGATAAGTTGATGTTGATGTTGAGGTACTATGTCCCTATGGGACTGATGATGAGGTATTATGTCCCTATAGGACTGATGATGAGGTATTATGTCCCTATAGGACAGATGATGATGATGTTTTATGAGCATGTCAAGTTCTGGGAGGAGTATTGAGCACCGAAATAGGTGAGAGTGAGTCCCACTTGAACCCATTAACTACGTGGCCCGCGTAGGAAGAGAGGATTAAATCGTAATGCGGATGGCTCCTTTCTTGTCCCAATAGAGTACTGAGGTTTTTTTCTTGTAGATCTACTAAGGTTGATGTCCTTTACCCCGGGCAGGGTACTGGATGGATGTGGCAACGACATCGCTTCGCTGTATTATCACTAGCTCATGGGTGATGGTTGTCTGTTAGAGAAACTCCCAGTGAGGTCTTACTTTGATGGTACTCTGATCTTGATGTTGATGTGATGGTATGAGTCGAGTTTCCTTGAGTTGAGTTTAGCCGAGGTTTCTTGAGTTGAGTTGAGTCGAGTTTTCTTGAGTTGAGTTGAGTCGAGGTTCCTTGAGTTGAGTCTGATGTATTGATGATGTGGAGATGAGATGTTGATGAGCCATTTGTCTACTCTAATTTCTTGCCTTAGATAGACATTTGATATTCTGATGGAGTATGATGTTGAGTTGATGTTATCCCTACACTGTTGTACTTGTACTGTGACATTCAGCTATTTTACGTACCATTATATTCCACGTACAAACGCCACTCGGCGATGCATCATTTCATGATACAGATACAGGAGTTAGAGGGCTTCAGCAGACGCATCATTAAGGTTAGAGATTTCGAGTTCAGTCATTGGAAAGCCTCCTTGTTATCTAGAGGAGACCCTTTTATTGTTGTTTTCGTTATTTATTGAGTTAGGTAGCCGTGGCCTGTCATGGTACCATCTTAGATAGTTGAGTCAAGTTAGAGGCTTCATAGACATGAGTTGAGGTTTGATAACGAGGTTTTTCCCTTATGAATTGAGTAGCATTTACACTTGCTTATTCTGATGTTGAGGCTGATGTAAGCCATTGGCCCTTCTTATTGAGGTAGCTCACTGCACTACTTCCACTATTCCGCTATACTAATGTTGAGTGACTATCCTGAGAACGAGTGGTTCGATTGGGGACTAGCAATAGTCTTTGGGTGCCGGCCACGCCTAGGGTATCCTCTCGGGGCATGTCAACAGCCTTAGTTATAGGTCTAAATCTTTCGCTATATTAACTTTTCTTAGAATCTAAGATATAGGAATTAAAATATAAGTTATGAAATTGATTAACTTACCTTTAACAATGGAATTGGTGGAAAACTAAAGAGAAATAGCCCTTGGTCGTTTTTGGTTTGCCAACAACGAAGCGGGAGAAATAAGAATAACTTCGGGACTTTTCTAACTTAAAAGATGTGATTTTCCAGCCATGGAAGCCACTTACCTTGCCATGGCGACACAACCACATTGGGAATAGTCCCGTCATAGAGGGATGTACGGAGAAAAAAACACAGTAACTCATGTTCCAACCTCATGTTTACAACACACTCTCAAATCATGTCATATATACCATTTGCACAAAGATCAATATAGAGAATTCTACTCGCCCGAATTCAATTTAATAAAAATGTGCATGATCTTTATAGACTTGACTAACATCTTGAATAATCAAACATACAAATTAATCTCCAATCCATTACAGAATTTCCCAGACCTCATCTAACTCAAATTTCATCCAAGTTTGACCCAGGATAAA
Source organism: Solanum rostratum (assembly GCA_029948455.1). Taxonomy (NCBI): domain Eukaryota; kingdom Viridiplantae; phylum Streptophyta; class Magnoliopsida; order Solanales; family Solanaceae; genus Solanum; species Solanum rostratum. Next base: position 25,800,659 of record CM057045.1, read on the forward strand.
AATTCCTAATTCACTACTCAAAAGTTATCTACCTCGAATTCCTTCACCATTGACCTATCCATAATGATGAGTTTTGGTCATTAAAGTTCCACTTGTGTTAATGTGGGTTGTTTGGAGAGATATAAAAGGGATTTGAAGGAGAAGAGTTGAGTTTATCTTAATTCGAAGAGTAGTCTATGTTTCTTGTTTTCTTTTGGTGCACACTAAATATTCATTATTGTATTGATGATTGGGTGAAGTTTTAGATAACCAAATTGTTTTGTAGATTCTTTATCTTTCGATTTATTCCTTGTATACAATTACTTGAGATTATGTTTTTGATTGAGACACTAATACTTAATAGAAAAAGTAAAGAGTGTATCCATGGCGTACATGACGAATGGGTGTTTTCCTAAAAATTATGAGTGCGTTAGTTCTGGAGAGGGGGGAAGGCATAGAACACCTTGTTTTTAATATTGGCCTAGAACACTTCTCTTTTTTCTCTCCTACCTTCCATAGATAACACGCACCTCCTTCACCATATTAGCACCCGTTTGATATACATTAATTCACCAAAGATACCCACAAATACCATTATATTCCACCCGCTACCACCTTAATCGTTGGGCCATTTCAAAGGAGAAAATGATCAAAAGTCGAAGGTCGTGACAGAAAAAATTTTCTAATTTAAACTTTTTCTCCCTGAAAAATATTTTGGCCAACACTTAGTTGTTGTCCCAAAAATTCAAACAAATATTGCTTGTGTATTTCAATAGATGCTAAAACTTACTAAATAAAAATGAAAAAGAAAGAACTAAGGAGGTTTGATTATTGCTACTCTTTTTAATTCTGAAATAGAATATTGAGTAAATAATTATATCAAACGACAAGCTTAAGAAAAGTGGATGTTGTCTTCAATAATCAATATAATGTTGGTGTCACCGCATTTTATGTGTGAACAATAAAAGAAAGGGGGTTGAATCAAGGGGTAGATGAGGGGTTATATGCCCTTCTCTTTTTTGTATTATTTATATGCCCACAACTGACATATGTTGACTACTTCTTGTATGAATATTTTTGTTGATTTTATCATTTTGTCATATTATAAAAAAAATTATGTTTATTTTCAGTTGATGGGGAGTTGCTTTTCTTTTTGGTTTTGGTTTTGACTTATGGTCACACTTGCGTATTTCAGTATCTAAAAGATACACATACATGGTGCTAATAATCTGCTATCATGTTCTAATACAACAAAAAATTGAACTTAAGAATAAAGCTTAAGAAGATTAAACTGAAAGCATGGGACTTTGATAGAAGTTTGTTGCATATTAGATTGAGGAATTAATAACTAATCAAGATAAAAAAATAATCCAAGTACCAAAATTATATTATTTTATGTAATAATGTAATGACTAGTACATTTAACACTCTAGCATTTCATTTGATAAAAGTTAGCTCAAGTGAAAAGCACTCTTCACATCAGACTTTGAGATTGGGTGATCAAGCCAACAAAGGAACACGGTGGAGAAAGGGCAAGTATTGACTCCTAGGGAGAGGGATTTGGGGTTGATAGATATACTTTTTCATACAAAAAGTATTTTAAAAGATTTTGAACATTCAGATTAAGTTGATCTACTCAAATATAGAATAACAAATGTAGGACCACTCAAATTAATTGAAGCCACATTATAATCATAACACTTAAAAATAAGACCAAACAACAAATAGCAATAATAAAGAAAACTAGGTAAAATTGAGAAAATAGATGTTCCATCTCCTTTGTAACCATACCTGAACTTCACAACATTTTTTGATTATTATCTTTGGCTCAAACAGGCTGATGCATAATAAGGTGCCTCAAGAACTCACATATTCAAGGAGTATTTATCCCACCATCATTTTCTTCTTCGTCATCGTCATCATTAATTTCATCGTCACTTATCAACCCCGCACCTGATAAATCAACTGGAGGTAGTAACTCTCCTTTATCTAGAAAAACAAGGCTTTCCTCATAACATTCATAATAATAAAAGTACATAGTGCTAGAAATATCAATGATTTCCTGTGTTTGTGTCTCAAGATTATGCACAACTAGCATCCCATTATGTTTGTCAACACTATTTTACTATAATTAGTAATACCCACTACCATGCCCAAATGCCCCTGAACAAGTGTAATATTATATTCTTTGCTCCATGAATTTGTGTCCCCATACTTTTTCATTATCCAAATTGAGCAACTACTGCCCCAAATATGTGTATCGTACTGATATACAACAAGCAATTCCCCATAATGTGCAATACTCAAATTCGTAGGTGGTTCGTTAACCAAGATTTCCTTGTAATAATAATTCCTAAAAAAATATGCTCATTCAGATCAAACGTCATAATCAAGTTCTCCACCCTTCTATCCCATTTCTCTTGTATGTGGTCCAGTGGACTTTCTCCCAAACTACAACATATGTCCAAAAGTTCTCTACAAGACCTAAATTTAGAATAACTCCATCAAAATCCTTCCAGATTCCTAAACTAAGTGAATATATCGAAACCCTAGGTGGAAGCAAGTATTGACCATCACCATGAGCATAATCCATACTCACAACCTTGTAAAAGCAAAGAAAAACCCAAAGACAAACATATGTGTCGCTAAGTTGTTACAGCAAAGAGGAGCAATTGGGAGGGCAAGACATCTGTTTATCGTAGGGTTCCAAAGTAACACATGACTTTTATAGTCAAATAAATCATCTGACACACAAAGAACACCATTGCATATTCCAATGATCGTACAATATAAATAATCTGCACTCTACCATCAAAACGAGGTCTTAATGGTATTTCTCTTCTATCAACATCTAATACATCTGTAACACCCAGCAAAATTATCAAAATACCCTTAGAAGAGAGATGTATGCATAACGTGTCTTCCCTTGCTATGATGGAAAATCCAAGACCGAATTTGTGATCCGCACGAAAAATTGAGTGAAAAAATGATCTCGGTCGATTTTTAGAGTGACCAGATTAAAAGATAATGTTTCGACCCGAAAATGAAGAATAGTAAAGGTGCACGACGGAGGCACGTCGCGCCTCTATAGCAGAATCACACTTATATTTTTCCAAAACTTTTCGACGGGATTGGGAAAACCCGTTCAAAAAGTTTTTGGAGAAAAATAAACTGGTGTGCGACCGGTCCGCGTCGAGGACCTGGTATTCCGACCCTGAAAAAATTTCTAAATTTTGTGAAGGGTATTCTAGTTAATTCCCAATCCCTCATAAGCTCTATACACGATCTAATTAGGTCATTTTGACATTAAAAGGGCTTAAAGCCCCATTCTAATAATCTAACAAGGGACCTAGGGCTAAAGAGAAAAGGAGAAGAGCTTAAGATTGAGGAATTCAAGAGGAAATCCTTGAAGTGATTGTTGAGAGCTTCATCTTAGGTATGTAAGGCTAAACTAAAAATATGAGATTGTGCTCTCATGTGCCCCATAGATGGTCATAAAAGAGTTGAAAGTATGCAGAGTCTACATACATGATTCTTGATGGTTTTTCATGAAAACTATATTAATTATATGTATTTTCCTATGTTGATGATCATCATAAACTTATTTTCTTGAATTGAGTATTTTCATGAGAAATTTCATAACCCTACATGATTATTTTTGAAAGCATGCATGATTGAACCTAAGTATTGAGTCTAGAGCCTTGTTGTGAGAATGCCGTTTGTGATTGTGATTGTGATTGTGATGAGCGAATGATGATGCATTGATAGAACTTGATAATCCTACGAGTTTCCAGAAATGAACTTTAATGATTGTCTATTCAATTTTACCCTAACGATTGCTCTAAGCCTTGAGCTATTGATTGAGATGTTGATTGATGAGATGATTAGAGTCTCCATGAGACTGATTGAATAATTGTGCCTCACGAGGCTGATCAAATGATTTGATTGGTTTGATTGGATTGATTATCTTATGAGCCTTGAGTCATGGAAGGAGTATCGAGCATCAAAAGAGTAAGAGTTAGTCCAACTCACACACGTCAAACTATGTTGCCAAACGTAGGTGAGGCATAGAACCATCACATTATATTATGGTTCTCTCTCGATTAGAAGTCCATGAAAATAATAGAGGACTTAGTTGATTGTGTTTCCCCTGGAATTCAATTCATTCACTACCTTGCAAGTTTGGAACTGCTGTGGCAGCATCTGCTTGACTGATGTACATTCACTGGCTCATAAGTGATTGTTGTCGGATAAGAGAAACCCCCAAAAGCTCCCACCTTCAGTACTCTAAGTCGAATTAAGTTGAGTTGAGTCAAGTTAAGTTGATTGATGACGCCGATTGATTGATGGGTCACTTGTCTAATCTTTACTCTTTCTTTAGATAGACATGTGACATTTTGATTTGGTATTATTCTTAGTTGATATTATTTCCATATTATTCTACCAGTTTCTATTTCATTCAGCTATTTTACATACAGTACATTCCATGTGCTGACGCCAGTCAGCGCTGTATCGTTTCATGATGTAGATACAGGAGTTATAGATCGTCAACAGGCGCACTGTTGAGGATCCGAGACGTTCAGCTGATTGGTGAGTCTCCCCTACTCCGGAGGATTCACTACCTTTATTTCATCTTTCTTTAGAGTTAGACTAGACTAGCTTTATTTTTATTGAGGTAGTTATGGGTCTGTCATTGACACCAGTTGATAGTGATAGAGGCTTTATAGATGATAGTCGATCATCAATGTTCAGATTGTCATGCTAGTTCTATCTACTAGCCTTTTCTATTATATATATTATTTTGAGAGATGTGTTCATTTACATTTCTTAGTCTTCCACTGATTGTCTTGACTTATTTGATCAAATGAATGTGATGAGGCTAAGTGGTTCGCTTGCGGACTAGCAATAGTCTTTTAGCACCGGCCATGTCTTGGGTACCCTCCCGAGGCGTGACAACATCTATGAGTAATATTCTTTTCTTCTTTAGAGTTGTACTAGAATATCTCTTAATTACATGTGTATAGGGTTTTTGAGCACTAATTGTTCTGTGTGTTTCCATATAAAGTTGAGGCTTGAAATCGTTGAATTCCAAAAATTTGATAAACACCTTAATTGGAGGAGAGATTTGCCTGGGACCCTTGAGAAGATTTGGACCATTATTTCTGTTGGGATATATTCCGACATTCTTCTTGGGTATGAAGTTGAAGATTTTTTTTATTTTTACATACTTTCTACTGTTTAAGTGAGAGGTAGGGTGGGGGGGAGCTCCGGAGAGAGAGACTTTTGTTGAGTGTGGGCAGATTTTTGAAGTATCGACAGTGAAAAGAGCTTCAAAAGCAAGTTGTGATAATAAGAAGTCAAAGGAAGTATTATTTATACAGGGTAAAAAAAAGAAAAGACTAAATTTTGTACAAAAATCAACAAATCTTTTCTTATCAAGAAAGGTAAATTATTTAATAACTTACCTATGTTTCCTCCTCACATTAGGAAACAAAATCACTAAAACTTTTTTTGAGATTAACAATTAAAAAATTAGGAGAAAACGAAAATATATCCCTCAACTTTACAATTTAGAGAGGATATACCCTTTATTAAATAAGTGATACATATTGTCACCACCTGAGCCTAGGGCCTAGGTGCGACACGAAGAATGCAAAACCCGAAGGTAAGCCAAACAAGCGTCTTAGCATATCTTTTGTACATCCTTGGTTGTGAAATGTAAGACAAGCAATTCTAAGGGAAATCAGGGCTTTGGACTCACGCTATAGGGATGAATAGAGGAAAGGGATTTATATGATCCAATCATAAGGCAAAGTACTAAGGGGAGGGTAAATATGACTCAAACTATGGCGAAGGAGGGACTTAAGAACATCTTCACATCCCATCATCATCAACAACAAATAACATCATGTATATGATAGGGTATAAAGGATAAATGTCCATAAAATTTCAACATCCCATAATAGGTATAAAGCATAAATAATTAACAACACCTCTGAAACATGAATAGGATGGGGGCCAAGACATGACCCAGGCTTACCCTCAAAATACAAAGTAAAAATTGAAAGTGTCTCAACATAAGCAAGAATGAAAATGGATCTTTCCCTCGAACTAAAAGACTCACCACAAGTTAGGAACTTCACGAACCAAGCTAGCCACGAGGAGGAGGATAGATAGGAGCTCGGTCCCTACATGATTAGATCATGTAAGCAAAAATTATGTGTTAGTACTTAAAATGTACTAGTATGTCGGATGCAATGCAACACTAGATAATCAGCTTCATAAGCAAGATGCATAATCATATACAATAGAATATAAGCTCAATATGTCATGAATAAGGACGTTTTAATGAAAACTTGCATGAAAGCTAAAACATAACTTCTTGCCATCATACTTATGTGGGAGGAGACCATAACCGACATATAAGACCAAGCAAGCTACTACTTGAAATCCAATGAACTTCTTCCATTAGGTAAAGACCAATGAACTCCTTCTATTGGAAAAAGAGGAATCTACTTGCCAATGTAGAACTCCATAAACTTCACAATTGCATCTTTTATGAATAATATGACTTAAGTGGATCCACTAACCTAGCCTACAAGGACTCCTATAGTGGCACATAGTAATGAGACAGAGAGTGGCTTCTAGGGTTTTCTTACCAAACCCTACCACAATGTCGCATTTAGTGTTAAGTTGTTCATATGGAATATACTTGAAAAACATATGCATAATTATAGTCATTTATAAACTTAAAAGCTTAGCTTCATCATCATATATAAAGAGTAGCTCATCTAAGAGTAGCTCATCTAAATTTGAGATCCAATATGTGAGAAGTGTACTTATCAAAAGGGATCTATCTTTTGGTAAGAATTTTCTTTATCACCATCTTTATCTTTGTCTTGAGGGATTCAAAACATCTTAACTTTGAATTTCATAACCCATAATTGAACCCTCATATTTGGAGATCATACTCCCTTAGAAAACTCTATGATAATTGGGTGGGATCATGCAAGCTTAAGTCATTAAACTCAAGAGGACTATGCATCAATGTAATGAAAATCATCAACTTAAATCATTTTTAAACAACACGCCACAATCATACATATCATTTTTCGAAATTAGATATAGAAATACGAAATTCATCTCATAAAATCATCAACTTTGGAACAACTCATGGTGTCATAATTTTCATAGCTTTCGATCTCATAAAATAGGTCATCATATAAAATCCTTGAAATCAACTCATGCAATTTCATGCACTAGATGAAGATTCTTAACATAATTCATGCTTAATAGAAGTAATAGGAAGTATCCATAAGAAATTACTATTGAGACTTGAAGGGATTTGTAAAATAGGTTTTTTAGACTCCATGTGTGGAAGAACCCATAGATGAAAGAAATTCACATACCTTTATACCTTGAATCTTTAATGAAGAGGACTTGGAAAAGCTTGAGAAATTCTGTGGAAGCGTTTTCTTCGATAAAGGAAGCTTGATCCCTAAGTAGTTGGAAGAACTTGATGGAGGATTTTTATTTAAGATTTTGGGAGGATTTGAAAGTGTTTAGATAGAGATTTAAGGCTAAATATAGGATAATTTTCTATTATTTACGCCTATAAAGGTGTTGGGTTAAGTCTCAACTGTCCTCACTTAATTCCGAAGATGTTCGAAAAAATTTACACATAGCAGGAGCACAGGCGCGTCGCGCCCCTGGTCCCCTACCATGTAATATTTTGCGAACTTCAATTTTCCCCGATTTGGCCTAGAAATGGATTTAGGACACTTTTGTACTATGGGGGAACAAGTGGATGACGCGTACTTGTTGCACACTGTTCTGGTTTGTGCAATTTCATGCAAAAAATTATTTTTCGATACGGGTGACCTAAAAATCGAAGGTGACCCTTTCCTATACAATTTTGCCTCCTGAAAAAAGAAAATATGAAGTCGGATTTGCAAAGTAACGCATGAATTTTAAGATATTCAATAAATACATCATAAGGACTTTTCGAGTTGCATTGGAAGGTGTTATACATAAATACCCTTGCCAGCTAACAAATAATGTATATATTTTGCCTTTTCAATAACAGACTTTAAAAATAAATTCTTAAAACTATTTGTTTGATTCCAATATGTCACATGGATTCAAAAAGAAAATTACAAAAATGACTATCATTTTTAGTTTAGGTATTTATAGTTCACAGCTACTATTTGATTTCAAGAATAGAATGATTGAATTTGTTTGCAAGGGCAAGAAACATGTGTTGAGAGGAGGAAACACAAGCTGTTCATGTTAAGCTGCTCACATATATCCTGCTTTCAAGAAAGATATCATGGAGAAACTTGTCCAAGAAATGATGGAACAAGGGGTAAGACAAAATAGAACTATCCCTTATGCTTCCCCTATGGTGTTTATCACTTACTCCTGGGATAAGTTATTCCTTCCAAGGGGTGGAATAATGCTCCTAAGATAATTTACCCTGGGATAAAATACATGAATAACAAAAATACCTTCTTAAGCTCTTTTTTATACACTGGTTTTATATTTATGTATATTAACATAATTTTTTAAGTTGGGCATTTTTGAGGTTGAGTGATCAAGTCATCAAACGAACTGTGGTGAGTGGACAAGTATTGACTCCTAGGGAGAGGGATTAGGTGTTGATAGATATAATTTCTCATATAAAAAGTACTTTAAAAAATTCTGAACATTCATATTTATTTGATCTAGGCAAATATAGAAACACAAATGGAACATCATTCAAATTGATTAAAGTCGCATTAATAATCAAAACATTTTAAATAAGACCAAAAAATAGATAACTAAGATAAAGAAAACTAGGTAATACTGAGAAAATAAATGTTCCATCTCCCTTATAATATGTCTAAACTTCACAATATTTTTTCGTTATTATTTTTTGCTCAAAGAAAAGTTGTGACACATTGAAGAATAACAAGGTGCTTCAAGAATTCACTAATTGAAGGAGTATTTATCCCACCATCACTTTCTTCTTTGTCATTGACATCATCATCGTCGTCGTCATCATTTGTCGACTCCTCATATGATAAATCCACTGGAGGTAGTAACTCTCATTTATCTAGAAAAACAAGGCTTTCCTCGTAACATTCACAATAATAAGAGTACTTAGTGCTAGAAATATCGATGCTTTCCTGTGTTTGTGTCTCAAGATTATGCACACTAGCATCCCCAATAAGTTTATCAACTTTATTTTATTAGAATCAGTAATACCCACTACCATGCCTAAATGCCCCTGGCCAAGTGCAACATTATATTCTTTGCTCCATGAATCTGTGTATCCAGACCTTTTCATTATCCAAATTGAGCAACTACTGCTCCAAATACGTGTATCATATTGATACACAACAAGCAATTCCCCATTTTCTGCAATATTCAAATTCGTATGTGGTTCATTAACCAAAATTTCTGGTAATGATAATTCCTCAAAAATATCCTCATTGAGACCAAACGTCATAATCAAGTTCTCGACCCTTCTTTCGCCATTTCGCTTGTATGTGACCCAGTGGACTTTACCACAAACTACAACTAGTGTCCAGAAGTGCTCTACAACACTAATATTTGGAATAACACCATAAATATCTTTCCAGATTCCAAAAACTAAGTGCATATATCGAAACCCTAGGTGGAAGAAAGTATTAACCATCACCATGAGCATAAGTCATACTCACAACCTTGTAATCTCTTGTTTTAACAGCAAAGCCAAACCCAAAGACAAACATATGTGTCTGTAAGTTGTTACAGTAAAGAAGTGTCATTGGGAGGGTGAGGCAAATGTTTATTATAGTGTTCCAAAGTAACAGATGACTTTTATAGTAAAATAAATCATCTAACACATAAATAACACCATTGGATATACCAGTGATCCTACAATAGAAACAATCTGGCATTCTACCATCAAAAGGGGATCTTAATGTTATTTCTCTTCTATCAACATCTAATACATCTGTGAGTAAAATTCTTTCCTTCTTCAGAGTTGTACTAAAATACCTCTTGATTACATGTGTATAGGGTTTTTGGAGCACTGTTTGTTCTGTATGTTGCCATATAAAGTTGGAGCTTGAAATTGTTGAATTCCAAAATTTTGATAAACACCTTAATTAGAGGAGAGATTTGGGTGGGAGCCTTGAGAAAATTTGGACCATTATTTCTGTTAAGATATATTTCGACATTCTTCTTGGGTATGAAGTTAAAGGCTTTTTGATTTTTACTTACTTTCTATTGTTTAAGAGAAAGGTAGGGTGGGGCAGGGAAGCTTTAGAAAGAGAGATTTTTATTGGGTGTGGGCGAGTTTTTGAAGTATCGACAGTGAGAGAGAGCTTCAAAAGCATTTTGTGATGATAAACAATCAGAGTAAAGCATCATTGAAAAGACTAAATTGTGTACCAAAATCAACAAATATTTTCTAATCTAGAGAGCTAAATTATTTAATAACTTGCCTATGATCTCTCCTCATATTTAGGAAACAAATTCATTGAAAAATGATTTGAGCTTAAAATTAAAATATTAGGAAAAAAGGAAAAATATACCCCCCTCAACTTTACGATTTCAAGACAATATACCCTTCATCGAAAAAAGTGGCACATATAAACCTTCGCCATCAAACAAATGATGTATATTTTGCGTTTTCAAAATCAAATCTTAAAAATAAAATCTTAAATTGTTTGTTTGATTCCAAAATGTCAATTTTAGCTATCATTCTTGATTTATACTCTGATCTTAGCTCCTCCTTCTTGACTTAAAATTATTTGTTTGATTCAAAAACTTGTCTATTATTTTAGAGGAACATCGTGGAAGTGTTGGAAATTGCCTTTGGCATATCGTTTGATGTAAAATTTACTATTTTGTTGTATATAATGTTGAAAAATGCGAAAAACTTCGAACTGAGATATCTTCGCCGTTTCTTAATGGAATTAGTAAAATTTGGATCTAAACTTTACTACTTTTGAGCTTTATGTCATGGTAGGTTTGGATTCTATTAATTTGGTCATATTTTTTAGAAATCTAACGAGGAAATTGTTGTACATATAAGTCTTTTTCCCGATAAGAAATGTCATTTCTTTTTCGGGTTGCATCTGATTGTTCTGAGCCTCGTTTTGAGCTCAATTTTTTGCTACAGAGACAGAGTGATGTAAAGATCATTTCATGAGGGTTGGTTCAATATTTCGAGCATGGGCACCATTTTAGTTGTAATTGACGTATATTTCCCCGTTTCTTGAGATATTATAGCCGAAACAACCATAATGATATTATGATTTATATTTTGACAATTGAGCAACATTTGGAAGTGGTCAGAAAGGGTAAAGCTCACGTGAACTGATTCGGAGCATGTGGATTCACCTTTAAGGTTGGCTAGGCTTTCCTTACCTCTAGACTGAGCTGAAATATATGTCATTGGGAGCCTGGTGTTTGCCTGAAGTTCTGAAGAAGATATGTTTGTATGTTGTTGAGGCTGGGATTATCGTTAGACTATGTGATATCTATATTTGTTAAGTTAGTTGATGCTTAATGTAGTGTGGGTTGTTAAAGCCTCTAGTAAGGATTGTGAAGGCGAGGCAGACCGCGACTGAGGTAAGTAAAGTATTGGTGCTACCTGTATACATATATTTGACTGTTTAACTGCTAATTAGGCTTCCTAATACTAATAAATACGTTATACCTGGTATATATGATTCTAATTACTTGTTACTTATGCTATGATTATATCTTATGAAAGGCTAACGGCCAGCCTATGCCCGTGATGATACATATGTCTATTTAGATACTTGTTTACTTATGGGGGCGGTCTGATGTTGGAGTTATGTAGTATTTGAGAGGTTGGTTGCTACTTATACTCTTGGCTATATATTGTGACTTTGTGACTGTGATTTTATTGTGCATTTCTATTGGTGTACCATATTCGTGATTCTTTGATGACTAAGTGGTTTTTCTAACGGTGAGATATATGTTATTCCTAGAAGATCTGCTAAGCTATCTACGGTTGTCTTGGAGGTGGTTGTACTTAACAGTTGGATTGTCTGTGGTCATTCTGATACTTGCAGTTATCTTAGGCTGGGATGAACTCGTCGATGACTAGGCATAGTCTTATGCCACCCCTGGTGATACATATGTCTATATGGTTCTCTATATGCTAGTTTGTTGTTGAAAATCCTTCAGTAAAGGCCTATACCCATTAGGTGACATGATGATGATTGTGTAGACATTGTGGTGGTTAAACTTATCGTAGTAACTCACTATAGGTTGATCTAAGGCTGTGATGGGTCGGTTAGAAGCTAGATACGATCTTATATTACTTCTAGTAATGTGTACTCAGTTGCCTACTTGTATACTTGCTTGTGTTGTCTAGTACTGGGATATATGCTATGTATAGGTGACTTTCAGATTCTGCGTAGGTTATTGTTAGTTTATTTTGTGTATTGCTAGTTATTGTTGTGATTAGTTATTCAAGACAGGTATCGTAGGTTGGGTTAGCTTACTTGTAGGTGGAATCTAGTAGGCATCATCATGACCTACGAGGTCGGGTCGTGACAAGTTATGATGCTTCGGGTCCTGCATCCACGTTACATAATACCATGCTTTTCTGCTACTACCCACCTGACCCTCGAAAATGTACTCATCTCCATCCCAAATCTGCATAGCTGTTACCCTAGAAAAGCTATATCAAACACCTTGAAATTTTCTACTCTAAGTCCTCTCCTTTCCTTTGAAAAAGTGACATCACCAATATCATAAAATAATACTGTCCAACTCCTTCCAATTCCCATACGAAGTTGTGATAAATTCTTTGTAACTTTTTAGTCACTTTTTTAGGACTTACAAGAGTGATATGAAATATGCAAGAAAGAGTGATTTTGGTCATTACTTCCTTATCCCCTTTCAACAAGTATCTCTTTTTCCATCCTACTATCTTCTACTCACGGTCTCAAGCACCAGTTTCACACAACAAGATCTTTGCTAAAGGCACGTAATGGTATATAAAGATATGTACAAAAAGGGATATATCGAGGTGGAAATATAAAATACAAAGGAGAGGGAGAAGAAGGGGAAAGGTGAGGGGGCATAGAGAGAGTACAGAGAGGACAAAGAGAGCATAGATAAGTGAGACACTTTTTTTTTGCCAGCAATCCAACCAGTGGCTATGAACTGTAAATACCTAAACTAACAATATATATCTCTAAAAATGATAGTCATTTTTGTAATTCTTCTTTTGAAGCCATGTGGAAAATTTGGAATCAAACAAACAATTTTAAGAATATATATTTTAAAGTTTTTTATTGAAAAGGCAACATATACATCATTTGTTAGACGGTGGGAATATATGTACCACTTTTTTTAATGAAGGGTATATTTTCTCTAAAATACGAAGTTGAGGGGTATATTTTCCCTTTTCCCCTAATTTTTAATTGTTAAGCTCAAAATAATTTTCAATAATTTTGTTTCCTAAATGTGAGGATAGATCATAGGCATGTTATTAAACAATTTACCTTTCTAGATTAGAAACTAGTTGTTGATCATAGGCATGTTATTAAACAATTTACTTTTCTAGATTTAAACTATTTGTTGTTTTGGGTACAAAATTTAGTCTTGTTTTATTTTGAAGCTCTCCTCACTGTCAATACTTCAAAAACCTACCCACCCCTAACAAAAGTCTCCCTTTCCAGAGCTCTCCCTCCCCCACCCTTCCTCTCCCTTAAACAATCAAAAGTCAGTAAAAATAGAAAAATCTGCAGTTTCACACCAAGAATGTCAGAATATATCCCAACAAAAATAATTGTCCAAATTTTCTCAAGGCTCCCACCCAAATGTCTCCTCCAATTAAGGTATTTATCAAAATGTTGGAACTCAATAATTTCAAGCCCCGACTTTATATGGCAACATACAGAACAATCAGTGCTCCAAAAATCCTATACACATATAATCAAGAGGTATTTCAATGCAACTTTGAATAAGGAAAGAATTTTACTCACAAATGTATCAGATGTTGACAGAAGAGAAATACCATTAAGATCCCAAATTGATGGTAGAGTGACAAATTATTTCTATTATAGGATCATAGGTATATGCAATGGTGTTCTCTGTGTTAGATGATTTATTTGAGTATAAAAGTCATGTAGTACTTTGGAATTAAACAGATGGCTCACCCTCCCAATGACCCCTCTTTACTGTAATAATTTCGGGGCTTATATGTTTGTCTTTGGGTTTGGCTTTGCTGATAAAACAAGATATTACATGGTTCTGAGTGTGGACTACGCTTGTGGTGATGGTCAATACTTTTTGCCACATAGAGTTGAGATGTATACACTTAACTCAGGAATCTGGAAGGATTTTGATGGTGTTATTCCAAATATTGGTGTTACAAAACACTTCTGGACACAAGTTGTAGTTTGTGGGAAAGTTCACTGGACCACATACAAGAGAAATAAGGATAGAAGGATGGAGAATTTATTATGATGTTTGATCTCAATGAGGATATTTTTCAGGAAGTATCATTACACGAAATTTGGTTAATGAACCATTGACAAATTTGAATATTGCACAGGATGAGGAATTGCTTGTTGTTTATCAGGATGATACACGTATTTAGAGTAGTAGTTGCTCCATTTGGGTCATGAAAAGCTATGGAGACATAGGTTCATGGAGCAAAGACTATAATGTTACACTCGCTAGGGGCATGTGGGCGTGGTAGTGGGTATTACTGATTGTACTAAAATAGTGTTGACAAACATAATGAGGATGCTAGTTGTACATAATCTTAAGACACAAATACAAGAAAGCATCGATATTTCTATTACTATGTACTCTTATTATTATGAAAGTTACGAGGCAAGCCTTGTTTTGCTAGATAAAGGAGAGTTACTGCCTCCAGTTGATTTATCATATGAGGAGTCGACAAACGATGATGATGATAATGATGATGATGATAATGCTGACAACGGAGATAATGGTGACAATGATGAAGAAGAAAATGATGATGGGATAAATAATCCTTCAATACATGTACTCTTGAAACACCTTGTTATGCATCAGCGTGTCACAACTTTTCTTTGAGCCAGAAATAATAACGAACAAATATTGTGAAGTTTAGGCATACTTATAGGGGAGATGGAACATCTATTATCTCAATTTTTCCTAATTTTCTTTATCATAGTTATCTGTTGTTTTGTGTTATTTTTACGTGTTATGATTATTAATGCGGCTTTAATCAATTTTAGTGCTCCTCCATTTGTAGTTCTAAATTTGGCAAGATCAACTAAATCTGAATGTTCAGAATCTTTTAAAGTACATTTGATATGAAAAATTATATCTACCAACCCCTAGTCCCTCTCCCTAGGAGTCAATATTATTCCTCTCTCCACCATGTTCATTTGGTGACTTGATCACCCAACCTCAAAGTTATATGTGGAGAGTGTTTTTCACTTGAGCTAGCCTTTCTTGTCAAATGAAATGCTTGAGAATTAAATGTGCTAATCAACACATTTTTTCATAAAATAATAAAAAATTTGTAATTACTTGAAATCTTTTTTTTTTCTTTTTTCCTTGATTAGTTATGAATTTCTTAATCAAATTTGAGATAAACTTCCACCGAAGTCCTGTGTTTTCAATTTAATCTTCTTAAGCTTTATTCTCAAGTCCAAATATTTGCAATATTAGAACGTGACGGCAAATTATTATCATCAGTCGTCTATCGTTCAGATACTTCACTAGTGTCACCATAAATCAAAATAAAAAATAAAAGCAACTCCCAATCAGCTAAAAACAAAAATATATTTTTTATATTATGATCAAATAATAAAATCAACAACATAATTTTCATGCAAGTAAATCAGTAGCCTACATATGTCAATTATGGGCATATAGGTAATACAAAGAAGTGAACGGCATATAGCCCTCCCCTACCCCTTGGTTCAACCCTCTTTTCCCATCTTCTTTATGACAAACCTCTGCTGCTATCCTCGCCCTCCTCTCCCAAACCCCTACCTCTTAGTTCAACCCCTTTTTTCTCCTTCCCCACCATTGTTGCACCTCCCCTCCCCCCTTTCTTCTATATTTCACAAAGAAAATGTAGAGACGCCAACAATATATTGATTATTGACGAGAATTTTCACTTGTCTTAAACTTGTCGTTCAGAATAATTATTTATTCAAGATTCTATTCCAAAATTTAAAAAGTAACAATGACCTAACCTTCTTAGTTCTTTCTTTTTCATTTTTTATTTAGTTAATTTTTTAGCATCTTGTCACGACCCAGTCCCGGTCATGACGGCTTCTGCTAGGTCCCACCTACAGGCAAGCCAATTCCCAACCCAAGGGTTTCTTTCCTATGTCTTTAGTCCAACCCAAATCGATACAACAATAACATATACGCCGAAACCTACCCAGAAACTAGAAGTCAACTGTATAGAGCTACAATAGACACAAGGACATATCGTATACATATATAATTATAATAATATAAAAAACCAGGAGTGCACCTACAAATACCAAACTCTGCTGTACAAGGCCAATGTGATCTGGAAGCAAAAGACGACCATCATCAACAGGAAGGACACCACGAAAAAGTCAGAGCTACGCTCCCAAAGTTCCCCAACTCGGCCAAAACGACGAACCATTCCCGGACCTAGACCTGCACCATGGGAAGATGCAGAGGTAGGGGTAAGTAACAGAAAAGGCAATGAGTAGGCATCGTCGGCCGATCGAGTGGAATAATAACCATACATGAAGCCCACATATAAAGAGATGAACTATATCAGTGTAGCAAAACGAACTCAGATCAAGGCAAAAGTATGTCTAAAAACCCCCAACCCACAACTAGACCAGCTGAAGTAAAGAGCAATGATACTGCTTCTGATGCCTATATATGTACATAATAGAGACATCAAACAGACTTAACTAATCATGCTTCTGAGGTTTATTATACATCAACCAGCTTTACCTTTAATAATATATACTCAACCAGCTTTACCTTTAACACATCCACCAGCTTTACCTTTAACAAGTTCAGTTTTAACCCAATTGCACAATAATAGGGAAAGACGAATTGAACTTCCTAACACACCTAACTACGCCCCTGACGATATGGACGGATCCACAAGGGTGCAAGAGGAATAGACAAGTTTAAAATTATATTTTTTGCATATACAGTAATGGTAAATCCCGCATCTTCTTGTGCTTACTGCTTCATTCATAGTACCATGACAAGTGAGTATGACTTTTCAATATAAATGCATTAATCTTCATAACCTTGTAAGTGCTAAATCTTGTTATATAACTTTATGATTCGTTAGATTCAAGGTCCAAACGGAAAATTTTCAAAAAAAAAATTAAAAAAAATTGTCAATTTGTTGTGCTACATGTCTGATAATTATCTACCATCCATTTTTCAACTTTTCACCCTCAATACAAAAGCACATCATAAATTCCATCCACAAAAATTCGAAACATTTTCAAAGAGAGAGTGCAAATCAACATGTAAAAAAAGCGTTCAGAGAGATAAAACAATACGAAATTTCAGAAAACAAGTTAAAAACCTAAAATGCGGCAGTTGAAACTCACCGCCGTCTCCAACTGCCAACCAGAAAACCGCGAAACACCTCGAACTATCCACACGAGTTTCCAGAAATTGGCAATCCTCTGCGAAAGTAGCACTCTGTTGGATGGTGATGTATCCACAATATTTCACGATGTATCCTATTCTAGAAGTTTTGACCAAAATAATACAAATATAAAGCAACCGGCAAAGAGTCAAATATACCTCCTATTATTGGAAATAATTTAAATATACTTATATTTTTTATCTAATATACTCTTCTAGTTATACTTTATGTTCAAATATACTCTTTCAATTATGATTTGTGCTAATATATTCTTTTTTTTAATGGACAAATGCATGACGAATTTAGAAACAATTTTTTTCAAAAGAAATTAATAAATTCACCTAAAATTTACTCATCTAACTCAAATTCGATTCATCACTTTACAGACTCACACCTAAGTCAGTATTCGAGGAATGATGAAAAGCTATTTGATTTCTATCTTGGTGTGCCTGTAAAAACTTGTTGTATTAAATTTATCTCAAACGTAAATGCTCTAGAGTATATTCTTACATCTAGCATATAGTAGGAATTAACAAAAGCTCCAAGCAATGGACAAATAAAACTTTAATCCAGTATGTTTCCATTATTATTCATTCTGACAAAATAGGTGTTTAAATTGCCATACAAATAAATGCATAAGTTATTCTAACAAATTATATCCAATGTAAATACATGACATTGACACGGAGAGACGAAAGTTAGTGGATCAAAAGAGATTAGATACCCCAGTAATCCTAGTCGTAAACGATGGATACTAGGCGTTGTACGTATCGACCCGTGCAGTGCTGGTGTTGATGCTTATGCTTATCTGGTCTATAAAGTGAATGGGTTGGTGATGGGAGGTTAGTTTGTAAAGTGAATCAAGTATTCAAAATTGAGATAAATTATTTATTTGTAAATTCATCAAGTGTTCGTCTATTAAAAATAAGGATAAGTCAGCACAAAGTGTAATTAGATGGATATATTTGGACCTAAAGTATAACTAAAGGGTATATTTAGACCTAAAATAAGACTGAAGGGATATATTGGAACCGAAAATATAATGAGAGATGTATTTAAACTATTTTCAATGAAAATAGCATGTGGGTATATTTGACCCTTTCCCATAAAGCAAATGAACAAAAGTAATACACAAATTAGTTTTTGTATGTTTGAAATGGAGAAATCACAAATTAGCTCAACGTAGATTTTTAGTTACATTTTTATGTACTTATAATTTAAATTTAAATTTTATTTTGCATTTATATATTTTTTTGACCCAATTATGTGGTACTATTTAGATTTCAATTATTAAATTTTTTATGAGTTTGTTTTAAAAGCTATTTTGTAATTAGATTTTATGTAATTATTAGAATTTTAAATCTAAATTAAAATATTTAGATCTAGATTTTATGTATTATTAGAATTGGACAAATTAAAAAATTTAAATTTTTAAATCATAAGATTTAATAACAATGGATCGAGGATTTTCTGGAAATAACTTCTCTATATTCATGCGATAGTGATAAAGTCTACAAACACCATTTCTTTTCCAGACCTCATAGAGGGATTTCACTGGATTATATTAATAACAAATTGAATTTTATATTTTTGGTATTTAATTTAAGGGTTTGTTTAGCAATTTAGTTTTAATGGAGAGATTTTTTGGGCTTACGTCCTAAAATAAAACACGTTCAGTGCCTACGGGCACATCTTGACTAATGAAGGTTACGTCTCACAATACTTTTGTCCCCACAAATCACATCGATTGCAATTTTACTATGCCTTGCTCTAAGGCTCTCCCAAGAATCACCTTTTAGAACAATGTTCGGGACTCATCCACGAACAATGTACTTGTAGAACACTTTAAAATTCATGTGTGGGAATTAGTTGTATGGGTTTTATATTCCAAACACACATTATACACCTAAGACATAATACTTTAGGAGCGAATTAGGGCCCGCTCAACAATTCCTACTAAAAATTAAGTCAAATTTTCCGATTAGCATCGTTAGATATCAAATAAACATCATTGACAAATGAATAAAAAATAAATCAATATCATCTATAAATAGATTAAAATTAAGAATAACTCTAATAGTGAGTCATAATAGTTATACAATCAAAATTATATCTTCACTTCTATTGGTCTTTTCATCTCAATTTTGTGCCTCTCAAAAATATCATTTTTTAAATAAATTTGTTACAATTTACATTTAATCTTAAAAGAGTGTGTTTAAAATTATAATATTGATTGTGTTTATTGATTATTTACTTTTAAAAAGGTAATTGTGTAACTTGATGATAATTTTAAGAAATTATGATTTTTCAGTTGTTTGAAAGTGAAACCTCTTGCCAGTGATATAAGGAGTTGACCATCTAGATCTCATCATAAAAAAATATTTAGTGAAATTTATTTTTGTTACGTAATTTGTGAACTATTATATTACACATGATTGATATTTAGGATAACAATTGCAAATATATTTATCAGAAAATAATAAGTATTAAAAAAGTTAAGAACTATAATTGATTTGTATCTTATGGTGATTTTATAGATGGCGAATTATTGGGCCGAGCTGGATTTGAACCAGCGTAGACATATTGCCAATGAATAATCACTATAATATTGGTTATACACTTATAGGAATATATAAGGGTGTTAAAATGAACCCAAATGTAGGTAAATTTGCTCAACTCGTCCAAAAATTTATGGGTTGGACTCAAGATAATTTTGATTAGGTTCAATACCAACTCATTCATGTCTTGACCCATATCAAAAGAATCCTCAGTTGAGCCCAATTTAATCCCCAATTTCAACCCGTTCTAAGACTCTTTACTTGCATTGATGTAATTTGTGTTTTCAATCTATTTTGTATTTTCAATCACTTATCTATTAATTTGTAACTTTTTATTTTTATTTATTGAGTTGAAATTCAAATTGTGATTATAAAAAATGAATAATCATATGGTAGAATTATTGAAATTGAGCCAGTCAAAATGGGCGGGTAATGGCCCAACTCGAATTTTAGCCGATCTGAGTCCAAGCCCTTTGAGCCCAAAGTAAATTTGGACGGGTCATAACCCAGCCCAATTTTTATTTCACCCCATTTTAACATTCTCAATTTCAATCCAACCCACCCATTTGACACCCTTAGAAATATGCTAGAAATATTTTTTTCGTATAACAATATCTGTTTAATAGTAATCTACGCATATATAGCACCCACTTTATTAGTCACAGACTAACAATCATCCAATCAAACGACCTCTATTAGAATATGTGTTTTTTGTCTATATATATAATAAAAATTTACATATCAAATTGTATCAAGTGAAAATAGAGTGGAAATATGTATTGCAAACCATGGTTAAGTGAAAACGGAGTAAAAATTATATACTAGTTAATCATGATTCAATAAAAGCAGTCTATTGACAAACACACATATTATGTATTTATTAACAAGATATAAATATCAAACAAGAATAAACTTTGACTATGTTTATTCTTTGTGTAATTTTTAGGAATCCCATCCAGGTTTTCAAAATTACCCAAAAATCCCGACTCTTTTCCTAATTACAAAAAATGCCGACTTTTTGTTTGTTTTTTATACCTGGAGGCGTCATTGCGCTTAATAAAGAAAAAAATTTCTGCCAACTATGTAGATCCCTTGATTGACTCCTTAACTGTTACAAATGTTTAACATGGTAACTGTAAGAGAGAGAAAATATTAAAATAAAAAATAAATTTAAAAACGGCTCTAAAAATGGAAAAAATTATAATTTAAATAGTGATTGACATTAATTAGACTTTTACACCAAAAAATATTGTACTAATTATATCTTTTAATAAAAATATAGATTCTTTTAAGTATAAAAAATAAATGGATAATGATAAAAAGTTAGGATTTTTGTAATTTTTAAAAAAGGTAGAGAATATTGAAGATTTGGATAAATAAAGTTGTGTTATTTGGTATTTTAATGTATCCGCTGTTAATTTATAACAATGTTAAGAGTGTTTATTTGAAGTATCAGTAATATAATATTTTGCTATTATTTCGAAAATAAAATATGTTTATGGAAAGATGACTATTTATTCCAAGTAAATTGTTAGATACAATATTCAACTGTGCAATATGGTGTTTGGAAAAATGAGGTTTTAAGATGTATTGATTTATGTGTATCGGTGTGAAATTTATTGTGCAAATGGTGTAGAATACGACTAAGTTTTAGATAATAATAACAAGGTATTTGTTTTGTAACATGATATATGATTTTATGAGTCCATAAAATTATAAATTAGATATTGGAGTCTAATGATATAAAAAATAAATTAAATGTTTGCAGGAAAAAAAATTATAACAATTCAGTTCATGGAGGAAAAAATGATGCCAAAACACTATTTTAATACAAAAAAAAAACATATGTTGTTGTCAGGTATAAAAAATAAACATATACTAAAACTTAATACTGTTGACAGGTATCAATAAATAAAAAAGATAAAATATCCTAAAGCAACGTAAGACATATTACAAGAAGCTAAGACATCAAAGTGGCCAAAGAATGTCAAAAAAGTGGCCAAAGATAGTTTCCCGAAACTTGGCAACAACATCGTCACCAGTAGAGAACTTAATATCATCTGTGAAGTTGCAATTGTATGAAGATCCAAACTTCAAAGGGTGTTTTGGGATGCTTTTTATTACATAACTCATACCCTGAAAAAACAAGTATCAATATGCAGATATCAATATGCAGATACATAGAACCATCCACCAAAATGAGAGGCAGTCATCCACAGACAATTATAGTGTATCAATCACTAAATCAATATAAAAAATCAAGTATCAATATAGTGTATCAAACATAAAAAGCATGTATCACTAGAAAGATATCAAACATCACAAGTCAAAATAAAACACTAAATCAAAATAAAAAATAAGTATCACAAGTCAAATATCAAAACATCAAAAAGGAGTTTTTTTTTGAAAAAAATGAACATCATAAAAATAGAGGAATAAGACATCTGCCCACTATTATACTGTATCAAATAATTAATCAACATAAAATCAAGTATCTCAAGATATGTAACAATATCAAAAATGGAATCAAACAAATATACATATATATGCTTGAAATGATAACTGTAAGAATGTGCTTTGCTGATCCGACTTACATGTGGTTTTCAACCTGGGGATCTTGATGTGGACGCTACATCCACTACAAGAAAAGAGACTTTTAACGACCATTTCTTAACGACGAGAAATGAATCCGGTCGTTATAAATACACTTATAATGACCAAATTCTTTTCCGGTCGTTATAAATTTACTTATAGTGACCAAATATTTTTCCGGTCGTTATAAATATACCTATAGTGACCAAATTTTTTTCCGGTCGTTATAAATAAACTTATAGCGACCAAATTATTTTACGGTCGTTACAAATACACTTATAGTGACCAATTTTATTTTCGATTATTATAAATACACTTATAGCGACCAAATCTTTTTTCGGTCATTAAAAATAAATTTTAATCTAACATTAACGAGGGGACAAATTTTATTTTTATAAAAGCATACCATGCCATTGTTAAAACATATTAGTTAGTGTAAAAATATGTTTAGCTAATATGAGAATAAAGAGATCAGACCAAATCATGTTACAAGTATAACAAGTGGTGTTTTGTTAATCATTCTGATAAAAATCCTCCATCTTTTATAATTTTATTTATTTCATAAAAAAACTTTAATAAAATGAAAAAAATATTAATTTATTATTTCCTAATAACTCTATCCATCATTTGTATTATATTCAATTATATAAAATTTTGAAATATTATAAAAATATATATTTAGTTACAATCTTTTTGACATAATTTTTTTAACTAAATATTTTATTGATATAGTTTTTATATATGTTTTTATTTTGAGAGACAATTTATTCATCTTTACTTGACATTTTTAAAGATGCAAGATGAAGTAGGTCAAAACAAAAAATTGTAATGAAACAAAAAATTAACAATAAAAGTAATAATATTAAATATATAATTATGAGCTTATGAGATTAATTCAAGGTAGAAAAGTTAAATAAATTTGGTCGTAAGTAATTTTCTCAAGAGGAAGGATGTTTCTCCACTTGCAAATTACCTCGATCAATAGGCTTAAGAATCAGTATCCAGTAATACTGTTTCTTCTAAGAAAAAAAAATATATATTGTGCTGATCTTTTTTCCATTATTGGTTGTGAAACCAACAAGTGTATACAAAGAAAAATCATTTGTTTAATTTAGAAAAGTATAACGTGAAATTTTACATACAGAAAATTTAAAAACTTTACATGATATATAATCAAAAACTAATTAATTAAGAAATCGTGATTTTTTTATTATTTAAAATTTAAGATGATATAATTGATTTGTATCTTCATAATAATTTTAATGATGTTGAATTATTTATATTAGGTGAATACCATTAGTATAAAAAGTGAAACTAAAAGAAGTTGGGAGTTTTATCCGTGAAGCAATGTGCAAAAAGTCAATATCTTAAGGTGCAAAATAAAAAACAAACAATTTTAATTCTAGAACTAGGAAGCCAAACTTTCTTTTTATATGGTTGTGAGAACAGAAACAAATTTTATATTTTATTGTGGTTAATCTTTGATTTTGCGAAAAAGAAAAAGAAAGATAATAGTTATTAGGAGTATTATTAATAATTTTACATGAAACTTTTATACTTGTTTTTTGAAAGGTCATCCAGTTTGAAGAACTCATCCTCAGAAAAAGTGTAAAGAAGTATAAGCAATAGAAAATTTTGAAGCACAGGAAGAATACATTTTATATTTCAAAAATTGTTTTAAAATATTCTAGTTTTTATTTTATTAAGAGTTAAAAAATATAATATTATATAAATTTGTATGTCTACATTTTTGTAACTTTACACAATATCATTCTTTGTAGTGAACAATGAAATTTTATATGAATATAATAAATTTGTATGTTTTCATATGTGCATGTTTTTGTATGTTTCTGTGTATAAATCCATACGTAGTTTGTACTTTTGCTGATTTGATTTATGGTTATAATTAAGGTTTTAATAACTAGAACTGAAGAGAGCCTTAGAGTAATTGGTAAAGATGTTGTAATGTGACCAGAAGGTCACGGGTTCAAACCTTGGTAACAACATTTGGTAGAATTACAAGGTAAGACTACTCTAGAAATGATTCTTGTGGTTAGACCCCTCCTCGGAAGTGTACCGGGCTTGCCTTTTTTTTTAATAACTAGAAAATCAATTAGTGAAGGAAAAATTTGGTTGCTACAAAAAAGGTATAACAACCGGATTTTTGTCATCGTTAAAGCTTTTTTAACGACCAAATTTAATTCGGTCATTAACTTTTAACGACGGGATTTAATCCGGTCATTAACTTTTAACGTCGGAGCTACTAACGACCGGTGACGACGGGATTTTTATTGGTCGTTATTGACTAATAACGACCGGATTTATACTTTTAACGACCGAATTTTCCCTCGTTAAAGACCTATTTTCTTGTAGTGATCCTTGACTTTTTTACCTTTTGCAGTTGAAATATTGCCGGCCTCGTCGCCAGAATCGTTGTGGTGGTCGACCTTGGCCAAGACTAAACGAAGGGATGGGTTCCATTGTTGATTGAAAGCAAAGATGATGAAGTTTATGCTAATGGTGGTCGGGAAAAAGATGGTGGAAGAAGAGAGAAACATTCAAAATGGAGAGAGAGAAGTTCAAAACTGAAAAAGGAAAAATTTAAATCCTTAAATGGTAACGGTAAAGAGAGAGAACGTAATTAAAAATAAAAAAAATAAAAAACTGCTTAAAAAATGGAAAAATTATAATTTGAAAAGTGATTGACATTAATTAGACATCTACAAAAAAAACATTTTCAATTATAACTCTTAATAAAAATATATATTCTTTAAGTATCAAAAATAAGTGGAAAATAATAAAAAGATGAGATTTATGTAATTTTTAAAAAATGCTGGAATTATTTAAGATTTGGATAAAAAAGGTTGTATAATTTTATAAATTTTACTTATTCTTTTATTCTTTTCGTCCTATTTTAATTGTTGTTATTCGTCATATTTTTTCTTCAGATAATTATCTATTTAGAAATTCAAGACTAAAATTGTCCATTATGTTCAACCATACTTTTAATTATTTTTAGCAGTAGTTCATTTTCATACAACTTAATTCTAAAAATATAGGATTAACTTAAGTAAACTATTGAAGGGTCAATACCCATGACAAAAGGAAAAGTGACTTGCAGCAAATGTTGAAAATATTGTTGCTGAAAATGTGGAGAATTGGAATTTGGTAGTTGGCCAACATTATATTTTCACATTTACAAAGTGTTGAAAATATAATATTGGCCTATGTCATAAGTGATATAGGCATGGTCTTCCTTTCTCTATAAATTGAGAGTTTTTGCTCTCATTAAACACACCAAAGAAAGAGAGTCACAGAGAGAAAGAAAAATACATTGAGTATTTCTTTTTTCTGTGAGGTATATTATAAACTATATAAGAAAAATAGTTTGTGAAGAAAAATAGAGTGTGTGTGGTTAAGAAATATTTTCCTAAAAGAAATACTGAGTGACAAAATAATGAGACTATTTTTTTATTTTATCTCTAAGAGTCTACTATTTGTAATAGTAGAAATAGTTGTACACTTGTGCCTACTATTTGTAAAAGTAGAAGAAGAAATACTAGATGTGTTGATTTATGGACTAGTCCAAAAGTTTTAGGTGAACCACGTTAAATTTTTTGTTGTCTACTTTGCTCTATTTATTCCTCCTAAAATTTTACTATTCACTCCGTTGCGTGGGCCCAACAAATCAACATTTATGTTATTTCTTCTTCTACGTTTACAAATAATAGGTACAAGTGTACAACTACTTCTACTATTATAAATAGTAGACTTTCAGGGATAAAACCAAAAATAATTTCACTATTTCTTTTAGAAAAATATTTTCTAAGGACACATACCCTATTTTTCTTCACAAATTATTTTTTTCATATTCTATGGTATACTTCACAGAAAGGAAAAAAATACTCAATGCATTTTTTCTTTCTCTCTATGACTCTCTTTCTTTGGTGTGTTCAATGAGAGAAAAATCTCTCAATTTATAGAGAAAGGAAGACCATGCCTATGTCACTAATGACATAGGCTAATATTATATTTTCAACACTTTGTAAATGTGAAAATATAATGTTGGCCAACTATCGAATTCCAATTCTCAACATTTGTAGCAACAATATTTTCAACATTTGCTGCAAGCCACCTTTCCTTTTGTCATGGGTATGGACCCTACAAATCTCTCCCTCTATACCCATTCACAATGCCCCCCCTTTTGACAAAAAGAGGGATCCATCATTCCTGCGGCTGATCGGCAGTACTCGAACTTTTCTCTAGGCAGAATCTTTGTTATCATATCGGATCCATTTTTTCAATATGGATCTTTTGACGTTATAACAACTTCTTCTCCAATGCATCTGTTATCTAACGATATTTTATGTTAATGTGTTTTTACTTCACATGAAAAGAGGCGTTTTTGCATAGATGGATGGAATGTTGATTATTGCAAAACATCTTAATTTTGTGTTGTTTGACACCAAGTTCCTTAAGAAATCGCTTCATCCATAACAACTCTTTGCAAGCTTCTGTTGTTGCTATAAAATCTGCTTCTATAGAAAAAAAATGCTAGACACTTATAATTTCGACTGCCATGACAGCTCCCCCAGCAAATGTAATCAGGAAATCTGGTGTAGACTTTCTCATCACCAACTAAATCTTCATCTGTGTATCCATCTAACATAGGTTCTGCCTCTCCAAAACATAAACACATTTTTTGATGTACCTCGAAGATGCCTGAGAATCCATTTGACAACTGCCTAATGTTCCTTTCCAAGATTTGAAAGGAAACGACTTACTGCTCCAACCGAGTGAGCAATATCTGGCAGTGTATACACCATGTCATAGATCAAACATCCAACTGCTAGGGCATATAGTATTCTAATCATTTCTTCCTGCTCCCAATGTTCCTTTCCAAGATTTGAAAGGAAACAACTTACTAATCCAACTGAGTGAGCAATATTTGGTCGTGTACATACCATGGCATAGATCAAACATCCAACTGTTGAGGCATATCGTATTCTAATCATGTCTTCCTTCTCCTTGTCAGTAGAAAGGAACATACTGAAAACCAATCCAAAGTATTTATCAAGAAATTTTCTGAAGATGATTTTTGTATCCTTCTATTTTTTATCGATGATATACTGATCATTGCGAAAAATATTTCAAGAATCAACAGCCTAAAGGTGAAATTGAGTAAGTCTTTTGTGATGAAAAACTTGGGATCAACAAAAAATAAATTTGGCATAAGAATTACAAGAGATAGAGGCAAGAAGAAGTTATGAGGATCACAAGAGAAGTATGTTGAAAAAGTACTTCAGAGATTCAATATGGACAAGGCTAAAACGGTTAGATGTCCTTTTGCTAATCACTTAAGATTGAGTTTCGGTGTATGCCCTTCTACTGACAAGGAGAAGGAAGAAATAATTAGAATACCATATGCCTTGGCAGTTGGATGTTTGATGTATGACATGGTGTGTATGCGATCAGATATTGCTCACTCGGTCGGAGTAGTAAGTTGTTTCTTTTCAAATCCTGAAAAGGAACATTGGGAAGTTTTCAAATGGATTCGTATGTATCTTCGAAGTACATCCAAAATATGTTTATGTTTTGGAAAGGCATAAATGTTATTTGGATACACAGATGTTGATTTAGTTGGTGATGTTAACTCGAGAAAGCGTACATCAGGTTACCTGGTTACATTTGCAGGGGAGGAACTGTGTCGTGGCAATTGAAATTACAAAAGTGTATTGCATTGCCCTCTACAGAAGCGAAATCTATAGCAACAATAGGCTTGCAAAGAGCTGTTATGGATGAAGGATTTCTTAAGAAACATTGTGTGAAGGAAAACAAGTTTGAGTTGTTTTGCAACAATAAAAGTGTCACCCATCTTTTCAAGAATGCATCCTTTTATGAAAAGTCAAAACATATTGACATAAGATATCGTTGGATAACAGATACATTGGAGAAGAAGTTGCTACAACTTCAAAAGATCCATACTGATGAAAATGGATAAGATATGATGAAAAAAATTTTGCTAAGAGAGAAGTTTGAGTACTGTCAGTCAGCCGTATGAATAACAGAGCACTCCATTTGTCAAGAGGAGGAGAATTGGTGAATAGATATAGAGGGGAAGATTTGTAGGGTCCATACCTATGGCAAAAGAAAAGGTGGCTTGCAACAAATGTTGAAAATATTGTTGTTGCAAATGTTGAGAATTGAGAGTAGGTAGTTGGCCAATATTATATTTTCACATTACAAAGTGTTAAAAATATAATATTGGCCTATGTCATTAATAACATAGGCATGATTTTCCTTTCTCTATAAATTGAGAGCTTTTGCTCTCATTGAACACACACTGCTAAAAAACTGGCAGAAAACAATGTAAAAAAGACACGGACCAAAAAAGCGACGGAAAAGTGATGCAGTCCGTTCCGACGCTTTTTTGCTCATCACTTTTTTAAAAGCGACGGACAGAGTCGCCACAAAGTGTCGAACGACGTCGCTTTATTTTTTTATAATTTTTTTTGCGATGGACTTCATCGCAAATATTTAAAAAACAATTTAAAAAAATAAAAACAAAAAAAAGCGAGGGACTAGGTGACCCTGTCCGTCGCTTTTCTGGATTTTTTTTAAAAATAAATTGCCAAAATGGATAAAGGGACCCCGTCCGTCGCTTTTCTGCAATTTAACCTGTATTAAAATTCAAATCCAATATATACCAATACAGTCCAATACAACACAATCAACAACAACTAAAACATTCGAAATACGTACTAATAAGCACAATTAAACATAAAAAACCATAAAAATTCATAATTTACAAAGTTTTAAATTATTTCAAAGTTCAACAAAAAGTTCTAAATTTTCCAAAACTTAAATGAAGGGAACTAGGGGCTATTTGTTACATAATCATCTGTACTCTCGTCAGAATCATCGGGGGAGGACAGCTGGGCTAGCCTGAGCAATTGTTCGTTGAGTTCATCATATTACTTAATCATGTTGCATTCCAATTGGGCTATTCGTGCTTTAGATTCTACCAATGCACATGTAAGTTCTTCAACTTTTTGAGTCACGACAGCCATCTGAACCCTGCCAATAGCCTCAGTTTGATGTGATGATCTAATGCCTTGTAAACCAGATTAGAGTTGTCGTGTATTATATTGGGAACCCATTCCATAAACACAACCTTTATGGCTCCCGCCTGCAATGTTTCTATCCAAATTTGATTGGATAACTCAGGGGTTAGCTCAATCAAATCTCCAAGATCTTGCAACTGTTGCTCATACTCACGCTACATATTAAAAATAATAGTTAGACTCAATGTATATATTAAAAGCAAAATTTAGAATCAAATAAATTATACTTAAAGTTATGTTAAATAACTTACATAGACTTGTTCGGCCCATTCCTCCGCCTACTAATCTGGATCCGAGTCCTTCTTTTTTTTATTCATATAATACATCCTAAAAACTTCATCACGTGAAGGAGGCCTCCCCAATTATTTTTCCTATATATTAAAATATAATTAATAAAAATATTCTTTGAATAAATTAAATACATTATTTAAGAATAATATGTTAGTTTAAACCTAAAACTTTTAAAAATCTTACCAATTCCCTCGTAATGGTACTGACACTCTTTGCACTTTCGGTGTGCAATGAGCCATCCTTTAGGCTTCCTCTAGCATTTTTAGCTTGATCGGACATAGCCTTGAATTTATCAGTATCCCAATACTGGAGCAAATATGTATATACATGCAGAGGTATCCAAGAACTGGCTTTTCTATCATCCCTTGCTTTCTTTAGCTAGTTAGATAGTCGGGAGCTCGCCTTTTTCTCAAATGTGGTCGCAATGACCAGGTTGTACTTGGGATGCAAAGTAAATAAAGTCCAGAAAAAAAGCAAAAAAATAAGTTACTTAATACTCAAAATATTATGTAATCTTATATATACCTTGAATTCATTAAACATCGCTTGGCGAATATGGAACGCTTGCTAAAATGACCAAAATACCCATAAAGGAGAGGTATGCGTGTAATGCATCTTCCAATGTTCGTATGGAAAATATGAGGCCAGATTTGTGATCAACACGAACAATTTAGTGGGAAAATGGTCTCAGTCGATTTTTAGAGCAACCGGATCAAAAGATAATTTTTCGATCCGAAACGCAAAATAGTGAGTGTGCGCGACGGAGGCGCATCACGCCTATGTAGCAGACCCTCACTAATGTTTTTCTAAAACTTTTTGATAAGATTGAGAAAATTCGTTCAGAAATGTTTTGGAGAAAATGCCCTATGCGCGATCAGTCCGCATCGTGGAGTGGGCTATTCCGAGATTGAAAACTTTCTAAATTTTGTGAGGGACATTTCGGTCAATTTCCAACCACTCCTAAACTTAATACACGATATAATTTGGTCGTTTTGATGTTAAAAGGGTCTAAAACCCCATTCTAAGTCCTTTTCTAACAATTGAAAAAGACTAGGGCTTGAGGAAAGAGGAGAAGAGCTTGAAATAGAGGAATTCAAGAGTAATTCTTGAAGGTGATTGTTGATAACTTCATCCCAGGTATGTAAGTGTTAACTAAAAGCATAAGAATTTCCTCTCATGTGCCCCGTAGAAGGTCATAGATGAGTTGAAAGTCTAATGAGTCTATATGCATAATTTGATACGACCCGGGGTTGGGGCCTAGATGCGACATGGCAAATGGAGACCCCAAAGCCCCCAAACAAGCCTCAAGTATCGGTAACCACATTCTCGGTTCAGGATTAGCATTCAAACACACATAACCATGTAGCCAAATCAGATCTCAGGAATCATTCTAATAATAGGAAACCAATACGATTGTCAAAGTAACCATATCTAAGAAAAGTTCACATAGTGTCCAAAAATGCCTCTAGTCAAGGAACGGGGGCCAGGACAAGTTTTGAGCTCACCCTCAATAACAGGAACATCTATAACAACAATAAGGAAGATAATAAGCTCATCCTCGGAATATGGGACTCACCACAATAACTCCAAGATCGGACTATTTGTCAAAAGGCTGGTACTCAAATTGCTCGGCCCCTACATGGTAAAATCATGTAGGCATAGAATATGTGTTAGTACCTTTGAATGTACTAAGTATGCGGGCATGCAATGCATATAATTTATCAACCTGCATTTCAATGTTAGATGACAAGGAAACATAATATAGAAAGTGCCATATATCCAAAGGAGGAAGTATACAAGATGCCATAAAATTCGTGATGCATGCAATGTGATAATACTCCTATATAGCGGGGATGGACTATAATTGACAAATCAAATTCATGCGAGCTATTACATGAATTAAACCGATTGGGACTTCCCACCGATAGGGAGAAGACTAGTTGCCAAAGTAATCTACATCACACCTTACGAAAATCACCATTTCGGTGGATGGTCACCTTCCTTACGGGAATCACCATTTCAGAAGGGTTTTCAGTATCCTATACGTATAACGTCCCTATGTTCACACATAGTTCAAGGAAAGGGAGAGGGGACTAATCCGTTGGTGCTAAGTCCATAACGTCCCACTTGAATACTTATATATATACGTGCTTTCAGAAAATTCATTGTTCGTACTAAACCATTCAATTTACATTTAGGCTAAAATGCCAAATCATAGTTCATACTTGTAATGCTCATGCAGGGAATAACTCATTCACATAAACAGAAAGGTGCAAGCACCCAGAATGCTCAGTGAGCCGGAATTATAGACATACCAGTGATCACCTTTTTGTAATAACCAATGCGTTACCAAAATCATACCATGATCATATTATAAAACATAATTGGGTTTAACCCACTCCATAATTTCCACAGATCAATGCTCATGAATGTAATGTAATGCATAAATGTGAGGATAGCATGGGTAACATAGATTCAAATTAAAATCAACACCATGATGTTGAGTTTAATAAATCTATAGTTAAATCAACATCTAAATCATAGTAATAGTCACCCATGCATAAATCAATTTTAAAGGGGACATGTATGTTCATAATTTCATAACTCAATGTAAACCATCATAATAGTAATCAAAATGAATTGAAATAATAAGTAAAATACAGCCCACACTCTAATTAGATTTAATAAAATCAAATCATAAAATTTCATATTTAAAGTGACTAAAATTCATGAAATAGATGGAAAGGAATTTTGGGTCTTCTTGGTTGGAAGGGACCAAGAATCAATCCCACAAACCTTGATTGAGGAGCAGAAATTGGGCTTGAATTAAGCTTTACTTGGAACCCTAGCTTGATCCTTGAGAGGGGGGAGGGGGGAATTGTAAGAGATAAGAGGGTGATCTTGTGAGGGTAAAAATGTTTTTGGGAGAATCAAGTAGGAGGGGGAGGGATAATAGCTGAATTAGGGGTTTAGGAAAGGTAAAAAATAATAATTTTTAATTAAAACAAACCAGAATTACATAAATACCCTTAATTAAACGAACCTACATTTGGTCCGTGAGGGTTACACGACTCACTATACGGTCCGTGTAGCGTCACACGGACAGTGAACAGTGGCCGTGACCCAGCACTTGAATTCTTGCAAAGGGAAAACTTACGGAACTAAGTGATACCACACGGTCGATAACACGGTCAGTGTGACACCACACGGTCCGTGACATCGGCCATGGAACGGTACTTGAAATAAATTTTTGCACAAAAATTACGAGACGATAATTTTATGCTTAGAATAATTTTAGCATAGTGAGTCACACGGAGAGCCACATGGGCCATGTCACATCACATGGACCGTGTGAGTGTCTGTGTGCCTTCACCTGGCCACAGATCCCTTCTGTCTCCAACTTGTCCCAACCATGAACTAGGCCTGGTGCCTCTTCATGGGAGGCCACACGGGCCGTGTAGGATCCTCCATGGAGGGGTGCCTGACAGTTCACCTGGGAAAATTTCCAGGATATTTGGGTAATGCGACTTGAAATATTTGGGTCCTTACATCATCTCCTAACAAAAAAAGGCTTGAATTGGAGTGTGAAACATCCAACACAAGATACAATGCATAATTCATTACTAAAAATCATACCAAAAGCATTATTCAAAACTATTGTTCAAGACCTTTAAGCTCACATCAAAATTGTTTTCAAATCATTCAAAACATTATAAAAGAATCCTTTTTGTGCACATGGATGCATGTCATGTCATGAGACTGAATAAGACAAGAAATGGAACCATTAAGTAAGGACGAATCCTAATACCTTAGGCTTAAGTAGATTGGAAAAGATGAGGGTATCGCTTCACCATGTCCAGCTCCGCCTCCCAAGTAGCATTCTCCGCTTGTTGATTTCTCCAAATCACCTTCACCAAAGCTACATCCTTGTTACGAAGCCCCTTTACTTGCCTTGAAAGGCCCCAGATCATTGACGTCACTTTGAGGTCCACAAAACTTGCCTAGAAAATTCTGCCAGGCATCACCTCACGGAAGGGCCTACACGGCCCCTGTGAAGTAACACGAACCGTGTGGCCTCCCGTGGAGGACATCTTGGAGTGG
The DNA here is from genome assembly GCA_029948455.1 of Solanum rostratum. Taxonomy (NCBI): domain Eukaryota; kingdom Viridiplantae; phylum Streptophyta; class Magnoliopsida; order Solanales; family Solanaceae; genus Solanum; species Solanum rostratum. The sequence goes on from CM057045.1 coordinate 25,834,930, forward strand.
AGGTTAATACGGACCAGTTTACGGCCTGTGTGACCTAGGGTGGTCCGTATGGTCTTCTGTTTAAATGTGCAATGTGGAGGGTTACCTGCACACGGACAGGGTCATGGACCGTGTGACCGTAGACGATCCGTGAGGTGCTACTTAGTCCGGGAAAAACTTGCCTCGGAGGATTTTAAGTCCAGGGTCACGGCACAGTAAACAGTCTGTGTGATACTACATGGACCGTGTACCCTACTGTATGCCCCAGACAGACCAATTTCAGGTCCATTTCATTAATGGAATTTTTGAAATATTGGGTATTCCGCACGAAACTTTTGTCATTTCCCACCCCTCCTAAGCTCCCTATATAAGCTATTCACCCTCACTTTACAGCCATTTCACTCCTCTCAACAAGACTTCACTCCTTTGAGACTCTCCAACATCTCTCTAGGATTTGTCAAGCTAAGACTCTCAATTTGAAGTCCATTTCTCCTCAAGTTTATCTCCAAATCAGGTATGTGGGTTTTGATTCTTGGTTTCTTTCAACCAAGAAGACCCAAAGTTCACTTCAAACTATTTTATAAAATTATCTACTTAAAATGTGAATTTTTGCTACTTGATCTTCGTTACTTTGAACAATGAATGTGCTATTTAAGACTTGAATTTTGAGTTATGTTAAGTTTTATCATGAATAACTACTTGGATTATGAAACTATGAACATGCATGTCCCTTTAAAGATGTTATTATGCATGGGTGATATTTACTACCATTTTCTACTAATTTTATTATGGATTTTCAAGTTTTTACCTTATATTGCTATGTTTGGATACACTCTACATTACCCATGCCATCCCTACATTATCCATTGCATCATACTCATGGCATTGATACATGGAAATTTGGAAATATGGGATTAAGTCCAATTTCATTTTTGAAAAGAACTATGATATGATTTTCGGTAAGACATGGGATATGATAAAAAGGTGATCACCGGTATGTCTATGGTTATAGCTCTTGGAGCATTTTGGGTTCTTGCGCCATTTTGTATATGTGTAGATGAGTTATTCCTTGCATGAGCATTATGATTATGACCTTATGATTTGGCATTTGAGCTTACATGTGCATTTGACCTTTGAAATGGATATTTGACTCTCTTGAAAGCATATGTACATATATATAATTATTCTCGTGGGATGTGTAAGACTTAGCACCGATGGATTGGGGGTGTTAGGGATATCCCCAAGGTCCCTCCCTTTCCTTGAACTATGTGCCAACATAGGGACGGATATTATTCGTGTGTCTGTTTATGATATGACATGTCTTATTTGGATTCTGCAAATCCTTCTGAAAAGCGTGGTCATAAGGAAGGTGACCACCCACCGAAAAGCGTGGTCGTAAGGTGTGGTGTAGATTACCCTTGGCAAGTAATCTTCTCCCTACCGGTGGGAGGTCCGAATTGGTCCAGTTCATGTAATAGCTCGCATGGATTTGGTTTGTCGGTTATAGTCCAGCCCCGTTATATGGGAGCATTATCGCATTGCATGCATCATGAATTTCATGGCATCTTGAATACTAAATTCCTTCGCTTATATGATCCTTGTATATTATGTGCCCTTGTCATCTAACATTAATATGCAGGTTCGGTAAGTCATATGCATTGCATGCCCACATACTTAGTACATCCAAGCGTACTAACACATACTCTATGCCTACATGATTTTACCATGTAGGGACCGAGCAGTTTGAGTACCAGCCGCCGGACGAATACTCCTCCTTGAAGATATTTTTGCGATGAGCCCCATCTTCCTAGGGCGAAATTTTGTTCTTGCATTCCTTATGTATATATTCTGTTGTTGAGGATGAGCCCGGAACTTCTCTTGGCCCCCGTTCCTTAACTAGAGGCATATGTTGGGTGTTTTGTTAAAAACCTTGTTATTTTGCTTAGCTTATAACAAATGCTCTTTTGGGGACTTGAATTTCCGTTATTGCTTTACTTGTCTTTAAAAGCTCTTGAAACAAGCTTCGTCGATTTTGAAATTTTTGAGGCTTGCTTTGAAACTCTCGGGTCCCCATTCACCATGACACATCTAGGTTGTGAAGTGCACCATACCTATGAGTGGGAGGCTAGGAAGACGTATTAGGAAATTCCTCCCTTCTTTATGTCATGTATCGTGTTGTAGCCGGTTTATGATATTTCCTTACTTAATGGTGTCGTTGATTCCTTTTCAGTAAATGCCTCGAGGACGACCTCCACTACCTAGGCCGGCTCCGGCTGCTGAAGATCAGGCCCCTCACGAGCCTATGGAGGAACCTATCTCTAACGATAAATTTCGTACCGCTTTCGCCATGCTTGCACATGCAGTGACTGCTCAGGTAAGGCAAGCTAATTTGGCACGAGACCTACACTCGCATCTATTGCGAGGGATTTCACCCGAATGAATCCTCCGGAGTTCTATGGGTCGAGGGATGATGAGGATGCTTTGTATTTCATTAATGAGCTCTCAAAAATACTAAACATTATGGGCGTCTCTTCTGGAAAAAGTTAGATCGCTTACCAGCTGAAGGATGTAGCCCAGGTATGGTATACACAGTGGGCTATGGAAAGGGTCTGTGATGGTAATGTTAAGTGGGGAGAGTTCAAATCTGGCTTCCTTGATCGCTTCTTTTCACTTGAGCTGAGGGAGGCCAAAATGACTGAATTTGTCAACCTTAAGTAGGGGAGTATGAGTGTGAGGGACTATTCCCTCAAGTTTACCAAGCTTTCCAATTATGCTCTGTCCCTGGTGGCCGATCGTCGTGCAAGGATGTACAAAATTGGGTATTTCTGACTTGTTGGTGAAATAATATCGGACTATTATGTCAATTGGGGATATGGATATTGCTAGACTCATTATTTATGCTGAGCAGATTGTGAGGGAGAAACTCAAAGAGAAAAGGGCACACGATCCCAAAAGAGCCCGCTTTGATGGTAGATTCTCCGGTGCTAGGAATGTTGGTTTTGGTCGCTTCCGGTAGGGGCAAGGTTCGAGGGCTCGGGTGGCTAATGCTCGGGCACCCCCCCAGGGTACCGGTGGGTGGCAGACCAGGATATCTTATGTGTGACAAGTGTGGGAGGCCCCACACAGGCGCCTGCTGGAGAGATTTGGGACTTTGCTTCGGATGTGGAAGTAAGGACCATAAAGTTGTTGATTGCCCTAGGAGTGCACGCGGAGGATGAGGATAGGTAGCCCAAGGCGGGCGGGGTCAGCAAAACGGTCCCAAAGGTGTTGCCCCAAGGAACAATAGGTTTTATGCACTCCATGCTCGCCAGGATGTCGAGGAAGCTCCAGATGTCGTGACTGGTATGTTAAAAGTCTTTGATTTTGATGCTTATGTTTTACTTGACCCAGGTGCAAACTTGTCTTTTGTGACTCCACTGTTGGCTGTCAAGTTCGGTTTGAAACCCCAGACTCTAAGGGAGTCTATCTCGGTCTATACCCCCGTGGCTGAATCTATTGTTGCTCATAGAGTTTATCACGGGTGCCCTGTTGCCTTGTTGCATAAAATCTTCCCATGTGACCTTGTGGAACTTGAGATGTTTGATTTTGATGTAATTCTCGGAATGGATTGGCTGCACGCATCATATGCTTCCATAGATTGTAGAACCCGGAAGGTCCAGTTCCAACCGCCCGGTGAGCCAGCTCTTGAATGGAAGTGTGGTGATTCCTCTATTGAAGGTAGATTTATTTCCTACCTCAAGGCGCGGAAAATGATTTCTAAGGGGTGCATTTACCATATGGTGAGTGTCAGGGATACGGATTCCGAGGTGCCTACTCTCGAGTCAATCCTTGTGGTGAATGATTTTTGGATGTGTTTCCCCAGGACTTACTGGGCATTCCTACGGATAGAGAGATAGACTTTGGCATAGATCTTCTTCCAGATACTCAGCCAATTTTTATCCGTCTGTATCGGATAGCCCGACAAAGTTAAAATTGTTAAAGGAGTAGTTAAATGACCTATTAGAGAAGGGTTTTATTCGGCCTAGTACATCATCGTGGGGTGCTCCCATTTTGTTTGCAAGGAAGAAGGACGTGTCTCTCCGTATGTGTATTGATTACAGGCAGCTGAATAAGGTGACCATTAAGAACAAGTACCCGTTGCCAAGGATTGATGATTTGTTTGACCAGCTTCAAGGTGCCACTCACTTTTTGAAGATTGGCCTTGGTTCTGGGTATCATCAGTTGAAGGTTAGGGAATGTGATATCCCCAAAACAACTTTTCGAACGAGGTATGGGCATTTTCAAATTTGTGGTGATGTCGTTTGGCCTAACTAATGCTCCGACTGTATTTATGAACTTGATGAATAGAGTGTTTAAACCAGTCCTGGACAGCTTCGTGGTGGTCTTTATTGATGATATTCTCATTTACTCCCGAAGTGAACAGGAGCACGGAAATCATTTGAGAATGGCCCTCCAAACTCAGAGGAAAAAGAAATTGTATGCCAAGTTCAGCAAATGTGAGTTCAAGTTGGGTGAAGTGGCTTTACTTGGTCATGTGATGTCCGGAGACGGTATCAAGGTAGATTCGAGGAAAACAGAGGTGGTAAAAAATTGGCCTACATTGTCGACCCCTTCAGATATCAGCAGTTTTCTCGGGTTGGCCGGGTACTACAGAAGGTTCGTGGAAGGTTTCTCATCTATTACATCTCCATTGACCAAGTTGACCCAGAAGCAGGCTAAGTTTATATGGTCGGATGAGTGCAAGAGAAATTTTCAAGCCTTGAAGTATCGACTTACGTCAGCTCCCATCTTGACCTTGCCAAATAGCTCAGAAGGGTTTGTAGTGTATTACGATGCCTTACGGATCGGATTGGGTTGTGTGCTTATGCATAATGGTAAGGTGATAGCGTATGCATCAAGACAGTTGAAGGTGCATGAACGAAACTATCCCACACATGACCTTGAACTGGCAGCACTGGTTTTTGCTCTTAAAATTTGGAGGCATTATTTGTATGAGGTCCATGTTGATGTATTCATCGATCACAAGAGTTTGTAATATATTTTCACCCAGAGGGATCTTAACCTCAGGCAAAAGAGGTGGTTGGAGTTTCTGAAAGATTACGACGTGAGTGTGCTGTATCATCTGGGCAAGGCCAATGTTGTAGCCAACGCTCTCAACAGGTTGTCTATGGGAAGTGTGGCGTATGTTGATAATGGGCAGAGGGAGTTAGTAAGGGATGTTCACCGGTTGGCTTGGTTGGGTGTCAGGTAGACTGATTCCAGCGAGGGTGGTATTCAGGTTCAGAATGGGGGAGAATCTTCTGTGGTGAACGTGGTGAAAGCTAAGCAAGATCTAGATCCGCCATTATGTGAGTTGAGGAAGTAAGTTGCTGCAAAGGAGATCGAGGCATTCTCCCAAGGGGGAGATGGTGTACTCTGGTACCAAGACCGGCTTTGTGTTCCCGATGTGGATGGCCTTAGGAAGTTGATTATGAGTTAGGCTCATGACTCTCGTTACTCTATTCACTTGGGGTCTACCAAGATGTATCGGGATCTAAGAGAGGTGTATTGGTGGCATGGTATGACGAGGGATATTGCCAAGTTCGTGTTTGAACGCCCGAGTTGTCAGCAGGTGAAGGTAGAACACCAAAGGCCTAGTGGTTTGGCCCAAGACATTGAAATTCCCACATGGAAATGGGAGGATGTGAACATGGACTTTGTGGTTGGATTGCCTTGGACCCGAAGGCAATTCGACTCCATTTGGGTTATTGTGGATCAGATGACGAAATCGGCTCACTTTCTATTGGTCAGGACTACCTTCAGTGCCGAGGACTATGCAAGGTTGTATATCCAGGAGTTGTTGAGGTTACATGGTGTACCTAGATCCATCATATCAGATCGTGGTGCTCGATTCACTTCCCACTTTTGGAAATCTTTTATGAAGGGCCTTGGGACCAAAATTAAGTTGAGTTCCGCTTTTCATCCTCAAACCGATGGCCAAACGGAGAGGACTATTCAAACCTCGAAGGATATGTTGAGGGCGTGTGTGTTGGAGTTTAAGGGGAATTGGGATGACCATCTTCCACTCATCGAGTTTGCTTATAATAATAGCTTCCATGCTAGCATTGGCATGGCGCCATTTGAAGCCTTGTATGGGAGGAGGTGTAGATCCCCAGTTGGATGGTTTGAATTGGGTGAGATGGCTTTATTTGGCCCGGATTTGGTGTTGGATGCCATGGAAAAGGTAAAAGTGATTAGGGAGCGATTGAAGGCGGCCCAAAGTCGTCAAAAGTCCTATTCGGATAGTAGGAGAAGGGACCTCGAATTTCATGTCGGGGATTGGGGTTATGTGAAAGTCTCTCCTATGAAGGGCGTAATGCGTTTCGGCAAAAAGGTCAAGCTAAGCCCCCGATATGTTTGTCTTTACGAAATTGTTGATCAGATTGGAGGTATGGCTTACAAGTTGGAGTAACCTCTAGATTTTGGTTCCATCCATCCGGTGTTCGATATATCCATGTTGAGAAAATTAGTTGGTGATCCTAGCACCATTGTGCCTTTGGAGGGAATTGAGGTCGAGGAAAACTTGACTTATGAGGAGGTGCCGGTGGCAATCTTGGATAGACAAGTAAAATGGCTTCGCAACAAGTATGTGGCTTTGGTAAAGGTACTTTGAAGAATTCAACTAGTGGAGAGTGCTACTTGGGAGGTGGAGCTGGACATGATGAAACGATTCCCCCATCTTTTCCAATCTACTCAAGCCTAAGGTACTAGGGATCTTCCTTATCAATTATGTCATTTTCGTTCCCTCTTGGGTCTCATGACATGACATGCATATGTGTACACTAAAAGATTTTCCTTTCTTAACAAATGAGTTGATTGCAATTTTGATTTGAGTTTTGGTCTTGAACTATAATATGATTTGTGGCATAAAAAGCTTTTGGGCACAAACCTTTCATTTTGAGTTGAGTTGTGCATTGTGTCTTGTGTCAGATGTATCTTCCTTAACTCTAACTTTTCATTCCTTGTTCTTGCACATTCGGGGACAAATGTTTCCAAGGGGGAGATGATGAAAGGCCCCGGATCATTGACGTCAATTTGAGGTCCACAAAACTTGTCCAAAAATTTCTGCCAGGCATCACCTCACGGAAGGTCCTACACGGCCTGTGTGAAGTCACACGGACCGTGTGCCCTCCCGTGGAGTGACACCTGGGAGTGGAGGGTAATATGGACCAGTAAACAACTCGTGTGACCTTGGGTGCTCTGTATGGCCTTCCGTTTAAATGTGCAGTGTGGAGGGTTACCTGCACATGGACAGGGTCACGGACCGCGTGACCGTAGACGGCCCGTGTATCGGTCTGTGAGGTTCTACTTAGTACGGGAAAAACTTGCCTCGGAGGATTTTAAGTCCAGGGTCACGGCATAGTAAACTGTCTGTGTGACACTACACGGACCGTGTACCCTACAGTATGCCCCAGACGGACCAATTTCAGGTCCATTTCATTAATGGCATTTTTGAAATATTGGGTGTTCTAAACAAAAATTTTGTCATTTCCCACCCCTCCTAAGCTCCCTATATAAGCTATTCACCATCACTTTTCAGCCATTTCACTCCTCTCACTAAGACTTCACTCTTTCAAGACTCTCCAACATCTCTCTAGGATTTGTCAAGCTAAGACTCTCAATTTGAAGTCCGTTTCTCCTAAAGTTTGTCTCCAAATCAGGTATGTGGGTTTTGATTCTTGGTCTCTTTCAACTAAGAAGACCCAAATTTCACTTCAAACTATTTTATGAAATTGTTTACTTAAAATGTGAATTTTTGCTACTTGATCTTGGTTACTTTGAACCATGCATGTACTATTTAAGTCTCCGAATTTTGAGTTATGTTAAGTTTTATCATGATGAACTACTTGGATTATGAAACTATGAACATGCATGTCCCTTTAAAGATGTTATTATGTATGGGTGATGTTTACTACCATTTTCTACTAATTTTATTATGGATTTTCTTGTTTTTACCTTATATTGCTATGTTTGGAGACACTCTACATTACCCATGCCATCCCTACATTATCCATTGCATCATACTCATGGCATTGATACATGGAAATTTGGAAATGTGGGATTAAGTCCAATTTCATTTTTGAAAAGAACTATGATATGATTTTCGGTAAGACATGGGATATGACAAAAAGGTGATCACCAGTATGTCTATGATTATGGCTCTTGGAACATTTTAGCCATTTGCACCATTTTGTATATGTGTAGATGTGCTATTCCTTGCATGAGCATTATGATTATGACCTTATGATTTGGCATTTGAGCCTACATGTGCATTTGACTTTTGAAATGGATATTTGACTCTCTCGAAAGCATATGTACATATATATAAGTATTCTCGTGGGATGTGTAAGACTTAGCACTGATGGATTGGGGGCGTTAGGGATATCCCCAAGGTCCTTCTCCCTTTCCTTGAACTATCTGCCAACATAGGGAGGGATATTATTCGTGTGTCTGTTTATGATATGATATGTCTTGTTTGGATTCTGCAAATCCTTCTGAAAAGCGTGGTCGTAAGGAAGGTGACCACCCACCGAGAAGCATGGTTGTAAGGTGTGGTGTAGATTACCCTTGGCAAGTTTTGTTCTCCCTATCGGTGGGAGGTCCAAATCGGTCTAGTTCATGTAATAGCTTGCATGGATTTGGTTTATCGATTATAGTCCATCCCTGTTATATTGGAGCATTATCGCATTGGACGCATCATGAATTTCAAGGCATCTTGTATACTAAATTCCTTCGCTTATATGATCCTTGTATATTATGTGCCCTTGTCATCTAACATTGATATGCAGGTTCGATAAGTCATATGCATTGCATGCCCGCATACTTAGTACATCCAAACATACTAACACATACTCTATGCTTACATGATTTTACCATGTAGGGACTGAGCAGTTTGAGTACTAGCCGCCGGACGAATAGTCCTCTTTAAAGATATTTTTGCGGTGAGCCCCATCCTCCGAGGGTGAGCTTTTGTCCTTGCGTTCCTTATGTATATATTTTTTTGTTGCGAGTGAGCCCAGAACTTGTCCTGGCCCCCGTTCCTTAACTAGAGGCATATGTTGGGCGTTTTGTAAAAACTTTGTTATTTTGCTTAACTTATAAGAAATGCTCTCTTGGGGACTGGAATTTTTGTTATTTCTTTACTTGTCTTTAAAAGCTCTTGAACCAAGCTTCGTCGATTTTGAAATTTTTTAGGCTTGTTTGGGGACTCTCGGGTCCCCATTCCAAGTCACATCTAGGCCTCGACCTCGGGTCGTGATATGCCTATCCAAGATTTCCACCGGCACCTCCTCATAGGAAAAGTTTTCCTCAACCTCAATTCCTTCCGAAGGCACAATAGTGCTAGGATTACCAATTAGCTTCCTCAACATATACACATAGAAGCCCGGGTGAATGGAACTAAAATCCGGAGGTAACTCCAACTTATAAGCCACACCTCCAATTCACTCAACAATCTCATTAGGGCAAACATACCAGGGGCTTAGCTTGCCCTTCTTACCAAAATGCATCACACCCTTCATAGGCGAAACCTTTACATACACCCAATCACCGACATGAAATTCAAGGTCCCTCCTCCTAACATTCGAATAAGAATTTTGATGACTTTGGGCCATTTTCAACATCTCCCTAATCACCTTCTCCATGGCGTCCACCACCAAATCCGAACAAACTAGTGCCATGTCTCCCAACTAAACCACCCCACCGGTGATCTACACCTTCTCCCATACAAAACTTCAAACGGTGCCATACTAATGCTAGCATGAAAGCTGTTATTATAAGCAAACTCAATGAGTGGAAGATGCTCATCCCAATTTCCCTTAAACTCCAACACACAATCCCTCAACATATCCTCCAAGGTTTGAATAGTCCTCTCCAGGTCTGAGGGTGAAAAGCAATGCTCAACTTAGTCTTAGTCCCAAGTCCCTTCTGAAAAGACCTCCAAAAGTGGGAAGTGAATTAGGTCCCTCTATCCGATATAATGGACCAAGGTACACCATGAAACCTCACAAACTCTTAGATATACAACCTTGTGTAATCCTCAACGCTGAAAGTAGTTTTGACTGGTAGGAAATGAGCCGACTTCGTCATCCGATCCACAACCACCCAAATGGAATCAAATTGTCTTCGGGTCCGAGGCAACCCGACAACAAAATCCATGTTCACATCTACCCATTTCCATGTGGGAATTTTGATGTCCTGGGACAAACCACCAGGCCTTTGGTGTTCTACCTTTGCATGTTGGCAACTCGGGCATTCAGATACGAACTTAGCGATGTCTTTCTTAATACCATGCCACCAATACACTTCCTTCAAATCCCGATACATTTAGGTAGACCCCGGGTGAATTGAATAATGAGAGTTGTGAGCCTCACTCATAATCACCCTTCTAAGATTGTCCACATCGGAACACAAAGTTGGTCTTGGTACTGGAGTACACCATCTCCCACTTGGGAGAGCACCTCGATATCCGTTTCAGCAACCAACTTCTTCAATTCAAGTAGCGATGGGGCTAAATCTTGCTTAGCTTTTACATCACTTACCATGGAAAATTCTGTCCCGCTTTGAACATGAATACCACCATCGCTCAAACTCGGCAACCTGACACCCAACCTAGATAACTGGTGAACATCTCTTTCCAACTCCTTCTTTTCTTCCCCGACATGCGCCAAATTCCCCATAGACAACCTGCTGAGAGCATCGACTACAACATTAGCCTTGCGGGTATGATATAGAACACTCATATCATAATCCTTTAGGAGCTCTAACCACCTCCTTTTCCTTAAATTGAGATCCCTCTGAGTGAATACATATTGCAAACTCTTGTGATTGGTGAACACATCAACATGCTCCCCATACAAATAATGTCTCCAAATCTTCAAAGTAAAAACCACCACTGTCAATTCAAGGTTGTGCGTGGGTTAATTACGTTCGCATACATTAAACTGCCTTGACACATACACTATGACCTACTATTTTTCATAAGAACACAACCCAACCCAATCCGTGAGGCATCACAATACACCATGAATCCCTCCAAACCATTTGGTAGAGTTAAGACGGGAGCCGATGTAAGCCGATCCTTTAAAGCTTGAAAACTCCTCTCGTATTCATCTAACCGTACAAACTTAGCCTGCTTTTGGGTTAATTTGGTCAATGGAGATGCAATTGATGAGTATCCTTTAACAAACCTTCTATTATACCCGGCCAACCCAAGGAAACTGCGAATATCCGAAGGAGTCAACGGTCTGGGCCAATTCTTCACAGCCTCAGTTTTCTTCGAATCCACCTTGATACCATCACCGGACACCACATGACCAAGGAAAGCCACTTCGCCCAATAAAAATTCACACTTGCTAAACTTGGCATATAATTTCTTTTCCCTCAAAGTTTGAAGAACCATTCTCAAGTGATTCCCGTTCTCCTGCTCACCTCGGGAGTAAATGAGAATGTCATCAATGAAGACCACCACAAAACTATCAATGAATAGTTTAAACACCCAGTTCATTAGATCTATAAACACGGTTGGAGCATTAGTTAGGCCAAACTACATCACCATAAACTCAAAGTGTCCATACCTTGTCCGAAAAGCTATTTTTGGAATGTCACATCTCCTAACCTTCAACTTATGATACTCAGAACGAAGATCAATCTTTGATAAATGAGTAGCCCCTTGAAGCTGATCAAACAAGTCATCAATCTTGGGCAACGGATACTTATTTTTAGCAGTCACCTTATTCAATTGCTTGTATTCAATGAACATTCGAAGAGTCCCGTCCTTCTTTCTTACAAACAACACTAGAGCACCCCATGGCGACATACTAGGCCAAATGAAACCCTTCTCGAACAGATCTTTTAACTACTCCTTCAATTCTTTCAACTCCGTCAGAGCCATACAATAAGGAGGAATAAAGATAGGCTGAGTATCTGGAAGAAGGTTGATACCAAAGTCTACCTCTCTTTCTAGAGGGACGCCCATAAGTTGTCACGAAATACATCCGAAAAGTCATTCACCACAGGGACCGACTCAAGAGTAGGCACTTCGAAATATGCATCCTTTACTCTCACAATATGATAAATGCACCCCTTAAAGATCATTCTCCGCGCTTTGAGGTAGGAAATAAACCGATCTTTAATAGAGGAATCACTATCCTTCCATTCGAGAACGGGCTCACCGGGAAGTTGGAACTTGACCTTCCAGGTTCCACAATCTATTGAGGCATATGATGCATGCAACCAATCCATCCCAAGGGCCACCTGACCTTGGCCTCTACGGGCATTCTTAGGGAAATCAACAACCTTATGATCCTTATCCTCACATTTGAAGCAAAGACCCAAATCTCTCTAGCAAACTCCCGTGTGGGGCTTCCCACACTTGTCGCACAGAGGATACCCTTGACTGTCACCACCCGGTGCCTTGGGAGGAGGTAACCGAGCATTAGCAACCCGGCACCCGAACCTTGGCCCTGCTGGAAGCGACCAAAACCAACATTTTGAGAATCCGAGAATCTACCATCAAAAGAGGCTCTCTTAGGATCGTGAGCCCTTTTTCTCCCCTTGGATCTGTTCAGTATACACCATGAGCCTTGTAATATCCATGTCCCGTATCAGCATAGCAGTATGATACTCCTTCATAAGTAAACCGGAGATACCCAAAATAAATTTGTGCATCCTTGCACGGGGTCAGCCACCGGCGATAGAGCGTATTTGGAAAGCTTCGTGAATTTGAAGGCATAGTCCCTCACACCCATACTCCCTTGCTTGAGGTTGATGAACTCAGTCATTCTGGCCTCTATAAGCTCAAGTGGAAAGAAGCGGTCAAGGAAAGCAAATTTGACCTCTTCCCAATTGACTTCACCACCACAAACCCTTTCCAAAGACCATTGGGTATACCATAATTGAGCCACGTCTTTTAGCTGATAAGCAGCAAGTTCGTCCTTCTCCTCAGAAGTTACACCAATGACATTTAATACATTAGTAAGTTCATCAATGAACACCTAAGCATCCTCGTCAACCTTTGACCCATAGAACTCCAGAGGATTCATCCGGGTGAAATCCCTCACCCTAGAAGCAGGTATACGATCCCGTGGAGAGTTAGCCCTCCTTACTTGAGAAGTCACCACCTGAGCAAGCATGGCGAAGGCCGTATGGAATTCCCCATTTTAGATAGGTTCATCCACATGCTCGTTGGGAGCATGTTCTTTGTTAGCTAGAACCAGCCTTGGTAGAAGGGTCATCCTCAAGGCATTTTCTAAAATTGATCAACGACACTATCAAATAAGGAAACTAAATATACTAGCCATAGCACAACGAAAGACATGAAGAAATGAGGTAATTCCTAAAATGTTTTCATAGCCTCCCACTCATAGGAATGGTGCACTTCACACCCATGAATAGGACTCTACTCAATGCAGCATGTTGGACTCCGAGGATCATTTATAAGCCTAGGGCTTTGATACTATATTTTTTCATGACCCGGGGTTGGGGCCTAGATGCAACATGGCGAATGGAGACCCGAGAGCCCCCAAACAAGCCTCAAGTATCCGTAACCACATCATCAATTCAAGATTAGCATTCAAACACACATAACCATATAGCTTAATCAGATCTCAGGAATCATTCTAATAATAGGAAAGCAATACGATAGTCAAAGTAACCATATCTAAGAAAAGTCCACATTGTGTCCAACAATGCCTTTAGTCAAGGAGCGGGGGCCACGACAAGTTCTAGGCTCACCCTCAATAACAGGAACATCCATAACAATAATAAGGAAGATAACTAGCTCGCCCTCGTAAGACAGGACTCACCATAATAACTCCAAGATCGGACTATTCGTCAGAAGGCTGGTACTCAAATTTTTCGGCCCCTACATGGTAAAATCATGTAGGCATAAAATATGCATTAGTACATTTCAATGTACTAAGTAGGCGGGCATGAAATGCATATAATTTATCAACCTGCATTTCAATGTTAGATGAAAAGGGCACATAATATAGAAAGAGCCATATATCCAAAGGAGAAAGTATACAAGATGCAATGAAATTCATGACAATAATACTCCTATATATTGGGGATGGACTATAACAAACAAATCAAATCCATGCAAGTTATTACATGAATTAAACCGATTGGGACCTCCCAGAGGTAGGGAGAAAACTACTTGCCAAAGGTAATCTACATCACACCTTACGAAAATCACCATTTTGGTAGATTGTCACCTTCCTTATGGGAATCTCCATTTCAGAAGGGTTTTCAGAATCATATATGTATAATGTTTCTATGTTAGCACATAGTTCAAGGAAAGGGAGACGGCCCTTGGGGATAATCCTAACGCCCCCAATCCATCGGTGCTAAGTCAATAACATCCCACTTGAATACTTATATATATACGTGCTTTCAGAAAATGCATTGTTCGTACTAAACCATTCAATATACATTTTGGCTCAAATGCCAAATCATAGTTCATACTTGTAATGCTCATGCAGGGAATAGTTCATTCACATAAAAAGAATGGTGCAAGCACCCAAAATGCTCAATGAGACAGAATCATAGACATACCGATGATCACCTTTTTGTCATAACCAATGCCTTACAAAAATCATACCATAGTCATTTCATAAAACATAATTGGGTTTAAACCGCTTCATAATTTTCACATATCAATGCTCATGAATGTAATGCAATGCATAAATGTGAGGATAGCATGAGTAACATAGATTCAAGTTAAAATCAACACCATAATATGGAGTTTAATAAATCCATAATTAAATCAACATCTAAATCATAGTAATAGTCTCCCATACATAAATAAATTTTAAAGGGGACATGTATGTTTATAATTTCGTAACTTATTGTAAATCATCATAATAGTAATTAAAATGAATTGAAAAAATAAGTGCAATACAACCCACACTCTAATTTAGATTTAATAAAATCAAATCATAAAATTTCATATTTAAAGTGACTAAAATTCATGAAATAAATGGAAAGGAATTTTGGGTCTTCTGGGTTGGAAGGGACCAAGAATCACTCCCACATACCTTGATTGAGGAGCAGAAATTGGGCTTGAATTAAGCTTCACTTGGAACCCTAGCTTGATCCTTGGAGGGGAAGGGGGGGAATTGGAAGAGATAGGAGGGTTATCTTTTGAGGGTAAAAGTGTTTTTGGGAGAATGAAGTAGGAGAGGAGGGATAATAGCTTAATTAGGGGTTTAGGATAGGTAAAAAGTCGTAATTCTTAATTAAAACATACCGGAATTACATAAATGTCCTTAATGAAACGAACCTAAATTTGGTCCGTCAAGGTCACACGACTCACTACACGGTCCGTGTAGTGTCACACGGATCGTGAACAGTGGTCGTGACCCAACACTTGAATTCTTGCAAAGGGAAAACTTACAAAACTAAGTGGTACAACACGGTCAATAACATGGCCTATGGGACACCACACGGGCCGTGATATCAGCCGGGTAACGATACTTAAAATAAATTTTTGCACAACAAAGTTACAAGGCGGTAATTTTATACTTAGAGTAATTTTCACGTAGTGAGTCACACGGAGAGCCATATGGGTCGTGTCACATCACCCGGACCGTGTGAGTATCCGTGTACCTTCAAGCGGCCACGGTTCCTTCCATGCCCAAGATGTCCCAACTGTGAACTGGGCTTGGCTTGGTGCCTCTTCACGGGAGGCCATATGGTCTGTGTGGCTTCACATGGAGGTGCCTGACAGTTCACCTTGGAAAATTTCCAGGACATTTGGGTAGTTCCACTTGCAAAATCTGGGTCCTTACATAATTCTTGATGGTTTTTATTGAAAATCTTATTAAATTTATATATTTTCCTATGTTGATGATCATCATAAACTTGTTTTCTTTACTTGAATATTTCCATGAGAATTTGCATAACCTTACATGACTATTTTGAAAGCATACACGAATGAACTGAAGAATTGAGTCTAGAGCCTTGATCGATGATGTCAGTTGTGATTGTGATGAGAGAATGATGATGAGTTGATAGAACTTGATAGTCCTGTGAGTCTCCATAAATGAACTCCACTGATTTGTCTATTCGACTATTCCCTTACGATTATTCTAAATCTTGAGTCATTGATTGAAATGTTCCTTGATGGGAAGGTTAAAGCCCCTATGAGATTCATTGATGTTATGGTTAAAAGTTCCTATGATTTGATTTGTTTGATTAGATTGATTGTCTTAAGAGCATTGAGTCATGAGAGGAGTATCGAGCACTGAAACAGTAAGAGTTAGTCTTACTTGCACTCGTCAAACTACGTTGCCAAACGTAGGTGAGGATTAGAACGATGACACTATATTGTGCTTCTCTCTTGATTAGAAGTCCCTGAAAGCAATAGAGGACTTAGTTGATTGTTATTTCCTTTAGCAGATTTGGTTCGTTCCCTACCTGGCATGTTTGGAACGGCTGTGGCAACATCAGCTTGATTGTTGTATATTCACTGGCTCATAAGTGATTGTTGTTGAATAAGAGAAACTCCCTGAAAGTTCCTAGCTTGAGTACTCTGAGTCGAGATGAGATGAGATGTGATGAAACGAGTTCCATTGAGTTGAGTTGAGTTGATTTCATTAATGAGGTTGGTTGGTTGATGGGTCACTTGTCTACTCTTTATTCTTGCATAGATTGACATTTGACGATTTATTATGACTTGATGATTGTTCTGAGTCGATGATTGATTCATATTATTCTACTTGTTTCGGTTTCATTAAGCTATTTTACATATCGTACATTCCACGTAATGATACCATTCGGCGCTGCATCATTTTATGATGCGGATATAGGGATTAGAGATCATCAACAGGCGCATCGTTGAAGATCCAGGACATTCAGCTGATTGGTGAACCTCCCCTACTTCGGAGGGTTAACTACCTTTACTTTATTATGCTTTTGAGATATGACTAGACTAGTCTTATATTTTGTACTCGGTAGCCATGGGTTTGTCATTGACACCACTTGATTAGTGGTAGAGGCTTCATAGACGATAGTCGAACGTTGTTGTGAAGATTGTTAGCTAGTTCTTTCTACTAGACTTCTATTAATATATATATATATATATATATATATATATATATATATATATATATTGTTTGAGATATTTGATGAGATAAGCCCATTTACTTGCTTTACTTCCGCTGATCTTTAGAGTTGTTAAATTGAATAGATGTGATGAAGCCAAGTGGTTCGCTTTGGACTAGCAATTGTCTCCAATTGCCGGGCACGTCTTGGGTACCCTCTCGGGGCGTGACAAACTTTGTAGCAGAGCATAGAGTTCAAGTGTCCAAGGAAGTCTATGAAGCCATGTCTAGTAGAGTCGTTATTATTGGTGTGAAGATCTCCACATCAATAATATAAAGGCTATAGGACATTTAGGAATTGTTTCACTTCTTTCATGTTTTGAATCGTGTGATAGAGTTAATACTCTATGAAAGGTTCTTCACTAATTCGTGCTCTACACGTTGCAGAGTTGCAATCATGCCTCCCACAAGAGCCGTCAGAGGCAGGGGTCGTCCCGCCAGGCAAAATGTTAACCCACCTGAGCCTCAAGGATATGAGGAGCCTGCAGACCAAGCTTTCCTAGTTGAGCAGCCCCCCAAGATGAGGTCTCCAATGTTGAGCTACGCCAGGCTATTCAAACTCTAGCCAAGGCTGTCATAGTACCTGCTGCGAGACAAGGAGAGGGTACACAAGATTCCCATGACACCACTAAAGTCTGGGAACTTTTTAGGATGAATCTGCCTAAGTTCACAGGATTTGCGTCTATTAAAGATCCTGAACTATGTGGAGGAGCTTTAGAAGGTGTTCCAAGTGATGCATGTGGCTAATGTGGACAAAGTTGGATTGGCTGCTTACCAACTCAAGGGTGTGGCCAGACTATGGTTCGACCAATGGAAGAAAGGTAGAGGAGATGATGCTCTATTATTGACTTGGGCAATGTTCAAAGAAGCCTTCTTGGGATGCTTCTTTCCAACGGAACGAAGAGAGGCCAAGGTAAGAGAGTTCTTGAATCTGAAACAAGGCTCTATGATTGTGCAATAGTATGGGTTGAAGTTCATGCAACTATCTCGTCATGCTCCAGGCATGGTTGCTGATATGAAGGGAAGAATGGGTATGTATGTTGATGGGTTGAATAGTGGACCCAAGAGAGATGGGAGGGAGCAATGTTTGTGAGTGATAAGGATATTTGGAGATTCATGACGTGCATGCAACAAGCCGATGATGAGAAACAATAGGATAAGGAAGAGTTTGGACGTAAGAGAGCAAATACATCCAGCCATGAGGTTGGAAGAAAAAGTAATGGTAACCGATTCTCAGCACCCTCATCTGTTAGTGTACCTACACCTAGAGGTAGGTATGATCAAAGGTCTCAGAATGTCGGAACCCACAGATCTCAGTCACAAGCTAGTATGACCCAAGGTTCATAGGGTAAACCACTATGTGGTAAGTATGGCAAAATGCACTTAGAGAGATGTCCTGAAGGGAATGATGTATGCACTTGGAGAGATTCTTTTTATGTAATTATAAATGTCTTTAGTGATGTAGCTCTTCATCTTAGAAATCCCTTTTATTTCTAATTTTGTCCATGTCTTTCTCATCAAATCATAACACTAGCATAACGCATTGGACTTGAAGTTCAGGAGAAATACAATCTCCCCATCAGCGGTTGTGCATGATGACATGACTTTGTGTTGTATGTCCTTCCACTTTGAAGGAAAAAATGATATAACTCTTTGTCTTCTTCTTTTTGAGTTTTTTTAAACTCACAAGTGGACATATCCATGCTGGCATAATTCATAATAAACGACAAGAAGTTGACTCTTCACCTCTGTCAACTCGTCATAGATCTACTGATACGCCCAAAATGGAATAACTTTGAAAATTTCAGTTTTAACATCAAAGGCATCTATATCATGTCTATGTTTTTTGTGGAAAAGAAACTTATAGGTAGCTCCATTGATATAAACACCGCGCTTCGGAATATAAGGAGGGGAACTTTTAGTCTCTTTCCATGACTTCTCTATGCCTAAAGTAAAAATTCATTGTTTTGGCTTGTGAATAAGATTTGTTGTCAAAAGAACTTTATACTTTTTTTCTATCATTTTCGCTTCCGATGATTAGTTGTCTTTGGATATGATTATGAATATGTTGAGGAAGTATGAAAATCAATCTGGCCAGAAAATTAACAAGGATAACAGTTTTTTTCCATATATATCACAAGACTGATGGTATAAACAGATTGAGGAGATCATTGGATTTAACAAAGGAAAATTTCGTTTTACCTATTTGGGATGTCCTATTGCCCATGCAAGGAAGAGGAAATCTCATTACTCAGACCTTATCATCAAGGTAAAAAGCAAGCTTCAAGCCTGGAAAGGAAAAATTCTATCATATGGAGGTTAAGTAGTTCTAATTAATAATGTGTTACAAAGTCTTCCTATTTATTTACTCTCAGCTATTTGTCCTGTTAAATTGGTGGTAAAGTTGTTCTAATAAATAATGTGTCACAAAGTCTTCCTATATATTTAGTCTCAGCTATTAATCCTCCTAAATGTGTTATTCATGATCTTCACAAGTTGTTTGTGAGATTCTTTTGGAGTAACAATAAAGGGAATAGGCATAAGTATTGGGTCTCCTGAAACAAGATGTGCTTTTCGAAGGAAGAAGGTGGCCTTGGTTTTTGATCATTGTTTGATGTATCTAAAGCATTATTTGCTAAACTATGGTGGAATTTCAGGACTACTAAATCTATGTGGACTAATTTTATGTGGAATAATACTACAAGAGGTTTAGACCTCAAGTAGTAGAATGGAAAGGCGGTTCACAGTTGTGGAAATACACGCTTGAAGCTAGACACGAGATTGATCAGATGATACGGTGAGAACCCAAATGTGGTCATTTAAGTGTGTGGTATGATAATTGGTCACAAATGGGTGCATTGCAATATCTCGTTCCTTCATCTAGTAACTTCGATGACTCTGTGGAAGAGATTAATAAACTTATGGAGAATGGCGATTGGAATACTGGAAAGTTGCAACAGTTATTTTCTCAAGAGATTAAAGATCAGATTCTCAAGAATATTCATTATTTGGGTATTACTGAAGAATGGGATAAGCCTTAATGCTCTCTAGCTCTCAAAAATTTACTATAAGTACTGCTTGGGAGGAGATGAGGCAAAAGGAGGATAGTTTTAATTTGTTCTCATATATTTGGATTAAAGGATTGCTTTTCAAGGTATCATTCTCTCTCTGGAGATTACTAAAACAAAGAGTGCCAATTGAAGAAATACTTGTCAAAATAAAAGTGTTGGAGGAAGCACTGTGTTACTGTTGCACTAATCCTCAGCCAGAAATAACTGATCATATTTTTTTCTGATCATCTTTTAATAAAAGGTTTTGGCAGATATGTGCAGATGCGATGGGGTTTCCGGTGTCAGGCTCTCAATTAAAGGCAGTTATTCATATATGGTGGAATATAGATGCCTCTCCAATGTTGAAGCTAATTTTGCGCACTATGCCTGCTCTCATCATTTGGCAGTTGTGGAAAAGAAGAAATGCATATAAATATGGAGAGAAGATGTCTTTTTACACGACTATAACTGAGATCAATAGACACATATATCTCATGACTAGATGTAGGTACCTTTGGATGTCTATGATCCCTATATATTGGCCTGATCTGGTATCAGCAAAATCATGAAATTAGCAATATAAGTAAATAAATTATTTACTAAATAATTAACACAATTAGTCCACAAAAATTAGCAAAATAATTAACTAGAAAATAAGAATTTACTAATTGAAAGTAAATAATAAATATTAATAATTAAATTGAAAGTCGAGAATTTTTTAGATTGTCAGAATTTGAGAAAGTTGAGTGGAGTTGTGAGAATTTTTATGAAAAAATATGAAAGGGCGTGGTGGGGTATTTATAGATGCAATTTTGGGATAAATGGGAAAAAATTAATTTTAGAATTAGGAAAAAATAATTATTTAAAACTAGCCGTTGAAACGGTTAGTTTGACTTTATGAAAAAGGCCCTTTGTGCAACTAAGTCATTGGACTGGCCCTGCCCCCAATGGTCAATTGACTAATTGTTTTTTAAAAAAATTAATATTTAGCGGTATATCGGACTATACCAGACCGGAACTGGTAAAACTGAACTAGTAAATAAAAACCTCCCTTCCTGATACCCTTACTGGAGCTCCCCTTGGCCAAAAATACCGGCACTGTACTAGATCAGCACCGGTATCAGCACGGAACCGGTATGAATCAGCACCGGGACTGGTAAGTGTCATTTGAACTGCCAGTGTAACACCCGGTAAAATTACCAAAATACCTCTAGAGGAGAGGTGTGCGCAAAATGTGTCTTCCAATGCTTGGATTGAAAATTCGAGAACGGATTCGTGATCAGCACGAAATATTAAGTGGGGCAAGGGTCTCAGTCGATTTTTAGAGCGACCAAGTCAAAAGATAATTTTTCGTTCTAAAAACGAAAAACAGTGTTAGTTCACGATAAAGTCGCGTTGCGGACCTATCGCGGAGACACACTTATGTTTTCCTGTGATTTTTCGACGAATTTGAATATTTTCGAAATGCGCTGTCCGTGACATGCCGCGTCGCGGACTGTGTTATTTTAAGTCAGGAAATTTTCTATAAATTTTTTAGGAGCATTTTAGTCCATTCCTAATACTTTCTATACTTCCTATACGACGAATACATGTCGTTTTCTCAGAGAAAGGGTTCCAAAAACCCATTCAAAACCCTCTTCCTAGCAAAATTACTAATGTTGGGGCTTGAGGAGAGTTGAATTTGAAGGATTCAAGAGGAGATTGTTCAAAGAATTGTTGTTAGCAATTATCCCACGTATGTAAGGTTAACTTAGGGCATGGGATTATTCTCCCATGTGCCCTTTTGAGTAAATTGAGTCATTTATTGAAGATAATGAGTTTGATGTGAAGATTGTTTAGTATTATACTGAGTTTTACTTCATACATTTTACATGAATTGATGATCACCATAAACTTGATTTATTGCATAATTCATTTTCATGAGTGTTTTTCTACAAAACCCTATGATTACTTTATTAAAGAGTGCAAGAATGAACTTAGGAGATGAGTTTAGAGCCTTAATGAGGATGATGTTTGTGATGTTGTGATTGTGTTTCACATTTGATGAGAGTCTTGATGATGATGTTGATGCGAATGATGTTTCATAATGTCTTAAA
The DNA here is from genome assembly GCA_029948455.1 of Solanum rostratum. NCBI lineage: Eukaryota > Viridiplantae > Streptophyta > Magnoliopsida > Solanales > Solanaceae > Solanum > Solanum rostratum. The sequence continues at coordinate 25,857,199 of CM057045.1, forward strand.
ATTTGAAACTAAATTCTAAAAAGAGTGTTTTGAGTCCATGAGGTTGATGTTGATGTTGATGAAATGAGTTGATGTTGATGTTGAGGTACTATGTCCCTATAGGACTGATGATGAGGTATTATGTCCCTATGGGACTGATGATGAGATATTGTGTCCCTTTGGGACTGATGATGATGATGTTATATGAGCATGTCGAGTTATGGGAGGAGTATTGAGCACCGAAGTAGGTGAGAGTGAGTCACACTTGAACCCATTAACTACGTGGCCTACATTGGAAGAGAGGATTGAGCCGCAATGCAGATGGCTCCTTTCTTGTCCCAACAGAGGACTGAGGTTTTTTTCTTGTGGATCCAATTAGGTTGATATCCTTTATCTCGGGCAGGGTACTGGATGGATGTGGCAATGACATCGCTTCGTTGTATCATCACTAGCGCATAGGTGATAATTGTCGGTTAAAGAAACTCCTAGTGAGGTCTTACTTTGATAGTACTCTGATGTTGATGTTGATGTGATGGTATGAGTTGAGTTAAGTCGAGTTTCCTTAAGTCGCGTTTCCTTGAGTTGAGTTGAGTCGAGGTTCCTTGAGATGAGTCTGTCGTATTGATGATGTGGAGATGAGATGTTGATGAGCCATATGTCTACTCTAATTTCTTGCCTTAGATAGACATTTGATATTCTGATGGAGTATGATGTTGAGTTGATCTTATCCCTATATAGTTGTACTTGTATTATGATATAAAGATATTTTATATACCAGTACATTCCACGTACTAACGCCACTCGGCGCTGCATCATTTCATGATGCAGATACAGGAGTTAGAGGGTTTCAGTAGACGCATCATTGAGGTTAGAGATTTCGAGTTCAGTCATAGGTGAGCCTCCTTGTTATCTAGAGGAGACGCTTTTATTGTTGTTATCCATGACTTGTCATGTTACCATTTTAGACAGTTAAGTCAAGTGAGAGGCTTCATAGACATGAGTCGAGGTTTGATGTTGAGGTTTTTCCCTTATGAATTGAGTAGCATTTACACTTGCTTATTCTGATGTTGAGACTGATGTTAGCCACTAGCCCTTCTTATTGAGGTAGCTCACTGTAATACTTCTACTATTCTGCTATATTGATGTTGAGTGACTGTCCTGAGAACGAGTAGTTCGCTTGGGGACTAGCAATAGTCATTGGGTGCTGGCCACGCCTAGGGTACCCTCCCAGGGCGTGACAAACATGGTATCAGAGCACAAAGTTCAAGAGTTCTAGGGAGTCTATAAAGTTGTGTCTAGTAGAGTCTTTTTTATGTGTGTGTTTTGTACCACACTTTATAAACAGGAGGCTATAGGACATTAGGAATGGTTACACTTCTTTGATGTTCTGCGTTTGTGCGATAGGGTTTGACTCTATGAAACCCTCTTCTAATTCGTGTGTTATGCATTTGCAGATTATGCCTCCAAAACGCACTGCTGCCCAAAGAGATGTCTCAGTCCCTAACACTGAGAATCCCTTACCAGAGGTCCCTACTCAGAATGAGGCAAGGAGACGGGGTCGACCTGCCAGAGCTACTGAGGCTCCACCAGCACCTCCATCTTAGTTAGCCTCCACTTCGGAAGCAGACTTAAGGGGAGCCATAGCTATGCTCACCCAGTTGGTGGTCTCTTAGAGTAAAAGACGCGGTCCCCAAGCCCCTAACTCCAACTCCTAAGAGGCTATAGCTGCAACCAGGCTCAGAGATTTCCTGAGGATAAACCCGCCAGTCTATACGGGGTCTGAGGTTGAGGAAGAGCTACGAAACATTATTGATGAGATGCGAAAGATCTTGAGGGATATGCATGCGAATGGGGTTGAGGGAGTCAAGCTGGTCTCGTATCAGGTTAAGGATGTTGTCAATATCTTGTATAACCAGTGGAAAGATGGTAGAGGTGAGGATGATGAGCCTGGTAAGTGGGAGGAGTCTGAGAGTGCTTTCCTCGATCACTTCTTTCCCCAAGAGTTGAGGGAGGCGAAGGTTGAGGAGTTCGTGAATCTGAAGCAAGAGGGGTTGACTGTCAAAGAGTATAGCCTCAAGTTCATCCAGCTTCCCGATATGCTCCAGAGATGGTCCTTTATATGAGGGCGAGGATGAGGAAGTTCGTGTCTGGATTGGGCAGGCATGTAAAGAGGGAGTGTTAAGGCCGCATTGCTGATTCCAGGTTTGGACATCTTTAGACTTATGGTCTATGCCCAACAGGCTAAAGAGGACAAGAAGAAAGACAGGGAAGAGCAGCAGAGGAAGAAGGCTAAATCGACAGGGCATGAGCCTAGCCAACATAAGTAGAATAAGGGTGATAGAACTTTCTTTCAGAAGAAGTCTTCTAGCTATGCACCCTCTATGGCGAGTGCGCTTGTTCAACAAAATAGGTATGATCATAAATCATATGATCACTAAAATTTCAAAGCTCAGGGACTTTAGTCCCAAGCTAGCATTACCCAAGGCCCGAGAGGGAGGCAACCTTGTGGAAGATGTGGCAGGCTGCATCTTGGTGCATGCCATGAGGGCACAAATACTTTCTTTTCATACGTACAACTTGGCCATTTTCAAGGTGAGTTCCCTTCGAGGAGATGGGGTGATAGGGGTAACAGAGCTCAGTCTTCTACAGCGCCCCCTGTGGGCGGTCATCAAAAGGCCACTACTGTGAATGCAGGAGGAGGGACGAACCATATATATGCGATGGGCCATCGACAGGACCAAGAGGTTGCACCAGATGTTGTTACGAGTATGCTCCAAATCTTTTCTTATAATTGTTATGCATTGCTTGACCCGAGTGCCACTTTATCCTTTGTGACGCCCTATGTGGCCAATAAGTTTGAGAGTCTTCCAAAGTGTTTGCTTGAGCCTTATACTGTTTCTACTCCTACTGGTGAGTCTATCCTAGCTGAGAGGATCTATGGAGACCATGTGATATCCATCTATCATAGGGATACCTTGTCCAACTTGGTTGAGTTGGAGATGGTTGATTTTCATGTAATTCTTTGTACGGATTGGCTCCATGCCTGCCATGCCTCCATATATTGTAGGACTCGAGTTGTTAAATTCCAATTTCCGAATTAACCGGTTCTAGAGTGGAAGGGAATTTCTGTTGCACCCAAGGGTAGATTTATTTGCTACATGAGGGTGAGAAATTTAATCTCCAAGGGTTTTATTTATCACCTTGTGCGAGTTAAATCTAATGATATCGCGTCCCCTACTCCTGAGTCGGTCCCGATTGTAAATGAGTTCCCTGAGATGTTCCCTGAGGATTTACCTAGAGTCCCTCCTTATAGGGAGATCGATTTCGGTATTGATGTACTTCCCAACACGCAGCCTATTTCAATTCCACCATATTGGATGGCCCCCGCTAAGTTTAAAGAGTTGAAGGAGCAATTGACGGATTTGTTAGAGAAGAGCTTTACTAGGCTAAGTGTTTCTCCTTGGGGTGCTCCCATTCTGTTTGTTCAAAAGAAGGATGGGTCTCTCAGAATGTGCATAGACTATAGGCAACTGAACAAGGTCACGATCAAGAATAAATATCCTCTTCCTAGGATAGATAACCTGTTTGACCAACTTCAGGGTGCCTCATGCTTTTCAAAGATAGACCTCAGATCGGGTTACCACCAGTTGAAAGTGAGAAAATGTGATGTTCCAAAGACAACCTTCAGGACAAGATATGGCCACTTTGAGTTCTTGGTTATGTCCTTTGGGTTGACGAACGCATCGGCAGCTTTTACGGACTTGATGAATAGGGTGTTGAGGCCCTACCTTGACATGTTTGTAATCGTGTTCATTGATGATATTTTGGTGTATTTGAAGAATGTGGAGGAGCATGCCAAACACCTTAGAGTTGTCCTTTAAACTCTTAAGGACCATGAATTGTATCCGAAGTTCTCCAAGTGTGAGTTTTGACTTAAGTCAGTGGCTTTCCTAGACCATGTTATTTCTGGTGATGTAATTTGAGTAGATGGCCAGAAGATTGAAATGGTTATGAACTGGCCAAGGCCGACCTCTCCGACTGATATAAGAAGTTTCTTGGGGTTGGCAGGCTACTACCACAGATTTATTGAGGGATTTTCTTCCCTATCCGCACCATTGACCAAACTGACTCAGAAAAAGGTCAGGTTTCAGTGGTCTGAGGAATGTGAGAAGAGTTTCCAAGAGTTGAAGACTAGATTAACCACCGCACCTGTCTTGACTTTGCCCAACGGGATGGAAGATTTTGTAATATACTGTGATGCATCAAGAGTTGGGTTAGGATGTGTATTGATGCAAAGAGAAAATGTGATAACCTATGCTTCTAGGAAACTTAATGTTCATGAGAGGAACTATCCAACCCATGATCTTGAGTTGGTGGCGGTGGTGTTCGCACTTAAAATCTGGTGCCACTACTTGTATAGAGTGCATGTGGACGTGTTCACTGACCACAAGAGCTTACAATATGTCTTCAGTCAGAGAGAGCTCAACATGCGACAGAGGAGATGGTTGAAATTTCTCAAAGAATATGTCATGAGCATCATGTACCACCCAGGTAAAGCTAATGTTGTTGTTGATGCTCTTAGCAGGTTTTCTATGGGTAGCACAACCCATGTTGAGAAAGAGAAGAAAAAGCTAGTTAAGGAAGTGCATAGGTTGGCTCGACTGGGAGTCCAACTTGAGGAGAATGATGAGGGAGGAGTCAATGTTCAGAGTGGGTCTTCATTCTCCCCTAGTGACTGAGGTAAAAGAGAAGCAGGATCGAGATCCGATTATACTCCAATTGAAGGAGGTTGTCCACAAACAAAGAGTGATGGTCTTCTCCAAAGGGGGAGATTGGGTATTGAGATACTAGAGTAGGCTATGTGTTCCTGATGTTGATGGTGCTCGAGAGAGGATTATGGTTGAGGCCCACAATACTAGATACTTCATTCATCCGGGCTCTACCAAGATGTATCGTGACTTGAGAGAAGTCTATTGGTGGACTGGAATGAAAAGGGACATCGCTATGTTTGTTTAAAAGTGCCCAAATTGCCAGCAAGTGAAGGTTGAGCATCAAAGGCCAAGTGGCTTGGCTCAAAACTTTGAGTTTCCAGAATGGAAGTGGGAGATGGTTAACATGGATTTCATCACTAGCCTACCGAGATCTCGGAGGCAGTATGATTCCATATGGGTGATTGTAGATAGGATGACTAAGTCAGCGTACTTCTTGGCAGTAAAGACAACTAACACTGCGGAGGATTACGCCAAGATGTATATCCAAGAGATTATGAGGTTGCATGGAGTTCCCTTGTCCATTACCACGGACAGAGGAGCCCAATTTACCTCTCACTTCAGAAAGTCTTTCCAGAAAGGTTGGGTACCAAAGTGAACTTGAGCACGACCTTTCATCCTTTATCTAGCAAAACAAGGCTTTCCTTGTAACATTCATAATTATAAAAGTACATAGTGCTAGAAATATCAATGATTTCCTATGTTTGTGTCTCAAGATTATGCACAACTAGCATCCCAGTATGTTTGTCAACACTATTTTACTACAATTAGTAATACCCACTACCATGCCCAAATGCCCCTGGACAAGTGCAATATTATATTCTTTGCTCCATGAATTTGTGTCCCCATACTTTTTCATTACCTAAATGGAGTAACTACTGCTCCAAATATGTGTATCGTACTAATACACAACAAGCAATTCCCCATTATGTGCAATACTCAAATTCGTAGGTGGTTCATTAACCAAGATTTCCTAGTAATGATAATTCTTGAAAAATATGCTCATTGAGATCAAACGTTATAATCAAGTTCTCCACCCTTCTATCCCCATTTCTCTTGTATGTGGTCCAGTGGACTTTCTCACAAACTACAACATGTGTCCAAAAGTGCTCTACAAGACCTAAATTTAGAATAACACCATCAAAATCCCTCCAGATTCCTAAACTAAGTGCATATATAGAAACCTTAGGTGGAAGCACGTATTGACCATCACCATGAGCATAATCCATAATCACAACCTTGTAATATCTTGTTTTAAAAGCAAAGCCAAACCAAAAGACAAACATATGTGTCCCTGAGTAGTTACAACAAAGAGGAGTCACTGGGAGGGTGAGACATCTGTTTATTGTAGGGTTCCAAAGTAACACATAACTTTTATAGTCAAATAAATCATCTGACACACAAAGAACACCATTGCATATACCAATGATTGTACAATAGAAATAATCTGCACTCTACCATCAAAACGAGGCCTTAATGGTATTTCTCTTCTATCAACATCTAATACATCTATACCATCCGACAAAATTACAAAAATACCCTTAGAAGAGAGATGTATGCATAACGCGTCTTTCCTTTCTATGATGGCAAATCCAAGACCGGATTTGTGATCAGCACAAAAAATTGAGTGGAAAAATAATCTCGGTCAATTTTTAGAGTGACCAGATCAAAAGATAATTTTTCGACCCAAAAATGAAAAACAGTAAAGGTGCGTGACGGAGGCGAGTGGCACCTCTGTAGTGGAATCACACTTATATTTTTCCAAAACATTTCGACGGGATTGGGAAAACCCGTTCAAAAAGGTGTTTGGAGAAAAAATACACTGGTGCGCGACCAGTCCGCGTCGAGGACCTGGTATTTTGACCCTGAAAAATTTTCTAAATTTTGTGAAGGGTATTCTAGTCAATTCCCAATCCCTCCTAAACTCTATACACGATCTAATTAGGTCATTTTGACGTTGAAAGGGTCTAAAGCCCTATTAATAATCTAACAAGGGACCTAGGGCTAAAGAGAAGAGGAGAAGAGCTTAAGACTGAGGAATTCAAGAGGAAATCCTTGAAGTGATTGTTGAGACCTTCATCTTAGGTATGTATGGCTAAACCAAAAGCATGAGATTCTGCTTTCATGTGCCCCATAGATGCTGTAGAGATAGGTGATAGTGATGTAGTGCAGGAATTACTAAAAGCACCTAAAGACTGTATCGCTATATCACTTCATGCTTTTACTTGTGTTTCTGATTATCAAACTATTAGAGTCATACGGTATCATAAGATAAGGCCCTTGCAAGTGTTAATTGACACTGGGAATACACATAATTTCATTGATCAATCTATAACTATAAATTTGGGTTATCTAAGTTGATCCTACAGTTGAATAATCTATAAGTGTTATAGATTATAGAAAAAATTACAAATTGTTGTTGTGTGTAAAAACAAGCTGCTCAATTGTTAATGTTATCACTGGTATAACTGCTTTTCATGTTAAGCTGCTCACATATATCCTGCTTTCAAGAAAGATATCATTGAGAGACTTGTCCAAGGAATGATGGAACAGGGGGTAAGACAAAATAGAACTAGCCCTTATGCTTCCCCTGTGGTGTTAGTAAGAAGAAAAGGGTGTACATGGAGGCTTTGTATGGATTATAGAAGCTTGAATCAGATGACTATCAAATATAAGTTCCCTATCCCTGTGATTGAAGACTTGCTAGATGAATTGGGGGTGATGTATTATTTTCCAAAATACATTTAAGGGCAAGGTATCATCAATTGAGAATGGATAAGAATGATACTTATAAAACTACTTTTAGGACTCATGAGGATCGCTGTGAGTTTTTAGTAATGTTTTTTGGCTTAATTAATTCCCCTTCTTCTTTTCAAAGCTCGGTGAATGCTATTTTTAAACTTGTACTAGAAAAAATTAGTTCTTGTGTTCTTTGATGATATACTTATATATAAAAAGCCTTGAATAATCATGTTGCATATGTTAAGGTTGTATTTGAATTAATGAGGCAATATCAGTTGTAAACAAAAAGGTCCAATCGTGCTTTTGGAGTGGATAAGGTAGAATATTTAGGTCATTACTTACGTGCTAGAGGGGTTTCAACTGACCCAAAAAAGATTAGTGTTGTACAACAATGGCTTCCAAGTAACATCAAAAACCTAAGGGGCAGTATGGTGTGATGGATTAGAGAAGCCAATCCCGGGATAATTTTTTAGTGACTTTTAATTCTTTGTTTGGCTGCACAGACTGGGATCACTTAGTCCTAGGATAAGTTATCCCTTCCTGGGGTGGAATAATACTCCCAAGATAATTTACCCTAGGATAAAATACGTGAATAACAAAAATACCTTCTTAAGCTCTTTTTTATACACCACTTTTATATTTATGTATATATTAACATAATTTTTGAGGTTGGACATTTTTGAGGTTGAGTGATCAAGTCATCAAAGGAACATGCGGTGAGAGGACAAGTATTGACTCCTAGGGAGAGGGATTAGGTGTTGATAGAAATAATTTTTCATATAAAATGTACTTTAAAAGATTCTGAACATTCATATTTATTTGATCTAGGCAAATATAGAAACACAAATGGAGCATCATTCAAATTGATTAAAGTCGCATTAATAATCAAAACATTTTAAATAAGACCAAAAAATAAATAACTATGATAAAGAAATCTAGGTAATACTGAGAAAATAAATGTTCCATCTCCCCCATAAGTATGTCTAAACTTCACAATATTTTTTCGTTATTACTTTTTGCTCAAAGAAAAGTTGTAACACATTGAAGAATAACAAGCTGCTTCAAGAATTCATGAATTGAAGGAGTATTTATCCCACCATTACTTTCTTCTTCGTCATTGACATCATCATCGTCATCATCGTCGTCATCATCATTTGTCAACTCCTCATATGATAAATCCACTGGAGGTAGTCACTCTCATTTATGTAGCAAAACAATGCTTTCCTCGTAACATTCATAATAATAAGAGTACTTAGTGCTAGAAATATCGATGTTTTCCTGTGTTTGTGTCTCAAGATTATGCACACTAGCATCCCCAATATGTTTATCAATACTATTTTATTAAAATCAGTAACATGCACTACCATGACTAAATGCCCCTGGCCAAGTGCAACATTATATTCTTTGCTCCATGAATCTGTGTATCCATACCTTTTCATTATCCAAATTGAGCAACAACTGCTCCAAATACGTGTATCATGTTGATACACAACAAGCAATTCCCCATTCTGTGCAATATTCAAATTCGTATGTGGTTCATTAACCAAATTTCTGGTAATGGTAATTCCTCAAAAATATCCTCATTGAGACCAAACGTCATAATCAAGTTCTCGACCATTCTTTCGCCATTTCTCTTGTATGTGATCCAGTGGACTTTACCACAAACTACAACTAGTGTCCAGAAGTGCTCTACAACACCAATATTTGGAATAGCACCATCAAAATCTTTCCAGATTCCTAAACTAAGTGCATATATCGAAACCCTAGGTGGAAGAAAGTATTGACCATCACCATGAGCATAAGTCATACTCATAACCTTGTAATCTCTTGTTTTAACAGCAAAGCCAAACCCAAAGACAAACATATGTGTCCCTAAGTTGTTACAGTAAAGAGGAGTCATTGGGAGGGTGAGGCATCTGTTTATTATAGGGTTTCAAAGTAACACATGACTTTTATAGTCAAATAAAACATCTAACACATAAATAACACCATTACATATACCAATTATCCTACAATAGAAACAATATCACATTCTACTATCAAAAGGGGATCTTAATGGTATTTCTCTTCTATCAACATCTAATACATCTGTGAGTAAAATTATTTCCGTCTTCAGAGTTGTACTAAAATACCTCTTGATTACATGTGTATAGGATTTTTGGAGCACTGATTGTTCTATATGTTGCCATATAAAGTTGGAGCTTGAAATTGTTCAATTCCAATATTTCGATAAACACCTTAATTAGAGGAGAGATTTGGGTGGGAGCCTTGAGAAAATTTGGACCATTATTTCTGTTGGGATATATTCCGACATTCTTCTTGGGTATGAAGTTAAAGGCTTTTCGATTTTTACTTACTTTCTATTTTTTAAGCGAAAGGTAGGGTGGGGGCAGGGAAGCTTTAGAAAGAGAGATTTTTGTTGGGTGTGGACGAGTTTTTGAAGTATCGACAGTGAGAGAGAGCTTCAAAAGCAAGTTGTGATGATAAACGATCAGAGGAAAGCATCATTGATATGGGTTGAATAAAGAAAAGACTAAATTGTGTACCAAAATCAACAAATATTTTCTAATCTAGAGAGGTAAATTATTTAATAACTTGCTTATGATCTCTTCTCATATTTAGGAAACAAAATCATTGAAAAATGATTTGAGCTTAAAATTAAAATATTAAAAAAAAAGGAAAAATATACCCCCTCAACTTTACAATTTCGAGACAATATACCCTTCATTGAAAAAAGTGGCACATATAAACCCTCGCCAGCGTTTTCAATAGCAAATCTTAAAACTAAAATCTTAAATTGTTTGTTTGATTCCAAAATGTCAATTTCAGCTATCATTCTTTATTTATACTCTTATCTTTGCTCCTCCTCCTTGACTTAAAATTGTTTATTTGATTCAAAAACTTGTCTATTTTTGTAGAGGAACATCGTGGAAGTGGTGGAAATTGCTTTTGGCATATCGTTTGAGGTAAATTATACTATTTTGTTGTATATAATATTGAAAAAAACGCGAAAAACTTTGAACTGAGATATCTTCGCCGTTTCTTATCGGAATTAGTAAAATTTGGATCTAAACTTTACTACTTTTTGAGCTTTAGGTCGTGGTATGTTTGGATTCTATTAATTTGGTCATATTTTTTAGAAATCTAACGAGGAAATTGTTGTACATATAAGTCTTTTTCCCAATAAGAAATGTCATTTGTTTTTCGGGTTGTTTCTGATTGTTTTGAGCCTCGTTTTGAGCTCAATTTCTCGCTACAGAGTCGGAGTGATGTAGAGATCATTTCATGGGGGTTAGTTCAATATTTTGAGCATGGGCACCATTTTAGTTGTAATTGTCGTATCTTTCCCCGTTTCTTGTGATATTATAGCCGAAACAACCATAATAATATTGTGATTCATATTTTGACAATTGAGCAACATTTGGAAGCGGTCAGAAAGGGTAAAGCTCATGTGGACTGATTCGGAGCATGTGGATTCGCCTTTAAGGTTGGTTAGGCTTTCCTCACCTCTAGACTGAGCTGAAATATATGTCATCGGGAGCCTGGTGTTTGCTTGAAGTTCTAAAGAAGGTATGTATATATGTTGTTGAGGCTGGGATTATCATTAGACTTTGTGATATCTATATTTGTTAAGTTAGTTGACGTTTAATGTAGTGTGGGTTGTTAAAGCCTCTGGTAAGGATTGTGAAGGCGAGGCAGACCGCGACAGAGGTAAGTTAAGTATTGGTGCTACCTGTATACATGTATTTGACTGTTTAACTGCTAAATTGACCTATTGGGCTTCCTGATACTAATAAATACGTTATACCTGGTATATATGATTCTGGTTACTTATTACTTATGCTATGATTGTGTCCTATGAAAGGCTAACGGCCAACTAATGCCCGTGATGATACATATGTCTATTTAGATACTTGTTTACTTGTGGGGGCGGTCTGATGTTGGGGTTATGTAGTATTTGAGAGGTTGGTTGCTAGTTATACTCTTAGCTATATATTGTGACTCTGTGACAGTGATTTTATTGTGCATTTCTATTGGTTTACCATATTCTTGATTCTTTGATGACTGAGTGGTGTTTCTGACGGTGAGATATATGCTATTCCTTGAAGATCCGCTAAGCTATCTAGGTTGTTTGGGAGGTGGTTGTACTTAACAGTTGGATTGTCTGTGGTCATTCTGATACTTGTAGTTATCTTAGGCTGGGATGAACCTGTCGACAACTAGGCATAGTCTTATGCCACCACTGGTGATACATATGTCTATATGGTTCTATATATGCTAGTTTGTTGTTGAAAATCCTTCAGTAAAGGCCTATACCCATTAGGTGACATAGTGATGATTGTGTAGACATTGTGGTGGTTAAACTTATCGTACTAACTCACTATAGGGTTATCTAAGGCTGTGATGGGTCTGTTAGAGGCTGGATACGATCTTATATTACTTCTAGTAATGTGTACCCAGTTGCCTACTTGTATACTTGCTTAGCTTGTTTAGGACTGGGATATATGCTATGTATAGGCGACTTTCAGATTCTGCGTAGGATATTGTTGGTTTATTTTGTGTATTGCTAGTTATTGTTGTAATTAGTTATTCAGGACAGGTATCGTAGGTTGGGTTAGCTTACCTGTAGGTGGAATCGAGTAGGCATCATCACGACCTACAAGGTCGGGTCGTGACAAGTTGTGATGCTTCTAGTCCTGCATCCAGTTACATTATACCATGTTTTTCTGCTACCACCCACCTGACCCTCGAAAATGTACTCATCTCCATCCCAAATCTGCATATCTGTTACCCTAGAAAAGCTATATCAAACACCTTGAAATTTTCTACTCTAAATCCTCTCCTTTCCTTTGAAAAAGTGACATCACCAATATCATAAAATAATACTGTCCAACTTCATCCAATGTGTCCCAAACGAAGTTGTGATAAATTATTTGTAACTTTTTAGTTACTTTTTTAGGACTTACAAGAGTGATATGAAATATGCAAGAAAGAGTGATTTTGGTCATTACTTCCTTATCCCCTTTAAACAAGTATCTCTTTTTCCATCCTACTATCTTCTTCTCATGGTCTTAAGCACCAGTTTCACACAACAAGATCTTTGCTAAAGGCACGTAATGGTATATCCAGATATGTACAAAAAGGGAGATATCGAGGTGGAAATATAAAATACAAATAAGGAGAGGGAGAAGAAGGGGAAAGGTGAGGGGGCATAGAGAGAGTATAGAGAGGACAAAGAGAGCACGGATAAGTGAGACACTTATTTTTTGCCAGCAATCCAACCAGTAGTTATGAACGGTAAATACCTAAACTAACACTATAGATCTCTAAAAATGACAGTCATTTTTGTAATTCTTCTTTTGAAGCCATGTGGAATTTTGGAATCAAACAAACAATTTTAAGATTATATTTTTAAAGATTGTTCTTGAAAAGGCAACATATACATCATTTGTTAGACGGTGGGTATATATATATGTACCACTTTTTCTAATGAAGGGTATATTTTCTCTAAAATACAAAGTTGAGGGGTATATTTTCCCTTTTCCCCTAATTTTTAATTATTAAGCTCAAAAAGAATTTCAATGATTTTGTTTCCTAAATGTGAGGATAGATAATAGGCATGTTATTGAACAATTTACCTTTCTAGATTAGAAACTATTTGTTGATCATAGGCATGTTATTAAATAATTTACTTTTCTAGATTTAAACTATTTGTTATGTTGGGTACAAAATTTGATCTTGTTTTATTTTGAAGCTCTCCTCACTGTCAATACTTCAACAACCTACCCACCCCTAACAAAAGTCTCCCTTTCCAGAGCTCTCCCTCACCCACCCTTCCTCTCCCTTAAAAAGTCAAAAGTCAGTAAAAATAGGAAAATCTTTAGTTTCACACCAAGAATGTCAGAATATATCCCAACAGAAATAATGGTCCAAATTTTCTCAAGGCTCCCACCCAAATCTCTCCTCCAATTAAGGTGTTTATGAAAATGTTGGAACTCAACAATTTCAAGCCCCAACTTTATATGGTGACATACAGAACAATCAGTGCTCCAAAAACCTTATACACTTGTAATCAAGAGGTATTTTAGTACAACTCTGAAGAAGGAAAGAATTTTACTCACAAATGTATTAGATGTTGATAGAAGAGAAATACCATTAAGATCCCCTTTTGATATTAGAATGTCAGATTGTTTCTATTGTAGGATAATTGGTATATGTAATGGTGTTATTTATGTGTTAGATGATTTATTTGACTATCAAAGTCATGTGGTACTTTGGAAGCCTACGATAAACAGATGGCTCACCCTCCCAATGACTCCTCTTTATTGTAATAATTTTGGGACTTAAATGTTTGTCTTTGGGTTTGGCTTTGCTGATAAAACAAGATATTACAAGGTTTTAAGTATGGACTACGCTAGTGGTGATGGTCAATACTTGTTTCCACCTAGAGTTGAGTTGTATACACTTAACTCAGGAATCTGGAAGGATTTTGATGGTGTTATTCCAAATATAGGTGTTACAGAACACTTCTGGACACAAGTTGTAGTTCGTGGGAAAGTTCACTGGACCGCATACAAGAGAAATGAGGATAGAAGGATGGGGAATTTGATTATGATGTTTGATCTCAATGAGTATATTTTTCAGGAAGTATCAATATCCAAAATTTTGGTTAATGAACCATCGACAAATTTGAATATTGCACAAGATGAGGAATTGCTTGTTGTTTGTCAGTATGATACACGTATTTGGAGTAGTAGTTGCTCCATTTGGGTAATGAAAAGCTATGGAGACATAGATTCATGGAGCAAAGAATATAATGTTATACTTGGCCAGGGGCATTTGGGTGTGGCAGTGGGTATTACTGATGGTACTAAAATAGTGTTGACAAACATAATGAGGATGCTAGTTGTACGTAATCTTGAGACACAACTACAAGAAAGCATCGATATTTCTATTACTATGTACTCTTATTATTATGAAAGTTACGAGGAAAGCCTTATTTTGCTAGATAAAAGAGAGTTACTACCTCCTGTTGATTTATCATATGAGGAGTTGACAAATGATGATGACGATAATGATGATGATAATGCTGACAACGAAGATAATGGTGACAATGATGAAGAAAAAAATGATGATGGGATAAATAATCCTTCAATACATGAACTCTTGAAACACCTTGTTATGCATCAGCGTGTCACAGCTTTTCTTTGAGCCAGAAATAATAAGGAACAAATATTGTGAAGTTTAGGCATACTTATAGGGGAGATGGAACATCTATTATCTCAATTTTACCTAATTTTCTTCATCATAGTTATCTGTTGTTTTGTGTTACTTTTAAGTGCTATGATTATTAATGTGTCTTTAATCAATTTGAGTGCTCCTCCATTTGTAGTTCTAAATTTGGCAACATCAACTAAATATGAATGTTCAGAATCTTTTAAAGTATGTTTTATATGAAAAATTATATCTACCAACCCCTAATCCCTTTCCCTAGGAGTCAATATTTATACTCTCTCCACCATGTTCATTTGGTGACTTGATCACCCAACCTCAAAGTTATATGTGGAGAGTGTTCTTCATTTGAGCTAGCCTTTTTTGTCAAATGAAATGCTTGAGAATTAAATGTGCTAATCAACACATTTTTTCATAAAATAATTAAAAAAATTGTAATTACTTGAAATCTTTTTTTTTTCTTTTTTCCTTGATTAGTTATGAATTTCTCAATCAAATTTGAGATAAACTTCCACCGAAGTCCTGTGTTTTCAATTTAATCTTCTTAATCGTTATTCTCAAGTCCAAATATTTGCAATAGTAGAACATGGCGGCAGATTATTATTATCAGTCGTCTATCATTCAGATACTACATAAGTGTCACCATATATCAAAATAAAAAATAAAAGCAACTCCCAATCATCTAAAAACAAAAATATATTTTTTATACTATGATCAAATAATAAAATCAACAACAAAAATTTTCATGCAAGTAAATCAGTAGCCTACATATGTCAATTATGGGCATATAGATAATACAAAGAAGAGAACGGCATCTAGCCCTCCCCTACCCCTTGGTTCAACCCTCTTTTCCCATCTTCTTTATGACAAACCTCTGCTGCTATCCTCGCCCTCCTCTCCCAAACCCCCACCTCTTAGTTCAACCCCTTTCTTCTCCCTCCCCCACCATTGTTGCACCTCCCCCCCCCCCATTTCTTCTATATTTCACAAAGAAAATGTAGAGACGCCAACAATATATTGATTACTGACGAGAACTTTCACTTGTCTTAAGCTTGTCGTTCAGAAGAATTATTTATTCAAGATTCTATTCCAAAATTTAAAAAGTAACAACGACCCAACCTTCTTAGTTCTTTCTTTTTCATTTTTTATTTAGTTAATTTTTTAGCATCTTGTCACGACCCAGTCCTGGTCATGATGGCTCCTGCTAGGTCCCACCTACAGGCAAGCCACTTCCCAACCCAAGGGTTTCTTTCCTATGTCTTTAGTCCAACCCAAATCGATACAACAATAACATATACGCCGAAACCTACCCAAAAACTAGAAGTCAACTGTACAGAGCTACAATAGACACAAGGATATATCGTATACATATATCAATAATTATAATAATATAAAAAACCAGGAGTGCACCTACAAATACCAAACTCTGCTGTACAAGGCCAATGTGATCTGGAAGCAAAAGATGGCCATCATCAACAGGAAGGAGACCACAAAAAAGTCAGAGCTACGCTCCAAAAGTTCCACAACTCGACCAAAACGACGGACTGTGCCCGGACCTGGACCTGCACCATGGGAAGATGCAGAGGTAGGGGTAAGTAACAGAAAAGGCACTGAGTAGGCATCATCGGCCAATCGAGTGGAATAATAACCATACATGAAGCCCATATATAAAGAGAACTATATCAGTGTAGCAAAACGAACTCAGATCAAGGCATAAGTATGTCTAGAAACCCCCAACCCACAACTAGACCTGTTGAAATAAACAGCAATGATACTGCTTTTGATGCCTATATATGTACATAATAGAGACATCAAACACACTTAACTAACCATGCTTCTGAGGTTTATTACACATCAACCAGCTCTACCTTTAATAATATATACATCACTTTAAACTATAGAATTGACTGTAAACTACTATAATCGATCAAGTGCTTTTATTCTCTAACATGCTATGATGAAAAAATATGCAAAAGAAAAGGAAAATCTCTACACAACACAATATGCTTCTGACTTTTACAACAACAAAAAAAATTCTGAAACTTGGAAACTAATCATTAATCAATCCCCTCTTCATTTGCATTACATTAATAAAAAGGAAGCAATTTGATATACAAAACATAGGCGAGATGTACAGGCGGAGACAAGAACACATACAAGGGGATTCAAATTAGAATATCACACCAACAATTTTACTTTGCGGCCTAAAGCAATTATTGAACCCCTTCGTCACTATACTAGAATCTTCCTTCATGTCACGGGGATTCAATAGCTTAAATATAACAAAAACAAGTTCAGTTTTAACCTAATTGCACAATAATAGGGAAAGAGGAATTGAACTTCCTAACACACCTAACTACGCCCCTGACGATATGGACGGATCCACAAGGGTGCAAGAGGAATATACAAGTTTAAAATTATATTTTTTGCATGTACAGTAATGTTGAATCCCGCATCTTCTTGTGTTTACTGCTTCATTCATAGTACCATGATAAGTGAGTATGACTTTTCAATATAAATGCATTAATTCTTAATTCATAGTACCATGATAAGTGAGTATGACTTTTCAATATAAATGCATTAATTCATAATTTTGTAAGTGCTAAATCTTGTTATGTAACTTTATGATTAGTTAGATTCAAGGTCCAAACGGAAAATTTTTCAAAAAGAAATTAAAAAAAAATGTCAATTTGTTGTGCTACATGTCTGATAATTATCTACCATCCATTTTTCAACTTTTCAACCTCAATACAAAAGTACATCATAAATTCCATCCACAAAAATTCGAAACATTTTCAAAGAGAGAGTGCTAATCAACATGTAAAAAAAGAGTTCAAAGAGATAAAACAATACGAAATTTCAGAAAACAAGTTAAAAACCTAAAATGCGGCAGTTGAAACTCACCGCCGTCTCCAACTGCCAACCGCAAAACCGCAAAACACCTCGAAATATCCACACGAGTTTCCAGAAATTGGCAATCCTCTGCAAAAGTAGCACTCTGTTGGATGGTGATGTATCCACAATATTTCACGACGTATCCTATTCTACATGTTTTGACCAAAATAATACAAATACAAAGCAACCGGCAAAGAGTCAAATATACCTCCTATTATTGGAAATAATTTAAATATACTTATATTTTTTATCTAATGTACTCTTCTAGTTATACTTTATGTTCAAATATACTCTTTCAATTATGATTTGTGCTAATTTATTCTTATTTTTAATGGACAAATGCATGACGAATTTAGAAACAATTTTTTTCAAAAAATATCCAATGTAAATACATGACACAGACACTGAGAGACGAAAGTTAGGGGATCGAAGGAGATTAGATATCCCAATAATCCTAGTCGTAAACAATGGATACTAGGTGTAGTACGTATCGACCTGTGCAGTGCTAGTGTTGATGCTTATGCTTATCTAGTCTATAAAGTGAATGGGTCGGCGATGGGAGGTGAGTTTGTAAAGTGAATCAAGTATTTAAAATTGAGATAAATTATTTATTTGTAAATTCATCAAGTGTTCGTCTATTAAAAATAAGGATAGCTCAGCACAAAGTGTAATTAGATGGATATATTTGGACCTAAAGTATAACTAAAGGGTATATTTAGACCTAAAATAAGATTTAAGGGGTATATTGGAACCGAAAATATAATGAGAGATGTATTTAAACTATTTTCAATAGTATGTGGATATATTTGACCCTTTCCCATAAAGCAAATGAACAAAAGTAATACACAAATTAGTTTTTGTATGTTTGAAATGGAGAAATCACAAATTAGCTCAAGGTACATTTTTAGTTACATTTTTATGTACTTATAATTTAAATTTAAATTTAAATTTTATTTTGCATTTATATATTTTTTTGACCCAATTATGTGGTACTATATAGATTTCAATTATTAAATTTTTTATGAGTTTGTTTTAAAAGCTATTTTGTAATTAGATTTTATGTAATTATTTAAATTTTAAATCTAAATTAAAATGTTTAAATCTAGATTTTATGTATTATTAGAATTTGACAAATTAAAAAATTTAAATTTTTAAATCATAAGATTTAATAACAATTGATCGAGGATTTTCTGGAAACAACTTCTGTACCTCCATGCGATAGTGATAAAGTCTACAAACACTATTTCTTTTCCAAACCTCATAGTGGGATTTCATTGGGTTATATTAATAACAAATTGAATTTTATATTTTTGGTATTTAATTTAAGGGTTTGTTTAACAATTTAGTTTTAATGGAGAGATTTTGTGGGCTTATGTCCTAAAATAAAACAGGTTTAGTGCCTACGCGCACATCTTGACTAATGAAGCTTACGTCCCACAATACTTTCGCCCCCACAAATCACATTGATTGCAATTTTACTATGCCCTGCTCTAAGGCTCTCCCAAGAATCACCTTTTAGAACATTGTTCCGGACTCATCCACGAACAATGTACTTGTAAAACACATTAAAATTCATGTGTGGGAATTAGTTATATGGGTTTTATATTCCAAACACACATTATACACCTAAGACTTAATACTTTAGGAGCAGATTAGGCCCCGCTCAACAATTTCTGCTAAAAATTAAGTCAAATTTTCTGATTAGCATCGTTAAATATCAAATTAAATTCATTGACAAATGAATAAAACAGAATCAGTTTCATCTATAAATAGATGAAAATTAAGAATAACTCTAATAGTGAGTCATAATATTATACATTATCAATTGAGGATGTTGTGAGGATGAATTATTCATTTGAACATCCTTCTAGAAATAGTTATACAATCAAAATTATATCTTCACTTCTATTGGTCTTTTCCTCTCAATTTTGTGCCTCTCAAAAATATCATTTTTTTAAATAAATTTGTTACAATTTACATTTAATCTTAAAAGAGTGTGTTTAAAATTATAATATTGATCGTGTTTATTGATTATTTACTTTTAAAAAGGTAATTGTGTAACTTGATGATAATTTTAAGAAATTATGGTTTTTTAGTTGTTTGAAAGTGAAACTTCTTGCCAGTGATATAAAGAGTTGATCATCTGGATCTCGTCGCAGAAGAATTATTCAGTGAAATTTAGTTTTGTTACGTAATTTGTGAACTATTATGTTACACATGATTGATATTTAGGATAACAATTGTGAATTCATTTATCACAAAAAATAACTATTTAAAAAGTTAAGAACTATAATTGATTTTTATCTTATGGTGATTTTATAATCACTATGGCATTGGTTATACACTTATAGGAATATGTAAGGGTGTCATTCAAGTCTTAACCCATATCAAAAAATTCTCAATTGAGCCCAATTTAATCTCTAATTTCAACTCATTCTAAGACTCTTTATTGCATTGATGTAATTTGTGTTTTCTATCTATTTTATATTTTCTATCACTTATCTATTAATTTGTAACTTTTTATTTTTATTTATTGAGTTGAAATTCAAATTGTTGTTATAAAAAATAAATAATAATATGGTAGAATTATTGAAATTGAGCCGGTCAAATTAGGCGGCTCATGACCCAACCCGAATTTTAGCCCATCTGAGTCCAACCCGTTTTAGCCCAAAATTAATTTTGACGGGTCATAACCCAACCCAAATTCTATTTCAACCCATTTTAGCATTCTCGATTTCAACCCAACGCACCCATGTGACACCCACCCTATGCTAGAAATATTTTTTTCGTATAATAATATCTTTTTAGTAGTAACAACGCATATATAGCACCAACTTTATTAGTCACAGACTAACAATCATCCAATCAAACGACCTCTATTAGAATATGTGTTTATTTTTGTCATCAACATAATGTGTATATATAATAAAAATTTACATATCAAATTGTATCAAGTGAAAATAGAGTGGAAATATGTATTGCAAACCATGGTTAAGTGAAAACGTAGTAAAAATTATATACTAGTTAATCATGATTCAATTAAAATAGTCTATTGACAAACACATATTATGTATTTATTAACAAGCTATAAATATCATACAAGAATAAACTTTGACTATGTTTATTCTTTTATTCTTTTCATCCTATTTTAATTGTGTTTTGGTCATAATTTTTCTTCAGATAATTATCTATTTAGAAATTCAAGGTTAATTATTTTAAGCAGTACTTCTTTTTCATACAACTTAATTCTAAAAAAAATAGGATTAACTTAGGTAAACTATTGTAGCGTCAATACCGATGACAAAAGGAAAAGTAGCTTGCAGCAAATATTGAAAATATTGTTGCTGTAAATGTTGAGAATTGGAATTTTGTAGTTGGCCAACATTATATTTTTACATTTACAAAGTGTTGAAAATGTAATATTGGCCTATGTCATTAGTGACATAGACATGGTCTTCCTTTCTCTATAAATTGAGAGGTTTTTCTCTCATTGAACGCACCAAAGAAAGAGAGTCATAGAGAGAAAGAAAAATACATTGAGCATTTTTTACAAATAGTAGGCATAAGTGTACAACTATTTCTACTATTACAAATAGTAGACTCTTGGGATAAAATAAAAAAATAGTCTCATTATTTTGTCACTCACTATTTCTTTTAGAAAAATATTTCCTAAGTACACACTCTATCTTTCTTCACAGACTATTTTTTCTTATATAGTATATGGTATAACTCACAGAAAAGACTTGTTAGTTCCGCAGCTCGGGGAGAAAGTTCCATAATGAAATTGTTGATAGATAGAAGGGAGAATGCCACTGACAAAGAAGATAAAAAAAGAAAATGATAGTGGCTAGGAAAGCTCCGGAGATTCTATGGCAAATTGAAAAATACTCAATGCATTTTTCTTTCTCTCTGTGACTCTCTTTCTTTGGTGTGTTCTTTTAGAGCAAAAGCTCTTAATTTAAAGAGAAAGGAAGACCATTCCTATGTCACTAATGACATAGGCCAATATTATATTTTCAACACTTTTTAATTGTGAAAATATAATGTTGGCCAACTACCAAATCTCAATTCTCAACATTTGCAACAACAATATTTTCAACATTTGCTGCAAGCCACCTTTCCTTTTGTCATGGGTATGGACCCTACAAATCTACCCCTCCATAGCCATTCACCAATGCTCTCCCTCTTGACAAAAAGAGGGATCCGTCTTTCCAGCGGCTGATCGACAATACTCAAACTTTTCTCTTGGCAGAATCTTTTTCATCTGTATTGATCTTTTGAAGTTATAAAAGCTTTTTCTCCAGTGCATCTGTTATCCAACGATATCTTATGTTAATGTATTTTGACTTCACATGAAAGGAGGCATTTTTGCATATATGGATGGCATTTTGATTATTGCAAAACATCTGAAACTTGTTCTGTTTGACACCAAGCTCCTTAAGAAATCCCTTCATCCATAACAACTTTTTGCAAGCTTCTGTTGCTTCTATAAATTCTGCTTCTATAGAAACCAATGCTATACACTTCTATAATTTTGACTACCATGATACAGCTCCCCCTGCAAATGTAATCAGGTAACCTGGTGTAGATAAAAAATTCCAAAAAAACGACGGACAAGGTCCCCAAGTCCGTCGCTTTTCTGCAATTTAACCTACATTAAAATTTAAATCCAATATATACTAATACAACACAATCAACAACAACTAAACTTCAAAATACATACTAATACGCACAATTAAACATAAAAAACATAGAAATTCATAATTTACAAAATTTTAAATTGTTTCAAAGTTCAACAAAAATTCTAAATTGTTCAAAACTTAAATGATGGGAACTAGGGGCTATTTGTTACATAATCATCTGTACTCTCGTCAGAATCATCGGGGAAGGACCGTCGGGCTAGGCTGAGCAATTGTTCTTTGAGTTCATCATATTTCTGAGTCATGTTGCATTCCAATTGGGCTCTTCGTGCTTCAGATTCTGCCAATGCACATGTATGTTCTTCAACTTTTTGAGTCAGACAGCCATCTGGTCCCTATCAATAGCTTCATCTTGACGTGATGATCCAATGTATTGTAAACCTGATTGGAGTCGTCGTATAATATTTTGGAAACCCATTCCATAAACTTTTATGTCTCCTGCCTGCAACCTTTTCCATCCAAATTTGATTGGATATCTCAGGGGTTAGCTCGACCGAATCTCCAAGCTCTTGTATTTGTCGCTCATACTCATGCTACATATTAAAAATAATAGTTAGACTCAATGTATATATTAAAAGCAAAAGTTAGAATCAAAACAAATTATACTTAAAGTTATATTAAATAACTTACATAGGCTTGTTTGGCCCTTTCCTCCACCTATTGATCTAAATCCGAGTCCTTCTTCTTTTTCTTCATATAATACCTCCTAAAAACTTCATCACATAAAGGAGTTTGCCCCAATTCTTTTTCCTATATATTAAAATATAATTGATAAAATTATGCTTTGTATAAATTAAATACTTTATTTAACAATAACATGTTAGTTTAAACCTAAAACTTTACAAATCTTACCAGCTCCCTCGTAATGGTACTGACACTCTTTGCACCTCCGATGTGCAATGAGCCATCTTTTAGCTTCTTCTAGCTTTTTTAGCTTGATCGGACATAGCCTTGAATTTATCGGTATCCCAATGTCGAAGAAAATCTTGGTATACATGCGGAGGTATCTAAGAACTGATTTTTCCATCATCCCTTGCTTTCTTTAGCCAGTTAGATAGTCGGGAGCTCGCCTTTTTCTAAAAATGTGGTCGCAATGACCAGTTTGTACTTGGGATGCCAAGTACATAGAGTCCAGAAACAAAAGCAAAAGTGTTAAAAATAAATTAAGTAATATTCAAAATATTATGTAATCTTATATATGCCTTGAATTCATTGAACATCACTTGGCTAATATGATTTGGAATTTGCCTCCAAGAGCGGCATGCCTCTGAGTATAACCTCCTAACACTCTCCTTAAGGGCATCCACAGCCTGTTTCGAAGGATGCCACCTGCAAGACATATAATAAACATGTTATTAGTTCATCTATAATTTGTTAAGGTAGCAAAAATAAATTAATAAAAACAAAAACTTACGATGTTCCATCAAACTCAATCATAACTCTTCCACATATGTCCCTCTATTTAGGACCTAAGTCAGGCACAACCTATGCAGGATCAAATGCAGTAGTTGAAGAAGGTGTAGCTGATGATGAAATATGTGTCCGATGATGAGTTGGTGGTGTAGGGACATTCTCAGTACTAGAAAAATCCCTAAGTCTTAGATTAGATAGGTGGCGAGACTGAGAAGTAGGAGATGCAACATTAGGAGATGGAGTAGTTGTAGGTGTGGATCGATGATGTGGCACTGTAGATCGAGGAACGATCTGATCATATGAAGGGAATCTTGATTGTGCAGAAGAAGATGTGCCCCATGGTCGATGCAACTGACTCTGAAAATCTAGAGGATCTATTGTCCGAGAAGACACATAATGACTTGAACCTGGGGCACCCTGAATATTAGGTGCCGAAGAAATATAGCCTGGTATGTCCTCAGGATCAATCGGTCTCCTAGACTTTTTCTTTTTCGTCCTACCAGAAGAAGTAACCCCAAGATGATCCCGAGATCTATCACCATCACCCGATTACATCTGAATGTAAAGTAACACAAATACAATATATATAAAAAAAACAAATGAAATAATTTTTGTATTAGCAAGGTAAATTAAGTTATATGCTAGTTATAATCTACTAGTCTATTTATCCTCGCTTATTTCATTTACTTCATCCTCCCGTTCCGATTCCTCAGTTCTTTCATATTCTTCATCCTCCCATTCCTCCTCGTGCAATGATTCATCATCCTCCCATCCCTCCTCCTCCAATGATTCATTATCCTCATCTACTTCTTCTTGAAAGTTTGACATTATTAATTCATCATCAGACACCTCTTCTAGTATGTGTTGAGGATGTTCTAGTGTGGTCTCCAACCCAACATCAACTTGTTGTTGAACAAGTGCAAGATCATTTAGGTATGCCACATCTAATACATTCTCAATTTCAATTCTTCCTACAGGCTTTGTCTTAATGATAACCCACCAATCAGCCTTATTTCTACGCAATGGATATGGAGTGTAGTAGACCTGCTTAGCATTTTGGGCAATGATAAAAAGATCATAACTTCTGTATTGTCTGGTATGCTTAACTTCAATTATATTATGTTGCTGGTCCCCCCTTGTGCCTCTCTGTGATGGGCCAAACCATTTACACCAAAACAATACTATCTTCTTTTTAGGCCAACCTGAATATCGAATTTCAATAATCTCCTGAAGGACACCATAATATTCAATTGTTTGGTCATTACCGTCGATATCACCTTGAACGAAGACACCGCTATTATTGGTTTTCTTATATGCAGAAACTTCCTCAGTTTGAAACTTAAAGCCATTAACATAATATTTACTCATTGTCTGAATTTGAGGTTCAGGCCCAAGTGTGATTTCTCTCACTAATGGTGAATGCTGATCAGTTGAGTATTCATCACAAACCTACAAATTATATCCAAAATAATACAGTTTAGTCTTAAATAAAAACATCATTCCAACTAATTCAATATGATTAGGCTTTCACACTTACATAGTCCTTTAACTATTTGGCAAACCTCGTGTATATGGCTTCATTGCCCCAGGTGTTTATGAACAATCTGACATTGATATGTATATTTTGTAATTAGTTAGTAAATACTAATTATTATGAAATTTGACAATATAAGTTATTTAATACTTACTTAAGATATGGCTGAATTTCTAGACAATTAAGTAGAATATGGGTCATAGCCAATCATCTTTCGATGGCCGTGAAGCCTCTTTTTCCACGCCTTTTAGATCCTCGGCCACTTTGATTAAAAATTAAAATTGGGGGAAATATCGGAGCATTCTCACCTTCATCATTCCAATTTGACCCATTTTGCCTGCATGGCACTTCATCCCCAAAGTAATAAGAATAAAAGTCGTCGGTTTCTCTTGCAATATAAGCTTGAACAATTGATCCTTCGATCTGTCCCCTTTGTTTGTTATCTGTTTACGACCTCCAGTTTTTCTGTACATACCAATTCAAATGTGTTAATCATGAAGTTTATTGTATATATTCATTATATATAATTAAGTACTTAATTAGTCATAAAAAATATTACCTTCAAATGGATACATCCACCTTGTTTGAACTGGACCTCCAAGGCAAGCTTCTTGTACAAGATGAATCGGAAGATGCTCCATCACATCAAAGATACTAGTCAGAAAAATCTTCTCCAACTTTAGAGTAATAACAAGAATATTTTCCTCCATCATGTCTAAACTACTTTCAAGCAATGTTCCAGAACATAAATCTCTAAAAGAAAAGATTTATCTCTGTCACTGACTTCCATGTCCTCTCGGGAAGGTGGCTAAAAGCAATAGGAAGCAATGTTTCCATGAATACATGACTTTTCATACCTATCAACTTCCCTTCATTCATGTTTGTCCGCTTGCCCAAATTTGAAACATATCCCTCCGGAATCCTCAATTTTTTAACCCACTCACATATTTCATATTTCTCATCCATGGTGAATGAAAAATTGGCTTTAAGCTTAACAATTTTTCCATTTGGTAGTTCTTGAAGCCATAATTCTTTCCTCCTACAATATTCCTTTAAGTCCATTCTAGCTCTTGGGTTGTATTTTGTCTTGCATTTAACATCCATCACTGTATTGAATAAGTTGTCAAAATAATTTTTCACAATATGCATCACATCAAGATTTTGTCATAGGAGATTATCCTTCTAATATGACAACTCCCAGAATATATTTTGTTTGGTCAAATTATGTTCAACACCACATCCAGGAAGTCTAGAAGGTGGAGCCTCTGTAATTTTAGGCAATTGAGAAACTCTCTCCCAAATTTGATGCCCTGTCAATGATGGGGGTCAAGGATCAATTTCAACCCTATTTTTTCTGAATGCGTGTTTCATCCTTCTAAACTCGTGGTCCATTGGTAAGAACTGACAATGACAATCAAACCATGAATTTTTTTCTACCATGTTTTAGGGTGAAGCCTTACTACGTTCCATGCAATGATGACAAGCAAGCTTTCCAACAGTCATCCAACCAGACAACATACCATATGCAAGAAAGACATTAATAGTCCACATTAAAAAAGCACGCATAACAAAATTTTGTTTAGTTGATATGTCATAAGTCAGTACACCTTCAAACCATAACTGCTTAAGATCATCTATTAATAGTTGTAGAAAGATATCAATCAAACTTTTTGTGTTACGAGGACCTAGAATAACACATCTTAAAAATATGAATGGACTTGTCATGCACATTTCAAAAGGAAGATTATATGGAGTGAAAAATATGGCCAGCAAGAATAAGGCGTGAAAGAATTTGAGAATGGTGTTAAACCATCTGCACACAACCCCAATCTGACATTTCTAGGCTCTCTAGCAAATTCATGATATATATTATCAAAATGCTTCCATGCTTCTTCATCAGATGGATGAGAGAACACACCTGGTGGCCTTCTATATTGATGGTGCCATCTCATATGTGGGCAGATCTCATCGATGCATACAACCTCTTCAGTCTAGGAATAAGAGGTAAATAATACATCGCATTAATTGGAACCATCTTTCCAGATGGAGTCCTCTTATAACGAGCATGACCGCAAAACTTACAAATTTCTAAGTCACTATCATTGTTGTAGTCCAACATCCAGCCATTAACACAACAATCAATTCTATCATGTGACAATCCTTACTTGGAAACCAGTTTCTTTGCCTGATAGAAGTTCTTGGGTATGTTAAACTCGGGATTAACCAACTCACCTAAAAGATCGACCACTGAGTTTATAGCCACATTATGAACATTCCAATTCGATTTAATGTTCATTAATCTAACGACAACAGACAAAGCAGAATGTGAACTCCCTCACATAATAATCGACTAGCCACTTCTAATTCTTCATTTGAAGCGTTTTTCTTCTTCATTAGGAGCTTCATTAAAAACTGTTCAGGTTCATGCCCCCCTTGAACTTCGAAAGCATCATTAATCATTTAATGAACTCTATCATGCTCAAACATGTCATGTTGAATATTATCATGTTCAAATCTAATTTGACCTTGTGCTACAATCATATTATATTCATCTACGGGCATCGAATTATAAAACACACCATTCAATCTATGTATTTCTCCATGATCCACCCATACAAAATATCTAGGCTTAAATCCATTACGATACAAAATTCACCATAACTTCATTTGGACTAAAACATTTCAGGCACTTACATGATTTGCAAGGACACCTAACCAATTGATTTCTCTTAGAAAGATCAAGTGTCATTGCATGATCAATGAAACTTCTAAATCCCTCAAAAAATGTAGATTTCAACCCACCACCATTTTCATAATACATGTCATACATCCACAAATGGTGATCCATCTATAAAATATTCACAACCTTGACTAATTAATTCAAGTGTGTTCTTAAGTATCCTAATTAAAGTTCAAGTGCTAAAATATATCTTAAGTTAAAAATAACCCTAAAGTGTAACTTAAGAAATTTTTTAAAGTATCAACAATTTGTAAATACTTAAATATAATCCTAAAGTTAAATTTTCAAATTACACATATAATTAAAGTTCAAGTATTTAAAAGTTAAGGATTTCTACAAATTTGAATTAATTTGTAAGAACTTAATTTAAAAATTCTAAAGTTCAATTTAATTCTA
Organism: Solanum rostratum; assembly: GCA_029948455.1. Taxonomy (NCBI): domain Eukaryota; kingdom Viridiplantae; phylum Streptophyta; class Magnoliopsida; order Solanales; family Solanaceae; genus Solanum; species Solanum rostratum. The sequence goes on from CM057045.1 coordinate 25,885,600, forward strand.
ACAACTTAACCAAATAAAAAAAGACTATAAGTGCCAACACTAGATGGACACAAATCGATTTTGCAAGAAAATCAATTTTGTCATCAGTAGGATCAACTAATGTTGTCACTTATGCCAAACAAACACATAATGAATAATATATATATATATATATATATATATATATATATATATATATATATATATATATATATATATATATATATATATATATATACACACACACAAGTGTCAGCACTAGATGGACACAAATCCATTTTGCATGAAAATCAATTTTGTCAACAAAAGGATCAACTAGTGTGGTCACTTATCCCAAACAAACACAATATGACCAAAACAAAAAAGATAAGTGTCAACACTAGATGGACACAAATCGATTTTTAAGAAAATCAATGTTGTCATCAATAGTTTCAACTAGTTTTGTCACTTATGCCAAACAAACACAATATGACCAAAAACAAAAAAGATAAGTGTCAACGCTAGATGGACACAAATCAATTTTGCAAAAAAACTAATTTTTGTCATCAATAGTATCAACTAGTGTTGTCACTAATTCCAAACAAATACAATATAAACCCCCCCCCCCTCCCCCCAAAAAAAAAAACCAAAGATAAGTGTCAACACTATAATACTTTAAAAAACTATTCAAACATTTATATATACACAATAGTTAAAAAATTTATCGAAATAATACCTCGACTTTTAATTTTAAATTATGCTTGGAGATGGAGGGGTAGGTGCTACTTCGATTGGTGGTGCCGACGAATACAAGTACAAAGTTCACAAATAAAATTCAAGTTCTAAAATCATATAAATTCAAGTTCTAATGAAATTGAATCTAAGTTCTTGTAATGACCCTGAACATGATTTTTACTTTTTGAGCCCGAAACTAGTTTAAATGAGTTTTCTCGAGTTTTGGCCAAGGAGACCTCAAATTCAAATTCTGATGATTTCGTTGGATCCGTAATATCGATTTTGGTCTAGAAGGACCCTTCGTTCAGTTTCCGAAGCTTCCGGGTGTGTTTTGATCTTTTTGATTATTTTCGATATTGGGAAGTGGGACCCACATTGAAATAAAACGACCTCTGGAGGGAAATTCGACTACACCATTGAGTCCGAAATTTCATTTTCGATCAGATTTCATATATGAAATGTATTTTTCCGACTCCAGATGAGGCCGGAGCATTGAATTTAAGTTTGAGAGTTTACTGAAAATGCTGAAGCGGGGATGACGTGGCCCAATCAGGCACTGCCATGTGGCAGACGCAGTATATAAAAAAAAATCTGTAGATTTCTTCTCAGATTTTCTAGGTTTTTCACAAACTTCCATCAACGATTTCTCCCTCGATTTTGGTCCGATTTGGGTGATTCAAAAGGCTAAATTATGTATTTTTCCGAGAGAAACACCATGGGAGTTTCAGTAATTAATTTTGGTGCACCGTTTGAGGTACATTTTGCTGTTTTTCGGCTGGTTTGGATTTTTTTTTGGAAACTTTAAATATGAGATTTCTACCTCGTTTTAGCTCCATTTTTTAAATGATTTTCGCCATTGAATTCCTTATGACTTGGAGAACATTTTCATGTATAAATTTTCAGATTTCCGATGACTTTTTCCGATGAGAAAAGTTTTGGACCGTTTTGCCATTTTCACCCATATTAATTGATTTTAGTGTCATTAGATTCGTTATGTGATTGTGATGCTATATTTGAATAGATTTTGGTGATTTGGAGTATCGTAGAGAGGAAAAAGCTTCGGCATTGATAAGATTCGAGACTTTACATAAGGCAAGTGAATTTCTAAACTTTTGTTAAATATGTTGAACCTCGTATGCTCTAATGGGTATAAAATTGAGTATTTTGGGATAGAGATGGATTAATGTAGGTTTGGCTATCCTTCTTTGAGACTGGGATTGAGTTATTGAATATCCTTATGTTGTAATCTACGGGATTGTGGTAGTGGTAAGGTCTGCGTACATTTTACCCTCCTCAGACCCCACTTGGGGGATTCTACTAGGTATCTTGTTGTTGTTGTTGTAATCTACGCGATGAGATCATATCATGTGTTGGGTTGATAATTCTTATTGTGATGCTAGTGTGAGGGCTTTAATTGCCTATGTGTTGCTTCAAGATCATGTGAATTCTAAATTGAGAATAGTGTGAACATGACATGTTGGGAAAGGGAGATAATTAAGATATATATTGAGGATCCTGGTTGGTTTGAGAAAATAAAGTTACTAAAATAGGGTGAAATATTTTAAAAGAGAATTGTATCCAAATATGTATAAAAGAGGATGAATATTATAGTTGCTAAACTCGAGAATATTGTTTCCATAATTGTGCCTTGATTGTATGCACCCTTATACTACATGTCATGACATTGTGGGAAGTGATGAATGGTGATTCGTATCATGAGTCCTTGACCACGAGCACTTGGGTGGCAAGGTAGTTGATACATCGAGATTCTTATCATGAGTCCTTGACCACGAGCACCTGGGTGGGAAGGTAGTTGATACATCGAGATTCTTATCATGAGTCCTTAACCACGAGCACTTGGGTGGCAAGGTAGTTGATATATTGTGCTTGAGGTATATGGCCTGCGAGGTCCCCATGGGTCCCCTTAGTGTTGGAGCCTTAGCTCGACGGGGGTATACACGAAAGGTTGTGCAACAGTCTTGATACCACCTTGCATTGCACGACATTGCATCTCATGCTTGCATATTATTTTGTGGCATGATGTAAATCATGTGATTGATTATGTTATCACTTGTGAGTTATGGCTTGTGATTTGATAATTGCGATATACTGAAAAACTATCTTTATTGTGTATTATGTGTTGCTGGGCTGGGACTTTTCTGAGTGCAGGTTTGTAGTTCGGCATTATGTGGTTGGGTGTGAAGGAGTTATTTGGTTCTTTATTGTTTTACTCTAGGTTAGTTTCATTTTAAGAGTACTGTATTGTTTTGGTACTCAACCCCTTGCTACATTTTTGTAGGTTGCGAGCCCAGTCCCTCTAGTTAGAATTTTCTCATTGCAAGACCGAGCTTCCGGATTATCCTTAAGGTAGCTGCTTATGTCACCAGTGGACCTTCAAGGAATCCATAATTATGTTACGTTCTATTTGAGGACTAGACATTTGAGACTTTTTTTTATTCAAGTACTGTGTATTTAGAGGCTTGTACATGTGACACCAGTTCTAGGAAGGTTGTAGTTTGGTCTTCCTATGATTATTTGTCATATTAGACTATTTTCTCTTCCGTTATTATTTTTATGTTTGGATCAGTAGGTATTAGGCTGACTCGCCTTGGTGGGTTACGTGAGTGTCATCACGTCCATTTTCGGGTCGTGACAGTTCTACATAAATAAAAAATCCTAAACTTCAAACTTGAGAAATTCTAATTAAAGTTCAAATTTTATAATACATTCAACTTCAAAGTTCACAACTTAATAAATATATGTTAATTCCAAATTAATTCTAAGTTCAAGTTAAACACTAGTAAAGTTCAACTTAGGTACAAATCCTATAATTCAAGTTTTAAATTATATCTAATCAAAATTCACAACTTGAAGTTCAAGCTAAGATCTAAAATCCCAAAGTTCAAGATCAAAATTAAATCTAAGTTCAACTTAACGAAAATCCTAAAGCTGAATTTTTATATTATATTCAACTTTAAAGTTCACAACTTAAAATTCAAGTTCCAATTTTAATCTAAGTTCAAGGTAACACTAGTAAAGCCATAATCATAACAAATCATAAATTAAAGTTCAAGTTCTACATTATATACAAGTTCAAAGTTCACAAATAAAATTCAACTTCTAAAATCGTATAAAGTCAAGTTCTAATTAAATTAAATCTATGTTCTACTTAAATAAAAAATGCTAAATTTCAAACTTAAGAAATCCGAATTAAAATTCAAATTTTATATAACATTCAACTTCAAAGTTCACATCTCATTAAAATATTCAAGAACTTTAAGTTAAACTAAAGTTTAACTTAAGTACAAATACTATCGTTCAAGTTTTAAATATATCTAATCAAAATTCACAACTTGAAATTTAAACTAAGTTCTAAAATCCCAAAGGTCAAGTTCAAAATTAAATCTAAGTTCTACTTCAAAACTACTTTTTATTCTAACTTCAACAATAATTCAATTCAATTCCTACATTCTAACTTCAACAACAATGTATTCTAACTTCAATAACAATACAATTCCAACTAAAAATACCTAATTTGCAATGTCATTCAAAAAACCCCAGATTCAAGCTAAAACCCTAAAATTTACTCACTACTTCACACCCCAGATTCAAGCTAAAACCCTAAAATTTACTCACTACTTCACACAACATATACAAATTAACTATGCTAATACCGTTGTAACTTCATAACATTAGTATTCCAACACAAAAGAACCCATTTCATAAACTAACAAATCAAATATAAAGTTTAGCCATAAAAATAAAAAAATAATTTCATTCACGTATTCACAATACAATACACAAAATAAGTTTTGTAATATAACAACTTCAAGAATAAAGGTGAAATGGGCTAGATAAGAACTTATAAAATTAAAAAATTTAAAACAAAAAAATAATATCTACACTAAAAATGGAGCAAAACAGAGGAGAAAACTAGTACCTTAGGTGTGGGGGAGGAGGAAACCAAGTTTGGTGGTGGCGGAGGCGGCCAGTGACGGAGGTTGGGGAGGGTCGACGGGTTGGGGAAGGTGGGTTACGGTTTTTAAGAGGGGAGATGAAGTGTGAGAGAGAAAAAAATAAGGAGAAATCGGGCTTTTTTTATACACGTCTAGGGGCGACGAACATCGTCGTTTTGTCTGTCGCCCTTCATTAAAATATTTTGACCATTGACCAAAAGAAGCGACGGACTAGGCGATGCCCTCCGTCGCTATTATTTTTTCAAAAAAATTATTTTAATAAAAATAGCGATAGACAGGGTCGCCTTGTCCGTTGCAATTTTTAAAAATTTAAAAAAATTATGACGGACGGCATCGCTTTGCTATTAAATAATTATATATTAAATGAAAAAATTGACAGAAAATTACACCAAAAAATGTGACGGACATGTAGACATTGTCTGTCGCTTTTTATTATCAAATATTAAAAAAATTATATATAAAAGCGACGGACTACGTCCTTTAGTCCGTCACTTTTTGGAGAGACGCAGTCCGTCGCTTTTTGGCAGTTTTTTAGTAGTGACACCAAGGAAAGAGAGCAACAGAGAGAAAGAAAAATACATTGAGTACTTTTTTTTCTGCGAGGTATACCATAGACTATATAAGAAAAATAGTCTGTGAAGAAAAATAGAGTGTGTGTGCTTAGGAAATATTTTCCTAAAAGAATTAGTGAGTGACAAATTAATTTTTGTCGGACTATTTTTTATTTTATCTCTAAGAGCCTACTATTTGTAATAGTAGAAGTAGTTGTACACTTGTGCCTACTATTTGTAAAAGTAGAAGAAAAAATAACATAAGTGTTGATTTGTTGAGGTAGCCCAAAGTTTTGGATGAACCACGTTAAATTTTCTAGTGTCTACTTTGCTCTATTTATTCATCCTAAAAATTTATTGTTCACTCCGCTGCTTGGGTCCAACAACTATATCTTATACTTAGTTTCATTTTTCTAAAGAATTAATGGTCAAAATTACATTAAAATATTTTGATTTTTAAAATTTCATACCTGAAGTATGAGGTGCGCGAGTTTGCTACTTGAACTTATCTCAGTGATGATTATATTTTCAATAGAAAAAAAACAATTGATAATTGAGGTGATTCTAAAAAATAATTGATGATAATTTATATAGGAATTTTACACGCCTAATAATTAACGTATGAAATTTTAAAAATTGTAATTGTGTTTTATCCATTTACTTTTTTAATGAACGTAAAAAAAGTTGAAATGGACGAAAATAGTACCCATTATAAATTATATCAGTGATATCACAAATCGAGGGATGAAGCCTCAAGGAATTTAAATGAATCCACTTGTGAAAACGATATTTTATGAACTTGATGTCGTGATTAATAATCTTGATTATCGCAATAAAATGAATGTCAATAGCCAATTGAATTATCAAGATAAAAAAAAGTGATACATGTTTAAAGGTCTAGAGCTTAGAAAAAAATGTGGATACCATAGGAGAAAACAAATAATGTTGAAGAAAATAAAATATGTATGAAACTGGTTACATGTAAAGAAGCACTTAGCGCTTTTAGAACTCTCAATTTTTTTATGCAATTAAAAAATATGATAATGAAACTTTTGAATGCAATTAAAAAAAAAAAGTAAGAAATGAGCTTCAACAAGATTTAACTTCTAGTAAAAAAACACTGGAATCATATTTCACTAAATTGTTTTAGATATTATGTAATTTAAAGATTTACTCCTCCCGTCCTATTTTATGTGGTACCATTTGACTTGATACAATGTTTAAGGGAAAAAATTTAAAACTTGTGATCTAAAACAATCCTTAAATCTCTATGTGGTTGTAAATTACCCTTTACAATAGAAATTTTAAAATTAAAATATTTCTAATTATAACAAAGTAATATTCTTTTGGGGACAAAAAAAAGGGTGTCATATAAAAATGCAACAAAATCAATTTATACCATTAATAGAATCGTATATTTATGTAGGAATCTTCCGAAAATAGATTATTTCATTATAAATCAATGATTTTTTCTACTGAAACAAGTTGGAAATAAAGAGAAATATTATCTTAAAAAATTTAGTAAGTATTAATTTATAGAATTTCTATCATAATAAACATGAATAGTTTATTAATCAAAGAGTACTTATTCACTGAAAATTAGGCTTATGACAACGCAAGGAAAATCGTTGCTATAGATGGACTCGTCGTTGCCATAGACCTTTGGCAACGGTTGACCAATTGTTGCATCAGTTTGCGTGGCTACAGAGCTATGGCAGCGGTTTGTACAACTGTTGTCACAAAGTGTTGGCATAGACCATCCTATGGCAATGACGAAAATATGTGGGAGTGGCAACACTTTACAGTCGTCGCCATAGACGTAAATAGTTTATGGCAACGCTTCATAGCCATTGTCATAGACATTAATAGTCTATTGCAATAGTGTTGTAACGTTAATCAACAATAATTAATATTTGTATTATAAAAGAAAATTATATTTGTAATGCTTATCCTTTTGTGTTCTAAAAATAAACGACAATACAAATTTATGTATATCCAACATGTATACAACATGCATAGGCTTAACAATTAACTAATTATAATATACCACATTTTTATATACATATCAAAATGTTAACACCCAAAAGATAAGCAGTTTTACATGCTTCAATAAGTATTAAAGTATTTGATAGCAAAAAATTAGAATTTTCATCAACAAATGAAAAATTATCTTAAGTAAGATCAAAATCATCATTGTCACTGCTTTCATCCCTTTCTTCATTTTTGACACCTACAAAAGAGAATAAATAATGTCATTTATCGTCTTATAAAAAGAAAAAAATATGAAATCAAGAGCTCAATGCTCAGTTTTATCAACAAGAATCAAATGGAGGCCAAGGTGTCTCTTCCTATGATCCATTGCAACCTCCTCCTCATGACAAGAAGTCCCTTGAACTTCAATAGAGCCAAAATCCTCAGCAGGATACTAGTAGAACAAACATGATACAAGGAAGGAGAATTACCCACACCAACCTTGTCCTAATTACCAAAAAAGAAGAGGGTGAAACAATTAGAAGACCTTCGGCCTATTAGCCTTTGCAACTTTGTCAACAAGATTCTCTCAAGACTCATTCTGGACAGAATGTCTACTTTCTATCAAAGAGCATTTCAAAAAATCAATCAGGGTTTATGAAAGGTAGAAGCATTGAAGAGGTTGAAACCAATTATGAAGACAGTTCCCTTGATAATTATGTGGCTATTATGGAGGAGGAGAAATAATAGATGGCATAATAAGGAGATGAACTTTGACATACTGATATATCAATGCAACAAACTAATATTATATGTGAAAAAATTCAGATACCCATGGCTAGTGACTACTAAAAATTGGGAAGGACTGATCCAGACCTTAGAATTTTTAAGGCCTAGACTGTTCCACCTTCCAGCCAAATGGAATCCTCCCAATAACAACTACATTAAAAGAAATATTGATAGAGCTTGCACCGGAAATCTAGGGGTAAGTGCCTATGCCTTTTGATTAAGAGATCACCAAGGCAATCTAAGATATGCAGAAGTAGGGGAGATAGGTCACAAAACTATTATTGAAGCTGAAGATATGGCTATCTTATTGTGCATGAGGCACTGCAAATTCAATGAGGTACACTCTCTAGTCCTAGAAACAGACTCACTAGGTCTGCAGAAGATGATAGGTGGGGAGTGGAATATTCTATGGGAAATTAGGGAGCACATCGAGGAGATAAAGACAATCACATAATCAATGTAGATAAACATTGGACATACATACAGAGAAGGTAACCAGCTTGCTGATAAATTGTCACGACCCAAAAATGGACGTGATGGCACTTGCTCAAACCCATCAGAACAAGTCAGCCTAAACCCAACAAGAATATCGAAATAACGTGCGTAAGTACTAAATAAAGTAGATAACTAACAGGAAAATCTCCACAAACTTAAATACCACCCAAGGATTGGTTGTCACGTGTACAAGCCACTAGTCATAAAGAAATCCAAAGAATTACAAAGTCTGAAACTGTCTTTCTTCTCAAATAGAACAAAGCAGTTAGGAAACAGGACAAGAGAGTCAGCCAAATGACAACAGCTACCTCTCTAAATCTCCTGAGAAGCCTCGGATGATCAAGAAATATACTACTCACGGTCCGGGCTCAAAACCTACACAAGTGTAGAAGCAAGGGTGAGTACCAAGAACAACGCGGTACCCAACAAGTCAACTAGCAAAACAGAATAATTCCGATAGAATACACAAACTCGTTTCACACCCAACCACATACCGCCGAACTACACACCTGCACTCAGAAAAGTCCCAGTCCAACAACACATAAAATATTCAAGATATAGTTCCCATTATGTCACAAATATCAAATCACAAGTCACAACTCAAAAGAAGCCACACAATCAAACACAGGGATAACATCATGCCACATAGGAAATGCAAGGATGAGATGCAATGCGTATGCAATAATTGCCGGCAAAGATCTCGGCATCACAATATCATCGCCGGCAAAGACCTCGGCATCACAATATCGTTGGCAAAGACCTCGGCATCACAATATCGCCGGCAAAGACCTCGACATCACAATATCATCGCCGGCAAAGACCTTGGCATCACAATATCGCCGGCAAAGACCTCGGCATCACATCTCGGCCGGTAAAGACCTCGGTCCCAACTTTTTACCATCTCACTCATATCAATATTCAAAATTGATGCAATGTGTGTGATAAAGAATGAATGCACATGAGATAAAATCTACAACAAATCTACTCCTCATAACCAACCACAACAATATATCTCAAGAGAATATATATATAATTCTCATCACTTAAACACATGTTTAAATCCAAGTGTCACAACAACACGCCAATTCACATCTTATATTTAAGTATCCTCATTAAAATATTTCACGAATCGCACATAGGAGAAAGGATAATTCGAGAATTCTACAAGAATTACAAAGTTTTAAGAGTTCACTTGCCTTAGTCGAATCACGATCAATCAAACACTTGAGCCTTTCCCTTTCGAATGGAATCCGTAGCACCACGATCTAATCAAAGAAATTATCACCATAAGATTTCAAAACTAACAACACCTAACCTACTATATGTCTAGCCTAGACCTAAAACTCATCTAAAATTTTATAATCAAGTCTAGGGTTAAATCTTAATTCCTCCAAATAGTATAAGAAAAATATACCCAGCTAGATAAATACATCCGAAGGCACACAATATAGGATTATGTTGCTAAAGGAGAACCAAAAGGACTGGCCAAAAGTGTAAAGTGGGTCTGGAGGTATATTTATCATATAAAAGGAATTTATAACTATAAGAAATTGTCCAATTAAAGAATATGTTTGTCCATATTACAATTTGCCTTCAGTAACCACCAATCATGTCTTATATTCCACTGTCACCCCAAGAAAGATACTGCAACTTGCAGTCCACGTGCCAAACTATAGCAATTGTAGGACTTGATTTCTTTTACAATAAACAATTGTGAGCAAATTAGCAACTTTTGATTACTTTCATATTTTAACACCTATACGATTGGTTGTCCGCACTAGCTAACAACTAATTAACATTTGAGTGTTTTAATACCATAATTCCTTAGACACTACCACTTTAGCATGTAGAAGCAATTTGAAAAATACCTGGATAGTGCGCCGTCCTTCGTCGTACAGGTACGCACCCTTCTTCTCCTTTTAGTTTATTATTTTTTTAACCTACTTAAGTAATGAAAGTTTTTATAATTTATTTTAAAAATATATGCATCAAGTGGTATAAAATTTTAAACAAATTAACATTTAGCCCACCACTTATATTAATTATTCAAACTCACCCACAAATTAAATTGTCTTAGTTATCGAATAATCCAAAAATTTCCATTTAAAATTTTTACGAGATAAATCTTTTAGGAAATCAAGAGGACTAATTCCATAACGATATTATGGATCATTACATTATCCACCACTAAAATTCATGTTCATCCTCGAATATAGGGTAAAAGAAGGTACCTAAAGCTTCGAAAAGACGAGGATATTTAGCACGCATGTCAGACTCTATCTCCCAAGTCGCCTCTCTAACTGTGCGATTCTTCCATTGCACCTTCACAGAAGCAATATCTTTGTTTCTAAGCTTACGGACCTGTCTATCCAAGATAGCTATAGGCTCCTCTTCAAACGACAAGTTTGGACTCAGCACCACTGAATCAAATGAAAGTATATGAGACTCATCGGGCACATATTTTCGGAGCATGGAGACATGAAACACAGGATGCACGGATGACAAGCTAGGTGGAAAAGCTAGTCTATACGCCACCTCTCCAACTCGCTCTAAAATCTCAAATGGACCAATAAATCGAGGGCTAAGCTTTCCCTTCTTACCGAACCGCATAACACCTTTCATAGGTGACACTCTAAGCCAAACATGATCGCCCACCATAAACTCTAGGGCTCGAACCCTCCTATCTGCATAACTCTTTTGTCGACTCTGAGCGGTCAACAACCTACCCTGAATCATACGGACCTGCTCGATAACATCCCTAAGGAAGTTCGCATCTAATGAGTCCATCTCAGCAGAATCAAACCAACCAATCGGAGATCTACACCATCTACCATACAAAGCCTCAAATGGAGCCATCTGGATACTGGAGTGGTAACTATTATTATAGGCAAACTCTGCCAAGGGCAAGTGTTGGTCCCAACGGGAACCAAAATCGATCACACACACTCGAAGCATGTCCTCCAACACCTGAATTGTCCGCTCAGACTATCCATCTGTCTGAGGGTGAAATGCTGAACTCATATCCAACTGAGTGCCTAGACTGTGCTGCAAGGCCCTCCAAAAATGTGAAGTGAAAAGTGAACCCCGATCCGAAATGATAGAAACAGGCACACCATGCAATCTAACTATTTGACTGATGTAAAGCTCAGCCAACTTCTCTGTTGTATACTTAACCTTGACAGGAATGAAATGGGCAGACTTATTCAATCGATCCACAACTGCCCAGATAGAGTCATAACCACCCACAGTAGTGGGCAAACCCACCACAAAATCCATGGTGATACGCTCCCACTTCCATGTAGGAATGGGCATCCTCTGTAACTCACCTCCAGGCCGTTGGTGCTCATACTTAACCTGCTGACAAGTTAAACACCTAGACACAAAGTCTGTGATGTCCTTTTTCATACCACACCACCAGTAATGCTGACTCAGGTCATGATACATCTTCGCCGCTCCTGGATGAATGGAATAACGAGCACAATGAGCCTCCTCAAGAATCAATCTAATCAAGTCACCCACCTTAGGCACACAAATTCGAACTCCAATCCTCAAAACACCATCAGGATCAAGCGTTGCTTCCTTAGCCTCTCCTCTAATCACTTTGTCTCTGATGAGACACAACTTTTCATCCTCAAACTGGCGCTCTCGAATTAGGTCTATCAAGGAAGAACGAGCCTCAATGAAAGCAAGTACACCACCCTCATCCGAAAGCTGTAACCTGACTAGGCCATTAGCTAGACGTTGAACATCCCTGGCCAAAGGTCGCTCCTCAACTCTAATGGCGGCTAGACTCCCCATGCTAGAAGTCTTTCTACTCAAGGCATCTGCCACCACATTAGCTTTCCCCGGATGGTATAAGATGGTCAAATCATAGTCTTTTAGCAACTCAATCCACCTACACTGCCTCAAGTTCAGATCCTTTTGACTGAAAATATATTGAAGACTCCTATGATCAGTGAAGACCTCACAATGAACCCCATATAAGTAATGACGCCACAACTTAAGCACAAAAACCACAGCCGCTAGCTCCAAGTCATGGGTAGGATAATTCTTCTCATGAACCTTCAATTGTCTAGAAGCATAGGCAATCACTTTCCCCTTTTGCATCAACACACCCCCTAATCCAACTCCTGAAGCATCACAGTACACTGTAAAGTCCACACCGACCTCAGGTAGTGTCAAAATGGGAGTTGAAGTCAACAAAGTCTTGAGCTTTTGGGAGCTCGCCTCACACTCATCGCACCAATGAAAGGCTACATTATTCTGTGTTAATCTAGTCAATGGAGCTGCAATAGAAGAAAAACCCTGAATAAACCGTCGATATTATCCAGCTAACCCCACAAAACTGCGAATCTCGATAGCTGAAGTAGGTCGTGTCCAACCTCTAACTGCCTCAACCTTAGCCGGATCCACTCTAGTCCCATCCTTGGAAACCACATGCCCTAGGAATACCACCGAATCAAGCCAGAACTCACACTTGGAGAATTTTGCAAATAAATTTTCCTCCCTCAACCTCTGTAGCACTATTCTCAAGTGACGAACATGATCAGCCTCAGTCTTAGAATATATCAAAATGTCATCAATGAATACTATCACAAAAGAATCTAAATAAGGACGAAACACCCTATTCATCAACTCCATGAATGCTGCAGGGGCGTTAGTCAACCCGAAAGACATCACCAGAAATTCATAGTGGCCATAACGGGTTCGAAAAGTTGTCTTAGGAATATCTGCTGCCCTAATCCTCAACTGATGATAACCAGACCTCAAATTAATCTTGGAGAACAGAGCCGCTCCCTGAAGCTGATCAAATAAGTCATCAATACGGGGAAGAGGGTACTTGTTCTTGACAGTCACTTTGTTCAACTGTATATAATCAATACACATCCTCATAGACCCATCTTTCTTTTTCACAAACAAGATGGGGGCACCCCATGGTGACACACTAGGACGAATAAACCCTTTGCTCAGCAAATCTTGAAGTTGCTCCTTTAATTCTTTTAGTTCAGCTGGAGCCATTCTATATGGAGGGATGGAGATGGGCTTAGTGCCTGGCTCTAGATCAATAGGGAAGTCAATATCCCTATCGGGAGGAACACCTGGAAGGTCAGTAGGAAACACATCGACAAACTCCTGAACCACAGGAATAGACTCCATAGGAGGTGGTTCAACACTGGTATCTCGAATGAAAGCTAAATTAGACAAACACCCCCTATCAATCAATTTCTTGTCACGAATGTAGGAAATAACTTTGCTAGGATAAGAACCACTATCACCCTTCCACTCAATCTTTGGTACACCGGGCATGGCTAAGGTCACAGTTTTTTCATAGCAATCAAGAATAGCATGATAAAGAGAAAGCCAGTCCATCCCCAAGATAACATCAAAGTCCACCATCTCAAGAATAATCATATCTACCCAAGTATCATATCCAGCCAGAGAAACAAGACAGGATCGATATACTCGATCCACCACTAAAGGCTCACCTACTGGTGTGGAAACATGCACGGGCACAGACATCCGATCACACAATAAATCAAACCCAGACGAAACGTATGTAGACACATAAGAGTAGGTAGATCCGGGATCAAATAACACAGATGCAGGTCGATGACAGACTGGAACAATACCTGTAATAACTGTGTCTGAAGCCTCAGCCTCGGGCCTCCCAGGAAAAGAATAACACTGAGCTCCTCTGCCACCTCCAGTCTGAGCAACACCTCGATCTCCGCCACGTGGAACCAAGGCACCACTATCTAAAGTCCTGCCACCTCTAGTGGTTTGAACCCTACCTCGACCCCTGGCCGGTGGAGCTGAATCCCTAACTGGAGCTGCCGAATAAGTACGATGAGTTCCCGAATGAATCTAAAAGGGACAGTATCGAATCAGGTGGCCTGGATCCCCACAACCAAAGCAAGACCTCGGTGTAGAAGACTGTTGCCCACCAAATGAACTGCTATGGCTACCACGGGTGAAACTGTGGGACCTTCAAGAAAACTGTCCACCTTCAGCTGCTGGCATAGATGCATGCACAGGATCTTGACGCCTAAAAGATCCACCACCCCTATGCGAACCTCTACCTCCTGATGAAGTACCAGAAAACTGCCCTGTAGTACGGGCCCTCTTAGGGTCTCCAAACTCCTCCCGAACCAACAATTCTGCCTCCTTGGCGATGCTCACAATAGATTAAAGGAAGCCCCCTCACGAGCTGCCCTGAATACATAAGATCTAATGGAAAAATTCAATCCCCTCACAAACCTGCAAACTCTCTCCACCTCATCTGGAATTATAGCTAAGGTATGTCGAGATAACTGACAGAAACGAGCCTCATACTCAGTAACAGTCATACCACCCTGCGTCAAATCCTCAAACCTCAATCGGCTCTCCTCTCGTACACTCCAAGGAATGAAACGATCTTAAAAAGCACTGGAGAACACATTCCATTCCACTGGAGGGGATCCGGCTGGTCTGGATCTCACATAAGTCCTCCACCACTCCCTGGCTGGCCACGGAGCTGGAGTGCAACAAAACAGACACCACGCTAGTCAACCAAACCCACTGCTTCTAGCATCTCATGGCACAAGGTCAGAAACGCATGGGCGTCCTCGCTCCTACCACCCTGAAATTGAGGTGGTTTCATCTTCTGAAATCTTTCGTAACTAAGCTGATCATCTTCTGCCAAAACTGCCTCTGGAGTGGTTTGTGCCCCAATAGCTGATACAGGAACCACTGGAGGCTGACCCACCTGATTATCATGAACTTGGTCGTGATGATGCCCCGTAGTCTGTTCTCCCACTCTCATCTGAGAAACTCCTTGTGTGCCTGTCGCACCACCCCCTGAGTGAAGTTCTCAAGTATGCCCAGCATCCTCAGCAGGGTGTCCTGAAGAAATGGTGCAGCTGTGGGCTCTGGAAGAGCCTGATCCTCATCAACTTCTATCTATGGCTCTGGAGAAACTCCTTTATCCTGTCCTCTAACTGGTGCCGCCCCTCGGGCATGTCCTCTCACTGATGCCACTCCCCGAGCACGGCCTCTAGCTCGACCCCTTCCCCTACCTCTAACTGGGGCCTTAACCATGGTCTCGGGAGCTGCCTCGCCTCTACCACCAGTAATCGTAGCTCTAGTCCTTGCCATTTGTCAAAAAAGCATGGGCACAACTCAATACTAACGAAGATAACCACGCACGATAAGAGAAAATAAATAAAAAGGAGATTCCTAACAATCTCATAGCCTCTCAAAGATAAGTACAGACGTCTCTACACCGATCCTTGAGACTCTAATTAGACTTGGCTCGTACACACGTGAGACCTATGAACCTGGGGCTCTGATACCAACTGTCACGACCCAAAAATGGACGTGATGGCACTTGCTCAAACCCATCAGAACAAGTCAGCCTAAACCCAACAGGAATATCAAAATAACGTGCGGAAGTACTAAATAAAGTAGATAACTAACAGGAAAATCTCCACAACCTTAAATACCACCCAAGGATTGGTTGTCACGTGTACAAGCCACTAGTCATACAGAAATCCAAAGAATTACAAAGTCTGAAACTGTCTTTCTTCTCAAACAGAACAAAGCAGAAAAGAAACAAGACAAGAGAGTCAGCCAAATGACAACAGCTACCACTCTAAATCTCCTGAGAAGCCTCGGATGATCAAGAAATATACTACTCACAGTCCGGGCTCAAAACCTACACAAGTGTAGAAGCAAGGGTGAGTACCAAGAACAACGCGGTACCCAACAAGTCAACTAGCAAAATAGAATAATTCCGATAGAATACACAAACTCCTTTCACACCCAACCACATACCGCCGAACTACACACCTACACTCAGAAAAGTCCCACTCCAACAACACATAAAATATTCTAGAGATAGTTCCCATTATGTCACAAATATCAAATCACAAGTCACAACTCAAAAGAAGCCACACAATCAAACACAGGGATAACGTCATGCCACACAGGAATATACAAGGATGAGATGCAATGCGTATGCAATAATTGCCGGCAAAGACCTCGGCATCACAATATCATCACCGGCAAAGACCTCGGCATCACAATATCGCCGGCAAAGACCTCGGCATCGCAATATCACCGGCAAAGACCTCGGCATCACAATATCATCGCCGGCAAAGACCTCGGCATCACAATATCGCCGGCAAAGACCTCGGCATCACATCTCGACCGGTAAAGACCTCGGTCCCAACTTTTTACCATCTCACTCATATCAATATTCAAAATCAATGCAATGTGTGTGATAAAGAATGAATGCACATGAGATAAAATCTACAACAAATCTACTCCTCATAACCAACCACAACAATATATCTCAAGACAATATATATATAATTCTCATCACTTAAACACATGTTTAACTTCAAGTGTCACAACAACACGCCAATTCACATCTTATATTTAAGTATCCTCATTAAAATATTTCACGAATCGCACATAGGAGAAAGGATAATTTGAGAATTCTACAAGAATTACAAAGTTTTAAGAGTTCACTTGCCTTAGTCGAATCACGATCAATCAAACACTTGAGCCTTTTCCTTTCGAATGGAATCCGTAGCACCACGATCTAATCAAAGAAATTATCACCATAAGATTTCAAAACTAACAACACCTCACCTACTATATGTCTAGCCTAGACCTAAAACTCATCTAAAATTTTATAATCAAGTCTAGGGTTAAATCTTAATTCCTCCAAATAGTATAAGAAAAACATACCCACCTAGATAAATACATCCGAAGGCACACAATATAGGATTATGTTGATAAAGGAGAACCAAAAGGACTGGCCAAAAGTGGAAAGTGGGTCTGGAGGTATATTTATCATATAAAAGAAATTTATAACTATAAGAAACTGTCCAATTAAAGAATATGTTTGTCCATATTACAATTTGCCTTCAGTAACCACCAATCATGTCTTATATTCCACTGTCACCCCAAGAGAGATACTGCAACTTGCAGTCCACGTGCCAAACTATAGCAATTGTAGGACTTGATTTCTTTTACAATAAACAATTGTGAGCGAATTAGCAACTTTTGATTACTTTCATATTTTAACACCTATACGATTGGTTGTCCCCACTAGCTAACAACTAATTAACATTTGAGTGTTTTAATACCATAATTCCTTAGACACTACCACTTTAGCATGTAGAAGTAATTTGAAAAATACCTGGATAGTGCGTCGTCCTTCGTCGTACAGGTACGCACCCTTCTTCTCCTTTTAGTTTATTATTTTTTTTAACCTACTTAAGTAATGAAAGATTTTACAATTTATTTTAAAAATATATGCATCAAGTGGTATAAAATTTTAAACAAATTAATATTTAGCCCACCACTTATATTAATTATTCAAACTCACCCACAAATTAAATTGTCTTAGTTATCGAATAGTCCAAAAATTCCCATTTAAAATTTTTACGAGATAAATCTTTTAGGAAATCAAGAGGACTAATTCCATAACGATATTATGGGTCATTACATAAATTAGCTAACCATGCATTAGAACAAAAGAGTCAGTCTCAATACAATAGTTTCCATGAACTTCCAATACAATGAAGGAAGACTTTAAATTTCGACAAAGCCTAAATTTACACATTGAGGATCACATCAATACCAATCAAAATATAGGAGACTACATACAGTGAACAAAAACAAGAGGTAGGAGTTGATATGTACATCCTGGAAAGCTACACAACTATGTCAAGTGCCTACTCCTACATATTTACCATAGCAGAATTCTTGGGCTTCCTTTATCCCCAAGGATGGAGAATTCCCATACAGATATCTTGGACTTCATTTATCCCCAAGGAAATGGACAAAGATGGAAAGCAATCAATTATGCATGAACATAACTGAAAAGATCAGAACAATAGCAAACAAAGACATGTCATATGCAAGAAGATTACAAGTTGTTGTCTCAATATTATTTGCTATACATAACTTCTGGGGAGATAGAAATGCAGATGGATGAATTTAGCTCAGCTACTCCTATGAATAAGTTGTCTCAACTTATTCCTATGAATTTAGCTTAGCTACTCCAATTACACAATCTAATGAAATCAATTATCTTTTAGAATAACTGAAGGTTCAGATTATCATCTCGAAAGTCATTTGTAAAGACAAAAATATAAAGGTAGAAGAAGAAGAAAGAAGAAAGAAGAAGCAGAAGATGAGGAATAAAAAAGAGATTAGATTAAGTATGACCTTTATCATTACTGCCAGCAAATGAAAGATTGATAAGTTGATTAGCAACCTCTTCTCTTGAAGAATGAACATTAAATCTTAGCATATTCGGATCAATTGTTAATCCTAGATTAAGATTCTAAAGTTGAGCAATAATGTTCCTTGTGATATCTCGTTTCATGTTATCTTTTTGCACTTTGAACTTTTTTTGCATTTTTTGTTGAATCCTCTCATCTAGCTCCTCCATTTTTTTCTGCATCCTTTCATCATTAGCAACACTTAACAAAGTTTCAGAATCTGCTGCTTTGCATTTCAAAAGAATCTTGGTAACTCCATGTCCATAAAACCTTACTCGACCAGGATGTTTAGGTGCCATAACTTTTGAATATGCATTAACTGATTGGCTACCATCTTCACTTTCTTGAGTTTCTATCATTTCTATTTCAGCCTACAAAGAAGATTTAGGAGCGGAGAAAAAGAGTTAAAGTATATAAAAACTGATGTAATATTTAAGAACAAATAAATGAACAAGAGAAACTTTGAATAAGAAAAGTTCATACTATTATGTTGGTTGTATCCTCATTTGAGTCCTTGTATACTCGGCCAGATTTTCTTCTTCTAGTAGCCACAAAAAATTCCTTACTGGAAACACCATCCAGACTTTCCTTCTTTTTATTCTAGTTATACAAAAGTAGACATAAGTTCATAGTTAGATTACGACAAAATATCAAACCTCGCGGATTATGAAAAAACTTGTTTTGCCAATAGTGTGCAGATACCTCAGGTTTTTGCGGTTCTCCTTGTTAGTTTTTGACATATTTTGCAAAAAAATAAAGCTGATGTTTTTAGCATACTCACAAGAAACCTAATAACAGTCACTTAAAGTATGTCGGTGTCTAGCCTAATAACAGTCACTTAAAGTATGTCGGTGTCTAGCCAAAAAGCAATTATATAGAGAATAAAATGTATATGCTGAGAAATATTCACAAGATCAGATATAAAAAATTGTCTTACCTCAGCTTCATCAGAATTCCAATATCGAAGGAGATCCTTAAATACAGATTCTGGAACATTTTTAGGTCTATTAGCCATTTGAATTTTGTCATTGTCATAGGCATAAAAGTTTTTTTTCTTAATCCTACGCTTATTACCCTCTCCAAGCAAGTTCAATTGCATTCAAAGCCCATTCTTTTCCAACATTAGGAATGTCACATGTCTCCTACTAATTGTGCAATTGGGTTAATGCAAAAAATAAGAAATAGTTTCAACTAACATTAAAAACATTGAGAACTTCTAACCTTGATAAAGTTCCACATATCATCGTGCACCTTTAACTTTTTCCAATTAAGTATATTAAGAGGACAAAATTTCTCATTCCTTGCCAATGTGCCAAGGAAGCTACCCAACTCCTTTATCACCGCTTCAGTAGGGGCAATAGGCTGGTGCAACTCATTTCGCATGATCAGATTACACTCACTACGTCCATGTACAGCTGACATTTGTGTACCTCCTCTTTTTCTTTTATTTGTGGAATGACCTACAATAATATGATCAAAAGATTTTATAGTTACATGTAAAATTTCCTGAATAATAAAAACTTTATTTTAAATACACTTGCCTTGCTCCTTAGATTGGCCATTTTCATCAAGATTGGTAGAATTGTGTACATGATCTTGTTATATTTGTTCCTGAATTACTTGCGATGCAGGAGTGGTAGGATGTACCGACTCTTGATGCACTTGTTCATGTACTGCTTGTGATGGGGGAATAGTGGAGATTGTTTGTGCCGCAGAAGAAGTAGAATTCATAGAGGGAATAGTAGAGATTGTTTGTGCCGTAGAAGAAGTAGAATTCATTGACATGTGTTGTATTTGAGATCCAGCCTGAATGTAGTCTAAGTTCTGCTTGAGCTTGTCGTGGTTTTGATTTGAATCGAGGTTGTGAACATCTGGAACGCTGTTTGATGTACGCTTTTGTTGGTGACTTGATATCTTTTTGTTTCGCAAAGATACAAGTGATCCAGCTAAAACATACTTTTTGTTGTTAATTCTTTTGCTTCTTCTTGAACACTCAGCTTGACTCATAATGTTAACTCACTGACTGTAGAAATGAAATAAGAATTAAACCTCATATGAAACCATAAAGTGAAAAAATAGTTAATTCCTAGCAAGTAAACTATTATAATATAGGCAGAAGACTCCAATAGAATTAAACTTCATGATTTTAATTTGTTTTGTACAATTTATACTTGCACTTAGCCTATTTCCTACTATCAACAAACTTTTAAAATATGACGGTGGAATGTAGAGACAGTCACTCAAGTTGCTCCACCTCAGCTGGTTCCACATAATCTTACTCATCATTTCCATTATCAGGCAACTAATACTGACAAGGGATTCTAGAAAACCAACAGGTTGTATCAACACACACACATGGAATAAATTGATCCCTTTCAAATGCTCATTTCTGTTGTAGAGGGCTATAAGGGGCAAGCTTCCCACATTTTTGTTTCTTGGGCACTTTTCCGGGAACACTTAGGAGTTACAATTATCAAAACAAAAATAGAAAAAAACGAAATTATACCAGTGAAGTTGTGATGCTCTTTAGTGATTCACTGTCTTTCTTCAATTAGATTTTAAAAATCCTGCAAAAAATGTAAAATTTTAGATTAAAAATCCAAATGAAATGATTGATAAGATATGAACAAGCATGAATATAAAATATGTCTGCAACAAGCTATCCTAACTCACAAAATTGAAATTCAAAACGACAATGTGCATATACTTAAAATAACTTTAGAACATCCTTGACTAATCGTCTTCCTCCATCCAATCCCAACAGTACCATCAAGTGCATCCTCCTGTTCTGATGTTTTCATAACTATGTCTTCTGAATGTTTTTCATTATATGGAAGATCAACAACATAAATGGCCACATCTTCTCTTGAGCATTTAAAGTCACCCTCATCAAATCTAGCTGAAAGACCAATGTTATCATTAGACTCCCTCCAAAATATCTCTTATATTAGAACAATTCTCTTCCTCAACATCATATAAATCATCTGGCACTTTATTTCTTGCATAATAAACATCTTCCTCAATTGGATTCGCGACATAAAAAAAACTTGATAAACCTGTGATGCCAACACAAAAGGATCATCTTTACTACATAACTTGTTGAAGTATACCCGGGTCAACCCATACTCATTAACTTCATTCTGAACCAATCACATCTAAATAATACAACACTAAAACAACCATAACAATCAATCTCTATGATATCTTGAATAACTCCATAATAAACAACCTCTCCAACGATGGGATTTTGGTTTGTAACACTCGCAAAACTACCAGTTGTCACTGATAAAGTCATTCCACTACTTTGAGTCTTAAGTGGAGCATCTCGACTTTTTGTATGAAAATGATATCCATTAATAAAGTATGCGGTATATCTCTTGGCTACCACATTAGGCCCTTTAGATAAGATCTTACATGATGAGGTACTTCAATATTTTGAACTTTCTCTTCAAACCAATTGCTGAATTCACGACTGTGGCTCCTTGCTCTTGCCCATGCATTAGATCAAATATGATTACCCACCAAAGTCATATGTTTCCTACGATGATGCATATGACAAAATTTAATTATTTGACATTTATAAATGAATAATGCTTAATATATATATATATATATATATATATATATATATTGTATAATTTATCTTACTAAATAAATTTTTCCACTTGGTCATCTCCATATTGAAAAGGGCATATCGATGTGCCTCATAACATAATTGTGAATCCATAAAAAACGTACAATCCCTGTTTCTTCTCAGGTCCAATTGGATGACCTATCTTAGGAAATATAGATGAATGATTTTGATCAGATTCGTCATCCTCAATTTGATATCTACTAAATCTTGTCTTCACACCATCATTTAAGTATCTCAAAGAAAAAGTCAACTGCTCTCCACCTACAAAACCTTCTACCATTGATGCTTCTGGACAATACCATTACAAACAAGCCCATTCAAGTCACATAGCTCTCTCTCAATGGAATACATACCACGAAGATGAGTCGGGCCCCCAAGCTTAATCTCATTTACTAAATGAACACTTAAATGTACCATTATATCAAAAAAAAAAGATGGATGAAAAATCATCTCAAGGTTGGATAATATTTCACCAATTTCAGACTCAAGTTTTACAAGATCTCTTTGCCTTATTACCTTACTACATACGATTTAAAGAAATTTCCTAACCTAATTAATTTCAATGCAACATTTTTAGGCAGGACTTTCCAAACAACAATCTGAAGTTGGTGATGCATCATAAAATAAGCATCCTGACTCTTGTACCCACATATCTTCATCTCCTTCACATGCACACAAAGCACATCCTTTAGGTAATTTGGCCTTTTTGAAGACGCTGCAAAATAACTTTTCTTTTTGGGATTCATAAAGAAAGAATATTTACCAAAACTTACATTTCCATCATCATCTTCTATTGGTTTTATCTCCATACGTATTCCCATTTCTTGTAATTCATATCAAGAAGAAATATGATCCTTTGACTTTCCATCTATCTCCAATAAAGTTCCTAGCAAACTATCACATATATTCTTCTCTAAGTGCATCACATCAAGATTATGCCTCAATTTGTTATGTGCCCAGTATGGCAATTCAAAAAAGATAGATCTTTTTTTCACGGACCATTATTATCTCGAGGCCTTTTTTCGCCCCTTTCCAAAAGTATTATTAAAATACATTAAGCTCTTCAAGCACTTCGATGCCTAACAAAGTAGTAGGTGCGGGTCTATGTTCTTCTTTACCATCAAATGACTTCTTATCTTTTCACAATGGATGATCATGAGGCAAAAATCTTCGATGACCCAAGTAACACATTTTACGACTATGTTTGAGATACTGAGAGCATGTGTCATAATTACAAGTAGAACATACCAATTTTCCCTTAGTGCTCCATCTCGAAAGCATTGCTAATGCAGGAAAGTCACTAACTGTCCGCATTAAGGTTGCCGCATTTGGAATGATTGCTTGGACACAACATCATATGTCTCTACCCCTGGTTCCCATGATTCCTTCAATTCTTCAATCAGTAGTTGTAGGTACACATCTATATCATTTCCTGTAGATGTTGGACCTTAAATAATCATGGATAACATGATATACTCTGGCTTCATGCAAATCCATGGTGATTAATTATAATTCATCAACATAACATGCCACGTGCTATGAGAAATACTCATGGTTCGAAATGGATTGGAACCGTCACTTGAGAGTCCATTACGAGGATCATTAGAGAGGAGTGGGTGTAAACGGTCGACACGCTTCCATGCTTCCCCATCAGCAGGATGCCTTAAATTTCCATCATTGGGTCGTTCATTAGCATGACATCTCATTGAAAAAGCAGTTTCATGACACATGAATAATCTCCGAAATCTAGGCTTTAAAGGGAATTACCTTAAAACCATTGCAGGAATTTTAAAGCTTGTATTTGTTTAGGCACCATCAACACTCTTCCATCTAGAACACCCACAAATAGATCAATTGTAACGCCTAGTAAATTAACAAAATACCCCTAGAGAGAGGGTATGCGCGTAACGTATCTTCTGATGCTTGTATAGCAAATCTGAGGCTGGATTTGCGATCAGCTCAAACAATTAAGTGGGAAAATGGTCTTGGACTTAGAGTGACCCGATCAAAAGATAATTTTTCGATCCAAACCACAAAATAGTGTTAGTACGCGACAGGAGCGCGTCACGCACCCATTGCAGACCAACACTTGTATCCTTTTTAAAATTTTCGACGGGATTGAGAAAACTCATTCAAACATATTTTCTGAAAATACACAGTACGCAACGCGGACTGGGTCTTTTCCAAGTTGCAAATTTCTAAATTATTATGAGGGACATTCTGGTCAATTCCCCCAGCCCTCCTAAACTCTATACACGATCTAATAAGGTCGTGTTGACATAAAAGGGTCTAAAACCCTCATTCTAAGTCTTATTCCAACATTCTACTAATGCTAGGGCTTGAGGAGAGAGGAGAAGAGCTTGAGTTAAGATATTCGAGAAGAGATCCTTGACGTGCTTAGTTGATAGTTGCATCCCAAGTATGCAAAGCTAAACTAAAAGCATGGGATTGTTCTCTCATGTGCCCCATAGATGGTCATAGATTAGTTGATGGTTGAAGAGTCTACATGCATGAATACTTGCGGGTTTTTCTTAAAAAATTGATTTGAAATTACATGTTTTCTATGTTGATGATCATCATACTATTTGTTTTCTTGAATTGAACATTTTTCATGAGAACTTGCATAACTCTACATGACTAATTTGAAAAGCATGCATAATGAACTTAAGAATTGAGTCTAGAGCCTTGAGTAGAGATTATTGATTGTGATGAGAGAATGATGATGAGTTGAAAGAATTTGATTGTCTTATGAGTCCTATAAATGAATTCTACCGATGTGTCTATTCAACTGACTCCTAATGATTATTCTAAAATCTTGAGTCATTGATGAGAGGGTTAAAGTCCCTATGAGTTGAATGATGAGATGATGGGGTTGGAGTCCCTATGAGATTGGTTGAGATGGAGATTTTATGAGCATTGACTCACGGTAGGAGTATCGAGCACCGAAATGGCTAAGAGTGAGTCCCACTCGAACTCATTAACTACGTCGCCAAACATAGGTGAAGAATGAAACCATCACATATATTATGTTTCCCTCGAGAGTAACAGTCCCTAAAAGAAATAGCAGATTTGTTGAGTATTGACTCCACATTGGGTGAGCTGATATGGTTTCGGAGCGTTCCCTCCTTGGCAAGTTTGGAACGGTTGTGGCAACATCAGTGTGATTGTTGTACATTCACTGGCTCATAAGTGAGTGTTGTCGGATAAGAGAAACTCCCAAAAATTTCCTATCTTGAGTACTCTGAGTCAAGATGAGATGAGATGAGAGGAGGTAAGCTCCTCTGAGATAAGATGAGATGAGATAAGAGGAGGTGAGCTCCTCTGATATGAGATGAGATGAGAGGAGGTGAGCTCCTTTGATATGAGTCTGAGATGATTTATGAGTTTGAGTTATTGATGGGTCACTTGTGAATCTTTATTCTCGCATAGATAGACATTTGACTATTTGATGTGATTTGATGTTTATTTTGAGTCGATGTCGTTTCCATATTATTCTATTGGTTTCTGTTTCACTCAGCTATTTTACATACCAGTACATTCCAAGTACTGATGTCCCCTTTGGACTGCATTGTTTTATGAAGCAGAGGCAGGTACTAGAGATTGTCAATAGGCGTTTCGTTGAAGATCTGAGATTCGCAGCTGATTTAGTGAGCCTCCCCTACTCCGGAGGATCCACTATTATTATTTCGTCATGCTTTAGAGTTAGATTGAACTATTTCATTTATTCTGATTTGGGTAGCCATGGGTCTGTCATTGGCACCACATGAGTAGTAATACAGGCTTCATAGACGATGGTTGAGCGTTGATGTTGAGACTTGTGAGCTATTTCTTTCTACTAGCCTTTATTTTTATATATTTATTTGAGGCTTTAGATGAGATGTTACCATTTACTTACTTATACTTTCCATTGTTCAGTAGATTTTATTGATTGAATGATGTGATGAGGCTAAGTGGTTCGCTTAGGGACTAGCAATAGTCTCTGAGTACCGGCCACGCCAAGGGTACCCTCCCGGGGTGACAGCAATTATCAACTTTTTCATTGTCCTTCCAGAATAACATGTAATGATTAGGGCATGCATGTATTTTTTCATGATGAAGACCCAATTTTTTAATCATATTTCTAGCCTTATTGAAAGACTCTGGTATATGTGGAAAGGGAAATTGCCTCTTTTATCGACACTAGCAAGTTTGAAAATAGTTCATTGCTCAACCCATGCAAGGATTTAAACAAGTATAACCGAATGGTGAAATTCTATTTAGTGAAATTTTCACAACCCAGATATAGTCGTTGTTTTCCTTCCTCCAACAATTTAAAAAAATTCTTTGCATCTTCTGATAGTCCCTCTCTTACTCCTTCGACATCCCCTAACTCCCCCACTATATTTATAAATGTATTATGAAGTAGTCCATCAATATCATCATGCAAATTAGAACCTTCATCATTATTGATCTTCTGAGGTGTATTTCTCGAGGAAGATCCTTCACCGTGAAAAACCCATTTAGTGTAACCAACAACAAATCCATCAGCAACTAAGTGATCCTCGACCACATTTCTATAATGCCAATACTGATTCATGCAATTTTTGCAAGGGCATAATATCTCATTTCCTTGAGAAGCTCATTCAAATGCCTTATCAAGGAAATTGTTCAGTCCGTGAATATACTCATCGGTCCATCTTAGACAGTTCATCCAATTTTTATCCTCAATATCCATTAAAATCCTATATATAACAACCAAATCATCAACCAGATTACACATAATAAAAATAAGGTAGCAAATAAGATAGAGTTTTCCTTTTTGAGTCAATTAATTCAAAATTCTCAAATAAAATCTGAAGTAGGTTATGGAAAGGAAATTTGGATAACCAATCTTTTAAAAGTTATGGAAAATGGGAATAAACATTGGTAGAAAATTCACCGGCTATAGAACCAAAATAAATGTTGCAACATCAATATTTATAACACAACTTGTATGAGTAACTAGTACATATGTTGACACAACATGATTTCAGCTCTTCTGCATAAATAAAGCAAGCCAAGACATATAATAACTAAAACAAAGAGTGTAGACCACAAACGCCACACATAGTGACTTTCAAGATATAGAGTGCACCAAACATATTATTTTCACTTCCCACATACAACACCTAGAAAGAAGCATATGATTCTTCAAAGATAGTATTTAATACCTGGGATAGGGAACACCAGGAGAGTAGAGATAGTTTCTAAAATTTGGGTTCTTGAGATAATTGCAGAGGCAAGGCTTTTGCTCCCTGATCTTGCTGCAGTAGAGGGTAGATGATGGTGAATTTGATGTGACTGCGCCAAGGCAAGCACTCAGCTGAATCGCACTGCACGTTATAGCTGCACTGGACAGATGAAATTATGGATGATCACTCAGCTTTTTGGAGAGAACAGAGGCAAGCACTCCAACGAATGAAACGATCCTAAAAAGCACTAGAGAACACACCCCAATCCATTGGAGGGGATCCGATTGGTTTGGATCTCACATAAGTCCTCCACCACTCCCTGGCTGGACCACGGAGCTGGAGTGCAACAAAACGGACACCACGCTGATCAACCAAACCCACTGTCTCTAGCATCTCATAGCACAAGGTCAGAAACTCATGAGCGCCCTCGCTCCTACCACCCTGAAATTGAGGTGGTTTCATCTTCTCTAATTTTTCGTAACTAAGCTGATCATCTGCTGCCAAAACTACATTTGGAGTGGTTTGTGCCCCAATAGCTGGTGCAGGAACCACTGGGGGCTAAACCGCTTGATTATCCTGAACCCGATCGTGATGTTTCCTTGAAGTTTGTTCCCCCACTCTCGTCTGAAAAACTCCCTGCGTCCTTGTCGCACCACCCCCCCGAGTGAGGTTTTCTTGCATACCCATCATTCTCAACAGGGTGCCCTGAAGCAATGGTGCAACCGTGGGCTCTGGAAGAGCCTAATCCTCATCAACTTCTATTTGTGGCTCCAGAGAAGCCCCTCTAGCCTGTCCTCTAACTGGTGCCGCCCCTCAGGCACGTCCTCTCACTGATGCCACTCCACGAGCACGACCTCTAGCTCGGCCCCTTCCCCTACCTCTAACTGGAGCCTCAACCATGGTCTCGGGAGCTGCCTCGCCTCTAGCACCAGTATTGCCATCTGTCAAAGAGCATGGGCACAACTCAATACTAACGAAGATAACCATGCACGATAAGAGAGAATAAATAAAAAGGAGATTCCTAACAGTCTCAATAGCCTCTCAAAGATAAGTACAGACGTCTCTGTACCGATCCTTGAGACTCTAATTAGACTTTGCTCGTACACACACCTATGAACCTGGCCCTGATACCAACTGTCACGACCCAAAAATGGACGTGAGGACACTTGCTCAAACCCACAAGAACTAGTCAGCCTAAACCCAACAAGAAATCGAAATGACATGAGGAAGTACTAAATAAAATAGATAACCAAAAAGAGAAATCTTCACAAACTTAAATACCACCCAAGGATTGGTTATCACGTGTACAAGCCACTTGTCATACAAAATCTAAGAATTTCAAGTTTGAAACTGTCTTTCTTCTCAAATAGAACAAAGCAGAAAGGAAACAGGACAAGAGAGTCAGCCAAATGACAACAGCTACCTCTCTAAATCTCTTGAGAAGCCTTGGATGATCAAGAAATATACTACTCATAGTCCAGGCTCAAAACCTATACAAGTGTAGAAGCAAGGGTGAGTACCAAAAATAACGCGGTACCCAACAAGTCAACTAGCAAAACAGAATAAGTCCGATAGAATACACAAACTCCTTTCACACCCAACCACATACCGCTGAACTACACACCTGCACTCAGAAAAGTCTCAGTCCAGCAACACATAATACATTCTAGAGATAGTTTCCAGTATGTCACAAATATCAAATCACAAGTCACAACTCACAAGTAACAACACAATCAAACACAGGAATAACATCATGCCACACAGGAATATGCAAGGATGAGATGCAATGCTTATGCAATAATTGCCGACAATGATCTCGGCATCATAACATCACTGAAAAGTAAAGACCTCGGCATAATATCATCACCGGCAAAGACCTAGGCATCACAATATCACTAGTATAGATCTCACATCACAATCTCGCCGTCAAAGACCTCGGCATCACATCTCGACCGGCAAAGACCTCGGTCCCAACTTTTTACCATCTCACTCATATCAATATTCAGAACAATGCAAATGTGTGTGTCATAGAATGAATGAACATGAGATGAAGTCCACAAACAAATCTACTCCTCATCACCAACCACAACAATATATCTCAAAAGAATATATATATATAAAATTCTCATCACTTAAACACATATTTAATTCAAGTGTCACAACACACCAACTCACATTTTATATTTAAGTACCCTCATTAAAATATTTCACGAATCACACATAGGAGAAAGGATAATTCGAGAATTCTACAAGAATTACAAAGTTTTAAAAGTTCACTTGCCTTAGTCAAATCACGATCAATCAACTACTTGAGCCTTCTCCTTTTGAATAGAATCCGTAGCACCACGATCTAATCAAATAATTTATCACAATAAGATTTCAAAACTAATAATAACCATATTACTATACGTGTAGCCTAAACTCAAACTAACCAATTTCTTAGTTAGTTTTTCCAAAATTTCAAGCTTAGAGTTAAGTCTTAATTTCTCCAATTCTATAAATAAAATGAAAATAAATAAATCAAGCCTCTTAAAATTCCATGGAAAATTTATTCACACCTCATTAAGATTTTTGTCTCACCTTGTCCTTTTGGTGATTCCTTTCACGCCTCTCCCCACCCATATGCATGTAATCCAGTGATAGTCATAAAGGATTTAGCAAAGGAATTGAATATCCTCTATGTTAACATGGTTCCTAGTGATCTGTTAATTTAATGTTTTTAAAAAAAATATACTCCATACGCTAAGTTTATTCACGGACAGCCCTACCATCATTACTAAAAATGGAATAATATGATCATAAATCTAACTGAAAGCACATACAAACTAACATAATTGATTGGAAATCTTAGTCATAGGCAAGAAAACAAACTGACCAATAAGAGAATTTAATTGATTTTGTTGTTGTTTACCACTATTTGCCACAATGTGCCCAATTAGGAACAATTACACCTAAATCCTTGTACTACTCTTAAGTCACATCTGGAAACCATTAACATTAACAATCCAACCAACACGTAATGGAATTTGACGTTACCTGAAGAAATTTTGTAAGCCGATAGCGTTACCCTCTCTCCCTCTTTTGTTTTCAACATATAATAAAAGCATTTAACCCTACTAACTGATTTTTATGTATATGATAAGTGGTATAGAACATTTAATAAATTATCAATTAAGTCCCCAATTAAATCAATTATCCAAATTTATCCGACAAATAAATGACTTATAGTTACCGAATAGTCCAAAATTCCCATTTAAAATATTTTTTGGATAAATCTTGTAGGAAGTCAAGAGGACTAATTCTAGAAACAATATTATAAGTCCTTACAATTTTACAAAGAATTTTATCTTCGATTTCCAATATGTGGGCAATATGCTCTATAGGTAGAAGCGATGCTCTTCTGTTGGTGCCCTTTTAGTTTCAACAGCCTTACAAACACCAACTCAAAAAGAGTCTTACATAAGTAACGACCACCTATAATCCCTAGAGAATTGTCAAAAGGTAAAAAGCTTTACCAATACCAACTCAATCAAAAAGAGAAAAGGAGTAAAAAGGGACAAAAAGTTGATTACATAAGTAACGCCCACCTATAATCCCAAAAAATGCTTCAAGTAGTAAAATCAATCAACATTAACATACCAAATTAACTTTGGGATCAGCTAGTTCATTCCAATAATTAATATTATGTGCTTAAGACAAATCAATCGAGAATTTTACAAAGTAGAATCTTGCAGTAAGCATCATCCAAAACCTAAATTCATGATAATACATTAGATTAAATAGCATCAAATTGGGTCAAACAAAACCCTAATGAACTACATACAAAAGCATATTTACATGGAACAAAATAAAGTTTTCAGATACATTTCAATTAGCAAACTTGAAGGTTCAACTCGACGTAAACTGACTTCTAAATTTTAAACATTCAGTAGCAAATTGTCAAAAGGTAAACATAAATAGAGCTTACAAACACCAACTCCACCAAATCAAAAAAGGAAGAAAAAAGGACAAAAATGAGATCAGAACAATTCTTCAAGCAGCAAAATCAATCAATCAATCAACTAAATCACCATACCAAATTAAACTTGGAAGCAGCTAAAATATTCACTGGAATCAACTTCGAAGCAACTAAATCACTACATCGTTGTACCAAATTAAACTTGGAATCAACTTAAATATCCAAGCTAAATTAATCCTCATATTCAATAATCTGTGCTTAAGCCAAATCAATAAAAAAAATTACAAAATATTCACTGGTTTGACCCAAATTTAAAACCCAAATTCACAATAACACGTTTAACCCAAATACATCCAGAAAACAACAAAAATAATCCCAAAATGCTTCAAGCAGCAAAATCAGCTAAACTATTTTAACTAATTCATTCCAATACTCAATAATTTGTGTGTTGACCCAAATAAATCGAAAAAAATCACAAAAAAGTGTCATTCGAAACCCAAAATAAGGTAAAAGCCAAAACCCAACTGGAGATTTCAGATGAATCTCAACTTACCTGATTGAAACGAATCAAAGAAATTTAGGGTTTTTGTTGGAAAGTGAAGCGAGAAGAGACTGAAAAACAGCTTTTACGGGAACTTGGAGAAGTGGTTTGAAGAAGAAAACTATTTTGGAGTAAACTGATGATTGGTATTTTGAAGAAGAACACTATTTTGGAGAAGAGAAGAAAACTGATTTTGGAGAAGAAGAATACGCAGTTTCGAGAAGAAGAAGAAGAAGATGCATTTTGGAGAAAGTTCTAGGAGACAAACTGTTTTCTTTTGTTAGAAATAAAATATGGAGGGATTGTATATTCTAATTGGCAGAATAATAAAAATTGTGAAGGGAATTATACAACCGTAGCAATAGAAATAGACCCGTTGCCATAACTATTTATCACAATGGTTGTACACATCCATTATAATAAGCTCTCTATTGCAACAGTTATTTCAAGAATTGCAGCGCCTGTTTGATAATAGAGGTAGTAAATCAAAATATTTCCTGCCACGCATATAACCATCGCCGCAGAGCAGCTATGACAACGATTTGTGAACTGTTGCCATAAATGTCGTTACCACAGGCCTAATTTCCAGTAGTGATTAATAATCAAAACTAACATACAAAGTACAAAACGAAAGTTATTGCCATAGAATTGTCACGAGGATTAGGAGGGAGATCAAACTTAATCTAATTCCTCCTTGTATCTACACTTTGATTGACTATAACATTGAACGGTTCAAACACACGATCTGCGTCATCAAGAAGCAACCAATGAACATCTAGCCCCAAACTCATATATAAGAAATCTCTTCATCCCTTTCACTTCACACAATTCAAACTCAAAAACCCTCCAATTTCCTACTGAATTTTCTCTTCAGTGACACCAAAGGCAAAAAAGGCTCCCACTGAGAAATCAAAGGCAGGCAAGAAGCTGCCTAAGGACGCTG
This sequence comes from Solanum rostratum, assembly GCA_029948455.1. Lineage (NCBI taxonomy): Eukaryota > Viridiplantae > Streptophyta > Magnoliopsida > Solanales > Solanaceae > Solanum > Solanum rostratum. The sequence continues at coordinate 25,918,639 of CM057045.1, forward strand.
GCGGAACTGCTGCTGCCAGAGACAAGAAGAAGAAGAGGTCGAAGAGTCGATTGCGACTTACAAGATCTACATTTTCAAGGTGCTGAAGCAAGTTCATCCAGATATAGGGATTTCAAGCAAGGCTATGGGTATCATGAAAGCTTCATCAACGATATCTTTGAGAAGCTTGCTCAGGAATCATCTAGGCTTGCTAGATACAACAAAAAGCCAACCATCACTTCTCGGGAGATTCAAACCGTCGTCCGGTTGGTTCTTCCTGGTGAACTGGCCAAGCACGCGGTCTCTGAGGGTACTAAGGTGGTTATCAAATTTACTAGCTCGTAGATGTGTTAGTTTTGTATTGATTTTTCTATTGTTGGTTTATAAATAACTGAAAAATTAAATATAAAATGTATTTGATGCAGTAAATGCTACTCTTAATATATACTATTAGTTAATTCTATGATTTAAAATATAATCAGAAGTGAGACACAGCAAAGATGATAAGGTTCTAAACAACTACTAATAACAAAAGAGATAGATTAAAGGTCATAAGTAACTTAGGAAGAGTGATTATTTAAGAAATTAGAAGTAGTTTGAGGACCAATGGTTAGTTCACAATAATAAATTTTATAGACAAGGATTTATTACATATTCAAATAATATAAAGTTATTAAAGTTGAGAAATACTCTTTTTAAGTGCGTAAATTTTTTAGATGAAACCTTTAGTTTGGGTTGAAATTGTTATTGGCCAGTTTAAAATATATGAACTTTTGGCATTAATTTGGTTTTTGAATTTTAAAAAAAAAAAATTAAGTAATAGTTATTTTTTGTTCCATTTTAAATATCACATAGCATTTTTTGAAAGTTAATTTAATTATTTTTTAAAATTAAATTAAATTAAATTTATATTTTAAAATAAAATTTAGATAATTAAAGAGGTTAAGGGTCAAAAATAACCCTCAACTTTATTTTATTATTTGACCTTATTTTCGCCATTAAAAGTAAGTTGCTAATGCCCCCACTGTTATAAAACTCCTCATCAGTGTCAAGCCCCGGGAGGGTACCCTTGGTGTGGCCGGCACTTAGAGACTATTGCTAGTCCCCAAATAAACCACTTAGCCTCATCACATCATTCAATCAAATAATCTCAACTGAACATTGAAAATATAAGTAAGTAAATAGACACATCTCATCTAAAGTCTCAAAGAATGTAAAAAATAATGAAGTCTAGTAAAAAGAACTAGCTCACAATCTCAACATCAACGTTCAATCATCGTCTATGAAGCCTTTATCACTAATCATGTGGTGTCAATGACAGATCCATGACTACCCAAATAAAAATATAAGAATAGTCAAATATAACTTTAAATTATGATGAAATAAAAGTAGTGGATCCTCCGGAGTAAGGGAGGCTCACCAATTAGCTGCGAATCTCGGATCTTCAACGGAGCATCTGTTGACGATCTCTAGTACCTACCACTGCATCATAAAACGATGCAGTCCAGCGTGAACATCAGTACTCGAAATGTACTGGTGTGTAAAATAGCTGAGTGAAACAGAAACTGGTAGAATAATATAGATACAATATCAACTCAAAAGAAACATCAAATCACATCAAATCGTCAAATGTTCATCTATGAAAGAATAAAGAGTAGACAAGTGGCCCATCAATAACTCAAAACTCATCAATCATCTTAGACTCATCTCAAAGGAGCTTATCTCCTCTCATCTAATCTCATCTCAGAGGAGCTCACGTCCTCTCATCTCATCTAGACTCAGAGTACTCAAAGTAGGAAATTTATGGGAGTTTTTCTTACCCGACAACAATCACTTATTAGCCAGTGAATGTAATACAATCATGCTGATGTTGCCGCAGCCGTTTGAAAATTTCCAGGTAGGGAACAAACCAAAATCATATCAGCTCACCCAATATGGAGTCAGTCGTCAATAAGTCCGCTATTGTTTCAGGGAGTTATAATCAAGAGAGAACCATAATATATGTGATGGTTCTAAGCTTCACCTACGTTTGGCGACGTAGTTAATGAGTTCGAGGGGGACTTACTCTTACCTATTTCGGTGCTCGATACTCCTCCCATGATTCAATGCTCATAAAACCATCAAACCAATCAACTCATAGGGTCATTGGCCCTATCAACAATCAAAGTCTCATAGGGGGTTTTAGCCCTCTCATCAATCAACATCTCATCGGGTTTTAGCCCTTCCATAAATCAACATCTCATAGGGACTTTAGTCCTCTCATCAATGACTCAAGATTTAGAACAATCATTAGGAAGTAATTTAATAGACACATTGGTAGAGTTCATTTGTAGAGACTCATAAAACAATCAAATTCTATCAACATGTGCATGCTTTTCAAATTAGTCATGTAGGGTTATGCAAATTCTCATGAAAATATTCAATTTAAGGAAACAAAAAGTATGATGATCATCAACATAGAAAAAATGTAATTTCAAATCAATTTTTCAAAAAAAAAAAGAACCTCAAGTATTTATGTATGTAGACTTTTCAACCATCAACTCATCTATGACCTCTATGGGGCATATGAGAGAACAATCTCATGTTTTTAGTTTAGCCTTACATACCTGGAAAGTTGATATTACAATAAAAATTTGATGAATACTAGCCTTCTTGGAGAAAATCCTCGATCTCGGTAGTTCTTTTAGAGTGAAAGAACTTGGAAAGGCATTGCTTGAATAAGTTACCTTTGATTCTTGAATTCTTGACTTAGAATCTTTAGGGTTCTTGATGAAGAACCCTAATTCTTGAAAAAGAAGAATCAAGGAATCCTTTCTTAGAATTCTTGAATTCGTTTTCTTGAAACCCTAAGTTATGATTTAAGACTCTATTAGAGATTCATGAATAGATGAAGAAATTTGGGAGGGTAGATCAAAATTTATGAAGTATAGCTTACCTTGATGATGAATCTTGAAAGTTATCCCTAACTTGATGATTTTCTTATTGATTCTTGAGCGTTTTTGTTTAGGAGTGAAGGATAGGGTTTTAATTATGTAAAATGACATTTTATGTGTTTTGGGACTTTAAATAGACCCCCAAAGGTTTTAGGATAAAAGTACCCTTGAAATAAAAAAAAATGTCGTTTGGCTTATCCAGAAAGGGTTCACGATATGTCCACGACCCGGAGCTATCGCAGACCTTCGGACAGCTTTGCAGAACTTCAGTAAAATGGTCATAACTTTTTACTCCGAACTCTAATTAAGGTGAAATAGGATGTGTTGGAAAGCTGATTCAAAGATCTTTAATTTGGTATCTTCTGGGTCACCTAACTTGTTATACTTTAGGAGATATGCTCATTCGAAGTTGACCCTTCCATCAACTCATATAAAAACTTAGTCGGTAGAAATTCTTTGGACTTGACTTGATGTAAGAGATCCTTTTATCATCTCCAATTCTATTCCCACTCTAAGGAATAAATTTTAACATCTATACTCAATTAAGAATTATCAATTAAAATTTGTATGTCATATGAAGGATGACTCAATCTTAGTAAATAAAAAAAGTTGGGGTGTTATATTATCTCACCCTTGGGATCATTCATCCTCAAATGATGAGTAAAGGTAGACATCAAGGCATGAATAAGAATCAAACCTCTTCTCAAAACTCAGTCAATCAATCAAACTCTCGACTCCTCATCAATCTTAAAACATCTCCATTCAGACTCAAGAATGGACACATCAACTCAAAGAGACAAATTGGTTCAGATCAGAAGTAGAGATATTATTTTAGACATCCTCGCCATCAGGCACGAATGGAACGTTAGAACTCAATCAATTTGAATCATTTGAACACCTCAACAATCAGTCTTTCGAACTCAGGAAGGAAGCCATCAACTCTAGTCAGGAAGGAAGCCATCAACTCTAATCAAGAATAGGACTATCGTATAAAAAAGACTCAAAGGACACTCACATGCTCAATTCTCCACCTCAATTGTGCTCCTTTTCATGGCACTCTACTCCATCAATGCAAGCTTATAGCTCATATTCAAACCTCCACCTAACCACCTCTTCTTCTTCCATTCAAGCCTAGTTCTAAGACTCAAGGTGCTATTCCTAAGATGATCATATTCATACAAAGCTAATCCTCAATACTCAGTTCTATGTTCTAAACCCTTATTACGAAGTCTTCAATAGTCTATCATCCATACTCGCATAATAATAACCACGCATTCAAGCCTATTACCCTAACCACTTTAAATATGTCTTAGAAGTTTTCAAGCCTACTTGTCACTTCTACCTCCACCATTTAATGAGCTCCCACTCAAAGTCACACCAACACACTCTTGCCTATCTATTGCGCATCATACGATCTCATCTCTTTCCTCCTCCCCGTCTCTATAACCTAAAAAGGAATTGGCATCACATCATCATTAGAATTAAGAACTCTCTTTCTCTCTTGAATTCTTCCATCTCAAGTTGTTCTCATCTTCTCTCAAATCCTAGTCTTGTTCAATTATTAGAAAAGGACTTAGAATGGGGGTTTAGACCCTTTTTACATTCAAACGACCCAATTTGATCGCATATTGAGTTTAGGAGGGGTTGAAAATTGACCAGAATGTCCCTCAGAAAGTTTTGAAATTTTTCAGGTTTAGAATAACCCAGTCCGCGATGTAGATTAATCGCGCACCAGTGTATTTTTATTTGAAGTTTTTCTGAATGGATTTTTCCAATCCCGTCAAAAAATTTGAAAAAACATTAGTGTCACTTTGCTAATGGTGCGCGACACGCCTCTGTCGCGCACCGACACTATTTCAGTGTTCGGATTGAAAAATTTTCTTTTGATTGGGTCGCTCTAAAAATTGACCGAGACCATTTTCCCACTCAATGTTTCGTGTAGATCACAAATCCAACCTCAGATTTGCTATACGAGCATTAGAAAATGCGTTACGCGCATACCCTCCCTCTAAGGGTATTTGGGTAATTTTATCGGGCGTTACATCATCTCCCCTTTAGCTCTAAAGGTTCTCTCTCTAAATTTGTAAATCAATTTCCTCTACTAGGCTATAAGCATATACCTCCACATGGTCAAGGAATCACTATCCACAAGAATATCTTAAATGTTTTTGTTATGCTATAGTCGCATACATATAACTAGCCACTCAAACTCTTTTCAACGCTATCACTCTTAGCTCCTTTCAGTCTCTATAGAAATTTCTCTATATTTGCTATTCTTATAGCATACATAACCACTTCCCACAACTCTTACAACCTACCTCTTCTTTTGCCTGCTAGAAGTGCTCTCATAAATTTATTTGCATAAGGATTAGTCTATCATGGAAAACTCATCATCATCTATCCATAAGCCCCGATCGACTTAATTACTAGGGATGATAAAGAATACTTACATCAACCTATTCCACAATGACAACACGAATATGCTATCTAGATTCTTATAGCAGTCATAACTTAGAGCTTCACAAATCTTTACACAATCATGAATACACGTCTCAATCCTCTTCTAATCTATTGAACTATCCTCGTCTCACTCGTCTTACCTAAAGGGCAATTATACCCTACCCATAGCATCACTTCCTCACAAATGAACGTCTTCATCTTCGAACATACACTATGGTAAGCCTCTTAGAGCAAATCTCTAACTAAGACTATCACTCTCACGATGTTGTCTCCTCTTAAACACTACCCCTCAAAATTCAAGCTTAGGGTGTACTAATATGTGAATCTATCACACACCTCTCTAATACCAACTTACACCTACTAGGTAAATATTTAGGGAACATAAGCCCACAAGATCTCATAGCGAGTAGTCAATTACACATCCCTTCCTCACAACTCAATACCATGCACCTATTCAATCATATCTTCTTATATGACTAAGCTCATAACTTGATGAGTCTCATGAACTCTCAATTAAAATCATAAGCCTAATTTAGATCTATCACAATGAAAGCACTCTTTTTCCCTATTCAATATCTACAGTTCACCCTTAATAGTATGAATACTACAACACATCAACATAATTTTCTTCTAGTTTGAGCACGCTCTACCACATTCTAAAAATAACTCTTCCTCTATACCTCATCATGAAAATCATAGCGTACTCATGACTTTTTCGTTAAACTTATGGCAATTGACTCATCACCTCATCACTTACCTAATAGGTACGTAACTCTAACATAAAGCCTCAATCAGTCATCACTCTTGCTATCTCGCCACTTTCCTTCCATCATCATCCTTCTAACTTTGGGATGATTCAATCCTACTCAAGGTTTAAAAGACCTCATATCTCACTCTTCGGTGGTGATAACTAACTCTTAGAGATATAAGTTTCCTCTCTCATGGGTCACATCGGAAGCAAGTTTTGAAAAAAGGTTGTCTCGGTACATCTAGAGCTAACTCAAATACACAGTTTAAATGAGTAATGGTGCACTCTTTCTAGTCAATCAACTTCGCACACTAGTCGGCTTCTCTCAAGCCTGGTGCCATCTCTCTACCATTATGATTACTTTATCGCAGAGGATCTCATCTATAGGAGTTTGGAAATTACTGTCTCTGTCACCTCGTAGATGATCCATAGTTGAAAGGTTCAGAGCAACACACGAATCATAGTAGATTTCTTAGGAAATAGCTTTGTCGCACAATACAGAGTATGAAAGAAGGAATTTTTTTCCTAAATGTCCTATAGCCTCCAAGTTATGGATGTGGAGCTCTTCACACCAATAACAAGGACTCTACTAGACACGGCTTCATAGAATCCCTAAGACACTTGAACTCTATACTCTGATACCAAGTTTGTCACGCCCCGGGAGGGTGCCCTTGGCATGGCCGCACTCAGAGACTATTGTTAGTCTCCAAGCGAACCACTTAGCCTCATCACATCATTCAATCAAACATATTCTACTGAATAATGGAAAATATAAGTAAGTAATTGACACATCTCATCTAAAGTCTCAAAGAATGTATAAAATAACGAAGGCTAGTAGAAAGAACTAGCTCACAATCTCAACATCAACGTTCAACCATCCTCTATAGAGCCTATATCACTAATCATGTAGTGCTAATGATAAATCCATAGCTACCCAAATCAAAAAATAAGAATAGTCAAATCTAACTCTAAAGCATGATGAAATAAAAGTAGTGGATCCTCTGGAGTAGGGGAGGCTCACCAATTAGCTGCGAATCTCTGATCTTCAATGGATCGTCTGTTGACGATCTCTAGTACCTGCCTCTGCATCATAAAATGATGCAGTCCAGAGTGGACATCAGTACTTGGAATTGTTTGGTATGTAAAATAGTTGAGTGAAACAAAAACTGGTAGAATAATATGGAAACAATATCAACTCAAAATCAACAGCAAATCGTCAAATGTCCATCTAAGAATAAAAAGTAGACAAGTGACCCATCAATAACTCAAAACTCATTAATCATCTGAGGCTCATCTCAAAGGAGCTCACCTCCTCTCATCTCATCTCAGAGGAGCTCACCCCCCCCCCCCCCCCATCTCATCTAGATTCAGAGTACTCAAGGTAGGAAATTTATAGGAGTTTCTCTTATCAGACAACAATTACTTATGAGCCAGTGAATGTACAACAATCACGCTGATGTTGCCACAGCCATTCCAAACTTGCCAGGTAGGGAACGAATCGAAACTATATCAGCTCATCTAATATGGAGTCAATTGTCAATAAGTTTGCTATTGTTTCAGGGACTTCTTATCACGAGGGAACCACAATATATGTGATGATTCTAAGCCTCACCTACATTTGGCGACGTAGTTAGTGAGTTCGAGTGGGACTCACTCTTACCCATTTCAGTACTCGATAATCCTCCCATGACTCAATGCTCATAAAACCATCAATCCAATCAAACCAATCAACTCATAGGGACATTGTCCATATCATCAATCAACGTATCATAGTGGTTTTATCCCTCTCATCAATCAACATCTCATAGGGGTTTTAGCACTCTCATCAATCAACATCTCATAGGGACTTTAGCCCTCTCATCAATCAATCTCATCAATGACTCAAGATTTAGAACAATAATTAGGAAGCAATTGAATAGACACATCGGTAGAGTTCATTTGTAGGGACTCATAAAACAATCAAATTCTATCAACTCATCATCATCCTCTCATCACAATCAACAATTTCAATTCAAGGCTCTAGACTCAATCCTCAAGTTCAATATGCATGCTTTTCAAATTAGTCATGTAGGGTTATGCTAATTCTCATGAAAATATTCAATTTAAGGAAACAGAAAGTATGATGATCATCAACATAGAAAACATGTAATTTCAAATAAATTTTTCAAAAAAAACCCTCAAGTATTTATGCATGTAGATTCTTCAACCATTAACTCATCTATGACCTCTATGGGGAACATGAGAGAACAATCTCATGTTTTTAGTTTAGCCTTACATACCTGGAAAGTTGATATTACAATAAAAATTTGATGAATACTAGCCTTCTTGGAGAAAATCCTTGATCTTGGTAGTTCTTTTGGAGTGGAAGAACCTGGAAAGACATTTCTTGAATGACTTATCTTTGATTCTTGAATTCTTGACTTAGAATCTTTAGGGTTCTTGATGAAGAACCCTAATTCTTGAAAAAGAAGAATCAATGAATCCTTTCTTAGAATTCTTGAATTCGTTTCCTTGAATCCCTAGGTTATGATTTAAGACTCTATTAGAGATTCATGAATAGATGAAGAAATTTGGGTTGGGTAGATCAAAATTAATAAAGAATAGTTTACCTTGATGATGAATCTTGAAAGCTATCCCTAATTTGATGATGTTCTTGTTAATTCTTGAGCGTTTATGTTTAGAAGTGAAGGATAGGGTTTTAATTATATAAACTGACGTTTTATGCATTTTGGGACTTTAAATAGACCCCCAAAGATTTTAGGATAAAAGTACCATTGAAATAAAATAAAAAGGCATCATTTAGCTTATACAGAAAAGGTTCACGATATGTCTAAGAGCTGTCGCAGATCTTCAAACAGCTCTGCAGATCTTCAGTAAAATGGTCATAACTTTCTACTCCGAACTCTAATTAAGGTGAAATAAGATGTGTTGGAAAGCTGATTCAAAGATCTTTAATTTGATATACTACGGGTCACCTAACTCATTATACATTAAGAGATATGGTAATTGGAAGTTGACCCTTCCATCAACTCATACGAAAACTTAGTCGGTAGAAATTCTTTGAACTTGATTTGATGTAAGAGATCCTTTTTATCATCTCTAATTCTATTCTCACTCTAAGGAATAAATTTTAATATGTATACTCAATTAAGAATTATCAATTAAAATTGTACATCATATGAAGGATGACTCAATCTTAGTAAAAAAAAATATTTAAAAAAAAGTTGGGGTGTTACAATCAGTGCCCTTACTAAGATGGAAACCCCCAAATCACATAACTTTTGACTCGTTTTTCATATTAGCCAATTCCTCAACAATCCAAGCCAATCTGTCCTAAAAAAAAAACTAAATGTAACCCAATTCAATTTCTAAAACTATCCATTTCTCAAAATTCAAAAGGCGGCCTGGTTAGTCCAGTTTTGGGTTGGAGAAATCATCATCCTAGCCACTAATTTCGTGGATCAAAAAATGAAAAATCTACAAAAACACACAGAAACAGGGAAAAAGTCTACATTTTCCATGTTCATTGATTCAATTAATTTCGACAAAATTTGCATGAATTCAAAAGTTGTTAATTATGAATTTAGAGGCTTAGATATGCGAAAGAGAGTCAACCACGTCACGGCTGCAAAAACATCATGATTTGCCAAGTCAAGATATGAATCGGATAATCTCCATGCTTGACCCAGTTATCCTAGAACTCAAAGAAATTATCACCGCCTCAAATTGTTATGGATCCAAAAAAGGAGAAAGTTAACCAAAACACAGATGATATTACTTCAATTGTTTATGTAGAAGTTGAAGAAATGTTGTTCTACTACGTTTTTTAATGTCCAACGATTCAGTAATTTCCAGGTAATTCGCATAAATTTCAAAAGTTGTTGATTACTGTGCTTTCAGAGGCTTAGATCTGCAAATAGAACGGATCAAAGAGAAAGGCGGCCATGCCATGGCTACAAATCAAGTGATTTTGCCAAGCCAAGATACGACCCAACACTGGGCTAACCGAGTCGCCTTTTAGATTTTGTGAAATGGGTAGTTTTAGGAATTGAATTGGGTTAAGTTTAGTGTTTTTTAGGACGGATTGGGCTTTGGTTGTTGAAGGATTAGGTAATATGAAAAACAGGTCAAAATTTATGTGCTTTGGGGGTTCTGTCTAAATAAGGGCACAGATAAGGAGTTCTATAACAGCGGGGCCATTATCAATTTACTTTTAACGGCGATGGTAAGGTCAAATAATAAAACAAAGTTGAGGGGTATTTTTTACCCTTAATCCTATTTAAAACTATTAAAAAAAGGTATTATTTATTGTAATTTTTTCGTATCAATATATGATGAAAAATATATTTAAAAATGTTACTCAAAACCTATATAATTTTATTCTAAAATAATTTTTTTCATCTTTGAGTTTGAGTAAAAGTGTAAAATATAAGTAAAAGAATAAGATTGACAAATTACTTTTCAATTAATATATAAGTGTCAAAAATACACCTAAACCATCCATATTTTTTTTAGTTTCATACCTAAACTGTTGGAAGTGTGAGTTTTATACTTAAATTATCACTTATTAATTTGAGAAATACACCTCAGTGGTGTGTGTATTACCCTCTCTCTTTTATTGGAAAAAAACTTGCCATATGGCTAAATTATTTCAATTTGACAAAAATTAAATAAATTATTAATATTAGTTAAAAGTTAAAGATTAAAGTATTAACATTCTCTCAAAAAAATATTATTTTAAAAAAATAATTATTTTTTTAAAATAAAAATTTAAAATATTTTTTCACCTACTCCACCCTCATCCCCCACCCCCCGCGCGCGTAAGCCCTCCCCCCCCCCCCCCCCCAAACAATCACCGCCGTTTTAATTTTTTAAAATCTCTTTTATAAAATATTTTTTAAAAAAAATCAAACTTCACCCCCTCCTCCGCTCCTTGAAAAATTTAATATCATTTTTATTTTTTAAAATAAATAAAATTCTATCCCATCTATCTTACCTTCTACTCCTAATTTATTTTTATCTTTATTATATATTTTATTTTTTTATAGATATGTATACATATTTTTAGAAAGAAAACAAATTCTACTTGTATACCGAATATAACAAAAATAAAAAATTTATTTTAAAAAAAATATGACAAGTAAAAAATAATTTTCTTAAAAAAAAAATGAAAGCGGAGGATTAGGTGGGAATGGTAGAATTATTTTTCCTAAAAAATTAAAATAATATTTAAATTAATATTTTAAGGGGGGGGGGGGGTGGAGATGATGTAAGAATTTTTGTAAAAATATTTACAAAGATTTATTTTATCTTATTTTATAATTTTTTTGAATAATAATACTTTAATATTTAACTTTAACTAACACTATAATTTATTTATTTTTTGTTAAGGTGGAATGTTTGGTCCATGTGGAGTGTGATGTAACTTTTTCTTTTTTAAATAAAAGAGAGAGTGTAATACACACCATGATGAGAGTGGAATAAAAGTGAAAGGTGTGTTTCTCAAACTAATAAGTGATAGTTTAGGTATGAAACTCACGAGTTTAGGTATGAAACTCAAAAAAAAGAGAATGATTGAGATGTGTTTTTGACACTTATCTCAATATCATTAACTAACTTTTCAAGGAGTATGATGCGCCTCAAAAATTTATTTACTTTGTAATAAAGAAAGTTAATCAATTAAATTATTACAACAATAATAACATACTCAATAAAATTTCATAAGTGAATTATGAAGAGGGTATAGTAACGTAAATTCAATTCTATCTTATGGAAATAAAGAAATTAATTTAGGATACTCTTGATTCAAATATAATAAATTAAAATAGTAGTTATGAAACAAAAAGGCGACAACAAAAAAATATGATAATTAATTAGAAAATATAGAGGATTCAAAAAAGATAATAGCAACAATATAACAAAATAATATAATAATCAAAATTTAATAAACAATCTATGATATTTCAGTATCCCGACCTATCATCAAGAAAAAGAAAAAGGAAATTTTAAAATATCAAAAAGCCGACAAAATATTTAAAATTTGTTTGGTATGGTTTAAAAGCTACGTATCCACATAGCCAAATCCCAAATTCACTAGGTAATTAGGAATATAAATAAATTATTCATTTATTAAAAGTTTAGAGATAGTTTGGTATTGTGCCTTCCTGATTAATAGTACTAACTAATGCTACAATTTTCCTAGAAATGGTTCAGTTCCAATCTCCATGAAGGGAAAATAGGAACTCGCAAAGCTATTGAATTCTATTAAATCTGTAAACTGTTCTCTGCCTGAAAAGAAAAGGAAGCGGGAAAATGGAAATTTTGAGCTTGATGAATTTCGTGAAGGAAACGGTGAAAAAAGTATGTGAAATTTCCTACAGTTACAGCACAACCTTCTTTTGGAAGATCGACGACGTCATTAGGGTTAAAGGCCTGAAAAAACTTTGTGAGTACATGGCGGATGATGAAAGTCGTGCTAAGTTTATTTCAGTGCGAAATTCGTCAAAAATGCTACACTTTATACCTTCAAGGAAGCAACCAACATCTTAATTCCTGGTTAGCTCCTATCTCATTTTGTGACTGTTAGAACTGCGCACCTTAGAATTTGCCTATTCGTTTGGAACAGGTTAGATGACCTGTTTCAATCGTACATAATTCAATCCTTGAACACAATGATTTTACGTGGAAACACCTAGCCCACAATAGGTGTAAAAACCACGACCTGTACAACTACAGAAATTTCTCCAAATTTATTAAAATCAACGTGAGCCTTCAAAAGTTAATTACAACTTGTAACAACCTTCACTTCTACAACTACACCTACTATCTTCTCACAATCCTCCCAAGGATTGTATCCAACTTATCTTCTTGTTGACACCAACTGGAAGATAAAACTATTCTCAGTTATAGATTCTGAGAATTACAACGTTCCTATGAGACAAAAGAAAACCTTAGACTCGATTTATAGCTCTTTCTTTTGCTTCGTTTTTCTCTCTCTGTTCGCCGACGCCTTTGCGAATCTTGACCCTGATTTTATAGTTGTAAGCAAGTTCCTTCTCCAACTCCTTTTCGACTTCCTTTTTGCAATCCGTATCTCACGCTTCTTGACAATCTTTCCTTCTTTTTAACCTTCTTCTTTTGGGAGTTTTAGTTGAGATAATATTCCTTGTTTTCCTCCTTATTTCCAGTGCCAGGTATCGTATGTTTGTAATAGTATATTGCATTTTTGCTGCTGTGCCGTGTTGCACTTTTAATTGCTGTGCCGTCTTTCCTTCTGTGGAATGGAACGGATAAATATTTCTGTTTCATCTTCCTGTTTCATTTACTTTGTTAATCATCAAAAGTCCTTGTCTCAACAAATTCCCCCTTTTTGATGATGACAAGTTTCCTGAGTTGACACCATCCTTTTTCGCAACAATGAAACAGGTTAAACAGTAAGTATAATAACTATATTCATTTCAACTCATCTTCCCCCTTTGGACATCAGCGAAAAGGAAAGTGATAATGATAAGCAAGGAGAAACAACATGTATAACCAGGCAGTAGAACAAAACAGAGAATGTCATTTATATACAAGAGTACACAGCATTAAGCAATAATAAAGGAACACAAGATCTACCACCAGTTAAACAACCTGCCATGCAAAAAAAAAGACAAACAATTTAAACAAGGCACAAAACAGGACACAAAGGCTGGAAAGAGAGGACGGAGTTAAGGGATGAGCTTGGTAAGGGCATGAACAATATCGGTGTGTTTAGCTCGCTCCTTCATGAGAGTCTCCTCTAGTTCCGCAATTTTGAGGTTGAGGGCCTGCTTTTCTTGCTCAAAACGTTCTCGTTCCTGAGCCATCTCCACATCCTTAGCATTGAGAGCCATCTGAAGACGATGCAGGGGAGTGCCCGGTCGCTGCATTGAACCAGGTAAAGCCTGATGGTCCACCTGTCCTATCACATCTTTAGTGGTCTGCATGGTCCAGACCTGGACTGGTACGGAGGAGGCCTCAAAGATGGTAGTCAACCAAAACCCGTAGGGAAGAGCATGTCCCTTTTTATCTTGAACAAGAACCCTCTGAATGTGCTGTAGCATGAGAGCAGGAAGGTTGATTGGAACACCTTCATCGAGAAGTTCCATCAGTGTGAGGTCCAAATAGCTCGCTTCAGAGCGACGCTCCTGCCGTGGAATGATGATCTTATGGACCACATCAAAATATAGCATGTGAAGAGGCGACATCTCCCTGCGTTGAACACGTGTATGGTGGGCGAGAGATGGGTCCCCAGCAAATTTCCAGGTGATTTCCAAGGCAGATGGCAATTGGTCTAGAGGAGGCCACTCGTGACGGACATAGTGTGCCCAGCCAACAGCAGGGACTTGGAGGAGACGGCCAAGATCAGAGGAGGAGAGGCGGAGAGGAACCCCTCGAACAGTTGTGGAAAACACAGAGTCGCGCACACTTCCTTGTGCGTAAAATTCGACCATTTCAGTTTTGGCCATCTTTCTTTGGCCAGTGGTTTGGAGGAAGAGGGCAGACCACCCTTGGATCGCGAGTTTGGTGAGTAAAGTGGACATTTCAGGGCCACCCACCCCTGTGATGACTCGGCCTCGAAGAAGAGAGCGCCGTTGAAAGTGAGAGAGACTAGTAGAACCGGGATCAGAGGGTGTGACGGGTGTGGGGGTGTACTCACTGTCAGAGGAATAAGAGACGGGGGATGGAACAGGTGGAGGAACCCGTTTCTTTCTTGTGGTAGTTCGGGGTTTGGTGGTGGGTTTTGGAACAGGTGGGGGTGTATTCTGTGGCGGAGGAGGAGAGGGAGACGAGGATGGAGAGGTTGGAGAGTCTGGAGGAGTAACGGAGGGAGAAGGGGGTAAAGGTTTCCTAGGGGCCTTAGGAAAAATATGTTTGCGCCTGTTCCTTCGAACCTGACGCAGAAGAAGATCCCTAGGAGCGGAGTCGGAGCAAGTAGCCTTCGGTTTTTTGCTTTTGCGAAGGGCTTCTTGAAGAGCCTCTTCGGCTTGACGCTTTTGGTGGCGAGTATGAGGAGGCCGAAGGGGTGCAGACGAAGTGCCCTTTTCTGGGGATGGGTCATCTTCAGAAACGGAAATTGGGGTAGAAGTGGTTTGGGGAAGGGACGGATTAGGGCTCTATATGGGTGCCTGAGGGGAAGACGGAGTGGGGGTAGGAGTGGGTGGGTCAGAGACGGAAGGTGGTGTGACAGGAGGAGTTGGTGGGACCTGGTCTGAAGAAGAGGAGGCATCGAAGAAATGGGCAAGGTCTTCCATAGAGCCCGACCAACGGAAAAAGGTAGAGAAATCAAGTCGGAGAGGAGTGGGGTTGTTGGCCGTTGGATGCACAATAAGGGCCATACACTTAGAATCTTGAGGTTCATGTATGGGAGTGAGGTTTGATGGCTGAGAGGATGCCATTGTTGGGTATGAGAAGATGATGACGATTAGAAAAGGCGTTTCAATGAAAAGGGATGAAGGGTGAGATGATGAAGGTGGAGAGAGGTGGGTCAAATATAGGAGGAGAGAGAGGTGTGAAAAGGTGGGATAGTTATGGTATTGGTGAGAGAATGTGTGGTGGAAGGGAAGGAACCCGTCGTTTCGTCAGAGAAGAAGGTGAAGAGGCGGTTTGGGCGGCAAAGATGGGACTGTGCTGACAGGGTAATGATGAAGGAAACAAGTTTAATGTGCCTGGTTTAAATATTTGACTCAATAAAAGTAAAAATTTGCATAGCAAGTGGTACCTGGTGAATGGACCTGTTCCAATCGTTGATGCATGTAGTGCCACCACTCCGGTATATAAGACCACGTCCTCATGTTAACTTCTACAAGATGAAAGGATATACATGAGGTAAAAGAATTATCTAAAGTACTCCGAAACTTATGAAACATTATCAAGAAATTTCGAGTTAGTCAAGAAGGGGTTTATGTAATTTTGACCATCCCCAAGTCTAGCCGGATTTGTTCAAATCGTTCTCTACTTAGCGCCTTGGTAAAAATGTCAGCAATTTGATTTTCAGTGGGACAAAACATGATTGTTACCAGCCCTTTGTCTACACAATCACGAAGAAAGTGATGCCTTATGTCGATATGTTTAGTCCGTTTGTGTTGGACTGGATTTTTTGCAATGTTGATGGCGCTCGTATTGTCACACAAGATTGGAACACTTCCAACATCTATGCCAAAATCAAGCAACTGTTGTTTGATCCAGAGTAGTTGAGCACAACACGAACCAGCAGCTACGTATTCAGCTTCAGCAGTGGACAATGCTACAGAGTTCTGCTTCTTGGTGGACCAGGAAATTAACCATGTGCCAATGAAGTGAGCCATACCAGATGTGCTTTTGCGATCAACAAGGTGCCCGGCATAATCAGCATCAGTGTATCCTATGAGATTGAAATTACTACCTTTAGAGTACCATAGCCCCAGGTCAGAGGTGCCTTTGAGATACCGAAAAATTCTCTTCACAGCCTTGAGATGTGACTCCTTTGGATTTGCTTGAAAACGAGCACAGAGTCCTACGCTGAAAACAATGTCAGGTCTACTAGCAGTAAGATATAACAAGGAACCAATCATACCTCGATAGATCTTTTGCTCAACAGTTGAACCTGTGTCATCTACCTCCAACTTTGTGGCAGTGACAATAGGTGTATCAGTTTCCTTGGCATCTTCCATTTTGAATCGTTTGAGAAGTTCTTTCACATATTTACCTTGGTGAATCAAGGTTCCAGAGGGAGTTTGCTTGAATTGAAGGCCCAAGAAGAAATTGAGTTCTCCCATTCATTAGTTTTACAAACTCTTGAGTCATGACCTCGTTTGTAGACCCAAAAATGATGTCATCTACATAGACTTGGACAATAAGAAGATCAGGGCCTTGAGTCTTTAGGAATAGGGTATTATCAATTTTTCCTCTAGTGTGACCATGGTGTAGGAGAAATTTTGATATTCTTTCATACCATGCTCGTGGAGCCTGCTTTAGTCCATACAAGGCCTTATCGAGCTTAAAGACGTAGTCAGGATGCTCTGTACTTTCAAATCCCGGAGGTTGTTTCACATAGACTTCCTCCTTTAAATATCCGTTTAAAAATGCACTTTTTACATCCATTTGATATAGGGTGATTTCTTTGAAGACAGCGAAGGCTACAAGGAGTCTAATGGCTTCAAGCCTTGCCACAGGTGCAAAGGTCTCATCGTAGTCTATTCCTTCTTCCTGATTGTATCCTTGGACCACTAGTCTTGCCGTGTTCCTTGTAACTGTTCCATGTTCATCTAGTTTGTTTCGAAAGACCCACTTAGTGCCAATGATAGTCCTTCCTACTGATTTAGGAACTAAATGCCATACTTTGCATCTTTCAAACTGACTGAGTTCTTCTTGCATGGCAAGAATCCATTTCTCATCTTGTAGGGCTTCCCCTATCCGTTTGGGTTCCATTAGTGAGACAAAGGCTTGAAAGGCACATAGATTTCTTATTCCAGATCTCGTAGTGATCCCAGAAGTCAAGTCTGTAAGAAGGTTATCAAGAGGATGTGAGTCTTGATATTTGTAGTTTCTTATCACCAATCCCTGGTTCTGTTCGTTTTGTGATTGGGCTGATGGGTTGGAGTTTGAATCTGCCTGTTGACTTTCAGATTCTGCTGTTGTTCCCCCTGTCTGTATGCTCTCATCTTTTTCAGTGAGTGAAACAGGTAAACTAACCTGTTCTTTTGACCGGAGTTCACGTTCATCAACATCCTGCAAATTATTCTCAGGGACACAAATGGTTTCATCAAATATAACATGAATACTTTCCTCAACACAATTAGCGCGTTTATTTAGGATTCTATAGGCTTTACTGTGTAGAGAGTATCCCAAGAAAATTCCCTCATCACTCCTAGCATCAAATTTTTCTAAATTATCTTTACCATTGTTATGAACATAGCATTTGCAACCAAATGTTCTAAAGTGGGAGATGTTAGGTTTTCTTCCTTTGAGTAATTCATAGGGTGTTTTATTCAACAAAGGTCTAAGCATACATCTATTGAGTATATAGACAGCAGTGTTTACTGCTTCAGCCCAGAGATTTCTAGCTACATTACTGGCTATCATCATTGTTCTAGCCATATCTTCAATGGTTCTATTCTTCCTTTCTACCACTCCATTTTGTTGAGGGGTTCTTGGGGCAGAGAAGTTGTGATCAATACCATTTTTCGAACAAAATTCTAGGAATTTTATATTTTCAAATTCGGTTCCATGGTCTGATCTTATAGATTTTAGGGAAGTTTCCAATTTCTTCTCCATTTTCTTGATGAAAATTGAGAAGACATCAAAAGATTCGTCTTTAGAAGTTAAGAAAAAGGTCCAGGTGTATCTAGAGTAATCATCAACAATAACAAACATATACCTCTTACCTCCTCTGCTTTTTACCCTCATAGGTCCACATAAGTCCATATGAACCAGTTCCAAACACTTGGTTGTACTTACCTGGTTCTTTGATTTGAAGGATGTCCTGACCTGCTTCCCTTTAGCGCAAGCACTGCATACTTTTTCTCCTTTGAATCTGGCTTTGGGTAACCCTTCGACCATGTTTTTTGATGGAAGTGTATTTAGTTGTTTCAAACTAGCGTGTCCAAGTCGTTTGTGCCATAGTAATGGATCTTCCGTTATTGCACTGAGACATTTCAGCTGTACTCCAGCCATACCTATGATGTCGGCTTTATATACATTCTTGTATCTATTTGCTGTTAGAACCACTTCTTTTGTCTTTAGATTCTTGGCCTTGCAACTCTCAGAAGTGAAAGTGACTTTGTTGCCTTTGTCACACAGTTGAGAGATGCTCAAGAGGTTGTGTTTTAGTCCGTCTACATGATAGACTTCTTCTACAGATTTGGATTCTTCTCGTCCAATTTTTCCAATGCCCATGACAGTCCCCTTCTTGCCATCTCCGAAGGAGACCTTTCCACCATTAAGTGGCGTTAGTGAAAGGAATTTGTGTCTGTCTCCAGTCATGTGTCTTGAGCAAGCACTATCCATATACCAATGCTTGCTTCCTTTCACTGTAGCCTGTAAAGCAAATTAAGGGTTAGTTTTAGGAACCCAGACTAGCTTGGGTCCTTTCTTGTTATAGAAGGGATGTATAAGATCTCTTTTTGCCCATTGAGGCAACACATTTTGTGATCTGTTTCTTCTGTTTACCCCAGCCTTACTTTTATGCATATGGGCAATGTTTCTGTTTCTGGCTTTACTAGCAATGGGACATTCAGTGGTTGGGTGCCCAGTTTTGCCATATAGATTGCACAAATCAGTGGAGGTGGTTTTTTCTTGAAGGAATCCTATTCCAGCTTTCTCATTATAATTTTTGTTACCTAGGTGATTAACTATTCTAGAAGACTTGGTCCAACGGTTTGCCTTTTCTAGGTTTAGTTTTATGGTTGCTATTTCGTGGTTTAGTCTTTTTACTTTCTCCTTTTCTTGTATCAACTCTATATTGTTGTTTTTAAGCTCAGTTTGTAAATTCTTAAGACTTAGATTAATCTCACTTGTTTTTCTGTCAGCAATGGTAAGCTTTAAGACTTCTGATTTCAGATTTAGTACAAGTGAATCAAGTTGTTTGACCTGTTTCTTTAGGTGGTCATTTATTTTATTTGCTTCATCCAGACAGTTCTTAACTTCAAGGTTTTCAAATTTTTGGTCTGAAAAGTCTTTTATTAGGTGATCTTTTTCGTTTTCAATTTCTTGAAAATTGTCTATTAGTCCTTTCATGAGAATAATTAGCTTATTTTTTGAAAAACAATGTAGTTTTTCTTTTAGCTCAGAGAAACTTACCTCAGATTGAGTTTCCTCTTCTAGGTCTGAGTCTTCTGCAGCCATGAGAGCAGTCTCATCAGCGTCCTCTGTATCAGATTCTTCTATTTCTGATCCCCATGCAGCCATCATTGGATAGTTTTCCTTCTCCTTTTGCTTAGCAGCTCTTTCTTTGATTTCTTATTCAGCTCTTTCTTTTCTCCACATAATTTCCCATAGAGGACATTGTTTGATGTGATGATCAGTTTTACCACATTTACAACATCCGGAATTTCCTTTATCATCGGACCACTTCCTGTTACCTGTGTCATCGGACCACTTCCTGTTACCTGTTTCTTTCTTATCCTTCCCTTTCCTGTTCCTTAGGAATTTTTTGAAGTTTTTTGCAAGGAAGGCAATTTGATCTTCCTCCACGTCTGATCCTTCGTCATCGGAAGTAACCTTAAGAGCCAGTGTCCTTTCATCCACCTTTGTTTGTTTCTTTGAATCTTCCATATTCATCTCGTAAGTTCTGAGATTTCCAACTAGTTCGTTTAGGGTCATGGTTTCAATATCCTTTGCTTCCCTGATTGCAGTAACCTTGACATCCCACTTGGCTTTTGGAAGGATCCTTAGAACCTTGTCTACCTGTTCTTCAGAGGTGAGAGTCTTTCCCAGAGATGCTAACTCATTTATGAGCAGGGTTAGTCTAGCCATCATCTCGTTCAGTGTTTCATTCTCTTTCATCTTAAAGGTTTCATATTCAGTAAATAGCATGGCGACTCTGAATTTTCTAACCTGAGCAGTTCCCTCATGAGCAATTGTGAGTGCATCCCAAATCTCTTTGGCAGATGAACAATTTGATATTCTGTTGTATTCTTCAGGTCCTAGGCCACAAACCAATAAATTTTTGGCTTTGGCATTCTTTCTCATGGCTGTTAGATCGTCGGCATTGAATTCACTTCTTTCTTTTGGTACTTGTTTGCCTTCCACAGTTCGCATGGGGATAGTTGGTCCCATGATGATCCTATCCCAGAGTTCATAATCTTCTCCTTGGATAAAGTCTTCCATTCTGGCCTTCCACCATGCGAAGTGTGTTCCGTTGAAGAGAGGGGGTCTAACGGCAGACTGTCCTTCTCCGTGTCCAAGCGGTGGTGCGGTGTTCATGATGATCGTTTCTTAGGTATTAGCCTTTAACAAGAAAACCCGCTCTGATACCACTTGTTAGAACTGCGCACCTTAGAATTTGCCTATTCGTTTGGAACAGGTTAGATGACCTGTTTCAATCGTACACAATTCAATCCTTGAACACAATGATTTTACGTGGAAACACCTAGCCCACAATAGGTGTAAAAACCACGACCTGTACAACTACAGGAATTTCTCCAAATTTATTAAAATCAACGTGAGCCTTCAAAAGTTAATTACAACTTGTAACAACCTTCACTTCTACAACTACACCTACTATCTTCTCACAATCCTCCCAAGGATTGTATCCAACTTATCTTCTTGTTGACACCAACTGGAAGATAAAACTATTCTCAGTTATAGATTCTGAGAATTACAACGTTCCTATGAGACAAAAGAAAACCCTAGACTCGATTTATAGCTCTTTCTTTTGCTTCGTTTTTCTCTCTCTGTTCGCCCACGCCTTTGCAAATCTTGATCCTGATTTTATAGCTGTAAGCAAGTTCCTTCTCCAACTCCTTTTCGACTTCCTTTTTGCAATCCGTATCTCACGCTTCTTGACAATCTTTCCTTCTTTGTAACCTTCTTCTTTTGGGAGTTTTAGTTGAGATAATATTCCTTGTTTTCCTCCTTATTTCCAGTGCCAGGTATCGTATGTTTGTAATAGTATATTGCATTTTTGCTGCTGTGCCGTGTTGCACTTTTCATTGCTGTGCCGTCTTTCCTTCTGTGGAATGGACCGGATAAATATTTCTGTTTCATCTTCCTGTTTCATTTACTTTGTTAATCATCAAAAGTCCTTGTCTCAACAGTGACGCCTTCAAAGATTTTAACTTCTATTGCGATAACAAGTGACTTAAACGGAATTATTAGCCGTTTTAAATCATGGATATAATCCCGTGATCAATGAAGTGGATAGAAGATCATAAGGTTCATGGTTAAGTCCTAGGAGAACAAATAAGATACAATTATTTAAAAGAGGTATAATACATAATATGCTCTTTAATTTAGGTTCAACTCACATATATGTCCTTCAATTAAGGGAATACACAACTAGACACGTATAAAATTAAACAAGAACTCACATATATTCCAGGTAGCACACTACACGTAGGATGCCACATAAGACATAAAAACGCCTTATAGGAAACCACGTAGGACAAAAGCATCTATTTGTTCAATTTTATACGAGTTTAAATGCTTACTGGTGCAACCCAAAGTTAGAGGCATAGATGTTAATTAAGGCCAAGTTGAATGACACATATATATTATGTGTTTAAAAGAAAAGGTGTTAGAGCTCAAATGATTGAATGACATGTAATAACGCAAAAATAATGTTAAATGCTTTATATCATTAGTGCATAGAAGTTAACGTAATGAATCATTATGAATAATTCAGACAAATCCTCTAGTGAAATGTAATAGTATTACGTTAGGTGAAAATAAAAGCAGAGATTTGAGTGTTTAAGTTGTATTTTCTTGTGCATACAGGAGGAAAGGCATTCACCAAAATTTTATCAAGAAATAGTTCGTGAAATAGAAATTGAGTCTTGAAATAATAGCACTGGAAATGTTTTGGCAAAGATGCTGAAAAATACACAGCGCCTAAGTTGGGTTCTGAAAACAGAGTTTGTGTTGATTCATTTGCACATCAAACACTTGAAGATGTCCTGAGATTCTTCATGATGATGAAGTTTATGAGCACTAGTTATCTCGATGATTTGCTGGATTCTGATCATCGACAACGAAAGGTATAATTGAATCCAACATACCAGAGATGGATTCTAGTATGCTTGAAAGTAGATCTAAGTTACCTTTTTTGTTCCGTAAAAAAAATTGGCATGTGATAACTTTGTATAAATAAGAGTTTCATATTTTGAACCGTAGTGCTATGAGTTTCATATGCTTGTACATAGTTAAATTCAAGTTACTGATTTGTTTTGTTTCCTGTGATGATTATGCTTGTAGTAAGATTTAAGTTACCATTTTGTTTTCAATAATCATTTGGGATGTGACTTATCTAGATTTGCAATGAGAATTTTCGCCTATTTTTGGCGATGGAAATAAGAATTTTGACAGACAAGTATTGTTGCCTATTTTTCAACCATGAAAATTTATGCTAAACCTGGTCATGTTTTGTTCTCTTGGGCATTATTTTCCAACTTTGGTTAGATTATTCTGCCTTTAATTATACTGCGTACTGATTTATTATTAACCTTTATGGGTAGGTTAGTGGTAATTTCACTATAAAAAGTAGGCATGTTTAGGATGTTTTTGTCTTTTCCCGATCAAACAACTTAGGCAGGCAGAGGTAAATTATAGTCTCCTGGATGATATGAGCAATCACTAAATAGCTAGAAACTATTCCTTTCGTCTTATTTGATGTCATTTTGTAATTTAGCATGATGTTTAAAAAAATATGATCTAAAATAATTCTTAGATATTTGTGTTAATAAAAATCATTTCATTAACAATAAAAACGAAATTTTAAAGTTGAATTGTTGTTGGGATAGCGAAAACATTATTTTAGTTGCATGGATGATTTTCATATTTTACCCACTTTATCCATATTCCTATGAGTGTTTAAAATAGGTTGAAGCCCATATTTATTCATTTAAATATATGAAGTAGAATTTTTAGAAATCTCATAGTGGAAAGAGCTACTAGCATTCTATTTCTGTTCTTTTCAATTTATAAAAATCCTTTAAATTTGGTGGAATCCGGATACATCCCAAAACGTTCTGATACATTATGTCTTGATTTTGGATACATCCCTCAATGTCCCGATACATCGCGTGAAGCAATATATCCAAGACTGTAAGAGAGTAGAGATTTTTTTTTTAAAATGATGAAAATTTTTAGAGAATATGATAAAATAAGTTGTTAATTTTTTTCAAATATAAATGATCTATTTAATTAGATATGAATTAAATGGGCTCATTTCACTCATATGAAATGAAATTGTCATCCATATCTTTAGCTTATATTAAGTGGATTGTTGGGATATGATAGGCCCCTTAAAAGATATATTTAAGGATATAAAATCAAATGTTATTTTCCACTATTATCTTTTTTTATTATTTCCAAACCATTCTTCTGAAAATTATAAAGTGGTTAAGAACCTCATAAAATAAAGGGTAACTATGAAAAAGAAAAAAAGTCTCAACAATCTTGTTTAGCTTTGAATAATTCATTTATTTTGAGCTATAAAAAGAATCTCAACAATTCACTTAATATAGATTTTTTTAACGAAAGTATATTTATCTAGCTTATATTGCAAAACTATAACACAAAACTTACACTACAAATCTTAAGCCCAAAAGTGTATAGTGATATACATCCACGATATAATAATATACACCAATGTATAATATTATACGAAAATCAAAATTATAAGAGATATTTATACAAATATATATAATTATACAAAATTTTATACACTATAATATAGAAAGACATCATAGAGATGTATGCAGACCAACTTACTACTGCCTCGCAGAGATAGAAAGACTGTTTCAAGAAGACCCTCGTTTAAAAAATTATGAGGCCCCAAAAGCAGAAAATACTAGATATAAAGTGGAAAGCAAAAGATGATACCTAAATACCATAAAAGTAACACATATAAGATGGACAGTAACAACATCAGTTAAAAATACATGATTAATCCTACTAGTTTATTATATCATAAGGCCAGACATCATTATACCCCTACTAGCCTATTAGCCTTCTATCCTAATACGCGATCTCCACATCTTTCTATCTAAGGTCATGTACTCGGTTAGATGAAGTTGCGGCATATCCTGTCTAATCACATCCCCTAATACTTTTCTGGTCTACCTCTACTCCTTTGTGTAACCCGTAAATCTTAACCTCTCGCACCTAGGAATGGCAACGGGGCATGGCGGGTAGGTACAGGGTGGGTTTTGAGCTATGCGGGGTTGGACGAGTTTAGAGCTATGCAGGTGCGGGGCGGTTGAAATAGCTATTTTTAAAACTAATGCGGGACGGCTCAGGGTGGGGCGGGGCGGGGGAGGGGGGGCGAGTTGCGGGTTTAAAAAATCAAATAGGAATTCGAAAAAAAATAAATTTTTGTAATTACTAAAACTGAAAGATATACACTTTTTATATTAAACATTTACTTTAATTTAATTTTTTTCTAAAATTTAAACTAAACATGTCCAGTAAATTGTTAGTTGTTAAAATGTTAATTAGAAACTTTTAAGTAACGATTAAGAAACAATTGTTGAAATGTCATTTATACATAATTAATTAGTTGTTGAGACATTATTAGCGGAAGAAAAACTATGTCGTTCGCCATAATTTTTGTGTGCCCTTGATGTCTATCAAAGAGCGAGAGGGACTGACTAGACGGCTGTCAACTAGCTCTGAAGGTATAAAAAAGTTTTGAATTCTTAATTAATTGTTTTCGATTAACCGAGACATGCGGGACGGGTTTATGCGGGCGGGATTTAAAATGAAAAAAGTTATCATGCGGGGCGGGATGGTTTAAAAAATTTGCGAGTTGAGCACAACCCGCCACATTGCCATCCCTACTCGCACCTCCTAACGGGAACATTGACACATTTTCTCTACACATGTCCAAACCATCACAGTCTCGCTTCTCTCATCTTGTTTGCCACAGATATCACTCCTAACTTCTCTCGGATGATCTCATTACTAATCTTATCACTCATGGTATGCCAACACATCCAGCTCAACATTCTTATCTCCGCAAGCTGCATCTTCTTAATATGTGAATGTTTGACTGGCCAACGCTCCACCCCATATAGCAAAGACGGTCTAACCACCATTTTGTAAAACTTATCTTTTAAGTTTAGGTGGTATCTTCTTATCACACAATATCATCACTACCCTGGATGATCAACCTAATATATTTAAAGCTTAATTAAATTTATTAAGGAAGTATCTAGCATACATGCTTACTTCCCCTGGAAAAAAAAAGCTCTCAAGCAATTGTTCCAAGGTAACTTTCTTCCCTATTTCGGGGGTGGGGGGCTTGTTTCTCTCTTTCCAGTATGCTTTGGCCGGAATCTTCATTTCCTTTCACTACCTCTTTTAAATTTGACCTTCCGTGATAGTTTTTCAAGATTCAGATTCTTTTTACAGGCTTAGCAATTGGTGATAATAGGATTTATTTCAACGCGGGTTTAAGTCTTTCGACATCACAAAATAGAGCACAGGCAGTTCTGTGTGGTTCGAATAGGTTGAGAGGAGTAGAAAAATGATGAGGAGATCTTCCATGAGTAGCAAAACCATGGAATGGATCTGCTGCACTCTCAGAGAAGCATCCAACGATCAGAAGAAAACAATCAGAAGATGGAGAACTGTAGATAGAGAGGAG
The DNA here is from genome assembly GCA_029948455.1 of Solanum rostratum. Classification (NCBI taxonomy): domain Eukaryota; kingdom Viridiplantae; phylum Streptophyta; class Magnoliopsida; order Solanales; family Solanaceae; genus Solanum; species Solanum rostratum. The sequence continues at coordinate 25,945,067 of CM057045.1, forward strand.
GAGCATTTCTGTACCAGGAAACATAACGAACATGGAAGATTCAGTAAAGGGGTAGGCCCATATTGATCATTTCCAGAATTAGCTTCGAATGCGGGATGGCACGACATAGCATTTAAAATTGAAAGGTTCATTAAAGGCTCAAAAAGAATGGACGTACCAGGACATCCTAAAGTTACCAAAGCCAACTACCCTTGTGCAAAAGCAGTTAAGGATTGTAAATGGCAATCAAAGACTATAAAGGAGGCAGAAATTACGAACAATGCTAGCATTATTGCAGTCCGCACAGAAGTTGAAGACCAAGACAATGGGCTTCTAGAAAGATGCGTAGTAGGTCATCTGGAAGGACAGGTGAGGGAGAAGCCAACTTTGTCAGAGATAAGAAGATGGTCATGAACACTCTGGAAAAAGGCATTTGGAGTTAACATCTATGAATTGTATGGAGGTATCTTTCTGTTCGAGTTCCCAAACATGAACATGGCTAAACAAACCCTCCAAGGGCAGTGAACTGAAAGAATCACGATTCAATCTAGAATGGTGAAATCCACCGGTCGGTTGTCTCCCCAATAATACTCCAAAGATGGAAACATGGATCAGAATTGTTGGAATCCCCCTTCATCTCTGGTCTGGGAGAGTATTTCAAAAAATTGGAAACCTATGCGGAGGTTTGGTGGCCACAGAGGAGGAAACAAAACTAAGAAATCACATGAAGTGGGTAGAATCTTTGTTGCAAATGACGGAAGAAACATTCCAAAGAAGTTTCAATCTCCAAAAATGGGGTTTATTAGGTCTTGGACCTAACTCACACCCCAAAAGCTAGCTCAAAGGAAGGAGGATTGCCCAAGCCTTATAAAGAGTCCACCCATCTCATTATCCACCAATGTGGGACTTTTGTCATTCCTCAACACCCCACCTCACGCCTAGTAGCATCTAGTGCGTGGGCAATTCGGGGGCCCAACATTGGGTGAGATGGGTCCTGCTCTGATACCATGTAAAATTAGGTCTTGGGCCTAACTCACACCCCAAAAGCTAGCTCAAAGGAAGGAGGATTGCCCAAGCCTTATAAAGAGTCCACCCATCTCATTATCCACCAATATGGGATTTTTGTCATTCCTCAACAGGTTGAATGCCAAGTTAGAGTAGAGTCAACGTCGGTATCAAAGCAAATTGAAGATAGAGTCACTGGAGAAGATGGAGCACAGAAATACCCGGTCCATGACTTTATACAACAGTCTAAAGGTGGTAAAGGCTGTGGTCCAGTCCATGCCTTTATACAGCAGTCTGAAGGTGAAAAAGGTTGTAATAAAGTCAGTGGAAAAGTACAACCCCATCAACTTAGGGAATCAAAGGAACAAGTGAGTAAGGCTGGGCATTATTTGGTTCGAACCGAAAAAACCGACCGAATCAATTTTTTTAAATATCGATTTTGGTTAATCGGTTTATTCAGTCGGTTTCGATTTTAAATTTTAAAATATTGATAATTCGGTTCGGTTATCGGTTTTAATTTTTTTTTATTTCGGTTAACTGAAAAAACCGAATTTTTTTTATGTCCAGATAAACTTCTTCTTTGATGAAAAAATAAAAATGCTATAGCACAACCTTTGGAAGAGTGTCCTTGTATATAAAAAGAGTATACAGATATCCTAAGATAATATGTCTTAGAAACATCAAAGCTACAGTGGCAAAATAGCTAATCTTTCTCGACAAGTCCGAAAAATATAAATACATACATACATATATATATATATGTGTGTGTGTGTGTGTGTGTGTCTGTGTGTATAGATTCATGCCATACCTTCTTGGCCAGAATTGAGATGATATTGTGATTAAGTTCACTGAGAATATTACAGGAGCTCCAAGGAACTCGTCTCTGCTCGACTACCTATTAGTTTTGGCTGCCTACATATGTTATAACTTATAAGTTATAATACATATAGTGTAAGCCCAACATGAACTAGTAATTTTCCAAGCCTAATCGGGCAACATCTACTTTACCGAACGCCCAATTTCAGTTTCAAATAATATTACTTTACTTTAGTGAAAAATAAAATTACTAAATCCTAATTACTAACCTAGAACATATATGTCAAGGAATGAAGGAATCAAATGGTAGACTTTTGATTTATAGGTTATGACACTTCAAATAGTAATTCAATACATGTAACTGTTCACATTTTTTAATAATGTCCTCATTAATTGGTTACTAATATAGAGTAACTTATCTTTATATAGTTGTAGTAATGTTTTCTTGTATGTAATCAATTACTTTTTATCGAAAAAAAAGAGTCTGAAATAATATTCAAATCGAAAAATTAAACCAAAATAAATCGAACCGAAATTGCAAAAACCGAACTGAACCGAATTTATTTCAGTTCAGTTTCGATTTATATTTTTCTTACACAGATAACCGAAAAACCAAATCGAATTTCACAAACCGAACCGAACCGATCGAATGCCCAGCCCTACAAGTGAGTACAACTGTTAAAGGAAGAGAGGGGGCCCACATGTGGGGCACATGTTCCATTTAATTGAGGAAGTAGCTTTGGGCCATCAACAGTCCAATATAATGAGGAAGCTCCTTTCTAAGAATGGGCCAGAATTTTCAAGTCAAGTCATTTTTAATGACATGGCTTGTGAAAGCCTATTACCACTTAACAATGGTAATTTTCCTGAATTCCCAGAGCTGCAATGCGACCAAAATACAGAAAGAACAATCATGGAGGTCTTGAAGCAATCTGCCACGCAGAGGAGGAGATGGTGAATATGATCGGAGAATCAATTATCGAATCTCAACGCCAATTAATAGAGATAGATGATAATGAATTAAGGGGTAAGATTATAGAAAAGAAGGACAATGAATCGATCACTCTCACGAAGGACTGGGAGATTGAGGAACCAGTACCGCTGCAAATTACAAGAAGTAACAAGGAATAAGGAGAGGGAGACTTCAAACTGGATGCGAAAAAACTTGATCAGATTGGGTATGATTTGGATGTTGATTTCCAAGGCCATGAAGAGGAGGTGCTGGAGTTATTACTTCAAGTGGACAGTTCGAGACAAGCCAGAAAAATGGTAGTAGAGGTTGTTGGTATGAAAAAAAGATACAGAGGTTCTCCAGAGTTAAAAAGTCTAGTAAGCATTGATGTGAAACTCAAAAATAGTGGACACAGGGGTATGGGGAGAAACCTGCTCACTAGTGATAGATGAAATTTAAACTGGTTTCATGGAATGTAAGGGGACTGAATAGCAGTGATAAGTTGTGCACTCCTGAGATCAGTCGGGCTCAAAGAGACTCATACACTCGGACACTCGATGCAAATAAAAAAAAGAATAACAAGGATAAGAGAAGATTAGTCAAAAGTGTTATGGGGGGGGGGGGATGAAATGAAGACATCATTTGTTTGCAAGAAACTAAGTTAGACGGGGATGTGATAGATGAGGTTAGGCAGATTTGGGAAGGTAGATGGGTTAAATATGTGTGTTTGGAAGCTAGTGGCACTAGAGGGGAAATTCTAATATAATGGGACATCAGGGTGTGGAAAAAGGATATTTTGGAGATTGGCATATACTCCATAACTTGCAAGTTTGAAGCTCAACTTTAAAACTTCACTTTTCACATTATAGGGGTCTATGCTCCCAACTGCTATGTGGAAAGGAGGCTTATCTGGGAGGAAATGGGGGCTATAAGGGGTCTAATAGAAGGACCTTGGGCTGTATGTCCGAGATTTCAATGTGGTGAGGTTCATCTATAAAAAGAGAACTATTTGAGAAGAACAAAAGACATGAGAGAATTTTCAGATTTCATAGAAGATCTGAAGTTGATCGATATCCAATTAGAGAATGGCCCATATACTTGGTTCAAAGGAGATATCAAGACATTGCCTCCAGAATTGATAGGGTCCTGATTTCAAAAGAATGGGACGAGAGCTTCAACAACATCAAATAGATTGCTTTATAAAAGCTCAGATCAGATCATACTCCTATCGCATTAGTGGGCGGGATGTGGAAGCAAAACAAAAATTATTTCAAGTTTGAAAACTGGTAGTAGACGTAGAAGAGTTCACAAACAGAATCAAGGAATGGTGGGATTCCTTTAGCTATTTTAGGAGACCAGACTTCATCCTTGCTTCAAAACTTAAGGCACTAAAAGGAAAGCTTAAGGTTTGGAGCAGGAGTGATGAAAGGAACTTGGGAGCTAAAACAATGAACTTACTCAAAGAACTGGCTATTTTTGATGAAGACAGTAAGGGTAGATCACTAAAAATGATGAGGAAACAAGGAAGAACTCCAAATTACTGGAGTTCGAGGAATTGCTTAAACATGAAGAAACTTTACGGAGACAAAAATCAAGATCCCTATGGTTAAAGGAGGGAGACATGAACACTAAGTTCTTCCATAAAATGGCCAATGTACATAAGAGGTACAACAACATTGATCAGCTGATAATCCAAGGAGAGCTATCCTAAGATCCTGCCAGATTGAAGGGGAGATAGTAGATTTCTAATAAGAAGCTATATACTGAGACCACTGATTGGAGACCTGCATATACTGATGCGAATTGCGCTAGGTTTACAGAGTAGGAAATGGAGAACCTGCAAAGGAACTTTGAGAAAAGTGAAGTCCTCAAATGTCTAAAAATGTGTGCAATTGATAAAGCACCCCGTCCTGATGGGTTCACCATGGGTTTCTTCTTAAAATGTTGGGAGGTGGTAAAGGAGGACATCATGAAAGCTTTCCATGACTTTTTTGATCAGGAAATGTTTGAAAGAAGTTTGAATGCAACATTTATTACTCTCATCCCAAGGAAGAAGGGTGTCAAGGAACTAAGAGATTTCAGGCCTATCAGCTTATTAGGCAACATCTATAAGCTTTTTGCTTAAGTTCTGACAGAGAGAATAAAAGGGTTAATGGCTAAACTTGTGGAAACCCGTGAAATGGCTTTCATCCAAGGAAGACAAATCATGGATGCACTGTTGATAGCTAATGAAGCAGTGGATTCCAGACAAAAGCAAAAGAAACCTGGAATACTTTGTAAGCTAGACATAGAAAAAGCCTATGACCATATTAATTGGGAGTATCTTTTAACCACAATGGGGAGAATGGGATTTGGGATGAAGTGGTTCCACTGGATCCGACAATGTATCACCATTGTAAAATTCTCAGTACTTATAAATGGATCCCCTGCTGGGTTCTTTAGTGTGAAGAGGGGACTGAAGCAGGGAGACCCTCTGTCTCTTTTCCTTTTCCTACTTGCTATAGAAGGAACGAACAACATGATCAGATCATCTAAAGAGAGGGGATGGCTTAGAGGTTTTGATGTCAGCACACTTGAAGTAGATAGTGTGAAACTTACCCATCTACAATATGTAGATAATACCTTGATATTATGTAAAAATTCTAACTAGTATTGTTTTAGTAATGTCTTTTGAGGAATATACAAAGTTACCAGTTTCAAAAAAAATATTTAAAGCTTTCTCTCTTGGGTATAGATTGAATGACAAGCTTCACCTCAATATCTACTTCATTCCTTGTAACATTGAATTTGCACTTCAAGTATTCTGTATTGGTCCTACTCAATTTGAATCCTTTGGATTATAAAGTATGTCTCAAACCTCCAACCTATCATTTACTTTATCCCGAGTCTCATGAATCAGTACTATGTCATCCACAAATAGCATAGACCAGGGAACCTCATGCTGAATAGATCGTGTCAGCTCATCCATCACTAAGGCAAAAAGAAAATGGCTTCACACAAATCCTTAATTAAGTCTCATCTTAATAGGAAAATATTTTGAGTCTCTTCCCGCCGTCCTTACCCAAGTTTTGGCTCCATCATACATGTCCTTTATTACTCTAATACACTATTGGAACACCTTTTGCCTCTAGACACATCCATAGGACATCCTTCGAAACTCTGTCATAGGCCTTCTCTAGATCAATGAATACCATATAAAGGTTGCTCTTTTATCCCTATATTTCTCCACTAGTCTTCGAACAATATGAATTTCTTCAATAGTCTATCACCCCGGCATAAATCCAACGATTCTCTGAAATACACTCTTTTCTTCTTACCCTCACCTCCACCACTCTTTTCCAAACCTTCATAGTGTAGGTTAGCAACCTGATGCCCCTATAATTATTACAATTTTAAATACCATCATTGTTCTCGTACAATGGGACCATTGTACTTAATTCATCAGACATCTGAGCAATTTTCAAAATAGCATTAAATAACCTGGTCAACCACTCTATACCTTGACTATGTTCTTCCAAAAATCCACCAGAATCTCATCTGGTCGGATCACTCCTTCTCTGTTCATCCTACTAATAGCATGTCTAACCTCCTCAGCTTTGAAACACCTACAGTAACCAAAATTTCAATGACTATCAGAGTGCGCCAAATTACCCAACTAAACATCTCTGTCCCTTTTTTACTTAAGAATTCGTGAAAGTAAGCTTGCCACCTTTGCTTAATGGAAGTCTCATCCACCAACACTTCACCATCCTTATCATTGATGCACTTCACTTGGTCCAAGTTGTGAGATTTTTTCTCTCTCTTTGTGTCGTGAGCCTATACAATCTCTTGTCCTTGTCGTTTTCTCCTAACTCGACATACAAACGTTCAAACGATGTTGTCTTAGCGCTTGTGACTAACTTCTTTGCCTTTGTCCTTGCCATTTTATAGATCTCTTTAAGCCTTCATTTTTCATCCTTATCCATACATTCCGACCACTTCGTATAAGCAACCTTCTTAGCTTTCACATTGGCTTGAACTTCTCCAATCCACCAATAATCACCTTGACGTCCACCAAAGGTCCCTCTCGATACCCTTAGTATCTCGGTAGCTACTTTTCTAATGCAACCAATAGTCGTGTTCCATATATTGTTCATATCCCCGCTACTACTCCAAGCTCACAAACTACTCAACTTCCCCCCCTCCATCTAATCCTTGGTTGGACATAAATAGTTTCTTCGTATCCCTTTTAATCTCCAAATCCATCACTAAAAGCCTATGTTGAGTGAAAATATTTTCACTTGGAATAATCTTGAAGTTCTTACAAAGGCTTCTATCACCCTTCCAGAGGAGAAGGTAATCAATCTGAGTCTTAGTAACCATATTACAGAAGGTAATCAAGCGATTTTTCCTCTTCGAAAAACAGGAATCTGCAATAATCAACGCAAAGGCTTTAGCAAAACCCAAGAGAGACGTCCCACCTCCATTCCTCTCCCCAAAAATAAATGCACATCATCAAAATCACTAGAAGTTGCACTGATATGCCTATTAAAGTCTCCCTTAATGAAGATCTTTTCTTTGATCGGTATACCTCTCACAAGCTACTCCAAGTCCTCCCAAAAAAAGCTTTTTGGCTTCCTTATCCAAGCCAACTTGAGGCGTTTAGGCACTAACTACATTCACTATGTGTCTGTCGATAATAAGTTTAATAGACATCATCTTATCATTTACCCTCCTGACCTCAACCACATACTCCCTAAGATCCTTATCTACTAGTATATCTACTCCATATATCCCTAGAGCCGCTAGACCATCCTAATTCAAACTCGTCTATGCCTCGAGTTTTGGTACCTACCCACTGGTCTTCTGAACACATGCTATATTAATTTGTCTTCTCTTAAGACTCTTCACTAGTTCAATGGACTCTTCTGTAAGTGATCCTATGTTTCACGACCCTACTCTCAACATAAGGAAGCCTGTGCCCCTCTTACCTCCCCCCCCCACCCCAATTGACGAGATGACCCTAATCTACCATAAGTCCCAAATGTCACTAAACTACAAACTAATAACTCAATAAACTATAGGAGGTCAAGAAGATACAATCTCTTGAATTCAACAACCCAACAATATAATAATATACAATAATGTACAATAAACAATAATAATAAGCAACTTAATAAGTTTTCTAACAAGTAAATTTACAACAAACAAACAAGTAGAAGAAGGGAAACCCAATTCAATTTTCCAAGAACAAGTAAAATACAACACTCAATTCAAGGAACTTGATGAATTATTCGCAACACACAAGTCCATGAAGAAAAACCGATCTAATTTCACAATCAATAAATTAAATAATCAACAAAGCAATTCAAGAAAATCGATATATTTTTACAATAACAAATCAATATGTTTTACTTTCAAGCCTAGGACACGAAATAAAGAGAAGAGAGGAATTATAGAACCTGGTCTATATAACTTCTTGAAAATTTGTTGTCTTCCAGCAAAATTTGGAGTAGAAATTAGTCGTCGAAATTTGTTGACCTAGATCCAGTTGTTTTGGAATTTCTTGTATGCTGATTACGATCTCTTCACCTAACTCGTACAGCTGTCTAGAAAGAGGTATAGCTGCCTGAAAGGGTTATCAGAGAAGAGTCCCTTTTCGTTTTCTTCTACTTCACAAAATCATTTTCTTAAGTCGATTGGTGGATTCAATAAAGTTAATTTTCTTTCTGAATTGAGTACAGATTTGAGCAAGTTAATTTTCTTTTTGAATCTTCTTCTATCACAGAGGGCAATTGAAGAAAATAGATAATTTTCTAGGAAGATCAACAAAAATTATAGGAAGATGAAGTAGAATTCCCCCAAAAGAATGATATGTAATTGCAATCACCGTTGAGATTTGGGTTGCGCAGAAGATTGGGAATTTTTTGAAAATGGGTTGGAATTGAAATGGAAATCTGAGTAAAAAGTCCGATGAAATCAACTGTAAACCCATAAGTGAAAACCCATAAATGCCGTGACAACAACTAAGAAGTGATTATCAAAATTATCCGTAGCTTCTTAAATACATGTATAATCATAAGTGAAACTAGGGCTGTTAAGATATTATTTTGTTTCTTTTTTAAAAATATTGTTTGGTCATGTATTTGAATGATTTTTTGGTTCTATAATTGTCGAATTTGAAGATAGAATTCGTAAAAGCTTATTTTGAGAATTTTTTCAAATATATCTTTTGCACACTCACACAACTTCAACTTCCCTTTTCTAAAAAAAGTGAAATGCATGTCCAAATACAAATACATTCTTTTAGTTCAAAAGCATATAGTGGTGAAGGGATTAGGCATGACCGAGGACATAGACCATAGCCTCCACTACAAGGTAGTGAGGATGGTACATCTTTTTACGGAAAATGTTGGCAAAAGAAGATTGAGGATGGGGCTCATTTTGTATAAAAGAGTTGTAAGCTTTAAGCATACTCTAATAGTTACACAAAAACATCATGGGACTGACTTCCATGCTCCAAAAGATTAAGGCAATTTTACTCGCAATGGTGGCAAGTTGGATGAGCAAGGATCTCTCTCAAATGGAGGGTCTTATATTTGAATCTGCTCACATGCTTTCTTGGTCTAGCTCATTGTACAAGGCTTGCCTAATGCAGTTTATCTCTCTTGTCTGGTTTGCGAGATATTAATCTAGGGCGGGTTCACCCTATGTACATTCAAAGAATAGCGGTTGTAGGTTCCTTTGTCATAAAAAAAGAAAAAAGAAGATTAAGGGAGTTTTGTCCTCCTAATCTTGAAAGAGGTTCTTTGATCTCTGTCCATGTGATATGCCCCTGTTGCTTCCTTAGGCATAGCTGTGGCATGAGTAAACATATTAGCAATAGTCATATCTCCTTGGTCAGCTTCATGCTTTGCCCTAGCATTAGCAATATTGTTGCCCTCTCTGTAGCAGTGTTGCACTTTAACGGTTCCTCGAAAAATCATCCCTTTCATCACCCCAATCTTCAAACAGAGTCCAAGCTATAGTATGATTACATTGACCATGTTAGCAACTAGCATATTGTCCATCTCCAAAATTACACCTCTCAACCCATTATAGATACACCAGGTTATACCAAATAAGCTGCTTGAGCCTCAATATTATTAGTGCAGAAATGGATTAATTTGTCAAAACCCATGATTTTGTTTCCATTTATCTCCCTAACAATCTCTTTTGTTCCTGCCTAGAATGATGTATCATATTGCTACTATCATCAATGTTTGGGGCATCATCCATTCACAACAATTATCTTCAGAGGGTATTGATGGCTATCAATGACATCCCTATAGATGTTTTTTTGATTTACACTAGGTGTCCGAGTCTCTTAGAGTCCCGACTAATACCGGGGGTGCACAGGCCCTCGGCAAGGAGTTTCCTGCATGTGCACCATGGTTAATTCAAGTTTTACCCAGTTCAATGGCCCTCAGAAATTGTTTGCACCCAGTGAATTTCGATCTTGAGACCATGAAAGGGAGAAAACCCCAAAGCTCAAGTCTATCCCAAAACTCCAATTTTCCTTCCATTGAATGCTTTTGAGTTGGGTTTTCAGCATAATGAGGTTTTCCATGGTGGTGTATGTCCCAACGTATCTCGCACCATATTTGTCTTTCCATAACTCCGAGCATATTGTGGATAGTGTGACCCACAAAAGTAACATATCAGAAAATAACATCATCAGTGGGGATCCTTTTGTTTCACAATTTAAAACAATCCCAGTATTCAAGATGAGGAAGTTAGCTGGCTGGCTGGGGTAACTCTCCTTTACCTTCGAAGGCATTTTCTTAAACCACATGTTTCTAGCATTACTCTCATTTGTTTTCATTAAGATTAGGACGTATGAATATAAGTTGCACATCTGAATATTAAGATATTTCATTAAGATCTCAATACTAAATAAATAAAGAATGTTTGTTTTCTCAACAACTGAACTATAAAATGTCTTTGTTTAAAAAATAATAAATGTAAAAATTCAAATAAAATACTAAATTGATATAATATTATGTCAATAAAATATTTTAAAATTTTCATGAGTCGAATGTAATGATACATAATATGTGAAGTTTTGAGACCATAGAGAAAGAAGACAACAAAAACTACAGAGGTAAAGAACTAAACTCTCTGATTTTCAGGAAAGATCTACTTAGGTCATGCAGCAACAAGGTATTTTCAGTGTAGTGCTTAATTTTGATCAAAGTTGTAATTTGAGTGGGTTTTCGATACAGCTACATATCCAAAGTTCGAATCTTTTTCATGATTTAAATTTTACGATTTGGGGTATGAATCTAGGTACGGATATAGATGCGGGGATTTGACTATAAATAATTCAAATATCTAACAATAAAATTATATGTTTAAATTATGAGACATGATACAAGGTATTCCAAGGAGAAATATTGATCAAGAAGATAATCCTAAAAAAAGAGATGCAAGGAAAAGGATTGACTTGTAATCTTTTATATACAAGCTATTTCATTTTCTTTAATTTCATCTTAGCTTTTGTTATTATTACATAAATCATTGTTCCGAATTTCTCTGTCAATTTTGGAGCAAAAACATATGAGTAGTAAAGTGAGTCCAAATATAGATGATCATCCACAATTTTATGGATTGGCCGCAATATAATTTGAATCGGGTCAAACTCTATCCATTCAAGATTTAACCTAGTTTTCTTCAAGTGAGAGCAATTTAATCTCTGATTTCAACCTATGGTAAGATTTTATTTGCGTTAGTCTAATGTATGTTTCCATATTGAAGGCATAAATAACTATCTATTTTATATCTTTTACAATATTTATCTATTCATATGTAACTTAGTTTTTTATAAATTTATTTGAAATCACATGTTGTAAGTAGAACATTTCAAGCTATCTCTACCCTTTTCAATTTTACAAAAATCTTTTAAAATATGACTTATCCGGATACATAGCTATTGATTCATTCATGTAAATCTCAGTTATGTTTTACATGGAAATAAGTATAAAATCAGCTTTTAATCCCTCAACTTCACTAATCAAATCTTAATTACATTCCCCACAAAATGCAATAGAATAATACATTTTAAAATTCAACTTTTTCTGTTCTTCAACCTCTCATCAAAAGTAACTCTACTGTATATCAAAATAGGAATGAAAACATGTCGAACGTGACAATTATATTGAGGCATTCTGAAATTTGGGAAACTAATGTTAGTTATTCGCGATACAAGAGTGATGGTATAGTTGCTGGACAAACGATTTCTTTTAGGAATCTCAAATCCACCATTGTAGTCGAATTGAAAATTGATAAAATGAGAAAAAACATAGAAATCTGATACATCATTGAAGGTAGTTCATCTCCAATGGTGATTAAGAATAACATGGGAGTAAGATTATATTTTGAGGTAAAAAGAAATGAGCATGAAATTTCAAAGTATCCACTGTCTATTGATATAATTAACAAGACATTTGAAGAGATACATTGCATTGATGCCACATTTAGTGAGGTTGTTTGTGTTGAAGGGACTGGTCATGATACACAAGCTCTTGCTGTTGAATAAAAAATTGGTAATTCATCTTATAAAACAAAATTAGAAATAACAAATTACATAACTGATGCATAAAATACAAAGGTGAATGAGAAACAATTATACAAGGAAAAAACAACGCTGGTCTCATTAATGACGAAATATAAAATAGAGAACAACATCAACTTCAAGAGATTTGATGCCAAAAGGAAAATAGTTAATTTGTATCGTGAATCTGATGCAAAAAGATTACCATGATTTGTTTATTTTGTTTATATTTTTGTTGGAAGATACATGTGTCACTTGGTCTGTTGTGATCAATCTACTATTTGTTTATTATTGACAAGTTATCCATGATATATTATCAAACATTATAATGGGTGTGCATTTAGTTATGAATTATTAAAATACAATCAGGCTAATCTTTACAAGATGATACATTTTGTAAATAAAGTCAAAATTATAAGAATGTATCAAAATATATAGCAAAACTCACATATTTCTTTAAATATCTCTTTATTTCCTTAATAGTTGTTATGTCTGTTTTTTCAATTTGAACTGATCTATGTTGAGAATCATTAGAAGGACCTACATTTGGTTTTTCGGATTGACCTGCAACTGGCGTCGAAATGTAGACTTCCTTTGGTGTTTTTGGAGAAGGATCAATTTCCACTTGGGGAACAACTTCTACTGGAATTGTTTTTTACTCCAAATATTCCTCTTCTTTTTCGAAGGAGGTGGAGAAGATGTAGAACCAACATGTTTAGAGTTCTTTAGTAATTGATCGGGTGGTTTAGAAGTAAAGTCCTCAAAATCTGTCACTCTTTTACTTTGTAATTGACTATGCTTTGTAACCGAAGCTTTTGTAATGCGCAATGTTAAGATTAAGTAGCAGAAACATATTGAGCTCCAAGAAGATCAAGTTCCTGGTCTCAAAGGAACTCAACTCATCTCGACTCAGAGTATCAAGGTGGGAACTTTCTGGGAGTTTCTCTTATCCAACAACAATCACTTATGAGCCAGTGATTGTACAACATCCCGCCGGTGTTGCCACAACTGTTCTCTACTTGCCAGGTAGATAACGAATCAAAACCATAATGGATAATCCAAAATGGAGATGACAATCTACAAGTTTCTGTTGTTTCAGGGACTTCTATCAAGAGGGAACCTCAATATAATGTAGTGGTTCTAATCCTTACCTACGCTTGGCAACGTAGTTAATGAGTGCGAGTTGGAATTACTCTTACCTATTGGTGCTCGATACTCTCCCCAAGACTCAATCCTCATAAGATAATCCATCTCAATCAAATCATTTGATCAACCTCGTTGAGGCACTATCATTCAATCAGTCTCATAGAGACTCTAATCATCTCATCAATCAACATCTCAACCAATATCTCAGGGCTTAAACAATCATTAGGGAACAATAGAATACACAAATCATTGGAGTTCATTTATGGAGACTCACAGGGCTATCAAATTCTATCAACTCATCATCATTCTCAGATCACAGTCACAATCGACATTCTCAAATCAAGTCTCTAGACTCAATCTCTAAGTTCATTCATGCATGCTTTCAAAAATAATCATCTAGGGTTATACAATATCTCATGATAAGTATTCAAATCAGGAAAACAAGTTTATGATGTTCATCAACATAGGAGAATACATGTAATTAATATAATTTTCAAGGAAACCCATCAAGAATCATGTATGTAGAATCATTAGACTTTCAACACCTCTATGACCACTTATGGGGCATATGAGAGAAAAATCTCATGCTTTTAGTTTAGCCTTACATACTTATGTGAAGCTCTAACCATCAATCTTCAAGAGTTCACATTTGAATTCGCTAATCTACGCTTCTCTCTTCTCTTCTCTCAAGTCCTAGCCTTTTTCCAAGACTTAGAATGTACCTAGAATGGGGTTTAAGATCCCTTTTACGCTCAAACGACCTATTTTGATCATGTTTTAAGTTTAGAAGGGGTTGGGAATTATCTGAAATGCCCCTCACAAAAATTAGAAAAATTTCAACTTCGGAATACCCAGTCTGCGACGCAGACTAGGCGTGCTACAGTGTATTTTTTCCAAAAATTTTTTGAACGAGGTTTTCCAATCCTGTCGAAAAAATTGAAAAAATGTAAGTCGCGCCTCTGTCGCAGACAGGCACAGTTTTTCTTTTTCAAACCAAAAAATTATCTTTTAATCTGGTTGCTCTAAAAATCAATCGAGATTATTTTTCCACTCAATTTTCTATGCTGATCGCATATCCAGTCTCAGATTTTCCATTTGAGCATGGGAAGACACGTTACACACACATCTCTTTTTAGGGGTATTTTTGTAATTTTACCGGGTGTTACATCATCTTCCCCTTGGGATCATTCGTCCTTGAAGGATGAGTAAAGGTGAATATCAAGGAACAAATAGACTCAAGACTCATCTCAATATTCACATCAATCGATCAAACTCTTGACTCTTCATCAATCTCAACAATCTCCATTTAGGCTAAAGAATAGACATATCAACTCAAGAATAGATCAATCAAATTAAGTCTAGGGTAAGGAACTTACCTTCAACTTTCTCATCATTGGGCACAAATAGGTGCGGATATTTAGCTCTCTCTTCCTCAGCTTCCAATGTGCCTTCTTCAATGAATTGATTTCTCTACAGGATTTTGACTGAGGCTATCTCTTTGATTCTCAACTTGCGAATATGACGATCAAGGATTTGCAGTGGAATCTCCTCATAGGAAAAGCCATCCTTCACTCCAATACTCTCAACAGGGATCACCAAGGCACGATCTCCCAAACACTTCTTCAACATGGAGACGTGAAACTCAAGATGAATTGCGTCTAACTCGAAAGGAAACTCCAACGCATAAGCAACCTTCCCAATCCTCTTCACAATCTGATAGGGACCAATATAGAGAGGACTCAATTTCCCCTTCTTCCCAAATCTCATGACACCTTTCATAGATGACACTTTTAAGTATACCCTATCATTTACCTTGAACTCCAAGTCTCTCCTCCTCACATTAGTATAAGATTTCTGGCGACTTTGTGCGGTTTTCAACCTCTCTTTAATTACCTTAACCTTTTCCATTGACTGGTGGACATGATCAGGCCCAATCAACTCTGCTTCTCCAACCTCGAAACCACCCAATTGGCGATCTACATCTCCTCCCATACAAAGCCTCATAGGGAGCCATTTGAATGCTTGCATGATTACTATTGTTATGTGCGAACTCAATCAATGGTAGGTGCTCATCCTAATTTTCCTTGAAATCAAGAACACAGAATCTAAACATATCCTCTAACGTTTGAATTGTATGCTCTGCCTGGCCACTTGTGCGGATGAAAGCATGTACTCAGATTCACCTTAGTACCCAATCCTTTCTGGAAATACCTCAAAAATTGGGAGGTGAATTAAGCTCCTCTGTCCAAGATGATGGACAAGGGAACTCCATGCAACTTCATAATCTCTTGGATGTACAACTTGGCATTCTCTTCCGCAGTGTTGGTTGTCATCCTATCCACGATCACCCATATAGAATCATGTTACTTTCAAGATCTCGGTAGACTAGTAATGAAGTCCATATTGATCATCTCCCACTTTCATTCAGGAATCTTAAAGTTTTGGGCTAATCCACATGGGCTTTGATTCTCAACTTTCACTTGCTGGCAATTCGAGCACTTTGAAATGAACTCAGCAATATCTCTCTTCATTCCACTCCACCAATAGACTTCCCTCAAGTCGTGGTACATCTTGGTAGAGACATGATGATTGGAATATCTAGAACTATGGGCTTCGGCCATAATCCTCTCTCTAGCACCATCAATATCTTGAACGCACAATCTACTCTGATAACTCAACACTCTATCTCCCCCTTTGGAGAAGACAATCACTTTCTGCTTGTGGACAACCTCCTTCAATTAAAGTATAACAGGATCTTGGTCTTGCTTTTTCTTCACCGCTGCCACTAAGGATGAAGTAGACCCATTCTGAACATTAACTCCTCCCTTATCATTCTCCTCAAGTTGAACTCCCAATTGAGCCAAACAATGCACTTCTTTAGCTAGATCTTTCTTTCCCTCCTCAACATGGGCTGTGCTACCCATTGACAACCTGCTAAGAGCATTAGCAATAATGTTAGCTTTACCTAGATGGTAGAAAATGCTCATGTCATAATCCTTGAGCAATTCCAACCATCTCCTCAACTCTTGGAAACTCTTCCCGCATTCATCGGACCACTGAAATTTGACCTTTTTTGAGTCAATTTAGTCAATGGTTCGGATTAGGAAGAAAATCCATCAACAAATAGGCGATAGTAGCCTACCAACCCCAAAAAACTTCTTATGTCAGTCAGAGAGGTCAGTCTGGGCCAGTTCTTAAACGCTTCAATCTTTTGAGCATCTACTCGAATACCATCACCGAAAACCACGTGGCCTAGAAAAGCCACTGACTTAAGCTAGAATTCACATTTCGAGAATTTTGTATACAACTCATGGTCCTTAAGTGTTTGGAGGACAACTTTGAGGTGATTAGAATGCTCTTCCTCGTCTCTTGAATACACCAAAATGTCATCAATAAACAGAATCACAAACATATCAAGATATTGTTTGAATACTCTAATTCATCATGTTCATGACTATTTCAGGTGCATTTGTCAATCCAAAGGACATGACCAAGAACTCAAAATGGCCATATCTAGTCCTAAAGGATGTCTTTGGAATATCGTATTGCCTCACTTTCAACTAATGGTAGCCAAATCTGAGGTCTATCTTCAAGAAACAAGAGGCACCCTGAAGTTGGTCGAACAAATCATCTATCCTTGGAAAAGGATACTTATTCTTTATTGTGACCTTGTTCAGTTGCCTGTAGTCAATACACATTCCAAGAGATCCATCTTTCTTTCGCATAAATAGGACAGGGGCACCCCAAGGAGAAACATTCAGCCTTATAAAGCCCTTCTCTAACCGATCTTTCAATTATTCTTTCAACTCTTTCAACTCAGTAGGGGCCATACTATAATTCACAACACAATTCTGGAAGTACTTTAAAAAAGGGCTTGGTACGAAGGTAAATCTTAGTACAACCTTCCATCCCAGATAGACGGGCAAGCGGAGCGGATCATACAGACTCTTGAGGATATGTTGAGGACATGTGTTCTAGACTTTAAAGGTAATTGGGATGATCACTTACCCTTGATAGAATTTTCCTATAACAATAGCTTCTAGGCTAGCATACAAATGGCACCATATAAGGCCCTTTATGGGAGGATGTGTATGTCACCTATTGGGTGGTTTGAAGTTGGTAAGGTAGGATTGATAGGACCTGATGTTGTTTATCAGACTATGGAGAAGGTGAAAGTTATTCAAGAAAGACTAAAGACAACCCAAAGCCAACAAAAGTCTTATACTGATGTTAGAAGGAGAGATGTAAAACTTGAGATAGGTGATTGGGTATATCGGAAGATTTCACCGATGAAGGGTGTTATGAGATTTGAGAAAAAGGGGAAACTCAGTCCTCGATATATTGGCCCGTACCAAATTATTCGGAGGAGTGGTAATATGGCATATGAATTGGTATTGCCACCAGAGTTAGCTGCGATTCATCTAGTATTCCACATTTCTATGCTTAATTGGTTGTGCCTTTAGAGAGTATTAGAGTCAAAGACAACTTGACATATGAAGAGATCCCAGTTCAGATACTAGACCGGCAAGTTTGTAAATTAAGGACCAAAGAGATTGCTTCTGTTAAAGTATTATGGAGGAACCAGTTCGTTAAGGAAGCCACTTGGGAAGTGGAGGCACATATGAAAGCTAGATATCTCACCTATTCATGCCTTTCCATGATGAGCATGAAGGTAATATTCTTTATTCCTATCATTGAGTTGAGATACATCCTTAAGTATGAGTAGTAAGATATCCAGATAGTTTCTTGTTGATAAACTAGTTCATGAGTAGCAGACACACTAATATTTCCCAGTTCACCTTCATTCGAGGACATATGATCCCAAGGGGGAGATATTGTGACACCCCATAACTCTATCCTCACATGTACCTATGTTTTAAGCCTCACTCTTATATATATATATAGGAAGCATATTAGGGTCATAAGAGACCTCTTGTACATAGTCGAGTTCAAAACTTTCCTATAAGTTGAGTTTCTAGTCTTAAATTATAAAAGAGTCAACTTTAAATGATCAAAATTTTTATCACACAAATAATTCGATGGCCCATGACATACCAAATGAAATCCCTTTGAATTAGCTTTCCAACACAACTGGTTTCACCTCATTTGGAGTTAGAAGTCAAAAGTTATGGTCGTTTTACACGACTGTCTAAGTAGAGTGTATTCTATAAAACACCTTTACGGGTTGTAAAATAGATTACGACCCATCTGCTAAATCATGGAAAAAATATTGAAACTTCATATTTTTGGTCCTAGACTTTATGAACAATTCTACGAGTCGTGAAACACTCTAGGGGTCATTGAATGGGTTTCGTAGATGACCCGACTTGCAATTTTAGAAAGGGGTATTTTCATCTTTTCTCACCCTTTTAAGCCTAAACTTGTCAGTTTTCACCTATTTAAACCCCTAGAATGTACTTATTCATATCATTCACTTCAAAAAACTCCAAGAACTCCGAACGTAGTTTCGAAGGGGCAAAAGCTAGGGCTTTCAAGAATCTTCTTTAATTCTTCCATGAAACTAATTCCCCAGGTAGGCAAGGCCCTCCAAAAGTTATCCTATGATTATTTTAACATTTTTAACTACCATTCCTTACCCAAATCAAGATTATCAGTTGAGATTAATTTTTTTGTCAATTACCGGTTAGTAACAAAAATCATGTTTGAGACGCTTTGCATTGATACAACTCTTAGATAAAGAAAAGAGTCAAGTTGAGAAAAGTTTAAGAAAAAGCTAAAGTTGAGCTAAGTTCCAAAAGATTAAATTTTTTTTTGAGAACTCTTACTATTAAAGTTATGAGCAGTATAAAAGTTATTTTGGGAGTAGTATTGAGCACCGATATGAGTGAGAGTAATAATAACTTGAACTCATAAACTACGTAGCCGACGTAGGATAGGATTGTACCAAGAGTACAACTCCTCACTTGCCACTGAGATGACCTTGTTTTGGTATGAATCCACTCCCCTAGTTTTCGTCCCTTATCCTGGCAAAGTATTTGATGGCTTTCATAGCGTGGGAATGGTGTTGTATAATCACGAAGCTCATAGTGATGGTTGTCGGTTAGAGAAACTCCACCAAGTTAAAGTGAACTAGTTTCTACATACAAACTTTAAGCAAATGTTTTAACTTTCAGCATACACTTTTATTTATTACTTATGCTATCTTATTTTGAGACATGTTTTAACTACTTGAGTACAGTGCCTTATCCTATGTTCCCTTTTTTAGCTATTTTATATGCCGTACATTCCATGTACTGACGTCCTTTGAACCTGCATCGTTTTATGATGCAGATATAGGTGACAGAGTCCCTCAGCAGACGCTCCGTTGAGGACCATCTATTCATCCCGCCATTTGTGAGGCCTCTTACTAGTTAGACGAGTCTTCATTTATATTTTCGTTATTTCCAATTGTGGTTACTGCGGGCCTGTCGCAGTAGTTGTTTTAGACTATTCCAGTTAGAGGTTCCATGGACTGTATGTCAGCAGTTTTAGACCTTATCTTCAGTTGTTGATTGAGACATTTCTACTATTCAGTTATTCAGATATTTGTAGTATCTTTAGCTTGTTATATTTAAGCCTTTCATTATCATTTAAGTCTTCTGCTGAGTAAAGTAGCTAGACCAAGTGGTTTGCTTGGGGCCAGAAATGGTTCTGGGTGTTGGCCACATCAAGGGTGTGAGCTCGGGGCGTGACAATATGTTTTAGTATCTTTAACTACAAATTTCTACCCAAGATCAAGCTTATGAGTTGAGATTAGTTTTTCTCCATTACTAGTTAATTCCACCAAAATACTTGTTCATGCATCTTTCTTGATAAAAATCATGACTTTTGCTGATTTTAGTACTAAAATAAGTCATTGACACAAGATTTATAGTTATTATTGTAATTATGAGAACCCTATGTCTATTTCATGAAAAGTTGTTATATTCATAGTTTTGAGTTGAGTTTAAGAAGTACTTGAATCTTATGCATTTGCAAGATATCTGAATAATAAAGATCATGTTGCAATACTTTGCATTGATACAACTTTCAATCAAAGAATATACTTGAGTTGAGAAAAGTTCAGGAAAAACTAAAGTTGGGCCAAGTCCTAAATGATTAAAAGGGCATTTTGAGAACTCTTACTCTTCAAGTTATGAGAATTATAAAGGTTGTTTTGGGAGTAGTATTGATCACCGATATGAGTGAGAGTAATAATAACTTGAACTCATAAACTACGTAGCCGACGTAGGATAGGATTGTACCAAGAGTACAACTTCTCACTTGCCACTGAGATGACCCAGTTTTGGGATGGATCCATTCTCCTAGTTTTCGTCCCTTATCCTGGAAAAGTATAGGACGGCTCTAGCAGTATGGGAAAGACGCTGTATCATCATGAAGCTCATAGTGGTGGTTGTCGGTTAGAGAAGCTCCCAAAGATAAAGTAAACTAGTTTCTACATACAGAGTTTCAGCTTATGTTTTAACTTTCAGTATGCACTTTATTTATTACTTATGCTATCATATTTGATATGAACTTATCTATTTAGGTTTCACATATATTGATTGATAAACTTGAAGCCCCAAAATCCCAAAAGCCCCACGGTCGACTTGTCAAGATTACTGGGAGATTTTCCAACTTCATTTCACGCTGCAAGTGTTCCAAGTTGCACCGACGCCACTGGGTCTTACAATAGGTATTTATCTCCGTCGTCGCTGTTATTGTTCCACTATTACAATGGGTAATTGAATTGGGTTGCAAATTACATCCACTAAAATCGAATTTCGAGCCTTTCTTCGTGCTAAAGAATTTCGAGGAAGATTAAAAACCAAGAATTTTCTCTGGCAAGCACCTTTACAGTCTAAAGTTCGGCGATGTCATAAGTTTTCGGTGATATCTACTGCTTGCGGTCATTTTCCACTGTCAGTTTTCAGCACGAGTTTCGGCATAGGCTTCCAGTTTCTAGAGAGAAGCATTTTTCGGCCAGGGGATATCCTCCATTTTCTCCTTTCTTTCGTATTCAATTTCTTGTTCTCTTCTCTATTGGAATTATTTCCTATTTGTATAGCTGATATTTTGCTTGTTGACTTTCATTTTTTGGCCTGTATTTCTTAATTCTTACTGATTCTTGATTTGCTGACTATTTGTAGATTTGCTGGTTTTGTTTTTTTTGCCTATATTTGTAGATTTGTTGGTTTTGTTTGTTTGTTAGTATATTACTTGTTCGCGTGTAATTGATATTATTATATTGTTCAGATGATTATTTGTGAGAGTTTGTTCTAGATCTTGTTAGCTTAGTGAGTTATTAGTACTTAGTTAGTGACGTCTGAGTCTGATGGTGGAGTAGGGTCATGTCATCGATTGGCGTTGGTGGTAAGAGGTAGGGGGTAAGATGGGCACAAAATTATCTAAATTAAGGGTAGGATCATGGAATATAGGATCACTTACAGGGAAATCCATAGAGCTAGTTAAGTGTCTTAAGAGGAGACAAATAATGTAGCGTGTGTTCAGGAGACTAGATGTGTAGGGATCAAATTTTAGGACATAGAGGGGCTCAAGTTATGGTACTCGGGTGGTTCTAGGTATAGAAGTGGTGTAGGTATACTAGTAGATGAGGACCTTAGGGAATATGTGGTGGAGGTTAGGAGGTTTAACGATAGGATGATGTCTATTACACTTGTGGTGGGCAGGCACTTAGTGAATGTAGTTAGTGCCTATGCGCCTCAAGTGGGCCTAGACGAGGAAGTCAAGAGGCTCTTTTGGGAAGATTTGGTTGAGGTGGTGAGAGGCATACTAGTGACGGAAAAACTCTTCATTGGGGTAGACTTTAATGGGCATATTGGGGCTATCAATAGCCGGTTTAAAGATGTCCATGGAGGTTTTGGTTTTGGGGAAAGGAATGGTGGTGTGACGTCTCTCTTGGATTTTGCCAAAACCTTTGAGTTAGTTATTGCTAACTCATGTTTCCAAATGAGGGAAACTCACTTGATTACCTTTCAGAGTGTGGTAGCTTGGACTCAAATTGATTACCTACTTCTCCGGAAGGGTGATAGAAGCCTTTATAAGAATTGCAAAGTTATTCCGAGTGAAAATATTTTCACTCAACATAGGCTTCTACTGATGGATTTAGAGATTAAGAGAGGAAAGAAGAGGAAGGTTGTTTACGCCCAACCAAGGTTAGATGGGGAGTCCTCACTCCTGCCCTTTCTAATGAGATAGAACAAAAGTTGAGAAACATAGAGGCTTGGAGTAGTGGCGGAAATGTCAATAATATGTGGGACACTACTGTTGCTTGCATTAGAAAGGTAGCTGCCGAGCTACTAGGGGTTTTGAAAGAGCCTTTTTGTGGACGTCAAGGTGACTGGTGGTGGAATGAGGAGGTTCAGGCCAAAGTAAAAGATAAAGAGGTTGCTTACACGAAGTGGTTGGAGTGTAGGGATGAAGATGAAAAGCGAATGCTTAAGGAGATATATAAGATGGCTAAGTCAGAAGCAAAGATAGTGGTGACGAATGCTAAGACAATAATGTTTGAGCGCCTATATGAGGAGCTAAGTGATAAAGTCGGGGACAAGAGATTGTATAGGCTCGCTAAAGAGAGAGAAAGGAAAGCTCATGACTTGGACCAGGTGAAGTGCATCGAGGATGAGGAGGGAGTGGTGTTAGTGGATGACACTTCCATTAAACTAAGGTGGCAAGCTTACTTTCATAAACTCTTAAATGATAAAAGAGATAAAATTATTGAGCTGGGTAAGTTAACACACTTCGAAAGTCATCGTGATTTCGGTTATTGTAGGCGGTTCAGAGTTGAGGAGGTTAGAAGGGCAATCAGTAGGATGAAAAGAGGGAGGGCGGTTGGACCTGATGAGATTTCGGTAGATTTTTGGAAGAATATGGTTAAGGATGGCATAGAGTGGTTGACTAGACTGTTCAATGCTATTATGAGAACTGCTAAGATGCCTGATGAATGGAGCAGTACAATGGTTCCATTGTACTAGGACAAAGGAGATATTCAAAATTGTAACAATTACTGGGGTATCAAGTTGTTAAGTCACACTATGAAGTTCTTGGAGAGAGTGGTGAAGATAAGGGTGAGAAGGGTAGTGTCTATTTTAGAGAATTAGTTTAGATTCATGCCGGGGCAGTCGACTACTGAAACAATTTACCTTATTCGGAGATTAGTGCAGAAATATAGGGAAAGAAAGAAGGACCTTCATATGGTGTTTATTGATCTCGTGAAGGCCTATGACAAAGTGCTAAGGGATATCTTATAGGTGCCTAGAGTTAAATGGTTTCCCAATGGCATATATCAGGGCGATTAAGGACATGTATGACGGAGCCAAAACTTGAGTAAGAACGGTGGGAAGAGACTCAGAATGTTTTCTTGTTGAGATGGGACTCCATCAAGGATCTGTGTTGAGCCCTTTCCTGTTTTCCCTAGTGATGGATGAGCTGATGCGATCTATCTAGGAGGAGGTTCCATGGTGTATGCTATTTGTAGATGATATAGTATTGATTGATAAGACTCGGACTAAAGTTAATAATAGGTTGGAGGCATGTCAAACTGAGCAGGACCAAAATAGAATACTTGGAGTGGGAATTCAGTGTTGCGAGGGATGAAGCAGACACTGATGTGAGGCTTGCCACTCAACCTATCGCCAAGAGGGAAAACTTTAAGTATCTAGGGTCCATCCAGAGTAGTGGCGATATCGACGAGGATGTTATACATCGTATTGGGGTAGCGTGGTCTAGATGGAGGCTTGCTTCTGGAGCATTCTGTGACAAGAAGATACCACCTAACCTTAAAGGTAAGTTTTACAGAACGGTGGTTAGACCATCTTTGCTGTATGGGGTGGACTGTTAGCCAATAAAAAATGCATATGTTCAGAAGATGCATGTCGTAGGGATGAGGATCCTAAGATGGATGTGTGGGAATACAAGGAGGGATAAGATTAGGAATGAGACTGTTCAAGAGATGCTAGAGGTGGTCCCAGTGGCTGATAAGATGAGGGAAGTGAGATTACAATGGTTTGTACATGTGCAGAGAAGAGGTGCCAACGCTCCCGCAAGGAGGTGGGACAGGTTGGATTTAGGAGTCACTAGGAGAAGTAGAGGTAGACCAAAGAAGTATTATGGAGAGGTGATTAGATATAATATGGCGAAACTTGATACCAAGGACATGGCCTTAGATAGGAAGGAGTGGAGCTCGCAAATTAGAGTAGAAGGTTAATAGGTTAGTAGGGTTAGGTTGGTGTATAGCTGTGGGGTATTGTAGGGTATTAGGTGTTGCCGAGTCCATATATTATGTGTTGTATTAATATGTATTATATGTGTTAAATTTGTTGTATTCACATAATATCATGTGCTTTTCATTAGTAGTCGCTCTATTCCTTTCTTTTCCTTTCCTTTTTGTCATATCTAGTTTATTCTGCTTGTGGGTTGTTGAGACGAGGGTTCCCAGGAAACAACATCTCTACTTATATGAAGTAGTGGTAAGGTCTACGTACATTCTACCCTCCCCAGACCCCACTTGTGGGATTCCACTGGGTGTGTTGTTGTTGCTATCTTATTTTGAGACATGTTTTAACTACTTTGAATATACTGCCTTATCCCATGTTCCAATTTTTGGCTATTTTATATACCGTACATTCTACGTACTGATGTCCTTTGTACTTGCATGTCACACCCCGGGAGGGTACCCTTAGCGTGGTCGGCACTCAGAGACTATTGCTAGTGCCTGAGTGAACCACTTGACCTTATCGTCACCTCATACTAAATAACGGAAGAAAATACTCAAAGAAAAGACTATAAAGTAAGTAAACCAAGTCTTTAATAAAAAGGGGATTTCCAATAAACGAGAGTTTGAAAAACAATACTCAACATCCTCTACTCAATGCCTATGAAGCCTCTACCTCTAACATCTAGATGGTACAATGACAGGCCATGGCTACCCAACTCAAAAGAAAATAAAGTAAAAATACTTAGTGAAAGAAAAATGGGCTCCTCCGAAGGTAAGGGGGGCTCACCATCTCTGTAATCACGAATTTTAAACTGCAATGATGCGTTTGCTGAAGTCCTCTAATGCCTTCCTCTACATCATAAAATGATGCATTCCAAAGGGGACGTCAGTACATGGAATATACTAGTATGTAAAATAGCTAGAAGGGAAAGGACATAATTAAATCAAGTAACTCAACTAAAAATGAACTAATCTCAACCTAGTAAAACATGCAAGTGTAAGAATAAAGTAATGCTTTGAAAATAAATCAATACTGTGAAACTTAATCAATATGCTATGCAGATTGGAAGTTTCTCTAACCGATAGACATTCCACCACCCTCTTTGTTGGTGTACAACGAACACGACGTCGTTGCTTGCCCACCCATTACTTGACAAGGTAAGGAAATCAACCTTTACATCATGAATCATGATCCATCAACCCCGTCCATCCTTTTGGAACAAGAGTTGCCAGAACGTGTTGCACAACTATCCTACGCGGGCAACGTAGTTATGGGGTTTTGAGTCATTTGTACTCAACCCAACTCGGTGCTCAATACTACTCCCTAAGACATTTTCTTTGAAACTAATCTCAAACATCATCATCTTCCATCAATAAATATATTTTGAAAATTTATTTACATGATCATCAAATATTTACTCAAAACGTCATTTAAATCAATGCTCAATTTTATAAAAATTCATCAAACACCAAGTGCTTTCTTTTGAAAACCTATGCTTCAAAAATCTTTACATAACATCAAGATTCTTTCTCAAATCAGTATTTATGCTCAAACCTCGTCTTCATGTAGACTCAGTAAAATATGCTCAAAAATCATCCTGACTTAATATACGAAACAACAAAAAATCTCAATTCAAAAAAAACATAAAAGATACTGAATGAAATCATTAATTAGGGTTCAGTTCATGTGAGCGAAGACATGAACATGTATCCAACCGAATACTCAAATCAACATTATCATGATTATATTCTTATGTAATAAAATGATAACTAACTCAAGAATGCAATTCGGGAACTCAAGAAAACTCAAATTTAACTCAACTCGAATCAAAGTATGAGAAGGGGCACGTGGACGAACTCAATTCAACATTGTGTTAGCCTTACATACCTGGAATGAAGGTAGATGATCAACTTGGCATGAATTCGGCTTGAATTCCTGAATCCTCACTCTTTTCTTTAGCTCTAGGTTTTTTGTTAAAGGTTTTGAAAGGACATAGAATAGGGTTTAAAACCCCTTTTATACTTAAAACAACCTATTTTGATCATATATTAAGTCCAGAAGGAGTTTAGAAAGTTTTAGAATAACCCTCATGAAATTTGAAAAAAAGTCCATCTCGGGACATGGGGTCCACAACGCGGACAAGGTTTATTTTCAGTATTGTTTGCCAAATATTCTCCGAACGAGGTTTCTAATGTCGTAGAAATTTTTTAGGATAAAATCAAGTGTTAACCGGCGATGGTGGCGCGTTGCGGCCCTATCGCGCACCTACACTAGTTCGTATTTTCACATCGTAAAATTATCTTTTGATCCAATTGCTCTAAAAATCAACCGACACCATTTCTCCACTCAATTTTTTATGCTGATTGCAAATCTGGCCTCGGATTTGCCATCAGAGCATGAGAAGACACGTTATGCGCACATCGCTCATCTAGGGGTATTTTCATAATTTTTTCGGGTGTTTCGTTATCTCCCCCTTGGAATCATTCATTCTTGAATGATGAGTGGATATGGACATTAAGGCATGAATAACCATCGAAAGCTTCTCTCAATACTCACTCAATCAATAAAACTCTCTACTCTTCATCGACCTTAACAGTCTCTATTTAGACTCAGGAATTACACATCAAGAACTTAATTAATCAAATCCTCCAACTCATGGGTGAACATTGACTGAAGAGTAGGAAACTCAACCAATTAGAGCACATCATCATCTGTAGCTTATAACTCTCATCAAGGCCAAAGTCTCGCTGCACAATCTTTCTATGGTCAAGCCTAATTCCAAGTCACCATGTTCTACCTCATAAGTTAATCATATTCTATAATCTATCCCGTAAGATTCTCATTCTATACCTTAGATATTCTCACCATTTGGCACGAATAGGACATCGAAACTCAAAGAACTAGGATCGTTCAAACACCTCAATAATAACTCAAGAAGGAAGTCATCAACTCTAATCGAGAATGGGACCATCAAGGTGCATAAGACTCCATAGGCAATCTCTCAAACTTATCACCTCATCTTAACTATGCTCCTCTTTATGGCACTATACCTCATCAATTAAAGCTTATAGCTCCAATTCAAATCTCTACCTAACCTTAGCTGCATCCTCTTATTCCGTTCAAGCCTAATCCTAAGCCTCAAAGTGTTATTCCTATGATGATCATATCCCTACAAAGCTAACCCTCAACTTAAGCTCTATACCTCCTCAGGGATTTTCATTAAGCGAATGCTACTCTCTCTCACTACTCTAATGCATTTACTTGAAACACTCACTGAAAAGTCATTAATTGCCTTCTCCAATCACTCATATAATGATATCCACACATTCAAGCCTATCATTCTAATCGTTTTAACTATATTTGTGAATTATCAAGCCTACTCAACACTTCTACCTCCATCATTAAATGAGCTCTCAAAGACACACCAACAAACTTGTAAGGACACCAATTTTTAAAAGACTTTATCAGACCTCATAATGTCGCCCCGTGAGAAATTTTGACCGAGCGTCACATCATAGGAGGCCCACATGGCCAGTGTGAGGTCACACGGACCGTGTAGACTCCAGTGAAGGGTTACTTGGCCACAATTTCAATTACGCGAACTTGATAGAGAGTTTCGGGCTAAGGCACGTCACACTGGAACCCCACACGGGCCGTGTGGTATTTCACGGACCGTGTGGTATGCCATGTGATGGCCTTGCACATGGAGAACCAAGAATCAGTCTATGTTTGGTCACACGACCACCTACACGGCCCATGTGGTGTTTCACGGGCCGTGTGACCCCTCGTGTGACTCTCAATATGAAATTTTTCTAAGTACGAAATCACCGTCTCATAACTTTTTCATGCAAGATTTTTCTAAGTATTATTTTACGGCGCTTGACACGACCCGTGTAGTGTCACATGAGTTATGTGGCCGTCTGTGTGAAGTTCCTTCGCGTTGAAAAATTCTAAGTGTCGAACATTGCGAAAACATACCTAAGTGTCATCTCACGGGCACTGTCCACGGCCGTGAAGTGCCTCACGGACCATGTCAGTGCCAGTGAGACCATGACGACCCAATTTTCATCCATTTTATTAATGTCTTTTACATAAATACAATTTATTTTAAATGTGTTTTATGACCTTTTTACCTATCCTAGACCTATAAAACACATGATACCCTTTCATTTTAATTCATTCTCATTAGAGATACTCTCACTCTAAAATTAATTCCTAAAAATCCTCTCTAAGTTCTTCTCTCAAGACCCAAGCTAGGGATTCAATTGGGGTTTCAACTTTAAGCTAAATGCTTCTCAAATTCACCTTCCTAGTCAAGGTATATGGTATTGATTCTTTGTCCCTTTCAACCAAGAAGACCCAAAATCTTTTCAATTGATTTTCATGAAATTAAGCTTACATTGAATGTGGGTTTTCATTATTTGATTTTATTAAATTAGATTGATGTGTGGGCTGTACTTTATTTATGATTTTAAGTTATTTTAAGCCCTATTATGATGATTTAAATTGAGGTTATGAAGTTATAAAGATGCATTTCCCCTTTAAAGCTTGATTTATGCTTGGGTGATTTATGTTATGATTTAAATGTGGATTAAATTAGAGATTTACTTTAACTTCATATTATAATGTTGATTATAGCTTGAATCTATATTAGTCATGCTATTCTCACATCACTCATGGCATGTGCGTTCATGGACAATGGATTTTATGGAAATTATGAAGTGGGTTAAACCCAAATATATTTTATGAAATGATTTTGATAAGGTATTGGTTATAACAAGAATGTGATCACGTATATGTTTATGACTATGGCTCTTTGTGCATCTTGGGCGCTTGCACCATCTTTTATATTTGTATAAGCTATTCCTTGCATGAGTATCATGATTTTGATTTATGGTTTGGCCTTTGAGCCTAAATGTGCATTGAATGGTTTTGAAATGAATATTGTATCTCTTGGAATCATGTATATGTATAAATATTCATGTCGGATGTTTTGACTTAGCACCGATAGATTGGGGGTCCTTTCCCTTTTCTCGAATTATGTGCTAACATAGGAATGGAAGCCATTATCGAAATGACCAAGTCGTAAGAAATGGTTATTCATTTTTGGACATGATGTCATCTTGTAAATCCTTACGAAATGGGGTTTCCCTTAAAGAAGGTGTCCATCCACCGAAATGGGGTTTCTTGTAAGGTGTGATGTAGATTATCCTTGGCAAGTAATCTTGTCCTACCGATGGGAGGTCTTTATCAGACTAACTCATGTAATAGCTCACATGGGTTTGATTTGTTGGTTATCGTCTATCCAAACTATATATGAACATTATTGGACTTCACGCATCATGGATTTCATGACATATTGTATACTACTCTTCCTTGGATGTATGGTTCCTTCTGTATTATGTGCCCTTGTCATCTAACATTGGAATGCAGGTTGATAAGTCATATGCATTGCATGCCCACATACTTAGTACATTCAAATGTACTAACGCATACTCTGTGCCTTCATGATTTTACCATATAAGAACTGTATGTTACGATTATCCACTGCTTGACGGGTAGCTCAAATTCGGAGAGTTGATTTTTTGGTGAGTCTTATTTTCCAAGGGAAAACCACCTTCCTTCTACCTATGTTGTTTCCTGTTGGTTTTTCTTAATTGAGGGTGAGTCCGGGACATGTCTTGGCCCCCGTCCTATCTTGACTAGAGGTATTGTTGGACGTCTTCTAGACTCTCATAGATTATATATCTTATGTGTTGTATTTGAAACTTATGATTTTCGTTATCTATTGGATATGGCTATCATAGATTGGTTATGGAAATAATGATATGCATTATGCTTGATATGGGAATATGGAAGATCCTAAGCCTCGTATTGCCCCATAGTGTGATATGGGAATGTGGATACTTTGAGGCTTGTTTGGGGACTCTCGGGTTCCCATTCGTCGTGCACTTCTAGCCCCTAGGTCCGGGTTGTGACAAAGATGGTATCAGAGCCCTAGTTTTATAAATGGTCCTCTGAGTCCAACATGCCACGTCCAGTAGAGTCCTATGCATCCGTGTAAAGTGCACCATACCTATGAGTGGGAGGCTACGCAGACATTTTAGGAATCATCTCACATTTTCATGTCATGTGTCTTGCTATAGTTGTACAATTGGTTTTCTCTTATCTTGATGGTGTCACTGCTCTATTTCAGACTATGCCTCGAGGAGGACCCCATCTACCAAGATCAGCTCCGGCTGATGAGGACCAAGCACGTCAAGGGCCTATGGATGAACCAATCTCCAATGGTGAGTTTCGTATGACCTTTTGTATGCTTGCCCAGGTGGTGACAACTCAGGCTAGGCAAGTTAACCTTCCTTGAGACCCTACTCTGGCATCCAAAGTAAGGGATTTCACCCAAATGAATCCTCCAGAGTTTTATGGGTCTAAGGCTGATGAATCCTCATTGATGAGCTCACCAAAGTGCTGAACATTATGGGTGTCACCTCAGAGGAGAAGTAAGAATTAGCTGCTTACCAATTGAAGGATGTGGCTCAGGTGTGGTACACCCAATGGTCTATGGAGAGGGTTTGCGCTGATGCTGTGAATTGGGAGGAGTTCAAGTTTGCCTTCCTGGAGCGTTTCTCTCCACTCGAGCTTAAGGAAGCTAAGATGATTGAATTTATCAACCTCAGGCACGGAGTTAGGAGCATGAGGGACTATTCCCTCCAATTCACTAAGCTCTCTAAGTATGCTTTGGTGCTCATGGCTAACCCTCGTGCAATGATGCATAAGTTCATTTTCGGTATCCCTGATTTACTCTTGAAGGAATGCCGAACAACCATGCTTATTCGGGATATAGACATCTCCAGGCTCATGGTATATGCTGAACAGATCGAAGGGGAGAAACTCAAGGAAAGAAGAATGCATGAGTCTAAGAGGGCACGTGTTGACGGTGGGTTCTCCAGTTCTTGAGGTGGCTGCGGTTTTGGTCGATTCCAACAAGGCCAAAGCAAGGGCCAAGGTTTGGGCGCTGGGGTTCCTCCTCCTAAGGTACCAGTTCGTGGTAGACTAGGGTACCTTCAGTGTGAAAGTGTGGGAAGAACCACACCGTTGATTGTATAAGAGATTTGGGTTTATGTTACGGGTGTAGTGATAAAAACCACAAGGTTGCCTATTGTCCCAAGAATTCTCGCAAAGGTCAGGGTCAGGCGGCTCAAGGTGGGCAAGGCCAACAAAGAGCTCCCCAAGTTGTTGTCCCAAGGAACAACAGGTTCTATGCTCTTCATGCACGTCAGGAAGTCGAGGAGGCTCTGGATGT
Organism: Solanum rostratum; assembly: GCA_029948455.1. Lineage (NCBI taxonomy): Eukaryota > Viridiplantae > Streptophyta > Magnoliopsida > Solanales > Solanaceae > Solanum > Solanum rostratum. The sequence goes on from CM057045.1 coordinate 25,977,055, forward strand.
TGTGACTGGTATGTTAAAAGTCTTTGATTTTGATGCTTATGTTTTGCTTGGCCAGGGTGCGAACATTATGGTTTGAGTCCTAAAATTTTTAAGGATTCTTTCTCAATATATACTCCCGTAGGTGAGTCTGTTATTAGTCATAGGGTCTATCGTGGTTATCCTGTTTCTGTGTTGCATAAAGTCTTTCCGTGTGATCTCGTGGAACTTGAGATGTTCGATTTTGACGTGATTCTTGGGATGGATTGGTTGCATGCATCCTATGCCTCTATAGACTGTAGGACCCGGAAAGTCAAGTTACAACCTCCCGACAAGCCCATTCTTGAATGGAAGGGTAGTGACTCCGCTATTAAAGGTCGGTTTATTTCTTACCTCAAGGCCCGGAGGATGATCTCCAAGGGGTGCATTTATCATATCGCGAGGGTCAAGGATATGATGTCCAAATCATCTACTCTTGAGTCGGTTCCGGTGGTGAATGGGTTTTCAGATGTGTTTCCTGAGTACTTGCTCGGTATTCCTCCAGAGAGGGAAGTAGACTTTGGCATAGACCTTCTCCTGAATACTCACCTATCTCCATTCCTCCCTATCATATGGCACTGACTGAGTTGAAAGAGTTGAAGGATCAGTTGAAAGACTTATTGGAGAAGGGCTTCATTGGGCCAAGTATATTGCCATGGGGTGCTCTAGTGCGGTTTATAAGGAAGAAAGATGGATCCTTTCGGATGTGTATCGATTATAGGCAATTGAATAGGAGACCATTAAGAATAAATACCCATTGCCTAGGATCGATGGCTTGTTCGACCAGCTTCAAGGGCCACTCACTTCTCAAAGATTGATCTCCATTCCGGGTACCATCAGTTGAAGGTTAGAGAATGTGATATTCCCAAGACAGCCTTCCAAACAAGGTATGGCCACTTTGAGTTCATGGTGATACCATTTGGCTTAACTAATGCTCCATCTGTGTTCATGGATCTCATGAATCGAGTGTTCAAACCCTTCTTTGACAGTTTTATGGTTGTCTTCGTTGATGATATTCACCTTTATTCTCGTAGTGAGCGAGAGCATATGGACCATTTTAGGTTGGTTTTACAAACCTTGAGGGAGAAAAAGTTGTATGACAAGTTCAGCAAATGTGAGTTTTGGTTTGGTGAGGTAGCTTTCCTTGGTCATGTGGTGTCTGGTGATGGTATTGGCCTAGACCGTTGATTCGAAGAGGACCGGCGCTGTAAAGAATTGGCCTAGACCGTTGACTCCTTCGGACATTCGAAGTTTTCTAGGATTGGCCGGCTATTATAGGAGGTTCGTGGAAGGGTTCTTATCTATTGCGTCCCTGTTGACTAAATTGACTCAAAAGAAGGTTAATTTTGTGTGGTCAGACAAATGCGATAAAAGTTTCCAAAAGTTGAAGAATCGACTTACATCGACTCGTGTCTTGACTCTACCTAATGGCTCGGAAGGGTTTGTGATGTCTTGTGATGCCTCACGAATTGGGTTGGGTTATGTACTTATGCAACATGGTAAGGTAATAGCATATGCATCGAGGCAATTAAAGGTGCACGAGCGTAATTACCTAACACATGATCTTGAGTTGGCGGGAATGGCTTTTGCCTTGAAAATTTGGAGACACTATTTGTATGGGGTCCATATTGATGTGTTCACTGATCACAAGAGTTTGCAATATGTATTCACCCAAAGAGACCTCAACGTGAGGCAAAGAAGGTAGTTGGAGCTTTTAAAGGACTATGACATGAGTGTTCAGTATCATCCCGACAAGGTCAATGTGGTAGCTGATGCTCTTAGTAGGCTATTTATGGGAAGTGTGGCTCATGTTGGAGAGGAGAAGAGGGAATTGGCTAAGTATGTTCATCGGCTGGCTAGGTTGGGTGTTAGGTCGGCTGACTCTAATGATGGTGGTACTCATGTTCAAAACGGGGCTGAATCTTCCATGTTGTTTGATTTGGAGGCTAAGTAAGATTTAGATCCATCATTGGTTGAATTGAAGAAGTTAGTTGCCGAGAAGGAGATTGAAGTATTCTCCTAATGGGGAGATGGTGTGCTCCGGTATCAAGACCGGCTATGTGTTCCAGATGTAGATAATCTTAGAGGGGTGATCATGAGCGAAGCTCACAACTCTGATTACTCTATACACCTGGGGTCCACTAAGATGTATCAAGATTTAAAAGAGGTATATTGGTGGCATGGGATGAACAAAGATATAGCCAAGTTCGTGTCCGAATGCCCGAGTTGTTAACAAGTGAAAGTGGAGCATCAAAGCCCAGGTGGCCTAGATCAAGACATTGAGATTCCCACTTGGAAGTGGGAAGATGTGAATATGGACATTGTGGTTGGTTTACCTTGGACCCGAAGACAATTTGACTCCATTTGGGTTATCATTGATCGGATGACCAAGTCAGCCCACTTTCTACCGGTCAAGATGATCTATAGTGCCGAGGATTATGCAAGGTTGTACATCTAAGAATTGGTGAGGTTTCATGGTGTGTCCAAGTCTATCATATCAGATCGCTGTACCCTATTCACTTCCCAATTTTAGAGATTGTTCCATAAGGGACTTGGTATTAAGGTTAAATTGAGCACCGCCTTTCATCCTCAAACCGATGGGCAAGCCAAGAGAACGATTCAAACCTTGGAGTACATGTTGAGGACGTGTGTGTTGGAATTCAAAAGTAGTTAGGATGACGACCTGCCCCTTATTCAGTTTGCCTACAACAATAGTTTTCATGCTAGCATTGGTATGGCACCATTAAAAGCATTGTATGGAAGGAGGTGTAGATCACCGGTGGGGTGGTTCAAGTTGGGGGAAATGGCATTGATTGGCCCGGATTTGGTGTTGGAGTCCATGGAGAAGGTGAAGTTGATTAGGGAGAGACTGAAGACGGTCCAAAGTCGCCAAGAATTCTGATGTTAGGAAGAGGGATCTTGAATTCCATGTCGGTGATTGGGTGTACGTGAAAGTTTCACCTATGAAGGGTGTGATGCATTTTTGTAAGAAAGGCAAGCTAAGTTCCCAGTACATTGGCGCTTATGAAATTGTTGAGCGGATTGGCAACGTGGCTTATAAGTTAGAGTTGCCTCCGGATTCGAGTTCCATCCAGCCGGTTTTCCATCTGTCTATGTTGAGAAAGTTGGTTGGCGATCCTAGCACTATTTTGCCCTTGGAGGGTGTTGATGCTGGGGAGGATTTATCTTTTGAGGAAGACCCGGTGGAGATTTTGGATAGACAAGTGAAGCGGCTTTGTAACAAGGATGCATCTTCGGTGAAGGTACTTTGGAGGAATCAACACATGGAGAGTGCTACATGGGAGGCAGAGTTGGATATGGTAAAATGATATCCCCATCTTTTCCAATCTACTCAAGCCCAAGGTATTATGTTCTTCCTCTTCTAAATAGTCCTAATTCTTTCACTCTTGAGTTTATGACAAAAGTAATTTTTTTAATTATTTGAATACGTTTTGATATAGGTTTAAAGGGTTTATGATTTTCAAATGATAAACTGTGCATTGTACCTTGTGTTTAGACGTTTCATGTTCTAAGTCAAGCCTTTTGAGCCTTGTTGTTGCACATTAGGGGACGAATGTTCCCAAGGGGGAGATGATGTAAGGACCCGAATTTTCGAAAAGACTTTATCGGACCTCAAAATATCACCCCATGAGAAAATTTGACCAAGTGTCACATCATGGGAGGCCCACATGGACAGTGTGAGGTTAAACAGACCGTGTGGCTTCCAAAAGGGTTACTTGGCCACAATTTCGATTACACAAACTTGACAGGGAGTTTCGGGCTAAGGCACGTCACACCGGAACCCCACATGGGTCGTGTGGTGTTTCACGGACTGTGTAGTGTACCATGTAATGGGCTTGCACCTGGAGAACCAAGAATCAGGATAAGTTTGGAAACACGGCCACCCATATGATCCATGTGGTGTGTCACGGGCCGTGTGACCCCTCATGTGACTCTCGACGTGAAATTTTCTAAGAACAAAATCACTGTCTCGTAACTTTTTCGTGCAAAATTTTTCTAACTATTATTTCATGGCCTTGATACGATCCGTGTAGTGTAACACGGGCTGTGTGGCCATCCGTGTGAAGTTCCTTCGCGTTGAAAATTTTGTAGTGTCAAACATTGCGAAAACATGCCTAAGTGTCATCTCACGGGCATTGTTCACAGCCAGTGAAGTGCCTCATGGACAATGTCAGTGCCAGTGAGGCCATGGCGACCCAATTTTCATCTGTTTCATTAATGACTTTTATGTAAATGTGATTTATTTTAAATGTGTTTTATAATTTTTTTACCTATCCTAGACCCCTAAATCAGCTGATATCCTTTCATTTTAATTCATTTTCATTAGAAACACCCTCACTCTAAAATTAATTCCTAAAAATTCTCTCTAAGTTCTTCTCTCAAGACCCAAGCTATGGATTCAATTGGGGTTTTAGCTTCAAGCTAAATTCTTCTCAAATTCACCTTCCTAGTCAAGGTATGTGAGATTGATTCTTTGTCCCTTTCAATCAAGAAGACCCAAACTCTTTCCAATTGATTTTCATGAAATTAAGCTTACTGTAAATGTGGATTTTCATTATTTGATTTTATTAAATTCAATTGATGTGTGGGTTGTACTTTATTTATAATTTTAATTTATTTTAAGCCCTATTATAATGATTTACATTGAGGTTATGAAGTTATGAAGGTGCATGTCCCCTTTAAAGCTTGATTTGTGCATGGATGATTTATATTATGATTTAAATGTGGATTTAATTAGGGTTTTACTTCAAGTTCATATTATAATGTCAATTTTAGCTTGAATCTATATTACCTATGCTATTCTCACATAACTCATGACATGTGCATTCATGGACAATGGATTTTATGGAAATTATGAAGTGGGTTAAGCCCAATTATGTTTTATGAAATGATTTTGATAAGGTATTGGTTATGACAAGAATATAATCACATATATGTCTATGGTTATGGCTCTTTGAGCATCTTGGGTACTTGCACCATCTTGTATATTTGAATGAACTATTCCTTGCATGAGTATCACGATGTTGATTTATGGTTTGACTTTTGAGCTTAAATGTGCATTGAATGGTTTTGAAATGAATACTGTACTTCTTGGAAGCACGTATATGTATAAGTATTCATATGGGATGTTTTGACTTAGCGCTGATGGATTAGGAGTCCTCTCTCTTTCCTCAAACTATGTGCCAATATAAGAATGGAAGCCACTACCGAAATGATCGGGTCGTAAGGAATGGTTATTCGTTTTTGGATATGATGTCATCATGCAAATCCTTGTGAAATGGGGCTGCTCATAAAGAAGGTGTCTATCCACCGAAATAGGGTTGCCCGTAAGGTGTGATGTAGATTACCTTTGGCAAGTAAGCTTCTCCTACCGATGGGGGATCTTTATCGGACTAACTCATGCAATAGCTCGCATGGGTTTGATTTGTTGGTTATAGTCCATCCCCACTATATATGAGCATTATTGCATTTCATGTATCATGAATTTTGTGATATATTGTATACTACACTTCCTTGGATATATGGTTCCTTCTATATTATGTGCCCTTGTCATCTAACATTGGAATACAGGTTGATAACTCATATGCATTGAATGCCCGCATACTTAGTACATTCAAACGTACTAACGCATACTCTATGCCTACATGTAGGAATTGTGTTACGATCATTTACCGCTTGACAGGTAGCTCAAATTTGGAGAGTTGATTTTTTGGTGAGTCCTATTTTCCAAGGACAAACCACCTTCCTTCTACCTATGTTGTTTCCTGTTTATTTTTCTTAATTGAGGGTGAGACCTGGACACGACTTGGACCCGTCCCATCTTGATTAGAGGCATTTTTGGACATCTTCTAGACTCTAGTAGATTCTATATGTTATGTGTTATATTTGAAACTTATGATTTTGGTTATCTATTGGATATGACTATGATGGATTGGTTATGGGAATTATGATATGCATGTATGCTTGATGTGAGAATGTGAAAGATCTTAAGCCCCGTATTGCCCCATATTGTGAGTCACACTTACCTGCCCCTTAGACTTATGTGCTATGTGGATCCATGTAAATCTCTTTCCCCTCAATATTCCCAATGCATGAGTCCTACTTTCCCATCACTTAGAACTATGCGTTTACTATTTTGAATGCGCTTCCGAACCGATGATGCAGTTTTGGATACTTTGAGGCTTGTTTGGGGACTCACGGGTTCCCATCCGCCGTGTTACTTCTAGGCCCTAGGTCTGGGTCGTGACAACACTTCTTGCCTAGAGACACACTAACTCACTCTTATCTATCTATTGCACATCATAAGGTCTCATCTTTCTCTTCCTCCACATCCAAACCCTTAATGAAAGAAGGACATCATAATCATCACATCAAAGAACATTCACCATTGCTCATCAGCAATGATTCATCTACTATTATTAACATCACTATCAAGACCAGAAAGAAGGATCATTGGAAAGTTTTAGAGCAAAAGGATCTTAAGCACGATACATTCGAGGAATTTAATATGAGAGGATTCATAATGTGATACAATCTCATTAGCCTTTTAGGACCTATCATGAGTTTATGGAATGGAACATGTTGTGAAACTCAATTCACATCTCGTATGACATAAGGTTGGAAACTCTGAGATTTTGTAAGATAAAAGTACAACTGCAACTCCTCATCCTCAGAACTCAACATGAATGTGAATCGACATCGAGTGCATGGGTCTTGGTTATGGGCACAGTGCTCATTTGCAAGACATGAATAAAGAATTATCTTAACTGAGATGTAAGGAGTATAAGAGATACAAAAGCATCAATGTCTCATCCTAATCAACTCATCACCATCGAAAACTCAAAACTCTCTTTATTTTATTAACTCCTTATCTCCCCCTTAGCTTAAAGGTCCACTCCCTAAGTTTGCAAACCAATCCTCTTTACTATGCTATAGGTATAGCTTTCCACATGATTGGGGCACTACTATCCATTAGAACATCTTAAACTCTCCTATTAAACTATACTCAAATATATAAGGTTTCTATGAGAACTTTCTCCTAGGATACAATTCTTAGCTTCCTTCTAGCTCTTGGAATTCCTTCTATACTTTCTGCTCCTATTGGTATGCATAATCACTTTCTACAACTCTTATCATCTAACCTTTTTGTTTAGTATGCTAACATTCAACTTCTAAGCTCCCATATAATGGACTACATAAGTCTTGGATTACAAGGTAAAACTTATCGCCATTCATACATAAATCCCCATCGACCTAATCAATAAGGGTGACAAAGAATGCTTACACCCACTTATTCCACATCAACAACTCAAATATACTAGCTAGGTTCTCATAGAAATGACTTAGAGCTTCACACAGCTTTACACTATCACGAATACACATCTTAAGCCTTTTCTTATCTAGTGCTTCCTCCCCAATTTACTATCTCCATCTAAGGGGTACCTCTACTATACTCATGGAATCACGCTCCTTGTCAGTCAACATCTTAACATCAAACACACACCATATCAAGGATCTTAGAGCAAATCTCTAGCGAAGACTATCATTGTCATCATGCTATCTCCCTCTTCACATCACTCCCCAGAATTCAAGTTGAGGGATTAGTTCTAACATGTGTATCATACACTTACCTCATATCATACCAACCTATAACTACTAGTCAACAATTTAGGAACATAGGCTCACTAAATTCTCATAGAGAATACTCGATCAACACATACCTCTTCACAACTCAAGTACCATCTGCCCATTCACTAGACCTCCTTATCTAAGCTTATAACTCTATGAACCTCATGGGGCTCTCACCTAGAATCATAAGCCTAGTTCAGATCTATCACATTGGAAGCACTTTGTTTCCCTATTCAACATCTATGTTTCCCCCTCTGCCATAAACCTCTTCCTAGTTTAAGCACACTCCAACTCATCCTAACAATAACTCTTTCTTTGTACCTTATCATGAACAACAAATGGTACTTACTACTCTCTCATGAAAACTTGGGGGGGGGGGGTAAAATCTTACTACATTACTTACCTAAGGGGACACATGAGTCTAGTTACAAGCCCCAGTCAATCACCACTCTCACTAGCTTGTCTTCTCCTCTCCTTCATCGTCCTTCTAGCTCAGGGATAACAACTTTACTTATGGTTTACAAGACATCAAATCACACACTTAGGTGGTAACGTTAAACTTCTAGAAACATTAGTTTCTCTCTCTCATGGATAACTTCAAAGGCAAGCTTCGGATAAGAGGCCCTAGGTGCATCTCGATTAGCTCAACTAAGTCAGCCATGCTATTTATATGGTAGGTTGGCACAGGACCATCTTTATAGATCCTCTCAGCTTGAATAGTAGCACCACTTAGAGTAGATGCACTAAAAGGTTTAGGAAGACACTCAGGAGTTCAATCAAATTACTAACCACATAAGGGGACACAACTAATGGAATAGCACTAGGATCTACCAACACAAAATAATCAAAAGTTAGGACTCGATCGATTCATACCCGTCATAACATCCTGGAGTGTTTTCCTAATCTGGGTGACTACCGCGGCACACAACTGTTCTATGCCTTAGCTCATGCTAAAAGTAGCATCTCTCTGATTTCCTCTAACTGATGGTATAGATGTAGTGGGTTGGGCTTCGTTAGCCCATTTTGGACAATCCCTCCGAAAATGACCCTCTTGGCCAAACATATAGCATTTCTCAGTACCCTTTCGACAATTTTTCAAATGAAGTTTGCCACACTTTCCACATGGTGGCTTTCCTTTATGGCCACGAGCCACACTTCCTTGGGATGGTGGATCCGGACCCTAAAAGTATGGTTTCTCCTCGGCCTCACGTTATATCTACTATTAAATATGGGTGCTCTCACTAGTGGTGGCACATAATTCCAGGGTCTCTGCAGGAAAGGGGTCCTAATTCCATTCCTTTACTTATGCTTACTACGCTCATGTCCTATTGACTCAGCCTTTTTTCTCCAAGGTTCTTCAATATCATTCTCCTTGTCCTCTTCTACTCATCAACAAGCTGAGTAGTAGGATCAAGCCCCTCAGTGCTGACAACATTTCTTGGGTTCATAAAGCATTTGGAAGGCATAGTCTGCTAATGTGTAACACACGATTCAGAAGAGAGATTTTCTAGAGCTTAACTCTGTAGCACGAATCAAAATAAGAAAGAAGGGTAAATATTCCTAATGTCCTATAGCCTCTCTATTATGGATGTGGCGCTCTTTACACCAATAATAAAGACTCTACTAGACACGACTTCATAGATTCCCCAGGACACTTGAACTCTGTGCTCTGATATCAAGTTTGTTACACCCTGAGAGGATACCCTTGGCGTGGCCGACACTCAGAAACTATTGCTAGTCCCCGAGCGAACCACTTGGCCTCATCATCACCTCATACTCAATAACGGAAGAAAATACTCAAAGAAAAAGACTATAAAGTAAGTAAACCAAGTCTTTAATAAAAAGGAAATTTCCAATAAACGAGAGTTGGAAAAATAATACTCAACATCCTCTACTCAATGTCTATGAAGCCTCTACCTCTAACATCTAGATGGTACCATGACAGGCCATGGGTACCCAACTCAAAAGAAAATAAAGTAAAAATACTTAGTGAAAGAAAAAGGGGCTCCTCCGAAGGTAAGGAGGGCTCACCATCTCTGTAATCACGAATCTTAAACTTCAACGGTACGTCTACTGAAGTCCTCTTATACCTACCTCTGCATCATCAAATGATGCATTCCAAAGGGGACGTTAGTACATGGAATATACTGGTATGTAAAATAGCTAGATATGAATGGGCATAATTAAATCAAGTAACTCAACTCAAATGAAGTCATCTCAACTCGGTAAAATTTGTGAGTGTAGGAATAAACTCATGCTCTGAAAAGAACTCAATAGTATGCAACTCAGTCAAATATGCTATGCAGATTGGGAAGTTTCTCTAACCCACAGACATTCCACTACCCTCTTTGATGGTGCACAAGTTTGGCCATCAACCTCTACATGATGAATCATGATCCATCAGCCCCGTCCATCTTTTTGGAACAGGAGTTGCCAGAACATGCTGCACAACTATCCTACGCGGGCAACGTTATTATAGGTTTTGAGTCATTTGTACTCAACCCAACTCGGTGTTTAATAATACTCCCCAAAAAATTTTCTTTAAAACTCATCTTAAACATATCATCATCTTCCATCAATAAATATATTTTGAAACTTTATTTACGTCATCGTCAAATATTTAACGCCATTTAAATCAATGCTCAATTTCATCAAAACTCATCAAACACCAAGTGTTTTCTTTTGAAAACCTATGCTTCAAAAATCTTTACATATCATCAAGACTCTTTCTCAAATCAGTATTTATGGTCAAAACTCGTTTTCGTGCAGACCCAATAAAATATGCTCAACCAATCATCCTTGCTCAATATACGAAACAACCTACAATCTCAATTAAAAAAAACATAAAAATATTTGATGAAATCATCAATTAGGGTTCAGTTCATGTGAACGAAGACATGAACATGTATCCAACCAAATACACAACTCAACATCATCGTTAATATATTCTTATGTAATAGAATGATAATTAACCCAAGGATTCAATTCAGTAACTCAAGAAACTCAAATTTAACTCAACTCGAATCAAAATATGTGAAGGGGCACATGGACGAACTCAATCCAATGTTGTGTTAGTCTTACATATCTGGGATGAAGGTAGACGATCAACTTAGCACAAAATGGCTTGAATTCCTCGAATCCTCGCTCTTCTCTTTAGCCCTAGGTCTTTTGTTAAGGGTTTTGAAAGGACTTAAAATAGGGTTTAAAACCCCTTTTATACTTAAAACGACCTATTTTTTTATCATATATTAAGTCCACGAGGGGTTCGAACAGGTCTAGAATGCCCCTCATGAAATTCGAAAATAAGTCCATCTCGAGGCATGGGGTCTGCGATACGAACTGGGTTTATTTTTGGTATTTTCATCGAAAATTCTTCGAACGATGTTTTTAATATCGTAGAAATATTTTATGATAAAACCAAGTGTTGGTCCGCGGTGGTGGTACGTCGCGGTCTTGTCGCACACCTACATTGATTCACATTTATGCATCGAAAAATTATCTTTTGCTTCGGTTTTTCTAAAAATCAATCGAGATCATTTCTCCACTCAATGTTACATGTTGATCGCAAATTCGGCCTTAGATTTGCCATCAGAGCATAGGAAGACATGTTATGCGAACACCTCTCTTCTAGGGGTACCTAAACAATCTGTTGAGTCCTCCCACAGCTCCCTTTTTACCAGATGCCGACCTGGGAACTCCCACATTTTAACCTGTTGAACCCACCCCTCGAACATAGACAATCCATTGATTCCTCCCTTCCTATACCTACGATAGGTCCCAAAAGATGACCAATGGATGGTTCTAGATCTCCATGTGAATTTCCGGACTTTCCCCAACATAGGACAGGAGAACGTGGGTGCAAGTCCAGTTCCATTCATGCCGAACAGTGTGTCGACATCATCTCAGGCAAGACCCCAACTAAGAACTTCCCCCCATCTCCAAGTAACACAAAACCATCCACAAACAGTAGATGTAGAAGAAATAGAGGAAGCCATAAGTTTGATAAGGGAAACCAGAAAAGAGATAGGAGTATTGAAAGATTTAAAGGTAATGATATTCATGGAAATATTCGTAAAAAACACATACTCATCTATCCCCCGAATCTTTTAAAAATCTCCACAGATATCAGAACTCCCAACAACTCGGAGACCGGGAACTTTGTAATAGTAATGAACCCAACTCTGATGAATGTAAGTCTAACCAACCAGGCCAGACCAGTCCCAAGAACACAAACCCCAACAATAGGTCAAATGAATTTAATAGTATGGAATTGTAGAGGTTGTAGCGGAGGTGAATTTAGGAGAAATTTTCGAGCCCTTCTGGACTGGCACAAACCACCTTTGGTGGCTCTAATCGAAACAAAAATGCAGAGTCACCAAACATTATTAGAAGATTTTGCTTTTACAAATATGATAGAAGTAGCTTCAATCGGTAACTCGGGAGGGATTGTCATCCTGTGGGATGAAATAATCCTCGAACTGGATGAAATATCCACTACAAATAAAGAGATCCATGCAATGATAAAGGTACGCCTCACTCATGACTCATGAATATTCTCATGTATTTATGCTAGTAACTTCATAAATGATAGAAAAATTCTTTGGAAAAACCTAAAACCTAAAAAGATAACTATGAAGGTCAATGTCTTGTAGGAGGAGACCTAAATGAAATAATGAACTGTACAAAGACGTGTAGGACATAGTAAACTACTGTGAACTCATTGATCTAGGTTTTAAAGGAAGTCGCTACACATGGCTTTACAAAAGATTCAAAACAAAAAATGCTTCAATTTACGAAAGATTAGACTGTTTCCTACCAAATGTAAAAAGGGTCCACCAGTACCCAAACTCTTAGGTGATCCACCTCTCAAGAATTCACTCTAACCACAGTCCACTTTTCCTGACTCTTCACAACTCACATGCTATGAAAAATTAAAAAAATCGCTTTGAAACAATTTGGATGTCACATCCCGACTTAATAAACATCATCTAAAATGTGTGGTCCATGACTAAAAACATAAAGGAAGCCATTCCACTGTTTACGAAAAAAGTTAAAGAATGGAATAAATGTACCTTTCGAAACATATTCCATAAGAAAAGGAATATTCTCCGACAATTAGAGGGGATTCAAAAGTCCCCAAAAGAAGAAATTAGCATCTTCCTACAAAAGTTGGAACTTGACCTAATTTAGGAATATAATGGCCTTCTAAGAGCGGAGGAAGATTTTTGGAAATTTAAATCATGAATAAATTGGATTAGTGATGGGAACTTGAACACGAATTTCTTCCACACAACAATCCTAAACAGAAGAAGACAAAACAAAATCCACATGTTAAAGGACAATTTAGGAAACTGGTTATATGAACACAAAGAAATCCTCGAGCATATCAACACATACTACCAAGACCTTTTCTCTACAGAAAATAGAACGTCCTTGTTAAACACGAACAATTATTCAAATGATACCCTAGGTGACCTCACCTTCTTAGAAGAATTACCATCTCCAGCTAAAATATATAAAACAACAGAATTTTTCCAACCATTAAAAGCCCCAGGACCACATGGTGTCCACCCTATATTTTACCAAAAATATTGGAAAAATAGTTATAGATTCTGCAATTAATACCTGCAGGAAAGCTTTTGAGAAAATTTCCCTAATATGCTTATAATTAATTCAGAAAAGTCAAGAGGCAGCATCACTTAAACAATATCGACCTATAAGCCTATGCAACACCATCTACAAAATCATTTCTAAAACCATATCCCTAAGACTTCAACCCATCATGGATACAATTATAAGTCCTTAGCAAGCTAGCTTCCTAAAAAATTGACAAACACCCGATAATGCTATTCGGTTATAGGAAATGACTACAACTTTCAAAAACAAACAGAGGAAAAAATCTTACATGATGCTAACATTTAATCTAGAAAAATCATTCGATAGACTAGTATGGTCATTTATTTATGACACACTTCTTTACTTCGGGTTCCCAACAAAATTTGATAGGCTAATATTGGCATGTATCACTAGAAGTGAGATAGCTATGTTAGTAAATGGAACAAGAACAAACTATTCATACCGTCCAGAGGTATAAGGCAAAGGGATCCCATATCACTATACATCTTCATCCTATATATGGAGAGACTATCAAGGGAAATTGAAACTTTAGTGACAGTAGAGAAATGGAACCCAATAAAAACATCCCACAAAAGGCCCTACCATTTGACATCTATTTTTCACTGATAACATCATCCTAATGGCAAGAGCAAGCCAGGAGGATTGTGACAGTATTAACACAATCCTGAACTCTTTTTGCACAGCCTTAGGAAAAGAATTAATAGGGATAAGTCAAGGTTAGTTTTCTCCAAACACTGCCCTCAAGATTAAAAAGTCAATATTCAAAGGGCTATAAACATGAAAAGCACAAACAACCTAGGAAGGTACCTTGGCTTTTCAATCATACACAATCGAGAGACCGATAACGATTTCCAATTCATAATAGACAATCTACAACCAAAGCTCGCGGGTTGGAAAACTAAATTCCCTTAACATATTGAGAAGAACTATCCTAGCCAAATCAACTAATTCCCTTAACTAATTATCCCATCACCAACAAAAAAACCAAATCCAAAGAAACTACATATGGAGGAGCACGACTTCAAAATGTAAACCACACCTAATAAGCTGGGCAAAAATGACCAAAAGAAAACCTGACGGAGGATTAGGATTGCAAAAGGCAAAAGATAAGAACATGGCTCTCCTGTCAAAAGTGGCATTGACAGCTTTCAACAATCTATCCTCTACCTGAGCAGCGATCATAATAGCAAAATACACGAAGGGCTGACTAGAAAACAACTCAAAGGCAAATAAAACCCATGGTAGACTATGGAATCACTTAATGGCATGATGGAACATATGTAGGGAAGGAATGGAATGAGCAATCGGTGATGGAAAAACTGTAAATTTCTAGGAGGATACATGGCTCCCAAATCACCAACCATTAAGGAAATTAATACACGGCCCCCTAAACCAAGGGGAGGAAAAATTCAAAATAAAAGACCTATACAATGAAGGAGCATAGAATCTAGGAACCCTATCTATCACTTTACCATAAAACATCCTTGACCTACTAAACAGTAACATACATTCCTCTGGACAACACCAAAAGGGGACAAACATATTTGGCCTTTCAGTCCCAATGGTGACTTTACTGTAAAATCAGCATATAACATGTTGTCTAGACAAGTCAGAGCTTCTATACCAACAACATCAAAATATCTCTAGATTTGGAACCTCCAATGTCCAAACAAAATAAATTTTTTCCTATGCAAATGCTTGCACAAAACGCTACCCACAAAACACCATCTGCACTCAATAGGTGTGGGCATAAATCCGCATTGCGTAAGGTCCGATAAAATTATCAAAATACTCCTAAAGGAGAGATATGCGCATAACATGTCTTTCGATACTCGGATGGCAAATCCGAGGCCGAATTTGTGATCAACACAAAAAATTGAGTGGGGAAAGAATCTCGGTCGATTTTTAGAGCGACTGAGTCAAAAAGTAAATTTTCGTTCTGAAAAGAAAAATGGTGAAGGTTCGCGACAGAGCTGCATCGCGGACCTATCGCAGAGAGGACTTATGTTTTTTCAAAATTTTTTGACAGGATTGGGAAAATTCGTTCGGAATTTTTTTGCAGAAAATGTATTGTTCGCGACCAGTCCGCGTCGCAGACTGGGTCACTTCGAGTTTGAAAAATTTCTAAATTTTTGCGGGGCATTCTAGTCTATTCCTAACACCTACTAAACTCAGTACACAACCATTATAAGTCATTTTAACGTGAAAAGGGTCTAAAACCCCATTTTAAGTCCTTTTCTAACAAATCATCAAGACTAGGGCTTGAAAAAGGTAGAGAAGAGCTTGAGATTGAGGAATTCAAGAGAAGATTTTCTAGGGAGATTGTTGTTCGCATTATACCAGGTATTTAAGGCTACCTAAAGCGTTGGACTATGTTCATCCACGTGCCCTTTCGTCTCCTTGAGTCATGATCATGAGAATGAGCCCTATGTTTTTAATCCTATGGTTTCTTGAGTTTTAAATTCTCGTACATGATGAAGTTTTCATGAATTTACTTGAGTTAATTTATGAGTTGCATTGTTATTATCATGAAATATGAATTTTATTCAAATGATAGATACTCTAGCCCTAAATATCATACTTTCTTACCTATGTACTGAATTGAGAAGTATGAATTTAAATCTTTTAAGCCCATGAATTGAACCCAGAAGATATATTTTCTTGTTTCATATATATATATAGAGCATACATGTTTTATCTTATGAGTTGAGTCTGGATAATATAATGTTCTTGATCGAAGTCATTGGGAGTCTAGCATGGTATGAGTTACAGTCATGAGTTGCATTGCATAAATGATGGCCCGAGTTATTGAGTTATTGAGACACTTTGTTGAGTTATTGAGAAACGAGTTGGCTCGTTGAGATGAGTCAAAGAGATGAGTATGAGTTGATTTTTTATGAGAATATTTTAGTCTTGGAAGGAGTATTGAGCACCGAGCGGGTGATTGAGGAGCACCCCAGAACGTTGTCAACATAGGATGGTCGCACAAGGAAATCCTGGGGGCCCATGTCCCAATAGATGGACATTCTCTTTGGATCCAAGAGAGAGAGTTAGATGTTTACGTCCAATACCTTGGCAAGTTTAGGGCGGACGCGGCAATGACGTCTTTTCGTTGTTCATCACCAAACTTATGGTAGGGCGGAGAGTTTTCGGTTAGAGAAACTTCTAAGCAACACATGAGTTGGGCTATCATGATTTTTAAACTGAGTTGCATTAAACACTGAGTCAAATTTTACAGCATGATTTTAAACTTTAGACGTACATCGTTTATTTGAGTTGAGATATGAGATTAGGAAAAGTATGATTTTAAACTTTAAATTTGCATCGTATATTTGAGTTGAGATATGAGAAAAGTAAAAACATGTTTTTAAACTTTAAACTTGCATCATTTATTTGAGTTGAGATATGAGATGAGGAAAAACATGATTTTAAACTTTAAACATGCATTATTTATTTGAGATGAGACATGAGATGAGGAGTTGAGTCTTGAGTCGAGTCGGTTGATTGAGTCTGAGCCTTACTTGTTTCTTAAGTCATCTTACATACCGTACATTTCATATACTGACACCACTCGGAGCTGCATCGTTTCATGATGCAGATACATGTAATAGGGGACTTCGGCAAGTGCACCTGTGAAGTTCAGAGTTCCAGAGTTGGTGAGCCCTACTTGCTAATCGGAGGAGCCTTTATTTTATTTGATTAGTTATTTTTGTTTTCTTTTAGTTGGGTAGCCATGGCTTGTCATGGTACCATCTCGATGTTAGATATAGAGGCTTCATAGACATTGAGTAGAGGATGTTGAGTATTGTTTTTCCAAATTCTTGTTTATTGAAAATTTCCTTTTTATCAAACACTTGGTTTACTCACTTTACAGTCTTTTCTTGAGCATTTTCCTTCCGATGTCGAGTATGATGTGACAATCAGTCCAAGTGGTTCTCTTGGGGACTAGCAATAGTCTCTAAGTGCCCGCCACACCAAGGGTACCCTCTCAGGGCGTGACACGTTGCGACCACTGGAACGCCCCTGAAACTTGTAAACACATATTTTTGGAATGTCCTAAAACCAGGTCTCACTGGAAAAGGTTAGGAGTCAAATATAAGATCAACTAAATCGTAAAGTCTAAGGAACAAAACTGGCAATCACAACTAGCAAACCTAAAATTCACCATAAACCAAAAGTTTCAATGGAGAGAGGCTTTCCCCTTCTTTGCATGGAATATTTGGTAGATAAGGAATGAAGGCGTGTTCAAAGAACAAAATGGAAAATCACTATTGACACTCCATATACCCGCGCCATGGAATACTTAGCTTTATTAGGAAAACAAACCAACAGGAAAAAGGTGTTCATCGAATACGTAAAATGGAACCCTCCTACGCAAGGTTATCAATGAAACACAGATGGATGTACTTCGATAGCACCAAAAAGGGCGGCTACATGGCAATTATTAGGAACACATGCGGGGAATGGATAATGGGCTATCTGGGAAAAGCCCTAGAAACAAACAACATCAATGCCAAACTGCTGGCACTAGTGCACGGCCTTCAACTAGCCAAACGAAACTAGCTAACACCACTAGAAATAAACGTGGATTGAAGCGATATTATAACACTCATCAAAAGTGATAAGTAAAAATATTCTAACATTATTTTCGATTGCAGGGATCTGCTTCACCAATTGGGGAACTCCCCAATTAACCATGTCTATAGATAAATAAATAGCGTAGCACACACACTTGTCAAGGAGGGAGCAAGAATGTACAACTTTTTCTAGCTAATTACCCTTGAAGTTCCACCACCTTTTGTCCAAAGAACCTTAAAAACTGACCAAAAGGGAACTGCTTTTGTGAGGATACGGAGAAGATCGGAAAATATCATGCCAAACATAATAAATGCTTATAATTATAATATTAATGCTCCTTCCATAGACTGTACTAGTAGGACAAGTGCCCTGATATTATCTTGTAATGAAACATATTAAGTTTTAATATAATATCTTTGATTACCAAAAAAAAGTAAGACTTGATGGTTTCTAAGATAAATTTCATGAACCCATACTATGAAAGGACATTATGGTCATGCATTCAACTAGGTTAACATACATATTGAACTAATCTTGCACTTGCCAAAAATCATGTTCACTACCATAACTGAGTCTAGTTCAAAGATCAACCTATTTGGATTTCCGAATATGCACCAGTGGGATCATGTGAGGCTGCTTTCAATTCTGAGTAGTTGTTAGTACAAAAAGGTAATGGGGTTGCAAATGCCATCACCATGTGTCCATTTCTTTTCCTAACAATACCCCTCGCTCCTACTTTTCCTTCTTCACAATTGAAGCTCCCATCAACGTTTAGTTTCCATTCATTCCCCTTTGGTTTCTTCCACATCACCATAGTTCTTATGAGTTGAGGTTTGTAGTTCTCTATAACATGGCACACAATATGCAAATTCCAACTCTTGTCCATGGTGTTGGAACTATGTCCTAGGGAAATCTTGATCTGCATGAGAACTTGTTGCTGGATTTTGTACCTAGAGATGTTATTGTTTCTACATATTTTTTGCGCATCTGGCCTTCCATAGTTCCCACAAGATAACTATAGGAGTAATGTAAAGTAAAACTTATGAACCTCCATCACGCCTTGACAGGGTACCCTAGAAGTGGTCGGCACTCATATACTATTGCTAGTCCTCAAGTGAACCACTTCACCTCATCATATTCATTCAATCATAATATGGGACACCTTAAAAAATTAAAACTAAAAAATTTCATTGTTCATCCATGATGAATAATAATTTTGCCAATTGAATATCTTCCTAATTAAAATACAACTTCTATTATTACAATAGAATAATCACTTCTATTGTGTCGTCAATTCTAATTATGATCTTTTTATCTATTAATGTCACGCCCTGGGAGGGCACCCCAAGCGTGACCAGCACCCAGAGTCTATAGCTAGTCCCCAAGCGGATCACTCGATCATTAGGACAGTCACTCAACATCAAGCATAGCGGAGATAATAGAATAATGAGGTGAGCGGCATAAATCAGTCTACATCAATAAGAAGGGCCAATAAATCAGTCTCAACATCAGGGATAAATAAAGATAAGTACTAACTCAACTCAAAGAGGGAAAAAACCTCAATATCAAACCTCAACTCATGTCTATGAAGCCTCTGACTCAACTAAAAAATCTAAGAGGATACCATGAAAGGCCATGAATCCCTAAGTCAATAATTATAATAACGGGTAAAGGAAAAAGGGCTCCTCCGGATAGCACGAAGGGCTCACAAATGACAGAAATCAAATCTTCGAACCTCAACGATGCGTCTGCAGAAGTCCTTTACCTCCTGTATCTGCATCATAAAATGATGCAATGCCGAATGGCGTCTGTACGTGAAATGTACGGTATGTAAGATGGCTGAATATAACAGTACACATAGAACAATATAGGGATAGCATCAACTCAACGTCATACTCTCAGAATGTGAAATGTCTATCTAAAGCAAGAATAAAGAGTAGACAAATAACCCACCAATATCTCATCAATACATCATTAATATATCAGACTCATCTCAAGGAACTTGACTTGACTCAACTCAACTCGAATGGACTCATGCCCGTCTAGGAGAAGGATAATGAGTAGATAGTAAAACGTCAACATCCATAAAGACTCATACCATCACATCAACATCAGAATTCTACTAGTAGGGACCTAGCTGGGAGTTTCTCTAACTGACAACAATCACCTATGAGCTGGTGATGATATAATGAAGTGATGCCGTTGCCAAATCCATCAGTACCCTGCCTGGGGTAAAGGACATCATCATCAGTGGATCCACAAGAAATAACATCAGTCCTCTATTGGGACAAGGAAACATCCGTATTATGGTTTGATTCTCTCTCCTACGCGGGCCACAAAGTTAATTTGTTCGAGTGGGGACTCACCCTCACCCATTTCGATGCTCAATACTCCTCCCAGAACTCGACATGCTCATAAAATATCATCATCAAGATTTCTCATCATCGGTTCCATGGGGACAGTACATCAATATCATTATCATCATCAACATCTATCAACATGATCTCATCAACATCAACATCAACGATTCGAAACATTCTTTTAGAATTTAGTTTCAAGTTTTTAAGAAACATGAACATCATTCTCATCAACATCATCCTCAAGACACTCAACAAATTGGAACACAACAATAACATCACAGACATCATTATCGCCAAGTCTCTAGACTCATCCCCTAAGTACATTCTTGCATTTTTTAGTGAAATAGACATCGAATTTTGTAAAATCATTGATGAAAACAACTTATGTAGAAATC
Source organism: Solanum rostratum (assembly GCA_029948455.1). Lineage (NCBI taxonomy): Eukaryota > Viridiplantae > Streptophyta > Magnoliopsida > Solanales > Solanaceae > Solanum > Solanum rostratum. The sequence goes on from CM057045.1 coordinate 25,997,690, forward strand.
AAGTTTATGATGATCATCAATTTAAGAAAAATACATGAATTAAGAAAAATCTCAGTAAAATAATCAAGGATTTTAACATATAACTCATCATCTTCATTCATAGACTCAATTTACTCAAAGGAGCACATGGAATAACAATCCCATCCTTTAGGTTAGACTTACATAACTAGGATGATTGCTAACAACACAATCTCTTGACTCTTCAATTTCAACTCTTCATACTATCCTCAAGCCTTAGCTTGTTAGTGTTGTTAGTAAGAGGATTCTGAAGGGGTCATAGACCCTTTCTTCGTGAAAACGAATTATATTGGTCATGTATGGGTTTTAGAAGATGTTAGGAATGGACTAGAATGCCCCTCAAATTTTTTAGAGATTTTCCAGCTGCGAAGTAACCTTGTCCGCGACGTGGACTGGCCTTGAACAGTTTATTATTAGTAAAAATTTTCCTGAACGAGTTTTGTCAATCCTGTCGAAAAATTATAGAAAACCATAAGTCTCTCCCCATGATGGGTGCATGACGCGGCTCTATCGCACATCTCCACTATTTTTCATTTCAGAATGAAAAATTTTCTTTTGACTCGGTTGCTCTAAAAATCCACCGAGACCCTTCCCCACTCAATATTTCACGCTGATAAAAAATCTGGCCTCAAATTTTCCATCCGAGCATCGAAAGATGCATTATGCGCACCTCTCTCCTCTAGGGGTATTTTGATAATTTTACTGAGCATTACATCATCTCCCCCTTGGTATCATTTGTCCTCGAATGATGAGTGGGAGCGGTATTATGGCACAAACAGACTAAAGACTCATCTCGATACTCACTCATCAACTCAATTCTCAACTCTTCATTGACCTTAATAACTCAGAACATCAAGAATAGACATATCAACTAAGGATAGAAACATCAAGTTATGTTAAGAATAGAAACATCACCTTTTATATTCTTGTCATCAGGCACAACTAGGTGCGGGTATTTGGATCTCATCTTTTCCTCAGCATCCCACGTGGCTTCCTCAACAAATTGATTCCTCCATAAAACTTTAACAGAGGCTATCTCTTTGTTTGTTAGACTATGAACCTGTCGATCAAGGATTTGGAGTGGAATTTCCTCATAGGACAAGCTATCTTTGACTCCAGTGCTCTCAACAGGGATCACCAAGGCAGGATCTCCCAAACACTGCTTCAACATAGAAATGTGGAACACCGGATGGATTCTATCTAACTTAGAAGGTAACTCTAGCTCATAGGCAACCTTCCTAATTCGCGTCACAATCTGATAAGGGCCGATATAGCGACGACTTAATTTTCGCTTCTTCCAAAACCTCATGACACCCTTCATGGGTGATACCTTCAAGTATACCTAATTGCTCACCTCGAACTCTAACTCCCTTCTCCTCACATTGGTGTAGGACTTCTTATGGCTTTGTGCAGTCTTTCACCTCTCTCTAATAATCTTCACCTTCTCCATGGACTGGTGGAAAAGGTCAGGCCTAATCAACTTGGCTTCTCCAATCTCAAACCACTTAATGGGTGATCTATACCTCCTCCCATACATGGCCTCATAGGGGGCCATTTGAATGCTTTCATGATAACTATTGTTATATGCAAATTCAATCAGTAGTATATGGTCATCCCAATTCCCTTTGAAGTCAAGGATGCAGGCTCTCAACATATCTTCTACCGTCTGAATAGTGCGCTCCGCCTGACCATCCGTCTGTGGATGAAAAGCTGTACTCAAATTTACCTTGGTACCCAATCCCTTCTAGAAAGACCTCCATAAGTGAGAAGTAAACTGGACTCCTCTGTCCAAAATGATGGACAAGGGAACTCCATGCAACCTCACAATCTCTTGGATTTACATCTTAGCATACTCCTCTGCAATATTAGTTGTCTTTACAACCAATAAGAGTCTTAGCTTAGTCATCCTATCAACAATCACCCATATGGAATCATGCTGCCTCCAGGATATCGGTGAGCTGGTGATGAAGTCCATGTTAACCATCTCCCACTTCCACTCTAGAATCTCAAAGTTCTGAGCCAAGCCACTTGGCCTTTGATGCTCAACCTTCACTTGCTGGCAATTCGGGCACTTTGAAACGAACTCAGCAATATCCCTCTTCATTCTACTCCACCAATAGACTTCCCTCAAATCGTGGTACATTTTGGTAGAGCCCGGATGAATGGAGTACCTAGTGGTTTGGGATTCAACCATGATCCTCTCTCGGACACCATCAAAATCAGGAACACATACCCTACTCTGGTATCTCAACACCCTATCTCTCCCTTTGGAGAAGACCATCACTACTTGTTTGTGGATAACATCCTTCAATTGGAGTATGTTAGGATCTCGATCTTGCTTCTCTTTTACTTCTGCTACTAGGGATGATGCAGACCTACTCTACACATTGATTCCTCCTTTGTTATTCTTCTCGAGTTGGAACCTAATCGAGTCAACCCATGCACTTCCTCCACTAGCTCTTTTTTCTCTTCCTCAACATGGGCCGTGCTACCCATTGACAACCTGCTAGGAGCATCAGCAACAATGTTAGCTTTACCTGGGCGGTGTAGGAGGTTTATGTCATAATCCTTGAGAAATTCCAACCATCTCCTTTGTCGCAGGTTGAGCTCTCTCTGACTAAAGACATAGTGCAGGCTCTTGTGGTCAGTGAACACGTCCACATGCACTCCATTCAAGTAGTGGCACCAGATTTTAAGTGCAAACACTACCGCCGCCAACTCCAGATCATAGGTTGAGTAGTTCCTATCATGAACTTTAAGCTACCTGGAAGCATATGCTATCCCTTTCCCTCTCTGCATCAATATACAACTCAACCGAACTCTTGATGCGTCACAATATATCACAAAATCTTTCGTCCCATCGTGCAACATCAAAACAGATGCGGTGGTCAATCTAGTCTTCAACTCTTGGAAGCTCCTCTCACATTTCTCAGACCACTGAAACTTGACCTTCTTATGAGTCAACTTGCGGATATGGAAGAAAATCCGTCAATGAATCTGCGGTAGTATCCTGCCAACCTCAAGAAACTTCTTATTTTAGTTGGAGAGGTAGGTCTTGGCTAGTTCTTAACCGCTTCAATCTTCTGGGCATCTACTCGAATTCCACCTGAAACAACATGGCCTAGGAAAGCCACTCACTTGAGCTAAAATTCACATTTTGAGAAATTCGCATACAACTTATGGTCCTTAAGAGTATAAAGGACATTTCTAAGGTGTTTGGCATGCTCCTCCTCATTCTTCGAATACACAAAAGTATCATCAATGAACACGATTACAAACATGTCCGGGTAGGGTCTGAACACCCTATTCATCAAGTCCATGAAAGCTGTAGGTACGTTCGTCAACCCAAAGGACATGACCAAGAACTCAAAGTGGTCATATCTATTCCGAAGCTTGTCTTTGGAACATCACATTCTCTCACTTTCAACTGGTGGTAACCCAATCTGAGGTCTATCTTTGAAAAGCATGAGGCACCCTGAAGTTGGTCAAATAGATCATCTATCCTTGGGAGAGGATATTTATTCTTGATCGTGTCCTTGTTCAGTTGCCTAGAGTTTATGCACATCCTGAGAGACCCATCCTTCTCTCTTACGAACAAAATGGGAGTACCCCAAGGAGAAACACTTGGTCTTATGAAGCCCTTCTCTAAAAAATCCTTCAACTGCTCTTTAAAATCCTTCAACTCACCGAGGGCCATCCTATATGGGAGAATTGAAATAGGATGCGTATCGAGGAGAATATCAATCCCAAGGTCGATCTCCCTATCAGGAGGGACTCTAGGTAAATCCTCAGGGAACACCTTAGGGAACTCATTCACAATTAGAACTAACTCAAGAGTATGAGACTCAATATCCGCAGATTTAACTCACACGAGGTCGTAAATACAACCGTTAGGAATTAGCTTTCTAGCCCTTAGGTAGGAAATAAACTTACCCTTGGGTGCAATAGAACTTCCTTTCCACTCTAGGACAGGTTCATTCAGAAATTGGAATTTAACAGTTCAGGTCCTACAATCTATTAAGGCATAACAGGCATGGAGTCAATCCTTACCAAGGATTACATCGAAGTCAACCATCTCTAACTCTACCAAGCCAGCTATAGTATCCCTATGATTGATGGATACTACATAGTCTCTATAGACCCTCTCAGCTAAGATAGACTTACCTGTGGGAGTAGAAACAGTTTAAGTCTCAAGCAAACACTCTAGAAACATCTCAAATTTATTGGCCACATAGGGAGTCAGAAAGGATAATATGGCATCCGGGTCAAGCAGTGCATAAAAATTATAAGAAAAGACTCAAAGCATACCCATAACAACATCTGGTGCAACCTCTTGGTCCTGTCGATGACCCATCGCATACAAACCGTTCATCACGCCTCCTGCACCCGCAGTAATAGCCTTCTGATGACTGCCCACAAGGGGCACTATAGAAGACTAAGCTTTGTTACTCCCATCACCCCCATCTCCTCGTAGCACACTCACCTTGAAAATGGCCCAGCTGCCCGTACAAATTACAAGCATTTTTTCCCTGACGGTACGCACCAAGGTGAAGTTTTCCATATCTGCCATAGGGTGGCTTCCCTCTCGGGCCATGGATCACGCTAGCTTAGGACTGAGGACCCTGATCTTTGAAATTTTAGCGACCATAAGATTTCCTGTCATACCTGTTTTGCTGAACAAGAATATTTTCCATCGAAGGTTCATAGCTAGAAGACCTCTTCTGAAAATACGTTCTATCACCCTTATTCTGCTTCTGTTGGCTAGGCGCATGCCCTGTCGAGTTGGTCTTCTTACTCTTTTGCTCTTCCATGTCCCTCTTCTTATCCTCCTCAGTTTGCTGGGCATAGACCATAAGTCTAGAGATGTCCATACCTGGAATCAGCAATGCTGCCTAACACTTCCTCTTTACATGCCTGCCCAATCAAGACACAAACTTCCTCATCCTTGCCCACATATCCAAAACCATCTCTGGGGCATATAAAGACAGCTAAATGAACTTAAGACTATACTCTTTGACAGTCAACCCCTCTTGCTTCAGATTCACAAACTCCTTAACCTTCACCTCCTTCAAATCTTGCGGAAAGAAGTGGTCGAGGAAAGAACTCTCAAACTCCTCCCACGCAGCAAGTTCAACATCCTCACCTCTACCATCTTCCCATTAATTATACCAGATATTAGAAATATCCTTAAGCTGATAGGAGACAAGCTCGACTCCCTCAACCTCATTCACATGCATAGCCCTCAATATCTTGCACATCTCATCAATAAAGTTTTGCGGGTCCTCCTCAACCTTAGACCCCGTATAAACTGGCGGGTTCCTCCTTAAGAAATCTCTGGGCCTGGTTGCAGTTGTAGGCTCTTGGGAACTTGAGCTATGGGCCAGGGGACCACGGCTATTACTCTGGGAGGCCACCAACTGAGTGAGCAAAGCAATGGCTCCCCTGAAGTCTGTTTTTGAAGTGGATACTGATCGAGCAGGTGGTGCCTGTGGAACCTCAGTAGCTCTGGTAGGTCGACCCCGTCTCCTTATCTCAGTCTGGGTAGGGACCTCTTGTGGGGAATTCTCAGCGTTTGGGGATGAGGCATCTCTTTGAGTAGCTGTACGTTTAGGAGGCATGATCTGCAAATGCGTAACATACGAATTAGAAGAGAGTTTCATAGAGTCAAACTCTATCGCATGAACTCAGAATATCAAAGAGGTGTAACCATTCCTAATATCCTATAACCTCCCATTGATGAAGTGTGGTGCATAACTCACACATAAATAGGACTCTACTAGACATGGCTTCATAGACTCCCTAGAACTCTTGAAATCCGTGTTTTGATACTATGATTTTCACGCCCCAAGAGGGCACCCTAGGTGTGGCCGGCATCCTGAAACTATTGATATTCCCCAAGTGGACAACTCGATCATCAGGACAGTCACTCAACATCAAACATATTAGAGATAATAGAATAACGCAGTGAGCAACATAAATCACTCTACATCAATAAGAAGGGCCAATAACTCAGTCTCAACATCAGGGATAAATAACGATAAGTACTAACTCAACTCAAAGAGGAAAAAGACCTCAACATCAAACCTCAACTCATGTCTATGAATCCTCTAACTCAACTAAATAGTCTAAGAGGGTACCATGACAGGACATGGCTCCCCAACTCAATAATTAAAATAACGGGTGAAGGAAAATGGGCTCCTCCGGATAGCAAGGAGGGCTCACCAATGACAAAAATCAAATCATTGAACCTTAACGATGTGTCTGCTGAAGTCCTCTACCTCATATATCTGAATCATGAAACTATGAGTGCCGAGTGGCGTCAGTCCGTGGAAAGTAAGGTTTGTAAGATTGCTTAATATAACAGTATAGATAGAACAATATAGGGATAACATCAACTCAACATCATACCCCGTCAGAACGTCAAATGTCTATCTAAAGCAAGAATAAAGAGTAGACAAATGACCCATCAACATCTCATCAATACATCAGACTCATCTCAAGGAACTTGACTCGACTCAACTCAACTCGAATGGACTCATGCCCGTCTAGAACAAGGATAAAGAGTAGATAGTAAAACGTCAACATCCACCAAGACTCATGCCATCACATCAACATCAGAGTTCTACTAGTAGGGAACCTAGATGGGAGTTTCTCTAACTGACAACCATTACCTATGAGCCGGTGATAATACAACGAAGCGATACCGTTGCCACATCCATCTAGTATCTTGCCCGGGGTAAATGATATCACCATTAGTTGATCCACAAGAAATAACATCAGTTCACTTTTTGGACTAGGAAACATTCGTATTACAGTTCGATCCTCTCTCCTACGCGGGCCACATATTTAATGAGTTCGAGTGGGACTCACCCTCACCCATTTCGGTGCTCAATACTCCTCCCAGAACTCGACATGCTCATAAAATATCATCATCAAGATTTCTAATCATCGGTCCGATGAGGACATTATACATCAACATCAATATCATCATCAACATCGACATGATCTCATCAACATCAACATCAAGGATTCGAAACATTCTTTAGAATTTAGTTTCAAGTTTTTAAGACTCATAAACATCATTCTCCTCAACATCATCATCAAGGCTCTCAAAAAATTGGAACACAACAACAACATCACATACATCATCATCGCCGAGGCTCTAGACTCATCCCTTAAGTACATTCTTGCATTATTAAGTGAATTAGACATAGAATTTTCTAAAATCATTCTTAAAACAAGTTATACAGAAATAATGTTTATGATGATCATCAATTTAAGAAAAATACATGAATTAAGAAGAATTTCAGTAAATTAATTAAGGATTTTCACATATAACTCATCATCTTCATTCATAGACTCAATTTACTCAAAGGGGCACATGGAAGAACAATCCCATTCTTTAGGTTAGCCTTACATACCTGGGATGATAGCTAACAACAAAATCCCTTGGAACTTCCTGTTGACTCTTCAATTTCAACTTTTCTCTACCCTCCTCAAGCCCTAGCTTATTAGCGTTGTTAGTAAGAGAATTTCGAATAGGGTCTTAGACCCTTTCTTCATGAAAATGACTTATATTGGTCGTGTATTGGTTTTATAAAATGTTAGGAATGGACTAGAATGCCCTCGAATTTTTTAGAAATTTTCCAGCAGCAAAATAACCCAGTCCGCAAACCGGACTGGTCTCGATCAGTTCATTTTTGGTAAAAATTTTCCTAAATGAGTTTTCTCAATCCCATCAAAAAATTATGAAAAAACATAAGTCCTTCTCCGCGATGGGTGCGATGCGGCTTTGTCGCGTATGTCCACTATTTTTCGTTTCAGAAAAAAAATTATCTTTTAACTCGGGTGTTCTAAAATCGACCGAGACCCTTCCCCCATTTAATTTTTCACGCTGATCACAAATCTGGCCTCGGTTTTTCCATTCGAGCATCGGAAGACGCATTATGCACATCTCTCTCCTCTAGGGATATTTTGATAATTTTATGGTGCGTTACAATTAACAACGTCATAAACTTCTCCTTAAGATGAAGCATTTTCAGATTTGTTCCTTAAATCTATTCTATGAGCATTAGTCAAATTTAAAATGCAATTTTTGAAGTGGTTTAATTAACGCATATAGCAAATAGGGTATCATGAGTATGATAGAGAAAATCCTATTAATTGTGTGATGACCGAAGGTTAATTTTTATTTTTGATAAAATTACCAATTTATCTCTCCCGATAGCTACCTCGAGTCATAGTTGATTGGTTTTGAAAGTAGGTTTTTTAAAATATTGTAAAAAAAGTTAGATTTTTGCTAAAGAATTGAGTTTTAAAGGCTTAGAATGTCTAATTTTGAATTTTTGAGTCATCTAGAGATTCAAGTGTCAACAAAATTTCATTGGTTCATCAGTTCTGGAACATAGAACTTGGTCTAGGAGAGTTGTCGGAACCAGATTTAGAGTTGTTATATCAATCTTAGGTCCGAAGTTATAAATTGAGTTAAAGTTTGACTTTTGACTTTGATCAACGTTTTGAATTTAGGTGGTCGGATTGGATTTTTAATGGTTCATCGGCTCTGCTAGGTGATTTTATTGCTAGAATGAGCTTCATAAATTTTAAATATTTCGGAAGCATTTTGGTATTTCTAGTGCCTAAGTTAGTTTAATTGCGACTTAATGGACACTGGATCAAGGAGACCTCTATTCAATTTTTGATGATTCCATTGAGTCCAGAATATCAAATTTATAATTATTGGTGAGAGTAGATTAACAACTAAGTTAAAATTATTTCTTAATTTCATAAATTGGACATCTATCATAGTATAGTAAGGAAGTAAAGATGGGCGAAGGGAGTATAAATTTTCATCAGGCAACACAAAACAAAGAGAAGGCAAGAAAGAAAGGAAAGGAAAATTCATTTAAATGATCATTTAATAAGAATCTTACAAAAAAATATTATTGAGTTAAATTAATAAATAGTGGAACGGAATAAAAAATCATAAATTATTAGAATTTATGTTTTCAATAAGATTGTCGGAGAATACATCTATTCGTGCAGGTAGAGTACACATATTATGTATTACTGCCTTCGTTTATTTTTACTAGTCACTATTTCACTTATCGAGGTCCAATTACATATATTTTGACCAATATTTTGAAATGTATTTTCATCATATTAATATGAGACGTATTGCAACTTATAATATTTTTCTTATAGTTTTCAACCATGTAAATGTTACATTTCAAATATTAAATTTAGCTACTTCAATTTAGCTTTGAAGTTTAATCAAGCTTATTTCGAAAAACGAAATAATGACAAGTAAAAGTAAGCTTCTTGATGTGTCCGTATTATACAACATATTTGATGCATTTAATTGTGAATAAATATAATCAGTTCTTAAGCAATTTTTGTGTCGATTAGGAAAAGTTTTTCTATGTTCTGTATAGAAAATTGAGCCAAAATGAAAAGAAACTAAAAATGAAGCTAAGTGTATGCTAAAAGTTTTTCTATATTATAAATAGTACCATTAGATTTTATTTTGGGTTCATCATTTTTAGTGAAGAACATAGTAACAATACGCTACTTTTGAAATCATTCAGAGATTATATTTGGTTCGAAACTCAAATCTTGATTGATTGTCTCACTTTTGTAAGTCAATTCTTATTAACGAATGCAATTTCTTAGTTTGTTTCAAATACTATAAATATAAGATAATGATTTATTGAAAATATTTAATCAAATAAATGAATTATTTTTTAAATATGTAGAATAATATTAACAAGTTATTCAACTGTTGGCTCAGCCAAAAGAATTTTTTTTAAAGCTAAAATCAATAAAATCATATCTAACATCAAGAATTCTCAAGAGAAATTGAATGGATTAGATAAACTATATTATCAATTTAAGATAGATTATTTAAATAAATTAATCATAAAACAATATTAAATGACCTCAAATCTTAAAAAATAATAGATTTTAAATTTAAAAAAGTATATATGAGTATTTAAAAAAAAGATAATTAAATATATAGGACTCTTTTTAAAAATTTGACTTTATGTCCCCTAATCGTGAATCGTTCTATCATATCATCTCATACACATAAAGTTTTGTTCTTTGTTGACAAGTCTCCTTAAATGATCAAAATAGAAATTCTACAATAGAAGTTCTTCGAACCAAATTTCATATTTAAGTCCCGACAACAAAAATATGCAATTTATTGCAAGGAATTGAATATGGAATTTGGTCCGAAGAACTTTCTATGGTGCAACTTCAATATAAAATTTGAGATAAAGATTTTTCTCATGCTAAGTATATTTCTATATCAATAAGTTCCAATTTAATCTTACACTGAGTAGTGTTTAATGTTTAATCTTTAATACACTTTTAGGAGCAAGAACTTTTATGTTATTTTTATACCAAGTTATTCGTGCATATAGTTCATAAACCTTTTTAACATAAGGAGTCATTGTATCTTATTATATAATGATAATGATTCTTTCAAAAATAATAAAATGATAGTCATTTGTTGAAAGAAAATACATTGATTTCTTTCTCAAAAATCTTATTGATGGATAATAAATTTTAAATAGTTCAATTCAAAGTTCTAAAATATCAAACAAAATTCTACTAACATTTACCTAATGATTTAAAATTTTCAATAAAAACATGTACTTCTCCTTCTTAGAATAGAATAGGACTTAAAATGGGAGTTTTAGACCTTTTTTACATCAAAACAACCTTATTAGAACGTGTATGGAGTTTAGAAGGGGTTGACAATTGACCGGAATGCCCCTCATGATAATTCAGAAATTTTCATCTCGGAGAGGACCCAGTTCGCGACACAGACTGGTCGCGCACAGTATATTTTTAGAAAAGGTTTTTGAATGAGTTTTCTCAATCCCGTCGAGAATTTATAGAAAAATATAAGTGCTACTCCGCGATGGAGGTGCGACACGCTCCTGTCACGCACCGACACTGTTTTGCACTTCAGATAAAAAAATTAGGTTTTGATCGGGTCGCTCTAAAAATCGTACGAGACCATTTTCCCACTCAATATTTTGTGCTGATCAGAAATCCGACCTCGAATTTGCGATATGAGCATTGGAAGATGCATTATACGTATATCCTCCCTCTAGGGTTATTTTGATAATTTTACCAGGCGTTACATTATCTCCCCCTTGGGATCATTCGTCCTCGAATGATGAGCATAGGTGGATATCAAGGCACGAATAGACTCAAAACTCATCTCAACACTCAACTCAATCAATCAAACTCTCGACTTTAGAATAGAAGGTCACATCAAGAATGGATACATCAATTTAGTGAAGGGTAAGAAATTTACCTTCAACACTCTCATCAGATGGCGCGAATAGGTTCGGATATTTGGCCTTCCGCTCTTCCTTAGCTTCCCATGTGGCTTCCTCAATGTATTGATTTCTCCACAGGACTTTGACTGAGGCTATCTCTTTATTCCTCAACTTACAAATCAGACGATCAAGGATTTGAACCAGAACCTCTTCGTAAGATAGGCTATCTTTCACACTAATGCTATCCACAAGGATCACCAAGGCAGGATCTCCCAAGCATTTCTTCAACATCAACACATGGAATACCAGATGGACTCCCTCTAACTCGGAAGGGAACTCTAACTCATAAGCAACCTTCCCAATCCTCTTTAGAATCTGATATGGTCCCACATAGTGTTGACTCAACTTCTCTTTCTTCCCAAATCTTAGGACACCCTTCATAGGTGACACTTTCAAATACACCCAATCATCTAACTCGAACTCCAAGTCTCTTCTCCTCACGTCGGTATATGATTTTTGGCGGCTCTGGGAACTCTTTAACCTCTCTCTAATGACCTTGACCTTGTCCTTTGATTGGTGGACAAGATCAAGCCTAATCAACTCCGCTCTCCAACCTCAAACCACCTAATTGGTGATCTACATCTCCTCCCATAAAAGGCTTCGTAGGGAGCCATTTGAATGCTTGCATGATAACTATTGTTGTATGCGAATTCAATCATTGGTAGATGATCATCTTATTTCCCCTTGAAATCAAGAACACAAGATCTCAACATGTCCTCTAATGTTGTAATTGTGCGATCTGCCTGACCATCTGTTTATGGATGAAAGGTTGTGCTTAGGTTCACCTTAGTAACCAATCCTTTTTGGAACGATCTCTAAAATTGGGAGATAAATTGAGCTCCTCTGTCCGAGATGATGGATAAGGGAACCCCATGTAACCTCACAATCTCCTAGATGTACAACTTGGCATACTCCTTCGCAGTGTTTGTTTTCTTAACTACCAATAAGTGAGCCGATTTATTCATCCTATGCACAATCACCCATATCGAATCATGTTGCTTTCGAAACCTTGGTAGACAAGTAATAAAGTCCATACATTTCCCACTTCCATTCTGAAATCTCAATGTTCTAAGGCAATCCACATGGCCTTTGGGCATTTTGAAATGAACTCAACAATATCCCTTTTCATCTCACTCCACCAATAGACTTTCCTCAAGTTGTGGTATATCTTAATAGAGCCAGGATGAATGGAATATCTAGTGTTATGGGCTTCCGCCATGATTCTGTCTCGAATGCCATCAACATCTGGAACACACAATCCCTTTTCATCCCACTCCACCAATAGACTTTCCTCAAGTTGTGGTACATCTTAATATAGCCAGGATGAATGGAATATCTAGTGTTATGGGCTTTCTCCATGATTCTATCTCGAATACCATCAACATCTGGAAAACACAATCTACTTTGGTACCTCAACACTCCATCCCTCTCTTTGGAGAAAACCATCACTTTCTGTGTGTGGATAGCCTCCTTCAGTTGGAGTATGACAGGATCTTGGTAACTCATACTAATGTCATAATCCTTGAGCAACTCATACCATCTCCTCCGTCGCAAGTTGACTCTTTCTGACTGAAAGCATACTGCAAGCTGTTATGGTCAGTGAACACATCCACATGCACTCCATACAAGTAGTGGCGCAAGAATTTAAGTGCAAACACCACCACTGCCAACTCGAGATCATGGGTCGGATAGTTCCTTTCATGAACCTTGAGTTGCCTAGAAGCATAGGCTATCACCTTCCCTATTTGCATCAGTACACATCCCAATCCAACCCTCGAAGCATCATATTAAATTACAAAGTCCTCTGACCCATCGGGTAAGGTTAGGACCGGTGCAGTAGTAAACCTCATCTTCAACTCTTGGATACTCTTTTCACATTCATCAGACCAATAAAACTTGGCCTTTTCTGAGTCAATTTAGTCACTGGTAGGGATAGGGAAGAAACTCCCTCCATAAATCTACGGTAGTAGCCTGCCAACCCCAAGAAACTTCTAATTTCAGTCGGAGTGGTCAGTCAGGGCCAATTCTTTACCGTTTCAATCTTTTGGGCATCCACTTGAATACCATCACCGGAAACAACACGGCCTAGAAAAACTGCTCACATATGCAAGAACTCACACTTTGAGATTTTGCATACAACTCATGGTCCTTAAGAGTTTGAAGGAAAACTGTGAGATGATTAGCATGCTCCTCCTCACTTCTCAAATATACCAAAATGTCGTCGATGAACATAGTCACAAACATATGTAGATATTGTCTGAATACTCTATTCATCAAGTCCATAAAGGCTGCAGGTTCATTCGTATACTCAAAGGACATGACCAAGAACTCAAAATGATCATATCTAGTCCTAAAGGTTGTCTTCGGAATATCACATTCCCTCACCTTCAACTGGTGGTAGCCAGATCTAAGGTCTATCTTGGAGAAACAAGAGGCGCCCTGAAGTTGGTCAAACATGTCATCTATCCTTGGGAGAGGATATTTATTATTTATCGTGACCTTGTTCAGATGCCTATAGTCAATACACATTCTGAGGTACCCATCTTTCTTTTGCACGAATAGGACAGGAGCACCCCAAGGTGAAACACTTGGCCTAATAAAGCCTTTCTCTAGATAATGTTTCAGTTGCTCTTTCAACTCTTTCAACTCAGCAGGGGCCATCCTATAAGGTGGAATCAAAATAGGCCGGGTATCGAGAAGAACATCAATCCCAAATACAATCTCCCTATCAGGAGGGACTCCGGGTAGATCATCAGGAAATACTTCCAAAAACTCATTAACAATCGGGATTGACTCAAGAGTTGGGGATTCAACATCATCAGATTTAACTCGCACGAAGTGACAGATACAACCTTTGAAATCAACTTTCTATCTCTAAGATATGAGATAAAATTTCCTCTAGGTGCAACAAAATCACCCTTCCACTCTAGAACTGGTTCATTCGGAAATTCAAACTTAACAGTTCGGGATTTGCAATCAACAAAGGCATAACAGGAGTGAAACCAATCCATGCCAGGAATCACATTAAAATCAACCATCTCCAACTCAACCAAATCAACAAGAGTATTCCTATGATAGATGGACACTACACAAGCTCTATAGATTCTCTCAGCTCGAATAGACTCACCCACTGGAGTAGAAACATCATAGGATTCAAGAAGACTATCAAGGGTTCTATCAAATGTACTGACCACATAAGGAGATACAAACGATAATGTGGTACACGGATCCATCAAAACATAACAATCAAAAGTAAGCACTCGAATCATACCTGTCACAATAGCTAGAGAGTTCTCCTGATCTTGGCGACTACCCATGCATACAAGCGGTTTGTTGCTCCGCTTGCGCCTAACATAGTGGCCCTCTAGTTCCCTCTAATTAGAGGGGTGGGTGTAGAAGAATGAGCCCAGTCATCCCACCTTGGAAAATCTTTCTGGAAGTGACCCACTCGGATACATTTGTAGCACACATCATTCACGTCACGACATCTGGACAAGTGCAATTTGCCACAGTTATCACATGGTGACTTACCTTGTGAACCTTGAGCCACACTACCTTGCGACTGAGGTCCATGAGTTATATGATCATACCTGCCTCTAGGCGCAAGTGCACTAGCAGATGATGGTGCTGGAAACTGGTTGCCATTACCTTTCCTCCCAACCTCGTGGCTGGATGTCTTTGCTTTCTTACACTTGAATTCTCCCCTGTCATGTTTTCTCTCCTCATCAACTTGTTGCACAAATTTCATCAGTCGCCCGATGTCCATATCACTCACAAGCATGGCTCCTCTCCCATCTCTCTTAGGTCCTCTATTCAATCCATCATCATACATTCCCATCCTTCCCCTCATGTGAGCAACCATGTCCGGAGCATAGTGAGATAGTTGCGTGAACTTCAAACCATACTCTTGCAAAGTCATAGAGCCCTATTTCCAATTCAGGAACTCTCTCACCTTAGATTCTCTTTTCTCTCTTGGGAAGAAGCATCCCAAGAAGGCTTCCTCGAACCCTGCCCAAGTTAGACATGGAGCATCATCCCTTCTATTGTAAGGACCTGAGTTTTCGAATGACTTTATCGGATCTTATAACGTTGGCCTGGGATAAAATTTGAACAAGGCTCCATGGGAGACCCATATAGCCCGTGTAAAGCCACACGAACCGTGTGGCCTTTAGTGGAGAGGTACTTGGCCATAAATTTTGATTACGGGAATTCGACAAAGACTTTCAGACTAAGTGAGGGTACATGGCCACCCACACGGTCCGTGTGGTATGTCACAGGCCGTGTTGCACACCATATGGCTCGTAGCGTAAAATTTTTCTAAGCAATAAATTACCGTCTCATAATCTTTTCGTGCAAGATTTTCCTAAGTGTCATTACACAGCTCTTGACACGACTCGTGTAGCGTCACACGGGCCATGTGGCCGTCTGTATGCTGCCCCTTTGCTTTGAAAAAATTCTAAGTGTTGAGTGTCACAAAAATTATTTAAGTGTCACCTCATGCGCACTGTTCACGGGCCGTGAAATGACTCATGGACCGTGTAGGTGCCAGTAAAGCCATGACAGTTCCTTTTCCATACGTTTTATTAATGATATTTACGTAATTACGACTTATTTTAATTGTGTTTTATGACCTTTTTGCCTAACATTGACCCCTAAATTAGCTGATACCTTTCTATTCAAATTCGTTCTCATTGGAAATACTCTCACACTAAAATAAACTCCAAACATACTCTCTAAGTCCTTCTCTCAAGACTCAAGCTAGGGTTCAATTGGGGGATTCAAATTCATGTTAAATTCTTCTCAAATTCATCTTCCTAATCAAGGTATGTGTGATTGATTCTTGGTCCCTTTCAACCAAGAAGACCCAAAAATCTTTTCAATTGATTTCGTGAATTTTAGTTTACTTTAAATGTGGGATTTCATTATTTTATTTTATTAAATCCAATTTATGTATGGGCTGTACTTTACCTATGATTTTAATTTTCTTTGATTACTATTAGGATGATTTACATTGAGATATGAAGTTATGAACATGCATGTCCCCTTTAACGTTGATTTATGCACGACTGATTTATATTATGATTTAGATGTTGATTTAACTATGGTTATACTCAATTTCATATGATGATGTTGATTTTAACTTGAATCTATGTCACCCACGCTATTCTCACATCATGCATTCCATTTGCATTTAGGAACATTTGTCTCAATGGAAATTATGAAGTGGGTTAAGCCTGATTATCTTTTATGAAATGATTTTGATAAGATATTGGTTACGGAAAGAATGTGATCACATAGATGTCAATGATTATGGATCTTTGAGCATTATGGGTGCTTGCACCATCCTGTATTTATAATCTAGCTAGTCCTATGCATGGATATTATAAGTACAAGCTATGATTTGGCATTTGAACCTAAATGTTCATTGATAGGATTTGAAATGACTATTGCGTTTTTGAAAGTGTGTATATATACTATATGTATTCTCGTGGGATGTTGACTTAGAACCGATGGATTGGGGGCGTCAGGGCTATCCCCAAGGGCCCTCTCCCTTTCCTTGAACTATGTGTCTAGCATATGTTATGAGAATCCGATCCGAAATGGGATATGTTCCTGTAAGGATGGTTGCTTCATACGAAATGGGATATATTCCCATAAGGTGAAGTAGTATGATATGATATATAAAAAATCCTTTCCGAAATGGGATATGTTCCCGTAAGGGGGTTGCTTCTTACGAAATGGGATATATTCCCGTAAGGTGAAGTATGGTTTACCTTTGGCAAGTAGACTACCTCTATACCGGTGAGGGGATTTCATCGGAATTCCAAGTACTAGCTCACTTGGTCTTACTCATGTCGATTAAGGTTACATCCCTGCTAAGTATGAACATTATTGCATTCATGCATCATGAATTTCACGGCACATTGAATACTATTTCCTTGGATATATACTTCTTCCTATATTATGTGCCCTTGTCCTCTAACTTTGGAATGCAGGTTGATAAGTCATATGCATTATATGCTCGCATACTTAGTATATTCAAACGTAGTAACATATACTCTATGCCTACATAATTTTACCATGTAGGGCCCGAGCTCTACGATTATCCACCGTTGGACGAATATCTCAAATTTCAAAAATTGAGCTTGTCATGAGTCCCATCTTCCAAGGACAAGCCACACTCCTCTGTCTATTTTATCCTATGTCTATTTTCTTATTTGAGGGTGAGCCCGGGACATGTCTTGGCCCCCGTTCCATCTTATGACTAGATGCATTGTTAGACATCTTGTAAATTCCCGTATATTTCTATATATATACATGCTATGTGATGTATTCAGAGCCTATGTTATTGGTTATATTTTTGGAACAACTATTATGGGTCGATTACGATTATATGTCATGTTTGCATGTTGGGTGAGGAAATATGGAAGGTCCCAAATCCCGGATGCCTCCATAGAATGAGTCCTACTTACCCATCCCTTAGTATTATGCGATTATTATTTGATTGCGCTTCCGAACCGATGATGTGGATTTGGATACTTCAAGGCATGTTTGGGGACTCCCGAGTTCCCATTAACCGTGTAACATCTAGACCTTAGTCTCGGGTTATGAGATCTACCTTTCTTCTATTGGTCGAACCACAGTCTGGCGACACCCTTGAGTTGGTACGCTGTCAGTTCAACCCTATCAGCAACAGCCATATACATTACTTAGAACATCTTCTCAAGTTCCTCCACATAGTTCTCAGGATCTTTAGTGTATGCGAATGCCGTGAACTCAAACAGATTCATCCTAAAAAATTCTCAGACTCTGGAGGTGTTATGAGTGTCCTGTCTGCCCGCTCCTTGTCTTACAACAGGTGCTGCGACAGCTTGGGCTAGAGCTTGGATAGCCCAGCGTAGCTCAGAGCAACCTTATCTTGAGGGGGCTGCTCAATAGGGACAACTTGGCCCACATGCTCCTCGTGTACTTGAGGCTTAGGTGGGTTAGCATCTTATTTGGAAGGATGTCCCCTTCCTCTGACAGCTCTTCTGGAAGGCATGATATCAATTCTGCACGCGTAGAGCACGAATTAGAAGAGAGCTTTCATAAGCTTAACTCTATCACATGAATTGGAATAGGAAAGAGGTGTAATAATTCCTAATGTCCTATAGCTTCTTGCTTATGAAATGTGGTCGATAACACACCCATAAACAAGACACTACTAGATATGGCTTCATAGACTCCCTAAGACACTTGAACTCTGTGCTCTATTACCAAGTTTATCACGCCCCAGGAGGGTACCCTTGGCGTGGCTAGCAGCTAGAGACTATTGCTAGTCCCCAAGCGAACCACTTAGCCTCATCACATTCGTTCAATCAAATAACTCTATGGAACAGCGAAAATAACAGTAAGTAAATGAGCACATCTCATCTATGGTCTAATGATGATATAGATAATAATAAAGTCTAGTAGAAATAAACTAGCTCACATTTTCAAACATCAATGTTCAACCATTGTCTATGAAGCCTCTATCACTAATCATGTGGTGCCAATGACAAACCCATGGCTACCCAAATCAAAATAAACGAATAGCTCAAAATCTAACTCTAAAATACGATGAAATAATAATAGGGGATCCTTCGGAATAGGGGAGGCTCACCAATGAGGTGCGAATCTCGGATCTTCAATGGTGCGCTTGTTGAAGATCTTTAGCACTTGCCTCTGCATCATAAAATGATGCAGTCCAAAAGTGACATCAGTACGTGGAATGTACTGGTATGTAAAATAGTTTATTGAAACAGAAATAGATGGAATAATATGGAAACAACATCAACTCAAAGTAATCATCAAATAACATCAAATCGTCAAATGTCTATCTATGCAAGAAAAAAGAGTTGACAAGTGACCCATTGACCAATCAATCTCATCAATCAAATCAAACTCATCTTATAGGATCTCACTTCCTCTCATCTCATCTCATCTCGACTCAGAGTACTCTAGGTAGGAAATTTATAGGAGTTTCTCTTATCTGACAACAATCACTTATGTACTAGTAAATGTACAACAATCACGCTAATGTTGCCACAGCCGTTCAAAACATGCTAGGTAGGGATCGAATCGAAACTATATCAGCTCACCCAATATGGAGTTAGTCGTCAATAAGTCCGCTATTGTTTCAAGGACTTCTAATCAAGAAGGAACACAATATATGTGATGGTTCTAAGCCTCACCTACATTTGGCGACATAGTTTGATGAGTTCAAGTCAGACTAACTCTCTCTCTTTTGGTGCTCAATACTCCTCCCATGACTTAATGCTTATAAAACCATCAAAACCAATCAAATCAATAACCTCATAGGGACATTGGCCCTATCATCAATCAACGTCTCATAGGGGTTTTAGCCCTCTCATCAATCAACATCTCATAGGGACTTTAGCCCTCTCATCAATCAACTTCTCATAGGGACTTTATCCCTCTCATGAATCAATCTCAATCAAAGACTCAGGATTTAGAATAGTCATTAGGAAACAATTGAATAGACATATCAGTAGAGTTCATTTATAGAGACTCATAAGACAATCAAATTCTATCAACTCATCATCATTCTCTCATCACAATCAACAATCTCTACTCAAGGCTCTAGACTCAATTCTAAAGTTTTATGCATGCTTTTTCAAATTAATCATGTAGGGTTATGCAAACTCTCATGAAAATGGTTAATTCAAGGAAATCAATAGTATGACGCTCATCAACATAGAAGACATGCAATTCAAGTAAAATTTTAAGAAAAACCATCAAGGATCATGCATGTAGACTCTCCAAATCATCAACTCATATATGACCCTTTTTACGTCAAAACGACCTTATTAAATCATGTGTGGAGTTTAGAAAGGGTTAGGAATTGACCAGAATACCCCTCGTAATAATTTAGAAATTTTCAACTCGGAGAAGACCCAGTCCATGACGCGGACTGGTCGCGCACAGTGTATTTTTAGAAAACGTTTCTGAATGAAGTTCTCAATCTCATCAAGAATATTCAGAAAATATAAGCGCTGGTCCGCAATAGAGGCGCGACGCGCTCCTGTCGTGAACCAACACTATTTTGCGCTTCGAATCAAAAAATTATATTCTGATCGAGTCACTCTAAAAATCTTCTGAGACCATTTTCCCATTAAATTGTTTGTGTTGATCACAAATCCGGCCTCGAATTTTCTATACGAGCATTAGAAGATGCGTTACACGCATACCCTCCCTCTAGGGGTATTTTGATAATTTACTGGGCGTTACAATATGTATGATTTTCTCTAGTTTTCCAATAGGATTCATTTTTGGATTATTCTTTATTTGAAAATTATGGCATCTTTTAGAATGTCATGCGATGTTCTTAAATTGAACTATAATATTTTAATATTGTGTATGATTTAACGTATAAATTGAGTCAGATGAATTTTCTTAAAGAAAGAACTATTGAAAAACTAGAACAACAACTTACAAGAGGGACCAAATTCCCATAATGAAGAACAACAAAAGCAAAAGAAACTAAAAGTCCATATTTACCTCTCTAGAGAAGCATCATTTTTTATGATATACATGGTTAAAGACAACAAACTTTGAATCTAAAATTATTGTCTGGTGCATTTATAACTCAAATAAAAGTATGACTAGAAGAAAAAAGTTGCAGATAGATAAAGTTGATGGAGAGGGAAAAAGGATAAATTTCTCTTGACTGTTTCATCCCCATTAGGTGGGAGCAGAACTCCTTGAGTTCTTCAAATTCCATGAGAAAATCTTCACTTACATTCTCCTCCTTTTAAACATCACTTTTGTTCTCCATGACTGCATTAACCATTTCATTATTGCTCTCAATTTTAAGCGTAGTTGCAATTGGACAAATTGAAGAAGCATCAACTTTAGAATGCTTAGCATGCTTGGATGGCAATGATGATGATGTATTCACGCTTAATGCTTTAGGCACAATATTTATGCCTCTTGGAAGTTTGTTTTGGAACTACTGTTGTAGAAAATAAGAGGTCAACAATATGTGGGTGGGTCATGATTGTGTTCATCAGAATAGGACACCAAGAAATAGTTTTCATTTTTTGGGCTTTTCTCAATAATTTTCTTTTCTTCGCAGAACTTTGCACTACACTTATAATAACTCCTGTTATGTCACACATGCAAAATAATAATCAGTACTCGTCAATTTTAATTTATCTCACATATCATAAATGACTTTTACTACTTTTTGTCTGGAAAATTAAGAATTGCACAAATTTTTTATGAAATGAAAAAAATGGTGAAGAGAGCATACCTTGGGAATGGAAAACTTTTGAGTAACTTCTGACCGGACTTGTGCCATGTCCATTTATTATTTATGAGTTCCTCTTGCAATACTTCATAAAAAACCTTACTAGTTGATTTTTCCTAATTTTAGATTAAAAGCACTAAAACCAAAACTCAAAACACAAGAATATAAAATGTAACAAACGGAGTAATTACCTTTTATAAGTTTTGATAAGAGGAGTCTTCATGGGCAAAGTTAAATTAGGATCAACATTATCCTGTATCATGTGTTGTTGCTGCTGCATATCAATCAAGTCTTGTGGTGTTGTAGTTGTTGTTGGCACACACGTTACCATTGTTGGTGATGCAATAAGAAAGAATTGTTGGCTAAATTGAGTTGGTTGAATGGGATGTAAGTACAATTGTTGGTTATCATTTTGGTCCATGATTATGACGTGATCATCTGACTTTTCCTGGTAAGAAACTGGAAATTCTATGGAGGAAATTTCAGGTAAACTGTTAAAATTATTCATGTCAGCAGCTAAAAGTCTATCAAATGTATCCCAATCATCATTTTTAAATGTCTCCAAGCCCAAGTTGGAGTTACAACATTATTAGTTTTATGAATATTACAGCTTCTAATCACTGTGCTTAGATCCCAATCATTATCCCCCATTTTAGATCTATGTATCTTTAATTCTATCCAGTTAATTGCAGAAAAAAAGATAGAGGCAATAAAATCCTTTAAGATTTTAAAATATTCTTATTAAAAAACATATAACGATGTTTTCTATGAGAGGGAAGTGAGGAAATAGATCCAAATAGAGAGTTCTTTTATGGAGGAAATAACTGAGGAAGAAAAATTTAGTGCGTAGGAAATTATAAATCAAAGGTTGAGATGAAAAAAAACGAAGAAAATGTACTCAATTTATAGAGTTTTCACAGTTACCTACCCACTCTGCGCACATCAACATTCAATTAATAGTCAATTCGCATTAATTATTCTTTGCTATTTCAGGGTGAGTTACATTTAAAGGAGAACATAACATATAATCTCGTGTACTTTTTTTAATTTTTACTGGTGGAGTTTTTCCCTCCTTTATTTCAACCAAATTAAATCTATATAAAACGGGCCAAAGCAGCCAAAAAACAACCAACGAAAAATTGGAAAGCGACCTGTCCAGTCCAAAACAAGACATGGTCCTATTTACAAAATTGTTTAAGCAAATAAAGTTTCCTAATTGAAGCTTCTCTCTTCTCTCCACCTCTCCTATTCCATGTTGTCTCTAGAAGCTTCTTTGAATTAGAACTTCATCCTCTATATAATGTTTACATCTAAACAAAAAAGTTTTATTGTCATGCTCGCGAGAGTACCCTAGGCATGGCCGATACTTAGAAATCATTATTGGTTCTCAAGTGTACCACTTGATCACATCACATGTCTATTTAGCGGAAAACTCTGAAGAACCAAAAAATAGTTATGTGGGCTTTGGGATATCAATATCAATAACAAAGTAACTCAAGAATAATTTACATAATAACTCAATATTAATAAAATTGTTTCAAAACAGATTCCAAAGTATATTATCTGACTCTGTCTATGATGCCTCTATTAATACAAAAAAGGTGTCAAGACATGTTCATGTCTATCTCAAAACTATGAAAAGGAAGACATAAACTAAGATGAACTACAATCATCTGAATGCTAGGATGTCTTATCAGAACTTTGAAAATACTTAAAATCTTCAATGAATCGTCTGCTGAGGATCTCTGACACTTATATCTCATCATGATAAGATGCAATATCGGATGACATCGATACGTGAAATGTACGTTTCGTAATAATGTTGAGTAGAAAAACATACATCAAAGATACTCTAGAAAAGAATGAAACCCAACTCAACAAACGACTAAAATATCGCATGTGACATTTTTACTCTCCTGTTGGTCATGTTCTAGAAATGTTTTTGGAATGTATACCTTTTTCGTTTTTCTTTTTAATTATTGCAGTCTACCATGTGGAAGCTTCCCATTCGGCCACATCACCCCCTTCGTCATCTTTTCAGCAACCACTCATACTTAATTTTAATGCTCTGGTCTCATCCAACATTCTAGACTTAATAGTGTAGTTGAAATTTCCATCGGAGGTCATTGTGATCAGGTGTGGGTCCCACTTCCCAATATCAAAATGCATCGAGGGGGTTGAAACGCACCGAAATCCTCAAAAATTGAATGAAAGATAGTCTATGCCAAAATCAGCGTGCTAAAGCTAAAGAAGTTGTTCGAATTCTCATTCGGGCACGTTTACCAAGGGTGTTGACTAAAGTTAACTAATATTTGATTTCTAGGCAATAATTTACTAAAAATGGTTTAAACCCGCACCAAAAATCTTGGGTCTCGAGTCAACCTGTCACGACCTGAAATCCGGGTGTGATGGCACTCATCCAACCCACCAAGGCAAGTAAGCCCAAAACTCAAACAACTCAACATAATATTATAAGTGGAAGATAAACAATCTAATAAGATAGATAAGCGGAAGAAATAAAACTATAACCATCCCAGAACTGGTGTCATATGTACAAGCCTTCAAATACAGAATACTTAAAAGCAACATACATCTCTCGATGTCTAGTCGTTAAATAGAACATGTCGTAAGATAAAATCCTCGAAGGTCTGTCGAGTGTTCAAGTAGCTACCTCACGAGTGATCACGAAGCTCGATCTGGAATATTAGAAGCTAACAAGGAGGATTGGGCTCATAACCTACAAAAATGTAGGAAGAGGGGAGCACCAAACAACAGGGTACATAGCGAAATAGAACAAACCTAAAGTAAAGTAATGGAGAACATAAGTACTCCTTAACTCCAAACCACAACTCGCCGAACTACAACCCTGCACTCAAAAAAAGTCCTAGCATAATATAATATAAAATCACAATAATATATATACACTCATCAGCTGGTATAATTTCTCAATACACATTTATATAGATAAATCCAATAGTTATTCAACTAAATGATACAATGAATATACAATCTCATAAGCAATACAGTGGTAATATCAAAATAGGTATGATATGAGATGGAGTTGATGCTATGAAATGTGAATAATGTGATGCAATGTCACATATCAAGATGCATGACTGTCCTACGAGACACATCCATCGATTACATCAGACTAGAACCCATGGGGGCCATAAATGAACTGTGTATCCGTGAACATTGCAAGCAAAGGCCTTGACCAATGCTTACCCATCTAGAAGAGACCTCGAACCGACCAAGAAATGACCTCGAACTAAATATCAACAAGCATATTACATCAGCTCGCTGGCAGAAACCTCGGCTAACATCGACTAGTAAAGACCTCAGCCACCAACCCAAATGTTACCTTACTTATCTCTGGCCGTAGACATCACAAGTATCAAATGCACAGATAATAGTGGATGCAATATACATGACCTCAATTCTATCCCATTGTCAACATTATATTGAATTCAATAATTTAAAAAGTCTCAATATCATCGCTGCCTCAATATCAAATCAATCCAAATATGAATCATATCGCAATATAAGATCCATCTCAACATCAACATAAAATAATACATAAGATCATATAGATTACGAATCCACAAATAGCCCATAGATCAAGAAATCATCATACGAAAAATTATGCAAATCAAACTCACAATTAAAGCCTAAGATGGTATAATTCTACCCTAAAGTACTCAATTATATGCACATAGAAACATACAAGGTTCAATCATACTTAACAAAAGGTTAGAAGTCGACTGTATTAGATAATGTCTCAAATCAAGTCAAATTCAAAGCTTTTTCCTTCCTATGATACTTTGAATCACCAAAATCTATTACAATATAGCATCACAATCACATAATAAATCTAATGACAATAAAGCAATCAATTCGGATGCAAAATGTAAAATGGACAAAAATCTCATATCATAAAAATGGCCAAAATCTAGAAATTAATACATGAAGATGTTCCCCAAGTAATAAGAAGTTCAACGGTGAAAACCATTTCGAAAATGGAGTTAAAATGAGGGAGAAATCCTCAAATGATTGTTAAGAATCAAAGTTTGAAAAATCCCCAAAGTCCACTATTAAAATTCTAAAATTAGAAGTTGAAAACACAAATTAATCAATGAAAATAGAAGAAAGATATTAGAAAATAATGACCCAATAAATTAGCCTTGAAAAAACATGAAGAATTTCTTTAAAACGGAGCTTTGAGTGTTGAAAATGATGAAATATTAATTAAACTAATCATTAAAAACTGGACAATTTTTCAGGGTCTTTAATGCTTCGCGAATGCGGAGAAGTAACCGCGATGAAATATTAATTAAACTAATCATTAAAAACTGGACAATTTTTCAGCGTCTTTAATGCTTCGCGAATGCGGAGAAGTAACCGCGAACCCAGAGGCTATGAGGCATGGAATCTTCATGAACGCGGATAGCTCATCCGCAAAAAGGGACTGAAGGCAGCATTTGCTCCACAAATGTGGGCCCCAACCTCGCGAACACAGAGGCTTAGACACACTACACTCTGTGAATATGGTGGAGACCCCGCAAATGCAGAGCAATAGCTAGCCTGCACCAGAAACCTGTTGCATATGCAATAACACATTCTAGAAAAAAAATAAGTTAGGACCTTCGAGATTCATTCGGACCCTATGAACGCAAATCAAACATGTAACCCTACCAATAATGATGTTTTGGACTGAAGAGAACCGTTAGAATTCAAATTCGAGACCTCATTGGCCCAAAACCCGAGAAAGATGATTTAAACTAGTTTCAGACTTAAAAATTCAAAATATCTCGGAAGCTCTAAAAATTACAACACAATTATTTCTAGTGTTTGTTTCATCACTTGGAACCACTGGAACCACTGGAACATACAAACTTTTAGTTCAAGCTCTCGAACTTTGAATGTTGACCAGAGTCAAACCTATGATCCAAAATAAACTACAAATGCAACTTTGGGTCCAAAATAGTCGTTTCAATTCCGAATATAGTTATGTAAGTTCTGCTAGACCAGATTCAATATTTTGGAATTGATGGAATTGATGGAATCGAATTTCGACATTCAAAACTCAAATGACCTCAAAATTCAAAATTTCCAACTTGAAGTGTTTAAAAACTCATTCTTCAGCAAAACTCTCACTTTTTACCATGTTTTTAAAATCTGACTTTTGGACTTGACCAAAATGACTCAAGGCCACTTTCGAGAAGGGTAAAATGTTAATTTGGTCAAAAATGGCAGAAATGACCTTCAAGGTCATTACATCATCCACTAAAAATAATGTTCATCCTTGCACTTGAGATAATGGATAACCTGAAGGCTCAAACAACTAAAGGTATCGGGTGCACATATCTAACTCTATCTCCCATGTAGCCTTACTCTCCGGCCTAAGGCTCTACTGGACCTTTACTGAAGTGATCTCCTTAGTACTCAACTTCCTCACCTGCTTGTCCAATATGACAACTGGCTATTCCTCAAAAGTCAAGTCTTGGCTCAACTCAACAAAACTAATAGAATTCACATAAGACTAGTCTAGAATGTAATGCTGCAACATCGAAACATGGAACACAGTATGGGCCAAAGACAAGTTGGGTGGCAAAATAAGTCTATAAGCCACCTCTCCCACTTTATCAAGAATCTCAAAAGGACAAATGCACATTGGGATGAGCTTTCCTTTCCTCCCAAATCTCATAACACCCTTCAAAGGTGAAACTTTCAACCAAATCATATCACCAACCTCGAATTCTAAAGCTCGAACCCGCCTATCAGCATAACTCTTTCGGTGGCTCCAGGTTGTCACCAATCTACGATGAAACAACAGCACCCGCTCAAGATCATCTCTTAACATATCAATACCATTCTCACCATCGCTACTGTGTCAAACCATATGATGGACGATCTGCATCTTCGGACAAACAAGGCCCCAAAAGGAGCCATCTGAATACTGGAATGATAGTTATTGTTGTACGCAAACTCTGGCAAGGCTAAGTATTTATCCAATCTAGCACTAAACTCAATATCACAGGCTTGAAGCATATCCTCTAGCACCTGAATGGTCCTCTCGGACTGACTATCGATCTGGCGGTGAAAAGTTGTACTCTTATCCAAACTAACCACGCCAT
This sequence comes from Solanum rostratum, assembly GCA_029948455.1. Lineage (NCBI taxonomy): Eukaryota > Viridiplantae > Streptophyta > Magnoliopsida > Solanales > Solanaceae > Solanum > Solanum rostratum. The sequence continues at coordinate 26,025,484 of CM057045.1, forward strand.
TAAGCCCTCCAAAAATGCAAAGTGAACAATGAGCCTCGATCTAACACAATGGAAACGGATGCCTTGTGAAGTCTCACAATATGACTGATATAAAGTTGGGCCAGTCTCTTAGCCCTATAATACACTTTTACCAGAATAAAGTGGGAAGACTTTGTCAATCCATCCACCACCACCCAATAGAATCAAACCCCTATAATAGTAGGTATGCCAAATACAAAGTCCATGGCAATGTGTCCCCATTTCCACTTAGGAATGGGTTGCCTTTGAATCTGTCCACTTGGCCTCAAGTGCTGAGACTTGGCCTGCTGGCATGTCAAGAACTTGGCTACAAACTCTCATATATCTTTCTTCATATGTACCACAAATAATGTTAACTCAGATTATGGTACATCTTCGCTACGCTTGGATGGATAGAATATCTAGCAGAATGAGCCATCTCAAGTATCAATCTAATTAAATCACCCACCTTAAGCATACAAATATGACTCCCAATCCTCAAAACACCATCAGGATCAAGCACTGCTTCACTAGTTTCACCTCGAGTCACTTATCCTGGATTGTCACGACCCAGGACTAGGGCCTAGATGTGACACGGCGATTGGGAACCCGAGAGTCCCCAAACAAGCCTCAAGTATCTAAATCTACATCATCGGTTTAGGAAGGACATCGAAATAGAAACACATAGTTCTAAGGGGCGGGACAATTAAGCCAGATACCATGTATATCAAGTGGATTTCAAAAAGAGTCGACAAATTGTCCAACGAATGCCTCTATCGAGATGGAACGGGGGCTAGGGCATGTTCCGGGATCACCCTCAAATGATAAAAGAACTGGAAGATAGTAAGGGTAAAGGAAGATGGATTGTCCTTGGAGAATAGAACTTACCACAATACTCTTCTGAATCGGACTACTCGTCAAACGATTGATACCCGAAGTGCTCGACCCCTACATGGTAAAATCATTTATGCATAGAGTATGCGTTAGTAAGTTTGAATGTACTAAGTATGTAGGCATGCAATGCATATGACATACCAAACCTGAATTTCAATGTTAGATGATAAGGGCACATAATACAAAAAGAATCATATATCCAATAGAAATATATACAAGATGCCATGAAATTTATGATGTATGAAATGCAACAATGCTCATATATAGTGGGGATGGACTATAATTGAAAAATCAAATATATGCGAGCTATTACATGAATTAGTCCGATAAAGACATTCCATCGGTAGGAGAAAATCACTTGCCAAAGGTAATCTATATCACACCTTATGACCATGCTTTTTGGTGAATGGTCACCTTCCTTGCGACCACGCTTTTCAGATTCATTTTCCATAATCATATCATAAACATAATAAATGAATAACCATTCCTTACGACCCGGTCTTTTCGGTAATGGCCAACATTCCTATGTTGGCATATAGTTCAAGGAAAGGGAGATAACCCTTGGGGATAGCCCTGACACCCCCAATCCATCGGTGCTAAATCAATAACATTCCACATGAATACTTAAACATGTATATGCTTTTAAGAAATACAATACTCATTTCAAATTTTTTAATGCACATTTAGGCTCAAATGCCAAATCATGAATCATAATCATGATGCTCATGCAAGGAATAGCTCATCTACATATAAGGGATGGTGCAAGCACTCAAAATTCTCAAAGAGCCATAATCATTGACATGTATGTGATCACATTCTTGTCACAACCAATGCCTTACCAAGATCATATCATAAAACATAATTGGGCTTAACCCACTTAATAATTTACATATAAACCAATGTGCATGAATGCCAATGCAATGCATGATGTGAGGTTGACATGGGTAACATAGATTCAAGTTAAAATCTGCCATATAAAACGAAATTGACGAAATCCATAATTAAATTCACATGTTAATCGTAATATAGATCACTCAAGCATAAATCAACTTTAGAGGGGACATGCATTTTCATAACTTCATAACTCAATATAAATCATCATAATAGTGATCAAAGTGAATTGAAATCATAGGTAGAATACAACCCATACATCAATTGAATTTAATAAAATCAAATAATAAAAACCCTCATTGAAAGTAGACTAAAATTCATGAAAATCAATTGAAAGATTTTTGGGTCTTCTTGGTTGAAAGGGGCCAAGAATCAATCTCACATACCTTTATTGAGGAGATGAATTTGGGGAAGGACTTAGCTTGAATTTGGACTTCAATTAACCCCAGCCTTGAATCTTAAGAGAAGGGACTAGAGAGTATATGGGAGGTGATCTTATGAGGGGTAGAAGGTTTTAGGAAAATGAACTAAGAGGGAAGAGATATCAACTGAATTAGGGGTTTAGGATAGGTAAAAAGTCAAAATTCATAATTAAAATAAACCAGAATTACATAAACACCATTAATGAAACGGGCTAAAATTGGAACTGTCAGATTCATACCGTTGCCAACACGGTCCGTGAAATGTCACACAGACCATGAATAGTGATCGTGAACTGTCACTTAGATAATTTTGTAGAGCTAACACTGGGAATTTATTCGAGGCTAATGGGTATCGCACGGATGTCTTCACGGCGCGTGTGACGCTATACGGGCAGTGACATAGACTATACGGTAGTACTTGAAATAGTTTTTGCACAACAAAGTTACGAGATGGTATATTCATTCTTAGAAACATTTTACGTAGCAAGTTTCACGGAGGGCCACACGGCTCGTGACACATCACACGGACTGTGTGAGTGGCCGTGTGCCCTCACTTGCTCCAAAATTTCCCCTGTCGCAAGTTCCCCTGTCTTGAGCTGGACCAAGTGTCCCTCCACGGGAAGCCTCTCGGTCCGTGTGGCTTCGCATGGCCCATGTGGGCCTTCCGCGAAGCGATTCCTGGCAGCTTCTCTCGGATGGTACCAATAGATCCGGTAAAGCCGCTCGAAAAAAATTTGGGTCCTTACTATCTCCCCCATGGGAACATTCATCCCCAAATGTGCAAGAACAAGGCTTTAAAAGGCTTGACTTATAGCATGAAACACCCAACATATGATACAATGCATGGTTTATTATTTGAAAAACCATAAAGCCTTTATACTCATATTAAAATTATATTCAAGTCATTCAAAACATCCTAAAAATCATTTTCGTGCACGTGTATGCATGGCATTCCCTGAGACTCAAGAGGGAAAGAAATGGGACCATTAGATAAAGGAGAACCTAGTACCTTAGGTTTGAGTAGATTTAAAAAGATGAGGGTACCGCTTTACCATGTCCAGCTCCACCTCCCAAGTAGCACTCTACACATGTTGATTTCTCCAAAGCAACTTCACTGAAGCCACATCCTTGTTACGAAGACGCTTTACTTTCCTATGTAAGATTTCCACCAGGATTTCCTCATAAGACAAGTTTTATTCAATCTCAATCCCTTCCAAGGGCACAATGGTGCTAGGATCATCGATTAGCTTCCTCAACATAGACACATGAAAGACTGGGTGAATGGAACTCAAGTCTGGAGGCAACTCCAACCTATAAGACACACCTCCAACCCGCTCAATGATCTCATAAGGGCCGATATACCGGGGGCTTAGCTTGCCCTTATTACCAAAATGCATCACGCCCTTCATAGGCGAAACCTTCACATATACCCAATCGCCGACACGAAACTAAAGATCCCTCCTCCTAACATCTGAATAAGACTCTTGATGACTTTGGGCCATTTTCAACCTTTCCCTAATCACTTTCACCTTTTCCATGGCTTCCATCACTATGTCCCGGCCAACTAATATCATCTCTCCCAACTCAAACCACCCCACCGGTGACCTACACCTTCTCCTATATAAGGCATCGAACGGCGCCATACCAATGCTGGTTTGGAAGCTATTATTATAAGCAAACTCAATGAGTGAAAGGTGGTCATCCCAGTTGCCCTTAAAATCCAACACACAAGCCCTCAACATATCCTACAAGGTTTGAATATTTCTCTCAGCTTGCCCATCTGTTTGAGGATGAAAAGGTGCTCAACTTAATCTTAGTTCTATGTCCTTTCTGAAATGATCTCCAAAAAGGGAAAGTGAATTGTGTACCACGATACGATATAATGGACCTTCGCACACCATGCAACCTGACCAACTCTTGGATATACAACCTTGCGTAATCCTCAGCGCCGAAGGTAGTCTTGACCAGTAGGAAATGAGCTGACTTTGTCATCCGATCAACGACAACCTAAATGGAATAAAATTGCCTTCAGGGCAAACTAACCACAAAATCCATGTTTACATCTTCCCATTTTCATGTGGGAATCTCAATGTCTTGGGCCAAGCCACCGGGCCTTTGGTGCTCTACCTTCACTTGTTGACAACTCGGGCATTCAGATATGAATTTAGTGATGTCTTTCTTCATACCATGCCACCAATACACTTCTTTTAAATCCCGATACATTTCGGTAGACCTCGGGTGAATAGAATAATAAGAGTTGTGAGCCTCGCTCATAATCACCCTTCTAAGATCATCCACATCTGGAACACAAAGCCGGTCTTAGCACCGATGCACACTATCTCCCCCTTGGGAGAACACCTCGATCTCTTTTTCAGAAATCAACTTCTTCAATTCAAGTAACGATGGGTCTGAATCTTGCATAGCTTTTACATCACTCACCAGGGAAGATTCTGCCCCGCTTTGAACACGAATACCACCATCGCTTGAATTGGCCAACCTGACACCCAACCTAGCTAACTGATGAACATCCCTTTCTAATTACTTCCTTTCCTCCCCTAACATGCGTCACACTTCCTACAGATAGCCTGGTGAGAGCATTAGCCACAATATTGGCCTTGTCGGGATGATACAGAACACTCATGTCGTAATCCTTTAAGAGTTCCAACTACCTCCTTTGCCTTAAATTGAGATCCCTTTGAGTGAACACATATTGCAAACTCTTGTGATCGGTGAACACATCAACATGAACCCCATACAAATAATATCTCCCAATCTTCAAGGCAAAAAACTACCGCCGCCAACTCAAGGTTGTGCATTAGGTAATAATTTTCATGCACCTTCAACTGCATTGATGCATATGCTATTACCTTACCATGTTGCATAAGCACACAACCCAACCCGATCTGCGAGTCATCACAATACACCATGAATCCCTCCAAGCTGTTTGGTAAGGTCAAGATAGGAGCCGATGTAAGCTGATCCTTTGAAGTTTGGAAACTCCGCTCGCATTCATCCAACCACAAAAACTTAGTATACTTTTGGGTCAACTTAGTCAATGGGGATGCAATATATGAGAACCCCTCAACAAACCTTCTTAATATCCGGCCAACCCAAGAAAACTTCGAATATCTAAAGGAGTCAACGATTTGGGCCAGTTCTTCATGGCCTCGATCTTCTTTGGATCCACCTTGATACCATCACCGGGCACCACACGATCAAGGAAAGCCACTTTACCAACCAAAATTTACATTTGCTAAACTTGTCATACAACTTCTTCTCTCTCAAAGTTTGGAGGACCATCCTCAAATTATCCCCATGGTCCCGCTCACTTCGGGAGTAAATGAGAATGTGATCAATGAAGACCACCACAAAACTGTCAAGGAATGGCTTAAACACCCGATTCATTAGATTCATGAACACGGACGGAGCATTGGTTAGGCCAAACGACATCACCACAAACCCAAAGTGCCCATACCTTCTCCGAAAGGCTATATTGGGAATGTCACACTCCCTAACCTTCAATTGGTGATACCCGAAATGAAGATCAATCTTTAAGAAATGAGTAGCCTATTGAAGCAGGTCAAACAAGTCGTCAATCCTGGGTAATGAGTATTTATTCTTAACATTCATCTTATTTAGTTGCCTATAATCAATACATACTGAAGAGATCCGTCCTTCTTTCTTACAAGTAACACTGGAGCACCCCATATTGATATACTGGGTCGAATGAAACCCTTCTCCAACAAATCCTTTAACTGATCTTTTAGTTCTTTCAACCCTGTCGGCGCCATATGATAAGGAGGAATAGAGATAGGCTGAGTATCCGAAAGAAGATTTATGCCGATGTCTACCTCTTTTTCAGGACAACAACAACAACAACAACAACATACCCAGTGAAATCCCACAAGTGGGGTCTGGGGAGGGTAAGATGTACGCAGACCTTACCACTACCACATAGGTAGAGAGGCTGTTTCCTGGCTCTTTTTCAGGACAAGTCTTCGGGTAATACATCCGAAAACATATTCACCATAGGGACCGACTCAAGAACAGGCACTTCAGACACCATATCCTTGACCCTCACAATATGATAAATGCACCCCTTAGAGATCATTCTCTGCGCCTTGAGGTAGGAAATAAACCGACCTTTAACAGAGGAGTCACCACCCTTCCATTCAAGAACAGACTTACTAGGAGGTTGGAACTTGACCTTCAAGGTTCTACAAGCTATAGAGGCATATTATGCATGCAATCAATCCATCCCAAGAATCATATCAAAGTCGAACATCTCATGTTCCACGAGATCACACGAAAAATTTTTGTGCAACACAGAAACAGGGCAACCATGATAGACTCTATGTGAAACAACAGATTTACCCATGAGAGTGTAAACTGAGAAAGGGTCCCTCAAAACCTTCGGACTCAAACCAAATTTAACATCCAATAAAGGAGTCACAAGAGACAAATTTGCACCTGGATCAAGCAAAACATAAGCATCATAATTAACCTTGTGGCAACATCTTGGAGAGCTCCCTGTTGACCTTGCCCACCTTGGGCAACCTGACCTTAACCTATACGGGAAATCTTAGGACAGTAAGCAACCTTATGATTTTTATCACCACACCCATAGCAAGCACCAAATTTCCTCAAACACACTCTCGTGTGAGGCCTTCCTTACTTGTCGCACAAAGGATACCCCGTACTGCCACCAACTGGTGCCTTGGGAGGAGGTACCTAATTATTAGCAACCCGAGTACTAGAACCTCGGTCCTGTTGGAAGCGATCGAAGTCACCACTTTGAGAACCAGAGAATCCACCATCAAAACGGGTCCTCTTGGGATCGTGAACCCTTCTCTCCTTGAGTTTCTCCCCGTCGATCTATTTTGCATACACCATGAATCTGGAAATATCTAAATCCCTATGAACATAGCCGTACGACATTCCTTTACAAGCAAATCAGAGATACCCAAAACAAACTTGTGCATCCTTGCACGGGGGTCAGCCAGAAGTGATACAGCATACTTGGCAAACTTTGTGAATTTGAGGGCATAGTCCCTCACACTCATATCTCCTTTCTTAAGGTTGATAACCTCGGTCATCCTGGATTCCCTAAGCTCAAGTGAAAGAAGCGATCAAGGAATGCAAATTTGAACTCCTCCCAATTAACATCACCACCGCAAACCCTCTCCATAGATCATTGAGCATACCATACTTGAGCCATATCTTTCAGTTGGTAGGCAGCCAATTCAGCCTTCTCTTTAGAAGTGACACCAATGATGTTCAGTATCTTGGTAAGCTCATTAATGAACTCCTGAGCATCCTCATCAGCCTTTGACCCATGAAACTTCAGAGGATTCATTTGGGTGAAATTCCTCACCCTAGAAGAAGGCATATGATGCCGTGGCAGGTTAGCTTGCCTTTTCTGAGAGGTCACCACCTGGGCAAGCATAGCAAAAGTTGTACGGAATTCACCGTTTGAGATGGATACATCCACAGGCCCTTGAGGAGCCTGTTCCTCATTAGCCGGAGCCGACCTTGGTAGGAGAGGTCTTCTTCGAGGCATCTTCTAAAATGGAGAAACGACACTGTCAAGATAAGAGAACCAAGTATACTAGCTATAGCATGATGTAAGGCATGAAGAAGTGAGGTAATTCGTAGAACACCTTCGTAGCCTCCCACTAATAGGCATGGGGCACTTCACACCCATGATTAGGACTCTACTTGACGCGGTATGTTGGACTCCGAGGACCATTTATAAACCTAGGGCTCTAATACCATCTTTTATCACGACCCAGGACTAGGGCCTAGATGTGAAACGATGATTGGGAACGCAAGAGTCCCAAAACAAGCCTCAAGTATCTAAATCCACATCATCGGTTTGGGAAGGACATGCAAGTACCAACACATTGTTCTAAGGGGAAGGAGAATAGGACTCACGCTACGAGGGCAATACGTGGCTTGGGACTTTTCATATTTCCACACCAAAATATGCATACAGTCAAATACGAATTTCCTATAAATTAATCCAACAAAAACATAAGCCAGATAACATGCATATCAAGCGGATTCCAAAAGAGTCTACATATTGTCCAACGAATGCCTCTAATCAAGATGGAACGGGGGCCAAGACATGTTCTGGGCTCACCCTAAAACGATAAAGAAACTCGAAGATAGTAAGGGTAAAAGAAGATGGCTCGTTCTTGGAGAATGGGACCCACCACAATACTCTTCTGAATTGGACAACTCGTCAAGCAGTTGATACTCGAAGTGCTCGACCCCTACATGGTAAAATCATATAGGCATAGAGTATGCGTTAGTATGTTTGAATGTACTAAGTATGCGTGCATGCAATGCATATGACTTACCAAACCTGCATTTCGATGTTAGATGACAAGGGAACATAATACAAAAAGAATCATATATACAATGGAAGTATATACAAGATGCCATGAAATTTATGATACATGAAATGCAACAATGCTTATATATAGTAGGGATGGACTATAACTGACAAACCAAATCCATGCGAGATATTACATGAATTAGTCCGATAAAGACATCCCATCGGTAGGAGAAGATTACTTGCGAAAGGTAATCTACATCACACCTTACGACCATGCTTTTCGGTGAATAATTACCTTTCTTACGACCACACTTTTCAGAAGGATTTTCAATAATCATATCATAAACATAATAAATGAATAACCATTCCTTAGGACCCGATCTTTTCTATAATGGCCAACATTTCTTTGTTGGCACATAGTTCAAGGAAAGGGAGAGCCCTGACACCCCCAATCCATCGATGCTAAGTCAATAACATCCCACATGAATACTTAAACATGTATATGCTTTCAAGAGATACAATGCTCACTTTAAATTTTTAAATGCACATTTAGGCTCAAATGCCAAATCATGAATCATAATCATAATGCTCATACAAGGAATAACTCATCTACATATATAGAATGGTGTGCAAGCACCCAAAATGCTCAAAGATCCATAATTAGTGACATGTATGTGATCACATTCTTTTCATAACCAATGCCTTACCAAGATCATATCATAATCGTTTCATAAAACATAATTGGGCTTAACCTATTTCAAAATTTCCATATAAACTAATGTGCATGAATGCCAATACAATGCATGATGTGAGGTTGGCATGGGCAACATAGAATCATGTTAAAATCAGCCATATAAAACGAAATTGAGGAAATCCATAATTAAATTCACATGTAAATCATAATATAGATCACCCATGCATAAATCAACTTTAAAGGGGACATGCATGCTCATAACTTCATAACTCAATGTGAATCATCATAATAATGATCAAAGTGAATTGAAACATAGGTACAATACAACTCATACATCAATTGGATTTGGTAAAATCAAATAATGAAAACCCATATTGAAAGTAGACTAAAATTCTTGAAATCAATTGAAAGATATTTGGTCTTCTTTGTTGAAAGGGAATCAATCCCACATACCTTGACTGAGGAGCTGAATTTTGGGAAGGACTTAGCTTGAATTTTGACTTCAATCAACCCTAACCTTGAATCTTATGAGGGGGAGTAGAGAGTATTTTGGAGGTGATCTTATGAGGGGTAGAAGGATTTAGGAGAATGAATTATGATGGCAGGGATATAAGCTGAATTAGGGGTTTAGGATAGGTAAAATGTCATAATTCATAATAAAAATAAATAAAAATTACATAAACGCCATCAAAGAAATGGTAAAAATTGGAATCGTCAGGTCAATACGATTGCCTACACGGTCCGTGATACGTCACATGGACCATGAACAGTAACCGTGAATCATCACTTAGACAATTTCACAGAGTCAATGCTAGGAATTTAATCGAGGCTAAGGGGTACCACACGGATGACTTCACGGCCCGTGTGATGCTACATGGGTCGTGACATGGACCATGTTATAATTCTTGAAATAATTTCCGCATGACAAAGTTACAAGATGGTACTTTCATACTTAGTAAAATTTTACGTAGCGAGTTACACGGAGGACCACACAGCCCATGACATATCACACAGACCGTGTGAGTGGCCATGTGCCCTCACTTGGTCCAAAATTTCCCCCCCCCCCCTCAAGTTCCCCTATTGTGAGTTGGACCAAGTGTTCCTCTACGGGAGGCCACACGGTTCATATGCCTTCACACGGCCCGTATGGGCTATCCGTGGAACGATGCCTGGCAGCTTCGCTCGGGACAGTACCAAGAGATCAGGTAAAGCCGATCTAAAAGGAATCTGGGTTCTTACATGGATAATACGCAACTTTTCATCCTCAAACTGTTCGTCACGAATCTGCTCTATCAAAGATGAGCGAACCTCAATAGAAGCAATCACTCCACCCTGCTTTGAAATCTGTAGTCTCACTAACCCATTGGCCAATCTCTAAGCATCTCTATCCAACGGTCGATCCTCAACCCGGATAGCTGCTAGAATCCTTCCAACTCAAAGCGGTGGCCATGTCACAAACCGGACCGAGGGCCTAGAAGTGTCGACGAATGGGAACCTGAGAGTCCCCAAACAAGCCTCAAAGTATCCAAATCCACATCATCAGTTCGGAAGCACATTCAAATAGTAAACACATAGTTCTAAGGGATGGGAAAATAGGACTCACGCTATGGGGATATCAAAGGGAAAGGGATTTGCATGGATTCACATAGCACATAGCACATAAGAACTAAGGGGTTGGTAAGTATGACTCACTCTATGGGGGTAATACGGGGCTTAGGATCTTCCAAATTTCCACATCAAACATACATACATAACATAATTCCCATAATCAATCCATGATAGCCATAACCAATAGATAACTGAATTCATGAGTTCCAACTACAACATGTAACATATAGAATGTATGAGAGTCTACAAGATGTCCAACAATGTCTCTAGTCATAAGATACGATGGGGGCCAAGGCATGTCCCAAGCTCACCCTCAATTAAAAAGAGAAACCAAAAAACGACATAGGTGGAAAGAAGGTGGCTTGTCCTTGGAAGACAGGACTCACCACAATATCAAATCTCCAAATTCGAGCTACCCATCAAACGGTGGATGGTCGTAACACACGTTCCCTACATAGTAAAATCATGCAGGCATAGAGTATGCATTAGAACATTTGAATGTACTAAGTATGCGGTCATGCAATCCATATGACTGACCAAACCTGCATTTCAATGTCTAATGACAAGGGCACATAATATAGAAAGAATCATATATCCAATGAAAATATATACAAAATGCCATGAAGTTTTTAATGCATGAAATGCAACAATGCTCATATATAGTGGGGATAGACTCTAACAAACAAATCAAACTCATGTGAGCTATTACATGTATTAGACCGATTGGGACCTCCCACCGGAAGGGAGAAAATTACTTCCCAAAGGTAATCTACATCACATCTTATGACCACACTTTTCAGTGGATGGTCACCTTCCTTACGACCCACATTTCAGAAGGATTTTTTCATAATCATATCATATCATAAACATAATAAATGAGTAACCATTCTATACGACCCACTCTTTTTGGTAATGGCTAACATTCCTATGTTGTCACATAGTTCAAGGAAAGGAAGAGGGCCCTTGGGGATGCCCTAATGCCCAAAATCCATCGGTACTAAGTCATCCACATCCCACATGAATACTAATAAATACACGTACTTTCAAGAGATATAATTCTCACTTCAAACTGTTCAATGTACATTTAGGCTCAAATGCCAAATCATAAATCATAATCATAATGCTCATGTAAGGAATAACTTATCTGCATATACGGAATGGTGCAATCACCCAATATGCTCTAAGAGCCATAATCATAGACATGAATGTGATCACATTCTTTTTCATAACCAATGCTTTACCAAAATCATATCATAATAGTTTCATAAAACATAATTGGGCTTAACCCACTTCACAATTTCCATATACCAATGCTCATGAGTGCAATGCAATGTATGATGTGAGGATAGCATGAATAACATAGATTCAAGTTAAAATAAATATCATAATATGAAATTGGATAAATCCATAATTAGATCAACATGTAAATAATAACATAAGTCACACATGCATAAATCAATTTTGAAGGGGACATGCATGTTCATAACTACATAACTCAATGTAAATCATCATAATAGTGTTCAAAGTAATTTAAAATCATAGGTAGAGTTCAATCCATACACCACTTTGGTATTATAAAATCAAAGAATCAAAAATCCATATTTAAAGTGACTAAACTTCATGAAATTAATTGAAAGTAATTTTGGGTATTCTTGGTTGAAAGGACCAAGAATCAATCCCACATACCTTGATCAGGAAGATGAATTAGAGAAGAATTTAGCTTGAATTTGGAACCCCAATTGAATCTTAACTCTAATCTTGAAGATGAGACTTGGAGAGAATTTTTAGAGTCCAATTCTAGAAACTAACTGTTTGTCTTAATTGAGGGTTTAGAATTAGTGTAGAAGGAGTTTAGTAATATACCGGGGGAGAGGGGTTAAAAGGTCTTAAAAACCTTGAGGATGAGTCAAACTATAAAAAAATAAAGCCTCAATAAAACTCCCCCTTAAATTTTTAACTGAAGTTGACACGGTTGGCTTCACGGTCCGTGAAGGCCTCCCCTCTAGCCTAGAAAAATTCTACAAAAAAGGGTATTACGTCTTGCTCCGAACTTGGAATGAGGTGAGACCAGATGTGTTGGAAAGACAATTCCAAGAGCTTCAATTTGGTAGGTTGTGGGCCACCCAGTTTCTTTTGTTCTAAGAGATAAGACCATTCAAAGTCGACCCTTCTATTGGTACTTGTGAAAAACTTAGCCAATGGAATTTCTAGGAACTTGACTTGATGTATGAGACCTATGAAGGCCTTAATCAACATAAATAAGCTTGAATTGAAGGCTTGAAAGTGAAATTTAGCTTGAGTTGGAAGATCCCATACATTGAATTTTCAATGCGGAGGAAGTTCACACGACCCGTTTGACACTACACCAGTCGTGGCAAGGACTGTGAAATGATACTTAGAAAAATCGATCATGCAATGTTACGAGACAGTGATTCCATACTTAGAAAAATTTTCGCGTCGCAAGCTATACGGCGGGCCACAGACCGTGTGGGTGGTCGTGTGACCACACTTGGCCTTGTATCTTGGTTGTTCAGGTTCAAGGCCATCACATGGCTCACCAAATGGCCCGTGAAGCACCATACGGTCCGTGTGGGTTTTTGGTGTGATGTGCCTTAGCCCGAAACTCCCTGTAAAGTCCCCATAATTGAAAATATGGCCAAGTACCCCTTCGCTGGAGGCCACACGGTCCATGTGACATCACATGAGCCATGTGTGCCTCCCAGGAAGTGACATTTGGTCAATGTTTCCTCATGGGACGACATTATAAAGTCCGACAAAGTCGTTCCAGAATTGGGTCCTTACATCATCTCCCCCTTGGGAACATTCATCCCCGAATGTGCAAGAGCAAGGCTTGAAAGGCTTGACTTAGAACACGAAACATCCGAACACAAGGTACAATGCATAGTTCATCATTTGAAAAATCATAAAACCTTTAAAACCCATATTAAAATGTATTCAAATCATTCAAAACATCATAAAAATCATTTTCGTGCACATGTATGCATGTCATATCATGAAAACTCAAGAGTGAAAGAATTAGGACTATTGAGAATAGGAAGGACCTAATACTATAGGCTTGAGTAGATTGGATAGGATAGAAGTATCGTCACTTCATACTTGATTCCACTCCCCACGAAGAACCTTCCACATTTGATCCCTCTAAAGTACCTTCACCGAAGCCACATCCTTGTTGCAAAGCCACTTCACTTGTCTTATCTAAAATCTCAACCTAAGCTTCCTCCATAAGACAAGGTCTCCTTATCTTCAACACCTCCCAAAGGCAAAATAACACTAGTATAACCAACAAACTTCCTCAACATAGATATATGCAAAACCGAGTGACTAAAGCTCAATTCCGGAGGCAAATTCAACCTATAAGCTACAACCCCAATCCGCTTCAACAATCTCATAAGGACCGAAATACCGGGGATTTAGCTTTCCCTCATTCCCGAAATGCACCACACCCTTCATAAGTGAGACCTTCACATACACCCAATTACCAATACGAGGCTCAAGATCCCTCTTTCTAACATCCAAATAAGACTTTTGATGACTTCGAACCATCCGGAACACATAAATGACTTTGACACCGTAACGCACCATCTCCCCCTTGGGAGAAAGCCTCTATCTCATTATTTTGGCAACCAATCTCTCCAATCCAACCGATACACATCTAGATTTTGCTTAGCCTTAACATCAACAACCACAATACAAACCAAGAAGCATCACAATACACCACCAGCCTATCTAAGTCATCCGGTAATGCCAAATTGAAGCCGATGTAAGCCAACCTTTCAAGGCATCAAAACTCACCTCACACTCATCTGACCATACAACATGGCCTTTTTTCTAGTCAACTTGATCAATGGAGATGCAATAGATGAGAAACCTTCAACAAACCTTCCATCATAACCACCCAACCCAAGAAAACTTTGAATACCCAAAGAAGCAAACATGTCAAACTACGCACATTCTTCACCAACCCCCTTTTAGACCTCATCTATAACATCGATACAACGTCTCCCTCCACTGGGTTGCATTACGAGCTCAAGGTAACTCTCCCTATTCGATAGGGAGGGGTAGAACTAAGAAATCTTAAGACACGCCCATGGCACGATTAGAATCATGAAAAGTGAAAAATTTCTTAAAATGCCTTATAGCCTTTTACCCATAGATGTGGCGTGCTTCACACCCATGAATAAGACTTTACTTGACGCGGCATGTCGGACTCCGAAGACCATTTATCAACCTAGTCTTCTAATACTATCTTTGTCATGACCCGAACCTAGGGCCTAGAAGTGACACGGCAAATGGGAACTCGAGAGTCCCCAAACAAGCCTCAAAGTATCCAAATCCGAATCATCTGTTCAGAAGCGCATTCAAATATTAAACACATAGTTCTAAGGGATGGGAAAATAGGACTCACGCTATGAGAATATCGAAGGGAAAGGGATTTACATGGATTCACATAGCACATAACACATAAGAACTAAGGGGCAGGTAAGTATGACTCACTCTATGAGGGCAATACGGGGTTAGGATCTTCCATATTTCCACACAAAACATACATACATAACATAATTCCCATAATCAATCCATGATAATCATATCCAATAAATAACCAAAATCATGAGTTCCAACTACAACACATAACATATAGAATGTATGAGAGTCTACAAGATGTCCAACAATGCCTCTAGTCATAAGATGGGATGGGGACCAAGACATGTCCCAGACTCACCCTTAATTAAGAAGATAAACCAAAAACGACACTGGCAGAAAGAAGGTGGCTTGTCCTTGTAAGATAGGACCCACAACAATATCAACTCTCAGGATTCGAGTTACCCGTCAAATAGTGGATGGTCATCACACACGTTCCCTACATAGTAAAATCATGTAGACATAGAGTATGTGTTAGTATGTTTGAATGTACTAAGTATGCGGGCATGCAATCCATATGACTGACCAAACCTGCAATTCAATGTTAGATGACAAGGGCACATGATATAGAAAGAATCATCTATCCAATGGAAATATATACTAGATGCCATGAAATTTATAATGCATGAAATGCAACAATGCTCTTATATAGTGAGGATGGACTCTAACCGACAAATCAAACTCATGTGAGCTATTACATGAATTAGACCAATTGGGACCTCCCACCGGTAGGGAGAAGATTACTTACCAAAGATAATCTTCATCACACCTTATGATAACACTCTTCAGTGGATGGTCACCTTCCTTACAGCCCACATTTATGAAAGAATTTTGTATAATCATATCATATCACAAATATAATACTCGAATAACCATACCTTACAACCTAGTCTTTTCGGTATTGGCTAACATTCCTATGTTGGCACATAGTTCAAGGAAAGGGAGAGGGCCCTTGGGGATGCCCTGACGCCCCCAATCCATCGGTGCCAAGTCATTGACATACCACATGAATACTAATACGTATGCGTGCTTTAAAGAGATACAATGCTTGCTGCAAACCATTCAATGCACATTTAGGCTCAAATGCCAAATCATAAATTATAAGCATATTGTTCATGCAAGGAATAACTCATCTACATATACAGAATGGTGCAAGAACTCAATATGCTCTTAGAGCCTTAATCCTAGACATGTATGTGATCATATTCTTTCCATAACCAATGGCTTACCAAAATCATATCATAATAGTTTCATAAAACATTATTGGGCTTAACCCACTTCATAATTTCCATATACCAATGCTCATAAGTGTAATGCAATGCATGATGTGAGGATAGCATGGGTAACATAGATTCAAGTTAAAATCAATATCATAATATGAAATTGAATAAATCCATAATTAAATTAACACCTAAATTATAACATAAGTCACACATGCATAAATTAATTTTGGAAGGGACATGCATGTTCATAACTTTATAACTCAATGTAAATCATCATAATAGTGTTCAAAGTAATTAAATATCATAGGTAGAGTGCGGCCCATACACCACTTTTATTTGATAAAATCAAATAATGAAAAATCCATATTTAAAGTGACTAAAATTCATGAAATCAATTGAAAGGAATTTTGGGTATTTTTGGTTGAAAGGGACCAAGAATCAATCCCACATACCTTGACTAGGAAGATGAATTAGAGAAGAATTTAGTTTGAATTTGAAACCCCAATTGAATTTTAGCTTGAATCTTGAAGAGGAGACTTGGAGAGAATTTTGAGAGTCCAATTCTACAAACGAAGTGTTTGTCTTGAATGAGGGTTTAGAATTAGTGTAGGAGGAGTTTAGGAATATGGGGGGGGGGGGGGTAAAAGGTCTTAAAAGCCTTGGGGATGGGTGAAAATATAAAAAATACCTCAATAAAATGCCCCCTAAATTTTTAACTGAAGTTGACACGGTTGGCTTTACGGTCCGTGAAGGCCTCCAGTCTAGCCTAGACAAATTCTACGAAAAAGGGCACAACTTCTTGCTCAGAACTCGAATTAAGGTGAGACCAGACGTGTTGGAAAGATATTTCAAAGAGATTGAATTTGATAGGTCGTGGACGACCCAGTTCCTTTTGTGCTAAGAGATATGGCCATTCATACTCGACCCTTTTATCGGTACTTGTGAAAAACATAGCCAATGGAATTCCTTTGAACTTGACTTGATGTAAGAGACCTACGATGGCCTTAATCAACATAAATAAGCTTGAATGAAGGCTTGAATGTGAAACTTAGCTTGAGCTTGAAGATCCCATGCTTAGAATTTTCAATGTAGAGGAAGTTCACATAGATGGTCACACGTCTCGTTTGACACTACACTGGTCGTGTCAAAGACTGTGAAATGATACTTAGAAAAATTTAATCACACAAAGTTACAAGACGGTGATTCCATAGTTAGAAAAATTTTCACACGGTTCGTGGCATACCATACGGACTGTGTGGGTGGCCGTGTGACCACACTTTTATGGTGCAAGGCCATCACATGGCTCACCACACGATTCCGGTGTGATGTGCCTTAGCTCGAAACTCCCTTTCAAGTCTCCATAATCGAAAATATGGCTAAGTACCCTTTTGCTGGATGCTACACGGTCCATATGACCTCACACGAGCCGTGTGGGCCTCCCATGAAGTGACATTTGGTCAATTTTTCTTCTGGGGAAACAATATAAAGTTCGATAAAGTTGTTCGAGAATCTGGGTCCTTACAGGCCACCACATTGGTCTTCTTGGGATTATAGAGAATAGTCAAGTCATAGACATTTAGAAGCTCAATCCACCTTCTCCGCCTAAGATTTAAATCCCGCTAACTGAAGATATATTGTAGGCTACGATAGTCAGTAAATATCTCACAATAGACTCTATACAAATAGTGATGCCACAACTTCAATACAGACACAATCGCAATCAACTCCAAATCATGAGTGAGGTAGTTCTTCTCAAGGGCCTTGAACAGTCTAGAAGTGTATGAAATAACCTTCATTTTCTACATCAACACACACCTAACCCCACTCTCAAAGCATAACAATAAATCGTGAAATCAACACCCTCCTTTGACAATGTCAAAATAGGAGCCATAGTCAATAATAACTTGAGCTTATCGGACCAATGGAATACCACATCCTTCTGAGTAAATCTAGTAAGTGGAGCTACAGTAATGGAAAAGCCCTGAACAAAACGGCGATAATAACCAGCCAAGCCCACAAAATTGTGAATCTCTATAGGTGCGGTAGGTCTAGTGCAATCCCAAATGGCCTCCATCTTCACTGGGTCAATTCAAATACCACTTTGAACATCACGTTCCCCAAGAATGCTACTGAACTCAACAAAAACGCACACTTAGAGAATAATGCACACAACTTCTCCTCCCTAAGATTCTGGAGCATAATCTTCAAATGCCTCATATGGTGTTCTTCGGTCTTCGAATAGACCAAGATATCATCGATGAACACAATTGCAAATGAATCTAGATATGGCGGAACACCCTATTCATCAACTTCATAAATGTTGTAAGGGCATTAGTCAAACCTGAGGACATAACAAGAAACTCATAAAGGTCATACCTGGTCCAGAAGCCTGCCTTGGGAATATCTGATGGCCAAATCCGAAGCTGATGATATCCCAACCTCAAGTCAATTTTAGAAAACAGTGCAACTACGTGTAGCTGATCAAATAAATCATCTATACGGGGAAGTGAGTACTTGTTTAGGACAGTCACCTTGTTCAACTGTCTATAATCAATACACATCCTCATGGATCCTTCCTTCTTCTTTACAAATAAGACTAGGGCACCTTAAGGTGAAAAACTATGGCAAATAAAGCCCTTGGTCAATAGATCCTAGAGCTGCTCCTTTAGCTCCTTCAACTTAGATGGAGTAATCCGATAGGGAGTGATAGAATAAGCTTAATTACCTTCTCAAGATCAATAGCAAAATCAATGTCCCAGTTTGGAGGGAAGCTTCATAGATTAGTAGAAAATACAGTTGAAAACTCACCAATCACCGGAATAGACTCTATATAAGGTGAGTGACATGTCCCGGGAGGGCACCCTAGACGTGGCCGACACTAAGAGACCGTTGCTAGTCCCCAAGAGAACCACTTGGCCTCATCGCATTCATTCGATCAACATTTATAATATCAGCGAAAGACTAAAGATAATAGAAGGTGGACAATCTCAATCAAAGGTAATTAAAACAAATCAACAAGACTAGTATGAAAGAAATCAGTCAAACAATATCCAAGTCATCAATCCCAATTCTAGTCTATGAAGCCTCTTACTAAGCTGTCTAGATGGTACCATGATAGGCTATGGCTACCCAAATCAAAGAAAATAAAGTACTAACTCTAGCTAGATGAAATTTAATGAGCATCCTCTGGAAGCAGGGGAGGACTCACCAATCAATTGGATGTGATTAGATCCTCAACTATGCGCTTGCTGATGATCTCTTACACCTATCTCTGCATCTTTAAAAGATGCAAGCCCAAATAGACATGAGTTCATGGAATGTACAAGTATGTAAAATAGCTGAGTGAAACAGATATAGATAGAATAAGAATAACTCAAAATGATCAATCAAAGATTTCTAATGTATATCTAACACAAGATTTAAGAGTAAACAATAACCAATCAGTACAATCCAAATCAATCTGATCCAATCAAGTCAGAGTAGTATCAGTATGGAACCTATCTGGCAGTATCCCTTATCCGACAACAATCACTTATAAGCCAGTGATTGTACAACAATCTCACTGATGTTTCCATGACTGTCAGTACTTGCCAAGGTAAGGAATAAATTGATCCATAATGGATCCCAATCAACCAAGTATTTTAGGGACCTATCAGGAGGAACATCAAACTTAATAGTTTCAATCCTCTCCTACGTTTGGCGACTAGTTAATGAGTTTGAGTTGGGCTTACTCTTACACATTTCCGGGCTCAAGACTCCTCCCAATACTCAATGCTCATAAGACAATCATTCTTAATCAACTAGTCTCATTGGACATTTGTCAACTTAAATTATCACATCAACTATAGACTCTTAGGTTGCATTTTGTTAAGGTTCAACTCTTGACTCATACAGACTCTATCATGCATCATTCTAACTCATAACATTCAGTATTACAAAAGCACGGTTAAAGCATTTAGGGATTCCATAGGCTCTTTAGGCTCAAATTATACTTGTGCATGCTCAATTAAATGAAATTTGTAAAAGTAATGAGAATTCATGCTAGAGTTCATGCTAGTATTTATGTAGTATGACAAAATCATTTATTTGAATTATTTAATTCATAAAAATAGTAATTAATGCAAGATTAAGCAGAAGTACATTAGAATATAAGAAAAACTTTGAATGAACATTCATTAGAGACTCCAATCAGTCACAACTCCATCATTTGGGGGTATGGGGCACATGGAAGAACATAATCCATGTTTTGGGTAGCCTTACATACCTAGGAGAACTAGATTTCTTGAGGAACTTTGAAGAAATTCACTAGATTCTTTTGAAACCCTGTATTTTCTTTTCTTCAAAACTATGTTCTAGGTTTGTAGAGTGTTTAGAGCATAAAGAAATTAAGAAATCACGTGTAGGGATTTATTTAGGTTGAAAACTAAAATGTTTAGGTTTAAAGGATGAGAAAGGAAGAAAATACCCTTCTTTATAAACACTGTCTAAGTCATCTATTGGACTATCTATGGCCCGTGAAAACTTCTACAGCCTGTAGGAATCCATCTGTAAATGTTTAAACAAAGATCGAGGTAAATGGATCGATTCTACGAGCCCAATCTATTACCCATAGATGTTTTTACGACCCGTGGTTGGGTTCGTATGTTCTGGGGCTCAAATGTGGACCTGCAAAAGGTTTTCTACGAGTTGATAGTATGGGTCGTATTTCAATCCACGACCCATAAGTCAGGGTCCTGGAGATAACTCTACATTCATAGTCCATAGTAAAATGGTCATGACTTTTGACTCCGAACTCCGAATGAGGTGAAATTAGTTGCGTTGGAAAACTAATTCAAAGAGCTTTCATTTGGTAGGTCATAAGTGACTTGATTCTTTGTGTGATAAGAGTTATGGTAATTTAAAGTTGACCCTTACATAATCTAATGCGAAAAACTCAATCGATAGGAAAGTTTTTGAACTTGACTAAGTATTAGAGGCCTCTTATGAACCTAATCCACTTGCAATACACATCAAACATATAGGGACGAGCCTTAAAATATTGGGACTAGTAAGCCATCACTAGGTTTCTGCTTATACACTTACGACAAAAAATTTCAGCTCCTATGAATAGAGTTGTGGGGTGTTACAGTGATGCAACAGTAGTATCAGAAAAAAAGGATAAGGAAACCAAACATCCTCGATCAATCAACTTTAGGGCCTTAATATAAGGTATCACTTTACTATGGTAGGACCCTTCAAACCCATGTACTCAATCCTCTATCTACCTAGCATGGCTAATGTAACGATCTTGGTATAAGAATAAAGAATAGCACGATATGAAGATAGCCAATCCATAACAAAGATAACATCAAAATCTACCGTATTCAATATAATCAAATCCACCCAAGTAACATAGTCAGCCAATGTAATAAGAAAGGATCGGTACACCCTATTCCCTACCAAGGCTCTCCTACTCGAGTTGAAACATGAACTAGGACATACATGGAATCACAAGACAACTCGGACCCCAAGGAAAAAAGGTAGACATATATGAATAAGTAGAGCCAGAATCAAATAACATAGATGCATGGCGATGCCAAACTGGAACAGTACCTGTGATAAAAACATTAGAGGCCTCAATCTCGAGTCTACTTGTGAAGGCATAACAATGGCCACCTCGACCTCCACTCATATATTCTACCCTCTACCACCAAAAGGATAGAAATATCACCTACTTCTCTATCACCGGTACGTCCACCTCTGTCAATCTTACCTCTCTCTCGACCTCTAGTCTGTGGGGCTGAACCTCTGGCTGGTGGTGTCGGATCTACGACCAGTGCTGTGGAGTATGAACGGTGAGGCCCAAAATGAGTCTGCCTAGGTCACTGTCAAATCATATGATCAGGAATTCCACACCCAAAGCAAGATCTAGGGGTGGACCACTCCTGTGAAGGAGCAACAGGAATACTGTAATCTCCTCAAACATGACCCCTAGCTCGTCCTCTGGCACAACCCCTACACTTAGCTAGGGTTTCGAAAGCAACATTAGAGGCTGCCTCTCCTCATCTTGTGGTAGCAGTAGTTTTGGTCCTCACCATCTATCCAAAGAACATATAAACACTAAGTACCAAACCAAAAGCAATGCACAAATTAATCAGAATAAAGCAAAAGAGAGTTTCCTAACAGTCTTTATAGCCACTCAAGGATAAGCAATGGTTGTCTCTGCATGAAACAGTCTTTATAGCCACTCAAGGATAAGCAATGGTTGTCTCTGCACCGATCCTCAGGACTCTACTAGATTGGATTTGTACACATTTGGGACATATGAACCTATGTTGTGACACTAAATTATCATGACCCTCAACCTGGGTGTGATGGTACTCACCCAACCCACCAAGAAGAGTCAGCCCAAAAGTCAAACAACTTAACATAATAATGGAAGCGAAAGATAAACAGTCTAATAAGATAGATAAGTGGAAGGAATCAAACTACAACCATCAAGAACTGGTGTCACATATACAACCCTTTAAATATAGAATACTCAAATGAATGGTACAAATCTCGATATATAGTCCTCAAATAGAGCATAATATAAGATAAAATATTTGAAGGCTTGCTGAGAGTACAGGCAGTTACCTCATGAGTGATTCTGAAGTTTGATTTGGAATATCAGAAGCTAACAAGGAAGACCGGCTCACAATCTACAAAAATGTAGCAAGGTGAGCACCAAACAATAGGGTACTCAGTGAAATGGAACTAACCTAAAGGAAAGCAATGAAGAACCCAAGTACTCCTTAACGCTTAAGCAAAATCCGCCGAACTACAATCCTGTACGCTGAAAAATCCCAGCATAATATAATATATAGTCACAATAATATAGATAAACTTATCACCTGACATAATGTCTCAATACAAATTTATATAGATAAATCCAATTGTTACTCAAGTCAATGATACTATGAATATACAATCTCATAAGCAATACAGTGGTAATATCAAAACATGTATGATATGAGATGGAGTGGATGCCATGATATGTAAATCGTGCAATGCAATGTAACATAATCGTGATGTATGTCTGTCCTACAATAAACATCCATTGATTGCATCAGACTGGAACCCATGGAGACTACACTTGGACCATGTATTCATGAACATTGCTAACAAAGAACTCAGCCAATGCTAACCCATCAGGAAGAGACCTCGGGCCCATAGGATATGGCCTCAGACTCAATATCAGCCGACATATTACCTCAGCCTGCCAAATGAAACCTCAGCTAACATCGACCATTAGAGACTTTGGCCACCAACCCAGATGTTACCTTATGCATCTCTCGGTTGTAGCCATTACAACTATCAAATGCATAGATAATAGTGAATTCAATTGTCATGACCCAGACCTAGGGTCTAGGAGTGACACAAAAATGGGAACCTGAGAATCCCCAAACAAGCCTCAAAGTATCCATACTCACATTATCGGTTCGGAAGTGTATACATAAATAGTAAACACATAGTTCTAAGGGACAGGAAAGTAGGACTCGCGCTATGGGGATGTCTTAGGGAAAGGGAGTAATAAGGATCCACATAACAAATAACATAAAAATACTACGGGGAGGGTAAGTATGACTCACTCTATGGGGGAAATTCAGGATTTAGGATCTTTCACATACATCACATATAAACATATCATAATACTCATTGCCAATCCTCATAACAATCACCAATAGGTAGCCAAATCCTTGAGCATAATCTCCAAATACAACACTTAGCATATAAACATATGTGAGTATAAAAAATGTCCAACAATGCCTCTATTCATAAGATAGGATGTGTGCCAAGACATACCCCGAGCTCAATCTCAAATGTAAATAACATAAGCAAAAGCTCCGAAGGTAGAGGAAACAAATGTAGAAAGTATGCGGGCATGCAATGCATATAACTTACCAAACCTGCATTAAATATAAGATGGCAACGACAAATCACATAGAAATATATATATATATATATATATATATATATATATATATATATATATATATATATATATATATATATATATATATATATATATATATATATATATATATATATATATATATATATATATATATATATATATATCCAAAGGAGGTAGTATAACAATATGCCTTGAATTCCATGATGCATGAAATGTAAAAATACTTATATAAGAGGGGGTGAGACCTCAACCGACATATAAGACCAAGCGAGCGATTACTTGGAATTCAAGTGTTATCGCTACACTGAAAAAGAGGTGGTCTACTTGTCAAAGGTAAACCACATTTCTCTTTATGGGACTCCCATTTAAGAGTAGTGACCTTTCTTACGAGCCTCCCATTTCGTATAGGATTTTCACAATTTTATCGTATCATATAAATGTTGTGCCTTATATGACTCCCATTTTGGTGAGGGTTACCATACACATATACTTTTGTTGGCACATTGTTCAAGGAAATAGAGAGGACCCTTGGGAATAGCACTGACGCCCCAATCCATTGGGGCTAGTTCCTCATCCACAATAGTACATATATGTATACATAATCTTAAAACAGATGCAAGTTATTTCAAATCACTTCAATGCATAATTGGGCTTTAAAAGGCAAACATCAATCATAATAATTCATACTTGGGCTCAAACGCCAAATCATAATTCATATCCTACTTCTCATGCATAGGAATAGCTCATTTACATATATCGAAATGGTGCAAGCTCCCAAAATGCTCAAAGAGCCATATCATTGATATTTATGTGATCACATTCTTGTCATAACCAATATCTTATCAAAATCATGTACATGAACATAATTGGGCTTAACATACTTCATAATTTTAATAAAACTCAATGCTCATGAAATCATATGCTATGAATGAGATGAGAGTAGCACGGGTAATTGAGATTCAAACTTAAATCAATAATACACTATGAAATTCAAGTAAAGACATAAGTAAAATTCACATTTAAATCGTAATATATATTACCCATGCACAAATCAAGCTTTAAAAGGGACATGCATATTCATAACTTCATAAATTCAATGTAATTCTTCATATTAAGGCTTAGATCACTTTAAAACCGATAAATAAACATAGCTCATACGTCAATTGAATTTAACAAACAATAATATTGAAAATCCATATTTAAAGTGGCTAAAATTACATGAAATTGAGTGTAAAAGGCTTTGGGTCTTCTTGGTTGAAAGGGACCAAGAATCAATCCCACATACCTTAGCTAATGAAGACGTTTCAAGAAGAAATTTGAAGAAGAATGAGCATTCCCTTGATTCCCAAGCTTAGATTCAAAAGAGTCCTTTGAGAGTGTTCTTAAGAGGGTTCCATATAATTCTAAGTGTGAGGAATGAATTTTAAAAAACGAATAAAGCAGAGGTCATTTGAAAGTCCTTAGGTAGCAAACAAGGTCACAAAGACCCTTAAGATAAACCATAATTACGAAAATGCCATTAATGAAAAGAGTTGAAAAAATGAAATTTTTGTCTCATGGAGGAGTATACGGTCTGTGACATGCTATTCGGACCGTATACATGTTTGTGATCCAACACTTGGAAAAATTCACTTGACTAAGGTCTGAAACGGTAATCCCATACTTAGAAATTTTTCAATGTAGCATCCATACGGAGGGTGGTATGGACCATACCAAGCCACACGGTCTGTGTGCCCCTTCTACCTCACCTTCATTATAAAATTTATTCCACGATGAAATTCCGAGACAGTGATTCAATACTTAAAATAATTTCACTCCAGAAGTTATACAGACCATACCACCTTGTACGGACCGTATACTTGGTCGTACTACTTTACTTAGGCTCAAAACTATGGAGTCTCAAGCCCAAGGCTCCCATACGGTCCACCATATGGTCTGTATGGTCACATACGGCCCGTGTGGGGTTCAAGTGTGGTATGCCTTTGCCTAAAACTCCACACCAAGACTCATAAAACCCACATAAGGCCAAGGGTCACTCCAAGGAGGCCTCATACGGTCTGTATAGCCTCACATAGACTGTGAGGGCTCCTACATAGTGTCATATTGGTCCAAAACATTATGAAACCAAATTTCTCAAGCTCTAATGATCGTACAATGTGTGGGTCCTTACATCATCCCCCCTTGGGAACATTCATCCTCAAATATGCTAGAACAAGGTTTGAAGACTTGATTAAGAATGTGGAACATCCAATCACAAGATACAATGCATTTTCATTACTTGAAAATCATAAAGTCATTAAAACATACTCAAATCATTTAAAACATCATAGAAATCATTTTGGTGCACATGTATGCATTTTATGTAATGAAACTCAAGAGTGAAGGAATTAGGAGCACTTGAAAAAGCAAGAACCTAATACCTTAGGCTTACGTAAATAGGTAAATATGGGGATATTGCTTCATCATGTCCAACTCCGCCTCCCATGTAGCATTGTCCACATGGTTATTTCTCCAACGTACCTTAACCGAAGCCACGTCCTTATTATGAAGCCGCTTCACTTGCCTATACAAAATCTCAACCAGGACTTCCTCATAAGACAAGTTCTCCTCAACCTCCACATCATCCAAAGGCACAATAGTACTAGGATCACCAACAAACTTCCTCAACATAGACCCATGGAACACCAGGTGAATAGAACTTAAATCCAGGGGCAACTCCAACCTATAAGCCACACTCCCAATCCGCTAAAAAATGTCATAAAATCCTACATATCGGGGACTTAGCTTGCCTTTCTTGCCAAAAGGCATCACACCTTTCATAGGTAAGACCTTCACATACACCCAATCACCAACATGAAACTCAAGATCCCTCAACCTAACATCCGAATAGGACTTTTGGCGACGTTGGGCCATCTTTAACCTGTCTCTAATCAACTCCACTTTCTCCATAGTCTCCAACACTAAATTCAGGCCAATCAAAGCAATCTCTCCCAACCCAAACCACCCTATTGGAGATCTACATCTCCTACCCTGTAAAGCCTCAAACGGTGCCATGCCAATGCTAGCATGAAAGCTATTATTATAAACAAACTCGATAAGGGGAAGATGATCATCCCAATTAACTTTGAATTCCAACACACATGCCCTCAACATGTCCACAAAAGTTTGAATTGTCCTCTAAGCCTGTCCATTTGTTTAAGGATGAAGGGTAGTACTCAACTTCAACTTAGTACCAAGTCCTCTTTGAAACAACCTCCAAAAGTGGCAAGTAAATTGGGTGCCATGATCCGATATGATAGACCTAGGCACAACATGCAATCTCACCAACTCTTTGATGTACAACCTTGCATAGTCCTTGACACCAAAGGTCGTCTTGAGCAGTAGAAAATGAGCCGACTTTGTCATCTTATCAACAATAACGCAAAATTGAGCCAAATTGTCTTCTGGTCCAATGCAAACCTACCACAAAATTCATGTTCACATCTTCCCATTTCTAAGTAGGGATTTCTATATCTTGAGTCAAACCACTGGGCCTTTGATGCTCTACCTTCACTTGTTGACAATTAGAGCATTCAGATATGAACTTGGCTATATCCTTCTTCATACATGCAACCAATACACTTCCCTCAAATCTTGATACATCTTAGTAGATCCCGGGTGAGTAGAGTAATGAGAGTTATGAGCTTTACACATGATCATTCTCCTAAAATCCTCAACGTCAGGGACTCAAAGCCAATCTTGATACCTAAGCACACCATCTCCCCCTTGGTAGAACACCTCTATCTTCTTTTCGGCAACCAATTTCTTCAACTCAACCAATGATTGATCTAGATCCTTCTTAGCCTTTACATCAACAACTACTGAAGATTCATCCCCCTTATAAAAATGAATACCAAAATCATTAGAGTCGTCTAACCTAACACACAACCTAGCCAAACAGTGAACATCTCTTTCTAGCTCTCTCTTCCCCTCATCAACATGAGCCACACTTCCCATAGAAAGCCTACTAAGAGCATCAACTATAACATTTGCCTTGCTTGGATGATACAGTACACTCATATTGTAGTCCTTAAAGAGTTTCAACCACCTCCTTTGTCTCAAGTTAAGATCCCTTTGGGTGAACACATATTGCGAAATCTTATGATCAGTGAAAACATCAACGAAACCCTATGAAAATAGTGTCTCCAAATCTTCAAAGCGAAAACCACCGCCGCTAACTCAAGATCATGAGTCGGGTAATTGGGCTCATGCACCTTCAATTTCCTTGATGCATAAGCTACAATCCTACCGTGTTGCGTAAGCATACTACCCAACCCAATCCGAGAAGCATCACAATAAATCACAAACCCATCTAAGGCACATAGTAAAGTGAAAATAGAAGCTGATGTAAGCCGATCCTTAAAGGTCTGAAAAGTCTTCTCACATTAATCTGACCACACAAACTTAGCCTTCTTTTGTGTCAACTTAGTCAATGGAGATGAAATAGATGAAAACCCTTCACAAAAACTCCTTTGATAACCATCCAACCCAAGAAAACTCTAAATATACAAAGGAGTCAATGGTCTAGGCCAATTCTTCACGTCCTCAATTTTCTTCGGGTCCAACTTAATACCATCACCGGACACCACTTGACCAAGGAAAGCCACCACACCCAACCAAAACTCACATTTGCTACACTAAGCATACAACTTCTTCTCCCTCAATGTTTGAAGAACCACCTCAAATGACCCATATGCGCCCGCTCACTTCAGGAATAAATAAGGATATCATCGATAAAGACAACCACAAAACTATCATGGAATGGCTTGAACACCTGATTCATAAGATCGATAGGCACGACTGGAAAATTAGTCAAATCAAATGATATCACCATAAATTTAAAGTGCCCATACCTAGTCCGAAAAGACGTCTTGGGAATATCACACTTCCTTACCTTCAACTGATGATAACAGTAACGAAGGTCGACCTTTGAGAAATGGGCAGCCCCTTGAAGTTGATAAAACAGGTCCTCAATTCTAGGCAATGGATACTTATTCTGGATTGTTATGTTATTCAATTTCCTGTAATCAATGCACATCCAAAGAGATCCATCTTTCTTTCTTATAAATAAACCGAAGCACCCCATAGGGATATACTTGGCCTAATAAAACCCTTCTCCAACAAATCCTTCAACTCAGCCAGTTCTATACGATAAGGAGGAACAGAAATAGGTTGAGTATCCGGGAGAAGATCTATGCCAAAGTCTACTTCACTTTTGGGAGGAATACCGGGCAAGCCTTCGAGAAACACATCCGGAAACTCAATGACCATCGAGACTGATTCAAGAGTAGGTGACTCGGACTCCACATCTTTGACCCTTACAATATGGTAGATACACCACTTCAAGATCATCTTTTTGGCCTTAAGGTAGGAAATGAACTAACGTTTAATAGCAGAGTCACTACCCTTCCATTGAAGAACGGCCTCATCCGAAAGTTGGGACTTGACCTTCCGGGTTCTACAATCTATAGAGGCATATTATGTATGCAACAAATCCATCCCAAGAATTACATAAAAGTCAAACATCTCAAGTTCCACAAGATCACACGAGAAGACCTCATGCAAAATTGAAACAGGACAACCTCGATAGACTTTATGAGCAACAATAGATTCACCCACAGAAGTATAAACTGAAAAAGGATCACTTAAAATTTTGGGGACTCAAAAACCAAACTTAACAGCTCACAGAGGAATCGCAAAAGACAAATTTGCACCCAGATCAAGCAAAGCATAAGCATCAAAATCAAAGACTTTTAACATACCAGTCACACCATCCAGAGCCTCCTCAATTTCCTAACGGGCATGAAGAGCATAGAACTTGTTGTTTCCTGGAGAAACACCTTGGGGAGCTGTTGGTTGGCCTTGAGCACCTTGATTCACTTGTCCTTGACACTTCCAAGCAAACTTTGGAAAATCAGGATTCTTGTGGTTCTTATAACCACACCCATAACACGCACCTAAATTCCTCCAACAAGTACCAAAATGATTCTACCCACAAGTAGTACACGGGGGAGGCATTGTCCCCCTCCAACTTGTTCCATAGGGGGAGGCACCCAAGCATTTGCAAACCGAGCATTAGAACCTTGGTCTTATTGGAAGGGACCATAACCACCACCTTTGGAGTTGAAGAACCCACCAGTATATCGGGCCCTCTTAGGATAATGCACTCTCTTCTCCTTGAGCTTTTCTCCTTCAATCTGTTCAACATACACCATGAGCCTGAGATGTCCATATCTCAAATAAGCATAGATGTACGTCATTTTTTCACAACAAAGTCAGGAACACCGTAGATAAACTTTTGCATTCTAGCACGGGCGTCAACCACAAGAATAGGAGCATACTTGGAGAAAACACTCATACCACCCTGTTGTAGGTTGATAAACTCAGTCATCTTGGCTTCCCTAAGCTCAAATGGAAAGAAATGATCTAGAAAGGGAAACTTGAACTCTTCCCAGTAAACAACATTACCACAAACCCTGTCCATCGACCATTGGGTGTACCACACTTGAGCCACATCTTTCAACTGATAAATAAGCAACTCAGCTTTCTCTGCAGAAGTGACCCCCTATAATGCCCCGGGAGGGTAACCTAGGCGTGGCCGGCACCCAGAGACTATTGCTAGTTCACAAGCGAACCACTTAGTCTCATCACATTCATTCAATCCATAATTTAAGACAATCAGCGGAAGAGAAAAAAGTAATGGGCACATCTCATCTAGTCTGAAAATGATATTATAAATTAAAGGCTAGTGGAAAGGAACTAGCTCAACAAGTCTTATCATCAACATTCAACTTTAGTCTATGAAGCTTCTATCTCTATCAACTGGTGCTAATGACAAACCCATGGCTATCTCAACTCAAGGAATAGTAAAGCTACTCTAAAAGTCTGACTCTAATAACTAGATGAAAGTACATAATTGTCCTTCGAAGTAAAGGAAGATCACCAACTCTACTGACTGCGATAGATCTTCAACGATGTGCCTGTTGACGATCTCTAAATCCATTATCTACATGATGCAGTCCAAAGGGGACATCAGTACGTGGAATGTACTGGTATGTAAAATAGCTGAATGAAATCGAAACAGGTAGAATAATATAGAAACAACATTAACTCAAAATAATATTCAATTAGACTGTCAAATGTCTATCTAAAGCAAGAATAAAAAGTAGACAAGTGGCGCATCAACCAATAAACATCATAAATCAACTCAACTCAATGGATCTTGGCTCAGAGTACTTAAGGTAGGAACATTTTGGGAGTTTATCTTATCTGACAATAATCACTTATGAGTCAGTGATTGGATAACAATCCCACTGATGTTTCCATAACCATTCCATACTTGCCATATAAGGAACGCCTAGGATCCACAAGGGTTATGGAAAATTAACATATAAAGTCCTATTGTGTGAGGACAACAAGGTGAGGACCTATCCGACTTTAACGGACTTAATCCATAGAATGAGAAATTTTCTAACTCTAATGGACTTAGCCCTCAAGTTAGAACTTGTCCGACACTAACGGACTTAGCCCTCAAGATAGGAACTCCTCCGACTCTAACAAACATAGTTGATTCCTACGTTTGTTGACGTAGTTAATGAGTGTGAGTTGGACTTGCTCTTACTCTTATATATTTTGGTGCTCGATACTCCTCCCAAGACTCAATGGTCATAAGACTTCTCATCTCAACTCAATTATCTCAAATTAGCCTCGTCGAGACTCTAATTAACTCATTAACTCAAACTCAAAGGTCTTCTATTATTTTGGGGACTTTAACTAATATTGGTTAAATCAATTCTCAGTTAAAACCTCAAGGACTCAAATCATCAATTAGAAGAAGTCGTTTAGTCAGAACTCAAAAACTCAATTATGAAGACTCATAGAAACATCAACCTCAATTTACTCAACCTCATACTCACATCAAGACTTCACTCAATATACTCAAACAAAGACTCTAGACTCTTTTCTTAGGTTCATTATGCATGCTTTAACAAATTAACCTATATATTTTATACAATATCTTAGGAAAAGTATTCAAATCAAGTAGACAAGTTTATGATGTCATCAACATATGAAAATACATGTAATAGGCATAATTTTCAAGAAACTAATCAAGAATCATGTATGTAGACTCTTTAGACTTTCAACTCTTCCATGACCATCAATGGGGCACATGAGAGAACAATCTCATGCTTCAGTTTAGCCTTACATACTTGGGATGAAGCTATCAATAATCACCTTCATGAATTCTCCCTTGAATTCTTCAATCTTGCGTTCTTCTCCTCTTCTCTTAAGCCCTAGTCTTGTCCAATAGTTTAGAAAGGACTTAAAATGAGGTTTTAGACCCTTTTTACGTTCAAACAACCTAATTTTGATCATGTATAGAGTTTAAGAGGGGTTGGGCTTTTTTTGAAATGCCCCTCATAAATTTTAGAAAATTTTCAGCCTCGGAATAATCCAGCGTACAAATGTGTTTTTCTATGAAAATATCCCGAATAGGTTTTTCAATCTCATCGAAAAAATTGAAAAAAAACAAGTGTAAATCCGCTACAAGGGTGCGACGCGCCTCTGTCACGCATCGACACTAGCTTTCGTTTTGGGCCAAAAGATTATCTTTTGATCTGATTGCTCTAAAAATGAACCGAGATCATTTTTCCCACTCAATTGTTTGTGCTGATCGCAAACCCAGCCTCGAATTTACCATCTGAGCATGGAATGACATGTTACACGCATACCTCTCCTCTTGGGGTATTTTTATAACTTTACCGAGCGTTACATAATCTCCCACTTGGGATCATTCGTCCTCGAATGATGAGCAATGGTGGATATCAAGGCATGAATAGACTCAAGACTCATCTCAATAATCACATCAACCAGTCAAACTCCTAACTCCTCATCAACCTCAACAAATTTCACTCAGACTCAGGAATAGATACATCAACTCGGATAGATAATTTTGGACAGATCAAGAGTAGAAATATTATCTTAACATCCGCACCATCAGGTTCGAATGTTGCATCGAAACATGATCAATTCGAATTGTGTAAACACTTCGCCAATCAGTTGTTTGAACTCAAGAAGGAAGTCATCAATTCTAATCGAGAAAGAGGACCATCGTGATATACAAGACCCTGCGGGCATTCTCAAGCTCAACTCTCCACCTCAATTGTGCTCCCTTCCATGGCACTCTATTCCATCAACTTAAACTTATAGTTCCTATTCAACTCCCTACCTATCCACATCCTCTCATTTCAGTCAAGCCTACTTTTGATCCTCATTGTGTTATTGTTAAGATGATCATATCCATACAAGGCTAACCCTCATACTCAAGCCTTGTACTCTCACAAGGACTTTCCCTAAAAGATCACTAGTCCTCTTTACTACCCCATTATCCTTGAGACCCTCATCACGAAGTCTTCAAAAGTCTATCATCAATATTCGTATAATAACAACCATACATTCAAGCCTATCACTCTAACCACTTCAACTGTATCTAAGAAATTTCAAGCCTACTAAGCACTTCTACCTTCTCCATTCAATGAACTCAAAGATATACCAATATATTCTTGTCTAGAGACACTCTAATTTACTCTTACCTATCTATAGCCCGTAATAAGGTCTCATCTCATTAACCCGTCTCTATCCAAACCTCAAGCTTTACTTAGGTCTATCATCTCATCATCTCCTCCTTAGCTCAAGGGTCATCTCTCAAGTTTTGCGAATCAATTTCCTATACTAGGCTATAAACATATACCTCCACACAGTCGAGGAATCACTATACATGAGAATAGGCGTCTTAAACTTATTCTATCATATTATAGTTGCATATATAAAATAGCCACTAAGACTCTCTTCAAAGATACCGCTCTTAGCTTCCTCCTGTCTCTAGGGAAATCTCTCTATATTTGCCACTCTAATGGCATACATAACCACTTCCCACAACTCTTACAATCTAACTGATCCTATCAAATTTTTCGTCCTCAATTCTCTCTTCCCATCTAATAGCACCTATACCATACTCATGACATCACACTTCTTGCAAGCCAACACCTTAATCTCAAACACACACTATGGTGAACCTCTTAGGGCAGATCTCCAAGTAAAACTATAACTCTCACAATGTTGCATCCTCTTTACCACTACTACTCAACATTCAAGCTTAGAGTCTACTTCTAACATGTGCATCTATCACACACCTCTCCAATATCACACCAATCTTAAAATTACTAGGCGAATTTCAGAGCATAAGCCCACTAAAATCTCATAGCAAGTATTCACTCAACACATCCCCTCTTCGCAACACAAGTACCATTCCTGCACTCACTATACCCCCTTACCTAGCTAAGATCATAATTATATAATCCTCATGAGGCTCTTTCTAAAGAATTCTGAGCCCAGTGTAGATCTATCACATTGAAAGCACCCCGTCCCTCTATTCGACATGGATGTCTCACCATCACAGTACAAATATCGGGATACGTCAATATAGAATTCTTTCTAGTTTTGAGCATGCTCTAACATATTCTAACACTAACTCCCTCTACATACCTCATCATGACAATAGTAGGGTACTCACCACTCTTTCATCAAACTTATGGCAATCGACTCCTCATTACTTACCTAATAGTTATATAACTCTAATTACAAGCCCCAATCAGCCACCACTCTCACTATCTTGTCCTTTCCTTTCTATCATCATCATTTTTGCTCTGGAATGACAGCTCTACTCAGGGTGGTATAAGACCTCACATCTTACTCTTAGGTGGTAACATTAAACTCTTTCGAGACATAAGTTTCTCTCTCATGGATTACATAGTAAAGGCTCGAATCGTACCCGTTACATTATCGGGGTGGGGGCATCTGGAGAACTTTCTTGATCTTCTCTAACTTTAGGTTCGGGGGTAGAAGTTTGGACTCTTTTGGCTCACTTCAAACGATTCCTCTAGAAGTGACCCATCTTGCCACACTTGTAATGTCCATCACTTCCCTTACGACATTCTCCTAAGTGACGTTTGCCACATGTGCCATAAGGTGGGTTGCCTCAGGGACCTTGAATCACACTAGCCTATGATTTAGATCTCTAAGCTCCAAAATTATGAGGCTTTCTTGAAAGTGACTATTGTTCCTATTCCTCTGCGACTTCGTAAACTTAGGTAGGTTCACCCTCAAGAACTCACGATCTCTTGATGTATTTGGAACACCCCGCCTGCCTACTCCCTATTGATCAACCAGTGCTGTCACAGCCTAGGCCAAAGTCTGGAGGGCCTGGCAAAGCTTAGCATTACTAATGCAGCCTATGGTGGCTGCACGACAAGGATGGCTAGGCTTATGAGTTCATCCTAATCCTAGGGCTCAGGTTGGTTAGCATTTCATCTAGCTGGGCTCCCGTTCACTTCATCAGCTCTTCTTGGAAATATGGTCACAATTCTAAAAATGTGTAATGCACGAATCAGAAGAGAGATTTCTTAGAGTTTAACTCTATCACACAAATTTGGAATAAGAAAGAAGTGTAACAATTCCTAATGCGCTATAAGCCCCTGCTTATGAAGAGTGGTCGACAACACACCCATAAACAAGACCCTACTAGACACGGTTTCATAGACTCCCTAGGACTCTTCAACTCGTGCTTTGATACGAAGTTTGTCACGCCCCAAG
Source organism: Solanum rostratum (assembly GCA_029948455.1). Classification (NCBI taxonomy): domain Eukaryota; kingdom Viridiplantae; phylum Streptophyta; class Magnoliopsida; order Solanales; family Solanaceae; genus Solanum; species Solanum rostratum. The sequence goes on from CM057045.1 coordinate 26,061,620, forward strand.
AGGGTACCCTAGACATGGCCGGTACCTAGATATTATTGTTAGTCCCCAAGCAAATAACTTGGCCTCATCACATTCATTCAATCAATAATTTAAGACAATCAGTGGAAGAGAAAAAGAGAGCAATGGGCACATCTCATCTAGTGTCAAAAATGATATTATAAATAAAAGGCTAGTGGAAATCTCTATCAAATGGTGCCAATGACAGACCCATAGCTACTTCAACTCAAGGAATAGTGAAGCTACTCTTAAAGTCTGACTCTAATAGCTAGATAAAAGTACATAATGGTCCTTCGAAGTAAAGGAGGCTCACCAACTTTGCTGACTGTGATAGATCTTCAACGATGTGCCTATTGACGATCTCTAAATCATGTATCTACATCATGAAAAGGTGCAGTACATGGAATGTACTATTGTGTAAAACAACTGAATAAAATCGAAACAAGTAGAATAATATAGAAACAAAATCAACTCAAAATAATACGTAATTAGAATGTCAAATGTCTATCTAAAGAAAGAATAAAAAGTGAACAAGTGGTCTGTCAACCAATCAACCTTATCAATCAACTCAACTCAACTCAATGGAACTCGACTCAGAGTACTCAAGGTAGGAACTTTTTGGGAGTTTCTCTTATTCGACAACAATCACTTATGAGCCAGTGATTATACAATAATTCTAGTGATGTTGCCACAGTTGTTCCGAACTTGCCAGGTAAGGAACGCCGAGGATCCAGAAGGGATCCAGGCAATTAACATATTAAGTCCTATTGTTTTAGGAAACAAAGGTGAGGAACTGTCTGACTTTAACAGATTTAATCAATAGAATAAGAACTTGTTCGACTCTAATGGACTTAGCCCTCAAGAGAGGAACTTGTCCAACTCTAATAGACATAGTCTACTCCTACGCTTGGCGACGTAGTTAATGAGTGCGAGTTAGACTTGCTCTTACTCTTACTGATTTTGGTGTTTGATACTCTTCCCAAGACACAATTCTCATATGAATCCTCATCTCAACTCAATTATCTTAAATTAGCCTAGTAGACACTCTCATTATCTTATTAACTCAACCTTGATAGTCCTAGATTATTTCAAGGACTTTAACTCATCTCGGTTAACTCAATTCTCATTTAAGAGCTCAAGGACTCAGATTATCAATTAAAAGAAGTCGTTTAGTCAGAAGTTAGAGTTACTTATGAAGACTCAATAAGAGGAGTGAAACCAATCCATGCTAAGAATCACATTAAAATCAACCATCTTCAACTCAACCAAATCAACAAGAGTATTCCTATGATAGATGGACACTACACAAGCTCTATAGATTCTCTCAGCTCGAACAGACTCACCCACTGGAGTAGAAACATCACAGGATTCAAGAAGACTATCAAGGGTTCTATCAAATGTACTAGCCACATAAGGAAATACAAATGAAAATGTGGTACCCGGATCCATCAAAACATAACAATCAAAGGTAAACACTCGAATCATACCTGTCACAATATCTAGGGAGTTCTCCTGATCTTAGTGACTACCCATGGCATACAAGCGGTTTGTTGCTCCGCTTGCGCATGACGTAGTGGCCCTCTAGTTCCCTCTAATTAGAGGGGTGGGTGTATAAGATCGAGCCCAGTCATTCCGCTTTGGAAAATATTTCTGGTAGTGACCCGCTTGGCTACATTTGTAGCACACATCATTCACGTCACGACATCTGGACAAGTGCAGTTTGCCATAATATCACATGGTGACTTACCTTGTGAACCTTGAGCCACACTACCTTGCGACTGAGGTCCATGAGTTACATGATCATACCTGCTTCCAGGCGCAAGTTCACTAGCAGATGATGGTGCTGGAAATTGGTTGCCACTACCTTTTCTCCCAACCTCGTGGCTGCATGTCTTTGCTTTCTTACACTTGAATTCTTCCTTGTCATGTTGTCTCTCCTCATCAGCTTGTTACACAAATTTCATCAGTCGCCCGATGTCCATATCACTCACAAGCATGGCTCCTCTCCCATCTCTCTTAGGTCCTCTATTCAATCCATCATCATACATTCCCATCCTTCCTCTCATGTGAGCAACCATGTCCGGAGTATAGTGAGATAGTTGCGTGAACTTCAAACCATACTCTTGCAAAGTCATAGAGCCCTGTTTCAAATTCAGGAACCCTCTCACCTTAGATTCTCTTTTCTCTCTTGGGAAGCGTCCCAAGAAGGCTTCCTCGAACACTGCCCAAGTTAGACATGGAGCATCATCCCTTAAGGACCCGAGTTTTTGAATGACTTTATCGGATCTTATAATGTTAGCCTGGGATAAAATTTGAACAAGGCTCCATGGGAGACCCACATAGCCTGTGTAAAGCCACACGGACCGTGTGGCCTTTAGTGGAGAGGTACTTGGCCATAACTTTCGATTACGGGAATTCGACAATGACTTTCAGACTAAGTGAGGGCACATGGCCACCCACACGGTCCGTGTGGTATGTCATAGGCCGTGTGGCACACCATATGGCTCGTAGCGTAAAATTTTTCTAAGCACTAAATTACCGTCTCATAACCTTATCTTGCAAGATTTTCCTAAGTGTCATCACATGGCTCTTGACACGACTCGTGTAGCATCACACGGGCCATGTGGCCGTCCGCATGCTACCCCTTTGCTTTGAAAAAATTCTAAGTGTTGAGCATCACAAAAATTATTTAAGTGTCACCTCATGCGCACTGTTCACGGGCGGTGAAATAACTCACGGACCGTGTAGGTGCCAGTAAAGCAGTGACAGTTCATTTTCCATCTGTTTTATTAATGACTTTTACGTAATTTCGACTTATTTTAATTGTATTTTATGACCTTTTTGCCTAACCTTGACCCCTAAAATCAGTTGATACCTTTCTATTCTAATTCATTCTCATTGGAAACACTCTCACACTAAAATAAACTCCAAACATACTCTCTAAGTCCTTCTCTCAAGACTCAAGCTAGGGTTCAATTGGGGGATTCAAATTCACGTTAAATTCTTCTTAATTCATCTTGCTAATAAAGGTATGTAGGATTGATTCTTGGTCCCTTTCAACCAAGAAGACCTAAAAATCTTTTCAATTGATTTCGTGAATTTTAGTTTACTTTAAATGTGGGATTTCATTATTTTATTTTATTAAATCCAATTGATGTATGGGTTGTACTTTACCTATGATTTTAATTTTCTTTGATTAATATTAGGATGATTTACATTGAGATATTAAGTTATGAACATGCATGTCCCCTTTAAAGTTGATTTATGCACGGGTGATTTATATTATGATTTAGATGTTGATTTAACTATGGTTTTACTCAATTTCATATGATGATGTTGATTTTAACTTGAATCTATGTCACCCATGCTATTCTCACATCATGCATTCTATTTGCATTTAGGAACATTTATCTCAATGGAATTTATGAAGTGGGTTAAGCCCGATTATCTTTTATGAAATGATTTTGATAAGATATTGGTTATGGAAAGAATGTGATCACATAGATGTCAATGATTATGGATCTTTGAGCATTATGGGTGCTTGCACCATCCCATATTTGTAATCTAGCTAGTCCTATGCATGGATTATAAGTACAAGCTATGATTTGGCATTTGAACCTAAATGTTCATTGATAGGATTTGAAATGACTATTGCAGTTTTGAAAGTGTGTATATATACTATATGTATTCTCGTGTGATGTTGACTTAGAACCGATGGATTAGGGGCGTCAGGGCTATCCCCAAGGGCCCTGTCCCTTTCCTCGAACTATGTGCCTAGCATATGTTATGAGAATCCTATCCGAAATGGGATATGTTCCCGTAAGGATGGTTGCTTCATACGAAATGGGTTATATTCCCGTAAGGTGAAGTAGTATGATATAATATATGAAAAATCCTTTCCGAAATGGGATATGTTCCCGTAAGGGGGTTGCTTCTTACGAAATGGGATATGTTCCCGTAAGGTGAAGTATGGTTTACCTTTGGCAAGTAGACCACCTCAATACCGGTGAGGGGATTTCATCGGGATTTCAAGTACTAGCTCACTTGGTCTTACTCATGTCGATTAAGGTTACATCCCCGCTAAGTATGAACATTATCGCATTCATGCATCATGAATTTCACGGCATATTGAATACTATTTCCTTGGATATATACTTCTTCCTATATTATGTGCCCTTGTCCTCTAACTTTGCAATGAAGGTTATTAAGTCATATGCATTGCATGCCCGCATACTTAGTATATTCAAACGTAGTAACACATACTCTATGCCTACATGATTTTACCATGTCGGGGCCGAGCTCTACGATTATCCACTGTTGGACGAATATCTAAAATTTCGAAAGTTGAGCTTGTCTAAAGTCCCATCTTCCAAGGACAAGCCACCCTCCTCTGTCTATGTTATCCTATTTCTATTTTCTTATTTGAGGGTGAGCCCCGGACATTTCTTGGCCCCCGTTCCATCTTATGACTAGATGCATTGTTAGCCATCTTTTAAATTCCCGTATATTTTCTATATATATACATGCTATGTGATGTATTCAGAGCCTATGTTATTGGTTATCTTTTTGGAACGACTATTATGGGTCGATTACGATCATATGTCTTGTTTGCATGTTGGGTGAAGAAATATGGAAGGTCCCAAATCCCGGATGCCCCCATAGAGTGAGTCCTACTTACCCATCCCTTAGTATTATGTGATTATTATTTGATTGCGCTTCCGAACTGATGATGTGGATTTGGATACTTCAAGGCATGTTTGGGGACTCCCGAGTTCCCATTCACCGTGTAACATCTAGACCTTAGTCTCGGGTTGTGACATCTACCTTTCTTCTATTGGTCGAACCACAGTCTAGCGACACCCTTGAGTTGGTACGCAGTCAATTCAACCCTATCAGCAACAGCCATATGCATCACTTGGAATATCTTCTCAAGTTCCTCCACATAGTTCTTAGGATCTTCGGTGGATGCGAACGCCCTGAACTCAAACGGATTCATCCTAAAAAATTCTCAGACTCTGGAAGTGTTCTTATTTGGAAGGACGTCCCCTTCCTCTGACAGCTCTTCTGGGAGGCATGATATCAAATCTGCACGCGTAGAGCACGAATTAGAAGAGAGCTTTCATAAGCTTAACTCTATCACATGAATTGGAATAGGAAAAAGGTGTAATAATTCCTAATGTCCTATAGCTTCTTGCTTATGAAATGTGGTCGAAAACACACCCATAAACAAGACACTACTAGATACGGCTTCATAGACTCCTTAAGATACTTGAACTCTGTGCTCTAATACCAAGTTTGTCACGCCCCAGGAGGGTACCCTTGGCGTGGCTAGCAGCTAGGGACTATTGCTAGTCCCCAAGCAAACCACCTAGCCTCGTCACATTCGTTCAATCAAATAACTCTATGGAACAGCAATCAACAATCTCAACTCAAGGCTCTAGATTCAATTCTAAAGTTTTATGTATGCTTTTAAAATTAATTATGTAGGGTTATGCAAACTCTCATGAAATGGTTAATTCAAGGAAATCAAATAGTATGACGATCATCAACATAGAAAACATGTAATTCAAGTAAAATTTTAAGAAAAACCATCAAGGATCACTCATGTAGACTCTCCAAATCATCAACTCATATATGACCTTTTTTACGTCAAAACAGCCTTATTAAATCGTGTGTGGAGTTTATGAGGGGTCAGGAATTGACTGGAATACCCCTCGTTATAATTTAGAAATTTTCAACACGAAGAAGACCCAGTCCATGACGCGGACTGTTCGTGCACAGTGTATTTTTAAAAAATATTTCTGAACGAGTTTTCTCAATCCCGTCAAGAATTTTTAGAAAAATATAAGCGCTGGTCCGCAATAGAGGCGCGACGCTCTCCTGTCGCGAACCAACACTATTTTACGCTTCGGATCAAAAAACTATATTTTGATCTGGTCACTCTAAAAATTGACTGAGACCATTTTCCCATTAAATTGTTTGTGTTGATCACAAATCCGGCCTCGGATTTTCCATACGAGCATTGGAAGATGCGTTACACGCATACACTCCCTCTAGGGGTATTTCGATAATTTACTGGGCGTTACATTATGTATGATTTTCTCTAGTTTTACAATAGGATTCATTTTTGGATTATTCTTTATTTGAAAATTATGGTATCTTTTAGAATGTCATGCGATGTTCTTAAATTGAACTATAATATTTTAATATTGTGTATAATTTAACGTATAAATTGAGTCAGATGAATTTTCTTAAAGAAAGAACTATTGAAAAACTAGAACAACAACTTACAAGAGGGACCAGATTCCCATAATGAAGAACAACAAAAGCAAAAGAAACTAAAAGTCCATATTTACCTCTCTAGAGAAGCATCATTTTCTATGATATACATGGTTAAAGACAACAAACTTTGAATCTAAAATTCTTGTCGGTGGATTTATAAATCAAATAAAAGTAAGACTAGAAGAGAAAAGCTGCAGATAGATAAAGTTGATGGAGAGGGAAAAAGGATCAATTTCTCTTGACCGTTTCATCCCCATTAGGTGGGAGCAGTAACTCCTTGGAGTTCTTCAAATTCCATGAGAATATCTTCACTTACGTTCTCCTCCTTTTAAACATCACTTTTTTTCTCCACGACTGCATTTACCATTTCATTATTGCTCTCAATTTTAAGCGTTGTTGCAATTAGACAAATTGAAGAAGCATCAACTTTAGAATGCTTAGCACGCTTGGATGACACGCTTAATTCTTTAGGCACAATATTTATGCCTCTTGGAAGTTTGTTTTGGAACTACTGTTGTAGAAAATAAGAGGTCTACGATATATGGGTGGGTCATGATTGTATTCATCAGAATAGGACACCAAGAAATAGTTTTCATTTTTTGGGCTTTTCTCAATTATTTTCTTTGCTTCGCAGAACTTTGCACTACACTTATAATAACTCCTGTTATGTCACACATGCAAAATAATAATCAGTACTCATCAATGTTGAATTTATCTCACATATCATAAATAACTTTTACTACTTTTTGTCTGGAAAATTAAGAATTGCATGAATTTTTTTATGAATTGAAAAAAATGGTGAAGAGAGCATACCTTGGGAATGGAAAACTTTTTAGTAACTTCTGACTGGACTTGTGCCATGTCCATTTATCATTTGTGAGTTCCTCTTCCAATACTTCATAAAAAAACCCTTACTAGTTGATTTAACCTAATTTTATTAAAAGCACTAAAATCATAACTCAAAACACAAGAATATAAAATGTAACATAGGGAGTAATTACCTTTTATAAGTTTTGATAAGAGGAGTCTTCATGGGCAAAGTTAAATTAGGATCAACATTATCTTGTATCATGTGTTGTTGCTGCTACATATCAATCAAGTCTTGTGGTGTTGTAGTTGTTGTTGGCACACACGTTACCATTATTGGTGATGCAACAAGAAAGATTTGTTGGCTAAATTGAGTTGGTTAAATGAGATGTAAGTACAATTGTTGGTTATCATTTTGGTCCATGATTATAACCTGATCATCTGACTTTTCCTTGTAAGAAACTGGAAATTCTATGGAGGAAATTTCAGGTAAGCTATTAAAATTATTCATGTCAGCAGCTAAAAGTCTATCAAAAGCATCCCAATCATCATTTTCAAATGTCTCCAAGCCCTAGTTGGAGTTACAACATTATTAGGTTTATGAATATTATAGCTTCTAACCACTGTGGTTAGATCCCAATCATTATCCCCCATTTTAGATCTATATATCTATAATTATATCAAGTTAATTGCAGAAAAAAAGATAGAGACAATAAAATCCTTTAAGATTTTAAAATATTCTTATTAAAAAACATATAATGATGTTTTCTAGGAGAGGGAAGTGAGGAAATAGATCCAAATAGAGGGTTATTTTACAGAGGAAATAACTGAGGAAGAAAAATTTAGTGCGTAGGAAATTATAAATCAAAGATTGAGATGAACAAAAACGAAAAAAAATGTACTCAATTTATAGAGTTTTCACAGTTATCTACCCACTCTGCGCACATCAACATTCAATTAATAGTCAATTCTCATTAATTATTCTTTGCTATTTCAGGGTGAGTTACATTTAAAGGAGAACATAACAGATCTCGTGTACTTTTTTTAATTTTTTTACTGGTGGAGTTTTTCCCTCCTTTATTTCAGCCAAATTAAATCTATATAAAACGGGCCAAAGCAGCCAAAAAACAACCGATGAAAAATTGAAAAGTGACCTGTCCAGTCCAAAACAAGACATGGTCCTATTTACAAAATTGTTTAAGCAAATAAAGTTTCCTAATTGAAGCTTCTCTCTTCTCTTCACCTCTCCTATGGCATGTTGTCTCTAGAAGCTTCTTTGAATTAGAACTTCATCCTCCATATAATATTTACATCTAAACAAAAAAATTTTATTGTCATGCTTGCGAGAGTACCCTAGGCATGGCCGATACTTAGAAATTATTATTGGTTCTCAAGTGTACCACTTGAAATTTAAAGTTAAGATGTTTTGAATCCCTCAAGATAAAGATAAAGTTGGTGATAAGGAAAATTCTTACCAAAAGATAGATCCCTTTTGATAAGTACACTTCTCACATATTGGATCTCAAGTTTAGATAAGCTACTCTTTATATATGATGATGAAGCTAAGCTTTTAAGTTTATAAATGACTATAATTATGCATATGTTTTTCAAATATATTCCATATGAATAATTTAACACTAAATGCGACATTGTGGTAGGGTTTGGTAAGAAAACCCTAGAAGCCACTCTCTGTCTCATTACTATGTGCCATTATAGCAGCCCTTGTAGGCTAGGTTAGTGGATCCACTTAAGTCATATTATTCATAAAAGATGCAATTGTGAAGTTTATGGAGTTCTACATTGGCAAGTAGATTCCTCTTTTTCCAATGGAAGGAGTTTATTGGTCTTTACCTAATGGAAGAAGTTCATTGGATTCCAAGTAGTAGCTTTCTTGGTCTTATATGTCGGTTATGGTCTCCTCCCACATAAGTATGATGGCAAGAAGTTATGTTTTAGCTTTCATGCAAGTTTTCATTAAAACGTCCTTATTCATGACATATTGAGCTTATATTCTATTGTATTTGATTATGCATGTTGCTTATGAAGCTGATTATCTAGTGTTGCATTGCATCCTAGATACTAGTACATTTTAAGTACTAGCACATACTTTTTGCCTACATGATCTAATCATGTAGAGACCGACGTTCCTATCTATCCTCCTCCTCGTGGCTAGCTTGGTTCGTGAAGTTCCTAACTTGTGGTGAGTCTTTTAGTTCGAGGACAAGATCCATTTTCATTCTTGCTTATGTTGAGACACTTTCAATTTTTACTTTGTATTTTTAGGGTAAGCCTGGGTCATGTCTTGGCCCCCATTCTATTCATGTTTCAGAGGTGTTGTTAAATATTTATTCTTTGTACCTATTATGGGATGTTGAGATTTTATGGACATTTATCCTTTATACCCTATCATATACATGATGTTATTTGTTGTTGATGGTGATGGAAAGTGAAGATGTTCTTAAGTCCCTCCTTCCCCATAGTTTGAGTCATATTTACCCTCCCCTTAGTACTTTGCCTTATGATCGAATCATATAAATCCCTTTCCTCTATTCATCCCTATAGCGTGAGTCCAAAGCCGTAATTTCCCTTAGAATTGCTTGTTTTACATTTCACAACCAAGGATGTACAAAAGATATGCGAAGAGGCTTGTTTGGCTTACCTTCGGGTTTTGCATTCTTCGTGTCGCACCTAGGCCCTAGGCTCAGGTGGTGACAATATGTATCACTTGTTTAATAAAGGGTATATCCTCTCTAAATTGTAAAGCTGGGGGATATATTTTCGTTTTCTCCTAATTTTTTAACTCAGAATAATTCCAAATCAAAATGTCACATATCTATCTAAAGAAAGAGTAAAGATTAGACAAGTGACCCATCAACCAATCGACCTCATCAATCAACTTAACTTGACTCAACTCAGCTCAATTCGACTTAGAGTACTAAAGGTGGGAGCTTTTGGGAGTTTCTCTTATCCGATAACAATCACTTATGAGCCAGTGAATGTATATCAGTCAAGCTGATGTTGCCACAGCCATTCCAAACATGCAAGGTAGTGAATGAATTGAATTCCAGGGGAAACACAATCAACTAAGTCCTCTATTGTTTTCATGGACTTCTAATCGAGAGGGAACCATAATATAATGTGATGGTTCTATGCCTCACCTACGTTTGGCAACATAGTTTGACGTGTGTGAGTTGGACTAACTCTTACTCTTTTGATGCTCGATACTCCTTTCATGACTCAATGCTCATAAGATAATCAATCCAATCAAACCAATCAAATCATTTGATCAGCCTCGTGAGGCACAATCATTCAATCAGTCTCATGGAGACTCTAATCATCTCATCGATCAACATCTCAATCAATAGCTCAAGGCTTAGAACAATCGTTAGGGTAAAATTGAATAGACAATTATTAAAGTTCATTTCTGGAAACTCGTAGGATTATAAAGTTCTATCAATGCATCATCATTCTCTCATCACAATCACAATCACAAACGGCATTCTCACAACAAGTCTCTAGACTCAATACTTAGGTTCAATCATGCATGCTTTCAAAAATAATCATGTAGGGTTATGAAATTTCTCATGAAAATACTCAATTCAAGAAAATAAGTTTATGATGATCATCAACATAGGAAAATACATATAATTAATATAGTTTTTCATGAAAAACCATCAAGAATCATGTATGTAGACTCTTTAGACTTTCAACTCTTTTATGACCATCTATGGGGCACATGAGAGCACAATCTCATGCTTTTAGTTTAGCCTTACATACCTAAGATGAAGCTCTCAACAATCACTTCGAGGATTTCCTCTTGAATTCCTCAATCTTAAGCTCTTCTCCTTTTCTCTTTAGCCCTAGGTCCCTTGTTAGATTATTAGAATGGGGCTTTAGGCCCTTTTAATGTCAAAATGACCTAATTGGATCGTTTATAGAGTTTATGAGGGATTGGGAATTGACTAGAATACCCTTCACAAAATTTAGAAATTTTTTCGGGGTCGGAATACCAGGTCATCGATGCGGACTGGTCGCACACCAGTTTATTTTTCTCCAAAAACCTTTTGAACGGGTTTTCCCAATCCCGTTGAAAAGTTTTGGAAAAATATAAGTGTGATTCCGCTACAGAGGCGCGATGCGCCTCCGTCGCGCACCTTTACTGTTTTTCATTTACGTGTCAAAAAATTATCTTTTAATCTGGTCACTCTAAAAATCGACCGAGATCATTTTTCACTCAATTTTTCATGCTGATCACAAATTCGGTCTTGGATTTGCCATCATAACCAGGGAAGACACGTTATGCATACATCTCTCTTCTAAGGGTATTTTGATAATTTTGCCGGGTGTTACAGATGTATTAGATGTTGATAGAAGAGAAATACCATTAAGACCTCGTTTTGATGGTAGAGTGCAGATTATTTCTACTGTACGATCATTGGTATATGCAATGGTGTTCTTTGTGTGTCAGATGAATTATTTGACTATAAAAGTCATGTGTTACTTTGGAACCCTACGATAAACAGATGTTTTGCTCTCCCAATTGCTCCTCTTTGCTGTAACAACTTAGCGACACATATGTTTGTCTTTGGGTTTTGCTTTGCTTTTAAAACAAGATATTACAAGGTTGTGAGTATGGATTATGCTCATGGTGATGGTCAATACTTGCTTCCACCTAGGGTTTTGATATATGCACTTAGTTTAGGAATCTGGAAGGATTTTGATGGTGTTATTCTAAATTTAGGTCTTGTAGAGCACTTTTGGACACATGTTGTAGTTTGTGAGAAAGTCCACTGGACCACATACAAGAGAAATGGGGATAGAAGGGTGGAGAACTTGATTATGATGTTTGATCTCAATGAGCATATTTTTCAGGAATTATCATTACAAGGAAATCTTGGTTAACGAACCACCTACGAATTTGAGTATTGCACATTATGGGGAATTGCTTGTTGTGTATTAGTACGATACACATATTTGGAGCAGTAGTTGCTCCATTTGGATAATGAAAAAGTATGGGGACACAAATTCATGGAACAAAGAATATAATATTACACTTGTTCAGGGGCATTTGGGCATGGTAGTGGGTATTACTAATTGTAGTAAAATAGTGTTGACAAACATAATGGGATGCTAGTTGTGCATAATCTTGAGACACAAACACAGGAAATCATTGATATTTCTAGCACTATGTACTTTTATTATTATGAATGTTACGAGGAAAGCCTTGTTTTGCTAGATAAAGGAGAGTTATTGCCTCCAGTTGATTTATCAGGTGCGGGGTTGACAAGTGACAATAAAGATGACAATGACGAAGAAGAAAATGATGGTGGGATAAATACTCCTTCAATATGTGAGTTCTTGAAGCACCTTATTATGCATCAGCCTGTTTGAGCCAAAGATAATAATCAACAAATGTTGTGAAGTTCAGGTATTGTTACAAAGGAGATGGAATATCTATTTTCTCAATTTTACCTAGTTTTCTTTATTATTGTTGTTTGTTGTTTGGTCTTATTTTTAAGCGTTATGATTATAATGTGGCTTCAATTAATTTGAGTGGTCCTACATTTGTTGTTCAATATTTGAGTAGATCAACTTAATCTGAATGTTCAAAATCTTTTAAAATACTTTTTGTATGAAAAATTATATGTATCAACCCCTAATCCCTCTCCCTAGGAGTCAATACTTGTCCTTTCTCCACCGTGTTCCTTTGTTGACTTGATCACCCAACCTCAAAGTCTGATGTGAAGAGTGCTTTTCACTTGAGCTAACTTTTATCAAATGAAATGCTAGAGTGTTAAATGTACTAGTCATTACATTATTACATAAAATAATATAATTTTGGTAATTACTTGGAATATTTTTTTCCTTGATTAGTTATTAATTCCTCAATCTAATATGCGACAAACTTCTACCAAAGTCCCATGCTTTCAGTTTAATCTTCTTAAGCTTTATTCTCAAGTTCAATTTTTTGTTGTATTAGAACATGATAGCAGATTATTAGCACCATGTATGTGTATCTTTTAGATACTGAAGTATGCAAGTGTCATCATAAGTCAAAACCAAAACCAAAAAGAAAAGCAACTCCCCATCAACTAAAAATAAACATAATTTTTTTATAATATGACAAAATGATAAAATCAACAACAAAAATATTCATACAAGAAGTAGCCAACATATGTCAGTTGTGGGCATATAAATAATACAAAAAAGAGAAGGGCATATAACCCCTCATCTACCCCTTGATTCAACCCCCTTTTCCCATTTTCTTTATCACAATCCTTTTTTGTTCTCTTCATCATCTTCTCTATCTAAACACTCTCAAATCCTCCCAAAATCCTAAATAAAAATCCTCCATCAAGATCTTCCAACTACTTAGGGATCAAGCTTCCTTTATCGAAGAAAACGCTTCCACAGAATTTCTCAAGCTTTTCCAAGTCCTCTTCATTAAAGATTCAAGGTATAAAGGTATGTGAATTTCTTTCATCTATGGGTTCTTCCACACATGGAGTCTAAAAGACCTATTTCACAAATCCCTTCGAGTCTCAATAGTAATTTCTTATGGATACTTCCTATTACTTCTATTAAGCATGAATTATGTTAAAAATCTTCATCTATTGCATGAAATTGCATGAGTTGATTTCAAGGATTTTTTATAATGACCTATTTTATGAGATCGAAAGCTATGAAAATTATGACACCATGAGTTATTCCAAAGTTGATGATTTTATGAGATGAATTTCATATTTCTATATCTAATTTTGAAAAATGATATGTATGATTGGGCGTGTTTTTTAAAAATGATTTAAGTTGATGATTTTCATTACATTGATGCATAGTCCTCTTGAGTTTAATGATTTAAGCTTGCATGATCCCACCCAATTATCATAGAGTTTTCTAAGGGAGTATGATCTCCAAATATGAGGGTTCAATTATGCTCGCCTAATTCTTACTTTTTGGATCAAGGGGGTAATGAATGGGAAAAGGGATAATTAACAAGATTCGATGTGATCACTCTCCTCTAATCAACCTAACTAGATCAAGGGATGTTTGTACTGGAGCAAAAGGTAAGGGTTAGTAATATAACACTGCATGGATGGATCAAATCACGTAGTAAAATTTGCCTCTCGTCTGGCGTACTTGCATGTAGTGTACTTGCAAGATACTACACAAAAGAATCGAGCATGGCGTACTTTATTAGAGACACTCACAGAATACACCGTAGCACCCACTAATATGCATGGTGCGAGTTGGGCAAGGACACATAGTTTTACAAGATACTTGCAAGATCAGTTATAGGTAGCCCCCCCCCCCCATATCACATGACGATGACCAACTGCTTCCATATGCCAATTGTTGGATGCGAGGTGTTCATCAAGATACTAAGTCACATCACGCACTTATTTCGATTAGAGATCATCCAGACCATATGACGAAGGACCAGATATACTTTATATTTAATTTTTAAATTTTTTTTTATAGCTTAGCTTTATGTTTTCTAATTGTTACAAAATAGTTTCTATAGATACCATATGCTAAAATTTTATATACACTACCTCGATGTTGTATGATCGACGAACCTTTATGGATAGCATGCATGCCTATGCTTTGCTTAGAGATTGTCGATGTGCACGGGGCTTGGTAGAGAAATGTGTTAGTTTGGTCATCCACACACATATCTACTATCCCTAGTTGCGGAACTGACCACCATATGCATGATCAATGTAGGAGGCTTGGATCGAAAGTTCTTGAGATGCTGGATAAATATTTTCATGATCAGGACAATCAGCATCAGAGTTTGGCGATTTAGTTGGATAGTGATACCAGTGAGGTAGGGTATAGACAGTGGTACTTGTGATATGGACGGTAGTTTATAGGCAAACCTACATTAGAAATTGATGTAGCACCAGACTTTGTTCATTTTGCTAGTACTAGCATTGCGATGTCGACAGGACCTTTTAAATTGTACAATCTCGCATCACAATGTCAGCAGGACACAACTTCGTTTTTACATGTTAAGGAGGTAGCTCAAATTGTTAGGAATATATTGTATGAGGGTGCTATACAATTTAGTGTGCCATTTTTTGGGCGAGATCCCTTGTTTGAGCATGTATGTGCCCAAGTACAAGGACGTCCTCCTGTCCCTAGACGTGGAGATGGTCAAGGACGGGGACGTGAGGAGCATAGAGGATGAGGACGTGCTCGAGGACACGATGTAGGTGGTTTGCATATTCCTCCAAATGTAGAGGTAGAGGTTGGGATAGAGGCTAGAGATTTGCAACCATTATCAATTTATCGAGTCGGAATTCATGGATTTTTTAGATATGTCATTTCATGATTATTCGAGATCGACTATAGGCATTGGAGATTATATACTAGATATGTCGTTGAGTATTGAAAACTATTTTAATATTTAATATTTATAATTTGTAATTGATTCATAGCTATTTATATATTCTTGAAGGTCAACCACAACAAACAAGACAAACAAATGGCAGGCAAAGTCTCATATGGCCTCTAAGAAAAGAAAGTCATTTGAAAATTATTGTTGGCATAGCATTCGAAGAATATATTTTAAGGAATTAAAGACAATCTAATTAATGCAGTCCTATAAACAAGATTCCTAAAATATTCTTTATTTAAGATTCCTATAGGCATGATTTCTAAAAAAAATATTTTTTATTCCTATAGGCATGATATCTAATAAAATTAAACATTTTAATTCTTAAAGGCATAATATCTAATAAAATTAGAAAGAAAGTATTTTGATTCTTAAAGGCATGGTATCTAATAAAATTAAAAAGAAAACATTTTACTTCGTAAAAGCATAATATCTAAGTAAACATTTTAATTCTTATAGGCATGGTATCTAATAAAATTAAAAAGAAAACATTTTTTTCTCTCTTAAAGGCATGATATCTAATTAAACATTTTAATTCTTATAAACATGGTATCTAAATAAAATTAAAAAGAAAACATTTTTATTTCTTAAAGGCATGATATCTAATCAAACATTTTAATTCTTATAGGCATGGTATCTAATAAAATTAAAAAGAAAATATTTTTATTTCTTAAAGGCATGATATCTAATTAAACATTTTAATTCTTATAGACATGGTATCTAAAAAATATTTAAAAGAGCATCCTATAAACATGAAAAGCATTTTAATCTTATAGACATGATGTTGAAAAAAATGATTTAATTTCAACGCTTCCTATGTTAAGATTGCCTAGGGATAATTTTAATTTATTTTTTTAATTGATCCTAAGTAAAAGTTTGCCTACGTGATTTTCACAAACACCAAATGATCAACATAGCAAGGATTTCCCCTCCCCCTTTTTAAGTAGATCCCCAAGTTGTTTCATTACATCATGGCATAAAAAATAGAAAAAAGAATAATAATAATAAAATAAACACATAAAATAAATATTCCCGGTCCACCAAATCTGTCCCGCCCCTTACTTGAATTTTCAAACCTGTACAAAGAAGAGAGGCGGAAGTAACCTAAGTTAATAAGAGAGAAAAGAATACTAACCGAAAAGTGATAATAAAAAGCAAAACACCAAAGGAATTTGAGTATGATCTTGAAGCTTCTTTGACTCCTCTTTTCTATTTTTCTTTTTAGAAAGGGGGAGAACGTAAGAAAATTTCTTGCTCTGTTTTCTTTTCTGTTTTTCTTTTCTGTTTTTTCTGTGTTCTATGTGTTCTCTTTTTCTAGGTTCTCTTTGTTGTTTATATAGTGAGTAGGGGACACTAAATAATGGAATGAGATCAATGAAAAAGGAACTTTAAAAATCTTTTCTTTAATTAGTGATTACAGTCAATCTATTAAGAATAATTAAATCCCGTAATGGAGGCATGTAATCACAAATTACCATAAACAAGAAAGCAGAACCTATTTCAAAGGAAAGAAAAGATATCTAATTAACACAATCCAGGCATGTAATATGGTAACAAATTTTATTACCAAACTAGTCATGAGGATATTATTCCCTTTTGTAAGCCAAGCAGAATACAATCAAATCTTTACCATAATTATTTTTGAAATATAATTTAATTAGATACAAGTATACCATTTCCAGCATGCATCCGATAAAGGCCACTCAAAATATATTCAAATATTATCATCTTTAGCAGTGCAAGAGAAATAACTTTTGAGTCTATCTTAGATGAAAAGTGAAGAATGGAGAATCAGAATACTAACTAAAAGAATATAAATAAATTATGAAAAGATTATACCGTTGAAATGATCTTTTATAACACATCCTCTAGTGCTGCACCAATATTTCGACAAACTTGATTGTAGAATTACCACCATCACTGACCGGAGTAAATTTATCGAAGTTAGTGGTTGCATGGTGATTTTCCGGCGTGGTTTTCTGTTTTGGGGTCACTTGGTGAGGCTGTTTTGGTGGGTTTCGGGAGGGGTTTGGTCGGGGCTGTTTCCGGTGAGGATAATAGGGAGGGAGGCAGTGGGAACGAGGGAGAAGAAGAGAGAGAGAGAGAGAGAGAGGGGGGTGAGGCGGCGTGCACTGGGGGGAGAGAGGGAGCAGCGGGAGGCTGCCGGAGAGAGAGGGGGCTGCTGCGACGGGGTTGGGTGGTTGTGAGGGGTCGTCGACGGGAGTTGTGGCTGGAGAGAGGGGATGACGGAGGGAGAGGTTGCGAGGGAGAGGGAGAAGAGATTGGGCGGCGCCGCTGCGCGTCGTGGTGACTGGCAGCGGTGGCAGTGGTGCCGGGGAGAGATGGAGAGGGAGAGAAAAGGGAGGAGGGAGCGACTGCCGGCGCCGGGGAGAGGCTGCCGGCAGTGGTCGTTTTGGGGAAGCAAAAGGGAGTAAGAGAGGCGGCTGGAAGGGAGAAAATGGGGGATTTTAGGGTTTGGTGTATTTAAAGGAGATAAAATAAAATGAAATAAAAAATAAATAAAATCTAATAAATTAGGGCCGTTAGATAAAAATAATGGACGGTTGAGATCAAAAGATAGGTGGGTTTGGGTCGGATTCAGATTAAAAACGGGTACCCGAATTTAAAAATTAGCCACAGATTGTAGGAATTTTAAAAATTAAGCCACAAATTCGTAATTCGTATTTAAATACTAGTCAGGAAGTTAAAAATTAAGCCATAAATTGGTAGATTGAGTTTAAATATTAGTCAAAAAGTGTAGGAAATTAGAAATTGAGTCACAAATTAGCAAATTGGATTTAAAATACTAGTCAAAATTGTAGGAATTTAAAAATTGAGCCACAAATTAGTAAATTGAGTTTAAATATTAGTCAAAAATTGTAGGAATTTAAAATTTTAGCCACAAATTAGCAAATTGGATTTAAATACTAGTCAAAAATTGTAGGAATTTAAAAATTGAGCCCCAAATTAGTAAATTGAATTTAAATACTAGTCAAAAATTGTAAAAGTTTAAAATTGAGGCACTAATTGGCTCAAGTTGGATTAAGATGCAAACATTTACAAATAAGTGGCTAGGATCGAAATAAATTCAAGTAAATTGATCAAAATTGAAATAGGATTTCAAAGATTTGGCCAAAATTGACATAGAATTTATTTAAAAGGTCACGACTTGAACAAAATATGGGTAAAATATAATACGTTGAATCGTAGACTTGCATAATTCACACCAAACTGTGAAAAAATGTATCAAAAATAATATTTGAATGACGCGATTCGAAATACGACACACGTCTAATATTAAAATAATGACTATTTGCTGTTTATTTTTTTGTAGACAATAATAAATATAGAATGACAATCATTTTTTCCGCCAATAGAAATTTTAAAATAAATAAAACGTAAAATAAGTTAAGGGTCGGTCAAAATCGGGTGTCAACAGCTGACCCTTTTTTGCTCGGGAACGAAGGATGAATTGTTGAGCAAAGAAAGTTGACAGAGTAGCCGATTTTGTCCGACCGATGAAATTTTATCGAAGGGACCGGATAGATCAAAAGGTTTACGGCCGAGACTTCGATTTAGAAGTCGCCTACATATCTCTGGTTATACGAGATTCAGGCCGTGTGTAGTTCTGGATTTAAGAACGACTGAAATTCCTAAAAATGAACAAATAATATGACGTTCACGGTATATAAAAATGATTAGGGTGTCAAAAGAATGGGAGGTTTAGTGCACTCAATAGCGGAATAGCGGCGTAATTGGGAGATTCACAAGCTCTGTAATAACTAAAAGAAATGTTATGTAACAAAGAGCATATCTATTAAATAGCGGGATAATAGAAAACATGATGCAAGTTCCCTGTTAGACCATGAATTTTTCCATAAGATGATAAGGATGACGTCTTAGGCTATGACGTCTAGGGTTATGCTAATCATAAATTGTATCCTCGGGTCATGAAATGATATCCGTAGGCCATGAAGGATGATGCCTTTGGACGATGATACCTTCGGATCATGATGAATGTAATTAAATCCCTAGACCATGAAATGATGTCCTTAGGCCATGAAGATGATGCCTGTGGACCATGACGCCTCAAGGGCATGATGGGCGGAAATTAAATCCCTAGGCCATGAAATGATGTCCGCAGGCCATGAAAATGCTGCCTTTGGACTATGACGCCTTAGGGGTGCGACATGTTAATGTTGTTCTCAGGCCGAAGCAAAGATAACTTTGGGCACAATGCAATGCATATAAGGAATCTCGGGCCGGTGTCGTGTAAAAAATGCAATCTTCGAGCATAATGCAATGCGAATTATATGCAATTTCTTGAGCCAAATTATGCATATCATACAAGACATGATTTTCGGGCACGATGCAATGCAAATTTTAAAATATATGCAATTTCTCGGGCCAATATTATGCAAGACATGATTTTTGGGCATGAGGCAATGCAAGTTTTAAAGTATATGCAATTTCTGGGGCCAATGTTATGCACTTTTCGGGCCAAATTATGCAAGACATGATTTTCGGGCACGATGCAATGCAATTTTTTAAAGTATATGCATTTTCTCGGGCCAATATTATGCAAGACATGATTTTCGGGCACGATGCAATGCAAGTTTCAGAGTATATGCAATTTCTCGGGCCAATATTATGCAAGACATGATTTTTAGGTACGATGCAATGCAAATTTAGGGCACATGCGATGCTGATATCAGGCGTTTATGATGCAAGTATCGGGCACAATGTGAACGCAAATATCGGGCACATATGAATGCAGATCTTAGGCTTTTGTAATGTAAATATTAGGCACATGCAATACAAATTTTAGTTATTTATGATATAACTATCAAGCGTATGTCGTGTGAATTTGGGGCCGATGCAGTGCGAAGCATAAAGTAATATTTTATCTTACTAGACTGTCTTTTGCTCGGACAATGCGAGGATGTGTACCTATCAAATCTACATTCAAAGAAAAATAGTCAGTTTATAAAAAGGGGGGTTGATCTGTCCTCTGTCGTGGCCTGGTGTGTCTCATCGATTGCTGATATCCAGACCTTTGTCGGGGCTTTTCCTCTTGGGATGGGATGTCATAGCATTTCAATTTTAAAAGGGGTTTATATATAATGTATACATGAGTGTATATATATATATGAAACGTTTGAAAACAACTGATAATTTATTAATGAATCCTTTGATAGTGGCACATTTTGAGACAAATCCAACGTTCAGCTGAGTAAGGATCTTCGGGCTGCCTGATGTAGAGTTACGACTTCCTTGTTCTATCTGTCGTGAATTTTTGAGCTGGCCTCAAAAAATTTTCCCCAATTATCTTGTCTGCTTACGCTCTTTTGCGAATGAATTTTTGAGATCCTCTAAAAAATTCTGCCCCAGTCTGTGGTCCAGTGGGGAAATAAAATTTTTATTATAGTAAGACCGAGCTCCATAGGAGCGCCTACGTATCCCTCTTAAACGGGAATCAGGTCTGACGTAGTTCCAATTACAAAGAGCAAAAGATAAAGCCTAGACGTAATATCTCTTCACAGCATCTGCGTTGATAGGTCTGGACCAGATTTCATCGTCTATTTCTGCGAGTATGAGTGCTCCTCCGGTCAAGACGTGGTGAACCATGTACGGACCTTGCCAATTTGGTGCGAACTTTCCTTTGGCCTCATCTTGATTTGGGAAGATCCGCTTCGAGACTAATTGCCCGGGTGAGAAGTATCTCGGTCTGACCTTTTTGTTGAATGCTCGGGCCATCCTGTTCTGGTAAAGTTGTCCGTGACATATGGCATTGATCCTTCTCCCGTCCATTAGTGCTAGCTGCTCGAACCTGCTTTGTACCCATTCAGCATCACTCAACTCTGCTTCTTGAATGATCCTCAGAGATGGAATCTCGACTTCTGCAAGATTTACCGCTTCGTTCCCATAGACCAAAAAGTACGGTGTTGCCCCAGTGGAGGTCCGGATGGTGGTGCGATATCCCAATAATGCAAATGGTAGCTTCTCGTGCCACTATCTGTGATTGTCAATCATTTTCCGCAATATCCTTTTGATGTTCTTTTTCGCGGCTTCTACCGCTCCATTCATATGTGGCCTATACCAGTGGAGTTTCGATGGTTGATCTTGAATCGATCACACGTTTCCATTATCAGATTACTATTGAGGTTGGCTCCGTTGTCAGTAATGATCGTCTTGGGAACCCCAAACCGGCAAATAATGTTGTTTTTGATGAAATCATCGACAACTTTCTTAGTGACAGACTTGTAAGATATAGCCTCGACCCATTTGGTGAAGTAATCGATTGCCACAAGGATAAACCGGTGTCCATTCGAGGCTGCTGGCTCGATGGGACCAATGACATCCATGCCCCAAGCTACGAACGGCCAGGGTGAACTAGTGACATGGAGTTCATCGGGAGGAACTTGGATCATGTCTGCGTGAGTTTGACACTGGTGACATTTCTGAACATAGCGGATGCAATCTGTTTCCATCGTCAACCAAAATAACCCGCTCTGAGGATTTTCTTTGCAAGGGTAAAACCATTCATGTGTGGCCCGCATGTTCCTGCATGAATCTCCTCCACAAGTCTGGATGCCTCTTTAGTTTCGACGCACCTTAGCAAACCCAAATCGGGAGTCCTCCTATATAGGATTTCTCCGTTTAAGAAGAATTGATTTGCTAGCCTCCTAATTGTGCGTTTTTGGACTTTTGTTGCGTCCTCAAGATAACTGCCACTCTTCAAGTACCCTTGGATATCATCATACCATGGTTTCTGATCTGGTTCTTCCTCCACGTGAAAGCAATATGCAGGCTGCTCATGTATATGAATGTGAATGGGATCAATGTAATTCTGGTCCGGGTGCCAAATCGTGGAAGATAGGGTGGCCAAGGCATCTGCAAACTCATTCTGAAGTCGCAGAATATGCTTGAATTCCACCTTAGTGAATCTTTTGCAGAGCTTTTGCACGCAATCCAAATATGGTAAAAGCTTTTGGTTCTTCACCGCCCATTCAACCTGTGCCTGACGGATCACTAAATCTGAATCCCCAATTGCCAAAATCTCCTGCACGTCCAAATTAACTACTAGTCGGAGGCCCAAGATGCAAGCCTCATATTCAGCCATGTTGTTGGAGCAATGAAACCTGAGCTTTGCTGATGCCGGGTAGTGTTGGCCCGTAGGTGAGATCAACACAGCCCCAATGCCTGATCCGTTAAAATTCTTGGCCCCATCGAAGAACATCCTCCACCCGTCATATTCTTCAAAGATATCTCTCCTACGAAAGCTACTTCTTCATCATGAAAATAAGTCTTCAGAGTCCTGTACTCTTCGTCTACGGGGTTTTTTGCCGGATGATCGGCCAGTGCTTGTGCCTTCACCATTTTTTGTGTGACATAGACTATGTCGAATTCACTCAACAATATCTGCCATTTAGCCAACTTACCCGTGGGCATGGGTTTCTGAAAGATGTACTTCAGAGGATCCATCCTCGAGATCAGATACGTTGTGTGTGCTGAGAGATAATGTCGCAACTTCTGGGCCACCCAAGTCAAAGCACAACGAGTACGCTCAAGCAAAGAATACCGAGCTTCATACGGCGTGAACTTCTTACTCATGTAGTAGATCGCTACTCTTTCCTTCCTGTTTCATCATGTTGTCCCAAAACACACCCGAATGCCTGATCCATGACCGATAATTATAGTAACAAAGGTTGACCCTCCTCAGAAGGAACCAGCACTGGAGGGTTGGATAAATAGTCCATGATCTTATCAAATGCTTCTTGACATTCCGGAGTCCATTTGATAGCGGCGTCCTTCTTTAGTAGCTTGAGGATTGGTTCACAAATGACGGTAGATTGGGCTATGAAATGACTGATATAGTTGAGCCTACCCAAGAAGCTCATCACTTCTTTCTTGCTCTTCGGAGGGGGAAGCTCACGAATAGCCTTGATTTTTGTTGGATCCAACTCTATACCCCGACGACTGACAATAAAACCCAATAATTTCCCGGCAAGGACCCCAAAAGCACACTTTGCAAAGTTTAGCTTCAAGTTGTTCCTTCGTAGCCTGTCAAAGAATTTTTGAAGATCAACTAGATGGTCACACCCTTTCTTCGACTTGATGATGACGTCGTCCACGTAAACCTCAATTTCTTTGTGGATCATGTCATGGAACAAAGTGGTCATGGCTCTCATGTAGGTGGCCCCAACATTCTTTAGTCCGAACGGCATTATCTTGTAATTATAGACACCCCAAGGTGTGATAAAAGCCGTTTTCTCTGTGTCATCCTCATGCATCTTGATTTGATGATACCCAGCAAAGCAATCCACAAATGACTGTGTTTCATGCTTAGCGCAATTGTCTATCAAAATGTGGATGTTCGGGGAGCAAAAATTCATCCTTAAGGCTGCCCTTGTTGAGGTCCCGGCAATCCACGCAAACCCTGACCTTACCATCTTTCTTAGGCACGGGCACAATGTTGGCGAGCCAGGTCGGATACTTGGTTGCTTCCAGAATTCCGGCTTCCAACTGTTTTGATACTTCTTCCTTGATTTTAAGACTCAAATCAGGCTTGTATTTTCTGAGCTTCTGCTTCACTGGCGGGCAAGACGGATCGGTAGACAATCGATGGGCCACTATTGAAGTGTCCAACCCTGTCATATCGGTGTAGGACCAAGCAAAGACGTCCTTGTTCTTTTTCAAGAATCTGATGTATTCCCTTTTCTTTTCCTCGGTCATGTGAACACTGATTCTTGTCTCTTGGATTGTTTCATCATCACCCAGATTCACTGTTTCTGTTTCTTCTAAATTTGCTTTCGGCTTTTCCTCAAATTCTTTGATCTTCCTAGCAACCTCTTCACAATTTTCATCTGTTGCCTCTGTCTGAGCTATGTCATGTTGGATAGTCTCATTATGTGCCACAATCTCAGTTTCAACATTATTAAAAGTAATTTTTCTGAAAGAAAACAACAAAGTAAACATAAAATGACATCATCGTGAAATGAATGAAATTTTTATTCATAATCAAAACTTGTCATAATAATGGCATAAGTAAAACATTGAAATCTTAATTAAAAAGTCTTTATTTGAAAACATAATGAGTTGGTGACAATTTCCGTTCTACCCAAATGCCCGACGTGGTCTGGATGGGGTAGTGGTCCAACGGCTGATGAAGTCCTCTGTAGCTCCCTTCTGCACTGGGGCTTTCTCTTCCTCCTCGTGGATTATGACGTTGCAGCTTTCTTCCTCGTCTTCTGACAGGTACAGACCTTGCAACCCATTCATCAAGCCCTTGACATCATCATTCAAAAACCCGGCGGATTGGAAAGTCTGGCTCAACAGTGGTAAGGGACTTGGTAGAGGATAGTAGCACCCTACTGGCAGTGGCTCCCAGTCGAGATACTCTTCTATGGTGTAAGCGTATCCCAGGCCAAATGTGGTTGAGTGGTGCAAAGGCTGTATGGGCTCTATGATCCCTTGCAACCTGGCTCCCAAGCCCTTTCCTGGTTCATAACCCGAGCTCCGCATTATGCTCATCACATCCATCACCCTCACTTCTTCTTCTTCTTCCATGTCTGCCTCTATCGGATCTCCTCTTGCCCCAGAAGAAAAGCCTTCTGTGATGAATAAATTCCTCATACTTTCTAGCAATTCTTCCTCTTCCCTCTCTAGGTCGCTCCTAAGAAACCCGGCGGACTGGAAATTCTGATATAATGACGGGATAGGACGTTCCAGCTTTTCTCTCCTCATGGGCATTTCTCCTTCATACCCCAAACCCATAGTATCATTTTTGGAAAGAAGAGAGATTGGGTCGGGAATACCTTGGAGTTTGGCCCCCAATCCCTTGCCTGGTTCGTAGCCTAGCCATAACAGCATGCTCAGGACCTTCTGATTGTACTATGGCTTTGGCTCGATGCCTCCTACCAGCTCCACGGTGTGGAATATTCCTCCGTCCATACAACTCTGTCCTTCAATGGCATAGACAGGATATCCCTTCTCCCCATGCACTACCACTTCTTCATGTTCCCATTCAAACTTTAGGCACTGATGGAGGGTGGATGGTACTGCTCCAGCCATGTGAATCCATGGGCGCCCCAACAATAAGTTGTAGGAAGCTGGGATGTCCATTACCTGGAATGCAATGGGGAAGGTGGCCGGACCAATGATCATGTCCAAAGTGATCTCCCCTATCATGTCCCTTTGGGATCCATCAAAGGCTTTCACGTTCATCTAGTAATTCTGAATCCTTGCCAAATCCACGCCTAGCCTTGTGATAGTGTTGAGTGGACAAATATTTAACCCAGAACCCGGATCAACTAAGGCCTTGGTAATCATTTTGTCCTGGTACCTGGTGGTGATGTAAAGAGCTCGGTTGTGAGTGGTCCCTTCAACTGGGAGTTCATCTTCGTGGAAGAATATCTTGTAAGCTTCAAATACCTGCCCCACCATGTGGGCCATCTCTCCTTCAATGATGTTGGACGGAACATAAGCCTTACTCAGCACTCTCATCAATGCCTTCTGATGAGGCTCTGAAGTCTACAAGAGGGACAAGATGGAGACCTGAGAGGATCCCTTACTCAATTGACCTGAGTGCTCCTGGGCTTGTATCTTTTTCCACTCCCCACCTTCTTCCACTTCTATGATAGGGGCTTGGTCCCGCTTGAACTACCTTGTGTCATGCGTTTGGAGGTGTCTGTCTGTTCGGAGTGAATTGCCCCCCGGACAACATCGTTCTCTTCTACCGCTGCTTTTCCCTTGTCATAGCTCCAGGGAACAGCATGTGTCGAAGCTTTTCTGGGGGGCCATTGTGACCACAAAAGGAAGCTTGGGCGTGGCAACTTCGACTTCAAACGGTCTGCGCCCTTGTACCACGAAAGGCGTTTGAGTTATCACTGCAACTAACTCATCTCGCTCTAACAACCATATGGGCCCCTGTGTACCTGCTGATTCTTCAACTTCCAGCATGTTCACCTGATGATTAAGAAGTGGGTTATTGGACACGTTGGGCGCAGGTTCTTTGAGCTGTATGGTTTTGGTGTCTATGAGTTTCTGGATTTTATCTCGTAGGGATCGGCAGACCTCTGTGGTATGTCCTTTCATTCCCGAATGGTAGGCGCATACCTTGTTGGGGTCATACCATTTGGCTTAGGTATCAACGGGTAGAGCCGTGGTTGGTGTTATGTACCCGACTGCTTTCAGTCTTTCATAGAGTTGGGCGATAGGTTCAGCCAGGGGAGTGTAGGACTTTGTGGGCCTTCTTTCGAAATTAGGACGGTTTCTGTAATTTGGTTGTCGAGGAGATAGTGGTGGTGGTGAAGGAGTTTGGTAGTAAGCTAGTTGGGTGTTGTAAACGGGGTATGCCGGTTGTTGGTATTGTGGAGGTGGAGCTTGGTAAGGGGTATATGCTGGGTAAGGAGGGTAAGACATAAGGTAAGGTGATGTGGGAT
Source organism: Solanum rostratum (assembly GCA_029948455.1). Lineage (NCBI taxonomy): Eukaryota > Viridiplantae > Streptophyta > Magnoliopsida > Solanales > Solanaceae > Solanum > Solanum rostratum. The sequence continues at coordinate 26,088,548 of CM057045.1, forward strand.
AGTGAGGGAGGGGTGAGATTGGAATTTGTGGTTTAATGGGGCTTTTGTGCGCCAACATGACCGCACCCACTTCCTTTTCTTCCTGTTCTCGGGCAATCTTCCCAATTGTAATGCCTTGTTGGTAGCCTGTAGAGCTTCCAGATTGATAATGGTACCATTCTTGATACCTTCTTCGATTCTCTCACCAAGTCTGATAATGTTGGCGAAACTCTTCTCCGCGACCAACATCATCCTGTCGTAATATTGGGGCTCTGTGCCCTAATGAAATAGTCCTTCATCTGGGACTCGTCCATGGGAGGCCTGGCTCTGGCAGCCTCAGACCTCCATCTTACAGCGTAATCCCTGAAGGTCTCAACAGGCTTCTTCTTCAAGTTTTGGATGTAGAACCAATTGGGTGCATTTTCTGTGTTGAACCCGAATCGATCCATGAAATCAGAGGCCATGTCTACCCAATTCGACCATTTTCGAGCATCTTGGTCGATGTACCAGGTAAGAGCTTCCACGGTAAGACTTCTCATGAATAGCTTCATCCTAATCCTTTCATCTCTTCCTACCCCAGCAAGCTTGTCGCAGTACATGCGTAGGTGGGCTTTAGGATCTCCGATGCCATTGAACAACTCAAATTTGGGAGGCTTATATCCCTCCGGCAGCTCCACATCGGGATGTATGCATAGGTCTTCGTAATTCAACCCAACCACCCGCTTGCTGGACTCGACTTGCTGCAAGCGATTGGTGAAGCTGTCCAATTTCTCGGCCATGGACTTAATCAGCATATCCTTTTGGGAGGATTCTGATTCATGGTATTCGTGGGTATAGGGAGAGGTTTCCACGAATATCATATTTTGGTAGTAATTTCCTAGAGCATGGGTGTATGTGGTATTAACAGTAGGTTTGGGAGGCATATTTGGGATGGGGCTAGTATTTAAAGGGTGCAGGATTGGCTCAGAAGGGCCTGCATGGTGCGGGTTTTGGAAATGGTAATTGGGAGGTTGAGCATTTGTGGGTGGTAAGCTGGTGGGGTTAGGTTGTATCTGAGGAGTAGGTTGTGAAATTGGCAGTGTGGTCTGAGTAGTATTGATTTGTTCTTCCATGTTATCCCCAAAAGGGGTGCCGAGAGAAATGGACAGCCTAGCCAAGTTTCGCATGCTAGCCATTTCCTCTTCAAGTTCCAAAATCTTCCTTTCCAACCTTAGGACCAAGTCAGTTGAGTGAATCCCCGTGTCAGAGTTCTCGTTGTTGCTGTTGTCGTCGGCCATCTTACCCTTCTTTTTGTTCAAATTTTGGAGTGGCGGAGGAGGAGAAGGAGCCCCTTTTGATCTGGTGTAGTAGGCCAGAATGTAAGGACAGATCAACCCTGGGAAGGGGAAAAAGAAAACAACAAAACCAGCAAAACTTTGTTGGAGGTTAGGGTAATATAAACACGTAATTCAAACAGATTGATCGTCCTAAAATGCAAGGGGCCTCATTGAGCCAGAGGTAGGCCTAATACGACAAGCAAGTGGCACGTGATAGTTAATCCAAGCCTTAAGTTGTTTATTGAAATTTAGAGTTAAAGGCAAAAGAAAGTGAATAATTGTTTTATTGAAAAAGAAAACATTACATTAAATTTCAAAGCCTAAGGGTAGTAGGGATAACAAGGGAAAATAACTAGAATGAAACAAATCTTCAGATGTGGCGGCTTCCATAGGTTGGGACAATTTGCTCCCTCATTTCTGGGGTGATGTCATAGTCCTTGTTCAGCAATTTCCGAGCCCAGACTTTTTCCTCCATATCCTCGTACCCAGGCCGTCCTCCTTGGTCCAGGTCCACCCTATCAGCATCTTCGAGAATCCACACACAATACTCTGGGGTGCAATAAGGGCGATCCTCTTGGACGACGATTGCCATTGCTATTTCCCACCTTCTACATATGTTGTGTACTTGTGGGATTTCCTCTCCGAACTCGTATCGGCCAGGCTCATGTTAGACCGCAAGGGGATTACTTGAATCAGGCCGAACTGTCTAAGGACTCACAAAGGGGCGTATGGTTGGACCCCTTTCAAGCCAATGAGCTCGATATAGTAAAGCTCATCTCCTCTAGCTATCGCCCGTGAAATATTCAACCAAGGGTATTTCCACTGGATGTTGTAGCCTGATAACCCTGTCATGAATCTGAACCAATCTTCAGCACCTGCTGGCCTGACAAATCTGCGCATTCTCGAGGGGTGGGAGTGAATTCTGTGTCCCACTCCGTCGAGAGTATCTATCACACCTCCCCATTTGTAAAAATGCTCCATCGCCCATAGTTGTAATAGGATGTTGCATCCCTCGAAGAACCTCTTTCCCCGGACGCATTTGGACAGTGCCCTCAAAATTCTGCTACTATCATGGGCACGATGGAATTTCCTCCAACCTCCTTTCCATTGGATAAGGTGCGCACAGTGTATATTAGGCGAGTATCTATGTTTTTGTCTTCTCTGGGGAAGACTAGAGTGCCTAATAGTGCAACTGCGAAGGCGTTCACCCGATGCACCTCCCACTTGGCTGTTGAACAAGAAAAGTCCCCTTTGAAATTCTCGTAGCTGTCTTGATGTCCAAAGCGAGCATACAGATAGTCCAGAGAGATCCATTTGAAATCCAGGCAAGCCAACTTAGGTCTATAAATCAGTCCCAGGTTTTTCATGAACTTCTTTGCAGTCTGTCTATGGGGGACAATCATGCTCCGATCCCAGTAAGGCAAGTCGATGAACCCACCAATCTCCTCAATCGTGGGGGTCAACTCAAAGTCCCGGCAAAAAAGATCCCAGATCTTCAGCAGTGCCTTAATCAGGTAGCGGTCCGGAATAACATATATTAGATATGTTAGCCCTCCCAAAAGTTGAGCTACCTCTATGGCGCGATCCTTTTTAATGTTTTCCCACTACCTTCTCAGCCTGTGATCTACACCTACGACCATTTGAGTGTTGGCGAAATTTGGGGAAGCCATTATATTTTCTGCACACCAAAAAGAAATGAAATGTTCTAAATTCAATTTCAACAAATTTAGGCTTGGATTGAACTATTGTGACCACATAAGCACATAGTATGCAATATTCCGCCTTGGAGGGTGATTGGACCCTCTAGACTTAACAAGGTGGCTACTATTACGTAGATTGACCCTCTTGGGTCAAACTACCTAGGGCTTATGCATGCATGATCTTAACTTTGGGGTGGATAGCTCTACCCTAAGTTTCTAAAGATTGGGCTTAGACACGAACTTGGTATTCCTATGTGAGAAGCACGTGGTCCAACGGTAGTAAGACTATCAACCATTCACCACGCAAGCGCTTACTCTCTAAAATTTGGGTTTGAAAGAAGTCGGGAGAAGTGCAAATGCACGACATCACCTTAAGAGAAAATAAAGAGGGTCCCAAGTGGGGGAGTTTATGAATGGAATGTCAGTTTAATTAATGCAGTAACATTTTGCAGTTAGAGCAGTTTTTAAACAAATAATTTTAAAGCAATAGAAATAATAAAAGGGAAAGGAAATACAGAAAAAGAAAAGAAATTAGCAGAAAGTAATTAATAAAATAAAATAAAGCAATTTATATAAACAAATAAGAGGACAAATAAAAGTCTAACCCACATAAAACAAAACATGTAATGGTTCGAGCCTAGTCCCCAGCAGAGTCGTCATTCTGTCGTGCCCCATTTTTCCTTGCGGAGAAACGGGAACCTGGACGATGTCGTGGCAACGACTCTTTTGGGATTTGAAAGTTGAAGAGTCGCCACCTAATGTTTGGGTGCATAAGGACACCATTCTAAGCCTAACAAAACTTAATCTAACCAGAGAGAGGGTAAGGGCTCAAATTACCTCAAAGGGAAGGTGTTAAACACCCTTCAAGTCTGCAAATGCGGGTTCCGACCATGTCTCGTATTCTATGTGGGGGTTACAAATAAAGGTCTCTTATATTAAAAATAAATGTCTTAAATTATTCTAAGTGATACAAATAAACAAGTTAATAAAAAAAATAAAAAAAATAAATGAAACAGAATTAAGGGAATTAATTACTCGGATCAGTTACTCGGTTTTATTTCTGGATTTTAGCTTCACTTGGCTTATAAAAGCCTAAGGACAAAACCGAGGTTTGTCCTATTTAAGCACGAGTTATATTCATCATCTCCGAGGGTCCTATTTACCCCTATCCCTCTTAAGTTGATTTATTATTTATTTAATAACTTACGAGCGTACTAAAAAGGGAAAAATGTAATGCTCCTAATATGCCTAGCGCCCCTCCTAATGTCCAAGAGGCATTGGACTTTTCTATTTTTGGTAAGTTCTAGACTTAAGAGAATATAGGGCTTCCTAAAGGACTCTCGTCAACCACAACAAACAGGACAAACAAATGGCAGGCAAAGTCTCATATGGCCTCTAAGAAAAGAAAGTCATTTGAAAATTATTGTTGGCATAGTATTCGAAGAATATATTTTAAGAAATTAAAGACAATTTAATTAATGCAGTCCTATAAACAAAATTCCTAAAATATTCTTTATTTAAGATTCCTATAGGCATGATTTCTAAAAAAAAATATTTTTTATTCCAATAGGCATGATATATCTAATAAAATTAAACATTTTAATTCTTAAAGGCATACTATCTAATAAAATTAGAAAGAAAGCATTTTGATTCTTAAAGGCATGGTATCTAATAAAATTAGAAAGAAAGCATTTTGATCCTTAAAGGCATGGTATCTAATAAAATTAGAAAGACAACATTTTAATTCTTAAAGGCATGATATCTAATTTAATTCTTATAGACATGGTACCTAATAAAATTAAAAAGAAAATATTTTAATTCTTAAAGGCATGATATCTAATTAAACATTTTAATTCTTATAGGCATAGTATCTAATAAAATTAAAAAGAAAACATTTTACTTCTTAAAAGCATAATATGTAATTCAACATTTTAATTCTTATAGGCATGGTATCTAATAAAATTAAAAAGAAAACATTTTTTTTTCTCTTAAAGGCATGATATCTAATTAAACATTTTAATTCTTATAGGCATGGTATCTAATAAAATTAAAAAGAAAATATTTTTATTTCTTAAAGGCATGATATCTAATTAAACATTTTAATTCTTATAGGCATGCTATCTAATAAAATTAAAAAGAAAATATTTTTATTTCCTAAAGGCATGATATCTAATTAAACATTTTAATTCTTATAGACATGGTATCTAAAAAATATTTAAAAGAGCATTCTATAAACATGAAAAATATTTTAATCTTATAGACATGATGTTAAAAAAAACGATTTAATTTCAACGCTTCCTATGTTAAGATTGCCTAGGCATAATTTTTTTTTTTTAATTGATCCTAAGTAAAAGTTTGCCTATGTGATTTTCACAAACACCAAATGATCAACAAAATAACAAGTATTTCCCCTCCCCCTTTTTAACTAGATCCCCAAGTTATTTCATTACATCATGGCATAAAAAAATGGAAAAAAGAATAATAATAATAAAATAAACACATAAAATAAATTTTTCCGGTCCACCAAATCTGTCCCCTCCCCCCCCCCCCCCCCCACATGAATTTTCAGACTTGTACAGACAAGAGAGGTGGAAGTAACCTAAGTTAATAAGAGAGAAAAGAATACTAACTGAAAAGTGACAATAAAAAGCAAAACACCAAAGGAATTTGAGTATGATCTTGAATCTTCTTTGACTCCTCTTCTCTATTTTTCTTTTTAGAAAGGGGGAGAACGTAAGAAATTTTTCTGCTCTGTTTCTTTTCTGTCTTTTCTGTGTTTTGTGTGTTCTCTTTTGCTGGGTTCTCTTTGCTGTTTATATAGTGAGTAGGGGACACTAAATAAGGGAATGAGATCAATGAAAAAGGAACTTTAAATTTTTTTTCTTTAATTAGAGATTACAATCAATCTATTAAGAATAATTAAATCCCGTAATGGAGGCATGTAATCACAAATTACCATAAATAAGAAAGCAGAACCTATTTCAAAGGAAAGAAAAGATCTCTAATTAACACAATCCAGGCATGTAATATGGTGACAAATTTTATTACCAAACTAGTCATGAGGATATTCCCTTTTGTAAGCCAAGCAGAATACAATCAAATCTTACCATAATTATTTTCGAAATATAATTTAATTAGATACAAATATTCCATTTCCAGCATGCATCCGATAAAGGCCACTCAAAATATATTCAAATATTATCATCTTTAGCAGTGCAAGAGAAATAACTTCTGGGTCTATCTTAGACGAAAAGTGAAGAATGAAGAATCAGAATACTAACCAAAAGAATATAAATAAATTATGAAAAGATTATACCGTCGAAATGATCTTTTATAACACATCCTCTAGTGCTGCACCAATATTTCAACAAACTTGATCGTAGAATCACCACCATCGCTGACCGGAGTAAATTTATCGAAGTTGGTGGTTGCATGGTGATTTTCCGGCGTGGTTTTCTATTTTGGGGTCACTTGGTGAGGCTGTTTTGGTAGGTTTCCGGAGGGGTTTGGTCGGGGCTGTTTCCGGTGAGGATAATACGGAGGGAGGCAGCGAGAACGAGGGAGAAGAAGAGAGGGAGAGAGAGGGGTAAGGCGGCGTGGACCGGGGGGAGAGAGGGAGCAGTGGGAGGCTGCCGGAGAGAGAGGGGGCTGCTGCGATGGGGTTGGGTGGTTGTGAGGGGTCGCCGACGGGAGTTGTGGCTGGAGAGGGGCTGACGGAGGGAGAGGTTGCGAGGGAGAGGGAGAGGGAGAAGAGATTGGGCGGCGCCGCTGTGCGTCGTGGTGACTGGCAGCGGTGGCAGTGGTGCCGGGGAGAGATGGAGAGGGAGAGAAAAGGGAGGAGGGAGCGGCTGCCGGCGCCGGGGAGAGGCTACCGGCAGTGGTCGTTTTGGGGAAGAAGAAGGGAGTAAGAGAGGCGACTGGAAGGGAGAAAAATGGGGGATTTTAGGGTTTGGTGTATTTAAAGGGGATAAAATAAAATGAAATAAAAAATAAATAAAATCTAATAAATTAGGGCCGTTAGATAAAAAATAATGGACGGTTGAGATCAAAAGATCGGTGGGTTTGAGTCGGATTCAGATTAAAAACGGGTACCCGAATTTAAAAATTAGCCACAGATTGTAGGAATTTTAAAAATTAAGCCACAAATTCGTAATCCGTATTTAAATACTAGTCAGGAAGTTAAAAATTAAGGCATAAATTAGTAGATTGAGTTTAAATATTAGTCAAAAAGTATAGGAATTTAGAAATTGAGTCACAAATTAGCAAATTGGATTTAAATACTAGTCAAAATTGTAGGAATTTAAAAATTGAGCCACAAATTAGTAAATTGAGTTTAAATATTAGTCAAAAATTGTAGGGATTTAAAATTTTAGCCACAAATTAGCAAATTGGATTTAAATACTAGTCAAAAATTGTAGGAATTTAAAAATTGAGCCCCAAATTAGTAAATTGAATTTAAATACTAGTCAAAAATTGTAAAAGTTTAAAATTGAGGCGCTAATTGGCTCAAGTTGGATTAAGATGCAAAAATTTACAAATAAGTGGCTAGGACCAAAATAAATTCAAGTAAATTGATCAAAATTGAAATAGGATTTCAATGATTTGGCCAAAATTGATATAGAATTTATTTAAAAGGTCACGACTTAAACAAAATATGGGTAAAATATAATACGTTGAATCGTAGACTTGCATAATTCACACGAAACTATGAAAAAATGTATCAAAAATAATATTTGAATGACGCAATTCGAAATATGACACACGTCCAATATTAAAATAATGACTATTTGTTGTTTATTTTTTTGTAGACAATAATAAATATAGAATGACAATCATTTTTTCCGCCAATACTAATTTTAAAAATAAATAAAATGTAAAATAAGTTAAGGGTCGATCAAAATCGGGTGTCAACAATAACGTAATAATTTTATTCATTTTTATAATAAGTCAAATCAATATAATTGTAAAGACTGCAAAAACTGAACTTTATAAAGTGTAAGTTTTTTTTTCTGTTTTATGTCCGCATTTTAGAAAATTGTATAAAATATAATTTTTTAAAAACTAAGTCTATTTTAATTACATTCTAAAATCATAGTCTATTTGTGGCAATTTAGTCTATTTGTAACTTAAATAGAGTTCTTTTTGCCACGTCAACCTAGTGGGCCCGTAGTTCCACGAAATATGCAAAACCTTCTCCAATCACTGTGCGGATTTCAACAATCTAAAAACAAGTATTTTAGGGCTAAAATTCTGTTCCGAAGAACAATACAAATACCTTCGTACTTTCACTCAGCTGCCCCATTTTTTACTTCTCATAACATTTTTTTACCTTACAAAATCCTTCTCTGTTTTGATCATGGAGAACGACGTCGACATGTACGGCGGAAGTGACGTGGACTCCGCCGGCGATGACTCCTACGACGACGGCTTCATCAACGGTGGAGACAGTGACGCGGAGTCCTCCGGCGATGACATCATCGATAATGATCCTGATGATCATCGCCGTGAGGCAAACTATGTCGTTTTGTCCCCCGATGATATCGGTCGTCTCATGGACGATGATATCTCTAAAGTTTCCTGTGTTCTCTCGGTCTCCAGAACTGAGGCATCCGCTTTACTCCGTAGGTATAACTGGAGTGTGAATAAAGTTCATGAAGAATGGTTTGCCGATGAATCCAGTGTTCGAGAAGCTGTTGGCTTGAAAATACAGGAAAAAGTTGTTCAATTTAAGGAATCAAAGGTCGTAGCTTGCGGAATTTGCTTTGAGGATTATTCTTCTGATGCAATTTTGGCGTCTGCTTGTGGTCATCCTTTTTGTGTTGAATGTTGGCAAGGGTATATTTGTAATTCAATATCTGATGGTCCTGGATGTTTGGATTTGCGATGTCCAGAACCATCTTGTAAAGTTGTTGTCGCACAGGACATGATCAATCAGTTAACGTCCGATGATGATAAAAAGAGGTACTATGGATTTCTTTTTCGTTCTTATGTTGAGGAAAACAGGAAGATTAAGTGGTGTCCTGCTCCAGGATGCAATTTTGCGATTGAATTTGATATAGGGAGTGATAATTGTGAAGTTATATGTGGCTGTTCGAATTATTTTTGTTGGAGTTGTACGGAGGAAGCTCATCGTCCAGTTGATTGTGATATGGTGGTTAAGTGGATGGAGAAAAATAATGCAGAATCTGAGAATACAAATTGGATTCTAGCTTACACAAAGGCTTGTCCTAAATGCAAGAGGCCGATTGAAAAGAATGAAGGGTGTATGCGGATGACTTGCCGAGACCCTTGCAAGTATCAGTTTTGTTGGTTATGCCTTAATTCTTGGTCAGTTCACGGGTATAATTCATGTAACAAGTACAAGCCTGGGAGCGAAGATGAGCAAAAGAAAGAAATGGCCAAGCAATCTATTGAGAAGTACACTCATTATTACGAGAGATGGGCTGCTAATGAGAAGTCAAGGAAAAAAGCTGTAGAAGATTTGAAGAGACTGGGGGAAGTGAATGTTAAGGAGCTGAGTGATTTGCAGTCCATGCCAGAGACACAATTGAGATTCATCTTAGAAGCGTGGAAGCAGATTGTTGAATGTAGGAGAGTGTTGAAGTGGACTTATGCTTATGGGTTTTACTTGCCTGATGAGGAGCACACAAAAAGGCAGTTTTTTGAGTATTTGCAAGGCCAGGCAGAGGCTGGTTTGGAGAGGCTTCACCTTTGCGCCGAGAAAGAACTGGAGATTTACCTGAATGTTGAAGAAAGTAATTCCAAAACATTTGATGATTTCCGTATAAGGCTTACTGGTCTGACTAGTGTGACTAAGAATTACTTTGAGAATTTAGTTAGAGCACTTGAGAATGGTCTTGAAGATGTTGATTCGCAAGGAGCTCTTGGAAACATAGCAACGAGCTCCAAAAATGCAGCTGCGAGCAGCAAAGGGTCATACTCAAAAAAATTAGTACCAGGTGGGGACAGAATGCCCGTCAAGGCAAGAGTTGAGAAAATTATGACCCTCGTGAGAATTAGGAAAGCAAAACTACCTAGCACCAACAGCACTGCAAGCTCAAAACATGTATTAATTGCTGGTGGAGGAAATACGAACAGCTCCAATAATCTTGTTATAGGAGAAGACAGCACCTTGAGGACATCAAAAAATCCACTTGAAGCTTGGGGTGGCAAGTTTATGGGATCAAAAGATGCACCAGTAGCAGCAAGGAGTTACAATATGGGCTCACAATTTTTACAACTAGCTGGGGTGAGCAGCACAACCAGCTCGAGTAATTTACAGCTAGCTGGAGGCCACAAGTTACTAAACATTGGAGCAGGCAGTGTGAAAAACTTGGCAACTGCACATGTGGCTGGAAACAACAACCTCACTCTGTCTAAAACTCCACATGTGGCTGGGGGCAGTAAGGTGATGAACATTGGAGGAGGCAGTTGGAAAGACTTGGCAAATGCTCATGTGGCTGGAAGCAGCAACCTCACTGTGTCTAAAACTCCATATGTGGCTGCAGGCAGCAAGGTGCTGAACATTGGAGGAGGCACTGGAAGCAGCAACCTCGCTGTGTCTAAAACTCTACATGTGGCTGGGAGCAGCAGCAGAATAGGTGGTGGGAAAAAGCACAGGAAAACAAATGCTGGGGCACCCTTAGTCATAAAGTTGGATGACGATGATTTAGGAGAGGAAACTTCTGCCGCAGGAGCCTCATCAACACAACACTTGATTGATGATTTGGAAGGTTGGGCATGCGATTCGTGCACATTTCTGAATACTGGCTCTACCACAACATGCCTAATGTGCAGTGAAGATGCTTCTGGCAGTTGGGAATGCGAAAAGTGTACATTTCTCAATAAGAAGCATGCTTCCACATGCCAAATATGTGAACACAGTAAATGAAGTCCTTGCACCTAAAAATAAATGGCTGCCTGGAGGATACTCTTGGCCACAAGTTAGCTTTTGCATTATTCTACCTTTACCGGCTTATCAGTCTTATGTTCTGCTTTTGGTCAATAGCTACCTAAAAGTTTCTTATTGCATCTGTTGGATGCATAGGCTTTGGGAGTAATTTAGTTATTATACATATAAATGAGGTTCCTGGTAATTGTAGTGATACACTTTCTCCAGGTAGATAACAGCTCGTGTTTCATGTTATAACTTACTAGTAATTGCCAGTATTTTATTCCCTTTATCGTGAAGCCTTGGAACTGGTACTTTGGATTATATCTTTATTCTAATGCCGATGTGGCTTTGGAAGCATTTTTTGGAATCTATAATTCTGCTTGATGTCTTCTAGGTCTTTAGCACTTTTTATAGTAGGGAGGGGCTTAAAGAAAATTCTATTTTACATGCAGAGGATGTCCCCATGTATCATAATGCTTAAGAACTAAATTAAAACAATGAATCCTTGAACATGGGAGACAAGCAGATAATATGCCTACGGTCAAATATCTATGCAACTTGTGTAATGAACACTAGACTATGTATTCTGAAGCATATCAGTGAACTTGAAGATGTAGAAAATTTGAAAGGAAGATATGCTTAGCATAGATTTTCCGGGGGTGACTAGTATGCACGACTTTTATCCACCCTGTAAATGTTTCTCAACATTTTTTATGATACTTGTCCGCACTTTTATTGGGTGCTCCATATTTTTTTTTTCTAATGAAGTGTGGCTTTATTGTCGATTCATATTAGTAGAAATAGACATTGGTAGTTGTAGTATTGCTCTTGTAGCTTCTTGTCCTTCAATTTTTGTTACTATCTGTTGCTGCTGTACCTTGAATCTTGATTGTGATATTGTTTTGCTGTTGTTTCCATTTTGTTACTGCTATTTCTTTTGTTATATCTGTACTTCTGTTACTTCTTTTTCCGGACTTTTTTGGACTATTTTTCCTTGAACTGAGGGCACACTTACGGGACTATAATAGGTATATTGTTTTTGGACTGTGGCTTTACCACTATCCTTTGCTTAATCCACATCAGGACCTCATATATCCTTATTGGTGCAGTCATGTTTTTATTGCAAAGGCCTCTTTCAAGTCGAACAACATTGTGCTTTGTGGGTATCATACCTTCTGCATAACGTCTAAACCCTTCTCTAGATTTGTATCCTTTTCGTTTTGTGAAAACAAGTGCTTCATCTACATGATGTTGTCAATGCCTAATTGATAGGGAACACAACTTAGAGAAAAATTATTATGCAGCCTGTTCCAAAATGTCTTATTGATTTGAACTTGTGACTTCAGAAAAATCATAGCACATCTTCTCAGCTAATTTTACCCCTCGTGTGCCTAGAAGCTTGTAATGATAATGCAGCTGAAAATTATCCATCATCTAATGATACTAAGGGCTTGTTTGGTTGGGAACAAGTTATCCCAGGATGTTATCTCACCTTCAATGTTGTAAAATAACACTATAACCCAGGACAAGTTATCCCGTGATTTTATCTCAACCAAACATGGGATAAACTCATACTTAATACCTGGGATTAGTATTTCCTATCCTTCATACCAAATGATCACTAAAGGTTGCAAGTTTTAGTCTATATTCAAGCTCTGGGAATGGGGTAACATGTACCCACACAACAAGCACATATAAGCAGGCACCTCTGTAAACGGAGAACTGAATAATAAGCTTGGATGCAGCATATTTCTTTTGTTGATCCCATGATTTTTCTACATTTTTATTCCTAAGAATACAAAATAATATATGATACGAAGTTTTGCGAGGCCTATTACTTGCACTATATGAGAGCAAAAGAAGTATGGAAGACAAGCAAATCATGGCTAATGTGAAGTAACGCTGCTTCTGGCAGTTGATAATGTGAAAATATTCTTGTCAATAGCATGCTGCCACATGCCAAATTTGCGAGATCTGACAAGGAAAAGTCTGCAGCTGAGCATGCAAACTGTCTGGTGAAATGGGCATAACTTTTTTATACGGAGCTTGGATTGATGAACTGGTTGCGGCATCAGAAACTAGATAAAGGGTTTTGGCGTGATGTATAGTCGCATCATAACTCTATAGATTAAGACTTATGTTCATTAAAAATTGATGCTTGTGTGTACTCATTTGAAACTTTAGTCTGTTGTGCAGCTTCTAACTTTGCTTGGCTCGATGACTCTCCTTAGACTCTATTACCTTGTAAAAGTTAATGTGATGCTTAATTTATTTTATGCTAGTCCATAGCCTATATTAGCGCGCAAAAATGATATTTCCAACCTTATAGTGAGCTTTAGGTACTAAATTTCATATTTCCTAAGGTGTTACAATAACTGGGAGTGATGTCATCCAGTCATATAATATTAATCATGAAGGGAATCTTTGTCTTTTTTCCTGATGCAACACTCAAAAGCAGTCTTAAAGATATTGACCAAACACAAATTGCCTAACGAAAGTATATTTCAATTTGATCAAACACAAACCCATACTGCCCTAAAGCGCTTCTTCGTAAAATCCATTTTGATAGACACATTCCCAAAATAAACAAATTTTAAAAGTTTGATATCAAAAACCACTGTTAGCAAGTGGTAATATATACTAAACTAGTCTATATCTATACTGTATTAAAAGTTTGAATGCTATTGTGTTTGAATTTTTTGTCCTTCATTAAAACTTTTTTCTTTACACAAAATCGTCTTTTCACTATTTTTCTTAATTTATTATTTAATCATTTATTTATTTAGTTTCAGGATTCACTATTGCATTAGAATTTCTTTATATTTAGAATTCAGTTTTGATTTAGCACTATTCCACGTAATTAATTGACAAAATTTTTGACTATCTGATAGTTTGTTAAAAAACGTATGCAATATAACAAATTTAAAAAGAAAAAAAATCAGTAAAATTATGTTGGAAACATTAAACTACTCTTTTTTATATTTAGGAATCTTTTGGTATATTAAATTTTAATAAGTAATTATTTAACTTCTAACCATTCAACTTTATATTATTATTTTATGTATTCAGAAACTATTAACATATTTATATTATAAGCAACTGAATTCATTTTCTCATCTTTGTTGTATCACAAGAGACTAAGCTATTGCATCAAACTAATAATATTTATTTAATTTTATTTGGATGGATATTTTATTTATTTAATGATAAGTACTATTTATATGTAATTTAATTGACATGGTTCATACGTGTAAACATGTATACTAAACTAGTATATTAAAAGCATGAAGGCTCTTAAAAATTGTTTGAATTTTTCGCCCTTTATTAAAAAATTTTACTTTAGACAAAATCATCTTTTCACACTTTCCCTTTAATTATTAGACTTTGATTTTAATTATATAATTTTGTTGCATATATTTAAACCCTAAATTAATTCTAATAAATTACATGTGTCACATATTTGGCTCTTAATTGATATACTTTGCTAGAATCTCCGTGTAACTTTTGGTGGGTAACATGTAAAATATTAATTAATATCCACCCTAATTTAATTAGCCGTCGGTTTAGTGATGTTCTAAGTATGATAAAAATATTAACTAATATTATTTGGTTAGGTAACGTTTAAATTATTAATTACTATCTATCCTAAACTAATTGGCATAGGTTTAGGGGTGTTCTAGATATGGTAAAAGTATTACTAACATCTTTTAGTTTACGATTCCTCTACTGCTACCCATGAATCCTAATTATCTAACTATCTATACTATATTAAAAGCTTGAGGATTATTAAAAATATTGTTTGAATTCTTTGTTGTGACACCCGTCAAAATTATCAAAATACCTCTAGAAGAGAGATGAGCGCATAACGCGTCTTCCCGTACTCAGATGGTAAATCCGAGGCAGATTTGCGATCAACACAAAAAATTGAGTGTGAAAGTGGTCTCGGTCGTTTTTATAGCGACCCGATCAAAAGATAATTTTTCGACCTGAATAAACGAAAAACAGTGTTGGTGTGCGACAAAGGCGTGTCGCGCCTCTGTAGCGAACTTACACTTATGTTTTTTCAAAAATTTTGATGGGATAGGAAAAACTCGTTCAGAAAAATTTTCAGAAAAAAATACACTGGTGAGCGACCAGTCCGCATTACGGACCTGGTATTTTGAAGCTGAAAAAATTTCTAAATTTTGTGAAGGGCATTCTGGTCAATTCCCAACTCCTCCTAAACTCAATACATGATCTAATTAGGTCGTGTAAGTGTAAAAAGGATTTTTGAACCCTATTCTAAGTCATTCTAAGTCCTTGAAAAAACTAGGGTTTGAGGAAAGAGGAGAAGAGTTTGAGATTGAGGAATTCAAGAGGGAACCCTTGAAGTGATTGTTGAAAACTTCATCCTAGGTATGTAAGGATAAACTAGAAGCATGAGATTGTTCCCTCATGTGCCTCATAGATGGTTACAGAGCAGCAGATAAGGAAGAGATTTAGGCAACTTAATTGACCTAATAGAAGAGTTGAAAGTCTAAAGAGTCTAAATACATGATTTATGATTATTTTCTTGAAAATTATGCCTATTACATGTATTTTCATATGTTGATGATCATCATAAACTTGTTTTCTCAAATTGAATACTTTTCATGAGATATTGTATAACCCTACATGATTATTTTTGAAAGCATGCATGATTGAACCGAAGGATTGAGCCTGGAGCCTTGATAGAGAATGACGATTGTGATTGTGATTGTGATGAGAGAATGGTGATGCGTTGATTGAACTTGATGATCCTACGAGTCTCCATAAATGAACTCCAATGATTGTTTATTCGATTGTTCCCTGACGATTGTTCTAAGCCTTGAACTATTGATTAAGATGTTGATTCATGAGAGGCTTAAAGTCCCCATGATTTGATTGGTTTGATTGAATTGATTGTCATATGAGCATTGAGTCATGGGAGGAGTATCGAGAACTAAAAGAGTAAGAGTTAGCCTAACTCGCACTCGTCAAACTACGTAGCCAAATGTAGGAGAGGATTAGAACCATCACATTACATTGTGGGTTCCCTCTTAAGATAGTCACTGAAACGATAGAGGACTTGTTGAGTTTTGTCTCCATTTTGGATTATCCATTATGATTTCAATTTGTTCCCTACTTGGCAAGTATGGAATGCCTGTGGCAATAACAACTTCTTGTTGTACATTCACTGGCTCGTAAGTGATTGTTGTCGGATAAGAGAAACTCCCAAAAGTTTCCACCTTGAGTACTCTGAGTCGAATTGAGTTGAGTTGAGTTGATTGATGAGGTTGATTCGTTGATAGGTCACTTGTCTAATCTTTACTCTTTCTTTAGATAGACATGTGACATTCTGATTTGGTTATTATAATGAGTTGATGTTATTTCCATATTATTCTACCTGTTTCTGTTTTATTCAATCATTTTACATACCTTACATTCCACGTACTGATGCCACTAGGTGCTGCATCGTTTCAAGATGTAGATACAGGAGTTAGAGATCATCAACAGGCGCACCATTGAGGATCCGAGACGTTCAGCTGATTGGTGAGCCTCCCCTACTCCGGAGGATTCACTACCTTTATTTCATCTTGCTTTAGAGTTGGACTAGACTAGCCTTATTTTGAATGAGGTAGCCATGAGTATGTCATTGGCACCACTTGATAGTGATAGAGGCTTCATAGACTAGAGTTGGATGTTGATTGTTAAGATTGTGAGCTAGTTCTATCTATTACCCTTTTTCTATTATATATATTATTTTGAAAACTAGATGAGATGTGCCCATTTACTTTCCGTAGTCTTCCACTAATTGTCTTGAGTTATTTGATTGAATGAATGTGATGAGGCTAAGTGGTTGTCTCTAGGTGCCGGCCAAGTCTTCGTCAAAGGTGAGAGGCGAATTTCACTATGTGACTTGGCCCATCTACATAGTGTGCATTACTAGCCATTACCTATAAGTCCCAGTACAACCTCTCCTTGGCCCAGTTTGGTTTATTAGATGAGAACACATCAACAAAATCCTATTAATTAATCTTTTTTCCTATTCATTACTACCTTTGTCCAGTCAGTAACACTAGGCGGGTTCTAATGTTGGCCACCATCAGAAAACATGCAAAACGAAGAGAGTTTATTAATACATGCATATACACTTTCCAAGAATCATGAATTATCTGGTTTTATTTTGTTAATTCTTTATGGTTCTCACAATCCTAATTGTGGATTTAACTACTCATGCTTTGTGTAAATAAAGAGATTATGAATTTAGAAAACATAATTAAACACTTACACAACTCAATTAAGAACATGCAAATCCAATGTCAATGAAAATCACAAGCTAGAAGATTGAATTATACCACAAGTGTTTTCAAAGACTCTCTCACAATCTTCTTTCTAAGAATAATGAGTTCTCTAAACACTAACCTAAACTAAGCTAAACCTTTTTTACATTGGCCATCTCTCTTGAAAAATAACCCTAAAAACCTATTTATAATAAGTAAAAACAAATCCTAAACAAATTAGGAAAACTGGTTGGCATACTCCACGAAAGCACTTTACGACTCGTATTGTCCTCTATGACTCGTAGTCGAGGTCTCGTAATGAACTCCTGAAATTTTGGACTTCTCTTCTACGACACCCCTTCATGACTCGTAAAGTGGTTTATGACCCGTAAAGGGTATTTCGTCTGATAGCTTTCCTGCAAGTCCACTTCTCTGATCCTCAGGGCACGAAAGGTCTTATACGACTCGTATAATGATCTACGAATCATCTGTATATTCATAAAATTAATTTATAAAGCTTGGCCCCTCACTAGAATTCCTTATGACACACCTTTACGTCATAGAATGCTCTATGACTCGTAGAAGGTCTCACATAGCAGCAAAAACCAGCAACTTCTGCAATTTTCCCAAATAATGGACAACTTGTATTCCCACAAATCTAAACACAAAAACACATAAAAAACTAAAGTCGCATTGAGTACATACAAAATCTTAAGTTTTAAACATCAAAAGTGTTGTATTTTGGCAGCACATCACCTAGGTCCCATTTGTATGATATCGCACCTGAAATCCCTAAAACTGACTTTTGTTGAACCCTAAACCATAAAGCTTTGTTATAACTATATAACCACCTACGGGTCATGGTTGGACTTGTAGAGTTCCTCCACACAGCCGTTTTTCTTATCTTTCTTATCTTTATTCCACAAAACTCCTTACGAGTCGTAACTTGTTTCACGGGCCGTCTGGTAACACGTAGGTCACCTTCTAGAAAACTCTGAATTTTCTTCATATTTGTTAGTCTCACTCACAACCCCACCTACAGACTGTAATGTATCCTACAAGTCGTCACTTGGTCCTTGGGTTACCTCACGCTTGGAAATGTTTCCCCTTTTTGAAGTGTTATGTTTAAGGATTAATCATATGGGGCGTATGTCGCCCTCGTGAACCTGATGTCAGGTCATATTTAGGCTAACTTTTCTTCAGTCAAGGATCCTAAGATGGGGGTGGTTACAATATCTTCCCCTTGGGAACATTCGTCCTCAAATGTACTTAAAAGCAGGCTCGAAAGAGTAAATTAGCAGCTAACAACCTAGTATGCATGCGAAAATGCAAGTTAAACATCATTTCTCTAAATTTTCAAAACTCACTTTGAGAACATGTTTCAAAATAGTCCATAAACATCAAAATAAATGCATACATCATGAAAACTAAAATGTATAGAATTTGAGGTTTTAGAAAGAATTTCTTAATACCATAGGCTTGAGTCGAGTGGAATAGATGTGGATAATGCTTCATCATATCCACTTCCGCTTCCCATGTAGCACCCTCAACTTGTTGGTTTCTCCAAAGCACTTTGATGGACACAACTTCCTTGTTCCCTAGCTTTTTACTTGCTGGTATAGGATTTCATCCGGTACTTCTTCATAATTCAAATCCTCTTCAATGTTCACATCATGCAAAGGAACTATAAAATTTGGATCACCTATGAATTTTCTCAACATTGACACATGGAAGATCGAACGAATCAAATGCAACTCATTGGGTTGATCCAACTCATATGCCACTTTTCCCACTCTTCTCACCACCTTGTAGGGGACCACATACCTAGGGCTCAATTTTCCTTTCTTACTGAACCGAATCACACCTTTCATCGGAGACACCTTCAAGTAGACTCAATCATCAACTTGTAACTCAAGTTCCCTTATTCTTACATCGGAGTATGACTTTTGTCGACTTTTGGCTATTTGTAATTTCTCTTTTATGCTTTTAATTTTCTCCATAGAATTCATCTCCAAGTACGGTCTTATTAATGCCACTACATTGACTTCGAACCATCCGATGGACGATTGCACCATTTACCATACAATGCCTCAAATGGGCCATGACAATACTTGCATGAAAGCTGTTGTTGTAGAAAAACTAGATAAGTGAAAAATGTTCATCTCAACTCCCTATAAACTCCAACACACAAGCTCTTAATATGTCTTCGAATGTTCGAATAGTCCATTCGACTTGTCCATCGATTTGGGAATGAAAAGCAGTACTAAACTTCACCCTAGTGCTAAGTCCCTTTTGAAAAGACTTCCAAAAGTGAGAAGGGGATTGAACTCCACAATCAGATATGATGAACAATGGAATCTTATCAACTATCGCATATACAAGCGGGCATAATCTTCGGCACTGAATGTAGTCTTGACCAGTAAGTAGTGAGCTGACTTTCCATCTAGTCAACTATCACCCATATGGAGTCAAAATACTTTTTCGTCTTTGGCAACCCAACAACAAAGTCCATGTTGATTACTTACAACTTCCAAATAAGAATGTCAATGTCTTGTGCTAGGCCACTCGACCTTTGGTGTTCAACTTTGACTTGTCGGCGATTAGCACTCGCGAATACAAATTGAGCAACGTCCTTCTTCATGCCATTCATCAATAAATCTATCTTAAGTCTATACATCTTTGTAGTGGCCGGATGAATGGAATATGAAGAGTTATGGGCTTCTTGCATGATCAACCTTTTCAACTCACCACCATTGGGCACACACAACCTCCCTTGATATCAAAGTACACCATCTCCCCCTGTAAAAAAACTTCTATCTTTTCATCTTTCACTAAGGCTTTCAACTCAACCAAGGTGAGATCAAGTCCTTGTTTGGCTTGGCCTTAACCTCATAAACCAAAGAAGATGCGGACCTATGAAAAACCATTGCACTTTCATTTATGGACTAACTCAATTTCACTCCCAGTCTAGCCAACCTTTAAACATCTTTGGCTAACTCTCTTTTTCTATCATCTTCAAGATGAGACACACTACCCAGGGAAACTCTACTAAGGGCATTATCTACCACATTGTCCTTTTCAAAAAGGTGATACTTCACACTTATATCATAATATTTGAGTATGTCTAACCACCTTCGTTGCCTCAAATTAGATCCTTTCGAGTGAACACATATTGGAGGCTCTTGTGGTTGGTTAAAACATCCGCATAAACTCCATACAAGTAATGCCACCAAATTTTAAAGGAAAATACCATGCCAGAAGCTCAAGATCATGACTCAGGAAATTATTCTCATACACTTTAAACTGCCTTGAAGTATAGGCAATCTTTACCATTTTGCATTAATACACAATCCAACCCAATCCTTGATGTATCACAATACGTGACGAACCCATCATTCCCTTCCAGCAATATCAATATTGGATTTGAAGTCAATCGATCCTTTAAAGTTTGGAAACTTCTCTCACACTCATCCGTCTACACAAACTTATCTTTCTTTTGGGTTAACTTGGTGAGTGGGGACAAAATAGTTGAAAAATCTTGCACAAACCTTTTTTAATAATTGGCTAGGCCCAAGAACTCATTATGTCAGTAGGAGTCAATAGCCTTGGCCAGTTTCTCACGGCTTCAGTCTTTTAGGATCAACTTTGATGCGCTCACTAGATATCACATACCCAAGGAAGGCAACCTCATCTAGACAAAATTAACTTTTGTCAAACTTTGCATAAAGCTTCTACTCCGTCAAGGTTTGTAGTACTTCCCTTAAGTGTTCCATATGCTCTTTCTCACCTTAGGTGTAGATAAGGACGTCATCAATAAATTCCACAATGAACATGTCAAGGCAGGGCTTGAACACCCTATTCATGAGATCCATAAATATCTCCGGTGCATTAGTGAGGCCAAACGACATCTGCATGAACTCAAAGTGACCATACCTAGTCTGGAATGCCGTCTTAGGGATGTACCTTTCACTAACCCTCAATTGGTGGTAACCGGATCTTAAGTCAACTTTGTAGAAATGGGTAACCCCTTGCAATTGATCAAATAAATCATCTATTCTCAGAAGGGGATATTTATTATTGATGGTGGCCTTATTGAGTTACTAGTAGTCAATGCACAAATGGAGAGACCCGTCCTTCTTTCTTACAAATAAAATCGAGGAACTCCATGGAGACTCTTTTATCTTGGGGACCTATTTTAACATCTTTAGAGCAACTGTCAACAAGCTTATATCTTTGACATACTTAACTTTAAAACATTTCTATAATGCCCTAATCATATTCATACATCATATAAAGCTTTACTTAAAAACTAGGTGGGCTAAGCTTTTTATATGGAACAATCATAACTCGCTTAAAACATAAGGATATTTCTCTTTTTAAGGACCATAAAAAACACTTACACTTCATCATTATGGAAACCCATCATTGGGGTTATCATTAATAGCTCAAAACATGCATATACTTAGTGAAATTATCATAGAATATCATGAATAGCTTTTAATAACTTAAAACATCATGAAATCATCATAAGCATGCATAATAACTTAAAAGTTTAAAGAAAAGGTATAATACTTAAAAGGAACTTTATGGGTGGAAAGATACCCATAAATCAACTCACATACCTTGGGAAAACTTGAAAGGATCGGACCTTGAAGTCTTGGGAAGATTCTTGGAAACCCTAGTTCTTGCCTTGCCTTATTCTTGAGAGAGCTTGCCTTAGAGGAAATTTGGAACTGGAAGAATGAAGAAAAGAGTAGGGTCTCAGGGCTTTAAGGCTAATTTCGGATCCTTTTTTGATCCCAAAATGACATAGTTTAGGAATATAAATGATGAAAATGTCAAAACTTCCCCTAGTTAAAACTGTCGGATTCAACCTACGAAACTCCAGTTATGGGGCATAGATCAACCCACATAGGTCCCGTTTATCTAGTAACGCACCTGAAATTCTTGAAACTAACTTTTGTTGGACCCTAAACCACGAAGTCTTGTTATGGGATGTATATCACCTATGGGTCATGGTTGGACTCTTAGAGTCCTTCCACACTTAGCCATTTTTCTTATATTTCTTGGCCTCATTCCACGAAACTCCTTATGGGTTATGCCTTGTTTCATGGGCTGTCTAGTAACACGTAGGTCACCTTCTAGCAAACTCCAAATTTTCTTCATATCTGATAGTCTCACTCATGACCCTACCTATGAAATGCAATGTATCTTACTAGTTGACACAGTCCCTGGGTTACCCCACACTTGGAAATTTTTCTCTTTCTTGAAGTCTCATGTTAAAGGACCAATCATATGGGCTGTAAGTACACCTATAGGCCGTAATTTGCCCTTGTGAACCTTACTTCACGTCATTTTTAGGCCGACTTTTTTGCACTCAAGGATCCTGTGCCGGGGGTCGTTCCACCCACTTTCAGTCGTAATGACCTCCTATGTGAGTTTTGATTATGCTATTGAGTTTGGAATATCAAATTTGATGCGGTAGGTACTTTATTTGCACGCATGGGGTTTTAAACGAATTCTTAGTATCCATTCGAAAGTTTAAAAATTTGCAAGAATCAGCATTTCCATTGATACATTAGCTGGTTCAGGCTATTTCAGCCTCATTTCTCGATTTCTAACCCTCATAATTCTTTCATTTCAAGTGAGATTTTAGTGCTTCAATAGTCCATCTTGTGGGATTTTTCATAAGGAATGCGTTGATGAGCTCAAAAAATAGTTTATGACTTCAGTTTGAGATAAGTGTCGCATTTCAGTTGCCACCATATTACATTTTTGAATTGGATTTTTAGAAAATTTTGAGACTTGATATCTCAGTCATTTTAGGTACAATTTTGATGATTCTTGGGGCTATCTTAAGTGGTTTTTTGAGGAGAACATGTTGGCGTGGTTGAAAGTCAAATTTAAAGTTTAGTTGGTGGTGAGTATCATGCTTTAGTTACTGTCATAACATATTTCAGAGCTCAAATTTTGAAGAAGTTTTGAAAGTTGATTTATTGGCCATTCTATGTCTGAATTGGTTGATTCAAAGCTCCAAATTATGGGTTTTTTTTAGTGGCAATACAGTGATGTGCATATCATATGCTCGAGAGGCTTCGTTTGTGGCATTTTTGGGGTTTTAGATGTTGACTTGGATATATGCTAGTTTAAAAATATTGATTTTGAGTTCTTGAGCTATAGAGCTCCGAATTTGGTGATTCAATAGTCTATATTGTGGAAATATTTATGAGCATTGATGTTTTACTAGTGGTTTCTCTTATTGAGACTCTGGTGAGGTAAATTGCAATTTTAACTGCTGCTTTGCTTGTTTCTGGAACAATTATTTTTGGAGAGTTTTGGTTTTTGATATCTTGAGCATTTATGTCTGTTTCAATGATTCTTGAGGCTAGATTGTTGGATATTTTTGAGGTTCATTATGGTGTGGTTGGTTTCAGTGTTTAGGCCTCTATTTCTGATAATTTCTTGAATACTGCTACTACCTTTGTTGTCCTTTTTAGATTAATTTTTAGTTTTGTTGCATGTTTGGGTTGAGGCTACTCTGAGCCCCAAACTGTGTTTAATTTTGGAACACAAGTTTGGGGTAGTGTTTAGACTCTTTTTATGGAGTTGGTTTTAGAATTTTCATTGCGGGTTACAAAATCCTATCTTTGATCCAACTACTAAAATTATATTCTTGATGTCAAAATGCTCATTTTTCATGTAGATGGATTAATAATTTGATAGCATGACAACAATTGAAGGTGTTTTCAGCGTGGATAGCAATCAGAAGTGTATTTGGAGCATGCGTAAAACGCTCTAAGATAGGCAGTTGTCCCTATTCTTGAGTAGGCTCCTTCTGATACTAAAATGTATAAATTTCATAATTATACAGATTGTATTTGCCTTGTATTCCACCCTTTTTATTTTAATATATCTATCATAATTTTTGATAGACCCTTAGACTATTGTCGTCATTTGAGGGACCTTAGTTAGGTTTGAAGCTGAGTTATGCTTGAATTTTAGAATAGCACACCGTATTTAGGAGTTACGTGGACAACCTTAGATTAGGTCGAGCCTTAGTTTATGGGTTGAGAACTACAAGGCCTTTTATATTTAGTTATAGATTTTAGTGGACTTTGTGGATGACGATTGTAAGGACCCGGACCTTGTAAGACTGTCACGCCTTAAGTCCCATTAAGGCGGACTGTCACCCATTGCGGACAATGCTTAGTAGAACCAACATATAACTATGCACCTGCTATGAACATTTAAGAGGTTTCCATATTTAACATGTTGTCAAAAGAAAGTAAACTGTATTAACAAGAGAAAAGTAAATGCATAAGACTAGGCCGTTGGAGCCACGATGTCTACAGCACGCTACTTGACCACACTTTAATTTACATAGTCTACAAAGCCTCTAGGTAAGGAGCAATATCCATATGAGTTGGGACAGGCCCCGCCTCATGACCAACTATACAATACAAAATACAAGCTCTAGACACACAAGCCTTGAAGCAACCTGGAGCTTAGTAATAGCAGCTAGAAATCCTATACTCTTACTGGGTAGATCTAGTAGCTCTTGTACCTGAAGCATGTAATGCAGGTCCCCCATAAGAGACGTCAGTATGAGATAATGTACTGAATATGTAAGGTAGGAAATAATGTATATGAGATAAGAACTCAAATGAAATAACACACTGGTGTGTAAGGATAAAAGACCACCTTTAGTCATACTGTGGAATCATGTACTTTATGTTTTTTATTACTTTACCTTTCTTTACTGTATAATTTGTGCACAATATATCATGTAAATGACCAGCTGATCAGTGGCAAATCAATATCGGGATTGACCCATGCTAGGCTTTCCTTTCACCCCTGGGATACCCCCCGTAATATGGGATCGACCCATGCTAGGTGATTCTTCCACCCCCGGGATACCACCCATCAATAAGCAACTTTGAGTTATCTTTTATTTGCTTTCTAGATGATTCTTTGGGTGGTCATAACATTTAGAGCTGTAGGACTATAGACATGACATGTGACACATAAACATCCATACAAGATAATATCACAATGAAAAGAGAGTTACACAACTAATGAAACGTATAGGAGATTAAACAACACATGGACTTTATTTGGTAAAAAGGAACTCATGTATCTTTAGTATCCAAGTACGTATGCAGATTTGACAATGACTATGTATGGGAACATATGAACATGGTAAGGAGTGGAGACACAGTTATTAGTTATGTCAGAGTTGGTAAGTGCCTTTATGTACCAAGGAAGAACCTAGATTTCATGCCAAGTAATAGGAAATCAAGTAGCCTTACATACCTCGTTGTACTACGTTGTTATTACCTCGGAGTAGTATCCTCTTCCTCCAAATACTTATCTGCAACATAGTAGGTGATAAAACTAGTGTTAGCAGCTAATAGACACATCTTGATAGTCCAATTTCATCAAAAATTAATATCCGGGCAGCAAGCTCAGAATTAGCAACCAAGGAGTATTCTTTCAACATTTCCACTCCTAGTCGTATTTTCTAATACACATTCCCATATACATGTCATATCCAGCTATTTTTTAGTCCCATAACAGTGTCACAACAGCTCATAAAGTACAACATATAACAAATCTACACAAGATGCAAGTAGGCAATGCAACATTGTGTCTTTTCGCTACATTTCGACGGCAACCATTCCAAATCCATTTCAACCTCAACCAAACTGTTCTCAACATATTTACACACAAAGACATCCCTAAAAGAGTCCTAAAACAGTCACCAAGTAGATGTAAAACATGAGACAACAATTTCCAATATTCAGTCCACGAATTCTTACTAAGAGCGGAATTTAGATATCATATTAGAACTCATTTTCGCGCAAGATAAAAATGGTGCAGCAGCCTTCTCACATCACTACAGAACCAAACCTTGTTAAAAACATACATATTACTTCATAATTCAGCCTACCAAAAAGAGAAAATCCTTTTAATGAACAAGGAAAATGGACAACAATCTTTGGAACACATGCTGTCCCAAATTCCTGCACAAGCACAACCAGCATACTCTTCATGTTTTTCATGGAAAAATTACACCAAACCATAGGTATTTTTACTTAACTTATCCCTAAAGGATTAGGTGTTCTTGAAGAACCCTAGAGGTAAGCCTTGGCTGCTTTACAAAGTGAAGAGAGAGCAAGGAGAAACTTGAAAAGAAATCTGTATTTTGGCTTTGAGAAAATGACTAAAATTGCTGGCTGTTAGTCCCTTTTATAGGGACACTTTTGGCCGACTTTCTTTTGTATTTCAAGATTTATTTTATTAAGGCTATGATGCAGCAACTTGGCCTTTTCACTTGGGCCTTATTGGGCTTCTGTTGGATGGGCTTTGCTGCAAATATTTCTCTTTTACACCCACTTAGTTTGGGCCCTATTTGTGAATTGGGTTGTGAATGTAATTTGGCCCTTTTCCTATTCATTATGGGTTGCAAATGTTGTCCTCTTTTGATGCTAAACCATGGGCCCAAATGAAATCCTTAACTCGGGGTTTATTCTTTATCGGACTTGAACAAATTCGGTGTTGGGTCTCGTCTCCGTCTACCTAGCCTATTTAAGCTAAGCATGCGGGTGACTCACCTGTTAGCTTCCTAAGTCTCACAAGGACCTCACTTCTTTCACTTTATTTAAGGTCACGATCTCCTTAACTTGACTTAAAACTTATATACACTCGGTCATCTTGAGCGTTAGATGTACATATAGTCCTCTAATATGAAATTCAAGCACTTTTAAAAACATGCGCTGCTTTGACCCCGACATATCATGTTTCATATGCATTGGACTAGTACATGTAAGATGTGGGGTGTTACAAAGACCTTATCAATGCTTGATGATTTAGTTCCTAGAAGTTTTTGACCAAGGTTTCACCACACAAGCACCTCCACGAGCCGTGGAGCAGTCCATGAGCCGTGGGAGGGTCCCTTGAGGTGGCCCTTGGCCTAGTAAGTAGTGTGTTTGGGCCTATGATGGAGTTCAAGACTAAGTGACCCTCCACTGAGCCCTTCATGGCTCGTGGTGCTCACCACTAGACGTGGAATGGCTTGTGATAGAAGCCTTAGACTTTAAAGCCATTTTGGCTAAGACACCTCACACATGAATCCCTATACCGGTCATGTACCACCACACGGCTCATGTGGGGTCCCGTGAGGGTGTTGGTCCGGATTTTTTCTAAGTATGGAATCACTGTCTCAGAACTTGGCATATTCATACGGATGCTTGTACGACCCGTGAAGCTTCACACGGTCCAAGAAGCCCTGTAAAACTTGTAAAGAGCTTACGTGGAGATGCCCAAGGGACCTTTCAAGTTCTATTCAATTGGGCTAGTACTTTAACCTCCCAAATCAGTTTCATGCTTTCCATATCACTCCAAGCGCTCCATGATGATTAGTTCCTCATTCAGTTGTTCAAAACACTTTTTGAATCCTCTTTTCAAGCTCTAATCGAAGGATCTCCGTGGAAACCTCTAACTCAAGATAAATTCACTTTCAAGCCTTCAATCCAAGCTTATTTATTTGCTTTAGGGTCATCATGGGTCTCCTACATTAAGTCGAGTTCAAATGTATTCCATAAGCTAAGTTTTTCATATGAATTGGTAAAAGGATCAACTTTAAATGGTCATATCTCTTTGTACAAACTGAACAAGTGTCCTATGACCTACCAAATTGACTTTCTTTGAATTATCTTTCTAACACATTTGATTTCACCTAATTCTGAGTTCAACTCAAGAAATTATGCCCATTTTAGTAAAGTCCGTCTGTGTTGTGTTCCCTTTGTTTTGTCTAAGGAGATCTCCACAGATGCTCTGCACGATTTGTGGTTCTTTGCATGAATTGTGGAGCTTCTTCATGAGACACCTAGACACCTTTTAGTTCTCTTTATTAGTGGCTTTCTCATGATTTTGGTGAAATCTAAGGGTCATTTGTGACTTTCTAACCTATCCTAAACTCCTGAAAAGTCCTATACTCCTCTATTTTTATTCAAATTCATTTATAACACTTAGAATATTCAAATTGACTCTTCTAAGAACTCCTCTCAAGTATGTCATTGGAGATTCAACTTGAAAATTCAAGGAAGGCTTTCTTCTCCAATTACTTTCTTCTTGATTCTTCTAATATTACCTAAAGGTATGTGGGATTGATTCATGGTCTCATATAAACATGAAGACTCCAAACTCTTTTACTCCTTGATTTATGAAATTTAAGCTTACTTTAAATACGAGTCTTTTAACTTATTGTTTATTTGATTCAATTGAGATATGAGTTATGTTTAATTGATATTTGTAAAGTGATTTAAGCTCTAATATGTTGAATTGCATTGATATTATGAAGATTTGAATATGCATGTCCCCTTAAATGTTGATTTAAGCATGGGTAATAAAAAGTATGTTTTAAATGTGAATTTACTCATGGATTTACTTGAATTTCTTATAATATTGTTGATTTAATTATTAATCTCTACTGTCCATGTTATGACCTTTGATAGCTTTGTTTAGCCTCCTTTACTATGTCAGGGAAGGCCCATCCCGTGCTTTCGAGCGATTCTTCCCGCAAAAGGCAGATCTTTTTCTTTCCGTCTTGGTATTTGCATACATGAGCATTGGATTTTATGAGGATTATGAAGTGGGTTAAGACCCAATTATTTTTATGGATATGATTTTGATGAAAGTATGGGTATGACAAGACATGTGATCACATAATGTCTATGATATGGGTCTTTGAGAAAACTTTGGGTGTTTACAACATTTTGATATATGTAAATGAGCTATTCCTATGCATGAAAGTATAAATTGAAGTATGATTTGGATTTTGAGCCCAAGTATGTATGATTATAAAGAAGTTTGGCTTTTAAGCCTATGTATGCATTGAAATATTTGAAATGACTTGTCCCTCTTTTGAAAGCATGTATATGTATACGCATTCTTATGGGATGATGACCTAGAACCAAGGTGACCTGTGGGAGGGGGGCTATCTCTAAGGGTCCAGTACCCAAGTCCCATAACTATGTGCCAACATATGTATATGTTTATGCCTTTTTATGTGATGATTATGAAATCCTTATGAAATGACCAGGTCGTAAGGAAGGTGGCCATCATACAGTAATGACCAGGTCGTAAGGTAGGTGTAGATTACCTTTAGGAAGTAATCTTCTGTCACCCACTGGGAGGCTTTCATTCAGAAAATTTCATGTAATGGCTCGCATGATTTGGATGTCAGTTATGGTCTCACCCCCTTTATGTTGAGGTATTATGGCATTTCATGCATTATGGATTTCATGGCAAATTGATATATTACTCTCCCTTGCTTATATATTTTTTTCTATATATGTGCCCTTGTCGTCTAGCATTGGATGCAGGTTTAATGAGTTCATATGCATTTCATGCCCACATACTTAGTACATTCAAACGTACTAACACATATTCTTTGCCTACATGAAACCATGTAAGGCCCGAAGACTATCTTCATCCACCTCTTTCCAGTTAATTAGATTGTGAGCTTGCTATTGGTGATTCCTTTACTCCAAGGACAAGACCCACTTTCCATCTACCTATTATGTTATATTCACTTGTGTCTTTACTTTGAGGGTGAGCCTGGAACATGTCTTGCCCTTGTCCTATTTTGGCATTGTTGGACATTATGTAAACTCTATGTACGGGCTTATTATGTGTTATGCTATTTGCTTATAGGGACTATGATTATGGCTATCTCTTGATGTTGATGATATAATAATATGTTCATGATGAGATATGGAAATGTGGAAAGTCCTAAGTCCCTTGTATCCCCATAGCGTGAGTCATACTTACCCGCCCCTTAGTCCTTATGTGCTATGTGCTATGTGAATTCATGCAAATGCCTATTCCTATGACATTCCTATAGCTTGAGTCCAAAGCCCCATTCCCTTAGGATTATGCGCTTGTTGACTAATTACACGCTTCTGAAATGATGATGTGTAAATGGATGCTTTGAGGTTTGTTTGGGGACCCTCGAGTTCCTATTCCCTATGTCACTCCTAGTCCCTAGGCTCAGGTCATGTCAGAGATGGTATCAGAGCCCTGGATTTTATAGTTGGTCCTCGGAGTCCAACATGCCATGTCAAGTAGAATCTTACTCATGGGTGTGAAATGCACCACATCTATGGGTAGGAGGCTATAAGGCATTTTAAGAAATGTTTCACTTTTTTTCATGATTCTTATCATGCCATGGAATGTGTCGTAGGGTTTCCTATCTCTATCCCCCTACCAAATAGGGAGAGTACTTTGGGCTCGTAATGTAATCAAGGCAAGGAAGATGTCATAGATGATCATATAGATAAGGTCAAAAGGGGGTTGGTGAGGGATGTGCACCATTTGGCAAGATTGATGGTTGGGTTAAGTAAATCTAATGATGGTGGTACACATGTTCATAATGGGGATGGATCTTCTGTGGTTGTTGATGTCGAGGTAAAACAAGACTTAGACCCCTTATTGGTTGAGTGGAAGGGGTTGGTTGTCAAAATAAAGATAGGATTTACTCCCAAGGGGGAGATGGTGTAATTAGGTACCAAGATCGATTATGTAATGACCCAGCCTAGGGGCCCAGTCATCACATGGAGAATGAGTTCCCTGAAGGCACCTTACCTAAGCCATCCAAGCATCTTAAGCATTCATAGGTAATTAAAAAGACATAATATGGAAAGAAAACAAATGGGAAAGAGGCTATGACCTTTCCACAAAGAAGAAACATTTAAAATAGTGGAAGTAACTAAATAATTACTTTGTCCATATGCATATCAACCACATCATATGTTGATGGGACCAATAATAGACAGTGCCCATCATTAGAAAGAAGTCTAAACAATACAATACTGAAATGAGTGCCTCAAGAGGCTACAAAACATCATCTCAAATCAAACTAAATAAAAGCTAAAAGGCAAGGGTGGAGGAGTCCTTATATAAGGGCTCACCATAAGAGTAGAGCTAGTCTTGGGCTCCGAAGACTAGCCAAAAGCCAATGGATGAGTACCTGTCCCTACATGGTTAATTTATGTAGGCAAATATGTGTTAGTAAGTATTGAATGTACTAAGTATGTGAGATGAAATGCATGGATGAAACTGTAACACCATCATAATTAAACATAACATATAAGTATGCATAAGGATAGTGAGAAATAAAATAGGATTAAACATGTTCAAGGAATACGACTCAGACCAAGATGAGACAATGCACCTTTAAAACATAAATTTAAGACTCACCACAAAATCATATAAACTTGTTGGAATACATGGAATCCAATGAACTCCTTCCATTAAGAAAAGGCCAATGCACTTCTTCCATTGGGAAAAGGTGAATCTACTTGCGAATTTAGATATCCCAAACTTAGTATCTTTCATAACTTTGGGGCCCTACATGGATCCACTAGCTTAGCCTTCAAAGATCCCATGGTGGAACATAGTTAGAGACATTTGAGATTTATCTTTAGGGGATCATGCCTCAACTAATGGAATGAGTCCTAATCTCAAGTTCACTCGGTGCTAAGTTATCCCATGAAATCTTTAAACATAACTTAAAATCGTAAGTGGCAATCAATAGGAGAAACTCGAACTTGAGAGTCTTTCTTAAAATTGTTAAGGGCAATAATTACTTTACACATATCTTTGGGAAAACTTAAATTTGAAGCTTCTTCATAAATGCCCTATTCATAGTCATAACTCATAAGAACTTTCATTGAGAACTAAAGTGAGCTTATTTGATGCATGGAACAATCATAAATCACATGCGTTTTAGGAAATTTCATTAAAAGGAACACTGAAACTATCCAACCTTAACCATATATACACCCATCTTAGAGTCAACATCACACTTCAAATTATGTGTACATTTACTTAACAAAACATTCATTAAACTTTAAGAACATCATATAATAGCATAGGAACCATTAA
The DNA here is from genome assembly GCA_029948455.1 of Solanum rostratum. Lineage (NCBI taxonomy): Eukaryota > Viridiplantae > Streptophyta > Magnoliopsida > Solanales > Solanaceae > Solanum > Solanum rostratum. The sequence goes on from CM057045.1 coordinate 26,120,667, forward strand.
AATCATCATAAGCATATATTAAAACTTAGGAACTTAAAGAAAAGGTAAAATGCATAATAGGGAACTATATGGGTGAGAGGATACCAGTAAATCAACTCACATACCTAAGAAACTAGAGAGAATCAAAGTTGAACTCTTAAGGAAGGAACTTGGAAACCCTAGCATTGTTCTTGGGGCTCTTGCCTTAGAAATTTGGAATTAGAAGAATAAGAGAATGGGGCAGGGGGCGTGATCTTATGGCTTGAAGACCAATATAGGTCCCCCTTTTCATCCCCTAAATGACGTAGTTTAGGATCAAAATTATGGAAAATGACCAAACTGCCCCCCAATTAAAACTACCGAAAGCTATTTACGAAACCTCGACTATGGGCCGTAGACCCTTTTATTTGATGGCTCACTTGAGAATCCTAATGGGGCCTTTTTTGAATTGCGGATTACGACAAACATGATGGGTCATACTATTTTCTATGTGCCGTGGATGGACTCGTAGAGTCCTTCCACACTTAGCCAAATCCTCATCTTGTATTTGACACCTCTTTTACGAGACATTATATGGGCCATATAATATTTTATGGGCCGTCTGATAAGTCATGATTTAACATCCTAAAAACTTCAAATTTCTCCATGTTCAGAATCCTACTCATTGACTAGTCTACGAGTCATATAAAATTCCATGGGTCGTAGACCGTCTCGTAAACCAGGTCCTCAGTCATTTTTTAAGCCAACTTCTCTACACTCAGGGCTCATAAACTGGAGTCATCACAATATCTCCCCCTTAGGAACATTCGTCCTCGAATGTACTTAAAGGTAGGCTCTAAAGAGTAAACTAGCAGGTAATAACTTAGTGTGCTTGCAAAAATGCAATCCAGAAATCATTTCTCAAAATTTTCAGTCATACACTTTTAAAAACATACTTTAAAACAGTTCATTAACATCAAAGTAAATGCATACATCATGAGAACCTAACATACATGAAATTTAAGAATTTTGGAAGAACTTCTTAGTATCTTAGGCTTGAGTGGAGTGGAATAGATGTGGGTATGTCTTCATCATATATGCCTTTGCTTCCCATTTAGCACCCTCAACTTGTTGATTCGTCGAAAGCGCTTTGATGGAAGTGACTTCCCTGTTCCTTAGATTCGTCACTTGCCGGTCAAGAATTTTGACTTGTACCTACTCATAACGGAAAATCCTCCTCAATGTTCACATCATGCGAAGGAACTATGGAACTTGGGTCATCCATGAATTTCCTCAACATAGATACATGGAAGACCGAATAAGTCAAATGCAGTTCTTTGGGTAGGACTAACTCTGTGCTCCTTTTCCCACTCTCTTCAACACCTTGTAAGGTCCCACATATCTAGGACTCAACTTCCTTTCCTTACTAAACTGGAGAACAACTTTCATTGGAGAAGCCTTCAAATAGACCTAATCGCCAACTTGGAACTTTGGCTCCCTTCTCCTTACATTCGAGTAGGACTTTTTGCCGACTTTGGGCTGTTTGCAATTTCTCCCTTATGCTTTTAATTTTCTCCTTAGAATTCATCACCAAGTCCTGTCCTATTAATTCCACCTCACCAACGTTGAACTACCTGATTAGTTATCTACATCATCCACTGTACAAGGCCTTAAACGGTGCCACATCCCAATACTTGAATAGAAGCTATTATTGTAGGTAAACTCGATAAGTGGCAAATGTTCATCCCAACTTCCTTTGAATTCCAACACGCAAGCTCTTAACATATCCTCCAGGGTCTGAATAGTCCTTTCATCTTGCCCGTCAGTTTGAGGGTGAAAATCTGTGTTCAACTTCATTTTAGTGGCAAGTCCTCTTTGTAAGGACCTCCAAAAGTGGGAAGTGACTTAAACTCCACAGTCTGATATGATAGACAATGGAATGTCGTGCAACCTCACCAACTGTCGGATATACAAGTGGGCATAGTCCTCAACACTGAATGTGATTTTCATTGGTAAGAAATGGGATAATTTAGACATGCGATCAACTATCATCCATATGGAGTCAAAACACTTTTTAGTTTTTGGCAACCTAACTACAATATCCATGTTGATCTCTTCTCACTTCCAAGTAGGAATATCAATATCTTGGGCTAAGCCACGTGGTCTTTGGTGTTCAACTTTCACCTGCTGGCAATTGGCACATTTGGTCACAAATTGGGAAACATCTTTTTTCATCCCATTCCACTAGTAAATCTCTGTACATTTTTGTAGTGCCGAGATGGATGGAGTAGGAGGAGTTGTGGGCTTCTTGCATGATCAACTTTTTCAACCCATCATCACTAGTACACATAAGAGCTCACCATCTCCCCCTTATATGAAGACCTCTACTTTTCCATCTTTTACCAAAGTATTTAACTCAACTAGAGTGGGATCTAGATCTTGCTTGGCCTTAACCTCGTCGATCAGAGAATATACTGACCTATGAAGAACTATCGCACCACCATTTCTGGACTCACTCAGTCTCACTCCCAGCCTTGCCATCTTTTGAACATCTCTAGCCAACTCCCTTTTCCCAATATCTTCCAGTAAGGACACACTTCCCATCAAAACTCTACTAAGGGCATCAACTACTACGTTAGCTTTTCTAGATGGTACTTCATGCTCATGTCATAATCCTTGAGTATCTCTAACCATTTCCACTGCCTTAAGTTGAGATCCTTTTGGGTGAAGACATGTTGGAGGCTTTTGTGGTCAGTGAAAACATCCACATGGACTCCATACAAATAGTGTCACCAGATCTTTAAGGTAAACATCACCGTCGCGAGTTCAAGGTCGTGAATTGGGTAATTTTTCTCATGCACTTTCTACTGCCATGAATCATAGAAAATCGCCTTACCATTTTGTATTAGCACATAACCCAACCCGATCCTGGATACATCACAGTACACCACAAAACCATCATTCCCTTTGGTAATGTTAATATGAACGCTAAAGTCAACTGATCCTTTAAGGTCTGGAAACTCCTTTCACATTCATCCGTCTACATGAATTTAGCCTTCTTTTGAGTTAGCTTGGTGAGTGGAGATGAAATTGTGGAGAAGTCTTGGACAAACTATTTATAGTAACTGGCTAGACCCAAGAAACTCCTTATGTTCATGGGAGTCAATGGCCTTAGCTAGTTTCTTACTACTCCCATCTTCTTAGGATCAATGTTGATGCGCTCTCTAGATACCACTTGCCCAAGAAAGGAAACCTTATCTAGACAAAACTCTCACTTGTCAAACTTCTCATAGAGCTTCTGTTCCCTTAGGGTCTACAATACTACCGTCAAGTGCTCCATGTGCTCTTCCTCACCTCGTGAGTAGATCAAAAAGTCATCAATGAACACTACCATGAATATGTTAAGGTAAGGCTTGAACACCCTATTCATGAGGCCCATAAATATTGTGGGTGCATTACTGAGGCCAAAAGACATCACCACAAATTAAATATGACCATACCTAGTCTGAAAATCCATCTTAGGTATGTTATTTCTTCTCACCCTCAATTGGTGATAACCGGATCTCAAGTAAATCTTGGAGAAATGAGTGGCTCCTTGTAGTAGATCAAATAAGTCATCTATCTTCAGGAGAGGATACTTGTTCTTGATAGTGACCTTATGAGGTATCGATAATCGATGCATATGCAGAGCGACCCATCCTTCTTTCTTACAAATAGCACCGGGCACTCCATAGAGATCAACTAGGTAAGATGAAACCTTTCTCTAACAAATCTCTCAGCTGCTCCTTAAACTCCTTCAATTCTATGAAAGCCATCCTATAAGGAGGGATTGAGATGGATTGAGTATCAAGTAGAAGGTCTATACCAAAATTGATCTCCCTTTTAGGAGGGACACTTGGTAACTCATCTAGGAAGACATCGGAAAATTCACTTACAACAAGGACCAACTTAAGAGAGGGAACATTGGAAGAAACATCTTTGACCTTCTCCAAGTGGTAGATACACCCCTTGGAAATCATTTTATGGGCCTTGACAAAAAAAAAATAAACCGACCCTTACATAAAGAATTGCTACCCATCCATTAAAGAACATAGATTTTATCTTTAATCATTTTACTTTAATCTTTTTTGGATTAATTAATATGTAGTTAATTCGTAAGGCTCATGGAGAACTTCCAGAAATGCATGAAACATATATGCAAAGAATGGGGTTACAAAAGAAAAGCTTGCTCCTGGATCTAAAATTGTATATGCATCTGAATCATAAACTCGTAACATATCGGTGACCACATCAGGGGCTTCTTCAACCTGTAAACAACCATGAAGGACATAGAACTAGTTGGCCCTTGGGGCACCATGAGCTTGATCCCTTTGGCCTTGGAATCTTGTGCCTCCACTCCTATAGGCCTATGCATGGTGACTGGGCTTTCCACAGGTGTAGCAGGCATTGGACTCGACCAAGCATTCCCTTTTATGGGGTCTTCCACACTTGGGGCAATTTGGAGTTCAGGGCTTTGGGGCAACCCCTTTGTCCTTCCTGGAAGGAGGAGGGCTCGTGGATCCTTATCTTGGCCTACCTTGAAATTTGTAGCCACCGCTCCTTTGATGAGAATAACTCCTGCCATCCACACAAGCCCACTAAGAATCTATTGCCTTTTCTCGGAGTTTCTCCTCTTCAATTAGTTCGACATACATCATTAGTTTGGAAACATCCATCTCTTCGATCAACATCGCCATCTTGAGTTATTTGGAGACAAACTTGGAGACACTCGAAATGAACTTGCTCATGTGAGCCCTCAGATCTGTGACCATAAACGGAGCATACTTGGATAATTTGGTGAACTTGAGGGCGAATTCCCTCACAACCAAACCCCCTCTTCAAGCTTATGAACTTTTGGACCTTCACCTCCCTAAGCTCAATGGGGAACAACCAATCTAAGAAAGGCGCACTTGAATTACTCCCAACCAATGGGACTCGCTTCTTGACCTTTCTCATCGACCCACTGCTCATACTAAACTTTGGTGACTCCCTTAAGCTTGTAAGTCACCAACTTAGCTTTTTCTTTGACGGCACACCCATCATCGCTACAACCTGATAGGTTTCTTCTATAAACTCTACAGGGTCCTCATCCGCATTTGACCCATGAAATTATGGCGGGTTCATTCGCATGATGTCATAGACTTTGGCTACTGGGTAGGCACTAGGGGAGGCAATTCCGTCTCTTTATAGACTTGGTTAGCTAATGCCGTTAAAGCGTATCTGAACTCTACATAAGATATTCCTTCGTCCTGCTGGAGTGGAGGGATATGTTGGTCTGGAGTGCCTCGTTGGTGTGGAGCTCTTAGGGGAAACATAATCGAGAAAGCAGCAAAAGCTTCTTGTCAGTTAGTCTAAAGTCTAACTCAACTCTAAGGCACGACATTGAATAAGAAAGAAGGGAAGACTTTCCTAAACCATCTCATAGCCTCTCATTCAAGATAGTGGCACACTTCACAACCTTGAACGAGACTCTTTACTACCGGGTATGCATGGATATCCGAGAAGCATTTTAAAATCTTATGCTTTGATCCCAAGTTTGTAATGACCCAACCTAGGGGCCTAGCTGTCACACAGTGAACGAGGTCCCAAGAGGCACCTCACCCAAGCCATCTAAGCATCTCAAAAATTCATAGGTAATAAACAAGACATAATGCAGAAAGAAAACAAATGGGATAAGGGCTATGGCCTTTCAACAATAAAGCAACATTTAAAATAGTGGGAGTAACTAGATTATTGCTTTGTCCATACGCATACCAACTTCATCATATTTCGATGGGACCGATAATAGACAGTCTTCATCATTAGAAAGAAGTCTAAACAATAGAACATTGAACTAGGTGCCTCAAGGGGCTACAAAACACCGTCTCAAATCAAACCATATGTAAACTAGAAGGAAAGGGTGGAGGATTCTTGATCCAAGAGCTCACAACAACAGTAGAGTTGATCTTGGGCGTAAAATATTAGCCATGAGCCGGTGGAGGAGTACCTGTCCCTACATGGTTAAATCATGCACGCAAATATGTGTTCGCTCATTTGAATGTACTAAGTATGTGAGATGAAATGCATGAATGAAACTGTAATGCCATCATAGTTAAAAATAACATATAAGTATGCATAAGGATAATGAGAAATGAAATAGGATTAAACATGCACAAGGAATACGACTCAGACCAAGACAAGACAATGCACCTTTAAAACATTAATTTAAGACATACTACAGAATCATATAAACTTATGGGAATAGACCATAACCAATAATAAAACCATGTGAGCTACTACATAGAATCCAATGAAATCCTTTTATTGAGAAAAGGCCAAAGCATTCCTTCCATTTGGAAAAGAGGAATCTACTTGCCGTAGATATCCAAAAGTTAGTGTCTCTCATAACTTTGGGGGCCTTTGTAGATCCACTAGCCTAGTCTTCAAGGCTTCTATGGTGGCACATGGTTAGGGAAATTTGAGATTTAGCTTCAAGGGATCGTGCCTCAACTAACGAGATGAGCCCCAATCTTAAGTCCTCCCGATGTTAAGTCATCCAATTGAATATTTGAACATAACTTAGAATTATAAGTAACAATGAATAGGAATAGCTCGAACTTGGGAGTCTTTCTTGACATCAATTTGGGCATTAATTACTTTACACATATCTTTGGGAAAACATAAATTTGAAGATTCTTCGCAAATGCCCTATTCATAGTCATAATTCATAAGAACATTCATTGAGAAATAAAGTGGGCTTATTTGATGCATGGAACGATCATAAATCGCACGAGTCCTGGAAAATTTCATTAAAAGGAACATTGAAGCCATCCAAGCTTAACCATATCAAAATGCATCTTATAGTCAACATCACACTTTAAAATATATGTACATTTACTTAGTAAAATAGTCATTAAACTTTAAGAACATCATATAATAATACGAGAACCATTAAAATCATCATAAGCATGCATTAAAATTTAGGAATTTAAAAAAAAGGTAAAATGCATAATAGGGAACTTATATGGGTGAAAGGATACCCATTAATCAACTCACATACCTGAGAAACTAGAGAAAATTAGATTTAAAGTTTTGAGGAAGGAACTTGGAAAATCCTAGCCTTGTTCTTGGGGCTCTTGCCTTAGAAATTTGGAATCGGAAGAAGAGAATGAGGGGTGTTCTTAGGGCTTAAAGAAATAATATAAGTCCCCCTTTTCATCCCTAAAACGACGTAGTTTAGGAATAAAATTATGGAAAATGACCAAACTGCCCCTCAATTAAAACTGCTAGAAGCCATCTATGAAACCCCGACTATGGGCTGTTGGTAGTTTTACGGGCCGTAGACCTTTTCATCTGATGGCTCACCTGAGAGTCCAGAAATGGGGCCTTTTCTGAATTGGGGATTACGACAAGCATGATTGGTCATACTATTTTTCCACGGGCTTTGGATGGACTCATAGAGTCCTTCCATACTTAGCCAAATCCTCATCTTCTATCTGACACCACTTTTATGAGAAATTATATGAGCTGTATAATATTTTATGGGCCGTCTAATAAGTCGTGAATTAACTTCATGAAAATTTCAAATATCTCTATGTTTAAAATTCCACTCACGAACCAGTCTACAAGTTGTACAAAATACCAGGGGCCATAGATTGTCTCGTGAACCTGGTCGTCAGTCATTTTTCAGGCCAACGTTTTTGCACTCAGGGCTCCTAAACTGGGGTCATTACGCTGTATGTTTTGGACATTGATAGTCTTAGGGCGGTCGTCATGAGTGAAGCCCACAACTTTCTTTATTCTGTACATCTGGGATCCACCAAGATGTATTGGGATTTAAGGGAAATGTATTGGTGGCATGGTATTAAGATGGACATAGCTAGATTTGTATCCGAATGCACTAATTTCTAACAAGTGAATGTGGAACATCAAAGGCCTAGTTGTTTGGCCCAAGAAATTGAAACTCCTACTTGGAAATGGGGGAAAATATAAATGTAGACTTTGTGATTGAGTTACCTCATACCTAAAAGCAATTTGACTCCATTTGGGTAATTGTTGAAAGAATTACCAAAACAACTCATTTCTTACTGGTTAAGATTAATTTTAATGCTAAGGACTATGCTAAGTTATATATCCGAGAGTTGGTTAAATTGCATGATGTGCTTATGTCAGTATATCAGATTGTGGTACCCAATTTACTTCTCACTTTTGGGAGTCGATTTAAAAAGGGCTTGGCACAAAGGTGAAGTTAAGTACCACTTTTCCTCCTCAATCTTATAGACAAGCCAAAAGGACGATTCAAACCTTGGAGGACATGTTGAGGGCTCGTGTGTTAGAATTCAAGAGAAGTTGGGATAATCATCTATCACTTATTGAGTTTGCCTACGACAATAGTTTTCATGCTAGCATTGGTATGACAACATTTGAAGCTTTGTATGGGAGAAGGTGTATCTCCCAAGTGGGATGGTTTGAATTAGGTGAAATAGCTTTTATAACCAAAATATGGTGTTGCATGCTATGGGAAGAGGGAAATTTATTAGGCAAAGGTTGAAGACGGCTCAAAGTCGTCAAAAGTCTTATTTAGATGTTAGAGAGAAGGATCTTGAGTTTTGTTGGATATTGGGTGTTTATGAAGGTTTCTCCTATGAAGGGTGAAATGTGTTTTAGTAAAAAGGTAAAGTTAGGTCCTAGATATGTAGGCCCTTATGAGATAGTTGAGCGGATCGGCAAGGTGGCCTATAGATTGGATATTCCATTAGACATAAGTTTTATCCACCCAGATTTTCCATGTGTCTATATTGAGAAAGTTGATTGGTGATCCTAGTGCTATTGTGCCCTAGGAAGGTGTGATGTTAAGGAGAACTGTCCTATGAGAAAGTTCCAATTGAGATCTTGGATAAGCAAGTAAAATGGCTTCAAAACAAGGATGTGGCTTCGGTTAAAGTGCTTTAGAGGAATCAATATGTTGAAAGTGCTACGTGGGAAATGGAAATGAGTATGATCCTACGATACCCCTATCTTTTCCGATCTACTCAAGCCTATGGTATTAGGTTCTTCCTATTCTAAATGCTCCTAATTCTTTCACTCTTATGCTTTCATGACATGACATGCATAGATGTGCACAAAAATGATTTAAAAAGATGTCTTGACATGAGTTTTAATGACTTTAGATTTTCAAGTTATTAGTATTGCATTATGTCCTTATGTCCTTATGTTTGATACTTAAGTCAAGCCTTTCAAGCCACGTTCTAGCACATTCGAGGACGAATGTTGAAATGAGGAGATGATGTAAGGACCCAGACTTTGTAAGGCCTTAACGATGCATGGAGATTTAATTCTCGAAAGTATTTGACCTAGGTGTCACCACACGAGCACTCCCACGAGTCGTGGACCAGTCCATTAGCCGTGGGAGGGTGCCTTGAGGCGGCCCTTGGCCTTGTGAGTAGTGTTTTTGGGCCTATGGTGGAGTTCAAGACTAAATGACCCTCCACTGAGCCCTTCACGACTCATACGGCTCATTACTGGCCATGAAGTGGCTCGTGGTAGGAGCCTTAGGCTTGAAAACCACTTTCAAGGCACCTCACATATGAACCCCTATACGGGTTATGTACTACCACACGAATCGTGTGGGGTCTTGTGAGGGTGTTGGTATGGAATATTTCCAAGTATGCAATCACTGCCTCAGAACTTGATATATTCATATGGACGCTTGTATGACTCGTGAAGCTTCACACAATCCATGGAGCTTTGTACGGATCGTGAAGAGCCTACATGTGGATACCGAAGTGATCTTTCATGTTTCGTTCAATTGGGGCTAGTCCTTTAACATCCCAAATCAGTTCCATGCTTTCCATATCACTTCATGCACTCCATAATGTTTAGTTCCTCGTTCACTCATTCAAAATGCTTTTCGAATACTCTTTTCGAGCTCCAATAGAAGGATCTCTGTGGAACCTTCGAACTCAAGCTAAATTCACTTTCAAGCCTTCAATTCAAGTTTATTTATTTGGCTTAGGGTCATCATGCATCTCCTAACTCAAGTTGAGTTCAAATATATTCCATCGGCTATGTTTTTCATATGAATTGGTAGAAGGGTCAACTTTAAATAGTCATATCTCCTTGCACGAAATGAAATGGGTGGCCTACATACCAAATTGAATGTCTTTGAATCAGCTTTCCAACACATCTAGTTTCACCTAATTCCTAGTTCGGATTAAGATGTTATGTTTGTTTTTGTAAAGCCCGTCCGTGTTGTCTTTTCTCCATTTGGGCTAAGAAGATCTCCACGGATGCTCTACACAATCCGTGGTTCTTTGCACGAAATGTGGAGAACCTTCATGAGACACCTGGGCATCTTTTAGTGCTCATTTCATTAATGGATTTTCCATAATTTTTGTGACTTCTAAGGGTCGTCTGTGACTTTCTAACCTATCCTAAACCCCCTGAAAAGACCTATACTCTTCTATTTTTATTCAAATTTATTCATAACACTTCAAATATTCAAATTATCTCTGCTAATCACTTCTCTCAAGTAAGCCATTGAATATTCAACTTGGAAATTCAAGGAATGCTTTCTTCTCCAGTCAATTTCTTCTTGATTCTTCTTATATTACCTAAGCTATGTGGGATTGATTCATGGTCCCTTTTAACCATGAAGGCTCCAAACTCTTTCACTCCTTGATTTATGAAATTTAAGCTTACTTTAAATATGGGTCTTTTAAATTATTGTTTATTTGATTCAATTGAGATATGAGCTATGTGTAATTGATGTTTTTAAAGTGATTTAAGACCCAATTGTTGAATTCCATTGATATTATGAAGATTTGAATATGCATGTCCTTGATTTAAGCATGGGTAATCCAAAGTATGATTTAAATATGAATTTACTCATGGATTTACTGAAATTTCTTATTATAATATTGAGTTAATTATGAATCTCTATTCCCATGCTATTCTCATTTAACTCATGGCATCTGCATACATGAGTATTAGTTTTTATGAAGATTATGAAGTGGGTTTAGATCTAATTACATTTATGAATAATTTTGATGAAAGTATGGGTATGACATGACATATGATCACATAATATCTATGATATGGCTCTTTGAGAAAACATTGGATGTTTACACCATTTAGATATATATATATATATATATATATATATATATATATATATATATATATATATAAAAGCTATTCCTATGCATGAAAGTATAAATTGAAGTATGATTTGGCTTTTGAATTCAAGTATGCATGGTTATGAAAGCTGTTTGTCTTTTAAGCCTAAGTGTGCATTGAAGGACTTGAAATGACTTATTCCCCTTTTGAAAGTATATATATGTATTCTTATGGGATGATGACCTAGAACCAAGAGGACTTGTGGAAGGGAGATATCTCCAAGTGTCCAATACCCAAGTCCCATAACTATGTGCTATCATAGTTTTATGATTATGCCTCTTTGTGAGATGATTTTGAAATCCTTCCGAAATGACCGAGTTGTAAGGAAGGTAAGGAAGGTGGCCATCACACCTAAATGACAGGGTCATACGGTGTGGTATAGATTACCTTTGGCAAGTAATCTTTTCTCACTTGATAGGAGGCTTTCATCGGGAAAATGTTGTGTGATAGCTCGCATAAGTTTGGGATTTCGATTATGGTCTCATCCCCTCTATGTTGAAGTATTATTGCATTTAATGCCTCATGGATTTCATTGCATATTCAGATATTACTCTCCCTTGCTTATATATTTCTTTCTATATATGTGCCCTTGTCATCTAACATTAAATGGAGGTTAAATGAGTTCATATGCATTGCATGCCACATATATAGTACATTCAAACATACTAATGTATACTCTTTTCTTACATGATCTAACCATGTAGGGCCTAGAGGCTATCTTCATCCACCTCTTGCCGGTTAAGTTCAATTATGAGCTTGCTAGTGGTGAGTCCTTTACTCCAAGGACAAGACCCACCTTCCATCTACCTATTATGTTATATTCACTTATATCTTTTCATCGAGGGTGAGCAGGGGACATGTCTTAGCCCCCGTCCTATTCTATGAATTTGAGGCATTGTTGGACATCATGTAAACTCTATGTACGGGCTTGTTATGTGTTATGCTATTTTCTTATAGGGACTATGAGTATGGCTTTCTCTCGATGTTTATGATATGATGATATGTTCATGATGAGATGTGAATGTCCTAAGTCCCTTCTATCCCATAGTGTGAATCGTACTTACCCGCCTCTTTGTCTTTATGTGCTATGTGCTATGTGAATCCATGCAAACCCATTCCTATGACATCCCCATAGCTTGAGTCCAAATCCCCATTCCTATAGAATTATGTTCTTGTTGATTAATTATGCGCTTCCAAACTAATGATATGTCAATTGATGCTATGAAGCTTGTTTGAGGACTCTCAAGTTCCCATTTGCCATGTTACTCCTAGGGGCTAGGCTTAGGTCATGGCAGCGATGAGCCTTGAGTCGATATCCGAGACCTTAGACACAACTATGGTCATGAATTTAACTTAAGTACTCTGTTCTAGGTTGGAAATTATGGTGTTTGGGTAAGGCTTGTTATTGAGTGATGCACCTTGTGTCGTTTGTAAGATTATAGAGGCTTAATGTGGCTATAGATTTGTTCAGCTTGGTCAGGTATGGACTTGAGTTTTAGACTGGTATAACCAATGATTCTTTGGGTAAGGTTTGTTATTGAGTGATGCACCTTGTGTAGTTTGTAAGATTATAGAGGCTTAATGAGGCTATAGATTCGTTTAGCTTGGTCAGTTGCGGACTTGAGTTTTAGACTGGTATAACCGCATGATTATTGAGATAGATTCTATATTTTTGCTTTCTTTTAGCCGCTTGGGACTCCTTAGTTGTGCCCTTGACTGATGGTTTATGATCTTTCCATTACATTTATGTATTTATTATTATATGTTATTGGGCCTCAAGCCTTGATCTTAAAGCATCTGGACCCCATGTTAGTCTTCTCAGCCTTTGTCATTATAGTGGTACAAATTGCTTAGTTATAGTGTGAATTGTTTGGATACTTGGATGGCATGCATTACATTGGTTGTTCATTCATATTGTTCTTTTTGTGGTACAATTCCGGTCTTGCATTAACTCATCATTATGCACGGAGAGTGAGAATAGTAAAATAGTATTCTGTACTGCTGATACAACTTTTATTTCTTTAGATTGAGCTAGATTGCGTGAAAACATATTGTAATAGCTGGAACTTTAAGGTTGGGTAGCTCATGTACACAACTTAGGTTAACATCAAGTTTTAGGTCCTTTTTGGGTATTTAAGGTATTTGCAAGCATATGGTTCTTGTTGTTAATTGGTAGTTCTATTATCACAACTGGTTTCTTATTATTAGTACTACGAAGCATGTTGTCCTTAGTGTAGGTTGATGAAAACTTGCTTTAGAAATCCCATTTCTGGCATAACACATGCATATTCGTTAGAGATAGAAAATAATAGCATACCAAGGACAATGTTTCTTTGCAAACTAGTCCCAAAATGAGTCCAAATTATGGACTCATCAAAAGGCCAAGAAGAAAAACGAGAAAAACCATTGGGAGAAACCATGAAGGCCACCTATGGCCCCTAGGTGAGGCCTCTTTGGTACTTATGTGACTTGGTGAAAATTTTCTAAGTCTGAGGCCCAAGTATGAGACACTATGCTGACTATTTATTATTCCATGACCCTTAGATTAGGTTTTATAGGTTGATTATTCAAAAACCAACTTTTTTGGATATCAAATGACGAGTTAGCAGACAACCCGTCAAACTATCTACAGCCTGTAAGTTTGGTTTCATAGGTTGAAGTTCTAGGGAACCAAGTTTTATGAACCTTGAAACCACGAATTATCATACGACCCATAAAGTACTTATGCGATGTTATTTACAGCCCGTATGTGGATCCACGGCCTGTAAACGGGATCTTATGGTTTTACTAGGCAATTTTTAAGAAGGGTATCTTTTTCATTTCCTATCTTTTTAAATTAAAACCAATGATGTTTTTGGATTAGGTCCTATATAATAACTCTAAGTGTATTATCTCCCGAGATACACTTACAAATTCTTGAGAGCACCGAAGAAGGGAGAAAAAATGAGTGTTTCAAGTTCAAGCATAAAGATCGTCAAAGAGCTGACCATTCTTGTAATTCTAAGTATGTAAGGCTACTTAAAGCATTGTATGGAGTCCGTCCATGCACCCCGTTATCTACTTTAGTTGAGTTATGAATAAGATTGAGTATTGGAAATCATATAGTTCTAACTTTCAAGTTTTCATGCCTTTATTTTAAGTCCATCCTGATCGTGTATGAATAACTTGATGCATTGCATTGTAATTTTTATGAAACTGAGATAATAGTCCTATACTTGATCGTATAGACCTTGACTTCCATTGTTCAATAATATTTTGTACATTGACTTAATTGAGAATATGAGTCTATTACCTGAGTTGAGTATCTGAAGCATGACTAAGCATGAGGAGTATCTATTCTTGTTTCTCATGTATGAATGAGATGAGTATCTTATATATTTAAGTGTTGAAAATGACTAGTATAAGACTAAATGACCGTTGGGTAAGAGGATGACACCCTAGAACTACGTTTCCAGTGTAAGATAGTCGTGTAGTTAACTCTGGTTGCTCGAGTCCCAAAAGACGGACATTCTCATTAGATCCGAGATAGGGCGAGGTTGATGTCCTTTACCTTTGAAAGTTTAGGGTGGGCGTCGCAACGATGTCGTTTTTGTTGTGCATCACCAAACTCATAGTGGTGGGAGTTATATCGGTTAGAGAAACTTCCAAGCAACAGTTGATTTAGCATATCATGTTTTAAACTAAGTTGCATAAAATTGAGTCTACTTTGAAAGCATAATTTTAAACCTTAAACTAGCATTCCATATTGAGTTGAATCAGGAGTTGATGAGTTGATTTCTGAGTTGAGTTGACTGATTGTGTTTGAGCCTTTACTTTTCTTGAGCCATTTTACATACCAATATATTCTCTATACCGACGTACATTTGGGCTTACATCATTAACTATGTAGTTACAAGTGATAGAGGACTTCAACAGGCGCACCGTTCAGGTTCAGTTTTCTTGCTTCTTGAGTATGTGAGACCTCCTTGCTTCTCAGAGGAGCTTTTCTTTTCTTCTTTTATTTGAGCACTAGCATTATTTCATGTAAGGTAGCTCGAGCTTGTCTTGGATCCTTCAAGATCAGAGTAGAGGCTTCATAGACATTGAGTAGAGATAGTTTGATTGTTATTATTTTCCAAACTTGATCATTGGAAAACTATTTCTGTTAAGGTAGCTCGGGCTTTTCTGAGTATTTTTCTATTGTTGAATGTGAGGTGATGATGAGGCTAGGTGGTTCTCTTGAGGGATCAACAATTGTTCTTCAAATGGCGGACACACCAAGGGTACCCTCCCCTAGGTGCTCCTTCTCACTCAACTCATGGTTAGCTTGGACTTGACCTGAAGATTGATTGATGAGTCCCTATGTTTCGAGGGAAATTCTTTTATATTGTTGTTTTCCATGCTATGTTTAGACTATGTGATACTCTTTCCCTTTTCTTATGTTGATTGTGAGCTAGTAACTTGTCCTTTGCCCTCCCCCTTGTTCATTGAGGCACGTTTAGACATTAAAGTGTAAGTATATTTATTTAGGCACCTTGGATAGCTTTTCTTTGTTTTGATGAGATTTCTTGAGATTTTATTTCAGTTTTTATATCTTTGTATTATTTCTTTATTTACCTTATGTATGTTCATGTATAATATGCTACGATGGCTTGGTTGAAATCCCTTGGTGTTGTGATCACTGTGTCACACCTAAGCCCTAGCTTGGATTGTGACAAACTTAGTATCAAGCACAAGGTTTAACGTATCCTAGGGAGTCTAACATGTCATATCAAGTAGAGTCTTACTGAAGGGTGTGAAGTGCACAAGATATACGAGTAGGAGGCAATGAGAAATTTTAGGAAAACTTCATTTCTTTCATGACCTATGTCATACACTAGAGTGTACTATAATGATTCCTCCTCCTATGCTTCATCTTTGTGATTTTTAGAGAATGCCTTCAAGAAAAGCCCTAGTCCAAAGATAGGTTAAGGCTAATAAGGAACAAGCATTGCATGTACTGAATGATCCTTTGGACAAATAAGTCACTATGTGTAAGGCCCCGTAAGTTAAAAGTTGGATACCAAGGCCCTAAAGTGAAAGTTTTTTTGGAAAACAGTCAAAGGCTCCCACCATGGGACCGTCATGAGCCATGGTGGGAACCAAGGGTCACGAAGGGCTCCCTTGGTCGAAGCCTTGAAAATCTCTTGCTAGCTATGAAGACTTTCAGGGGCCTTGGTCCTCACCATGGGCCATAAAGGTCTTATGCAGGGTACCCCTCCAAGGCTAATGGGACCTTGACCAACCAGGGTCATGTTCCCCACAATAGGCTGTGGTGGGCCTTTTGTGATGGGGTCTATCCTTGTAAGGTTTGTATTTTGAAAGGTGAAATAAAGGCTTAAAATAGTTTTCCCAGAGATTTTGGACTAGGATTCCAACAAAGACACCCTTCGCGGATTATGGTGCACACCACCATCCAAGAATAGGCTCATGAAAGGTTATTCCACTATGGAATCCTCCACAACTCATGGTGCACAACATGACTCGTGGAGGTTCACGTGCAGTGCATCCTCCACAGACTGCCCAATTGTTTTTGGCCCAAGGAATACACCACAAACCCCCACCATGGGTCGTGGTGCACACCTTAGTTTGTGGTGGTGGTTTTGAGCAGGGTGTTGTCTAGTTTTCAATAACGTTTTTATAAGAGAATTTGGGTCCTTTCCCTAGTTCCTAAACATATTTTGGATAGTTTTTTAAGACTAAAATATCCTTCTAATGTTGCCATAACCTATCTAAGGTCTTTCAGTTACTCCTCAAATACTTAGACTCAAAATTACTCATTCAAATCACTCTCAAGTCTCCTCTCAATATCTAGTGAAGAATTCATTGAAGAACTCTCAAAATTCAAGTCAAATTAATCTATTATCCTTCCATTCTCATTAAGGTATGTGGGATTCATCCATGGGTAGTTTTTACCCATGGAACCCAACCTATTTTCTCACCATTTCATCTAATTTCAAGTATGATCAAATCATGGTTTTCATGACTTTGATATCAAATGCCTTTATTGTGCTGTAGATTACCTTTGTTTACAAAAATATGCATGAATCACTTTTAATTTACCTAAAGTAGATTATTTTCATTAGATTTCTCAATTGTGCTATATTGATTATAGAAATCATGAATTGGTTACTTCAAATATGATTCAAATGACCTTCGATTCAATGATTATGCAGTTTTTTAGCTCAATCTTTATGATTTTTAAGTTTTTGGTTTTGAACCCATGCCATTCTCTTATCTCTCATTAGATGAGCATGTATGTACAAGGTTTTCAAACAAGCTTATGATTATGAATAGGGGATTTAGGACCTTGAAGTTGACTTGAGGTTCTCTATGAGGAGATTAAAGATTCCAAGAGGCGACTTAGGACTATAATATAATATGTACAGGGGATTAAGGACCTTGAGGGTCCCTATGGGGAGATTTAAGATTTTGAGAGGCAACCTAGGACCCTAGAATGAAATGATCTACTCATGTGCATGATGTTACGAACTAAGACCATGATCAAATCTATGATGATGATATACAAGTATGAATTATGATGATCTATGGCAAGCATGATTGCATGTGTTCATATTATGTAAGCTATGATATGTTGACTAAGTATCGAGAGGACCTTAGAATTATAGCTCACTCGAAACTAAGGCATGGCCCGTTAATAGTAAATCCCATTGTCCCATAGTTACGTGCCATTGTAGGCTTGATGATGTTTCTCAATATAGGTTACTAGTGGATCAACATAGCTTATAATATGACATGTGGAGTTCTACTGTGGCTAGTAGTTTCTTTTTTTTTCGATGTAGGTGCAACATCAGAATTTCATGTTATAGCTAGCATGGCCTTATTGTCGATTATGGTGGCCTTCCCACATATGTTGAGGCACTATGATATCATGCATCATTATAGTCGTGGAATATTGGTATGATGATTCTTTAACGTAATTCTATATATAAATGTACCCTTGCTCATGTGACATTATTATGTAGTTACTGATATTAATTATCATTGTATTGCATGCTCTCATACTTAGTACATTCAAATATATTAATACATACTTTATGCCTACATATTATTATAATGTAGGTGCAAGTAATTATCTTCCTCCTCATCCTCGTGACTAAACTTGGATTGCTTTCATAGTTAGATTTGGTGAGTTCTCATGCTTCAACGGAACCTTCTATCATCTGACCTTTACGTAATGATCCTTAGTTTAAAAGACTAAAAGTGCAAAAACATTGGTCAGAATATGATTTGGGGACAATTACGAGGCTTATATACAACCCGTAGGTTGAACAACTGCCCATAGATTGGTTCCTTAAACATGAACTTCAGGAAAGGAAAAACGTTTCCAAGTGTGGGGTGACCCACACAGCCAATGACGGCTGGTGAAATGATTAACGGTCCGTAGATAGAGGCATAGATGAGAGTATTAAACATGAAGAAAATTTAGAGTTTCTAGAAAGTGACCTACAATATGGTTCGTAGACAAGTGCACAGGCTGTATAAACCCTTCATAGATGAACCCCAGAAAAGTAAGAAAATTGACAAAGCGTGGAAGGTCTCTACGAGTCCAATCACAGCTCGCAAGTCAAAATACGACCTGTAGAAAAGGGTTTCATAGTTTGGGTCAACAAAAATAGTTTCTGATGATTGAGAAAGGACAACAGGACGGACAGGACTACGGTCCATGGTTCAAACCATGGCCCATAATCAGGTTTTCATAGATTCATTACGACAATTGTAATGAAGGGAAATTTCATTGTTTTGATAATTTTGATCCTATACTATGTCATTTTTGAAATTCTAAAGGACCTAAGTCAGGTCTTAAAGCTCTAAGAACCTTATTCTTTTTTTCATTCTCTTATTCCCAAAAATCCCTAAGGCAAAATACTCTTTCTAGAAGGTCAAGGCAAGAGCTAGGGTTTTCAAGTCATTCCCAAAGGATTCAAGCTTCTTCATCTTGGTTGTATACTTGAGGTATGTGAGTCTGGCTTTTGGATCTCCTTTCAGCCAAAACGTCCTACATAATGTCTTTTACCTTTTCATTAAGTTCCTTAGAGTTTATATGCATGCTAATGATGATTTTATTATACTTTATGTTATTAAATGATCTCAATGATATCTCATGATGTTTTACTAAGTATTTGCATGTATTTAAGTTTATTGATGATGACCCCAATGATGATCATTGTTAATGATTGTGGGTTGTTTTACATGTTTTAAATAAGTATATTTTCATGATTTATAATGTCTTAACTTAAGAGTTAGCCCACTAAGTTCCAAGTAAAGTTTTGTAGGATTTATGATGATGGTTCAGGTATTAAAGCTAATTTCTAAAGTTATAATTTGTCAAAGATATAAGTATGTTGACAATTTCCCTAAAAGAAATTTAAGAAGGTCCCCATGAGGAAAGGACAATTCTCACTTGTGGTTCCTTAAGTTTAAGCTAATATTATGATTTTCTACTTATGATTCTAGCTGCCATAAATTGACTAAGTATATATTTTAAAGATTTCTTGGGATAACTTAGCACCAAGAGGACCTTGAGATTAAGGCTCATCCCCTTAATTGAGGTATGACCCGTTAGAGATAAATCTCATTATCCCATTAACTATATGCCACCATGAGAGCCCTTGTAGGCTAGGCTAGTGGATCCACATAGGCAATTTATGATATATAAAGATGCATGCGAAGTTACAGAGTTCAAGCCAGCAAGTGGTCTCCCCTTGCTCACGTAGTAGTTATGTTGGATTCCATGTTGTAGCTCATTTCGACTTATATGTCGGTTAAGGTCTACTCTCATAAGTCTATAACTCTATAATATGGTTCTATCATATATGATCTTTCATGCATTCCTGTTCATGCTTAAGCTCATGTTTATGTACTTCCCCAGCCTTGTATATGTGTGTGTTTTACTTATTAATGTAGCATTATAATTTCATATTTGCATTACATCTCACATACATAACACATTCCAAAGGTACTAATGCATATATTGCCTACATGATTTAACCATGGAGGGACAAGTGCTCTTCCATTGGCTCGTGGCTTGTTTTACGACGTTGAAGACTAGATCTTTTGTTGGGGTGAGCCCTTAGTTTGGGTCTCACTATTTTCATCCTTGCTATGTATTTAAAACACAATGTATATGTTGGTTTGTTTTAAGGCTTTTGCATTCTATGTTGTTTTTATATGGAGTCTTTTCTATTCGAGTTATATGGTGTCTTTTTTATTCGATGGAAACTAACAGTTACGAGTTCCATCCATATATGATTTAATAGATATGCTTTATGGACAAATGTCAATGTTTCCTTTTTAATATTGCATCATTGTCATAATATGGTCGCATAGCCCTTTCCCCCATTTTATTTTGCAAATGTTTAATTTTTGCTTATGAACACTTCAGATATTAAAGATGGCGTGGATGGGGTACTTTCGGGTATCTCATTCGTTGTATGATAACTAGGCCCTAAGTTGGGTCGTTACACTTTATGTTATGTGTGAGACTCTCTTTTTACTTTCATTCAAGGCGAGATAGGGATATATGTTAACCCATATCCAGTCTATGATTTAGAGGCTTGTTGGATATGATGTATGATTCCTATGTCTTATGTACTTCTTATCACATTTATGCTTCAATTTATGATTATGTTTCATGTTTCACTTATGTATCTTCTCTTATCACCTCAAATGCTTATGATATGCTAATTATTATATGATGTTTTCGTGATTTAACAAATAATGGGAACTGGAAACAGATAAGAGACCTGGTCTCATATGTGTTGAGAACTTGAAAATGACACCCGACAAACCGTAAAATATGCACATGCAAGTTTGTCATTTGTTGGTGCACGTCATCTTGCTCTGCGGAAAATGTCTAGCCAATGAAATTGCTCCAAATGGTATTGATGTTGGATATATATACACTCAACCTTTCTCAAAGAGAAATTAAGAGAGTTTATGCACGCATTGAGTGAGTGTTCTTGGTGAATCTCTTGAGTAGTACACTTAGATAAATCAAAGTTGTATTTTACTTTGTGTACTTTATTGTGCTAAAATAGTGCTTGTATCTTCTGAATTGATTCCTAATCTATAAAGAAATATGATATTTAAGCAAGCTTTTTGCTCATCATTTCTAGAGTTAGCAATGATGAGTGTTGAAGTTTAAGTTAGCTAGAATTAGTCAATTTAGTGGGTAGCGAAGTAGCTACTTAGGTTTCTCAAACCTATGGTAGAGTTATAACAGTGAGGGGGATGATATCTAGAGTTAGGTTCCTTGGTTGCAAGAGGTTGTAATCCAAAGATTTTCTCCCTGAAGGTTAATGGAGTTGGGCTAATATCTTGTGAACACAAGTCATTTTTTCTCCCTTGAGCAAGGAGGTTTCCATGTAAAATAGCTTGTCTTGTTTTACTTTTCTTCCTTTTACTATTTTAGCTGATCTGTATTCATTGTTATTCTGACTAGGGACCTAGTCTCATGCACTCAGTGGAAGCCCATGTTTCCATCAATTGGTATCAGATCTTGGACTCTCTAAAAGGTTAACACCTAGAGAGGATCTTTAAAAACAAAAATGGCAGTTCCACTAAATCTTGAAGAGGTTCAGTTATCTACCAGACCTCCTTACTTCGATGGATAATTTTATAGTTGGTGGAAGACTCACGTGGATGATTTTCTCATGGCTGAAATAAGTGAGCTATGTGACATTGTTCTTAATGGACCTTATATTCCTATGCATAAGGTAAAAGATGGTGAAATCACTCAATCTAAGACTAGATAACAGTATAATTATATGGATCGAAAGAAGATTGAGAAGAATTACAAGGCAAATAAGTAGTTGGTATGTGGTATTAGGGCTAAGGAACGAATCTTTGCTTGTTAGTTAGCTGGAAGATCTTAGGATTGTCTACGCATAGCTTATGAAGACATTGAGAAAAGTTAAAGTTGACATGCTCATAACTTAGTATGAAAAATTTACCATAAAGGAATATGAGTCTATTCATGGTATGTATACCAGGTTCTCATCCATCATCAACGAGCTTAGATATTTGGGTGAACCCATTCACCATGGCAAGCAAGTGAGGCAGATTCTCTAAATTCTTCCTAAGTCTTGGGCTAGCAAAGTTGATGCAATCACTGAGGCAAAAGACCTGATGGTATTGACTATGGATGCCTTGATTGGTAATCTCCAAATTCATGAGTTGAATAGGGCAAATGATGCTGCTAAGAAGGACACATCATTAGCTCTAAAGGTGGCACAAGGTGAAGAATAAGATGAAGATGAAAATCAGATGACATACCTTACAAAAAGGTTTCAAAAAACTGTGAGGAAACATGGTGGTTTTAAGAAGAAGGAAAATCCTAACAGAGCTGCTACTAATAATGATCTGTCACAAGTGTGGAAAATCAGGGCATTTCATCAGCGATTTTCTAATGCATATAGTAGAGTATAAAGAATATGCTAAGCTTGGAGGAAAAAAATATATGTCGAGGGACTTGAAAGGAAGTTCTACATGGTGAGTCATTATTTCCTAAAGTAGCCATAAGAGTACATTCTTCTTCATAATGATTGATTTGCTCAACTTATTTTTACAACTTTGGAGCCTATACTCCTAACAATAGATGTTCTGATTCTCTTGAGGCTGTTGACAAACAATCCAAGAATGAGTATGATTCTTTCTGTGCCAATGAGTTAGATCTTGTTGTTTTAAAAATTTCACTATTCACTTGCTTGTTATATACGTAATGTGTTTTATTTGTGAAATATTTCATATATCTCATTGTTTACCTTAAAAATTATGTTAAATAAAGGGGAGTTATCCTAATTCCCTAATGAACAAACTCTTCAATGGGTAGGTAGTGACTTAGCGTTCAAAGGTTGAGTTATCTCTTTTTAAAAGACCTAAATAATAATTTCCACGGGGTGTACCTACCATAAAATGAGGGTAAGGGATGTCAATTCTGAGTCTCTTACTCTTGAGTTTGTTCCTATTGTGAACGAATTTCCTGATGTCTTTTCCAAAGAGTCACTCTATATTCCTCCAAAAGGTAAGAAGGCTTCGGCTAGGTCTTCTCCATGATGAACAACCTATCTCTATCCCTTTTTACCGAATCGGCACGAGGAATAAAAGGAATTGAAGTATAACTTGAAGGAATCTTTGGAAAAAGATTTCATTAGTCCAAGAATTTCACCGTGGAGTGCTCCTGTATTGTTTGTGAGGAAGAAGAAAGGGTCACTCTGAATATGTACAGATTACAAGCAATCGAACAAGGTAATTATAGAACAAGTATCCACTATTAAGGATAGATTATTTATTTAATTAGTTACAAGGGGCTACTCATTTCTCCAAAATTAACCTCTGTTTCGGCTACCATCTGTCGAGGGTAAGAGAGTGTGATATTCCAAAGATGGCTTTTGGATAAGGTATGGTCATTTTTAGTTTGTAGTTATGTCATTTGTGTTCTCCAGCTCTGGTGGTGTTCATGGATCTTATGAATTGAGTGTTCAAGCCCTATCATGATACATTTGTAGTGGTTTTCATAGATAATATGCTGATCTACTTCCATAGTGAAGTAGAGCACATGGATCACATGAGGGTTGTGCTTCATTCTTTGAGGGATAAGCAGTTGTTTGTGAAGTTCAACAAGTGCAATTTTCAGTTCAAGGAGGTGGCATTCCTTGGCCGTGTAGTATCTGGTGATGGTATAAATTTTGACCCAAATAAAAATTAAAGCGATAAGGAAGTGACCTAGATCATTGTCTCCTATGGGTATTAAGAGCTTTTTGAGTTTGTCTAGGACTATGATGGTTCTTTAAGGGGTCTTCATCCATTTTTCTACCTTTGACCAAGTTGACTCAAAAGAAGGCAAAATTCCAATGGTTAGATGAATGTGAGAAGAGTTTGCAAACTTTGAAGGATCATCTTACACTGACTCTTATTTTGACATTGCTAGATGTTTTGGATGGTTTTATGGTGTATTATGATGCTTTACGTGTCGGTTTAGGTTGTATTCTAATGCAAAATAGTAAGGTCATAGCATATGCTTCCAGGAAACTAAAGGTGCATGAACAAAATTATACAACCCATGATCTTGAATTAGCGGTTGTGGTGTTTGCTTTTAGATTTGATATCATTATCTTTGTGGGGTGCATGTTGATGTGTTTATCGACCATAAGATCCTGCAATTTTTGTTTAGTCAAAGAGACCTAAGTTTACAGAAATGAATATGGCTTGAGCTTCTCAAGGATTATGAAATGAGTTTGTAATATCATTTGGGCAATGCAAATGTATAGTTGATGCTCTTAAAAGGCTCTCTATAGGTAGTGTAGCTCATCTGGACGAGGCTAAGAGAGAGTTGGTGAAAGATGTACACTGTTTTGCATTTTTTGGATTTCGGCTAACGGACTCCAATGAAGGGGGCATCTATGTACAAAATGGAGCTGAATCATCAGTGAGGGTAGATGTTAAGGAAAACTAGGACCTGCATCTGACTTTGGATGAGTTGAAGAAATTAGTTGCCAAAAAAATGTTGAGCTTTTCTCCCGAGGAGGAGATGGAGTGCTTAGCTACCAAGGCCAGATATGTATCCCAAATGTAGAAGGTTTAAGGGAGGTGATTTTGGGAGAAGCCCATAACTCTTCATATTCCATTAATCCAGAATCTACCAAAATGTACCAGGACTTAAAGGAAGTTATTGGTTGAATGGCATGAAGAAAGATATAGCTAGTTTTGTGGCGTAGTGTCCTAATTGCCAATATGTGAAAGTGGAACATCAAAGTCCCAATGGATTGATTCAAGGCATAGAGATTCATACTTTGGATGTGAGAAGATGTGAATGTAGATTTTATGATAGGTTTGCCAATACCCGAAAGCAATACGAATACATTTGGGTAGTTATGGATAGAATGACTAAGTTAGCCCATTTTTCTACAGGTCAAGACTACTTTCAGTGCCAAGAATTATGCTAGGTTGTAAATATGGGAGTTGGTAATATTGCATAGTATTCCATTATCTATCATACCAGGCCATGTGCTCAATTCACTTCTCATTATTTGAAGTCATTTCAAAAAGGACTCGGCACCAAGGTGAAATTGAGTATTGCTTTCCATCCTCAAAGCAATAGGAAGGCTAAAAGGATACTTCAAACCCTAGAAAACATGTTTAGGGCTTTTGTGTTAGAATTCATAGGTAGCCAAGATGATCATCTAGCACTTATTAAGTTTTCCTAAAACAACAGTAATTAGGCTAGCATTGAGACGATACTGTTTGAGGCTTTATATGAGCAGAGATATAGAAATCTGGTGGGTTGGCTCAAAATAGGTTAGATTGCTTTGATTGGTCCTTATTTCGTGTTGGATGCTTTGGACAAGGTGAAGATCATAAGATGAAACTAAAGGCGGCCCAAAGTCATCAAAAGTTGTATTTCGATGTTAGGAGGAGAGACCTTGAGTTCCATGAAGAAGATTGGGTATATGTGAAGGTTTCAACTGTGAAGGGTGTGATCTAGTTTGGTAAAAAGGGTAAATTGAGTACCTAATATATAGGGTCGTATGATGTTTTGGAGTAGATTGGTAAGGTGGCATATACGTTGGACTTGCCATCAAAAATGGCTATAGTTCATCCGATGTTTCATGTGTTCATGTTGAGGAAGTTCATTGGCGATCCGAGCTCTATTATGCCTTTGAAGGAGATTGAAGTAGAGGAGAATTTAACCTATGAGTATGGCCCAGTTGATATTTATACCAGCAAGTGAAGAGGCTACATAACAAATAAGTGACATTCATTAAAGTCTTTCGGAAGAACCAACATGTTGAAAGTGCTATGTAGGAATAAGAATTGAGTATGATGCGACGATACCCTTATCTTTTTCATTCTACTTAAGCCTAAGGTTGTAGGTTCTACATGCCCAAATGGTCTGAATCATTTTATTTATGCATTTTCATGTCATAAAATGCATGCATGCCCATGGAACTGATTTTAAACGATGTATATTTCTAAATGGTTGAAGGTTTTATGATTTAAATGTTTAACTTGTGTTTTCGCATTCATGTGGGTTTTTGATGTTCATTTTTTCTATATTTAATTTGACACTTATCCCATTTGAGTATGAATAATCCCATGGGGGAGATATTGTAAGGTTCCATTCCGTACTTTGAAAGGTGTAACCAAGGATTAAAAAGAGATTTCCCAAAGATTTTGGCCCAGGCTGCCCACCAAGATACCCTTCACGGACCATGGTGCCTACCACCATCATTGAAGAGTCTCATAGAAAGGCCCATTATTGTGATTTGGGGCTTCCAGGGAGAGATGTTCCACCATTGAACCGTCCACAACTCATATATCATGCTACAACTCATGGAGGGTCCCATGGAGCACACCATCCACAGGCAGCCAAATGTTTTCCACCCCAAGGCATACACCACGAACCCCATCATGACTCGTGGTGCACACCATGATTTGTGGTGGTGGTTTTGTGTAGGGTGTCATTAATTTTTTAATCATGTTTTCATAAGGTCATTTGAGTCCTTTCCTTAGTTAATAAACTTCTTTTAGTACGTTTTAAATACTAAAATACCCTTTTAATGTTATCCTAACATAAGGTCTTTCAATTACTCCTCAAACACTTACTCAGAATCACTCTCAAGTTCATCATTAATCCTTCAATTCTCATTAAGGTCTGTGGAATTCATCCATGGGTACCTTTGATCTATGGAGTTGAAATATTTTGTCACTATTTCATCTAATTTCAAGTATGATCAGATTAAGATTTTCATGACTTTGATTTCAAATGTTACTAATATAATGTAGATTACCTTTGTATACTAGAATAAACATGAAGTATTATCTATGCACATTAAGTAAATGGTTTTCAAGAGATTTCTCAATTATGCTATGTTGTTTATAGAAATCACAAAGGATTACTTTAATTATTATTCAAATGACTTTTGATTTAACGGTTAGGCATTTTAACTCTATTCTCATTATTTTGAACTTGTTGGCTATGAACCCATGCTATACTTCTATCTCTTGTCACATGATCATGCATGTACAATGTTTTCAAACAAGCATATGATTATGAATAGGGGATTTAAGAGCTTAAGGTTGACTTGGGGTCCGTATGGGGAGACTCAAGATTCTGAGAGGCAATCTACGACCCTAATATGATATGAACAAGATGTTTAGGACCTTGAGGTTGACCTAGGGTCCCTATGGGGTAGATTTTGGATTATGAGAGGTGACCTAAGACCTAGTATGGAATAAGGTACTCCTACATATGATGATAGAAACTATGAAACTATGATCAAGATTATGATGATGATATAAAAGTATGAATTATGATGACTTATGATGAGTTATAACAAGCCTGAATTTTTGTGATTATATCAAGTATTTGATGGGATGTGACTTAGCATGAGGAGACCTTGGGATTACTGCTCACTCAATAGTTGAGGCATGATCCATTAATAGTAAATCTCATTGCCCCATAATTACATGCCCTTGTAGGAATTTTGATGTTTCCCAATATGAGTTTCTAGTGGATCCACGTAGCTTGTGATATGACATGTAGAGTTATACCTTGGCAAGTAGACCCCTTTTTTTTTCAGATGTAGAGGCAACACAAGAATTCCATAGTACAACTCACATGGTCTTGTTGTCAGTTATATAACATTCTCACATATGTTGAGGCACTATGATATCATGCATCATTGTACTCATCACATATTGGTATGATGATTTTTTTCTCGACGTGTAATGACCCGTTAAAAATATTTTAAAAATTATTCCTATTGTTATTTTTCTAAAATATTTTTCCCCGTAATTTTAAATGGGCGTTTGGGACTATTTAATAACTACGACTATTTAGTTTATGGGTAAATCTAGATAATTGAGTTAATTAGTGAACTAAATGTTAATTCAGTCAAAATTCTAAACCACATGAATAGCTATTTTAATTAAAGTAGTGAACTTCTTATACCTAAACAAATTAGAAAATAAAAAAAGAAAAGAAAAACGGAAAGGCGGCGACAACAAGCGGTTGGTCAAAATTCTCCAAGGTACTCTCCTTGATTCTTATGAATGTTATGAATGTTCACTGAAATAGAACTTGTTGTTGATATTATTTGTTGGATTGTGGAAAAGAAAAGAAAAAAAAAATTCTAAATTAGAACCAGGGGACCACTCACCATTAGAAACAAAAAAGAGAATTTGATTAAGTATTTCTTAAGCTTTTGGGGAAGCTTGCACATCTGCCAACTTTTACTTTTATTTTATTATTATTATTTTCTCTTTCTTATTCCCAAACATAACTTGGCACTTCTTAGCCTAGTTAACTTCGTTGATTTGCCACTGTAGGATCATAGGGTATGGCTTCGTACGCATACCTGTATGCGTATAATTTTTATTAAATGCACATGTGGATCTTCGGACACATATATATAATTTTCTTGTATTAATATTGGGGATTTCGTATTATATAGATACCATGGAATTTTAAATATTGAATACATTGTGACTTAACCCAAGACTTGATTATAAGATTTTTATGAGTTTTTGGGGGTCGGGGCTAGATACATAGTAATATGGGTGTCGTTGGACTCCTTGTGACGTGTATGTTCCATTCTTGATAGAGAATTTTCATTGTGGGAGTTGAATTAAAAATTTGGTCCATTTGGTAGAAGTGCTCGAGTGCGGTTTCGACATCGAGGTAGGTTTGGCTATCCTTCTTTGAGATTGGGATTGAGTTATTGAGTATCCTTATGTTTTAATCTATGGGATGGGATCATATCATGTGTTGGGTTGATAATTATTATTGTATTGCTTCGAGAGCATGTGAATCCTAAATTGAGAATATTGTGAATATGACATGTTGAGAAAGGGAGAAAATTTGTGCTTATTGAGAGGAATGTTGTTTCCATAATTGTGTCTTGCTTGCATACATCCTCATACTACATGTCATGACATTTTGGGAAGTTGTGAATGGTGATTTTTATCATGAGTCCTTGACCACGGGCACTTGGGTGGCAAGGTAGTTGATATATTGTGATTGAGGTATATGGCCTGCGAGGTCCCCATGGGTCCCCTTAGTCTGGGAGCCTTAGCTCGACGGGGGTGTATACGACAGGCTGTGCGACGGTCTTGATACCACCTTGCATTGCATTGCATTGCACGACATTGCATACCATTTAATTGTACTACTTGTGGTTGTTTTGGGTTGGCGTATATGAGATGATATGTTTACTTTGCTTGCGTGATCCTATATAAATTGGTGGCACCGATGCCGGACTGGTTTTTTTGTTGCAGGTGGAAGCGTTCCTAGATTATTTTATAGTTTATTCAATTTCTAACTCCCAGTCGGTTAAACCTGCTGGGTACATATTATGTGTACTCACCCCTACTCCTTTCTCCCCCGCAGATTCTCGTCAGGATTATCCACGTGGTAGTTGAATTGCTCGTGCACTTGGTTCATACCAGATCTAGTGGTGACACTCAGAGCTTCGAGCTTCCATTGGATTATATCTTAGTTGCTTGGTCTTTATTTCTATTCGAAGACTGAAATGCATTTATTTCTTTAGTTAGTTGTTAGATGCTCTTTATACTCGTGACACCAGGTTTTGGGATATTATTTTTTTTATGTGGTGATTGTTTATTTATTGGATTTTTCTCCTTCTAGGGTATCTTTATTGTTGGGATTGGAATTAAGTGGTCTTTTAGTCATGACCCCATTTCGGGTCGTGACAAGTTTGGTATCAGAGCTCTAGGTTCACCGGTCTCATGAGTTAAAGAGCAGGGTGTCTAGTAGAGTCTTGCGGATTGGTACGTAGACGTCCGTATCTATCTTAGAGACGCTACAAGATACTTGTTAGGAGAAAATCATCTTTCCATTGATTCATTTCGTGCGATTTGTTCATTCAAGTTTTGTATGCTTCTAATCTATTCTTCCTGCACAGATGGTGAGAACTAGAGCTAGAAATACCGAAGATGAGTCGGTACCTGCTGTCCAAGCCCCCGCTAGAGGGCGAGGCAGAGCTCGTGGTAGAGCTAGAGGTCGAGGTCGAGCTAGAGGTGCAGCACCAGCCCGAGGTCAGACTAGAGGGGCTCCACCTGAGCCTATTGCTGACCCAGTTTATGAGAACGAGGAGCAGACTGAGGACCCAGTTCAGCCTCCGGCATCTTTAGAGGGTACACCAGTATTACAGGAGCTATTGATTCGGTTGTTGGCCAGGCTGGAGGGTACCCCTGCTTCTAGTGATGTTCCAGGTACCCCAGTTCCTGCTATACCGGTTGGTCCTTCACAGCCAGCTCAGGGACATAATATGGGATTTCAAACCCCGAGCCCATTTTCTATGCCTTCTATTGCACCCCCGAGGTTTTCAGCTCCGCCAGTTTCTGCCAGTGCTGCTATGTCCTTGTCTGAGCAGAAGAGTTTTGAGAGATTTGTGAGATTGACTCCTCCCAAATTTGATGGTACCGCTGGGGATAGGGCATATGACTTCCTGACAGAGTGCCAGGATCGATTGTTTAATTTGGGTATTCTGGAGGCCACGGAGTAGCTTACACCTCTTATCAGTTCACAGGCATGGCCAGAGAGTGGTGGAGGTCGGTTATGGCCCGGAGACCAGTTGATGCTCCAGCGATGGATTGGGGGCAGTTTACGGAGATCTTTCTTGAGAAGTTTGTACCATACAGCCTTCGTGATAGACGTCGTGATGAGTTCGATAGATTGGAGCAGGGTTCCATGACTGTGACCGAGTACGAGGCACGATTCCATGAGTTATCTCGTTATGCCATGTCTAGCATTCCCGCAGAGTTTGAGCGGATCCGCCGATTTGTGAAGGGGTTCACAAGTTATCTTCAGGAGGCCACAACCTCTCTGGTGTTATCTGGTGGTTCCTTTCAGAGTATTGTTGATCATGCTAGAATGATAGAGGGCATCAGACAGGCCCGTCAGGGTAGTGGTAAGAGGTCCCGCCATCACGGTCAGTTTGGCAGTTGTGCACCCAGAGACAGAGATTCTCAGAGACAGGGCGCTCAGGGTTATCAAGGGAGACCAGTTCATGCTGCCATTCCTAGTGCAGGTAGTACAGGCTGGTCTGGACCTAGAGGTTGTTATGTGTGTGATGAGTTCGGCCACCATGCCAAGGATTGTCCTAAGCGTGCTCCTGCTTCTTTTCCATCGGGGACACAGATGGCACGGTCTACACCAGCTCCAGCAGCTAGAGGCGCTTCACAGAGTGCGAGGGGCAACACTAGAGGTGCTAGGGGTGGAGCTCGAGGTGGTGCTCGTGGTGGATCGCAGGTTAGTGGAGAGCGTCGAGTGTGTTACGCCATTCCAGGTCGTACAGAGGCAGAGACATCTGATGCTGTGATTACAGGTATTATTCCAGTTTGCCATCGTTCAGCCTCAGTATTATTTGACCCTGGGTCCACCTATTCATATGTATCCACTTATTTTGCTCATGATATTGATGGTGTGTGTGAGCCTCTTGATGTGCCTATTTCTGTTTCTACACCTGTGGGTGAATCCTTAGTGGTGGATCGGGTCTATCGGGGTTGTATGGTGATATTCTCAGGTAGGGAGACCCAAGCTGATTTGATTCTTCTAGACATGCTTGATTTTGATGTTATCTTGGGTATGGATTGGTTGTCCCCTTATCATGCGATCCTTGATTGTTATGCTAAGACTGTGACTTTAGCGTGTCCGGGTTTACCCCAGTTAATGTGGGCAGGTGCTCTCAACTCTTACCCTAAGGGGATTATTTCTTATGTTCGTGCTCGGCATATGACAGAGCATGGGTGTTTATCTTATTTGGCTCATGTACGTGATATTTCTAAGGAGTCATCTTCTTTAGAGACCATGAGGGTGGTGAGGGAGTTCATGGATGTGTTTCCTACAGATTTACCAGGTGTTCCTCCAGATCGTGATATTGACTTTGCCATTGATTTGGAGCCGGGCACTAAGCCCATATCCATTTCTCCTTATCGAATGGCTCCTGCAGAGTTAAAGGAATTGAAGGAGCAATTAGAAGATTTGTTGAAGAAGGGGTTTATTCGGCCTAGTGTGTCGCCTTGGGGTGCACCAGTGTTGTTTGTAAAGAAAAAGGATGGTACTATGAGAATGTGCATTGACTATCGTCAGTTGAACAAAGTGACCATCAAGAAAAAGTATCCCTTGCCTCGTATTGATGACTTATTTGATCAACTTCAGGGTGCCTCAGTGTTCTCAAAAATTGATTTGAGGTCAGGGTATCATCAGTTGAAGGTTCGGGAGTCAGACATCCCTAAGACTGCTTTCAGGACTCGATATGGGCACTATGAGTTTGTGGTTATGTCATTTGGGCTGACCAATGCCCCTGCCGCTTTTATGGAGTTGATGAACCGAGTGTTCAGACCTTACCTAGATTCCTTTGTGATTGTATTTATTGACGACATATTGGTGTATTCCAAGGGTGAGGCAGACCATGCTCGTCACTTGAGGGCCGTGCTCCAGAGATTGCGTGAGGAGAAACTGTATGCTAAATTCTCCAAATGCGAGTTTTGGCTCGAGTCGGTGACTTTCTTGGGTCATGTGGTGACTAAGGATGGTATTATGGTTGATCCAGCCAAGGTTGCAGCAGTTCGTGATTGGGTGAGACCTACTTCAGTGACTGAGATTCGAAGTTTTATTGGGTTGGCAGGTTATTATCGTCGATTTGTGCAGGGATTCTCTTCTATCGCAGCTCCTTTGACTAAACTAACCTAGAAGGAAGTTGCATTTCTATGGACCGCTGAATGTGAGGCGAGCTTCCAGAGGCTCAAGGAGTTATTGACTTCAGCACCTATTTTAGCATTGCCCGAGGAAGGTGTAGCCTTTGTTGTTTATTGTGATGCTTCGGGTGTCGGTTTAGGTGGAGTGTTGATGCAGAAGGGAAGAGTTATAGCTTATGCTTCGCGACAACTGAAGGTCCATGAGAGGAACTACCCTACTCATGATTTGGAGTTAGCTGCGGTGGTATTTGTTTTGAAGTTGTGGAGGCATTATCTCTATGGGGTGCATTGCGAGATCTTTACAGACCATCATAGCCTCAAGTATATTTTCTCTCAGCCTAATTTGAACATGAGGCAGCGCAGGTGGTTGGAGTTGTTGAAAGATTACGATATCTCTATTCTCTATCACCCTGGCAAGGCTAATGTGGTAGCGGATGCCTTGAGTCGGAATCCTTCTAGTATGGGTAGCTTGGCATATCTTAGAACGGAGGAGAGGCCTTTAGCTTTGGAGGTTCAGTCTTTGGCTAGACAATTGGTTAGACTCGACATCTCCCCATCTCATAGTGTGTTGGCTTTCATCGAGGCTAGATCTACATTGATGGATCAGATTCGTGCTCACCAGTTTGATGATGAGAAATTATGTGTGATTCGGGACAAAGTGTTGAGAGGCGAAGCTAAGTCAGCCTTTCTTGATTCTGCGGGAGTTCTGAGAATTAATGGGCGCATTTGTGTGCCCAAGGTAGGTGATTGGGTTCGTTTGATTTTGGAGGAGTCTCATTGTGCTAAGTATTCCATTCACCCTGGTGTAGCAAAAATGTTTCATGATTTGAAGCAACATTATTGGTGGTGTGGGATGAAGAGGGACATTGCAGAGTTTGTGGCTAAGTGTTTGAATTGTCAGCAGGTTAAGGATGAGCATCAAAAGCCAGGAGGTCCGATGCAGCGGATGCCCATACCCGAGTGGAAGTGGGAGCGTATTACCATGGATTTTGTGACTGGATTACCTGTGACGTTGGGCAAGTTTGACTCTATTTGGGTGATCGTAGACAGGTTGACCAAATCAGCTCACTTCGTTCCAGTAAGGACTAGCCACAGTGCGGAGCAACTAGCTAGGACCTATATACGTGAGATTGTTAGATTGCATGGGGTGCCTATCTCTATTGTGTCAGATCGAGGTTCGGTGTTCACCTCCCGATTTTGGAAGGCATTACAGCATGGGTTGGGTACACGATTAGACATGAGTTCGGCATTTCATCCTCAGACAGACGGTCAGTCCGAGCGGACCATTCAGGTGTTGGAAGACATGTTTAGGGCATGTGTGATTGACTTTGGTGCTCGATGGGACCAACACTTGCCCTTAGCGGAGTTTGCTTATAATAACAGTTATCACTCCAGTATTCAGATGGCACCATTTGAGGCATTGTATGGGCGTAGATGTCGATCACCTATTGGGTGGTTCGACTCAGTCACCGTTGAGGCATTAGACACTGATTTGCTCAGGGATGCTATGGAACGGGTGCGCTTGATCCAGAGTCGATTATTGACAGCCCAGAGTCGGCAGAAGAGCTACGCTGATAGGAGAGTTCGTCCCTTGGAGTTTATGGTTGGCGAGCATGTGTGGTTGAAAGTAGCTGATAGGAGAGTTCGTCCCTTGGAGTTTATGGTTGGCGAGCATGTGTGGTTGAAGATATCACCCATGAAGGGTGTGATGAGGTTCGGAAAGAAGGGCAAGCTTAGCCCGAGGTTTATTGGCCCGTTTGAGATTATTAGGAGAGTAGGTGAGGTGGCTTATGAGTTGGCTTTGCCACCTAAATGGTCAGCTGTTCATCCAGTGTTCCATGTCTCTATGCTCCGAAAATACATACCAGACGAGTCTCACATCATTTCTTATGATACCATAGAGTTGGGTCCGGATTTGACTTATGAGGAGGAGCCCGTAGCCATTCTAGATAGACAGGTTCGTAGGCTCAGGACTAAGGAGATCGCTTCAGTTAAGGTTCAGTGGCGACATCGGCCTATTGAGGAGGCTACTTGGGAGACAGAGTCAGATATGCGTGCTCGATATCCTCAACTTTTTGAAGCTTCAGGTACTTTCTCCTACCTTATGTTCGAGGACGAACATGATTTTTAGTGGTGGATGATGTAATGACCCGTTAAAAATATTTTAAAAATTATTCCTATTGTTATTTTTCTAAAATATTTTTCCCCGTAATTTTAAATGGGCGTTTGGGACTATTTAATAACTACGGCTATTTAGTTTATGGGTAAATCTAGATAATTGAGTTAATTAGTGAACTAAATGTTAATTCAGTCAAAATTCTAAACCACATGAATAGCTATTTTAATTAAAGTAGTGAACTTCTTATACCTAAACAAATTAGAAAATAAAAAAAGAAAAGAAAAACGAAAAGGCGGCGACAACAAGCGGTTGGTCAAAATTCTCCAAGGTACTCTCCTTGATTCTTATGAATGTTATGAATGTTCACTGAAATAGAACTTGTTGTTGATATTATTTGTTGGATTGTGGAAAAGAAAAGAAAAAAAAATTCTAAATTAGAACCAGGGGACCACTCACCATTAGAAACAAAAAAGAGAATTTGATTAAGTATTTCTTAAGCTTTTGGGGAAGCTTGCACATCTGCCAACTTTTACTTTTATTTTATTATTATTTTCTCTTTCTTATTCCCAAACATAACTTGGCACTTCTTAGCCTAGTTAACTTCGTTGATTTGCCACTGTAGGATCGTAGGGTATGGCTTCGTACGCATACCTGTATGCGTATAATTTTTATTAAATGCACATGTGGATCTTCGGACACATATATATAATTTTCTTGTATTAATATTGGGGATTTCGTATTATATAGATACCATGGAATTTTAAATATTGAATACATTGTGACTTAACCCAAGACTTGATTATAAGATTTTTATGAGTTTTTGGGGGTCGGGGCTAGATACATAGTAATATGGGTGTCGTTGGACTCCTTGTGACGTGTATGTTCCATTCTTGATAGAGAATTTTCATTGTGGGAGTTGAATTCAAAATTTGATCCATTTGGTAGAAGTGCTCGAGTGCGGTTTCGACATCGAGGTAGGTTTGGCTATCCTTCTTTGAGATTGGGATTGAGTTATTGAGTATCCTTATGTTTTAATCTATGGGATGGGATCATATCATGTGTTGGGTTGATAATTATTATTTTATTGCTTCGAGAGCATGTGAATCCTAAATTGAGAATATTGTGAATATGACATGTTGAGAAAGGGAGAAAATTTGTGCTTATTGAGAGGAATGTTGTTTCCATAATTGTGTCTTGCTTGCATACATCCTCATACTACATGTCATGACATTTTGGGAAGTTGTGAATGGTGATTTTTATCATGAGTCCTTGACCATGGGCACTTGGGTGGCAAGGTAGTTGATATATTGTGATTGAGGTATATGGCCTGCGAGGTCCCCATGGGTCCCCTTAGTCTGGGAGCCTTAGCTCGACGGGGGTGTATACGACAGGCTGTGCGACGGTCTTGATACCACCTTGCATTGCATTGCATTGCACGACATTGCATACCATTTAATTGTACTACTTGTGGTTGTTTTGGGTTGGCGTATATGAGATGATATGTTTACTTTGCTTGCGTGATCCTATATAAATTGGCGGCACCGATGCCGGACTGGTTTTTTTGTTGCAGGTGGAAGCGTTCCTAGATTATTTCATAGTTTATTCAATTTCTAACTCCCAGTCGGTTAAACCTGCTGGGTACATATTATGTGTACTCACCCCTACTCCTTTCTCCCCCGCAGATTCTCGTCAGGATTATCCACGTGGTAGTTGAATTGCTCGTGCACTTGGTTCATACCAGATCTAGTGGTGAGACTCAGAGCTTCGAGCTTCCATTGGATTCTATCTTAGTTGCTTGGTCTTTATTTCTATTCGAAGACTGAAATGCATTTATTTCTTTAGTTAGTTGTTAGATGCTCTTTATACTCGTGACACCAGGTTTTGGGATATTATTTTTTTATATGATGATTGTTTATTTATTGGATTTTTCTCCTTCTAGGGTATCTTTATTGTTGGGATTGGAATTAAGTGGTCTTTTAGTCATGACCCCATTTCGGGTCGTGACACGACGTTGATTCTATATATAAATGTCCCCTTCCTTATGTATCATTATTATGTAGTTACTAATATTAATTACTATTGTATTGCATGGTCTCATGCTTAGTACATTCTAACGTACTAACATATATTTTATGGCTATATTATATCACAATATAGGTGTAGGTGATTATCTTTCTCCTCATCCTCATGGCTAGATTTTGATTGCTTTTAGAGTCAGATTGGGTGAGTCCTCATGCTTTTGGAATTGTACCTTCTATCGTCCATCCTTTAAGTTACGTACGAGACTCTTTTTTTAATTTCATTTAGGATGAGCTAGGGACATCTCTTAACCCTCGCCCGGCCTATCATTTAGAGGTTTGTTGGACATGATATATGATTCCTATGTATTAGGTACTTCTTGTCACTTTTATTTTTCATTTTATGATTATGTCTCAGCTTTCACTTATGTATCTTCTCTTATTACCTTGAATGTTTATGATATGATAAGAAGGCTAGTTTGGGATTTCCTCGGGGATCTCATCGTCGTGTTACACTAAGGGCCTAGCTTGCGACGTGACAGTCCATGTGGACTTTTGAGTTATATAAGGGTGTTTGGGTCTTTTTCCTAATTCCTAATTTCATTTTTGGATGATTTCAGTCTAAATTGTCATTCACTTACTACCCTAGGCTATCTAAATTTTCATTCACACTCCAATCCTAAATGTCACAAATTCTGTCTAAAAAAATCTCTCAAGGCTCTCTTTATCTTTAGTCAAGGAATTCACAAGAAATTTAAAGCTAAGTTCATCCAAATTTCTCTTAATTCTTCATCAAGGTATGCAGGTGTTTATCCATGGGTACCTTTTACCTATGGAGCCTGACTTACTTTCTCTATTTTCATTAATTTCAAAGCATGTACCATGAGGGTTGTCTTGACCAGAACTTCAAATGTTGAAATTATGATATAGACTATTCTTATACACTCAAATATGCATGAATTGTTACAAATTGCATGAATTACATGATCTATATGAATTTTCTAAAGTATGCTATTCAATTTTATGGAAATTATGATTGGGTTCCTTCGATTATGATTCAAATGATCTCAAATTATATGATTATGCATGAATTTATTTTAATTTCTTGGTTTTAGGCTTATTTATTATGAACCCATTCTTTTACCCTAACTTTCAACTCAAATCATGATTACGCAAGTACAAGGATTCAAGCAAGTCTATAAAAGGGGATCTCGGATCCTTGAGGGTGACCTAAGATCCCTAAGGGAGACTTAGGATATTCTTAAAGGTGGCCTAACATCCCAATATGCTTATGAATAGTGTAATGACTATGGGGGTGCACCCCACACATTACACTAGTTATGAAATGAGCTACTTGTCACGCCCTAACAGTAGGGGAGGCACATCTGGCACATGATATCGTGATTGATTGAGTAAGACACTGATCATACTAACTAACAAGACTAGGGGCCAAAAGATCAGGCAGTAAAACAACTGAGAAAATAATCCCGAACTATTTAGGTCATTACCTAGTTAACAATAAGCCATATATACCAAGGTAGATAAGACAAAATGCTAAAGCACTAGCTAGCCGATGAGGCTTCAACAAAATAGGTACATGCACACTCATATATTTACATGCTGAGCCTATATCTAGAGACCAAAAGTTGCAAAACAAAAAAACCAACCCGAAATACCACGTCCACAATAGCCTCTAAGAGTGTCACTAAAACCGCTGGGACAAGGCCTTGACTATACCCAACTATATAAAAACAGTAGACATCCTCTGCAAGCTCTAGGAAGAGGTAGAGCTTACCAACTCACAGTTGATCCCAAAGCCTAATGGATTGGTCAATTCAATATCCCTACCTGGACCTGCACATATAAAAAAATAAAACATCCCTAGGCAATGGGACATCAGTATAAATAAAAATGTACTAGTATCTAAGGCAGAAAGTAAAATCATAAATAGTTGCAGCAAAAAGGGTAATAGAGATATCACCTAGAATTGAAACTCAAATAATCTTTGTTGCTGACATTTTGCCTCCTAGTAAATTTTCATGGCCCAAAATCGAATCACAACTAAAGAGAGTAAAGTAAAGCAAAAGCAACCATAACATTTAATACAAAATCCCAAAACCTGGAGTTATGAGTACAAAACTATCTAAAGTAGTGCGAATGAGTAAATACAACTGTCTTAAATGAAAGTACAATGCTTTCTAGTAATATCAAAGACAATGTCTTGAATGGAATAGAAAATAGCAAAGGTAATTTCAAAAGATCTATGGTGACTCAAAGTCTGAGCCTCACTGCGAAAATTTAGGATAAATGGACTAAACTCTGATAGAATGAGATAAACTACCCTGTAGGGGTCCTTATGCTCGATCTGCAGGGAGGAAACAAAGTAAGGGTGAATACATCAAAATGTACCTAGTAAGTTCAATAGACTATGTAAGCAAAATCGAATAAGTATGTAATAATGAAGAATTCTATCACCTGCAAGAAAAGGGTTAGTTCACAATATAAAAATATATAAGAGTAGAATAAGATAATAATAGTAGTCAATTTGCAATGCACATATAAATGTAATATATGGGGTGGAATCATGATAAACTTTGGTGCCGGTGTATACATCTACCGAGAGAAAGATACTAGGAAGAACCCACGGGGGTCTCATTAGACCATATATAAAAATCTCTCAAGTGCCATGATAGTCGCTGACACCGATGAAACCTCGGTGGATTCTAGTGCCAGTAAAGAGGTCTCTAGTATCACGATAGACTTTGGCACAGATGATACCTCAGCGAACTCTGGCGTCAATAAAGAGATATCAAGTACCATATCTATCTCAGGTCCAATGAAATATAAGATGAAATGCATGACAATGTCATGATATCTTGATGTATAACAATAATAATATACCTCTGCTTACTTTGGCATCGGTAAATAGATCACAAGTAATATGATTGTCTCAAATATCATAGCGTCTTAGTGGTAGAGATGCAATATGAGATGTACACATACCAATGCCATAATACGAGTATATATATGCAATATGACTTCATAATAATATGCATAATAGCCGTAACATCAAAAGTCTATGCCAAGTACATCAACTAGTATCACAATGCCGACAATAAGTGTAATGACACTGTAGGTCAATTTTGTTTTTGTATGTTATTTGTGTTGTTCCAAGCTTTTGTATAGCAACCTCAAATTTATTATGACCTGTGGGGTTTGTTGGAATGGGTTTTGGATATTTCAGTTGAGAATGGTTCAAGTTTGCAGCATAGTAACAACAATAGCATACCCAATGGTATCCCACAAGTAGGGTCTGGCGAGGGTAAAATATACGCAAACATTACCACTATCTCATAGAGGTAGAGAGGCTATTTCCTAGGAACCCTCATCTTAAAAACGCATAAGAAGAATAAACTAGATATGGAAAAGAAAGGGAAAAGAAAAGGAGCAAAAAGAGCGATTAATAAGGAAAAACACATGGTAGTATGCAAATATGATAAAACTAGCCTTTATAAAGATGGATAATAACAACTCCAGATATAAAGTCATGACTAAACCTACTACCCTACTATACCCCACGGCCAAACATCAACCTAACTCTACTAACGTATTAGCATGTTGCCTTAATATGCGACCTCGACTCTTTTCTATCTAAGGTAATGTCCTGTGTGAGATGAAGTTTCACCATGTCTTGTTTGATCACCTCCCCCTAACACTTCTTTGGTCTACCTCTACCCCTTTGTGTAACCCCTAAATCAAACCTCTCGCACCTCTTAACACGAGCATCGATACTCCTTCTCTACACATGTCCAAACCAGTGCAGCCTCGTTTCCCACATCTTTTCAGCCACCAGGGCAACCTTTAACTTCTCCTGGATGATCTCATTCCTAATCCTATTACTCTTGGTATGTCAACACATCCATCTCATCATCCTTATCTCCGCAACCCGCTTCTTCTGAACATATGAATTTTTAATTGGTGAACACTCCACTCCATATACCAAAGATAGTCTAACCACCATCTTGCAAAACTTGCCTTTAAGGTTAGGTGGTATCTTTTTATCACACAATATTCTAGAGGCAAGCCTCCATTTCATCCATGCTGCCCCACTATGACGTGTCACATCATAATTGATATTGCCACTACTTATAGATGATAGATCCTAGATATTTAAAGCTTTATCTCTTTAGAATAGGTTGAGTACAAGCTTCACTTCAATATTTGCTTCCTCTTTAGCAACACTGAATTTACACTCCAAGTATTTTGTTTTGGTTCTGCTCAAATTGAACCCTTTGGATTACCAAGTATATTCTCCACACCTCCAATCTATCATTAACTTTAGCCCGAGTCTCATCAATCAGTACTATGTCATCTGCAAATAGCATACACCAAGACACCCCTTCTTGGATAGACCGTGTTGGCTCATCCATCACCAAAGCGAAACGAAAAAGGCTCAACACAGATCCTTAATGGAGTCCCATCTCGACAGCAAAATACTCGGAGTCTCCTCCTACCGTTCTTACCCGAGTTTTGGCTCCATCATACATATCCTTTATCACCCTAATATACACCATAGGAACATTTTTCGCCTCTAGACATCTCCAAAGGACATTCCTCAAAACTTTTTCATAGGCTTTTTCAAGGTCAATGAAAACCATATGGAAGTCTCTCCTTCTCTCTCTATATTTCTCTACTAATCTCCGAACAAGATAGATTGATTTAGTAATTGATCATCTTCGCATAAATCCAAACTAGTTCTCAGAAATGGACACTATTTTTCTCACCCTCATCTCCACCACTGTCTCCTAACCGTTCATAGTGTGGCTTAACAACTTGATACCCCTATAATTGTTACATCTTTGAATATCACACTTGTTCTTGTATAATGAAACCAATGTACTCCTCCTCTATTCATCGGGTATCTTAGCAGTCTTCATAATAGCATTAAACAATCTAATCAACCACTCAATAACCTCTTTGACCACACTTTTCTAGAAATTCACCAGAATTTTATCGGGTCAGATCGCTCTTCCTCTGCGCATCCTGCTTATGGCATGCTTAACTTCCTCAGCTCTGAAATGTCTACAATAACCAAAATCTCAATAACTATCAAAGTAAGCCTAATCACCCAACTTAATATCTCTATCCCATTTTTCATTTAAGAGTTTATGAAAGTAAGCTTGCCATCTTATTCTAATGGAATTCTCATGCACCAACACCTCACCTTTCTCATCCTTAATGCACTTCACTTGGTCCAAGTCAAAAGCTTTTCTCTCGCTCACCTTCGCAAGCCTATACAATCTCTTATCCCCGCTATTTTTACCTAGCTCAACATACAAACGCTCAAACACTGTTGTCTTAACACTCGTCACTACCATCTTCGCTTCTTTCTTTGTCGTCTTATAAATATTCTTAGGCCTTAGTTTTTCATCCTCACCCCTACACTCCAACCAATTCGTGCACGCAATCTTCGTATCTTCCACACTACCTTAAACTTCTACATTCGACCACCAATCACCTTGACGTCTAGCAAAGGTCCCTCTGGAAACCCCTAACACTTCAGTGGCAACCCTCTTAATGTAACTAGTTGTGGTATCCCACATAGTGTTCACATCTTCGCTACTACTCCAAGCCCCCAAATTACTCAACTTTTCCCTCATTTTTTGAGAAAGGACAAGACCCATGCCACCCCATCTAATCTTTGGTTGGGCATACATAACCTTCTTCCTCTTACCCCTCATAATCACTAAGTCTAGCCCTAGAAGACTATGTTGAGTGGAAATATTCTCACTCCAAATTACCTTGCATATTCTTACAAAGGCTTCTATCACCTTTTCGATGGAGTAAGTAGTCAATTTGGATCTTAGCTACCGTACTACTAAAGGTGGCCAAGTGATTTTCTCTTTGGAAAACATGAGTTAGAAATAACTAGCTCGAAGGCTTTAGCAAAGTCCAAGAGAGATGTCCCACCTCCATTCCTCTCCTCAAGACCAAAGCCTCCATGGACATCATCAAAACCTCTAAAAGTAGCACCAATATGCCCATTAAAATCTCCCCTGATGAAAATCCTTTTTGTGGCCGGTATACCCCTCACAACCTCATTCAAATCTTCCCAAAAGATCTTTTTGAATCCATCATCTAGGCTTACTTGTGGAACTTAGGCACTAACTATATTCACAATATGACTACCGACCAAGAGTTTAATAGATATCTTCCTATCATTTGTCTTCCTGACCTCTACAACATACTTCTTAAGATCCTTATCTACAAGGATACCTACTCCATTTCTACCCCTAGAGCCACCTGAATACCATAATATAAACCCATCAATGTCTCGATCCTTATTACCTACCCATCTAGTCTCTTGAACACATGCTATATTAATTTTCCTTTTCTTAAGACTCTTCACTAACTCTATGGACTTCACTATAAGTGATCCTATGTTCCACGAACCTACTCTCAACCTAAGTAAGCCTGTTCCCCTCTTACCGCTACTGCCCCTAGCCTTCGACCCCATCTAACGGCATGACCCTAATCCAGCATCAAACTCCAATGCCACTAAGCTTCACCAAGAACTATTAACTCAACAAACTATAAATGATAAAGAAACAACAATATCATGAAATGACAATGCAAAATACAGAACAATTAAAGCTAAACTATAAATTATAATCCTATAACCCTATAAGATACACGAGGATCACATTGAAGCAATAATCATAAAATATAAAAAACAACCCACAATCACAATATGTAATAAGTAAGAAATATAGCAAAAACTAAAATATACACAATATAATGTAACAAGAAGGAAAAATATTTCACAAATTTTGTACTAGGCAAGTAATGTTAAGAATTTGCAATGAAAAAACAAGAAATTATAAGAAAAATGGTAGACCGGGACAAAAACTTTGAAAAAAAAGAAATCTGATCGGAACAAGAAATACAAATAGAGAAACAGTGAATATGACCGGAACAAGATGTTTTAACAAGAAAGAAGGAGAAATGGAGGATATCACCTGACACTACTGGAAATTGGGCCTATGGCAACGAAATTTATGGCAATGGTTAAGGAACCGTTGCCATATATATATGCTACGGCAACGGTTATATGCGTTGCAGAAAATATTTTTATTTTATCAAACAATGCATTGCAATAGTTGAAATAATCATTGCCATGTATCTCGTATTACAATGGTTGTGTAAAACCGTTGGGATAAGGCTTTATGGCAACGACTCTATTTCCTATTGCTACGGTTATATAATTCCCTCCA
This sequence comes from Solanum rostratum, assembly GCA_029948455.1. Lineage (NCBI taxonomy): Eukaryota > Viridiplantae > Streptophyta > Magnoliopsida > Solanales > Solanaceae > Solanum > Solanum rostratum. The sequence goes on from CM057045.1 coordinate 26,164,994, forward strand.
TAATTTTTTATTATTCCGCCAATTAATATACACTACTCCCACCATATTTTTCTAAAAATAATTCCGCCTGACAAAAACAGAACAGCCAACCAAAGAGTACTACTCCCTTCAAAAACAGAACTCCCAGCAAAGAGTACTCCTTCCTCAAACACTTTCAGGTTAGAATCAACCCAAAGAGTACTTCTTTCTTCAAAAATCAACGGGTTCTTCAAAAATCAACGGGTTAAAATCAACAACTCTCAAACACTTCCTTCAAAATTTCAGTCTACCACCTAAAATCAACGGGTTCTTCTTTTGCATGCACAGATCTGCTCAAGTTTTTTCTCCAAATCATTTGTCTTCTCCAAATCAGTGTTTTCTCTTCTCCAAAATCAGTCTCTTCTTCAAAATCAGTTCCGGTAGAAGCTATTTGTCAGTGTCTTCTCGCTTCACTGTCCGTGAAAAACCCTAAATTTCGTTTATTCTTTCAATCAGGTAAGTTGTTCTTCATCTCTAATCTCTAGTTGGGTTATGGATTTTAGCCAATTTTGGGTTTTGAATGATGTTTTTTTGTGTTTTTTTTCGATTTATTTGGGTCAAATACGGATTATTGAGTGTTGGAATGAAATCTCCAGTTGGGTTTAGCTGATTTTGTTGCTTGAAGCATTTTGGGGTTATATGTTATAGGAAGTCAGTATTGGAGCTTTATATTCTGGTATATTCTAATTGTTAAGCGTATGAATAATCTGATATGTAGTTATGCTGAATTTCTCTGGAGTGGTGGAACAATTCTGGGATGGTGGAATGAATTAAAAATGTGGCTTTCTATGAGAACAACCTCCTATCAATTTGCCTTTCTTGATGTCGTGTTAAAATTATTAGGAATTTCCAATTCTGAATTATGGTCTTTCCAAAAGCCTCTGAGGAGGATGTGTTGTTGAGATACTAGCAAAAGAAAATGGAATTTGATAATGCTTCACTGATGGACTATGGTTACAATTTTGACAACAATGGCAATGCTTAATCTGATTTGCCTTATCGGGTTAGTGAAAGAAGTGGACGGAACAAGAGAACTGGGATTGAGATATGCATTTGTGACTATGGGTTTGCAAATTTTTCTTTGTGTATTCCTTGTTTTGATTAACTGGCATATATACAATTCTCTCTTTTTAAGGCTAGACAGGGGCAAGATTCCTCGCTCTGTTGCAAGCCAGTTAGTTGTCTTTACTTTTTCTTCTGGCATATGTACTATTAATGAACGAAATTTTGGATCTTTTAGCAATACTATGCAATCTCAAAGTACCTGTTATGAAGAGCCTTTACTCCTATGGAAGATGCTCTTCTAAATATAGATAACAGAGTCACATCTACTTTTAGAGCTTTACTTGTTATTTTCTATTGCAAGGGTTTTATCACAGTTAGTCTTATCTTTGTCTTTTTTATTTGTCTAACAGTAACTACACAGGTTCTTCATCATATATGGTGAACTATAGAATTATTTGATCCCTAATTTCTATTGCATGTCTTCAACAATTTTGATGAAATAATTGCACAATTTTCTCAATTGACTCCTCAAGAAAGAGCAAAAAGGTACTAAAACAGTCTAAGCTTATTTGGATTAGTCTTAGTCTTATCTAGGAGTAAGATTAAAGGCCAAATGACCAAATTTTGTTTTATCTTGAACTTAAAACAGGAAGATGGAGAGCCTTGAAGTAAGTTTGATATTCACCACCAATCAGAGTTTTCCTCTTTTTATGGTTTGTCGTTATTTCTTAATGATGCTAATGGTTACACTCCAGACACTGAGGAAGACTTTTAAGAAGCATGACAACGATATAGGCGTGCAAGAATTTCTAGATGCTAGGTATGTCTTTTTCTTAATCAAATTGGGATCTTTTCCTTCAAATTTGTAGCTATTGAAAACAATGCTTCTTTTAAACCATTAACCTTGTTTTTTTTTTACCTTTTTTTTCTTTTGTTGCAGTGATCCATCAGTTGAAGTATGCACTTTCTTACTCTCCCAACACCATTTTGGCTACGCTTGTATAACTTAACTCAAGTCTTATGGATAACTTTCTTGTTTATAATTGGTGCTGACAAGAATTACACAACCAAGTGAAAGTCTTGCAATCTCGGCTTACTGATGTAGAAATGAGACTTAAGTATAGTCCCGCATTCCTTTGTTTATCATCCTTTTCTATTTTGGTGTTCAAATGTTGCCATAAATCGACCCCTTTATCACCTGCTGCTATAATTTGGTCATTTAAATTCAATGATATCGGATCAGCAATAATGTTCCCACACACACCATGTGTCTGAACCATATTCAAGAAAAAGAAATAAGATCCAAGGCTTAAGGAGATGAAGCTGAGAACAGTGAGGTTAAGGAGCAGTACCACCATTGTCAAACATAGTATTTTCAAAGAGTGCCAAAACCATAAAGGGGGGCTGGCAACAAGTCCAGAAATCCAGGATTTTTTTTCAATATACGCTTTAGTGGATGATTGCATCTTGTTTGGTTGGAATTATTGACTTGTGTGTTATGACTCCTGCTTCTTGTTTGTTATGCCTCCTGCTGGATGATTGCATCTTATTTGGTTTGTTATGCCTCCTGCTGCTGGTTTGTTATGCCTCCTACTGGATGATTGCATCTTGTTTGGTTTGTTATGCCTCCTGCTGCTGGTTTGTTATGCCTCCTGCTGGATGATTACATCTTGTTTGGTTTGTTATGCCTCCTACTGCTGGTTTGCATCTTGGCTGGTGTTGTTACCTTCAATGGGGGTTTCCATGTAAATATTAATATGTTTTAATTTATCTCACTCTCTAATATTCGTATTCATCATCTGCATTTGGGTTTTTGTTGACTGATCATGAGCATTGTGCTTTTGATTTCATGATTTTTTTGTTTTTATGAGATGATGAATGACATTATTAATTTATTCTTTGTAGGTGTCGAAAATGAAGAAAGGAATGAAAGCAGTGGCGATGATGATCTTGATCTTACTTAAGATGATTTTTCACTTTTTGATGAATATTCTAATTTTTTTCCTATCAAATACTTTGATACTTATTGAAGCATGTAAAACTACTTATCTTTTGGGTTTTAACATTTTGCTATATGTATATATTATAAGTACCGGTGTATATATTATAAGTAGTTAATTGTTAAGCGTATGCATATTGTTGTGTACATGTTGGATATATATATAAATTTGTGTTGTCGTTAATTTTTAGAAGACAAATGGATCAGCATTACAAATGTAATTTTCTTTTGTAATACAAAGCTAATTGTTGTTAGTTTAGAGTTTAAGACCTATGACAACAGTTATAAAGCGTTGCCATAGACTCTGCGTCTATGGCAACGAATATGAAGTGTTGCCATAGACTATGTGTCTATGACAACAACTATGAAGCATTGCCATTGCCACCCCATTTACGTCGTTGCCATAGCATGGTCTATTACAACGCTTTGTGACAACCGTTGCACAAACAGCTTCCATAGATCTGTAGCCACGCGACCTGATGCAACGACCGGTAAACTGTTGCCATATGTCTATGGCAACGGTTTTTGGGGCTATTGCAACGGTTTTTTGTGCGTTGCCATAGGACTAATTTCCAGTAGTGTGAGTAGTATTAGTTGCATTAAAGAATCTTACTGAAAAATGGTTGAACATGTCGTGGCAAAAATAACCTGGGATTCTAATCGCTGTCTTGGAGATGATGTCACTGAAATGTGGAAATTGCTGGACGTCAAAAATGCAAAGATTTCCAATTAACCAAAAATCCCCAAAAAATCCAGAGATGCCCTTATTTAGAGAGAGAAAAGAGATGAATCAGATCCTATTTTTAGATTTGAGTCGCCAGAAAAGAATTCAAACAAAGAGAAAGAGAGATATCGATGTCATCGGTGGAATAGAGATCTGGAACTAGGATGTTTTCACCGAGATTGAAGAAGCCATGTTCTATTTCCGGCGTAGTCGGTTGACGTCACCACAGTCAACTGTGGATTTCGATTGGCCGAATGGGATCGAGTGGAAGTGGGGGTAGGAATCCTGATGTAATTATTTTTTAAAGAAAGAAAGTAAGAAACAGGACGAAGGGTTTTCAATGTAGTCCTAAGCTGAAAGTTGCAAAATGTACTCGATCTTTAAAAGGGCGTTTCTTTAAAAACCATGCTAAATGCCCTCGGAATCAAAAACCGATGGTGTGTTCAACTTTAAATGTCAAATTAGTCTAGTATACCCCTCCACCAATTGTCGGGGGTCATCTGGTTGCATTTTGACCCCCTAATCTCTTTTAGCTAATTAGCCAGAGAGAAGAGAGGTGCGCCTTTTTTCGTAGAATGCTCTGTTAGGAAATTCGACTGCACCGTTAGATTTGGAGCATTGAAAACACCATGGTTGCAATTTTTTTGTGGAAAATATCTATCGAGAGCCTAGAGAATGCCCAGGAGGAGATTAGAGTTGAGCTGGTGCAGCATCAGCAACATTTGTACTCCACAATCGCAGGTGCTAATGCCGAGATCGCGGAGGCAAGCTTCACATGCGCCTGCATTCGCGGAGAGCCTCCTACATTCACGAAGAAAGGTCTGGAGGCTTATATATGTGCTTTAACACATCACGACCAGTCCAAGTCCATAAGTTCATCAGCTCGCCAAAACTCTGATATAGCTCCATTTTTAGTGATTCAAAGGTCCGCGTGACTTGGAATTCTGCAAGGAACATCATGGTGAAGTTGGTTTTGGGATTTGACATGCATTTTGAGGTAATTTCTCTATTTTTCTATTGTCATTCTTGGTTTGGGTGAAAATATTGTATCTTGATTTCATAATTGAATCAAGACGGAATTGAACAAAATTTTAGCGTAAAATGTGCTTAATGTTCCAAGCGGAACGTGATGATTAGCTGGGTTTTGGCTGTAGTTGTATGGTTTTTGACAATTTAGATTGAGAAAATTTTGAAAAATTGTGGTGTTCCCGGTAGAGCTCCCAACTCCGTTTTTAGACATTTTCTCAGTCTTCTAGGGCTCATTTTGGCCAAAATTTTTGGTTGTAGCCTTGCGGCATTGTGGGGGTGATTTTTGAAATTTTTGTTCAGGATTTGAGGTGTGGGGTCTATTTTTCCCATTTTGACCCTTTTTGCCTATTTGTTGAGATAATACAACCAAACTGATCATATTGACATCATGAATTATATTGTAACCATTAAGCAGCTTTGGGAGATTGCCAGAAAGTGAAAAGAAGGAGTGAACTGACTTAGATTGAGACGGCATTTTTCCAGGTAGGATAGGCTTTCCCTAAACCTCAGATTGAGTGGAATTATGTGTATGTTGGGCTTGAAATGTATGGGAGATGCTAGTAGTATCCAGTATGTGTACTGTTATGATTGTGGAGTTAAAATATGTGGGGTTAGTTGTGAATATTATACATATCAATGCATGTATGTACATATATATATATGTGTGTGTGTGTGTATATATATCAACACTAGTAGGCTGCAATGAGGCCTTGTGACGATTGTGTATGGGCCTATGCCGTGGTTAGCTACGTATTCTGATCTAACTGTTATCTATGGGTGTATATTGATTGATCTTGATGTGTTGTGATGACTATGGAACACATGTCATTTATTGCCATATTATGACTTGATTTCTGGCATATCATGATTTTGATGGGTCTATCTGTCATAGATATTTATGATATCCCTCTATTACAACACTTTTTTTTCCATTACTTGTGGGTATGTATTACTGTGATTATGTATAGTTGACTTCCAGGTTCTGGGTAGATTCAATTATTATGCTATTTTTATATTGCTTAGTCTTGATTAGATGATAGGACAGGTACCCATGGGTTCGACTTTTGGCTTACCTGTAGTTGGGACCTAGCAGGCGCCATCATGACCGGAACTAAGTCGTGACAAGTTGGTGTCAGAGCCTAAAGTTCACTGGTCTCAGATGTATAGAGTCATCCTCTAGTAGAGTCTTGTGGATGATTACGGAGACGACTGTGGATTATCTCCAGGAGTTTATTAGATGTTTAGGAATCTTCCCGTGTTGTTGATTCTTATTGTGTGTTTTGTCAAATAATCTTTCAATTTTTAATAATCTGACCCTGTCCCTTGTCACAGATATGGCGCATGGAGGACCAGGAAGATGTCGGGGGCGAAGATGAGGTAGGGATACACTGTCAGTCTCGGATAAAAAGAAGCCACTTGAGCGCAATGAGCAAATACAAGAGGCTCGAGTTTCACCTAAGCAAGAGGCACCATCTTCCCCAGCCGTTTTTGCAGTCACTCCAGAGGTTCAAGTAGTCCTAGGACAATTCCTGGTAGCACTTGGAGCCTCACAACAAGGTGTAGAGCCAGTTCAAGCCCCTCTAATTCAGGCGCCAGCCTGCTGCTCCAGAGGTCTTGGCCCAGCCAGAAGAGCAGTGTAGTTCTAGGACAAGCGATTTCTTGGATATTTCTTGAGATTGGCTGCCGAGTTTCTCGGAAGCCCAAGGGAGGATATGCAAGAATTCTTGACTGCTTGTATGGAGCGATTGTAGGCCCTGCAATTACTGGAGTCCCAAGGTGTTGAGTTCACAACGTATTAGCTCGATGGTATCGCAAGGCAATGGTGGCGGACTTGTCGGGATACTAGACTAGTCGATGTCGCACTATTGACTTAGGCTGAGTTCACAGAGGCCTTTATGACAAGGTTTTTGCCCAGAAGTGCTAGAGATTGTCATCGGGACCAGTGATGTCGCCCAAGCTACACCTTTTTTTTGAAGGTATAAGCAGGTATTGTCAAAATAACCCAACAAAGGTTAAGGTCGAACCAACAAAGAATATGGTCTAGACCTGGAATAATTACAAGCAAGTTGAACAAATTAACCTACTTATCTCCCAAAGGTGGGATTGTAATTGTAAGAAAATAAACCTAAACTAGAAGCAAGTATTATGAAACCAGTAAGAGAAGAAACTACGGTGTGTCTGACAGTTCGTGGATGCAACTCCTGAAACTAGGCCCTTTACTGGATCTCACTCATAAAACCTCCCTACGGCTCGTGGAAATATCCACCGCCCATAGAGTTTCTCGTAAGTCCTCAGAAACTTAACTTCTATAGACTTTTGCCCAAAATCATGCCAAATCCTATAATCCTGCAAAATAAACATAATACATATTAAAGCTACTAACATTACTTTGAGAACACACAAAATTCCAAGTTTAAGCATCAAAAGTGTTGTATTTCGACAACACATCAATACCCTCAACTTAAAATTGTTGCTTGTCCTCAAGCGACAGACTTAATCTACATAAGCAGTATAGAAATACACATACCTCAATCTAGTGGCATACATTATCTCAAAATTTAAGGGCAGATACCCACACTAACTCATCAATGCATATCAGATAGTCATCAAATAAAGCAATGTAGATCAATATATTTGACAGTGCAACTATGACAAGCAAGGTAACAACAAATAAGAACCAATCAAAAAAATAGCCCAAAATCAACAATGTAACTCAAGTGGCCTCACAAAAAGAAGTAACATATCCCACTCATGATAGTATTTTCATATTTTGATGCTTGGGAATAAACAAAATTACCCACACTCACAACAGATATTTAAACACTACGCTCAATACCTTATGTCTGCCCCTATACTCACAACTATGACCTTCGTCTACCTGGACTAGGATAACTATTGGACTTTCTTAGCTTATAACGTAGGCTCAAGGGGCTTTGCAATGGTGTTTTAGGAACATACTGACTAATTTCCCTCTTTGACATTGTACACTTTTGCCCTACCAACACTATTCTTTTCAACTCATTCTCCCCTTCTCCTATTTCAAACTTTTCTAGGTGCCTTACTCGCAATTTTAGCTCATTGCCTCTTATTTTCACATTCTTTTTCTTTTTAGCTCATTATTTAGGCATCTATTCATCTTTCTTGCACTCATAGCCCCTTTTTTCATGTAGCACTAGCTTCCACCCCATTAAGTGTGATTTCCCTTACACCAACCATCCTTAACTTAGGCTTTTGGCCTGAGTTGAGGTGCACAATATCAAACCTATGAATCAGGGCCACTTTTTGTATCCTCCCTAAACTTAAGGTTTTTTCCTCTGTCAAGGTACATAATATTCAAGGAAGGAGTAGGGCCCAATTCAGGATTTCACATTCAACAAGGCTCGGTTACTTAGCTATTTGCAAAGAAAAAGGTTCATGTAAAGCTCAAACATTTGGACCAAGGGATACATCAAACATTTGGTTGGCCATTTAGGCTAAGTGGGATAATATGAACAATGGCCTAAGATCCTTTCCTAAAAAACTAAACTACAATCTTAGTTAGATTAACATGGCAAGTTCTAAATTGAAACACAGTATAAGAATTATGCAAAGAAGCTCACACACACTTGGCACTGATCTCACTATCAACATATACTCTCAGATCATGCTTTTCATTAAAGCTAAACCTCACTTATTAGAATAAGCACTTTCAATTATTGATTTCACATGGTTGTTATCAAAACTACCTGACACAAAAAATTTGATGGGCATTATTTTTCCACAAAAAAACAAATATATGTAATAGACTTTAGTAAAATATGCTGCTAATACTACTTAACATCCTAAATGTGTTAGTTAAATAGGAAAATAAATGTCCTTAAGAAAAGAACACATGCGAGAAAACACCTTAGACTCAAACAAGGGATAGTTATAAGCCATGGTTACTCAGACTTCACTGAGGCTTGTAACTACCCAAACCCCCATCAAAAAAGGTTTGCATTATCCTCAACACTACAAAACATAACTAGATCAAAACACAAGCGTCACAAAGAACATACCTGGGCGCCTAACGCGGATCCTTAGCTGTTCTGACAACCCTCAACTAGCCTGGTGGTCCCCTCAGTAGCGGAAACATGTTCAGAGGGTCCAACACCCCTCATTCTCTCTAGCTCACATGTCTGTCGTGCCTCCTTATCTGCCATGGAGCAAAGTCTCGTAATCTTGAACTGATCCAAATTAATCAACTCCGCCTCACACCCCGCAGCATCTGGATCATCACTCTCTAGGCGAGGCCTCTTCCCGAGGGCGGGAGTGGTGTCTCGTCGGGGTCAAACAGATCAACAACTGCCTCACTAGTGTCAGATAGAGGAAGCATAATCACTACAGATGTTGTTGCCCTTATTTTGAAATAGAGTTGCTTGATCTCCACTCGAATGACTATCAAGTTAGCATACTAGGTTGAATTGAGGATCTGCTCCACTCGCCTCTCAAATGCATCAATGCAGCTATGTCCTCATGCAAGCTTCTCTATAAGTGCAGTCATAACAATGACTCTAGTAGAGCCTCAACCTCTGAAATGGCCTGGCGAACCCAAGGCCTAATCTACTATAGCAACTGAATAAACTTAGACTTAGTGTGTGCTTGTCTTTGCGCCAGACCCTAGATAGATGTTGTTAACTCGTATGCCATGCCAGCAGGTGAAGGTTGTGTTGGAATGAATTCTAGTGTAGGAGTAGTAGTACTGGGCCCACCCTTCTCTACCATCCTCGGTTTGTGGGGGCACCTCAGTGGTGGGAGAAGCTGTGGTGGACAAAGATGGAGGCTCAGATAGTGGTCCTGGGCGAACATCTCTGGTATATGGACTGGAAGGTTATGGTGCTCGCCGGAGGGCCACCAGATTCTCATAAGCCTTTATCAGGCTAGTGTCAAATGTTCTCTGTACCTCTATCATTATGTCCAAATGGTGAAGAATCTCCACCCCCGCGGCTATACATAGGCGATATATAAAGCATTGGAAGGGGATAGAGGTGGACCTCTTTAGGTCCGCCTCATGAATCTTGTCTGCTACCAAGAGGGCCCAATGAATGTCATAGCCAGCCAAGATGCTAGAAATCAATACTATGTAATCTGGTGTAGGAGTATTATTAGCATGTGTTAGCTGGTTCCATGATCTAACTACAGTGCACCAAAATTTACCAGTGAAGCTAAGGGCTACCTTCACTATCAACGCCGATGATGTAGAAACCCACTCAAGGTCCTAGCCTTGCTCTGCAATTTGATAAGTGACCCATATCATCAGTACATCCTTTCAGGACAGATCTCTCATCAAAACATTGTCTCTAGTCTGTCCTAATCCATAGTCTTACTCAGCTGTGGTCCTGGGGGCATAATACTTGGGACCAAAAAGAACACGTCGAATGATGACCTCAGATTAATCTATTGGAACTCTCCTCACCATCGTGCATGTCTGACGAGGCTTAGAAGAGGTCCCTTTCCCTTTAGGGGTCGACTCCATGAAAGTGGTAGTGTACAAAGCATAAAACTCTCTTATCATCGCCATGGAGTACTTTCCCTATGGAGCTGCCAATCACTAAGAGCTAAAACAAGCTATGGTATCCTAGAGTCCGAGGATACTTTCAATCCCAGAAGTGATGATCTGGGGCTCCTCAAATATAGTACGAGCCTGTCAGCCCTGCTCGTCATGCTGGAAGTCGTCCCTATAAATCTGTTGCATTCCAGCACACACCATTGGCTAGACAATGCATCTGGAGGTGAGGGTTGTGCTGGGAGTTCTAAATAATGCTCGGACTTGGACTTCTCTCAAGATCTGGACTAGAATCCCTCTCTAGAGGAAGTTATCTGAATAGAGTTGTCGTCCCTGTCGCCCTCCTCATAAGACTGGAGAGGGCAGATCACTATGGCCAGAGTTTAAAGATACCCTGTCTGTCCGCTAGCTGCTCATGTGTGTGGTCACTTTGTGCCCAAATCTAGCTGGACACCGAGATCCTCAATAGACCCACTAACCTTAGTAGTATCTGGGGTATCCAAGGACTTATCTCACAATGGAAGTTGCATGGCTCGAATCTTACTTTTTCTTGGTTTAGGAGCTATCATACCTGAAATCTGCACAATAAACATACCAATTGGCCCTACAAGTATAGGGAAGAAAAGCAAAGATTTCTAGGAAAATGTTGCAGCAAGACCTACAAAAGCTCGTCTACGAGCCATAGGAAAAATATTGGCTGTAGAAGGCCTTCGTAGGGCTAGAGAGTTAAAGGTTAAGAAATTAAAGGAGAAAGCTGAGAGTAAGTAACCCTAAGTGGCTGGAGAGTAGCCAAAATTGGCTGGAAAAGATAGAGGTGGACAAGATGGTGGTCAGAGATGTGGGGGAGAAGAAGGGTTCTGGGTATTTTGGGAACTTTAGGCAAGAATGAGGGGTAAATGATATTGCCTCTCTCTTAAAACATTGAAGAGGTTGAGTAAAAATAGGACGTAGGCTTTATGAAACCCCGACTATGAGCCGTAGAAGATTATACGGTGTGTAGGGCATGGCTTCATAGTATGTTTGAACCTTAATTTATGTTATTGGCATCATGAATCCCTCTACGAGTAATACTTGGTCATACATCTCGTAGATTGGATCGTGGAAGCCCCCAATACTTGGTAAGTTTTTAGGAATCTTACCTGGGGTCAACGAGCCCCATTCATGACCCATATATTTAACTACGGGCCATAAAGTTGGCTAGTGGATTGGGGTGTACAAAAGTTGCTTAAGGGACGTGTTCTACCAGTCAAAGTATGAATCGTGGTTCTACCCACAACTCATAGAATTGGTCGTAGAACCACTTTTTTTCTTTTTTCAGCCATAGTTGGCTGACTTAGCCTTTTTCCTGCATATCCTTCATAGAGCAAACTGTTAACCTATATGCCACAAGTCCTAAAGTCCAAAATTTCAATCAAAATAATACAATTAAACTACCTACAAGTCCAAAAAGCTAAAAATAAAACAAAGACACTATTGTGATATCCTATATCTCGGGTTGCCTCCTAAGTGGTGACTGATTTATTGTCATGACACAACTTGAACAACTTGATTACTCAGACTTTACCAAGTTCCCAAACTTCCATCTTCAAATCATTGGGCCTCTTTGTAGACTGGATAATATTGAAGATGACTTCTTTAACATTCAATTGAAACTTGAGTTGGCCCAATTCCATATCCACCCGTGCTCACCCAATGGCTAGGATGGGCCTTCCCAAGATTATTAGGACTTGGAAGTCAACTTCGCAATCCAGGAACACAAAGTATGTAGGTAATATGAATTTTTCCACTTTGACGAGAACGTCATACGATATCCCCGCAAGCTTCTTCACTGTCTTGTCAGCCATCAATTACCGCATCTTTATTGGAGTAGGGGCTCATAAGCCTAATTGTTTTAACACTACATGAGGCATTAAATTGCTGTTGGCACATAAATCACATAATGCCTTCTCAAATTCAACATCTCCATTGGTGCAAGGTAAGATGAACGCTCTGAGATCTTCTCTCTTTTGCACTAAGGACCTTGTTGCTGTCACATTTCAATTCTTACGCTCTTGAGATATCTCTCATAGTCCTCTTTTTCATGACCAAGTCCTTTATGAACTTTTCAAACCCCGACATCTTCTCCAATGCCTCAATGAGAGGGATGTTGATGGAAAGTTGCTTCAGCATGGAGATGAAGTGCTGGAATTTACCTTTCTCTTCCTTCTTTTTGAGTCTTAAAGGGAAAGGAGGGGAAATCTAGGAATGCATTTCAACTTTTGTGGTGTCACTACTGCCTCACTCACCCCATCTTTGGCGCTAGCCTCTTCGGTCTCTGCATCCTTGCTCCCAGCCATCTCTTCACAAACCTTATCATCATTAACTGGCATCGGTGGATCAATGGTCTATTTGCTGCTATGTGTCATCACTACCATGCACTGCCCCTCATTCCTAGGATCTTGCACTGCTGAGCCTTTTTTATGCTGGTTCAACTGAGTCAATATCTAGCAAACAAATTGCTCTAGCTACTTGATAGCAACAGAGTCAGACTAGATTTTCTAATTAATAATAGATTTTCTAATTAATAATGGAGATGTTAGATTTCATTCTCTTCAAGGTCTCATCCTGAGCGTCTGTCTTCTTTAATAGTCGGTCGAACATCTCCTCAGTTCAAGAGCTACCACCACTAGTCTTTATTATGTGGTGGCACATAGGGACCATTCTTGTGACCATCTCTGCATCCCCAATCAACATCTCTGTTTGGACCCCTATTCTTGTCATTGTAGCCTCCTCAATTGTGTTCTCTAAAAGTGCTATCCTTTTTAAAGTCTCGACCTTGGTTTCCTTGACCTAGCTTCTAATAGGCTTTATTAGACCCTTGGGCGTTGGTCCAATAACCCGCCATCTGATCAGTGACAATGCAAGTGTCCTCCTCATAGTAAGGCTCACAATACATGGATGCTCGTAGAGGTTGATGATTTACGGCATTCACACACTCTTGACGTTGCTTCATCAACAACCCCAATTAGTACTAATCCAAGAAAGCTCTTGCATCATCTCCGTATTCATCCTTGCCTAGTGCCAAATTAGTACTAACTGAGAACAAGCTTTTAGTTGTTGACTTGTCTCTCCTCCCCATGCACAATTTGCCTCGACCACTCTCTCCATCCTTTTAGCTATCCCTGAAAATGGAAAATCTAAATATGAGCCTCCCATGATAGTGTCAACAAGAGCTTGGCTATTTTCATCTAGAGCTCAATTAAAGATTTCCACCAAGGCATCATCAACGATGTTGTAGTCAGAGACACTTCTCAGGCATTTTGTGAACCTCTTTCACGTATTACTGATCGAATCACCATAAAATTGCTTGAAGTTATTGATCTGATCCTTCAACATTAACTTCTTTAACCTAGGAAAGAACCTTTCCAAAGCCTTCTGTATTTCTTCCCAGCTGGTATTGAACTCTATGGAAGCTAGGATAATCACAGTGTCGCTTCGCCTGTTAGACACAACACGAAGACATGGAGCTCAACGACATCCATGTACAAATTCTGACTTCCCATCATACTCTTGCAAATGAAGAGAATATTGTGTAGATGGTTACGTAGATCCTCTAATGGTAAACTATGAACAACCCTCTATTTTGTAAAATTTGAAGTAACTCACTCAAATCGACGAATTTTGTGTCATCTGGTAGTGGAGGTAACATAATAGCTCCACTGAAATCCATCACCATAGGATCATGCCTATATCAATTCCATGTGTTAGCCATGACTAAAGATCCTGTGGTGGTGGATTAGCATCCTCATGTGGTGGTGGGTTTATTATTATTATTATTATTATTATTATTATTATTATTATTATTTTGACTTAAAGAAATGTAAAATGAGGAAAATAAAGATTAATTCCTGAATTACTTAAACTAAACCAGTATAAAAGCCGCATTCCCCGGCAATAGCGCCAAAAACTTGATGTCGCCCAAGCTACACCTCCTACTTGAAGGTATAAGCAGTCGTTGCCAAAATATATAACCTAACCAAGATTAGGGTCGAACCCATAGGGAATATGGTATAGACCTAGAATAATTACAAGCAAGTCAAATGAATTAACCTACTTATCTCCCGAAAGGGAGAGGGGTTTGCAATTACAAGAAAATTCACCTAAACTAGAAGCAAGTGTTGTGAAACCAGTGAGAGAAGTAACTAGGATATTGTTTTCCCCATGAATTCTTAACTTAGTATCATCATCATCAGATAATCAAAACCTTTTCTGGTGTGTAGCATGCAGAACGGTGAGTTGAGTTTACCAAACTCTTTAATCCAGGCGAGAGGTAAATTCCACTGCATGATTTAATCCACCCTCGCAGTGTCACATTACAAGCAAGTTGAATGAATTAATCTACTTATCTTACGAAAGAGGGAGGGGTTTGTAATTGCAAAAAAATGAACCTAAATTAGAAGCAATTATTGTGAAACCAGTTAGAGAAGTAACTAGGATATTGTTTTCCCCATGAATTCTTAACTTAGTATCACCAGATAATCAAAACCTTTTCTAAAGTGTAGTATGCAAAACGGTAAGTTGAGTTTACCAAACTCTTTAATCCAGGCGAGAGGTAAATTTCACTACATGATTTAATCCATCCTCACAGTGTGACATTATTAACCCTTACCTTTTCTTCTTGTACAACTTCCCCTTGATCTAGTTCGGTTGATTAGACGAAAGTGATCACATTGAATCTTGTTAATTAATATCTTTTTCTATTCATTAATAACTTGATCAAGCCAGTATGAATTAAGCGAGTTCTAACATTAGACACCTTTAAAAAGCAATCAAAACAAAGAGAATTAATTAATATATGCATGCACACATTCAAAAAATTACGGGTTATCCGATTTTACCTTGTTAGTTCGTCATGGTTCCGACAACCCTAGTTGTGGATTTAGCTATGCATAATCAGTATAGATGAAAGAATCATGATACAAAATAGCATAGTTGAACATGAATAATGATGAAATTAAGAACAAGAAATCCAAAATTAAAAACAAGAAATCACAATGTAATGTTTTCAATGTAAAAATCACAAATTATGAATTCACAAAAGTATTTCTCTGTTCTCTTGTGTGTCTCTCCGTCTAAAATACCTAAAAACCTATTTATAATAATAAATACTAAATTCAAAATGGAATAGGAAAACAGGATTCCGCAACTTCTACAAATTGGGTTATGGGTCATACAAAGATCCACGGCCCGTACCTGGGCTTCGTACTCTGCATTATTCAAAACTTTGCTTCCTTTTTACAGTACATTCCTACGAGCCGTGTTCAAACTTATGGCTCGTACAGGGTTTCATCTGATAGCTCTTTAGAAACTCTTCAAACTCTTTTCCTCCAAGCATAAAAAAATCCATGACTCATGAAAACTTCTACGATCATCTGATAGTTCATAGATGCAACTTCTAAAACTAGGTCTTTCACTGGATCTCACTCACAAAACCTCCCTACAACTCGTGGAAGCATCCACGACCCATAGAGTATCTTATAGGTCCTCAAAAACCTAACTTCTGCAGACTTTTCACCAATATTATGTGAAATACTGTAATCCTACAAAATAAACATAAAAACACATCAAACCTACTAATGTTGCTTGGAGAACACACAAAATTCCAAGTTTTAAGCATATGAAGTCTTGTATTTTGATAGCACATCAACCAATTCGTGCAATTTGAGTAGGAGCAAACATTTGTATCCTAATATGATATCAGATTTTATGAGCTCTCCTTGCATGCTATTGCTATTTTGCCTTCCGAGGAGGAGTAGAATCATTATTTTTTTGCAAAGGTTGAGGCCTCAGCTAAGGATGGGCATATATGAATTGGTGACTTTAGGCCGCTCATTTATTAATATTATGGATCATGCTCACTCTTTTGAGAAGATTAGTCGTGAGGCCTAAGGGGCAACGACAAGTAGGCTAGATATAAAGGAGAGTTTCGTGGCTTCGAGATAAGATTCTAAGTGCTGAGGGAGAAGCCTCTGAAGAGAGGTTAGTGGGGTCAGACAAGCTGATTGTACCAAGTATCACTACAGATTTTTTAGGGTGGCCAACAAGGCCCAGGTACTTCTGATCAAGATGGTTCGTCTTATCCCACTAGGCTCATGAAGGGGGAGCATGAATTAGCTTCTTTAGGGTCGATTAGGACATCCTTAGCAGGTAGTCAGGGTTTTAGGGTAGTTAGATCAGGTCAGTATGATTGTGACTGTAGAGACAGGGCTATATCATGTTATTTTGGGTGCGGATTACCAAATAATTAGCTTAGAGACTGTCCAGAGCAGAGGACAAACTTTATCGCCTCACAGCCGCTAGATTAGCTCCTACACAAGGGATAGGACCGTTCGCAAGGATGATCATTATCGAGATCATCAGGGTTATTAGAAGGGTACTAAAGAGCTCGTCGGGGGTAGTAGAGCCGAGGGCGGTAGTGATGTTCGAGGAGGAGGTCGTCAGGGCCACATTTATGCTGCACGAGCTCAAGCTGAGGTCGAGGCTTCTAATAAGGCTATCATAGGTATGATTACTATATGCCAGCTAGCTTCAGCCTTATATGACCCAGGTTCCATATTTTCTCATGTTTTTATTTTTTTTGTTGCTCACCTGGATGTGACTCCCAAGCCACTTTCTTCTTTGATTCAGGTATCAACCTTAGTGGAGGATTCTCTAGTGGTAGATCGGGTCTGTAGAGGTTGTGTGATTATTCTTCAAGGGTTTGATACTTGGGTTGACTTAATACTTCTTGATATGCTAGACTTTGACCTTATTCTGGGTATGGATTGATTAGCCCTACACCATGTTGTATTAGATTGTTACACCAAGATTGTTACCTTAGTAATACTAGGGATGCCTTCCATGGTTTGGCAGGGATCGGTGAGCCAGGTTCCGACAGGTATTATATCATATGTCTAGGCCCAAAGATTGATATCGGCAGGGTATTCAACATAGTTGGCCAATGTGCATGATTTGATAGTTGAGAATTCTTTTGTGGAGTCTGTACCAGTTGTGTGTTAGTTTATTGATGTGTTTCAGGCAGATTTGCCTAGGTTGTCGCCTGTGCAGGAGATTGAATTTTCTATAAAGGTTGAACTGGGCACTAAAGCCATTCCTCCGTATCGGATGGATCTGGTAGAGCTTAAGGAGCTCAGTTCCCAAATACAGAGTTTGCTAGATTTGGGGTTCATCCGAAAGTGTATTTCTTCCTGGGGAGCTCCTATCTAGTTTGTGCCAAAGAAGGACGGGATTCTCTTGATATGTATTGGTTCTTGGTAATTGAACAAGGTGACGTTGAAGAACCATTATCCTCTACCTCATATTGATAACTTGTTAGATCAGTTGCACGGGGCCTCGGTGTTTTGTAAGGTTGATTTGAGATCGGGGTATCATCAGTTCAGGATCAAAGCAGATGATGTTCAGAGGACTGCCTTTCAGACTCGTTATGGGCATTATGAGTTCTTAATCCTGCCTTTTGGGTTGACTAATTCCCCTATAGTGTATATGGATTTGATGATTCTAGTATATCAGCCGTATCTAGACTCCTTTGTTATGGTCTTTATCGATAATATTCTGGTATATTCACCGAGTTGAGAACAGCACACTCAACACCTCCATATTATGCTTCAGACACTCTAGGATCACATGTTGTATGCTAAATTTATGAAGTGTGAGTTCTGGCTTTAGTCTATGATATTTTGGGTCATGTGGTGTCTGATGAGGGCATTAGCAGGGATCCGACAGAGGTCGAGGCCATCCGTGGCTGGCCTAGGCCTACATAGTGATAGGAAGTTTTGTTCGTTTGGCAAGGTATTACAAGCGGTTCATTGAGGGTTTTCCCACTATTGCTTGTGCAATTTTTGTGGTCTGATGAGTTTGAGGCTAGTTTCCTGAGGATGAAGGAGTTGTTGACTACCACTTCGATCCTGACCCTCCTCGTTGAGGGAAAAGGGCTTTATAGTGTATTATGATGCCTCCAATATCAGGCTGGGTTGTGTTTCGATATATCAGGGTCAAGTTATTACTTATGCTTCTCGTTAATTGTGGGCCTACGACCATAACTCAAATAAGACCACTCATAACTTAGAGTTGGTGGCGGTAATGTTTGCGCTCAAGATTTAGAATCACTATCTGTATGGCATGCATTGTGATATATGTATGGACCACTAGAACTTACAGTACCGTATGACTTAGCGGGACCTTAATTCCTATGAGGGATGATCATTTGAGTTGTTGGTTGACTATGGTATTTCTATTTTATACCATCCGGGCAAGACAAACATGGTAATGGATATCTTGAGTCTAAAGACAGTGAGTAGGCTAGCCTAGCACACTTGGTAGTTGAGGAGTGACTATTGGTTTTTGACATTGAGTCTAGAGTTGGGCACCCGGGTTGATTTGAGCAACACATTTCATCCCTAAAGTGATGGACAGTGCGAGGCGCACTATACAGGTTCTGGGAGATATGTTACAAGCCTATATGTTAGAGTTTCGAGGTTAGTGGGACTAATTTTTGTTGTTAGTGGAGTTTGCTTATAAATAACAACTATCATACCAACATTCAGATGGCCCCGTTCTATGCATTATATGGCTGGTTGTGTCGTACTCCAGTTGGATGGTTTGAGCCTTCATGGTCGAGCTTGTAAGGTATAGATTTGTTGTAGGATGCCCTAGCTAGGGACCAAGTGATACAGGAAAGTTTGAGGACAACAGAGTTGGCACCAGAGTTCTGACCATAAACACCGATTCTTACAATTTAAGGTTGATGACCGAGTCTTTTCTAAGAGTTTCACCCCTAAAAGGGGTCATGCGTTTCGGGTGATGGGGTAAGTGGAGTCCTTGGTAAATTGGGTCTTTCAAGATCTTGAGGCAAGTTGGGCCAGTTGCATATGAGTCAACCCTACCTCTAGCTTATTCTTCTATCCGCCCTGTATTCCACATATCAATGCTGCAACAATATGTTCCAGATGGGTCTCATGTGCTACAGTATGACGAGGTTGAGTTGGATGACCTTTTGACATATGTTAAGGAGTCGACTTTTATTTTGGCTACAAATACCAAACAATTGTGTTCCAGGGTCATACGGATGGTGAAGGTACAGTGGCGACAACATCCAGTCGAGGAGGCTACCTAGGAGATAGAAGCACAGATGCGGGAGTAACACCTCGACCTATTTGAGCTATCTGGTACGCCTTTACTTTACTTTCACGAATGGAAGTCTTATAAGTGCAGAATGTTGTAATGACTCTGTAGGTCAATTCTTTGTTTCCATGTTGTTTGTGTTGTTCTGAGCTTTTTTATAGTGACCTCAGACTTATTATGACCTATGAGGACTATTGGAATGGGTTTTGGATGTTTTGGTTGAGAATTGTGCAAGTTTGCAGCTTAGTGAGGAGCCAAAATTGCTAAAATATGCAAAAACCTAGTAAACGGCCTTGGAATTGGATTCTTATTGTTCCGTTAGTTCCAAAATGACCGATTTGTGCTAGGAGGGTAGTTGGTTTGATGACAGAGGGTTTTGGTGTGATTCTAAGCCGAAAGTTGCAAAATAAACTTAACTGAAAGTTAAAAAGGTCAATTTTGTGAACACCTAGATTAACGTACTAAGAATCGAGAACTGATGGCTTAGACGGCTAAAAAATGTTGAAAGTAGACTATAATGACCCTCCGCTAGTTTTTAGGGTCATTCGGTCGCATTTCAACCCCCTTAGCTCTTTTAGCCAATTTTAGCGGGAAAGAAATGAGGTGCTCCTTTTTCCATAAAAGGCTCCATTGGGAAATCCGACTGCATCGTTAGGTTTAAAACATTAAACTTAGTGTGGTTATATTGTTCGTTTGCAGAAAATGGATATCGAGATCCTTGGGAATGTCCCTGATGGGATTGGAGTTGAGTTAGTGCAGCACAAGCAACATTTGCACTCCGCGTTCGTGAAGGCAAATATCGTGATTGCAGAGGGAAGCTTGGCATACCCCAATGTACACGGAGAGCCTCCCACATTCGCAAAGATGGGCAGTGACCCATGTCTCCGTGTTTGTAGAGCTCCATCCGTTTTCGCAGAGAAGGGCCTAGAGGCCTATATATGTGCTTAAACACAATGACACCAACCCAATTCCCCAGGTTCACCATCTTGCCAAAACTTTGATATAGCTTCATATTTAGCAATTCAAATATCCACGTATCTCAATATTCTGCAAGGAACATCGTAGTGGAGTTGGTTTTGGGATTTGACATGTGTTTTGAGATAATTTCTCTATTTTTTTATGCCATTCTTTATTTGTGAAAACTTTGGATCTTGATTTCATAACCGAATGTTGACGAAGTTAAACAAAATTTTAGCCTAAAGTATTCTACCTTCCAAGGGTAACACAATGGTTAGCTGGGTGTAGTTGTATGGTTTTTGAGAATTTAGACCGAGAAAGTTTTGAAAAAGAATGGTTTTCCTGGTAGAGCTCCCAACTCCGTTTTTAGACCTGTTGTCAGTTTTCTGGGGCTCATTTTGGGCCTAATTTTTTATTGTAGGCTTGGGGAATTATAGGGGTCATTTTTGGAAATTTTGTTTGGGATTTTGGTGTGGGGCCTATTTTTCCCATTTTGACCCTTTTTGCCTTATTTCGCCTGTTTCTTAAGAAAATACATCCAAAGTAATCATGTTGACTTCATGATATTGTATTGTAATAGCTGAGCAGCTTCGGGAGATTGCCGGCTCGACAAAGTCGGAGTTGAGGCAGCATTTTTCCAAGTAGGTTAGGCTTTCCCTAGACCTCAGATTGAGTGGAATTACATGAATGTTGCACCTGAAATGTATGTGAGATGCTAGTAGTACCCACTATATGCACTATTGTGTTGGTGGAAGCATAATCGACGTGGTTAGCTGTGAATACTATATCTTGATGCATATACACACACACACATATATATATATATATAGAAATATTGGCAGTGTTTGGCTACAAGGAGGCCTTCTGAGGATCATGTATGGGCGGATGCTGAAAATAGGTATGCATTCTGATCTAACTGTTGTCTATGGATATATACTGCCTGATCTTGATGTGTTGTGATGACTATGGGACATATGTGATTTCTTGCCATATGATGACTTGATTTATTGCATATCATGGTCTTGTTGGGCCTATCTGTTGTAGATACTTAAGATATCCCTATATTACTGCACTTTTATATCCATTACCTATGGTGGGCTAGATTATAGCACGATTTTCTATTGAGCCTGATTCTGTTTTGACTATTAAAATCTAAGCTCTGTGATACTGATGTTAGCTGGTACTCTGAGTTCTTCCCTAACCCTAGGGGTGACTTGTTAGCGAACTGAGCGAGGTGATGGTTATGCTCGATTGGGTTTTATGCTTTTGGTAGAGAGAGATGATATGATTGGTGATCCGGATCCGATTAGACTCGAGAGAGGGAGATTCTCTGATGCTACACTCTAAGACCTAGATGAAGTACCTTGTTGTTCAAGTCTCTAGTGCCATGTCCGAGTGTTTGAGACCCCGAGTGATGTTCCCCCTGTCCCATTATCATGTGGCTATGTCCGAGTGTTCTAGAATGGGGTGCCGATGCTAAAAAGGGGCTGAGCATTTTCCGATACTTTGGGTTAGGGACCCATTGATATTCTGAGGGACTGGGCCCCAAGATTAATACTCTATTGGGCTAGGCCCCATAATCGACAATTCTGTGAGGCTAGGCCCCATAATTAATACCCTGATGTTGAGACACTCTTGATTATGCTAGGGGGATTCTTTTTCCCGTGAGGAATTTATCCCGTCATTTCCTTTATAGTTAGACCACTTGGCGCTGGCTGACTGCCCAACTAGATGCCAAGTCAAAAGACCTAGTGGTTTGAGTCCCTGGTAGTGTTAGGGGTTAGAGTCCCTATATGATGTTATGAGTTAGAGTCCCCATATGATTCAGGGGTTAGAGTCCCTAGGTGATATTAGGGGTTAAGGTCCCCGTGTGATACCATTCTTGGATGGGTCGAGGACGTTGTTACTATTATGTTGTTCGGGGCTGAGGGCCCAACTATTTACCCATGGATATACTCACCTTCTCACACCCTAATTGTACATTGGTGTACTCTCTAGACTTATGGGGGCTTAGGGGGTATTCAGTCTTAGACACTAGGGCCTTACACCTAGGTACAACTGATCCTTGGCCTTATGATATAGAGACATGGGCTCTGTGATAGTTCTGTGGGGGTTTCAGTGATTATTTGTCGGTTATTTTGTGTGTGGGTGTACCTCCTGGGCTCATGTGGGCCCGAATGGAGTACATGCATAGATCTTAGGGCCTTGCACCTATGTATAATACTATGCTTCTGGTTTGGCAATAGTTTTGAGATGGTTTTAGCTAGTTCCATCAGATGGTGTGTTTCGGATTGCCGTGATTGGTTTAGTTGATGTTCTGGGGTTATTTGATGAGTCTACTACTTTTAGATACATTAAAGCTTTCTTGTGCATTTATTTCATTCAGTTAGCCGATGAAGCCTACTAGGTACCTTTTTTCTAGTACTTACTCCTGATTCTGCATCTTCCCATGGTGCATGTCCAGGTGCCAGTCTGGGCGCAGATCTTTGGGGATTCTGGGAGCGAATTAACCTTTTTTGTGAGCATCAGCAACTCTGATTCCACCACAATCTCCTTCCTGTTGATGAAGGTATTTTGTTGTCAGACTCTGGCCATGTACTGTAGAACTATGTATTTTGTTAGAGTACTCTTGGGTTGTATATATTGTATTATGTTTTTGGCTATATGTACACTTTCACTACTGTGATTATGTATAGCTGACTTCAAGATTCTGGGTAGATTTTGTTGTTCTGCTATTTTTATGTTGTTTAGACTTGACTAGATGCTAGGTCAGGTACCCTAGGTTTTGGCTTTTGGCTTGCCTGTAGGTGGGACATAGCAGGCGCCATAATGATCGAAATGGGGTCGTGATGCTAAGTCTCATATCATTACCCCCTCGTCAATAATCATAATGTCAATTAAATCAGACTCTTCAAGTCCCAAAATGTGCTCATAAATCACAATTGTATCACAGTTATCATCAATTTACACATAACTCTCCAAAGTAGTATTACAAGTCTCATATTATCACAATAATATCCAAAATATCTCAATTGTCAGGATTTCATCTCAATTTAACAATAGAATCACAAATTACTCAAATTTCGGCATAATCGGTATCACATTTCCATCACAATTCTATCATATCAATTTGATTACTCATGGATTAAGCTAAATCTCATAATTATCACATGAACGTATCCAATAACTCAAATCTACTCCCAAAAGGTTAGTTGAACCTACCTCAATGCCAAAATTGTTCTTGAATAAGCCTTCCATCAAATCAAGTCTCCAAATAATCACTGAATCGATCAAACACTATCCAACATAGATTCTACATGTCAAGTGATGAATATAGATACCCATATTGGCATGAATTAGGCTTAGGGGGAAAATGGTCAAAAGTAGAGAGAATTTGAAGTTTTCACATCCCAATTTTTGACATTCCAAATCATGAAATTCATGACAAAAGCAAGATAAAAATCATGAAAATTAATCAAAACGATGCAAAAAATACTTACCCAAAATAATTCCATAAAGATCTTTGTAAAATATTGCCCCAAAAGCTTGAAATATTTAAAAATGGAGTAAAAATCGTGTTTGTCAAATTTAGTACTATACAGGTGTAAAAATACCTCTATGAACGTAAATCGGAATCCACAAACGCAGAAGTCAACCAGCTAAGACTTCTCCGCGAATGTAGACACCTTTTCACAAACATGAATCCAGAAAGGGATGTCCTTCGTGAATGTCGATCGAAACCCCATAAACGCGGGGCTTAGTTGCCCTGACCTCCGCAAATGTGGAGGCTTCTCCATGAATGCGGAGAAGAAACGTGATTGCACCAGAAATCAAATATATCAGCAAAACAATACTAAGTCCAAAACTTGGAACAGACCCTCGGGATTCATCCAGAACATAATTTCACAAACCAGACATGTATACATACAAGAAACGGTGATCCAGGCTCAACAGAATAATCAGAATTCGATTGTGAGATCTTTTCAATACAATTACCAATACAACTCAAATAAACTTATTTAAAACTCAAATAGCAGAACTGCCCTCGGCAACTCCAAAAATTATGATGAATCCATTTCTAGCATTAGTTTCACCATTCAGAACTATTGAAACTATTGGATCTTTCATCCGAGCATCTGAACTTCGAATGTTGATCAAAGTCAAACTTTGACTCCGAAAATAATTAAAAATGCAACTTTGGTTTTAAAATCTTCATTTCAACTCCAAATTTAGTTTTGTAACCTCTTCTAGACTAGATTTGACGTTTTCAAGCTAATGAAATTGACATATTTCTAATCTGAACCCCGAAAATCAGGATGGTACAAAAATTCACTTTTTGAACAACTTAAGCTTTCAAAAATGTCAAAAACTCATATTTTACACTTTTAAAACCCAGGATCTCAGTACCAACAATACAGATAGTTCAAAATAGGTCCAAAGCAACTTATGAAAGGGGCAAAATAGTAATATTCACAAACAAGCTCAAAAATGACTAACAATGTCATTATATGATTAAATAAATATGCATGGTATGCTAGAGGAATCACATCTCATGAATACATATATAGAGATACAAGTGCATGGCATACCTAACCAAATGCTAGCAATGATTGTCTTTTCGGTAGCGAATCAACATCATATTTGCTAATTTGTGGCCATTTGTATAATATACATATATAGTCATCTGGGACAATAGGCCCCTTGCCTCTGATTATAGCGCGGAATGCATGCATAACATGCCATGTATGATATGAACATTAAATGCACGTCGTAGAAAATAAAAAAACAATTAGCCAATTTTTTCTCATTGATACTCTTATTCTCATGATGTCATAATCATTGCGGTAGTATATACACATGACTCAAGGAATCTTATTTGTTTTTTAATGAGTTTGAAAACATAGCTCAACTTTTAGAATGATATCTTAACTCTGAAGATGCTCATAAGAAGCTTGAGGTGCTTCACTTATTTTTTATACTTGGTTCCTTGATAATAATTAGTAAAAGAAAGTATTAAAAAATCAAGTGCCTTAATAGTTCAAATAGGAGCATTATGTTTGAGATTATTGAAAATTAACGTGTTACTTTTTAAGTTCTTCAAGTACAGTTTTAGAGAGAAAGGAGGACTGATTATGACTGCTAAATTCATTTAATAATCTCCTTTTTTTGTGACACCATCCAAAGAAGAGTAACAACTCAAACACATAGACATGTAGTCACGAAAGACAATAAGTTGATATATAGATACTTAATTCCCAGCTTAATTGAACGAATGGAATATTAACCTTATATCATCATGAAATTAATTTAACAGCGATCTCAATGCCTTTTATAGAAGGTATTTCTAGCAATAGAATAGTAAAATGTCATGTTTGAAATTTTGGGAGTTCCTCAGATTTCGTGCTAAAATAAGTGATAAAGCTTAGCCTTAACATACCTCTTTAAGGAATGTCTAAATGCTCAAAGATCCCTTATAAAAGCTTTTCCTTATGTCCTACGCTTCGCAAAAACTATATATGTAGCTTATACACACAAACAAACAATTCATAATTGAACATAAGTCGGTAGATCTACCACATATTTCTAACTTGATGAAACATTCGTAGAACTTCGTAAAAATGATCATAAAAGAGCCCCAAGATTATTATCTCGACATATTAGTAGTAAATCTAGAAGAACTAGTAAGAACAAAAAAATTATCTTAAAAAAAGCTCCAAAGGTAGATGATAGAAGGGGAAATGATTGCAAAGTGTGGGGATCATGTTTCTAAGCATGGGGGGCGAGCTTTAAAGGTTGAAATTGCTAAAAACACACCTAAATCATTCAACAACTCCATAGGAACCCTCTCTTAAACTTCCTTACTTTTTTGGAACTAAAAAGAAATGTTTTAAGGTTTAAAAGGTTAAACAACCAACTTTTAACTTTTCTTGACCTGATCTAGTTCACGACCCAATTTCAGCTCGGACAGTCCATGGTAAAACAATCCTAACTCAGTTTGACATGAGGTTTTGTGCATTGCAAACTAGACTTGCTGACCTTCTATTTGATAGGTTGTGGCCTCTTTAACTCCTTATAATTTTGGATAAATGATCAGATACAATTTATCCAAAGTTAACAAATTTTCTTAGAGAACCTTATAGTAACTTTTGTCAACCTTTGTCTCGCAACTTTCTTGACTCTAAACTTAACATATGACCATTGTGCTATTAAAATACCTCTTAACAGTCTATTATTTTTAGCAAATTAGACACTCTTAGTCCCATCTAAAAGGTAAAACTTAATTTAAACCTTCCAAAAGGGCTTGGTGCTTCCTGGGCCATTCGTTTAACCCCGAACTTTTGCTCAAGAGATTCCTTTGACCTAAAACCATATCTCCTTATTATTACCAAAAAGTTTGTAGGCTTATTATCCTGATGTAATATACAAAATCATATATAGCTTATATAATATGCGACACTATGTATAGTATGTAAGAGAAGAAACATGGTGTCTCACAGTTTTTCCCTCTGAAGAACATTCTTTTGCGAATGGGTCAAAACAGACTCTTGGTTTCATTTCTATCTACTAAAATGTTATATTCTATGATATAGTTGTTACTCTAGCAAACCTTATATCAAATTCTGAAATTTCAACTGCTAAGCTTCTGTAGCTATCCTGCAACAAGACATACAAATTACACTTCCAAATCATTTAAAATCTTATTAAGTTACTGTAAAGGATAACTATCAATTTTTGATATGCAACACACCTTAAATTGTAAATATTTGGAGGTGGGATTACTTCTTCATCATTTGCTCTTCAACCTCCCAAGTTACTTCCTCAATGTTTTTCTTTCGCCACAACACTTTTATAGAGGACTCTTCTTTAATTCGGAGCTTCTTACTTGTTGATCTATTATGACCACTAGTACCTCAACATATGATAAGTCTTAAAAAAATTTAATATCCTCAATGTGAGTAATACGAGAAGGATCTCTAATGTACTTCTACAATACAGATACATGAAACATCATATGGACTGCTCCCAATTCTGAAGGAATATCCAGCTCTTGATGGACTGCTCCCAATTCTGAAGGAAAATCAAGATTTTACTCTACCTTGTTGATTTTTTGAATAATCTTATAAGGTCGAACATACCTACGATTGAGCTTTCCTTCCTTTAAGAATTGCATGATCTCTTTCATAGGCGGTACATTCAAGAAAACCCAATATTCTACATCAAACTATAAGTTTTGTTGTTGAATATCTATAAAAGACTTCGACACTCTTGTCTGTTGGCAATCAATCTCTAATGAGCTTTACCTTTTTCATTGCTTGTTAGATTAGATTAGGACCTAGAAACTTTGCCTCCCCAGCCTCAAACCAACTGATCAACGACCTACAAGGAATTTGATTGAATACTAGCTTGGAAGCTATTACTACAAGGAAACTTTATAAGAGGTAATGATCATCCATAATTTCTTTAAAATCCAGAATGCAAGAACGTAATATATCCTTAATGGTTTGAATAGTACGCTATGCCTTTCCATTAGTTTGTGGATGAAAGTGGCGCTGAGATTTACATGAGCGCCCAGACCCTTATAAAAAGACCTCTAAAAATATGCAACATATTGACCCCTTCTATCAGAGATAATAGATAAGAGAACTCTGTAAAGGTGAATAATCTCTTGAATGTAAAGTCTAGCATAATCCACTGAATATTTCATTCTTACTAGCAAGAAATGAACAAATTTTATCATCCTATCAGTGATTATGCAAATAGAATCATACTTGAGTTTGAGCAAACAAATGATGAAGTTTGTATTTATCATGTGCCATTTCTAGAATGAGAGCTCAATATATTCAGATAAGCCTCTAGGCCTTTGTTGTTCTGCCTTAAGTTGCTAGCAGTTGGGGAACTGGGCTGCCGTCTCTGTAATATCTTTTTTCTGTCATTCCACTAATAGATCTATGATGAATTTCAAGAACACCTCAAGTTTGGAAGATGTGGTGATCACTGTCAGCATAATAACCCAATGAAGAGTTGGAGTCAAATCCCATAGAGAATGGGTGTTCAAGAGATGAAGCAATGAGTTAAACTAAGCATTTGCAGTATTAAAATAGGGGGTTGCAAGTAAATTGGAATTAGGATTCTTCTAACAACAGTTCAAAAATGCGAATTAGATAACCAAATAAGTGATATGTAGGGGAGTGTGTGGATATGGGATGAAAGCTAATTAATCGGGTCTTAATATTTGATTATTTGAGTTAAAAATGTATGAGTAAGCTAGGTTGTTGGTAACCACCCCATCATTTACTACAACAATGGTGTTTCAGATGAACCTATTTTGACTTTACATATGAATCACTCAAAGACACGCTTGGTGATGTCGCCCAAGTTACACCTCCTTTTTGAGGATAAAATGGTTGTTGTCAATAAATAGAACCTAACAAAGGTTAGGTCGAACCCACAGAGAATATGTAGACTTAAGAGAATTCAACAATTCAAGTGATTAACCAACTTACCTCCCGGGGGGGGGGGTGCAATAATTAGTAGTAAAGTAGACCTAACTATCATAGGAGTTTTATAAATATGAAGAGAAACTAGGGTATTGTGTTCCCCGTAATTCCCTAACTTAGTATCACCGGATAACCTAATTCTTTTCTAGTGTGTGGCATGTAATACGGTAAGTTAAGTTCACCAAACCCTTTGGACCCGGTGAGAGGAGAATTTCACTACGTTACGTGGCCCATCTTCACAATGTGCATTACTAACCCTTACCTATTAGTCCTAGTACAACCTCCCCTTGGTCCAGTTTGGTTGATTAGACATGCACGCATCAATCGAATCCTTTTTAATTAATCACTTTGCCTATTCATTATTATCTTAGTCCTATTCAGTAACACTATGTGGGTTCTAATATTGTCCACCATTAGAAAACATGCAAAACAAAGAGAGTTAATTAATACATGCATACACACTTTCCAAGAATTATGATTTACCCTGTTTACCTTGTTAGTTCTTCATGATTCTCATAACCCTAGTCGTGGATTTAGTTACTCATGATTTGTGTAAATACAAGACTTATGAATTGGAATTACATGATAGAGCACTTACACAATTGAATTAAGAATAAGCAAATCCAAACTTCACTGAGAATCACAAGATTATAAGATCAAATAAAAGTACAAGTGTTTCTTAGACTCTCCAATGTTTTCTCTACTCTATCTCACTATTTTCCCTCCCTACTGTCCGAACACTCTGCCAAACTCTATGAAAAATAACCTAAAAAACCTATTTATAATTTTTGATACAATTCCTAAACAAAATATGCAGCTGGGTCGACACGCCTTACGAATAGTTTTACGGGCCGTATTGCATTCCATGACCCGTAATCGGGGTCTTGTACGATGTTGCTACAAAACTTGACTGGAGATTTACAACACCCCTCTATGACTCATAAAGTATTTTACGACTCGTAACAGGGTTTGATCTGATGAAACTTTGGATAGTCCTTCTTCTTTGATCCGCAGGTCAAGAGACATGATCTACGACTCGTAAACTAATCCACGACCCATTTTCATATTTGTAGAAAAAACTTCATAAAATCAGCTCCTCACTGGAATTATTCACGAAACCTCCTTCACGGCCCGTAGAGTGCACTACGGCCTGTAAAGGGTCTCGTAATTCATCAAAAATTGAAACTTGAGCACTTTCTTCCCAAAATCAAGGCCAACCTTGGAATCCTGTAAATAAAACACAATAACACATAAAATGAACTAACATTGCATTAAAAACACACAAAATTCCATGTTTTAAGCATCAAAAGTGTTGTATTTTGATAGCACATCAGAACCCCCAACTCAAAATTGTTGCTTGTCCTCAAGCGACAGACTCAATCTAAGTAGTATAGTAACACACAGACTTCAACCTAATGGCATATATCACTTCAAACTTAAGTACAGATACTCACACTACTTTTCAAAAGAGAATCAGATAGCCATATAGCAAACCAATACAGACTTATGCATGTGAAAACACAACTGTGACAAGTGAGATACTATCAACAGGCTGCAATCACTGAATATGTCTAGTGCTAACAATGCAATACAATGGCCTTTACAGAAACAAGTCCTATATTTTACTCTCAATGACATTTTCATATATAATCTCAAGACTATGTAAAATCACTCACTCTCTCAAAATATATTCTTGCATCATGCCCAATACAATAGGCTTGCCCCAATACTCATGACTATGACATTTGACTACTTGGACTAGGATCACTCTAGGACTTTATAGGCTTGTAACTCAGGCTCGGGGGGCTTTGGGTGATATTCTTGGAACATAGTGACTAAAGGTCTTCCTTGACATTGCGTTTTCCCACACTTTTGCCCTACCAAAACGTTTTCTTTACATTCCACTCCATTCTCCTTTTTTATCATATTTCAAGCCTTTATGGGTGCTCTCTTTTCATTTTTCAGCATTTTCCCTTGCTTTGTCACTTCATTTTTCTTTTTAGCTCACGACTAAGGCATCACTTATTTTTCTTTTCCCCCAGCATATGATTTTTCTCCTTTTTTCAGTTTCACTAACTTTCCATCTCATTTTTTGGTTTCACCCTTACACCAGCCCCTCAACATAGGCTTTTAGCCTGAGTTGAGGTGCACATTATTCATCCTCATAACAAGAGCCACGTTTGGTAGCTACCCTCCCTATAGGCTTTTTGCCTTAGTCAAGGTGCATAATGTTCAAGGAGGGACCAGGGCCAATTTTAGTATTTTTCTACTAACAAGTCTAGGTCTTTAGTTGTTTGCTAAGAATAGGTACATGTTAGGCTAAAACAGTAGGATCAAGGGATATTCTATAAATTTGGTTGGTTATTTGGTCTAAGTTGACTTTTAAGAACAGTGGACTAATCCACAGTCTAACTTAGAGTAACAGGGCAAGTTCTGAATTAGCACACAACACGTGAATTCAGCAAATTAAGCTCACACTCACATGACACTGACAATATTATCAACAACAGACTCTCAGATCGTGTTTTTTATCTCAAATTAACCTCACTTATCAGGAAAAGCATTGTCAACATACTCAAACATGCATGCTTGCTATCCAAACTAACTAATCAAAATTTTATGGGTATCATTTTTCATAGAAAACATAAAAACATACTATATGCCATTGATATTAGTACAATATGCTACAAATACTACCTAAGACACCCTAAACATGCTGGTTCTACAGAAAATAACTATCCATGGGGAAAAAGAACACAAAAGAAAACCTCAGGGTTAAAATTTAAGGTAGTTATGGACCCAAGCTACTCAGACTTCACTAAGGCCTATAACTACCCATGCCCCATCGAAAAAGAGGTGCATTACAATCAATGAAAAATAAAGTAAAAGGGGTCAAAAACGTACCTGGGCGCCTAAGTGTCGGTCTCCACCTTATATTGCTTCTCAAGTAGCGCCTGATTTATTATCACGGCAAAATATAGATGTATTGAGTACTCACACTTCCTCAAGGTCCCATTCTTCCACAGGTTGTATTTCTTCCACGTTTCTAACATATGGCTTGACTCTTTTGCCATTCATCTTGAAAGTTCCTCCATTTCTTCTCTCCAAGTCAATATCTCTATCTTTATTGAAGTTTCGACCTTGGTTTCCTTAACCTTGACGCAAATATTTTTGATTGGACCCTTGGGTGTTGGTCTGGAAACCCCCTGTTTGATCAGTAATGAAACAAGTATCCTCCTAATAATTGGGATCATCATACATGGGTGCACGTGGAGGCTAATGAACAATTGCATTGATTCACTCTTGATTCTGCTTAATCATCACCTCCATGTTGGTCCAAATTTGGGCAATCTCTTGCATAATCTCTTCTTTGCACTTAGCCTACTTTAAACCAACACTGTCAGCGCATGAACTTTTATTAGATGCTCTGTCTCTTTGCCTCCATGCACAATTGGTCTTCACCACTCTCTCCATCTTCTCTACAATCCTAGCGAATGGATGATCTAAGAACATGCCCCCCATAATTGTATCAGCACAAGCCTAATTGTTTTCATCAAGGGCATGGTAAAAGATCTCCACCAAGGCATCATTAACAATCTTATGGTCCGGGACACTCCTCAAGTACTTAGTGAACCGTTCCCATGTAGTACTGATCGAGTTACAAGGAAATGACTCAAAGGTGTTGATCTGATCTTTCAACTTGAGCTTCTTCGATCTTGGGAAGTACCTCTTCAAAAAGGCCTTTTGCAATTCGGCCCAACTGGAGATCGAACTCTGTGGGAGCTCCAATGCTATAGTGCTACATTGCATGTAAGAGACAATAGGAAGACATAAAGCCCCACATCATCTATAGATAGATTTTGTATTCCCATCACACTCTTGCAGGCAAATGTAACATTATGTAGATGTTGATAAGGATCCTCCAATGGTAAGCCAGCAAACATCCTACGATTCTAGAGCATCTGAAGCAACCCACCTGAGACCACGAACTTTGTCAGTAGAGGTGGCAACACAATAGCTCCATTCACCTCCATAGCCATAGGATTTAAACTGTATTGATTCCACCACTAAGCATTGGCATTGAAATCATGTGGCTGTGGAGCAATGCCCTCAAGATGGGCTGGGTTCTCATGGTTAGCATGCTCATTCTTGTTCTAATTTGGAGCTGCATTAGTTGCATTGTTGGCATTATCTTAGTCCATTCTTCTCAATGTATTCTGGATCTATAGGTCAAACGTAGTCAAAGGATTGCCTCGACTTCGTGTGTTGGGAATGCACTACACTTATACCCTAAAAAAACTAAAACAACAAAAATATAGAATGAAGGAAATAAGGTTGACACTCAAATCACTTTCAAATCAACCAAGAATAGCCCTATTCCCTAGCAACGGAGCCAAAATCATGATTTCCCCAAGTTG
Source organism: Solanum rostratum (assembly GCA_029948455.1). Lineage (NCBI taxonomy): Eukaryota > Viridiplantae > Streptophyta > Magnoliopsida > Solanales > Solanaceae > Solanum > Solanum rostratum. The sequence goes on from CM057045.1 coordinate 26,198,325, forward strand.
CACCTCCTTTTTTAGGATAAAGTGTTCATTATCAAGAAATAGAACCTAACTAAGGTTAGGATCGAAACCACAGGGAATACGTAGACTTAAGAGAATTCAAGTAATGAAATTCAAGTGATTAACAACCATACTTCCTCGAGTCAGGGGGGTTTGCGATAATCAATAGTAAAGTAGACTTAATTAGCACTAGAGTTTTATCAATATGGAGAGAAACTAGGGCATTGTATTCTTCATGATTCCTTAACTTAGTATCACTAGATAACCTAATTCCTTTTCAAGTATGTGGCACGTAGGATGATAAGTTAAGTTCACCGAACCTTTGGTCCAGGCGAAAGGAAAATTTCACTACATAACTCGGCCCATCTCTGTAGTTTGCATTACTAACTCTTACCTGTTAGTCCCTGTGTAACCTCCCCTAGGCCCAGTTCGGTTGATTGGATGAGAACACATCAATTGAATCCGATTGATTAATCTCTTTTCTTATTCATTACTACCTTGGTCTAGTCAGTAACAACAGGCGGGTTCTAATGTTGGGCACCATTAGAAAACATGCAAAACGAAGAGAGTTAATTAATACATGTATACACACTTTTCAAGAATTATGATTTATCTAGTTTTACCTTGTTAGTTCTTCATAGTTTCTACAACCCTACTTGTGGATTTAGCTACTCATGAGTTGTGCAGATGCAAGACTTAGGAATTAGAATAACATAATAGAGTACTTACACAATTGAATTAAGAACAAGCAAATCCAAACTTCAATGAGAATCACAAGATTATAAAAACAAATCAAAGTACAAGTGTTTCTTAGACTCTCCAATGTTTGCTCTACTCTATCTCACTATTTTTCCTCCCTACTGATCGAAATCTCTACCAAACTCTATGAAAAATAATCTAAAAATCTATTTATAATATTTGAAATACAAGTCCTAAATGAAATAGGATAGCTAGGTCAGCACGCCTTACGAACAACTTTACGAATTATATTTCATTCCATGGCTTGTAATCAGGGTCTCGTACAATGTAGCAGCCAAACTGGACTAGAGTTTTATTACACCCCTCTACGACTCATAAAGTATTCTACAACTTGTAAGGGGGTTTCGTCTGATGAAACTTCTGACAGTCCTTTTTCTCTAATCCTCAGGGCACGAGACATGATCTACAACTCGTAAACTAATCTACAACCCATCTGCATGTTCGTAATAAAAACCTCAAAAACTCAGTCCATCGCTAGAATTATTCACGAAACCTCCATCATGGCTCGTAGAGTGCACTAAAGCCAGTAAAGGGTCTTGTAATTCATCAAAAACAACAACTTCTGCATTTTCTTCCCGAAATCAAGGCCAGTTCTAGAATCCTGCTAATAAAACACAAAAACATATAAAAACCAACTAACATCGCATTAAGAACACACAAAATTCCAAGTTTTAAGCATCAAAAGTGATGTATTTTGACAGCACATCACTTGGCTTAAGCAATTATAAGCAAATCTCCTAATACTTAAGCCATTGAATCTGATTTTGTGGCATTAAATCAAAAATTGCAAAAGATTTCCAGCTAACACACTTATTGCCCACTCCAATTACTCAAGTTAATGCAATAATTAGAGATAAAAAATAAACCCCAAGTTTGCAACCTTAGCATAATAAATTAAACATGGTATCAAATGTAAATTCAATCAAACAAGCATCTAAACAATCAAAATATCATAGACGCAGCTAACAATTCAAGAACCCATATCATATATACACCCCAACATTGGGGTTTTAGCAACTCATATTCAAAAGCAAGAAAACAAAATTGTAATTGTAGTTATGAATATGGGTAAGATGAATTACAAGAGAAAAGATGAATTTCTTCTACTATTCTCTCCAACTTAAGCTTGAAAATCACAAAAACCTATGTACTCATTCAGAAAGAAGATTATATGTACTCTCTCTACATGGTATCTTGTAGAAATCTGATATGAAATATTTTGTACAATTTCCTTTCAAAAATCCTTTCATAGTCCTTGCAATTCACTAAATGTTTGTGCCCCATTTCACCATTCGACGGTCAAGGTCGGTCGTTGCCGAGAACTTTGGTGATGTATTGAATATGCATTTGACCACCTTCTCCTGCATCTCCTGAAGGCTCAAGTCTCTGAAATTATCAGCGATGCTACTGACCATTTTCGATCATGTTCAATAAAACGCCAAACCTCCATCGGTGTTGCCTTTCTGTCATGAACTTGGGGGCTTGAACATTATTGTAATGACCTTGTAGGTCATTTTTTATCTTATCTATCAAAATTACTATTTATTTTTCCTTTTGTACGTTACTTTAGACCTATTTTGAACTATCCGTGTGGTTGGAACTTAAACCCTGTGTTTTAAAAATTGAAAATATGAGTTTTGGCATTTTTGAAAGCTTAAGTTGTTAAAAAAATGAGTTTTTTTATACATTCTGTGTTTCGGGTGTCAGATCAGAACTCTGTCAATTTCATCAACTCTTTAATGTCGAATATAGTCTAGGAGAAGTTACACAATTGAATTCGGAGTTAAAACGATGATTTTGTTTCCAAAGTTGTGTTTTTAGTTGTTTTTGTAGCCAAAGTTTGACTTTGGCCAGCATTCAGAGTTCGAAAGATTCGATCAAAATTCTGATAGTTTTAGTAGTTTAAGATGATGAAACTAACACTAGAATTGGTCTCGTCATAATATTTGGAGTTTCCAGGGCAGTTTTAGTATTTTGAGTTCTAAACTAGTTTAATTGAGTTGCATTAGTAATTGTGTCGTGGAGACTGCAAAATAAAATTTTGATAATTTTGTTGAGTTCGAAATGTTGTTTCTGGCATTGATACATGTCTAGTTTATTAAATTTGGACTATTAAATTTGGACTACGAATGAATCCCGAGGGTCTGTCTAGAGATGAGTTTCTGGCTATTTTTGCTAGTGTGGGAAGGATCTGGTGCAACCACTTGGTGTGCTCTGTGTTCGGGGAAAAGACCCCACGTTTGCGGAGGTCATATTTTCCCCATTCTTGGAGAAGCCTCCGCGTTCACAGAGGTCTTCTTCCTCGTGTTTGTGGAAGTGTATTGTGCATACCATCTCTCTTCTCTGCATTAGTAAAGCTCTAATTTACCCTACTTTTTGTGTTTGCGGGACTTTCCCCACGTTCACGAAGTAGTAAAATGCCTAAATAATTTTGATTATGAGTAAACACCATTTTTACAAATTTCAAGCTTTGAGAGGCGATTTTTTGAAGAGACATTTTGGAGAAAACTTTTGGGCAAGTGTTTTTATTATCAAGAGATAATTAATGGAAAATGTCCATATACATTTCTATTGTATACATCCATTCTCATTTATACTGCTATTATACATACGTGAAATGTGGCATTGGCATGCACCATATCATGTTGCATCTATACCACCCTCTTGACTATGCTGAGGTAGCTAGGTTGAGAACTGTACCACCTATTATAAAATCTTTTGCTTATGGTGAGGTATCAAGGGTGAGATGTACCGCTTTCTGAGATATTGTTCTACCTTTTATCTAACTCCTTGCCTATGTTGTGGTAGCAAGGGAAGGATTGTACAACCTTTTACACCCCTTGACCATGCGTAGGTGGCAAGATTTAGATATTGTGACACCCCTTGATCACACTGAGGTGACATGGTTGAGAGATTTCGATATAGGGTCTGATGAGTTCTCCATGGGCTCTACCTGGTAGCCTTAGCTCAGTAGATGTATACACCGGCTGGAGATTGTCGTGATTCCAGCCTATGCATTGCATTTGTACATTTCATTACGTTGCATCAGTTATTACTATTGCTATCTTATCATATATATATATATATATATATATATATATATATATATATATATATATATATATATATATATATATATATATATATTGTGCACTAACCCTTTTAATGAAGATAGATTTCTTTGTTATTACATACTTGTTCAATTTCTCTTACACATTCAAGTGAACTTACTAGGTACATTCGGTGAGCATAGGGACGCAATCAGGGTAGTTGATCTCATTCTACCAGAGTCGTCTTCTATCTATCCTAGATCGTAGCGGTGAGGCTTAGACTTCGAGTCCTCATGGATCTTTTGAGATTTTCTTTGTTTCTATTAGACAGGGTTGTATTTACTATTTTGTACTACTTTAGATGCTCTTGTACTTATGACTCCAGGTTGTGGGACTTAAATTAAGTCTTGTGGTTGTTTCTGTTTCATTTTACTTTTCTTTAGTCGTGATCCATTTTTGGGTCGTGACAATTTGGTATCATAGCTCAAGGTTCGTTGGGCTGGTGAGTGAAAAATGGCATGTTTAGTAGAGTCTCGTGGATCAGTCTGTAGTCATCCATACCTATCTTTGGGAGGCTATGGGGCACTTGATAGGAAAAGCTTTCATGTCTTGCTACTATTCATGCATTTTCTCATATCACAAGTTTTGAAAGTTTCTAATCTATTCTTTCTACGCAGATGTTGATTACTAGATCCCAATGATCAGTGGGAGAGCCTGAACTAGCTGATGTGGCTCCTACTCATGAGGGGCTAGGACCTACTAGAGGGGTAGCTCCGCCTAGAGGACAGACAAGATCGGCTTCTCCAAAGCCTGAGTGTGATTTACAGAGGCCTACAAACTCTGTTCGACCACCTTCAGCCCTTATTATGCCCTCGATTCAGGAGCTACTTTTATTAGTATTGGCTAGATTGGAGGGAGCACCTCCGACTCTAGTTATTATTAATGCACCATTCTACCATGCCGGTTGGCCCTTTTATAGCTCCAACTGATCCATCCATGATTTATGTTATACCTTCTTCTGTCCCTGCGGATCCCTTTATGACTTCAATGATTCCATCTTTGACATCTCGTCCATGTTCTTAATCAGAGATTTAGGAATCGGCTATTGCTCAGCCTATTCCACCACTCAGATTTATAGTGCCACCATCTTTTGCTATTCCAGCCATGTCTACTGCATCGCAAAAGAGTTTTAAGTGATTTTGTTCGATTGGCTCCCCCGAGATTTGATGGCGCACCTGGTAATAGAGCTTATGATTCTTGTACAAGTGTCAGGGTTGGCTGTATAACTTGGCCATCCTTAGTCACACAAAGTGTTTTTATACCTTTTATCAGTTAATTGGCCTAGCCAAGGAGTGGTGGAGGTAAGTTTTAGCACATTCACCTGTTGGACCTCCAGTTATGTCCTGAGAGCAATTTACAAAGGTATTCCTAGAGATGTTGGTGTCACATAGCCTTCGAGTTAGCTATCGATGTCATGACCCAAACCTAGGGCCCAGACGTGACACGGTGAATGAGGAACCCAAAGGGACCACAAACAAGCTTCTTAAGCATACATAGCATATCCTTGGTTACGGAAGCATAAATAAACAACAAGAAGTAACAAATAATTCTAGGGGAAGCAGGATTTTGGACTCAAGCTATGGAGATCTCACAGGAGAGAGGATTAACATCGATCACATAACAAGTAAAGTCTAAGGGATGGGTAAGTATGACTCACACTATGGTGGTAAATAGGGATTAGGACTTCTGTATCATTGACAACATACAAAAAGCACAAGAAGGGGATAAGGACTAAAGGAGTCTTACATAATACATAAATATAATAAAAGTCAACCTCATAATCCACAAATCCATATGTCCAATAACACTTATAATACAAATGGAATGGGGGACAAGACATCTCCTGGTCTCACCTTCAAAAGATAAATAACCATAAATAAACAAGTCTTAAATAAGCATTAAAGTAAGTGGATATTGTCCTCGAAATGGAGGACTCGCCAAGAAATCTTCAATTGGTCCGGTAAGCCACATGGAGGAGGAGGATGAATAAGAGCTAGCAAAATCTTCAATCGGTCTTCAACCAGTCCCTACATGGTTAGATAATATAGGTAAAAACTATGTGGTAATACTTGGAATGTACTAAATATGTGGGGTGCAATGCAATAAAGAACAAAAGCCACAATTAAATAATATGTATAGTCATAATCAACGGATGTAAGCTCAGTATGTTGTGAATGCTCAATACCTTAGTCAAAATATGCGTGAGGATACATCAAGTAATATAACATATCACACAGAGATTGGAAAGGACCATAATGAACATGTAAAACCAAGCGAGCTACTACTTGGAATCCCGATCTTCACTCCATATAGGACTAGGAGTGGTCTACTTTGTCAAGGTAAGCCAAACACTCACCTTATGGGAACTCCCTCATTTTGGAAAGTGCTTCATAGACACCATATGGGAACACCACACGTTCTGGATAACATATGGGAGCAACCTTACAGGAACACCACCCTTTTCGGTATTTAATTGAAATACATCGTACAGGAACACCACCCTTTTTTATCAATCATTAAACACAAGCTATATGGATCCATTAGCTAATTCACAAACGTATGGTGAGGAAAAGGCATGACCAGAAGAATTGTGTGATACAACATGGTTATGGGGCAATGGTTATCTATTAAGGTCCTCTTAATGCTAGGTCACAATTCAAAGTTATACTCAAAACATACTTATAGTCGTAAAATCATAAAAATGTCATAGAGTAACTCATCAAAATCAAAGTTTCATAATACCAAAATAGGGTTTCATATAATTCATAACTTTCACAATATTCTCATATCTCATACCATGCATAATAGCCCTTCAAATTCATGACATTCATAATTTACATGCCTTGCCATAAGGCTTTCATCAACATTCAAGTTTTGTGCATAACTTTAATCAAACATGATGGGTAAGCATATATACTCAAAATCATGCAAAAGTCAAGATTTAGGACATGAGAAGAGTAAATAAGGTCCTTTTCAAATAATTCAAAGTAACCCACCACAATACCATAAAACTTAGCGCTTCCTTAACCCTCATAACAATCCACAAATTCACATGTCATGTTAATGCAATATAATGTACAAACGTAGAATACCATAAAATACTTCATAATATAAAATTTCCACAACTTGAAAATAGATGAGAAAGAAGAATGGTTGAGCTTTGTGGAGAAAAGGTCTCCACAAATCAAACCACATACCTTGGTGTGATTGGAGATGGAAATCTTGTGGAAGAATGAGGAGAAACTTGAAACCCTAGCTTGCTCTCTTCTCTTGAAGGACTTAAAGAACTTAGGAGTATCTGGGAGGGATTAAGGACTTAGGTTATTTTAGAATGAAGGAGAATGAGGTATATTAGTGTTGTATAGGGCTAATAAGGGGTCATTTGGAGGTTAAATTGACGTGGTATATGCTTATAATACTAGGAAAGCTCAAATTCACCCTTTATAAAATTTTGTCGAACAGGACCACGAGACCCCGATTATGGGCCGTGGTCTAGTCTATGAGTCATGGAAGGGGGGTCTCGTTTGCTAACATTTTGTGTCCTCGAAAACCTTCTCTTAATCTCAACCTACAACAAGACTCATGAACTTTCAACCCATGTACGAGCCGTCTGGTACCTCGTACTACCTAACTTCAGAAATCACTATTTTCACCAAGTCTGGCCATTAACCTATAAGCACAAGTTATGGCTCGTGAGACCACTTACCACCCGTAGTCAACTCCGTAAAATCCACTGATACTTGGAAAATTTCTAGATTTCATTTCTTAGGCACTTTTACACCTTCCAACATGTGGGTCTTAAGTTTCTCTCCCTTGGGAACATCCGTCCCTGAATGTGCTAAACGTAGGCTCTAGGATAAAGAATACATGCATCATATGCAAAATGTAACATATACATCATGAAATTTTTTCAAATTATGCTTCAAATAACATTTACAGTTCAAATTCAAAATCACACAATCATGCATGGATGACATGAAAATGACATGAAAGAATTGGGAGGTTCCATGTCCTGGTACCTTTAGCTTGATTAGAATGGAAGAGGTAGGGATATTTCTTCTTCATATTGGCTTCTGCTTTGGCTTCCCAAGTAGCACTCTCTACTTGTTGATTCCTCCAATGGAATTTGACGGATGCTACAACTTTGTTTCTCAACCATTTCACTTTTCTATCAAAGATTTCCACCGAAACTTAATCATAAGTCAAATTGTATTCAACTTTCACCACCTCTAAAGGCACAATGTAATTAGGGTCTCTAACATACTTCCTCAACATAGAGACATGGAAGACCAAATGAACCATGCTCATCTCTACGGGAATCTCTAATTCATATGAAATTTTACAAACACGTCTCAAGATCCGGTAAGGCCCTACATACCTAAGGCTTAACTTCCCTTTATTGTTAAAATGGAATACACGCTTCATTGGAAAAACCTTCAAATAAACCCAATCATTAACTTTACATTCAAGGTCTCTTTTTCTAGTGTTGGCATAAGACTTTTGTCAAAATTGAGCCATCTTCAATCTTTCCCTTATCATCCGCACCTTCTCCAAAGCTTCCATAACCAAATATGGAGCTAATAGAGCCATTTCCCCCACTTCAAACCACCTAACTATAGATCAACAATGTCTAACATATAGAGTTTCAAAGGTAGCCATTCAAATTCTATAGTAATAGCTATTGTTGTAAGCAAACTCTATAAGTGGAAGATACTCGACCCAACTACCCTTAAACTCCAAGTCATACGCCCTAAGAATATCATGAAGAGTTTGAATAGTTCTCTCGGCTTGACCTTCCGTATGTGGGTGAAATATCATGCTAAGCTTAACTTTAGTACCATGGCCTAGACCTCCAAAAGTGCGAAGTGAATTGAGCACCACGTTCCGAAATATTAGCCAACGGGACCTCATGCAGTCTAACCAACTCATGAATGTACAACTTGGCATAATTATTGGCACCATAAGTCATCTTAACCAGTAGGAAGTGCGCCAACTTTGTCATTCTATGAATGATAGCCCAAATAGAATCAAAGTGCCTTTTAGTCTTTGGTAAACCGATCACAAAATCCATGTTGATTTTTTCCCACATCCAAGTAGAAATATCTATATGTTGTTCTAGGCCACTCAACCTTTGATATTCAACTTTGATTAGTTGGCAATAATGGAAACCGACTACGAACTTTGCAATATCCTTCTTCATACCACCCCACGAATACACTTCCCTAAAATCTCTATACATTATTGTAGAATTAGGGTGAATGCAATAAGATGAATTTCGAGACTCATTCAAGATGAAGTCCCTCAAGCCATCGACATCGGGAACACATAACCTACCTTTGTATCTAAGGAAACCATCTCCCCCATAGGAGAAAACCTCCACCTTACCATCCTTCACCAATGACTTTAATTCCACTACCCTTCTGGGTGTTTCTTTAATTTGATCTCTCCCTCTATGGAAGACTTAGAACCATCTATAACCATCACACCTCCATTCTCGGCCTCATCCAACCAAACTCACAATCTAGCCGACTAGTGAATTTCTCTTGCTGATTCCTCTTACCATCATTAATTTTGAATCGTACTCAACATGGACTCTCTACTTAGAGCATTTGCCATAACATTTGCCTTGCCCAGATGATACTACATACTCATGTCATAATCCTTAAGGAATTTCATCCACCTCCTTTTCCTTAAATTAATATCTCTTTGGCTGAACACATATTGGAGACTCTTATGGTCGGTGAACACGTCTACATAGATCCCATATCATGGCCACTAATTCAAGATCATGATTGGAGTAATTACGCTCATGTGCCTTTAGTTTCCTAGAGCATAGGTAATGACTTTGCCACCTTGCATCAATACACACCTCAAGCCAACCCTTAAAGCATCACAATAAACTATAAACATTTCTAACCATTCAAACAGAGCCAAAATAGGAGCGAATGTAAGCTTTTCTTTCAAAGCTTAGAAAATTCTTTCATATTCATTGGTCCATACACATTTAGCCTTCTCTTGTGTCATCATTGTCAAGGGAGAGGCAATTGAACAAAACCCCTCAACAAATCTTTGGTAGTACCCCGCCAAGCCCAAGAGATGAACGGAGGGACTTTAGACTCAACATCCCTAACTATTATAAGATGGTATATGCAACCCTTAGAAATCAACTCTCGGTCCTTAAGACAAGAGATGAACGTACCCTTAACTACCGAATCATGACCTACCAACTCAAGGATGGGCTCATTAGAAAATTGAAACTTACCTTTATGGGTTCCACAATCAATAGAGGCACGACACTCATATATCCAATCCATCCCTAAAATGATGTCAAAATCTACCATGTAAAGTCCAACAAAATAGCAAGGCAAGACCATATGCAATAAAGATACAGAACAACCCCTATAGAGTCTTTTAGCAACAATAGAATCACCAATAGGGGTAGACAGTTCAAAGGGTTCACACAACAACTCAGGACACACATGAAGTCTATTAGCAATAAAAGAAGTAATGAAGACAGAGATACACCTAGATCTAATAAATTCTATACATCAAAATCATATATCTTTAACATATCGGTAACAACATCGGGCATCTCATCAACCCCTTGCCTCTCTTGAAGAGCATAAAAGCAGTTATGATGTGGAGCATCTCTTGTTGGCCACCTTTTGACCTTTGATTACCATGAGCACCTTGTCTTTGAAGATGACAATATCTACCCTTTTTTGGACAATCCATAACCTTGGGCGCATTTTTCCACACCCGAAATGAGCACGCATATCTTTATAGCCTCTACGACCATGATTTTTACCACACCTTCCACACCAGGGGATAATTTGGCCAGCATTACCACCTTGATCTCTATGGTTGGGCATCTTATCATTAGCAAATATTTGACCTTGAGCACTAGAGGACCCCTAGCCTTTGAATTTGTGGCCTTGTTTGAAATGACCACCTTTAGTGCCTTGAAATCCACTGTCATAACAAGCCCTCTTGGACTCTCCACTTCTCCTCTTTCTAAGCTTTTCTCCTTCAAGTTGCTCGGCATAAGTCATAAGCCTAGACAAGTCCAAATCTCCTATGAGCATGGTAGTGCAGCATTCTTCATTGATCAAGTCAGACACTCCCGACAAAAACTTGTGCATTTGTGCCCTAGATCGTTAACCTAGTGAGGAGCATACTTAGATAGGTTACTAAATTTATGGGAATACTCTCTAACACTCAATTTATAAGAATACTCTCTAACACTCATGGAACCTTTATTGAGTTTCATAAACTTTGTCATCTTCGCCTCTCTTAGCTCTATAGGAAAAAAATGGTTGCAGAAGGCGTCCTTGAATTTTTCCTAAGAGATAGGCTCTCCATTCTCTCTCTCCCTCTTCTATTGAACAAACCACAATTCAGAAAGTCCCTTTAGTTGGTAGGCCGCTGGCTTTGCTTTCTCCTTCGAGCTTACCCCCATAATGTCAAGAACCTTGTACACCTCATCAATAAATTCTTGTGGGTCTTCTTCAACATTGGATCTATAAAACTCCAGAGGATTCATTCTTGTGAAATCCCTTACCCTTTAGGCATGTCTCGAAGCATGAGGAGCTTGAACCCCATGGTTGGCCACGGCCCCTGCCAATAAAGTGACCACATTCTGATAATCGGCATGCATGACCCCTTCTTTTACTTGGGGAAATTAGGGAGTCAGAGTGGCCATTTCATCCCCAGGAGCAAGATCTCTTAGTTCCGCTCTTCTTTAAGGCATGATCTAATATATTAAAATGTCATCCATTGGAATAGGAAATCTCAAAATAACTCCTAAAGCATGATATAGAATATGAAAAAGTACATTGTTCCTAAAATGCCTCATAGTCTCTTATTTATACTTGTGGTGTGCTTCACAACCATGAACAAGACTCTACTCGACATTATGTATTGGATTTCCAAGGACCATTTACAAACCTAGTGCTCTAGTACCCATCTTTGTCACAACCCGAGCCTAGGGCTCAAACATGACCCAACGAATGAGGAACCTGAAGGTACCCTAAACAAGGCTCTTAAGCATGCGTAGCACATCCTTGGGTTTGAAAGCATAAATAAATAACAACAAGTAAGAAATAATTCTAGGAGAAATGGGACTTTGGACTCAAGCTATAGGGATGTCATAGGGGAGAGGATTACCATAGATCACATAACAAGTAAAGTCTTAGGGGCGGGTAAGAATGATTCACCCTGTAGGGGTAGATAAGGATTTAGAAGTTCCATCTCATCCACAACATACAACAAGCAAAAGAACGGGATTAGGACTAAGGGAGTCTTTCATAACACATAAATATAATAAGAGTCAAGCTCATAATGTATAAATCTGTACATCCAACAATATCTCTAATACGAATGGAATGGGGGCCAACACATTTCTAAATCTCATCATCAAAATATAAATATCCATATATAGATATATAATAAGCATGAAAGTAAGAGGATATTGTCCCCAAAATGGAGACTCACCAAGCAATCTTTAATTGGTCCGCTTAGCCACGTGGAGGAGGTGGATAAATAGGAGCTCTAGTCCCTATATGGTTAGATCATGTAGAAAAAAATTATGCATTAGTACTTGGAAAGTAATAAGTATGCACGGTGCAATGCAACAAAGAACATAAGCCATAATTAAACAATATGTATAGTTATAATCAATAGATATAAGCTCAATATGTCATGAATGTGCAATGCCTAGGTCAAAATATGCATGAGGAGACATCAAGTCATATAACATATCACACATCGATGGGAAAGGATCATAATCAATGTGTAAGACCAAATGAGCTACTACTTGGAATCCCGATGTTCACTCTACACCAGACTAGGAGTGGTCTAGTTTGCCATGATAAACCAAACACTCACCTTAGGGGAAGTCCCCCATTTCAAAAAGTATTTGATAGACACCTTATAGGAATTCACCCTCTTCGATTAACATATTATAGCAACCTTACGGGAACACCACCTTTTTTTATATTTAATTAACATGTGTCATATGCGAACACCGCCCTTTTTCGTCAATCATGCGACACAAGCTATATGAATTCATTATCTAATTCACAAATCTATGATAGCAACATAGTTATGGGAAAATGGTTTTCTACTAAGGTTCTCTCGGTGCTAGGTCACAATCACAAGGAATATTCTAAACATACTTATAATCATAATATGCAAGGCATTATAATATCATAATAATGTCATAAAGTATCTTATCAAAACTTAAGCTTCATAATATCGAAATAGGGCTTCATATCATTCATAACTTTGACAATATTCTCATACCTTATAACATGTATAATAGCCCTTAAAATTTATGACATTCATAATTTACATGCCTTGCCATAAGGCTTTCATCAAAATAGAAGCATGGCGCATAACGTTACTCAAACATGGTGGACATGTATATATACTCAAAATTATGCAAAAGTCAAGATTTAGGGTATGAGAAGAGTAATTATAGTCCTTTTCAAATCATTGAAAGTAACCTACCACAATACCATAAAAGTTAGTCAAGGCTTTCTTAACCCTCATAACAATATATAAATTCATGGCATTTCAATGTAATATAATTTTCAAAGGTTAAATACTATAAAATACTTCATAATATAATCATATAAAAGAGTTCATAAAAACATTCAAAAATTTCCATAACTAGAAGATGAGAAAGAAAAATGGTTGAGCTTTGTGGAGGAAAGGTCTCCATAAATCAATCCTACATACCTTGGTGTGATGGGAGATGTAAATCTTGTGGAAAAATGAGGAGAAACCCAAGACCCTAGCTTGGTCTCTTCTCTTGAATGCTTTGAAGAACTTGGGAGTATTCGGGAGGGGTTTAGGACTTTGGTTATTTTAGAATGAAGGAGAATGTGGTAGATTAAGGTTGTATAGGGATGATAAAGGGCCATTTGGGGGTTAAAATGATGTGGTATAGGGATATAATAATATGAAAGGTCGAATTTTTCCTTTATAAAATTCTGCCGGATAGAACGGCGAGACCCCTATTACGGGCCTTAGTCTAGTCTACGGGAAATGGATGGGGGGTCTCATTGGGTAACATTTTGAGTCCTCAGAAACGTTGTATGAATCTCAATATATGAAAAGACTTACGGACTATCAACCCATATATGAGTCGTACGGTATCTCGCATTCCCCAACTTCAGAAATCAATATTTTCACCAAGTCTAGCCATTACCCCACGAGTGCATGTTACGGCCCATGTGACCACTTATGGCCCATAATGCCCTTCTTGAAACTCGTTGTTACTTGGAAAATGTCCAAATTTCATTTATTAGGCACTTTTACACCTTCCAGTATCTAGGTCTTTATAGCCGCAATGAGTTCGACAGACTTCAATAGGTTTCTATGTCAATTCATGCATTGTCATTATATACCTTGTCTTGTATCCCTATGAAGTTCAAGAGGATTCCGCAACTCTCCAAGGGATTGGCGGGGTATCTTTAGGAGGCCACAACTTCCTTGGTTCTGGATAGAGGCACATTTTAGAGTGCGATGGAAGACGCTCGCATGATAGAGTGCATTAGACATAATAGTTAGGGTGGCAGGAAGAGATTCCTTCAGCACGACCAGTTTAGTGGACCCCCACCATGAGATAGAGAGTTTCAGAGGCAAGGTCATCAGGGCAGAGAAGTTCTTATAACCATCCCTACAGTTGATAGTGTTGACATATCTAATCCTACTCAGATAGGTCAAAAAGTTGTTCTAGTACATCTAGATATGGTGGTATTTTGGGGAAGTAATCTCAAATATAGGAGATCAAAGCTTGTTAAAATTGTGATGACATTAGGCGTGTTGCTAGGCATTGTCCTTATCATACACCTTCGACCCAGGATTCAGTATCTTAGCCAGCACGTATAGCCAACAGCGATGGACACCTCTCAGGGCGTAAGGGGTGGTCCTACAAGAGGTCGTGGCACAGTGAGAGGTGGAGCCTATGGAGGCCCACACGCTAGTGGTGGGCATAGAGCATACTATGTTGTCCTAAATAGAGCTAAGGCAGAATCCAATAATACGATTATTAAGGGTATGGTCTCAGTGTGTTATTTTTCTACTTCATGTTTATTTGGTCCAGGCTCTACTTATTCATATGTATTAGCTTATTTGCTTCGAATTTTGATATTATATGTGAGCCACTTGCTAAGCCTATTGAATTATTAGTGGTTAATTGGGTGTTTAGGGGTTGTATTATCACCTTTAAGGGGAGAGATACTATTGCTGGCTTGATACTCTTAGATATCATAGACTTTGATGTTATATTGGGTATAAATTTGCTATCGCCTCATCATAATATTATTGATTGCCATGTGAAGACCATGACCTTATCTTGCTCAGATTTGCCTAAGTTGGTATGATCTGGAGCATCAAGCTCCTATCCCTAACGAGTTATTCCATATATTCATGTTTGTTTCTTGATGTATAAGGGATGCTTGTCATAGTTGGATCATGTTCGGGCTTTTCTTAGGAGCCACAATCTTTGGAGGGCATCAGGATTGCTAATCAGTTTATGGATTTATACCCTACTAATTTGAAGTGTTACTCCAAATCGTGATATTGACTTTGCTATTGATATAAAGCATTGCCCTCTATAGCATCGCTCTAATTGAGTTGAAGGAGTTAAAGGAGAAATTGGAGGATTTGTTAAAGAAGGGATTCATCTATCCGAGTGTATTTTCCTACAGTGTTTCTATCTTATTTGTGAAGAAGAAGGATGTCTTTATGTGTATGTATATTGATTATCATCAGCTGAAAAAAGTGACCATCAAGAACAACTATATTTGCCTCATATTAATGATCTTTTTTATAAATTGTAGGTTGCATCGGTATTGTCCAAGATTGATTTGAGTTCCGACTATCTTTAGTTGAGAGTTCAAGAGTCTAATATCCCTAAGATAGCCTTCAGGACCCATTAGGTCATTTTGAGTTTGTGGTTATGTCCTTCGTATTAACCGATGCCCTAACCGCTTTTATAGAGTTGATGAACTGGGTAATCAAGCCATATTTTTGATATTTTTGTGATTGTGTTCATTGATGACATCTTGGTTTACGCAAAGAGTGATTCTGTCCATGCTCAACACCTTAGGACTACAGTTCAAAGATTGAGGGAAGAAACACTGTATACAAAGTTCTCAAAGTGTGAGCTTTGGCTTAAGTTTGTGGCTTTCCTTAGCCATGTGGTGAAAAAGGATAGTATTATGGTAAATCCGCTCAAGGTAGTAGCTATTCGTGAGTGCACTAGGCCTACTTCAGTGACTAAGATTCAGAGTTTCATTGGCTTGCAAGGTATTATCAATGTTTGGTTCAAGGATTCTTTTATATAGCAGCCTCATTGATAAGACTTACTCAAAAGGATGTGGCATTTACATAGTTGGAGAAGTACGAGGCGAGCTTTCAGAAGCTAAAGGATTTATTGACTTCAGCGCCTATTCATACCTTGCATGAGGAAAGAGTGACATTTGTAATTTATTATGATGCTTCTGGAGTGGGTTTGGGTGGTGTAATGATGCAAAGGGGGAAGGCGATAGAATATGCCTCCAGATAGTTGAAGGTGCATGAGAGAAACTACTCTACCCATGATTTTGAGATGGTTGTGTTAGTGTTTGTTGTGAAGTGGTGGCAACATTACCTTTACAGAGTGCATTGTGAGAACTTTACTAATCACCAGAGTCACAAATACATATTTTATCATCCTAATTTGAACATAAGATAGCGTAAGTGGTTGGAGTTGCTAAAAAACTATGAAATCTCCATTCTATATCACCTCGGAAGGCAAATATAGTGGTAGATGCTTTGAACTGGAAGGCCTCTAGTATGGGGAATTTTGCATTCTTTAGGGTTGATTACAGACCCTTAGCTTTAAAGGTTCAGTCATTGCTAGACAGCTAGTTTGGTTGGATATTTCTCCTTCTCGAAGTATTTTGGCCTTTGTTTAGGCTAGGTCTTCATTTCTTGATCAGATACGTGCTCACCAATTTAATAATGCTAGATTGTGCTTGATGATGCTAGATTGTGTTTTATTCATGATAATGTGTTGAGGAGCGAAGCAAAGGTGGCTCTTATTGATTTTGAGTGTGTCTTGAAGATAAATGGTAGAGTCGATGTGCCTAAGGTAAAGGATTAGATTAGATTGATATTGGAGGAGGCTCATTGTGTTAGATATTCCATCCATCCTGGCGTGGCAAGGATGTACCATCTTTTGAAGCAGCATTATCTGTGGTTCGAAATAAGAAGGGACATAGATGAGTTCATGGAAAAGTGTTTGAATTGCCAACAAGTCAATTATGAGCACCAAAGGCTTGGTGGATCGATACAGAGGATGCCCATTCCTGAGTGGAAACAAGAGCGAGTGACTATGGATTTTATAGGTTTATCCATGGTCTTGGGTAAGTTTGATTCATCTTGGGTGATTGTTGATTATTTGACCAAGTTGGCTCACTTCGATGAAGACTAGTTATAGTACAGAGCAGTTTGCTAGGTTGTACATCCAGGATATTGTTAGATTACATGAGGCGTCTATTCCTATATTGTCAAACTGAGGATCTGTGTTCACCACCTATTTTTGGTAGGCTCTACAGTGTAGATTGGGTACTCGTTTGGATTTAAGTTCAACTTTCCACCCCCAGATAGATAGACAGTTCGAGTGCACTATTCAAGTGTTAGAAGACATGCTCCGGGCTTATGTGATAGATTTTGGGGCCCGATGGAATCAGCACCTTCCTTTGGTAGAGTTTTCTTACAATAATAGCTATTATTCTAGCATCCAGATGGCAGGTCAAAGGTGTAGATTACCCATTGGATTGTTTGACTCGGGTTCAATAGTTGTGTTAAGCATAGATCCACTCATGGATGCCATGGATCGGGTCCAATTGAAACAAGGTAGGCTATTGACAGTTCAAAACCGCCAGAAGTGTTATACAGACCAGAGGACTAGGCCTCTTGAGTTCTTTGTTGGGGACAATGTTTGGTTAAAGATTTCATCCATGAATGGTATGATGCGATTTGGGAAGAAGGGAAAGCTGAGTCCCATATTTATTGGTCCATTTGAGAGTTTGAGAAGAGTTTGTGCGGTTGCCTATGAGTTGGAATTGCCACCGAGATTATTTGCAGTTCATCTTGTATTTCATGTTTCCATGCTCCACCAGTTTATTCCAAATGAGTCTCATGTGATTTCTTATGATTCAGTTAAGCTAGGTTCAGACTTTTCTTATGAGGAGGAGTCGGTAGCTATATTGGATAGGCAGGTTTGGACGTTGAGGTCCAACGATATGTCTTCATTGAAGGTTCAGTAGCGGCACCATCAAGTTGAGGAGGGTACTTGGGATTTCCAATCAGACATTTGGCCCAAATATCCTCGCCTTTTTTAGGCTCGGGTACTTCGTTTTCCTTTATGTTTAAGGACAGAAATTTTTTTAGTGGTGAATGATATAATGACCTTGTAGGTCATTTTTGAGCTTATCTGTAATAATTACTACTTTGCCCTTTCGTAAGTTGCTTTGGACCGATTTGGAAGTATCTGTGTGTGTGGAACTGAAATCCTAAGTTTAAAAGTAAAAAATATAAGTTTTTGCATTTTTGGAAACTTAAGTTGTTAAAAAAAAGTGTTTTTGTACCATTCTGAGTTTTAGGTGTTGGATTAGAAATTCAACGATTTTATCAACTTCAAAAAATCGAAACTGGTCTAGAAGATGTTATAGAACTAAATTTAGAGATAAAATAAATATTTTGGACACAAAGTTGTGTTTTTAGTTGTTTCTAAAGCCAAAGTTTGATTTTAGTCAATATTGAGCTCAGATCAAATACTGACATTTTCAGTAATTTCGGATGGTGAAATTAAAGCTAAAAATGGTCTCGTCATAATTTTTGGAGTTATTTAGGGCAGTTTTGGTATTTTGAGTCTTAAACTAGTATATTTGACTTGCATTGGTAATTTTGTTTAGGAGCCCTCGGAATTGAATGTAGATTGTTCTAATGAGCCCAGATCATTATTTCTGGTAGGGATACATATTTGGTATGTGTAATTCTGAGTTTAGATGAACTTGAAAGGGCCATATCAAGATTATTTGTTGGCTGGTTTTTGCTGGTGTAAAGAGTTTCTGGTGCAACTACCTCCCTACTCTGCATTTGTGGAGAAACCCCGCCTTCGCAGAGGTATTGATGATGCTCTACTCCGTGTTCGCGGACAAGGTCACACGTTCATGGAGTTACGCCCTTTTAGGCTCCGTATTCGCAAACCTCTATCTCGCGTTCACGGTGGTCTTGGTCTCTAGTGCCCCGCGTTCGCTGATCTTCCTTCGCATTCGTGGCGTAAATTTTATACCTGAACAGTGTTAAAAATTGGGAAACCTCTACTTTTATCCATTTTCAATTATTTCAAGCTTTTGGGGTAATTTTTGAAGAAGCGTTTTGTGGAGTTCTTTTGGATAAGTGTTTCTGACATCATTTTACTTAATTTACAAGAATTTTAACTTGATTATTTCTTGAATTTCATGATTTTAAATATCCAAAATTGGGCATTTTTAGTTTATGATTTTTAAAATTTAAATGGTGATTTCTCATTTGATTTGAACTCAATTTTAGTGGGATTTTCACCCATGAACTCTATTATTTGTGTAGAACCTAATTTTCATGTCAATTTCTAAATTCAGGAACTTTAAATTTTGCCCTAATTTTTACCATTTTGCCCCTGAGCCTAATTCGTGCCAATATGAGTATAAAATATCATTGCTTGATATGCAGTATCCACTTTTTATAGCGATTGATCGATTGGGAGATCGTTTGGAAGCTTGAGTTTATTGAAAACTTGTTCGAGTATGATTTTGGTATATAGGTAGGTTCGGCTAACATATTTGGGATTGATTTGAGTTATTGGATATGTTCATGTGATAACTGTAACATATCGATTGATTCATGAGAAATTAGATGTTATGATGAATTATGATGGGAATGTGACACTGGTTATGCTGAACTTTGAGTAATTTATTATTATATTGATAAATTGAAATGAAATCTTGAAAATTGAGATATGTTGAATATTAATGTGATAATATGAGACTTGTATACCATTTGGGAGAGTTATATGATAAATTGATGATAATTGTGATACAATTGAGATATATGAGCATACTTTGGGATGTAGGGAGTGTGGTTTCACTGACATTCTGATTATTAATGAGAGGGTGATGATATGAGACTTGTTGATGGTGTTGTAGTACTAGTTAATGCACTTCACCTAGCCTGTGTGATGTTATGGCTATTATACATATCATTATCATGTCATATTGCATGTATGTACTCGTATTGTAACATTGGCATGCATACTTCTCATATTGCTTTTGTACCACTGAGACGCTGAGATATTTGAGACAGTCATATCACTTAAGATCTATTTGCTGGCGTAAGAGTCTGTCGAGGTATATTATTATTGTTATACATCTTGATATTGCAATTTGGCATGCATGGTATCTTTATTGCATGGCCCTGAGATAGATATATTGCCTGATATCTCCCTCCCCACGCAAGAATTCGTCAAGGTATCAGTGACACTAGAGTACATCTTGATACTGGAGACCTCTTTTACTGGCATTAGAGGCTATTGAGGTGTCATCTACACTAGAGGCCATCATGACACTTGAAAAATTATGTATATGGTTTGACAAGACCCCAATAGGTTCTAATTTGTAGCTGCAGCTCGGTAGATGTATACACCAACACTAGAGTTTGTCGTGATTCCACCTCATGTATTGCATTTATACACTACATGTGCATTGCATCATTGACTGTCATTTTTACCTATTCAATTCCTATATATGTTTATATTGTACACTAACCCTTTCCTTGCAGGTGGTATTATTCTTTGTTATTGCATACTTATTTAACTTGGCTAACCTAGTTGGTTGAACCTATTGGGTACATTTCAGTATACTCATCCCTACTTTATTTCCTCTTTGCATATCGAGCACTGGGACCCACATGGGGTAGTTGCTCTCACTCTATAAGAGTTACTCTCCGTCTATCTGAATCATAGCAGTGAGACTCAGACTTCAAGTTGTTGTGGATCTTTTGAGATGTCATTTATTGTTTTTTATTCAATTATTATATTAGATACTATCAGACAACGTTGTATCTTTCATTTAGATAGATGTATTTACCCATTTGTACTATGTTAGAAGCTATTGTACTCATGACTCCAGGGTTTGGGATTTCGTATTAAGTATATAGTTACTATTGTTTTACTTTATTTTCTTTAGTTGCGATCCAATTTTGGGTCGTGACAAATTATGAATGTACCAAGGTCATCCTTTTTAGCAACCAAGTGTTTCATCAAGATTGCACTGCAATTATGACACACTTTAATCATCTAACACTCTAAGTTTCTTTCTTGGTCACCCACTCCTTTATAAACTTCGTATCCCCCGCATTTTAGTTATTGCCTCAACTAATGAGATATTGATGAAACAGAATTGAATATAGAAAGGAATTTTTGAAAATTGGTATCCTCCTCCTACTTTTTCAACCTTTGAGGGAAGGGAGGATCAATCTTGACCTAAGGAGCCTTTATTTTCATAGTTGAATTTACATTTTGGGGATGCTCTTTTAGCATTCTCTGCATCACCCCCAATTTTTTCATTTTCACTACTCTCGGGATTGCCGAGAATCTCACTACCTTCATTTATAACAACATCATCATTATCATAAATGTTCTCTAAACCTTCATCATCTTTTATTCTTTTTCGCGTTTCTCAACAACAGGTGTAGGCATAACACCTTCCACAACTTTTCCACTATGAGCCATGATAGCCAAACATTGCTGGTCAGGCTTCTTTGGGTTAGCAACCGTATTACTAGGCAAACCTCCCTTCGGCATTTGGTTGAGATGAATTGAGATCTTACCAAGTTGGGTCTCCAAATGCTTTATGGAAACTAAGTGTGAAGTTACGATTTAACGCAGCTATGAAAAATCAGATTTCATCTCCTTCAAAACCTTATCAGAGGCCTCAACTTTGTGCAAGATTTGTGTCAACTTATTTTCAGTCCAGAAATTTTTCCGGATTCACAACCAGTTCAGCAGCTTTCACCCTATCATATGGTGAAATATACCTATATCTTGCACCATCATGATCTCTCCAACCTCTAACTTGAGGTTGATCCAACCAATTTCTATCTCGCCATCCAACAGCATTATTCCAACCTTGATTCTCGAGTGTCCTTGGAAAGGCTAGACGAGAACCTATGACTTAGCTCCCCATATAGTGCACCTCTTCACTATATATCCTCCATCATATGGCACACTATCATAAGTCAACTCTCCAGTGGCACCAATAGCATTAACACTCTTCTGGCTTCCATCCATTACGTGCTTAGTCAAGAGATCTAGCTGAGTCAACATTTTAGCCATGTAGTTGTTCCTCTCTTGATCTTTGGCAAGTTTTTCTTTGGATGGACCCTTACTCATACAAGATACAAGGCCATCGCTTTTATACCAATCCTTGTTTATCTTGATAATGTCATCAAAAAGCTCACAAGCTTCAGCGAATATTTGCTTCATGCTTCCCCCTCGTACCAATTAGTCGGCCATACCTTTGTTAACTGCATCTAGGCTTACGTAGAAGTATTACAATAGTAGGTGGTCTGGAACTCCATGGTTTAGGCATTGGAGCAAAAGTTCCCAGAACCATAGCTATGTTTCATTCAACGGCTCACCATCGATTCTCTTGAAATTCTTGATGCTCCTTCAAAACTTAACCATCTTCGAGAAAGGAAAGAACTTTTCAAGGAATGCATCTTGTAGTTCTTCCCAAGAAGTGATCCATACCAAGATAGTTGAGCTAACCACCTTACAGCTTCTCCAGTCATGGGGTACGGAAAGAGCCTCAATGATATGGCTTCTTGAATGACACCCCATAAGTTTAATCGCAAACAGACGTCTATGAAATTCCGAAGATGCTCATGGGGATCCTCATGGGCTTAACATCCAAATAGCCCCTTAAGTTGAAACAATTGTAACATGGTGCTTGTAACATGAAATACAACATCTCCAGTCAATGGAGGCAATTGGATTGCTCCCCTACTCCTTACTTGATCCCAGTTAACGTCTTAAAAGTCATTAACATCTCCCACATTGCCACCATGAAGTTTTCCACATCCTTCATCTTAAAACCTAATTAATAGCAGCAAAAACAACAAGAAAAGTAATATGACAGCTCTAATTACAAAAACTAAGTTCAACAAAAACATCAACAAAACATTAGTGCCATTCCCCGACAACAATGCCATTTTTATAACATTCAAATCTACAACTTAAATGGAAGTAGGGACCATCATTATCAATATATTAACCCAACAAAAGAGTCGAGGTCGAATCCTACAGGGAATGGTT
Organism: Solanum rostratum; assembly: GCA_029948455.1. Taxonomy (NCBI): domain Eukaryota; kingdom Viridiplantae; phylum Streptophyta; class Magnoliopsida; order Solanales; family Solanaceae; genus Solanum; species Solanum rostratum. The sequence goes on from CM057045.1 coordinate 26,221,602, forward strand.
GTTCAAGAGGTGAAGTGATACATTGAACTAGGCAATTGTAGTGTCTAATTAGGTGGTTGTGAGTAAGTAAAATCAAGATTCAACTAACAACAATTTCTTAATTGCAAACTAGCAACAGATTAATAGAAATGTTAAGGGTGTGAAAATATGGGGAGAGGTCTACTTAGCCAAGTATAAACTTGATTAATCAAGCTAAAGATGAGTGAGTAAGCTAGGTTGCTAGTAATCAACACTTCATTTACGACAGCGAAGGTGTTTCACATGAATCAATTATGACATCATATGCAAATCGCTCAAGGATATACCTTGCCTGAGAAATTATAGAAAACCTCGTAGTACTTTATCCATTGACCCCAAGTTTGTGGCATTAAACTAAACCCTGAAAGATTTCCAGCTAATACATCCATTGCAAACTCTAAGTACTCAAATTAAAATAATAATTAGAGATCTCAAGTAAACCCAAAGTTTGCAACCTTAGGATTATGGATGAAACTTAGCAATATATGTAAGATCACTTGGATTAACAACAATATAATCAAAATATCATAGACCCAGCATAAAAATCAAAGACCCATATTATTTACACACCCCCAACATAGGGGTTTTAGCCACTCATGCTCAAAAGTAAAGAATCAATACCAAAATCAGTAGCTGAGTACATGGGTAAGATGAATAGAAAGAGAAACGTTGAATTACACCAGCTAATATCCACAATTTCTGTTTCCTAAATCTTGAAATCACCAAACCCTTATACTACTTGAGCAAGAAGCTTCTATGTACTCTATTCTATCTCTCTCTGTCTGTAAAATCTAATATGGAATTCTATTTACAATATCCTTTGCAAAAAACATATATAGTCCATGAAAAATAAATGAAAGTTTGTGCACTGAATTGGCATTCGGCAGTCAAGGTCGGCCATCGCCAAGCATTCTGACTATGCCCTGAATGTGAACTTCACCACCTTCTTCTGCATCTCCTAAAGTCTTGAATCTTTGCAGTATTGGGTGATGACTCTATGCATTGCCAATCATGTTCGGCACTCCACCTAACCTCCTCATGTGTTACCTTTCTGTCATGGACTTGGGGTCTTGGTTGTTGTGACATTAGGCGGTATCTTTAGGATGTCGGTGATCTGCCAAGTATATTGACGATGCTACTTTTGACTGTTGTATTGACATTTTTTCTCCTTTTCAAAGATTTGCTGAGTACTGTCCACTTGTACACTTTTAGCTTCAATCCTTTCATAACATATACAAATTAGTCAACAATTGAAGCAATTGGACACCGAGGACAACAGTTCTTCACATTTTAAGCTCAAAATGAGTCCAAGATATGGACTCATCACTCCTCCTGAGGTGGTTCATCTCCCAAGGCATCCTCGCAAGTCTACGGTATGGGCCGTATATCATCAACTTTGTTGTCTCCTCCACCCTGAACAATAACCCCTATCGTTCTCTTAGGAATATCATTATATCAACTCTAGGTGACAAGTCAATACATTCCAAAAAGAATTAATGTCTGCGGACTTCAATTATGCCACCTCCTCTTTCAACTAATCAACATCGGATTTTATGGCTAACGAGATATCACTACCACCTTCTTTCTTCTCCACATCACTTACCTTTTCAACCAAACTTGCCAACTCTTTCCTATGATCCTCAAGAATTACCTCCAGCCTCTCTATTCTTAATTTCTAGGCCTCAATTAACTCCTTTTGCTTATGTTCAGCCTCAATGCATAGGGCCAACTTAGTAGCAATGGCTCTGTCAATCAACTTAGGCAAAGAAGACTCAACCCGAGTGGCACGGACCTCAGCCACTTTAGCTAACTAGACAATGCTAATAACAGAGGCTTCGGTGATTGGGGGTTAGTCTTCTATAGCCATAGGCTCAGCTTGTGCATCAACAGAAGGGACTTGAGTAGAAGAGGAAAGCAATGGGGGACAGGAAAAATGTGTACCTGAGTCGGGTGCTAGCTCTGCAGTGCCAGACTCAAGGGCCTCAACATCAACCATAAGTGTTTTGACTACCGGTCCTCTTCATCCTTTTGAGATTCAGCCTCTATTCGTTGGATATCAGTGGAGGACGATAAAGTGATCTCCATATCGGTCTTGCTTTTGAATGAAACTTTGGCCCGCCTGCACTGCGATGATTAGGATAGGGAATGGAAGTGAGGTTTGCACCTACTTTGCTCTAATAAGGATCTCTGGGGCAATGATAAAACCAAGATTTAACTTTTGGTGGTCTATAATGCATCCAACTAATGCCGCGTCAGTAAATCAACTCATTTTGTGATGATATTAGGTTGCTACAAATAAATCCAAACCAAAACCTCACTGGAATATTAATTTCCTTATTTTCTATGATAACTCCAACCTCTAACTATAAAGGTGTTGGAACTCCGATCATTGGGGCCAACAAGTTTTGATATCACTAAATGTCTTCAAGTGCGTCATATCATCTAGGTCGTGTCAGTGTTGGTATGTGCATTCTAAACCTTGTTGATATCGATTTCACTACATAGGACTTGCATACCACGAACCTCTACAGCATCAAGAGGCTTGAGAATAATCTTCACCTAACTTTTGCTCTAGGGAATGACTTTGGGAAAGACCTCATAGAATTTTCTCATCTAGCTGGGAATATAAGGGTCCCGATATATGGGCAAAGTACTGGAAATTATGGAACCTTAAAGTGTCCCACACCTCTAGATACTAAATAACGACCCTATCAGTTGACAACCTCCTCTCCTCCAGAATTGTCGTGAGCCCTGTTGCTTTTAGTCTTCTTAAATGCCTTTGGGTTATGGTCTCTTGTATTGTTAGGGATGCTCGGGGGAGAGGGTTGTGAAGAGTTTTGCACCTGGCCTCACTTCGGTGCCTTTTAGGACTCTTCTCCGAAAGTGGAAGCTCATGTGTAGAGGCTTTAGATGCAATATGTTTCCATTTGGTCATCTCTGCAAAGCAATCTCAAATACGTGTGTGAGAATCAATGGTATGAAAGGAAGATTCAAAGTTCAACATTAGGTAAAATGCAGAGGGGAAAGGCAATTTGCCTGCTGAACATGTTGAGCTGATCGTCAAACTGATTTGGCGGTCAAATAGATTATCGCCTTTTTGCATAGATTTCTAGCTTCAAAACACTGCCACTTTCAGTAATAGGGGCATGAATTCAATAATCTGCCGAAATGATTCAGCGGTGGAAAGTACCATCACCAAAAGTTATAGAGCTCAACATTGAAAATTAATAGAAAAAACAGTGTGTGACAACTCAACACATCACCGAGTCACTTTCGGCAGTCGAAATGTCCTTCGTCAAAATTGACTGGAAAGGCCTACACCCCTCCAATTTAAAATTTGATCAAATTGCACAAAAACGAGGGAAATGTTCTATACTACCCTACCATATAAATATCAACACATGCTCAAAGGTCTATTGTTACCTTCACATTATCACCATGGCTATGAATTCAATCAAATGATAACTTACCCTTAAGAATGACGTCACTCAATCTATCATCAGACAAGTTCAAGTCGTTCAATCAAGTCTGGGAGTTACGCAGACTAAACCCTAGCCAACAAAAGCAATAGAATCAATATGCATGCATATCCAATCAACCCATTCAAACATTCATGGCAATATTCCAACAAAAAAGCTATTCAACAAAGCATCATTATCAAAATTCAGACAATATACCATCTCATTCAATGTTTAGGAAATATTTCCATCAAATCTAGTCCTAGCCCATAGCACATACATAATCAATTTCACAATTTCTCAATAGATTCATGAACCCAAATAAATAAAGTACTATTAAAGTATAAGGCTCTACAATCATCAAAACACCATATGCACATGATTTCCAACGAGCTTCCAACAACACTATGATTATCAATTCCATAAGACCCTAATCATGCCCATATAAATCAATATCATTCTTAAAAAGTAAAAAAAAAAAAAGGCCAAAAACATACCTCAATGATAATGCACTACAATGAGTGTATCCAGATGAGAATTTTGTTGATGAAATAACTCAATCCATAGAAAATACAAAAAAAATGCTATAGGGAAGTTTGGCCTACTCAAGAAGATGAAGAAGGGTGAAAATAAAGAATGAAAGGTCAAGGAATTTGAAAAGCTTTAAGTAGGTCGGTCAGGAGAAAGGGTTCGGTGGTGCCGAATCACTCCACCAAACACATTCGGCGATATGTTGAATGTGATATTCACTGCCCTTTTTTACAGTAACCAAACCTTTTCTTATGCCTCAAAAGGAAGTGAAATTCGCCATCGCCATCCAATTTAGTGATCTTCGGATTTACAACTTTGACCACCTAAATTGACAGTTGCTTAGGAGTCATCAAATTACTCAAAAGGCGGTCAAATTGGTGATCGTCGTCTTAACTGGGCAATCCTCCCATTTAGCTCTTCAAGTTGCTCTTTTTGCTTTCACTCAAATTCTTCTACTTTCAAACACCTGTACAAGTAACAACCATTATTCTTAAGAAAAACTTAACGATCATTCTTAGGTTGCCTCCCAAGAAGCGTTGTACTTAACATTGTGGCACAACATAATTCTTCAAAATTCAAGTCATCCAAGATCATTCAATATAAGACACCACGCAAACGTCCTTTGTTAGGTTTATGTTTTGAAAATATTGAACACAACCTCCTCTTCATTCACTCAAAATCTCAAATCTCCCCTTTCAACATCCACTAAACCCTTCTGGCAACTAAGAATGGCCTACCAAGGGTGATGGGAACATCAACATCCACTTCGGAATTCAGAATCATATTGTCAGCTAGTAGTACGAATTTATCCATCTTCACCAAGACATCAAGTAGAATCCCAATAAGCCTTTTGATGGACTGGTCGTCCATAAGCAACCGCATTATCATAGTATAAGTTTACGTATGCTTACACCTAAATTGCTCAATGCCTTTCCAAACTTATAAGCTTTGATAGTACATGGAATTGTGAATGCACCAGGGTCATCCTTTTTAGCAACCAAGTGTTTTGTCCAAATTGCACTACAATTATGTGATAAAAGGGGGGGTGCTTGTGACAACTATGAAAAGTAATCCTAAAATAAGACAAGCGTGAAATAAGTATGAAGCATAACTAGGGTATTGTGTTTCCCATGATTCCCAAACTTTGTATTACTAGATAACCAAATTATTTTCCAGCGTATAGCATGTAGAACTATAAGTTAAGTTTACAAAACCCTTTGATCCAGGTGAGAGGCAAATTTCATTACATGATTTAATCTGTCCCCGTAGTGTGACATTACTAACCCTACCTATTGTTCCAGTACAACCTTCCCTTGGCCCAATTCGGTTGTCTAAACGAGAAACATCAATCGAATCTTATTAGTTAATCTCTTTTCCTATTCATTACTACCTTGATAAAGTCAGTAAAACTAGGCGAGTTCTAACATTCTCCATAGTTAAAAAGGCATTCAAACTGAAGGGAATTAGTTAATACATTCATGCATACTTTTCAAGAGTTACGAATTATCCAGTTTGACCTTGTTAGTTCTTTAAAGTTCCCACAACCCTAGTTGTGGATTCAGCTACTCATAAGTAGTGTAGATGCAAGAATCATTAATTTGAATAACATAATTGATCACTTACACAAGAGAATTAAGCACAAGAAATCCAAACTCTTCACCAAGAATCACAAGATTGAACTAAAGACAAAAATAATGTTTCACAAGTGTTTCATTCAAGCTCTTTATTATTCCCTACTGTTCTATCACGTTACTTATGAAAAATAACCTAAGAAAACTACTTATAGTCTTTAAAATACAAAACCAAAACAAATTAGTAGTTTGGGGTCGGCAGACTCTACGAGCACTTCTACGGGCCATATAATGTTTTACAGCTCGTAGTCAGGCTTTCATAGATTGCATCTACAATTCTAGGGCTAACTTCTATAACACCCTTCTATGGCCCATATAAAGTTTTACGGCCCATAGGGGGTTTCGTCTAATGACGTTTTAGAAACTACCCACTTTTCTGATCCTCATGGCATGACACCAAGTCTACAGCTCATACAATCTTCTATGGCTCGTCTGTATGTTCGTAGACTCAACTTCAAAAACTAACCCTTCACTGGAATTTGGTATGAAACCAGATCTACGGCCCATAGAATTCTCTATGGTCTATAAAAGGTCTCGTGAAACCTCAACTTTCGCAAAATCTACACAGTTAGCCAAAACTTGTGCTAACCCTATTATCCTGCAAAACAAATATAAAAACACATCAAATCTACTAACATCTCTTTGAGTTCAAACAACATTCCAAGTTTTTAAGCATCAAATGTGATGTATTTTTCCAGCACATCAACACCCTCAATTTAAAATTGGTTCTTGTCCTTAAGCGACGAACTCAATCTACATAAGCAGCAAATTAACACACATACCTCAATCTAATGGCATACATCACATCAAACTCAAGCACAGATACCCACACCACTTTAAAAACACATCAGATAGCTATCCAACAAACCAATGCAGATCAACATATGTGACAGTGCAACTATGAAAAGCAAGACAATTTTAAACAAGCAACAATAACTGAGTTAGTCAAATGTCAACAATGCAATACAAGTTCCCTCACAGAAAGAAGTCTCATATCTCTCTCATGTTGATGTTTTCAGTTTCAATGTTTAGGACTATGTAGAATCACTCATTCTCACAAAAGACATTCAAATATCATGGTCAATATCATATGCTTGACCCTACACTCATGACTATAACTTTTGTCTACTTGGACTAAAATCATTTGAGGACTTTATTGGCTTCTAACATTGTCCCATGGGGCTTTGGTATGATGTTTTAGGAACATAATAACTAAAGGCCCTAATTGAAATTGCATTTTTCTACACCTTTGCTAACAAACACTGATATTTTTCACCCCTCAGTCTCTCTTTCTCCTATTTCAAGATTTTCTGGATGCCTTATTCTCATTTTTCAGCTTTTTGCCTTTTATTTTCACATCATTTTTCCTTTTAGCTCATTGATTAGGCATCACTCATTTTTCTTGCACCTAAAACACTTTTTTATTTCTTTTTCCATGTATCTCTAGCTTTCCCCCTCATTTTGTTTTTACCTTTACACCTTCATCCATCAGCTTAGGCTTTTGGCCTAAGTCGAGGTGCACAGTATCAAACCTGAGACCAGGGCCACTTTTGGTAGCCACCCTCAACTTAAGCTTTTTGCCTCAATTGAGTTGCACAATGATCAGGGAAGGACCAGGGCCAATTTCAGGATTTTACATCTAATAAGGCTAGGTACTGTTTTTTTACAAATAAAAGGATACATGAAAGGTTCAAACATTAGGATCAAGGGATATTTCACACATTTGGTTGGTCCTTTAGGCTAAGTGGACTATGATGAATAGCGTCCGAAGATCCTTTCCTAAGCAACTAACCTACAACCCAAGTCAGAATAACAGGGCAAGTTCTGAATTGAAACATAGTACATGAATTTAGAAAAGAAAGCTCACACTCACATGCCATTGATGACATTATCAACAAGGACTCTCAAATCATGTTTTTCATCTCAATTCATCTTTACTTGCCAAAACAAGCATAGTCAACAGTCAAGCATGCATAATTGCTATCATGACTAACTAACAAAATTTTTGTGGGTATCTTTTTTCACACAAAAACACAAAGAAAACATGTGCCATAGATATTAGTACTATATGCTAGCAATACTATCTACACATCCTAAACATATCATTTCAACGGAAATTAAATATCCACGGGAAAGATGAACACAAGCAAGAAAACCCCTAGGATTTGAAATTTGGGATAGTCATAGGACAAGGTTATTCAGACTTTACTGAGACCTATAACTACCCACACCCCTATCAAAAAAGAGTTGCATTGTCCTCAATGCACAAAAATGAAAAATAAAGTACAGGGGTCAAAAATAACATAACTAGGCACCTAAGCGTTGGTCTTTGGCTGAGTCTGGCTACCCTCAACCTACCTTGTGTCCTCTTCAGTGGTAGAAGCATGTCTGACAGGGCCAACACCCCTCATTCTCTCAAGCTTTCAAGCCTACCTTATCTCATCATCCTATCTCGATCGCATCTTGGCAAGCTCAAGTCCCTGCTCCTCTGTCAACCTCGCCTACAACCTCACTAAGTTTGAATCATCCTCAATGTAGGGTCTCTTCTTGAGGGAAGTTTGTGATGGCTACTCTAGAGAAAATAAGTCCACCACTGGCACCGGGGTTTCAGTTTGTAAGAATGCCATTGGTGCAGCCGAAGCTGCTATCATGTGATGTGATGTCAAAATAAAACACTTTTGATGCTTAAAACTTGAAATTTTATGTGTTCTCAAGGCGATGTTAGTAGATTTTATATGTATTTATGTTTGTTTTGCAGGATTAAAGTGTAGGCACAATTTTTGGGCTAAGTATGCAGAATTTGCTGAAGCAGAGGTTTCATGACACCTTTTATGAGTCGTAAATAATTCTACAAGTCGTAAGACTAGTTTCGTATACAATTCCAGTGAAGTGTAATTTCTAAAGTTAAGTCTACAAATATGCTAACGAGTTGTAGACTTGGTGTCGTATCCCGAGGATCAGAAAGTGGGGAGTTACTAAAAAGTCATCAGACGAGACCCCCGACGAGCCGTAGAACTTTATATAGGTAGTAGAAGGGTGTCATAAAAGTCAGCCCTAGATTTAAAGAAGCAATCCATGAAATCCCGATTACGGGTCGTAAAATGTTATACAACCCATGGAAGCTACCGTACAGTCTGCCAACCTAGTTCTCCTAGCCCATTTTAGTTATATATTTTAAAGACTACAAATTGGTTTTTTAGGTTTTTTTCGTAAGGAACATGACAGAACAGTAGAGAACATAGAGAGCTTTAGAGAAACACTTGTAAAACTTTATTTTGTCTTTAATTTCAATCTTCCGATTTTTGGTGAAGAGTTTGGATTCCTTATGCTTAATTCTCTTGCGTAAGTTCTCAATTATATTATTCAACTTCATAATTCTTGCATCTACACTTCACAAGAGTAGCTACATCCACATTTAAGGTTGTGGGAACCATGAATAAGTAATAAGGTAAAACTGAATAATTCATAATTTTTTGAAAAGTGTACATGCATGTATTAATTAATTCTCTTTGGTTTGAATTATTTTTAATGGTGGCCAACGTTAGAACTTGCATGGCGTTACTGACTGGATCAAGGTAGTAAAGAATAGGAAAAGAGATTAATTAACAGGATTTAATTGATGTTTCTTGTCTAATCAACTGAACTGGGCCAAGGAGAAGTTGTACTAGAATAATAGGTAAGGTTAGTAATGCACACTATGGAGATGGACCAAGTCGAATAGTGAAATTCACCTCTCACCTTTGACCAAAGGGCTTGGTGAACATAAGTTACAGTCCTGCATAAGTTAGGGAATCAAGGGGAACACAATACTATAGTTACTTTTCTTACTGGTTTAACACTTGTCTTAGTTTAGAATTACTCTTCATAGTTTTCATAACCCCCCCCCTTGGGAGATAAGTTGGTTAATTAACCCGATTTAGTATGAATTCTTTTAAGTCTATCATCTTCCCTGTAGGATTACTCTGGCCTCTGTTAGGTTATATATCTTGACAACAACCGCTTTAGCCTAAAAAGAGGTGTATTTTGGGTGATATCACAATTTTTGTGTCGTTGCCAGGGAATACGGCTAGACTTGTTTATTTCAAGTAGTTTGGGATCTGATCCTTATTTCCCTCATTTTACCTTTTTTTGTTGTTTTTGTTCTATCAAGGTACAAGTGTAGTGTATGCCTAATACACGAAGTTGAAGCATTCCCTCGACTTTGTTTAACCTAGAGATCTAGAGAACACTAAGAAAGATGGCCCAAGATAATACAATCAACACAGTGAATGTAGGTTTGAACTAGAATGAGACACCTCCTCTTGAGGACATTGATCCACAACCACGGGACTTCAATGTCGAAGCTTATCAGTGGAACCAATATTGGTTGAACCCTATGACTATGGATGTTACTATAGCCATTGTGTTATTGCCACTACCAGTTGGTACAAAGTTTGTAGTTTCAAATGGGTTACTTAAAATGCTATAGAATTGTGGGTTGTTCGCGAGCCCACCATCAGTGGATCTGCATAGTCATCTACACAATGTTGCGTTTGTTTGTAAGAGTGTAATGAGAACACAAAATATGTCCATGGATGTTGTGGGACTTCGTTTCTTCCCATTATCTCTGATAGGCAATGCAGCACTATGGCAATCTGAGCTCCTGTAGAGTTCTATCACCAATTGGGCTGAGTTGTAGAAGGCCTTTTTGGAGAGGTACTTCCCACGATCGAAGAAGCTTAAGTTAAAAGATAAAATAAACAACATTGAGCAACTTCCTTAAGATTCGATCAATACTACATGCGAGCGAACCGCAAAGTGCTTGAGGAGCGCCCTTGACCACAAAATTGTTGATGATGCCTTAGTGGAGATCTTTTACCATGCCCTAGACGAGAATAGTCAAGTATGTGTTGATACCATCATGGGGGGCCATATTTTTAAATCAACCATTTGTAAGGATTGTTAAGAAGCTGGAAAAGGTGGTCAAGATGAATCATGCATCGGGGCAAAGAGACATATCATCTACCAAAAGTTCATGTGTTATCAGTATTGGTTCAAGAAAACTAAAATAAATGAGAAGATAATGCAAGAGCTTGTATGGATCCATATCGATATAGAGGTGATGATGAAGCAGAATAAGCAACAAGTCAATGCAGTTGTTCATCAGCCTTCGCGAGCACCCATGTACGAGGATCCCTACTATGAGGAGAACACTTGCTTCATTACAGATCATACAGGGAGTTTCTTTTCCAACACCCAAGGGTCCAATCAGGATGATTGGCACCACAGTCAAGAAAACCCAAGTCAAAACTATAACAAAAATGGCGCCTTCAGGGACAACCGTGGAGGTTAGTACTACAAGCATAGGAGCTAGGACAGAGATATAGATTGGGGTTGCAGAGATAGCTACAGAAATGGTCCTTATGTGCAACCACACAGTAATATCGGTGCTAGTAGTTCTAGAGTTGAAGAGATGTTTGACCGTCTGTTGAAGAAAATTGAGACATAGGATGAGACTTGAGGTGGATGAAATCTGATATCTCCAGCATAAATTTGAAAATCAAGTCTCATTTTGTTGCTATCGAACAACTTGATCAACAGTTTGGTTAAATGTTAACTTAACTAACAAGCATCAAAGAGGTACACTACCTAACAACACAGCTTAGAACCCAAAGAATGAGGGTAAGTGCATGGCGGTCTCTACTCATGGTGGCAAGAGTATCATTCATCCTTCCATGCCAGCAAATAATGATAATGTTCGAGAGGAGGTAGTTGAGGTCAAGGATGCTAATGCCGGAGGTGATCGTATCGTATCAAAGATGGGGTGAGTGACATTGCAGAGGCACCACAAAAGCTGAAGCCCATTCTTAGACCTCCTTCTCCCTTCCCTCAAAGGATCAAAAAGAAAGAAGAGGATGGCAAGTTCAAACACTTTCTCTCTGTGTTAAAATAACTCTAAATCAACATCCCCTTATTGAGTCATTAGAGAAGACGTCAGGGTACGCGAAGTTTATTAAGGACCTGGTTACAAAGAAGTGCACGGTGAGTCAAGAGCTCTCCCAAGAGCTTTAATATTTTAGTGCAATCGCTACAAGGTCCTTGGTGCAAAAGCGAGAAGATCCCAGCGTTTTAACCATGCCCTTCACTATTGGAAATGTGGAATTAGAAAGGGCATTGTTTGATCTCGGTGCTTGCATAAATCTCATGCCCCTTGGGATCTTCAAGAAGCCAGGGCTGGGAGCCTCTACTCCAACAAGCATGCGACTGTTGATGGCTGATCACACGATGAAAAAGCCTGTGGGGATACTATATATTGTGCATGTCAAAGTGGATAAGTTCATATTCCCTGAAGAATTTATGATCTTAGATTGCGAGGTTAACTCCCAAGTCCCAATCATCTTGGGCAAGCCCTTTTTAGCCACTAGATACACCTTGGTGGACATAGAGAGGGGCCAACTCAAGTTCAGATTGGGTAAAAATGAGGGCATGTTCAACATCTACCAATATGAAAACAAAGAGAATTATTTGAGGGTAGTCTCTGTAAGTAAGAGTGTTGATGATGCAGAGCTAGAGGTATCACTTGAGGAGAGATTAGGCGTCGACCCTCTAGAAGCTGTATTGATAAACATTGAGTGTGATTGTATCCTAGACTACAAGAAGACAACGAACATGTTGGGAGTGTATTACGCCCCTAGGCATCAAATTAATTTGGAGTTGGACTTACAAAATCGACAGTCACTATCTACCAAACCATCCATAGAGGAACCATCGGTGCTAGAGTTGAAGGCTCTTCTATCCCATCTGAGATATACATTTTTAGGGAGCAACAACACCTTGTCATTCATAGCTGTTGTGAACCTGAATGATGAACAGGTGAATGCTCTTGTCACGGTACTTAAGTAGTTCAAGAAAGACATTGGGTGGACGATTACAGATATCATTTGTATCCCTCCCAGGGTATGCGCGTATAAAATTTAATTGATCAAGAACTATAAGCCGAGTATTGAGCACCAAAGGAATCTTAACCCCCTCCCCATGCAAAAGTCTTGCACAAGGAAATCATCAAGTGGTTGGATGCAGAAGTGATCTATCCAATTGTCGATAATGAAAGGGTGAGCTCGGTTTACTATGTTTCAAAGAAAAGGGGAATGACTATGGTCCCAATTGCTAGCAATGAGTTGATTCCTATGCAACCAGTCACTGGGTGGAGAGTGTGTATGAATTATAAAAAGCTCAATGCATTGATAGAAAATGACCACTTCCTTATGTCGTTCATAGACCAAATGCTAGACCAATTAGCTGGAAAGGGGTGGTATTGTTTTCTAGATGATTACCCAGGCTACAACCAGATCAACATTCCTCTGTAGGATCAAGAGAAGACAAAGTTCACATGCCCCTATGGCACCTTAACATTTAAGAGGATGACATTTGGTGTGTGCAATGCACCAGCAACATTCCAAAGATGCATGATATCCATCTTCTCAGATATGGTGGAGGAAACTATTGAGATCTTCATGGATGTCTTTAGTATGGTTGGTGACTCATTCTAGGATTGCTTGAAGCACTTTCACATCGTGCTTAGAAGATGTGAGGAATGTCATCTAGTGCTGAATTGAGAAAAGTGTCACGTTGTTGTCAAGGAGGGAATTTTGTTGGGACACAAAATCTCCATCAAAGGAATCAAGTCTGATAGAGCTAAAGTAGAGGTGATTGAGAAGCTTACCCCACCCCTATCTGTGAAGGGTGTGAGGAGTCTCCTAAGCCATGCAAGATTCTATAGGTGCTTCATAAAGGATTTCTCTAAAATGGCACATCCATTATGCAAGCTTCTTGAGAAGGATGCTAAGTTCGTGTTTGATGATACATGCCTAAAAGCCTTCGAAGGATTAAAGCAGAAACTGATTTTGGCTCCTATCGTTATAGCTCCAGACTGGTCAAAGCCTTTCAAAATAATATATGAAGCAAGAGGGTTCGCGCTAGGTGTAGTATTGGGATAACATCAAGAGAAGATATTACACTCTATTTACTATGCTAGCAAAGCCCTAAAACCCAGGAGAACTACACTATCATCGAACTGTAGCTACTTTTCATAGTGTTTGTGTTCGAGAAATTCAAGTTATATCTGTTGGGGACCAAAGTCATAGTGCACATGGATCACTTCACCCAAAAGTACTTGATGGAGAAGAAACATACTCATGACTGTCAAAGCATGTGATATATGCCAGAGAGAAGGCAGTATTTCCCGTAAACATGAGCTCCCTTTAAACACCGTTATGATGATTGAATTATTTGATGTGTGGGAATAGACTACATGGGTCCCTTTTTTAGTTCGCATGGAAACAAATACATCTTGGTTGTTATGGACTATGTATCATAATTGGTGGAGGCAGTTGCTCTCCCAAACAATAAAGGCAAAAGTCTCACAATATTTCTAAAAAGGAACCTCTTCTCAAGGTTTGGCACCCCTCAGACGATCATCAGTGATGGACGCTCTCACTTTTGCAACATATTATTCAAGGCCCTACTTGAAACATATGGGGTAAAGCATCAGGTGGCGACACCTTATCATCCTCAGACAAGGGGGAAATTTGAGGCGTCTAGTAGGGAAATCAAATAATTTATATCCAAGACCGTGAATGCAAATCGGACAGACTAGTCGCAAAAGCTTGATGACGCACTATGGGCATATCAGACAACATTCAAGACCCCTGTAGGCATGTTTCCTTACAAACTTTCCTTCAGAAAAGCTTGTCACTTGTCAGTGGAGCTTGAGTTTAAGGCAATGTGGGCACTGAAAAAGTTTAATCTAGACTGGAATAATGTAGGAAAGTCTAGGCTAATGCAACTCAATGAGATTGATGAATTTCGTTTGAGAGCATATGAGAGCTTAGCCTTATACAAACAAAGGGTGAAGCTGCAGCATGATCATCACATAGAGAATCACCAATTTGCACCAGGGGATTTTGTCTTACTATACAACTTCATGCTAAATTTGTTCCTGGGAAGCTCAAGTCCAGAAGGTTAGGACCCTTTAGGGTATCACATGTCTTTGACTGTGGGGCCATCGAGATGGAGTAAGGAAATGGTGGGACATTCAAAGTGAATGGCCAAAGACTCAAACCGTACCTTGGCAATGTGAAGGAAATAGAAATGATGGAAGCATCGTCATTTGGTGAAGTATGAGTACTCAAGTTGTCTATGTTGTGTTGCGACAATAAATTAGGCACTGTTTGGGAGGCAACCGAAGGTGAGGACTGGCGCTTAGGCGCCCAGGTATGTTCTTCTTGACCCTTGTGCTTTATTTTGCATTTTTGGTGGGCATTAAGGACAATGCACCTCTTTTTCGATGGGGTGTAGGTAGTTATAAGCCTCAGTGAAGACTGAGTAGCCTTGGCCATAACTATCCCAAATTTTGAATCCTAGAGGTTTTCTTGCCTGTGTTCTTTTTCCCCATGGACATTTAATTTATGTTGAACCGACATGTTTAGGATGCGTAGGTAGTGTTGGTACCATATAATACTAATATCTATGGCATATGTGTGTTTTTGTGCCTTTTTTTGTGAAAAATGATACCCACCAAAATTTTGTTAGTTAGTGTTAATAGCAACCATGCATGTTTGATTGTAGAGACAGTGTTTATTCTGATAAGTAAGGATAACATTGAGATAAAAAGCATGATTTTTTTAAAGTCTGTGTTGATATTGTAATCAGTGTCATGTGAGTGTGAGCTTACTTTGCTAAATTTATATATCGTGCTACAATTTACTCTTACTTAGACTATAGGTTAGTTGGTAGGGAAAGGATCTTAGGTCGTTGTTCATAATAGCCCACTTAACCTAGATGACCAACAAAATGTGTAAAATATCCCGTGATCCTAATGTTTGAGCCTTACATGTACCCTTTCTTTGTAAAAACCTAAGTTACCTAGCCTTATTAGGTGTAAAATCTTGAGAATGGCCATGGTCCTTTCTTAAACATTGTGGACTTTAACTAAGGCAAAAAGCTTAAGTTTAGGGTGGCTACCGAAAGTGGCCCTAGTGCCTAGTTTGGATATTGTGCACCTCAACTCAGGCCAAAAACCTAAGTTGAGGGAGACTAGTGTCAAAGTAAACACAAAATCAGGGGGAAAATTAGTGATACATGGAAAAAGGGATAAAAATGTGTGTTGGGTGCAAGAAAAATAAGTGATGCCTTATCAATGAGCTAAAAATAAAAATGATGTGAAAATAAAAGGCAAAAAGTTGAAAGATGAAAAGAAAGCACCCGAAAAGCTTAAAATAGGAGAAAGGGAGAATGATATGAAAAATAACAGTGTTGGTAGGGAAAAAATTGTGGAAAAACGCAGTGTCAAGGAGGTCCTTTAGTCACTACATTCCGAAAGTATCTTACCAAAGCCCCCTGAGGTACATTATAGTCAAGTAAAGTCCTAAAGTAACCCTAGTCCAAGTAGTCAAAGGTCATAGTCATGAGTATAGGGACAAGTATATAGTATTGAGCATGGTATTTGAATGTCTCTTGGGAGAGTGAGTAATTGTGCAAAGTCCCAAGAATGGAATCTGAAAATATCATTATGAGAGAGATATAGGACTTCTCTCTATGAGGGCACTTGCATTGCACTGTTGACATTAGACTAACTCTGTGATTGTGGCTTGTTGATAATTACCTTGCTAGTCATAGTTGAACTATCGCATATGTTGATCTGTATTGGTTTGTTTGATAGCTATCTAATATGTTTCCAAAGTGGTGTGGGTGTCTGTGGTGGATTTTTATGTGATGTATGCAATTAGTTTGCGGTTTGTGTGTCACTGTGTTGCTTATATAGATTGAGTTTGTCGCTTGAGGACAAGGAACAATTTTAGGTTGAGAGTATTGATGTGCTGTCAAAATACAAAAAACAATTTGTCTATTATGTAAATATGAAACCGCAAATAAATAAAATGTAAAACTTTAACATGGTAAATTTATTTATTTTGTATTATAAAAATATAAACCCGCAAATAAATAAAATTTGTAAGCTAATTTATTTAAACAAACTTACTAGTACAAAACTACAAATATAAAATCAAGAAAATAAAAAAATCAAAAGAATTTGAGGGATATTTTTGTCTTTGTATAATTGATCCCATGGTATTAAATCTAAGGTATTCGCTAATACCACCAAATGAGAGGTAATAGTTAATACCATGTATGGTGTATTAACTAATCCATGGATTAGTTATACGTGGGTCCAAAAATCCTACCTAACTTAGTATTATCTAATACCATAAATTATTCATGGATTATTCCTCCTAATACCTCCTACCAAACATACACTAAGTGTGCAGAATTTGCTGAAGCAGAAGTTTCATGAGACCCTTTACAAGTCGTAGAGAATTTTACAGGCTGTAAAGCTAGTTTTGTATACAATTCCAGTGAAAGATGGTTTTCTACACTATTAACACTCATCCTTTTATAAATTGATGAAAGATATTTTTGTTACCAGATTGTAGACATTGAAGTTTTGTAGGACTCTAAAAAAAAAAACTAGTCCTATTTTAGCCAGGTTTCTTGGAGGCTACTCTACCCTAAACCCTAATTCATGCCTATATAAACGTATTTTATTCCTTGAAAAGGCATCTCAAATATCCCATAAACCCTAGGGATATTTATCAAGAGATCAAAATATAGCTTAAGGAGGTCAAAATCATCCTCCATTCGAGAAATACGCCACTGACGGCCCTCTATGTAGATCTCTTGAATTCCCTCAACACACCATAGGCTAGATTGAACGCCAGAAGGTGATGGTGATGCCTGGGGTGGTGCGGTAGAGGACTTTGTCTCTAAATCATCGTCGAAATCTAACTCTGACTCCTATCTAGATGAATTGACCTGGATAAAGATGTTATTTTCGTTGCCTCCCTCTTGAGACTTGGGAATACGAAAAACAATAGCCTGGGTCTAGGTCTGCCAAAGTGTGGCGGAAGCTCGTGTATGTGGACACTCAGCCTTCAGGTCAAGTCGGACACCGAGATCCTCCATTGAACCAGTGACCTCTAGGGTGTCCTGATCCTCTGAGGGCTCATCTTTGAGCCTCTTGTGCATGGCTCGAATCTCATCATGACGTGGCTTTGGGGCCATAGTACCTAAAATATAGACATTTGGCAAACATGGTCAGCCCCACAAGTCAAGAAATGAAAAGAAAAATCAATTCAAATTTGGTCAAAGCAAGGACTACGAAGGCACTTCTACGGGCCGTAGTAAATACTATGAGCAGTAGAAGGTTCTCGTAGAAAGAGTGTTCATAAATTTTGCTTACTGGAATTGCATCTACGAGGCCAGGTATGACTTGTAGAGTCTATATTTTAGGTACTATGTGTTCCATTGTTTACACTTTTATAGGAAGGGATCTACGAAACCTGTCTATGAGTTGTAGAATGTTCAACGGCTCGTAGAAGGTCTCATCTGATGGGTTCTCAGAAACTCCACGTTTTTGGATTTTCATACGAGGGCAATTATGGCTCGTGGAAATTTCCACGGGGCGTAGAAGGCCCTTGCAGAGTGAAAAACCCAGAAACCTAAATTTCCAAGTCTATCAACTTGGACCCCAAATGACAATTTTGACAATTATTTCAGCATCGAAGCAATACATAACACCCCCCCCCCCCATGGTTAAAATTAAACACCCAACACCCCACATGTAATTTTGTTATATACAACCCCATCGAATATCATTTTACATGTTTTCCCAAGTCAAACATCCCCGTTTAAATGAATTAGCATCAAATCACACACTCATGTCCTCACACATCGACTTTTCATGCACATAGCTAATTCAATTCAAGCAACATGAGATGACATGATTGGAATATACATCATTCAAACACATAGATAAGATTATACCCACAATTTCCGGCTTTTAAAACTTATTTAAACATTGGTACATATTATTCACAATTTAATTTTAAGCACAAACAATGGCACACATGGCTCCGTATTCATATTCATCAGATTACGATACCCATCAAGTAATTTCAACTTAATCACAACAAATTCAATATTTAAAAGGATTTTTTAGGGACAAGAACTTACCGAATTTAGTAACCAAGATGAAAAAATTGAAAGAGAAGTCGAAAGAGGTGGAAGCCTAGGGTTGCCAGAAACCTGCCAAAAAGTTGACTCGAAAAGGAGTATGGTCAGTCGACGGTGGTCAGAGGAATAAGGGAAGGGGTTTCGGGTGTATTTCATAATCTTAGGAAAGAATTGCCTTTATTTATAGGTTTACTCGGTCGGTCCAAAGATAATAGGCCCAGACTTTATGAAACCCCGATTACGAGCCGTAGAGGGTTTTATGGCCCACTGGTTTTGTAGAATGTCCAAACCCTAGTTTTGGGGACTGGTCTTTACAGACAAGTCTATGAGCCATAGAATTGAGTACAAATCATAGAGTTGGTCATAGAAACCTCCAAAATTAGGCAATAAATGAAAAACCTTATCTAGGGTCCACGAGCCCTATTTACGGCACGTGGTTTTAACAGGCTGTAAAGTTCGCTCATGGACTGGAGTGCACAACTTTTTGCTCACTAGACATGTTCTATGAGATAGTGTACTGGTCATAGTTTTACATATGGCCCATAGAACCAGTCATAGAAATACTTCTTGATGCCTTTTCTACCAAGGATGGCTAACTCAGTCATGTACTTGCACATTCTTCACAAAGCACACTGTTACCCTCTATGCAACCAGTCCAATGTCCACAAATTTACAACCAAAATGCAAAAACTTAAACAACATACAAGTCCAAAAGCTAAAAACAAAACAAGAACTACAACTATTGCATCAAAGATCTTGGGTTGCCTCCCAAGTAGCGCCTCATTTATTGTCGCGGCACGACTTGGGCAACTTGGTTACTTAGACTTCACCAAGTGCCCAAACATCCTTTTTCAAGTTGCTAGCCTCTTTATTGACTGATTGATGTTGAAGACAACTTCTTCTTGATTCAATCTAAACCTGAGTTGGCAAGCTTCCATATCAACTAGTGCTCGACTAGTAGCTAGGAAGGGCCTTCACAAAGTGATTGGGACTTCAAAGTCAACTTTGTAATCTATGATCACAAAGTCTATGGGGAAAATGAATCTCTCAACCTTGACGAGTACATCATAAATTTTCCTAAAGGCTTCTTCGTCGTGCGGTCAACCATCAATAACCACATGTTCATCGGAGTAGGGGTTGCCAATCCTAGTTTCTTGAAGACCGCAAGGGGAATCAGATTTATGTTGGCACTAAGATCACACAATGCCCTTGTGAACTCCACATTTCCAATAGTATAGGGTATGGTGAAAGCGTTGGGATCGCCTCGCTTTTACACCAAGGAACTTGCAACAATTGCACTACAATGTTGAAGCTCTTGGGAGATCTCTTGACACACAGTGTGCTTCTTTTTAACCAAGTCCTTCATAAACTTTGCATACCCTGGCATCTTCTTCCATACCTCAACAAGAGGGATGTTGATGGAGAGTTGTTTCAGCATGGAGAGAAAATGATTGAACTTGCCCTCCTCCTTATTCTCTTTTGTTCTTTAAGGGAAAGGAGAATGAGGTGTAGGAATGGCCTTTAGCTTTTGTGGCACCTATGCAGCATCAATCACCCCATCTTTAGTACGAGCATCTCTGGCATCAGCATCTTTGACCTCAACTATCTCCTCTCGAACATCATCATTATCTACCAGCACGGGAGGATCAATGATACTCTTACCACCATGAGTATTGACCGCCATACACTTTCCTTTATTCTTTAGGTTCTAAACTGTGTTTCTAGGTAGTGTACCTCTGTAACGCTGGTTGAGATAAGTTTATACTTGACCATACTATTTCTCCAGCCATTTAATAGCAATAGAATGAGACTTCATTTCCTGATTTATACTAGAGATTCAGACTTCATCCCCATAAAGGTCTTATCCTTTGTGTCAGCCTTCTTCAATAGTCGGTTAACATCTCCTTAACTCTAGAAATACTAGCACCGATGTCACAATTATGCGGTATCACATAAGGACCATTTGTATAGCCATCTCTGCGACCCCAATCAGCATCTCTATCCTTGCCCCTATTCTTGTCATAGTAACCTCTATGGTTATCCCAAAAAGCACCATCTCTGTTATAGTTCTGACCTTTTTTTCCTGGACCTTGGCGCCAATAGTCCTGATTGGACCCTTGGGAGTTGGTTTGGAAACCCCCTGTCTAATCAGCAACAAAGAAAGTGTCCTCCTCATACTAATTCTCCTCGTACATAGGTGCTCGCAGTGGTTGATGACCAACTGCATTAACTCTTTCCTGATTTTGCTTCATCATTACCTCTATATTGGTACTAATTCGAGCAAGCTCTTGCATTATATTCTCATATATTTTGGCTTGCTCTGAATTAATACTAACACCACACGAGCTCTTTGTAGATGATCTGTCTCTTAGAACCCGTGCACGGTTTGTCCTAACTACCTTTTCTAGCTTCTCAGCAACCCTTTCAAATGGTTAATCTAAAAAAACATGCCCCCCATGATGGTGTCATCACATGCTTGGCTATTCTCGTCCAACGGACGGTAGAAGATCTCCACCAAGGCATCATCAATAATTTCGTAGTCAGGGGCACTTCTCAAACACTTTATGAACAGCTCTCATATAGTACTACCGAGCCACCAAGAAGTTGCTCAAAGATGTTGATCTGATCTTTCAACTTGAGTTTCTTCTATCTCAAGAAGAACCTCTCCAAAAAGGCCTTTAGAAACTCATCCCAACTGGTGATCCAACTCTACGGGAGCTCAGATAGCCATAGTGCTACATTGCTTGTCAGAGATAATGGGAAGACACAAAGCCCCCCCAACAACTATAGATAGATTCTTTGTTCCTATTACATTGTTATAGACAAACACAACATTGTGTAGATGACTATGCGGATCCTCTAATGGTAGGCCAACGAAAAACCCACGGTTCTGCAGCATCTGAAGAAACCCACTTGAAACCACAAACTTTGTGTCATTTGGTAGTGGCGGCAACACAATGGCTCTAGTAACATCCATAGCCATAGGGTTCAGACGATATTGATTCCACTGATAAGCTTCGGCATTAAAATTCTGTAGTTGTGGATGAATGTCCTCAAGAGAAGGTGGGTTGTCGTTATTATCATTCTCATTCTCATTCTAATTCTGATTCAGAGCTACATTCATTGCGTTATTTGCATTATCTTGGGCCATCCTTCTTAATAATCTCTGTATCTCTTGGTCAAACAAAGTCAAGGGAATGCGTCGACTTCATATGTTGGGCATACACTACACCTGCACCCTGAAATAGAACAAAAACAATAATAAATGCAAAATGAGGGAAATAAGGATCAATTCCTGAACTACTCAAATTGAACAAGTCTTGTCGTATTCCCTACAACAGCACCAAAATCTTGATGTTGCAAATTACACCTCCTTTTTTAGGCTAAAGCTGTCATTGTCAAGATATATAACCTAACCGAGGTTAGGGTCGATCCCACAGGGAATATAGTAGACTTAGAAGAATTTAAAGCAATTTGAGTGAATTAACCTACTTATCTCTCCAAAAGGGGGGGGGGAGTTTGTAACAACTATAAAAAGTAATCCTAAACTATAAGTGTGAAATTAGTATGAAGAGTAACTAAGGTACTGTGTTCCCCATGATTCTCTAACTTGGTCTTACTAGATAATTGAATTCTTTTCCAATGTATAGAATGCATAACGGTAAGTTAAGTTTATCAAACCCTTTGATCTAGGAGAGAGGCAAATTTTACTATGTGATTTGACCCATTCCCACAGTTTGACATTACTAATCTTTACCAATTGTTCCGGTACAACCTCCCCTTGGCCCAGTTTGGTTGATTAGACGAGAAACATCAATCGAATCCTATTAATTAATCTCTTTTCCTATTCATTACTACCTTGATCTAGTCAGTAACACTAGGCGAGTTCTAACGTTGGCCACTGTTAAAAGTCATTCAAACCAAGCAAAATTAAGTAATACATGCATGTAGACTTTTCAAGAATTACGAATTATCTTATTTTATCTCGTTAGTTCTTCATGATGCCCACAATCCTAGTTATGGATTTAGCTATTCATGACCAGTATAGCTGCAAGAATCATGAATTTAAGTAACATAATTGAGCACTTACACAACAGAATTAAGCACAAGTAATCCAAACTCTTTACCAAGAATCACAAGATTGAATTGAAGACAAAAATAATCTTTCACAAGTGTTTCGTTCAAGCTCTCTACTATTCTCTACTATTCTATCACGTTCCTTATGTAAATAACCTAGAAACCAATTTATGGTCTTTAAAATACAAAACCAAAATGGATTAGGAGAACTGGGTTGGTAGACTACGGGCACTTCTACAGGCCGTAAATTGTTTTATGGCCCGTAATCGGGCTTTCATGGATTGCATCTTCAATTTCGGGGCTGACTTCTACGACACCCTTATACGGCCTATATAAAGTTTTATGGCCCATAGAGGGTTTCGACTGATGACTTTTCAGCAACTCCCCACTTTTAGATCCTCAGGGCACGACACCAAGTCTATGGCTCGTACAATCTTCTACGGCTTGTCTGCATGTACGTAAACTTAACTTCAGAAAATCATCCTTCAGAAAATCATCCTTCATTGGAATTCGGTACGAAACAAGATCTTAGGCCCGTAGAATTCTCTACGGCTCGTGAAAGGTCTCTGAAACCTAAACATTAGCAAAATCTGCACACTTAGCAAAACAATTGTGCCAACACTGTAATCTTGCAAAACAAACATAAAAATACATCAAATCTACTAACATCCCTTTGAGAAGACACAAAATTCTAAGTTTTTAAGCATCAAATTTGTTTTATTTTTATAGCGCATCAATACTTCAATCATTTCACGCTCCAAAGTTCTCTTCTTGGCCACTGTTTCCTTCATAAACTTTGCATACACCGGTGTATTAGGTAGACCTTCTACAAGTTGTACATTAATAGATAGGGAATTAAACATAGAGAGAAATTTCTAAAACTTGGTATCCTCCTCCTTTTTCAACCTTTAAGGGAATGGAGGATCGATCTTGACTTGAGGAGCCTTCAATTTCAAGGCTGAGTTTGAATTCTTCGGGAGTACTCTTTTAACATTATTTGCATCACCCCCAACTTTCTCATTTTCATTACTCCCGAGTTCGCCGAGAATCGTACTTCCTTCATTCATAAGAACATCATCAGTTTCACTTACATTCACTACGGCTTCATCCACTTCCAACTCTTTATCACCTACCTTAATATTAAGTATGGGTACAACACCTTCAACAATTTTACTATGGTGAGTCATGATAGCCAAGCACTTCTGATCAACCTTCTTTGGGTTGGTAACCATGTTAAAATAGGTAGACCTCCCTTCGGACTTTGGTTGAGATCAGCCAAGATATCACCAAGTTGGGTCTCCCAATGCTTAATGATGCTAAATGCAAAGTCATAATTTGTCTTAGCTGCAATAAATCTAACTTCATCACCTTCAACACCTTGTTGAAAGCCTCAACTTTGTATAAAATCCAATTCAACATATCTTCTGTCCAGAAGCATTATGGATTCATAACCGGCTAAGCAGGTTTTAACCTATCGTGGGATAGAATATATCTATCTCTTGCACCATCCCTCTCTCTCCAACCTCAAGGTTTCCTGGGCCAATTCCTATCTCTCGAACCAGTAGCATTATTCCAACCTTGATTCCTGGGTGGATTTGTAAAGGCCGATCAAGAACCCATAACCCGGTTCCCCTTGTAGTGTACCTCTTCATTATAGCCGACATCATAGGGTATACTATCATAAGTCACATCACTAATAGCACCAATAGCATTTACACTATTCCGACCACCACCCATTACGTGTTTTGTCAAGAGATCCAACTGAGTATGCAATTTGGCCATATTTTCATCCCATTTTTTATATTTGGCCAATTGTTCTTTTCATGACCCCCTATGAGTAGAGGAAACGGGGTCGTCTCTTGTATACCAGGTTTGGACATTCATTAATTAACATCGTACAACCTTGATAAACCTGACTAGCTATAATTGAGTCCCTAACAGATGAAGATACTTCGACTGAACATGGCAAAAACTCAGGTCTCATGCCAAGCTTAACGGTAATAAATAGAGTAAGATAAAAAAATGTGGAGCGTGGATCTATCAGTGCATAAATAGCATTAGATTGTATTGTCAATATACTTATGACAACATCTGGAGTGCATCATGTCACTCTGTGAGTGCACCAAAGCGATTTTGGCCACCAATAGAACCTTAAGTGTCTCCTCAACCCCTTCCCCTACCACGACCCTGAATATACTGTGCACCTATTCAGAGAGCATATACTGAGGATGAAGATGTTGTTGTAGATCCCGAATGCTGAGTTGGTGCACCTCTGCCTAACCCTAGGCACTGGCTAATAAAATGTCTTGTTTGGACACAATGGTGACATGCACCTGAGCCCTTTCTACACTTCTTCTTTTAAAGCTTACCGGACTGTGTACATGGAGGTGTAGGTTGTCACATTTGTGTAGAATGCTCCTGCAGATGGCTCTTAGGCTTCCCTGAGCTTTGCCTCGGTCCTAAAAAAATATAACAATCAAAACACTGGCCCTGCATCTGTGGTGGGAAACTACATACTGACCGTGGTTGATATATATGTAGTGGAGGCCAAAAATAAACGCATGGATCCCTATAAGACCCTATAGTATGAGCCCTCTTACTCTGCTCATTGTCCTTGCGGGTATCATGAATCCTGCGAGAAAGATCCTCTATAGTTTGAGCAAAAGCTTATATACGGGAAATATCTACATCATCCTGTAAAGATGATATCATCCAGTCTCTAATAAGATGATCTTCTAAAACCTCCACATAGCAATGAACTATGGCGCTTATGGTACATATAATATCTGGTGCATACATAGCCAAAGAATTAAACCTAACAGTATCCTCTCTTATTCTCATACACCCCTATCTTATACTAATAAACTGGCTAAGATGACCCTCCCGAACCTCCCATAGCAAATAATGGACTAGATATGCCTCAAAAAAGTCCTCCAACTCTGTTGGCAAACCATCAGGTCCTCTGAACCTCCCCCATGCCTCATACCACAATATGGCTACATCATATAGTCGAAAAGAAGCCAACTCCACAACCTCAGTGATGGAGGCATGCATCACTCTCAATACTCTACACATATGGTCTATAAAGTCATGTGGATCTTCAGTGGAACTGGATCCTATAAATACAAGAGAGGCAAAGTGAAGAAACTCTCGTGCCTTTGAGCTTTCTGTCTAGTCTCTTCTTGTGTTTGCTCCCGACTCTAGTTGTCTCTTATGAATAGAAACCATCCTAGTTAGCAGCTGAACTACCTCCTTCATTCATTGTTCCCTAGTCTCTGGTGGGGGAACAAGAGGTGTTGGAGAAGCTGGTACTGTGGGTACTGGAGACGCACTGTGCCTCTACGAGAAATATATACCCCTGACCCAACAGGGAATGACTGGTATTTTTTCTTGGATCCATACTTAAGTTATATTGTTCCATTTCCTGAGCATAGGTAGCATGTTAGATAAAACCCATAAAGCATGATTTCAATTGCATATGTTCTTATAACTTTTCTCTAAAGCATGATCTATTAAGTGAAGGAAATGTAACAATTCCTAAATACCTATAGCCTCCTAATTATAAGTGTGGTGCACAACACACCTATAAGAAAAATTGTATTAGGTACAACATTGTGGATTCCTTTAGATTCAACCTGCTTTGAGACCATGTTTATCACGCCCCAAAAATGGAAGAGGCGTGACTGAAACTCGATAGCATTATTGATCGAGTAAGCCATTGAATATGCTAGCTAACTAAACTAGGGGCAAAAAGATTAGGTAGCATAACATCTGAAAAACTAAGCCTAAACCATTTAGGTCATGACCTAGTTAACAATAAGCTATATAGCACCAAGGTAGATAAGCCAAAATGATAAAGTACTAGCTAGCAGACGAGGTTGCACCTAAAGAGATATATTCACACACATATATATACATACCGATCCTATGGCTAGACACTAAAAATTGCAAAAAAACCAACAAAAAGTATAACATCCAAAATAGCATCTAAGAGTGTCGTTGGCATTGCTGGGACAGGGCCTCGACTATACCCAACTGTACAGAAAAAATAGGGATCCTATGAAAGTTCTAGGAAGAGGTGTAGCTTATCACGAAATAAAAAATGCAGCGTCCCCAAGTAATGGGACGTCAGTACGAATAAAAATATACTAGAATGCAAGAAAGAAAGTAAAATCATAAATAGTTACAGTAAAAGGGGTAATAGAGATGTCACCTAGAATTGAAACACAAATAATCTTCATTCCCTACATTTAGCCTCTGATTAAATATGCATGTTATGCTCAAGTAATCACATGTCATTAATACAGATATAGAGATACAAGTGCATAACATACCCAGTAGAATGCTAATAATGGTGGTCCTTTCCAATAGCTAAGAGGCATCATATTTGCCAACTTGTAGCCATTTGTATAATATACATATATATAGTCATCCGGGAAAATAGGTCTTTTACCTCTTATTATAGCTCGGAGTTCACCATAACCTGCCATGTTTGAAACGAACATTGAATACACATAGTAGGTCATTACAAAAATTTAGCCAATCTTGTCTCATTGGTACTCTTATTCTCTTGCTGTTATAATCACCATCGTAGCATATACTCATGACTCGTGGAATCTTATATGTTTTTTGAATAAATTTAAAAACTTAACTTTTAGAATGATACCTTAACTCTAAAGATTTATAAGGAGCTTAAGGTGTTTCACTTAATGCTTACACTTAGTTCCTTGATAATTAGTAAAATAAAGTATTTAAAAAATCAAGTGCCTTAGTAGTTTATACAGGAGCATTATGTTTGAGATTATTGAAAGTGTTACTTTTTAAGTTCTTCAAATATAGCTTTATCGAGGAAGCAGGACTAATAATGACTACTAAATTTCCCTCATGATCTCCTTTTTTTTGTGACACCACCCAATGAAGTGTAAGAACTCAAATAAATGGATATCTAGTTAGGATTGTCGATAAGTTGATATGTAGATACTTAATGCCTAGTTCAATCGAACAAATGTAATATCAACCTAATATCATCATGAAAATAATTTGGACGCGATCCCAATGCCTTTTACAGAAAGTATTTCTAGCAATAGAATAGTAAAATATTCCATTTGATGTTTTGGGAGTTTTCATATTTCGTGCTAAAAAGAGGGACAGAGCTTAGCCTTCACATACCTCTTCAACGAATGTCCGAATGCCTGAAGTTCCTTCCCAGAAGTTGTTCCTTACGTCCTAAGCTTCATAATTACTATATATATGCAGGTTATGTAGACCTATAAATAATTCAAATTGAACTTAAATTTTCAAATTTTCCATATAGTTCTAACTTGACGAAACATCCGTAGAACTTGGTAAAAACGATCATACAAAAGCCCCAAGATTATTACCTGAACAAACTAGTTGTAAATACAGAAAAACCAGCAAGAACAACGAAGTGCTATCTTCAACAAATAGCTCCAAACACAGATGATAGAAGGGGAAATTGATAGCAATGTATAGGGACTATTTTCTAGGCACGAGGGCGAGCTTTAACGGGCAAAATTGCTAAAAGCACACCTAAATCACTCAAGAACTCCATGGGATCCTCTCTTAATCTTCCTCACTATTTTGGGTCTGAAAAAAAATGTCTTAAGGTGTTAAAAGGTCAAATTGCCAACTTATAACATTTCTTGACCTGACCCGATTTGCGACCTAGTTTCAGCTCAGACAATCTACGATAAAACACTCATAACATTTTACTCTAAATTTGGTTCAACGTGTGGTTCTGTGTGTTGCAAACTAGACTCATGGAACTTTTATTTGATAGGTTTTGGATCCTTTAACTCCTTATATTTTGGGGTACATGTTCTGACATATTTGACCAAAAGTTATGAAAATTTCTTTAGAGAAGCTTATGGTAACTATTGTCAACCTTTGTCTCGCAACTTTCTTGACTCTAAAACTTAAAATATGACCTTACCATCATGGCACAACTCCCTCGTCAGGATATATGTTAAGCTCCTCCAAGGAGCCACTCACCTCGAACTCTGTCGATTCATCATGCAATCTCTCTCTCAAAGCCCGAGCCTCTGCATGTCTAGCCACCACATCAGCTTTAACAGCCATGGTACCTATATATAATAACACGTGTGTCTAAGAAAATGAAAAACAAAAACAAAAACTTGCAGAAATAATACACAGATAAAAAGTACAAAAGCCTTTCCAGGGCCGTAGAAGGCTATCATGGAAACAAGGGGACAGTGAATGTGCTCACGAGAAATGCAACTACGAGACCTATTTAAAACTCGTGGATTGAACTATGGGTCGTAGTCTGAGGTTGAAGTTACAGACCTCGAAAATAAATCTTCATAAAACAAGACTATGAACATTAGTTACGGCCCATAGTTTAAACCACGACCCTTATTTCCTTGTATTTGTGTTTTATTTTAGTGTTGGACTCATAGGTAGCTTAATATTTGCAATATTCCTTGTATTTTTGAACTCACAGTCAAGAAAGTTATAGGGTAACAATTTATTCTGATGAGTATATGCACGAACATGATAAAGAGAGCAAACAAGTCCAAAAAGTGAAAAAATATGGTTCTACGAGCCAGTGTTGAACCACAGCTCGTAGACATTGCTTGTGGAACCAATTCCAGTGAGCAGGAATTTCTGAATGATGGTTCAACGAGCTTATTTTATGACTCACAACTAGTCTTATGGTCTATGAATGGGGTTTATGGACCAAGGTAAGATTTTTTTATAAATTTTCCAAGTTTCGAAGGCATCCACGAACACTATCTATGGGACGTAGTTCAAACCACGACCCTTGAATAGTATTCATAGGTCCCAGGGTTTTAATAATGGCATTTTTAAATCAGTAAACCAAGATCATGGGCCATAGAATCTTTCACAACCCATAATCGGGGTTTCGTAAGGTAAAACTGCCAAATGATTCACCCCACCCAGTTAAAACAAAAAGGGGCTTAAAACATTTTACCCATTAACTTTACCAATAATCCTGAAATCCCCAATATTTTCGATCGTCTCCTTTATCTCCAACCAAAATTTCGTCACCTTTCCATATATTTTGACCATTTTCTAGTGAAGCGACCACTGTTCCAGCCAACACCTCTACAAATACCCACTATTCGGGTGACCTTTTTGGCAAAATCTAACACTCACAGTGCACTAGAGCTTTTCCACTCCCAAATTTTGACATCGTAAGTTTATTAGGTACTCTAGAAAGGTTCAGTGTACTCTCTCTAAAGTATGTTCTCTCAGGTATTTTTCTCGTTGTGTAAATTAGCCCTCTCCAAATTCTATTTATACTCCATACAAATTTTGCTAATTTTGTGCACATTTCACTGAATGGCGGTCAAGGTCGGCCATCTCCGGACACTTTGGTGGTACACCAAATCTGGACTTGATCTCTTTTTAAATCAATTGATGAAGGCCCTAGTCTCTTCAAGTTTAGGTGACACGACTATGAGTCACCAATCATGTTCAATGATCTACCAAACCTTCACCGGCATCGCCTTTCTGCTTCAGACTTGAGGTTTTGGGCTCTATAACATTAGGGATCAGTGTCTCCCTTGGCGATCTATCGAATCAGTCGGCAACACCAATTTTTGTTGACTTTTAGGCACTTAAGCTTTTTTGTCCTATGTTGTTGAGTATTAGCTTTCCATTCACTTTCATCCTCAATTCTAACATTAAACGAACAAATTAGTAAGTATATGAAGCATAATAGTACGTTGTTCCATACCTTTTAAGCTCTATATGAGTCCAACATATGGGCACATCAACACCCCCAACTTGAACTTTTGCTTGCCCACAAGCAGATCAACTATCAATCATTCCAAAGATTAATGCTTGTAAATAGGGCCATAAGGAGCTGCACATGCATTCCCCCTTTTGTCATCAATCTTCAAAGCCTCTACAAACCACTTATACAATTTTGAAGCCTCAAGAGATAACTAAAGAGTTCTCAAGACAAAGCTATGCTCACAATTGCCAATGTTATTGCTACCACTACCCAAAAAATCACCATTTTCCCTCACAACGAGAAAGATCCTTATACACACAAGATCATGGCATTAATTTCAAGGATCTAACAATAGTCACGCTCACAAGTGAGAAATGGCATGCAATTTTCTTCCTATAGATTTGCCCTTATTCTCAATCAGTTCTTGCTTGATTTCATCCAAACTAGGATCACAAAGGAGTTCGCTAGGGTTGTAATGCAGGTTAAAGGATGGGCGGGATACCATTTGGGTAATATTAGCTCAACTTTGCTTGAACTCTACACACACTCTTTGCTCATATGATTCATTTGATCCTCATTCACTTTCTTGACCAAATGACATCATTTTACTTTGGATCTCAATACTAAGTGTCCCTTATGCAACTATTCTTCAACAATTTTGGATTCTTTGTGAAAAATCTTTTATTTTTTCATCTTTACAACATTTTTATTCTTTTTCTTTTTCTTTTTCATGCAAGGATCCATGGCACTATCCGATCAAAGATGTTGGTGATTGATACTTGGATTTCTAAGGATTTACATACATGAAAACACGCTTTTAAAATGGCTTTTCATATATGCACAGATTTGTCAAAAATCCAAGGAAATCATTAACACACCATTCACAAACATCCATCAAAACAAGAAAAAATTAAAAAGAAGTTACTAATTATTACAACCCAAATAAAATAATATTTACAAACCAAAAAGTAAGGGATTGTCTCAATTACACATCAACGAAAACCAAAAATAACCAACCCATTGTCTTAACCTAACCATAACATAACCAAAACAAAACAAGCCAATCATCGACAACAAAAATCTCATCAACTTCAAACAATGGGACTCTAAATACTCACCCCTTCCTAAAAATAGACATTGACCTTAGTGTACAAGAACAACATCAATAATGCTCAAAAAGAAGGAGTAAGATTTAGAATCCCACTAATCACTCATCATATCGTGGTAGTGGCAGTTGAGATGAAGAAAAGGTAATGGGGGAATCCATGCCTAAGTCTTATGGTGCAATCTCTAAAGTGAGTGCCATAGTAGTGAACTCCGGCTCAATCTGTGGCATCCTATGCTCTCATCTGCACCTGATATGCCACTAGTTCCAATCATGGAAGTATCACGCAATGACTCCTTAGTTATTATGGCCATGATATCCTCCTCTATCATCATCAACTCATCATGCTCCAACGAGTATGTCTCAACTCCCAAAGCCTCTTCATCAGTCTTTGGGGAATCTGGCACATCATCATTTTCAGTCCCCTAACCAGAATAACAACCGTGGTACCCTTGGGAGCTACATGTTTATCACACTCGAATGGCAATTTTAAAGCACCCCATAGTGAGGTGATATCTGTGGACATCAAATCCACCACTTTCTTCTTCAACACATCTGTATCGACCTTTATGGCTGTCGTGCTACTACTAGCACCACCTTTTAACTCCATAACAGTCACCCTATCTGAAAAAGCTTTAATTTTCGCCCCATGATCCTCCAAAATCAGCTCCAACCTATCCATCCTCAATTTTTATTCCTCAATTAACTCCATCTTCTTCTTTTCTTCCTCTACTCTTGGAGCTAATCCAGTAGTTGTGGCCCTCTCAATCAATTTAGGCAAGAAAGACTCATCTCATATATCCTAAGTGTCTGTCAACTTGACCAACTGATCTATACCAAAAAGGTAGCCATTGTGATTTGGGTCTGGTTTTCAAAGCATGAGGTTTAACCTGTGCAAATAATGAAGGAGCTGGTGTAGAAGAGGAAGGCAATGAGGGAGAGGAAGAAGGTATACCTATCTTGGGATTCGGCTCTATAGTGTTTGACTCAAGAGTCTCAACATATATAACTGGTGTAGTATCCATCGGCCTCTTCCTTGCCTGGTCCTCTTTATCATGCTAGAACTCTATCTCAATGTGTCGGATATCAATGGACGCTGATGAAGTAATCTCAACATCAGCTTGGTGAACAAAGGGCTCTCTAACTCTCCAGCACAAAGTAGTAATAAGGCTTGGAAATTGTAGGGAGATATGAAGTTGTTTCACTCTAGTAAAGATCTAAGGAGAAATGATCGAACCAAGATTCAACTGCCTATGGTCCTTAATACAGCCAATCAATGCCACTTTCGGGTGATGAAGGATAGATTCATTTTGAGATTGCATAAGGTTGTTGCAGATAAATTTGAATCAAACCCTCATAGGAATATTCAACTTTTTTCAATTGTGGGCCCTTCCTCCGACTAAGAAAGGGTTGTTATGGTAATCATCGGGGCTATTCACGCCTTGATGTCATCAAGTGTTTTCAGCTTAAGTATGTCGACAAGATCATAGGGGTATCAAAATGTGAATTCAAATACATCATTAATATTTGTCTCACTGGAAGAAGCAAGCATACCTCTCACTTCAACCGCATCAATCAGCTTTGGAGCAATCTTTACCTGACCTCTACTTTTCAGGATAACTTTAGCATAATCTTTATAAAACTCTCTGACCCAGCTTGAAATATAAGGATCCCAAGGTGTGGTGAAGTGTTAGAATTGATGGAACTCCAAAGTATCCTACATCACGGGATACCTATCAACAACCCTGTGATCATGCCCAAATTACACCTCCTAATAAAGGTATAAGCAGTTATTGTTCAAATATAAAACCTAACAATGGTTAGGGTCGATCCCATGAGGAATACAGTCTAGAATTCTAGTAAATAAAGCAATTAAGATGAATTAATTGACATACTTCCCAAAAAAGGATTTTAATGTAAAAGTAATAATTTAATTCTAAACTAAGATCAAACAGTCAATTCAAGTGTTGTGAATTCAGTGAGAGAAGTAACTAGGGTATTGTGTTCCCCATAAACCCCTGACACAGTACAACCTCATGATTTTTACCTATTCCAGCATTTAGCATGCCTGACGCTTAAGTTATGCTCACCTAATTCCTTGGTCAGGCAACTAGAAAGATTTCACCATGCAATTTGGTCTGTTTACGGGTGTCGCAGTACTAACCCTTACCTTGTCCCAGTAAAACCACCCCTTGGTCCATTCGAGTTGATTAAACGAGCGTGCTCACGTCGAATCCTATTACTATCCCTTTTCCTATTAATTACCTCCTTAGTCTAGCAAGTAAGAATAAGGCAATTTCTAACATTTGCAAGCATTGAAAAACAATAAAAATGAAGAGATAAATAATACATACATGCACATTTTCCAAGGATTACAAATTATTTGGTTTATTTTATTAGTTCTTCCCACAACCCTAGGTGTGGATTTAGCTAGTCATGTTCGTTATCGATGAAATAATCATGTTATGAATTTGAATAATTGAAAATTTACAATGAAGAATTGACAAACACGAAAACTGAAATCTTCAAGTAAATCATTATATTATAACTCAAAGATAAGATCAAAAGTTGTCCACATGAAATCTCCAAGAAGACGCTCAAATAATGTAATAGTATGAAATCTACAGTTTTGTATGTCTAACACTACCTAAAACTCCTATTTAAAATAAAATAAAACCAATTCCTGAACAAATTAGGAAAATTGAAATTAGGGCTTATCACAAACGGAGTTATGGGCTATAGATGTAATCACAGCCCGTGAACTGACTTCGTAAATTGCAACTTCAAAATTTGCCTTCATTATACGACTCTCCTCTTATGGACTATAAGTGCTTTCATCTTTGTAACTTTCAGCAACCACAAAAAATTTTTAGGCCTCAAACCATGAACGAATTACAGATCATAGAATGACTTACGACCCCTTGGTAACATGTAGTTTCATCTTTGGAAAACTGGTTGTTCACTTGATCAAGAGTACGAGAACCCATCTACAGCTCGTGGACTGAACCCTGTACCGTTGATGGTCTGGTAAATTTTCAAATATATGTAACTTATCCAATCAGCACAAAACTCCCCGACTCTTGTAATACTGGAAAATTAACATAAAAAACATCAAACTTACTACGCTTAGAAATGATTTAAAGTATTAAAAATCTCATATTTTGGCGGCACATCAACACCCTCAACTTAAAATTGTTGATTGTCCTCAAGCGACAGACTCAATATAATATAAGAAATGTAGTAACACGTCGATCTCAATCTCATGGCATACATCATATATCAATCAATCACAAATACCCAGTCAAACCAATAGTGCATATACAAGGCAGTTATCGAAAATCTCAAGTAGATCAATACATGACAAAGTAACTTTGACAAGCAAGGCAATGTAAATACGCAACAATCACTGAGATGGTCCATAGTTAAAAATGTAATTTAAGTGTCCTCACAGAAACAAGTCTGATTTCTCTCTCAAACTGATATGTTTAAATCCAATACTTGGGACTGATAAAACCACTCACACACATAATTGATATCCAAACATTGTGTGTAATATCATAGGCTTGCCCATATATTCATGACCATGACATTTGACTAGTCGGACTAAAATCACTATAGAACTTTCTTAGCTCAAAACGTAGGCTCAGGGGGATTCATATGATATTTTTGGAACATAATGACTAATTTCCCTCCTTGACACTGTGCTATTTCATACTTTGACATACCAACACTAGTATTTTTAACTCATTGCTCCCTTTTCCTATTTCAAACACTTTTGGGTGCAATTTTTCTACTTTTCAGCTCATTGCCTTTTATTTTTCTCAATTCATTTCTTTTGACTTATATTTTTGGCAACTATTTGTTTTTCTCGCACCTACTTCATATTTTTCCCTTTTGTATTATGTTGCTATGCTTACTTTCCTGTCTTGATGTGATTACCTTGTAACAGCCACCCTCGACTTAGGCCTTTGGCCTGAGTTGAGGTGCACAATATCCAACCTATGAACCAGGGCCACTTTTGGTAACCACCCTTAACTAGGCTTTTAGCCTGAGTTGAGGTGCAGACTTCATCGAGGTCTATAACTAACTACACCCCATTTAAAAATGCTTTCATTATCCTCAATGCAACAAAACAAGACAAAAGATAATATAGGGGTCAAAAAGGAACAATACTAGCGTGCTTAAGCACTAGTGTCAGTCTGTGGCTCACCACCTTTAACCTACTTGAAGATCTCTGCTATTGTGGCGGCATGCCATGAGGGTCCAGCACCCCTCATCATCTCTTGCTCACATGTATGTTGCACCATCTCATCCTCAATAGAGGCTCGTCTCGCAGCCTCTATGTGGTCTTTCTTCAGCCTCTCAGCATCTCACCTAGCAGCATTAAGATCAGCATCACTAACGCAGTGTCTTTTCCTAGAAGCGTGAGCTAGGGGACCATCAACAAATAAACCCAGCACCTCTGTAGTAACGTTTAGAAATGGAATCATCAAGGGTACTGGAGTCACTAACCTCATCCTATCACCAAGCTTCTGGATCTCCATCTGAATTGTTGTAATGCTAGGAGACTGGGTCAATCTGATATGCTCCCCACATGTCTCTCGAAAGCATCCACATGGCCATGTGGTATTGTTAATCTATCCTCAAGTACGGTCATGAAGTGCTCATGCATGCACTTCTCAAACTCATATAAGGCCTTGCGAACCCAGGGCCTAATTTGCTGCAATAACTGAATCAACTAGGACTCAGTGTGAACCTATCTCTGTAATAGAGCTTGAATGGACTCCGCAGAGACATAAACCATGTTTGTGGTCTAAGGGAGATGGTGGTAGTAGGCCCTGTCTTTCTCTCAATATCAGTATATGAGGGCCTCTAAGGCTCAGCAGCGATGGTGGGAGTGTCCTCAGGATGTAGAGCCTTGGAGAACATCTCTGGTAGTCTAACTATAGTGTGTAGTGCTCATCGTGGTGCCACCGGATTCTCATCGACCTTGATCAGGCCAGTATCTTGAGTCCTCTAAATCCCTATCATTGCATCCACATTGGGTATGATCTCTACAACTACCTCTATACATAGTCGATGTACCAAACATGGGGACGAGATCGAAGTGGAACTCCTTAAACAACGCTCATATATCTCCTCGACTATACACCAAGCAAAATCAATATCATATCCAACAATAATGCTGGCAACAAGAACTGCACAATCTTCCTTCAGGGTATTATCAGCTTAGGTCGGCCAAATTCGTACACGCATAACCGCCTACTAGAATTTGCCAGCAAAGTTAAGTGAGGCTTTTATAATAGACGCGGAATAGGATACGCAATTAGTGTCCTGTCCCTACTCAGAGATATGGTTGTCAATCCATTTAATCAAAGCGTCCTTCTGGACTGCATCTCTCATCAATACTCTATCCTAAGCCTTCCCCAATCTATACTCCAACTCAACTTTAGCCACGAGGGGCTTGATACTCGTGACAAAACAAGAATATGAGGATGATAGCCTCTGATATATCTATTAGAACTCCGCATACAATCTTCCAAATCAATCTAGGTTATGAGTTGGGCTTCACCTTCTTCAGCATAACCTCAGTGATAGTAGCAGCATTTGAGGCGTAGAACTCATGAACTAATAGTAGGGAATACTTCTTTGATAGTGTTGCTAACCATTCTAAACTATAACGGGCCAGTCTAAACTATAACGGGCCATGGTATGACAAAGCATCGATGCTTTGTCAAACTCGGATGTGACTATCCTCGGCTCCTTAAATGTGGTCCATATTTGTTGGCTCTTATCGTCTTGTCGGACATCCTCTTTGTGTATCTCCAGCATGCCTTTGGCGCACCAGTGTCTTGACCACCCTGCTGCAGGAATCGATGTTGGGGTGGACCTACTCAACTCCGCAGACTCTGAACATGACTCATCATCTGACTTGGAGCTATATTTGTCTTAGGAGCCTGACCAAGACCTCTCTCCAAAGTCCATCATCTGTATGGAACTTCTTCGTTGTGAACCTCTCTCCTCAAAGTAAGGAGGTTATGGTGTAATAAATGGTGGCTTGAGATGTGATTTCCAAATACAACACTTTTGATGCTTAAAACTTAGAATTTTGTGTGTTCTTATAGCGATATTAGTAGATTTGATCTGTTGTAATGTTTGTTTTGCAGGACTACAGAGTTGGCATGATTTTTTGGCTAAGTGTGCAAAAATTGCAAAAATTGATGTTCTACGACATCCTTTATAAGCTATAGATGTTTCCACAGGTCGTAGAATAGATTTTATAGCAAAGTACAGTGAAGGGAAGATTCTTTAAAGTTGAGTCTATGAATATTCAAACGAGTTGTAAACGATTCTACGAGTTATAGACATGATTTCATACCCTAAGGATCAGAAAGTGGGGAGTTGTTGAAATATCATCAGACAAAACCCTCCATGAGCCATAAAACCTTATACGGCCCGAAGATGGGTCTGGTAGAAGTCACCCCCCAAATGTGCAGAAGGAATCCATGAAGCCTCGACTACGGGCCATAGAACTTTATACGGACCGTAAAGTTGCCCGTAGAGCCTACCGACCAAGTTCTCCTAATTTGATTTGGATTTCTATTTTAAATACTATAAATAGGTCTTTTAGGTTATTTTTCGCATGGAAGACTAGAGAATCGGGAAGAAAAAGCGAGAAACATTATGAGACTATTGGAAAAACAATATTTTGTGTCCTTAATTCTTACATGTGATTTTTGTTGAAGAGCTTGGATTTCTAATTCTTAATTCTATTATTGTAAGTGCATAATTATGCTATTCAATATCATGATTCTTGCATTTACATTGATAATGAGTAGCTAAATCCACAACTAGGGCTGTGAGAACCATGAAGAACTAATAAGGTAAAATCAGATAATTCGTAATTTTCAAAATGTATGCATGCATGTATTAATTAATTCTCTTCTTTATGAATGC
Source organism: Solanum rostratum (assembly GCA_029948455.1). Classification (NCBI taxonomy): domain Eukaryota; kingdom Viridiplantae; phylum Streptophyta; class Magnoliopsida; order Solanales; family Solanaceae; genus Solanum; species Solanum rostratum. Next base: position 26,260,167 of record CM057045.1, read on the forward strand.
TTTTTGACGGTGTTCAACGTTAGAACTTGCCTAGGGTCACTGACTAGATCAAAATAGTAATAAATAGGAAAAGAAATTTATTAACAAGATTCGAGTGATGTTTCTCGTCTAATCAAACAAACTGAATCAAGGGGAGGTTGTCCTAGAACAATATGTAAAGGTTAGTAATGTCACACTATGGGGATAGATCAAATCACGTAATGAAATCTGCCTCTCACCTGGATCAAACGGTTTGGTAAACTTAACTTATCATTCTGCATGCTAATACTAGAAAAGAATTCGATTATCTGGTAATACCGAGTTGGGGAATCATGGGGAACACAATACCCTAGTTACTTTTCATACTAATTTCACACTTGTCTTCCTGTAAGATTTATTTCTACAATTTTACAAAACCCTTTGGGGAGATATGTAGGTTAATCAACTCATATTGTTTGAAATTTCTCTAAGTCTACCCTTTTCCATATGGGATCGACCCTAACCTCGATTAGGTTATATGTCTTGACAACAACTGCTTTAATCTTCAAAAAGGAGGTGTATCTTGGGCGACATCAGCTAGGTCGGCACCAACTGTCTAGATGCCACCATAATATGTCATAGCTCAACGCCCTCGTTTGGATGGATGTTGAGCTCCTCCATAAAGCCCTAGCCTCAGAGTTCATAGGCTTGTTGCGAAGTCTACTCTGCAAAGCCTCTATCTCAACATGCTTTGGACGTGGACCTATGGTAGCTAAAAACACAACAAGATAAACTCACATGAGTCCCAAGAAATGCAAAAAAAGAAGAACAAAAATTAAACTAAAATTATCACAGAAGGAACCACGAAGGCTTGTCAATGGTTTGTAGAGTAAAGTAGGGGTCCTCAATGGCCTTCATAGAATACGGGGTACAATAATTTGTATCAATCTGTGGTCTATTAGCACTTTCATCATCCGCATTCCGAGTCCTCCACCAAAGTTTAGCATCACCAGCAGTTGTGCTTCCCAAAAATAAAGGTAAAAGTGTCACGACATTTCTAAAAATAAATATCTTTTCTTGGTTTGGCACTCCTCGGGCGATCATTAGTGATGGAGGTTCCCATTTTTGCAATAGGTTATTCAAGGATATTCTTGAGAAGTATAGGGTAAAATATTGAGAGTCAATGTCCTACCACCATAGGCAAGTGGGCAAGCTGAGGTATCTAATAGGGAGATTAAACAGATTCTATCCAAAACTGTGAATGCAAACCGGATAGATTGGTCATTAAGACTTGATAATGCATTGTGGGCGTACCAAACATCATTTAAAACTCCCATAGGTAAGTCTCTTTACCAACTTGATTTTGGTATGGAAATCAACTCATTGCTAGCATTCGGAACCACAAAGATACCTCTCTTTTTTGGAACATACTTGACCAAACTCACCTATTCACTGTCTGTAATCGGATAGATCACACTCACATCCAACCACTTAATGATCTCATTACGCATAACCTCTTGCATTGGTGGGTTGAGACGTCTTTGGTGGTCAATGTTTGGCTAATAATCCTTGACCAATTGAATTTTATGAGTGCATATTCTAGGTGGGATGCCAATGATGTCTATAATTGTCTATTCAATATCCCTTTTGAATATTTTGAGAACCGAAATCAATGCATCCATTTGTTCGTCATTAAGATTTGTAGCAACAATCATAGGTAAAGTATTGTTAGTCCCCAAAAACACATACCTCAGGTTAGCTAGATGATCCTTCAACTCCAACACAGGTGGCTCTTCAATGGATGGTCTAGTAGGTGGCAACTCGTGATTTTCCAAGTCCAACTCAAGCTTGAGGTGGTTCCCAAGGAAACCATGTGCCCCAAGTGCCTTTATCTCCTCAACATAGTATGGGATGCCGTCACTCTTAAAGTTCATCAATACAGCCTCACGTGTTTTGAAACCCAGCTTTTCCTCAATTGGTACATCAGGTTACATTTCATCAACACTTTCAACAACAGAGACAACATTTAGGTCATCAGGTCTCTTCATGAACTAGCAAACATTGAAGACAACTTTTTCAACATTTAATCTAAACATGAGTTGATCCAACTCCATATCTACTAGTGATCACCCAGTGGTAGGTTGGGTCTCCCAAGATGATTGGGACGTCGAAGTCAACTTAACAATCAAGTATCACAAAGTTTGCGAGGAATATGAAATTCTCAACTCAGACTAGAAAATCATAGAGTTACCTTAAAGGATTCTTCACCATCTTGTCTGCCATCAACAACATCATTGTAGTTAATGTGGAGGCCCCCATTCCCAACTGCTTGAATACTTCAAGAGGCATTAAGTTGATGCTGGCTCCTAAGTCGCATAACGTCTTTGCAAAGTTGAAGACTCTGATGGTGTAGGGTATGGTGAATTCTCTAGGATCTTCCTTCCTCTACACTAATAACCTTCTTGCAATATCTCCATAATGGTGATGGTCAAGAGAAATCTCTTGACTCACCATCTCTTCTTAGTCACTATATCCTTTATGAAATCAGCATACTCAGGCATTTGCTCCAATGCATCAATGAGTGGGAGATTAATAGACAACTGCTTCAACATAGAGATGAAATTCTAAAACTTCCCTCCTCATTCTTCTTCTTCAGTCTTCAAGGGAAAGGTGGTGGAGATATAGGTATGGGCTTCAACTACTTTGGTGTCACAACTTTGTCACTCGCCGCATCCTTGGCTTTGTCACCTCTAGTCTCTACATCCTTGTCCTCTATTGTCTCCTCACGAACCACATCATCAACTACCGGTATTGGTGGGTCAATTGTTTGCGTACCACCTCGTGAAGTCACTTCCATGCACTATCCATCATTTTTCAGATTCTATACTATGTTGTTTGTCAATGCACCCTTTTAGTGCTGATTCAACTAAGCTAACATTTGACGAAATCGCTATGTAATGGCCACAAATTGAGACTCAATCTTTGAAGTAATACTTGATATGTCAGCTTTCATCCCCTTCAAAGTCTAATCTTGTGCATCTTCTTTCTTCAGTAACCTATCAAACATCTCCTCAATATGTGAGCTACCATCCCCATAATCACAATTTTGTGGTGGCACATATGAACCATTTCAATACCCATCCCTGCAAGCCCAATAACCATCTCAATCTTGTCCCCTTTTCTTATCGTAATATCTATCTCGCTTGTTTTCCCTGTTAAAATGTTGACCTTGTTTTCCTTGACCTTGGCGCAAATAGTCCTAGTTAAGCCTTGGGCATTAGTCTGGAAACCCCCCATCTGATCTATCATAAAACAAGTTTCCTCCATATAACATAGATTCTCATAAACAGGTGCTCTTGGTGGTTGATGATTGCATTCACCAGCTCCTGGTTTTGCTTTATTAGTAACCCGACATTTTTACTAATTTGAGAATATACTTTCAAAACTTCCTCATTGATTTTGGTCTGCTCTAGATTTGTATTCACTGCAAAAAAATCTCTTAGTCATCAAAATTATCTCTTGTGCCCCATGCACAATTAGTCTTTACTAACTTTAACAGTCGTTGAGCCACATCTATGAAAGTGCAATCCAGGAATGCTCCTCTAATTATGGAATCAGCCACTGCTTTACAATTATCTAACACCCGATAGAAGATCTCCACTAATGACTCGGCGGTGATATTGTGGTCTTGAAAACTTCTTAAGATTTTAGTAAACCGCTCCTATGTAGCACTTATGGAATCACTAAACAATTGTTCAAAGTTATTGATCTGGTCATTTAGCTTCAACTTCTTTGTCTTGGGAAAATACCTCTCCAAAAAGGCTCTCTGCATTTCTGCCCATGTAGTGATAGAGTCAAAAAGTAGCTCAGATAACCATAACTAGTAAGAGATAATGGGATGACACGGAGCCCAATGGCATCCATTGACAGATTTTAATTCCCCAACATACTCCTATAGACGAAGGCAACGTTGTGTAGATGGTTATACGGATCCTCTGTTGGTAGGATCAAGAACAACCCTCTACACTACAACATTTATAGTAACCCACAAGATATGACAAACTTTGTATCTTTTAGTTAGGGAGGTAACACAATTGCTCCTATGACATTTACTGTCATAGGATCAAGTTTGTAAGGATTCCACCCATTTCTTGTTGCTTGTTGACCTTAAGGCGGTTGATTGTCTGCTACCAATGGTTGTCGTGGCTTCAGATTATTTAAGTTAAGTGCAGCATTTGTTATCCTGAGCCATTCTTCTTAATGTTCTCTTAATCTTTAGATCAAATAGAGTCAAGGGAATGCCTCGATTGCAGGTATTGTACATGCACTACATCTTTATGCTAAAAGAAAAACAAAAATAACAAAAATGTAAAACAAGGAAATAAGGATTAACTCTCCAATAACCCTAATCAAAATAATCTCAAAGTCATATTCCCCGGAAACAGCGTCAAAATTTGATCACATCCAAATTATACCTCCCAATTAAGGTATAAGCGATCGTTGTTCAAGTACAGAACCTAACAATAGTTAGGGTCGATACCATGAGGAATATGGTCTAGACTTGCAGTAATTAAAGCAATTAAGATGAATCAATCGACCGACTTGCCAAAAAAGGGGTTTCAATGTAAAAGCAATATTTAATCCTAAACTAAGATCAAAAAGTCAACGCAAGTATTGTGAATTCAATAAGAGAAGTAACTAGGGTATTGTGTTCCCCATGAACCCTTAACACAATATAACCTTATAATCGTAATCTTTTCTAGTGCATAGCATGCAAAAATTGGTCAAGTTATGTTCACCTAATTCCTTGGTCCGGCAACTAGGAAAATTTTACCACGCAACTTGGTCTGTCTACGGGTGTTGCATTATTAACCCTTATCATGTCCTAGTACAACCATCCCTTGGGTCATTCAGGTTTATTAGACTAGTATGCTCATATCAAATCCTGTTATTAATCTCTTTTATCATTCATTACCCCCTTGGTCCGTCAAGTAAGAATAAGGAAAGTTCTAATGTTTGCAAGTGTTAAAAAGAAATAAAAATAAAGAGATAAATAATGCATGCATGCACACTTTCTAAGGATTACAAATTATTTAGTTTTACTTTGTTGGTTCTTCATGGTTCCCACAACCCTAGTTGTGGATTTAGCTACTCATGTTAATTGTAGATGAAAGAATCATGTTATGAATTTGCATAATTTTGAACACTTACAATGAAGAATTGACGAGCACAAAATATAAAATCTTCACAAATCCCAATATTATAACTCAAATATAAGATAAAAAGTTGTCCACATGAAATCTCCAAGAAAACGCTTAAACAATGTAATAATATAAAGTTTAGAGTTTTGTACATTAAAAATACCTAAAACCCTATTTATAATAAAAGAAAACCAATTCCTAAATAGATTAGGAAAATTGAAATTGGGGCTTTTCACGAACGGAGTTACGGGCCATAGATGCAATCATGGCCAGTGGACTGACTTCAAAAGTTGCAATTTCAAAATATGCCTTTAGTGTACTACTCACCTCTTACGGGCTGCAGATTAACTTACGGACTATAAGTGCTTCCATCCTAGTAACTTTCAGCAACTATGCAAAATCTCTGAGTCTCAAACCACGAATTGATGTACAGACCGTAAATGACTTACGATCTGTCATTGTAACATGTAGTTTCATCTTTAGAAAATTTTCACTTCACTATATCAAGACTACGAAACCCCATCTATGAATCATAGACTGAACCACAGACCGTAGATAGTCTCATAAATCATAAAAAATCTACAACTTGTTCAAATCAGGACAAAGACTCCCCGACTCTTGTAATTCTGAAAAATCAGCATAAAAACACATCAAACCTACAAGAATCGCTTAGAGAACATAAAAAATTCTAAGTTTAAAGCATTAAAAATATCCTATTTTGACGGCACATCACCATGTCAGTAGACCATCTCCGTTTCTCCAAAATGGTTCTCAACCCCGCAGCTTTCAACTTGTTAAGTGTCAATGAGGGGCTATTCTTTCTTGAATGCTTTGGGAAGTTTGGAGGAGTGGGTCATCTAAAGCTTTTGACCTTACCTCGATATGGCACCGTCTTTGACTTGGCTCCGAAACTGGAGGGTCATGAATTGGGGTCTTAGACCCTGCTTGATCATCATCAGAGCTGGTCCATACCACATCAAGGGATCCTTTTTCATCACTTCTGGGATCCCTTGATTCAAACATATTTGTTTTTCCTTTGCCTCATTCTTCCTTATGGGGTCTTGGTGGTCTTTGTTCTGCCTTCGCGACAATTATGATGGTTTCTTGGGTTGTTAGGGATCCTCTACGAGTCATAGTGTCCTTTTGTCGAGCCATATCTGCAAAAACAAGCTAAAAACATGTATGAGAACACATAGTGTGAAAGAAAGAATCAAAAATAAGAATCAAGAAAACACCCTGGGTCAATTTGCCCATCGAACATGATCGGCGGTCAAATTGATCGTCACGTTTCATTATAGTTGTCAGGGCCCAAATCACTATCACACTCGGAGATGGATATAAGCATCCAACAATCCACCAAATTAATTTGATGAACAAAAGAATTGTCACCGAAATGATAGAATCCAACATTAAAATTTGTCATAAGAGGTGGTGTGGTGGCCTTTCGGTGCATCACCGAGTCATTGTCGACAGTCAAAATGACCATCACTGAAAATAACTGATAAATGCAAATTTCCCCCCAAAATTTCAATTCTAAAACATCACAATCTTACCAACACAACACCGCACATATTCATAGGCATATATTATCCTAACATTCCCATCACGAGTGCAAATTCAATTAACCGATGACTTTAACCTTAAGAAAGATGTCATCCACTCTATCATCAGGCAAGTTCAAGTCTCTCAATCAAATTTGTGGATTATTCAGACATTACCCACAACCTGTGAGGCAAACGAAAACCTACAAATATGCTTTTACATCGATAATCTCAAGCAATCAAATTCAATATCCTAATAAAAAGCTACATAATAGGGAATTATGATCAAATTAGGACTAAACACAATCACATTCAATGATTAAGCACCATACTTATCAAATATAACTTTTACCCCTAACAAATACTCAATCAATTTCATCAATAAAATCAAGAACCCAACTAAACAAGTAAAAACAAGGACCTAAGGTTCTAATGGCTTCAATTGAAAAACACATACATGCTTCTCACTGGTTCTTCATCATTAAGAAATGAGTAACAATCTTCTAAAACCATAATCAAGACCTTACCACTCAAAAGTAGTGCAAAAATAAATTCAAAGGGCCAAAAACATACCTTGATAGTGATGTGCAGACAATGCAAGTGAAGAAGTTTGATTCTATTGATGATTTTCCGACACAATCCCAATGAAAATGAAAAACGTAAAACCTAGAAGAGTATTAGGTGTATAGGTTATGAAAAAGTGGAGAATGAAAATTTAAAGGTTGAAATAATTTGAAAATCTCAAATAGGTCGGTGAGACATGAGATTTGGCAATGTCGACTTACCCTGTCGAACACATTTTGCGGTTCTGACCACCTTTTCTTACAATACATCAACCTTTTTCATCAGCATCAAAAGATAGTGGAACTTTTCATGACCCAACCATTTCAGCGATCCACCGAACTGCAACTTTGACCGCCTAATTTGACAATACCCGATGAGTCATAAATTGACTGAAAAAGCGGTCAAACTAGTCATCCTTATTTCAACTCGGTGATCCGCTGATTAGCACATCGTGTCGCCCATTTTTGCACACTTTAAAATCTCTAACTTAGTACACATGCATAAGTAACACTCATTATATAAAAACTACCAACGCCTTGGGTTTCCTCCCAAGTAGCACCTTACTTATTGTCGTGGCACGACGGAATCCTTCTCAAATCACTATTTCCGAATATGTTCAATGACTAACACCACCCAAAGTTCCATAGACTGCTTCATCACCTTACAAATATTGAATACAACCTCCTCATCATTCACTCTAAACTTCAAATCTCCTCTCTCTACAACAACTAATGCCCTCTTGATGGCCAGGAATGGTCTACCAAGGATGATAGGTACATCCACATCAACCTTGCAGTCGGGGACCATGAAATCAATCTGTAGAATGAACTTGCCGACCTTAACTAATACATCATACAAAATACCAACCAATCTTTTGATGGATCGATCATCATAAGCAATCTCATCTTCGTGGTGAAAGAATGTCCAAGCCCAATTCTTCAAAAATGGCCAATGGCATAAGATTGATACTCGCTCCAAGATCGCACAATGTTTTGCCAAACCTGCAAATCCTAATAGTACATGGAATGGTACAAGTACCTGGGTTATCTTTCTTTGCTACAAAATTGTTTGTCACAATTGCACTAAAATGGTGCGATACCTCGATTGTCTCACATTCCAAATTTCTTTTCTTGGTTATGAGCTCTTTCATAAACTTAGCATAATCTGGAATATCCACCAGAGTTTCTACCAATGGGATATTGATAGAGAGAAAGAGTTGAACATGGATAGAAATTGTGTTATCATTCTTTCCCTTCAACCTTTAGGGAGAGGGAGCATCAATCTCTTCTTGGGGAGCTTTCAATTTTGAAGATGAGGCAAAATTTTTGGTGGGTGCATTTTTACCTTTACTTGCTTTACCCCTAACTTTCACATTACTATCACTCTCGGGATTGCTGAGAGAGTTACCTTTCGCATCAAGCACTACATAACCTTCCACTTCAGGATCCTTAACATCCTCAAATAAAGAGGCCTCGGTTCCATTTCCTAGCTCAACATCGGATAGAGTTGCATCTTCTTCAATAACCTTGCCACTACTCATTATAATGGTCGTGCATTGTTGGTTGTCACTTTTTGGTTGGCCACTGTGTCACTTGATAAGCCTCCTTTTGGTCGTTGGTTGAGATGAGCTGGGTCGTTCCTAGTTGAGTCTATAAGTGCTTGATTGGAACCAAATGGGACTTCACTGTTTGTCTCAATTAGGAAAAGTCTTACTTAATTTCTTTTAGCACTTTATTCAAAGCCTCCACCTTATTTAGAATTCGTGAGCATGTCTTCGGTTCGAAATCATTCTGGGTTCACAATAGGCTCTTTAGGCTTTAACCTATCATAAGGAGGGAACGCGACGATCTCTTTTAGCTTATCTTTCTCTCTATCCTTTCTCTCCAACCATTGACATTGTTCCAACCTTGATTCCCGGGTAGCCTTGTAAAGGCCGGCCAAGAACCCATCACTTGGTTCCCCATGTAGCGTACCTCATCATTATAACTAACATTGTAAGGCAATTCATCAAAAGACAAACTAATAGCATACCCAACAGTATTTACACTCTTACGACCACCACCCATCACATGCTTTGTCAATAAATTGAGTTGAGTTATCATCTTAGCCACATGCTCATCTTTTCTTTAATCCTTAGCCATTTTCTCGTTGAATGGTCCCCTTGGCATAGAGGAAATAAGGTTGTCTCAGGTCTATCATGCTCGATTTTTCTTTTTTGTGTCGTCCAACAAAGCCGAAGCTGTAGTAAAAGATTGTTTATTTATGCCACTTATCACCAATTGGTTAGCAATACCTTTATTAACCGCATCAAGGTTGACATAGAAATATTGAATAAGAAGATGGTCCGACATACCATGATTTGGACACTAAAGAAAGAGCTTTTGAAACCTCAACCACATTTTCATGCAATGGTTCCCTATCAATTCTCTTAAAGTTTTCAATGCTCCTCCTAAGTTTCACCATTTTTTAGGGAGGAAAGAATATTTCAAGAAATGCATTATGTAACTCCTCCCATGAGATGATAGAATATTGTGGTAGCTCCACCAACTATCTCACAGCTTCTCCGAATAAAAAAAGATTAAAATAATCTCAACTGAATAGTTTCTTGAGTCATTCCTCTAAAGCTAAATAATGAACATACATCCATAAAATTATAGACGTTCTGATGTGTATTATCATATGCTAAACCACCAAATAATCCTTTCGATTGGAGCAGCTGGAGCATAGTACTTGTAATGTTGAACACAGCATTGCCCGCGACCAGGAGCAATCTAATTGTTGCGGGCTACTAACTTGGTCCCAATCAACATCATTGAGGCTCCCAACATCGTCGCCATTTAAACATCTATTGGTACTCATATCTCCACCTAAAAAGGAAAGTAAACGCAAAAGACAAGAAAACCAACTAAGAAAGGTCAACTACATTAAATTAGTTCAATCAAACATGTCTAACAAGAAGCAAACACCGTTCCCCGACAATGGTGCCATTTTGTTGTCCACCTCATCATACTTCAAAAATATCAAGAAGGTATTGCGATCATCATTATATAATTTACCCAACAAGGAGTTGGGGTCAAATCCACAAGGAACGGTTGTTCAAGTTTAGAAGTATTAATTAGAACTAAAAGATTTTATCATTAATAAGGGGGATTATAACTAACATGTAAAAAATTAACGATTTCAAGAGTCGAATTAAAATAATAATTAGGAGATATGTCAAGGGTGTGTTAACATGGGATAAGAGTTCAACAAATAGGTCTTACAACTTTAGTGACTGTGCCAATTGAATGTGAGTAGGCTAGAGTGCTTGTAACCACTAGTTTTATCATATACTAGCAGTGTTCCACATGAACTTATTACAATTTCATATGCAAAATCACTATAGGACACAGTTGGCCTAAGCAATTTTTAAGCAAACCTTCTAATACCTTGGCTATTGAATCCAATTCAGGCATTCAGCCTAAGCCCACAATTTTTCAAGGCTATCATGCTCATTTCATACTTCAGTCACTCATAATTAATGCAACAAGTGAAGATCTAAACATAATCAAAAGTTTGCAACCTCAAGATTTTCAATTAGACATAGTAATGAACATGAACCCACTTCATAATTATCAATAAAACATTCAAAATAGATAATACCCAACTAGAAATCAAGTACCCATGTAAATTACACACCACTTATAATAAGGGCTTTAGCTAGACATAATTTAAAGATAAAATTTAATGCCAATGTCTACATCCATTGTAATGGGTCCAGAGAGATACAAAGAATTAGAATGAGTCTCTTCTCTCCTAGCTCCAATTACTCTTCCTAAACTTAAATTCAAAACACTTTTCTCCTAAGAAGAAGTGTTATTCTTTACAAAAGGTTCAGTGTACTCTCTCTGAAGTATGTTCTCTCAAGTATTTTTCTCTCTGTGTAAATTACTCCACTCCAAATTATATTTTTACTCTGTATAATTTTTGCTAATTTTGTGCACGTTTCATTGAAGGGCGGTCAAGGTCGGCCATCACCGAACACTTCGGTGGTACGTCAAATCTGCACTTGACTGTTTTTTAAATCAACTTATGAAAGCCCTAGTCTCTGCAACTTTAGATGATGTGACTGTGCATCATGCTTAGTGATTTGTTGAACCTTCACCAGCATTGCCTTTCTGCTCCGCACTTGAGGTGTTGGACTCTGCAGTATTAGGCATTCAATGTCGGTTATCCGTCGAATCAGTCAATGACACCGATTTTGACCGCCTTTTAGGCACTTAATCTTTTTTTTTTTTTGTTGATTATTAGCCTTCCATACACTTTCATCCTGAAGTTTTTAATATTGAACACACAGATTAATAAGAATATGAGGCATAATAGTACAGTGAGCACAATATCTCCTTACTTTCTAAGCTCTATATGAATCCATAATAATGGATTCATCATTGAGTCCAATCTAGTGCAACAATGATAGGTGCCAAAATCAACCTCTACTTCAAACCCTCGAATACCTTGAGACATGCATCATGAAATAAGAACTTAACATCTTTCTCAAGTAGCTTGCACAGTGGATGTGCAATCTTTGAGAATTCTTCATGAATCGTCAATAGAAGCATGTATATCCCAAGGAACTCCTCATACCTTTTGCAGAGATAGGTGGAGGAAGCTTCTCAATAACCTCAACCTTAGCCTTATCTACCTCAATATCTTTGATAGAGATTTTGTGTCCTAGCATGATACCTTCTTATACCATAAAGTGACACTTTTCCCAATTCAAAATAAGGTGACACTCTTCACACTGCTTCTACAAGTCATGTAGATAATTTAGATATTCTTTGAATTAATCCCCAACAATGTTGAGATCATTAATGAATACCTTAAAAGTATCCTCCACCATGTCTGAGAAAATTAACATCATGCATCTCTAAAAGGTGACTGATGCATTACACTATCCGAATGGCATCCTCTTGAATGCGAAGGTGCCATAAGGATATGTAAAAATGGTCTTATCCTGGTCCTCTGGAGCGATAGAAATCTGGTTATAGCCTGAATAACAATCAAGAAAATAGTAATAGCCTTTGTCGGCCAATCGATCTAGCATTTAGTCCATGAACAACATAGGAAAGCGATCCTTCTCTGTCGAAGCATTGAGCTTGCGATAGTCCATGCAAACCCTCCAACCTGTGACTAGTATCATGGGAATCAACTCATTGTTAGCATTAGAAACCATAGCGATACCTCATTTCTTTGGAACATACTAGACTGGACTCGCCCATTCGCTGTCAGCAATCGGATATATCACACGCGTGTCTAACCACTTGATGATCTCCTTGTGTATGACCTCACGCATAGGAGGGTTAAGATGCATTTGGTGCTCAAGGCGCAGCTTATAGTCCTTGACAAGCTGGAGCTTATGGGTGCAGATGTCTGGTGGGGATGATAATGATGTTTGTAATCGTCCATCCAATGCCCTTTTAAATCTTTTGAGGACCAAAACCGATGCCTCCACCTGTTTATCATCAAGGTCTATTACAATAATCATAGGTGAAGTATTATTAGGTCCTAAAAACATATACATGTGGGCTTAAAGAGCCTTGAATTCTAACACTGGTGGCTCTTTAATTGATCGTCTAGTAGGAGGTGGCGTCTCACGATTCTTAAAGTACCACTCAAGCTTGAGCTGGTATCTAGGGTACTCGTATGATTTAAGTGCATTAACCATCTCATCATACTTTGGGATGCCATCACTCTCAAATCAACACAGCCCTAAGAGTTTTGACACCCAGTGTTTCCTCTATGAATACCTCTAGTTGCACTTTATCAACACTTTCAATCATAGAGACAACCTTTAAATCATTCAGTATCTTCATAGATTGGCACACTTTGAAGATGACTTCTTCATTGTTCAATCTAAACTTGAGTTGGCCCAACTTCATATCTACTAGTGGTCGACCAATGGCTAGGAATAGCCTTCTTAAGATGATTAGGATATCGAAGTCTACTTTACAATCAAGAATAAAAATGTATATGGGGAATATAAAATTTTCAACTCGAACAAGAACATGATATAGTATCCTCAGAAGCTTCTTGACTGTTTTGTACGCCATCAACAACCGCATTGATGTCAAAGTGGGGGCTCCCAAGCACAACTGTTTGAATATTGCAAGAGGCATAATATTGATGCTTGCTCTTAAATCGCATAATGCCTTTGCAAAATTTAAAACTCCGATGGCGCACGGGATGGTGAATGATCTAAGGTACTCTTTCTTTTGCACCAAGGACCTTGTTGCAACCGCTCCACAATGGTGAAGATTTTGAGCAAGCTCATTGTTCTTTTCTTCGTAACTAGGTCATTTATGAACTTCGCAGACCCGGGCATTTGTTCTAATGCATTAATGAAAGGAATATTTATGGACAATTATTTTAACATATAGATGAAGTTTTGGAACTTCCCCTCCTCATTCTTCTTCTTTAGCCTCTAAGGGTAAGGTGATGGAAGTCTCGATATGGGTTTCAGATTTTTTAGTACTACCACATATTCACCCACATCATCCTTGGCATATTCATCTCTTGTGTCCAACTCTGTATTCTCAAGTATTTCCTCTTTAGCCATATCATCAACTACTGCATTGGTTGGTCAATCGTCTACTTGCCACCGCGTGCAGTAACTGCCATGTAATATCGATCATTCTTTGGATTTTGCGCCATGTTGCTTTATAATGTACCCTTCTGGTGTTTGTTTAACTGTGTTGACATCTAGCCAAATCGTTGCTCCAACTATCTAATAATGACCGCATGAGACTCAATATTTTTATTAATCCTCGATATATCAACTTTCATCTCCTTCAAAGTCTCATCTCGTGCATCCTCTTTCTTGAGAAACTTACCAAACATCTCTTCAATCCTCAAGCTACCAAATCTTGAGTCGCAGTTTTGTGATGGCACATATGGTTGATTTTGATACCCACCTCTGTGTGCTCACTCACTATCTCGATCTTGGCCCCTATTTTTGTTGTTGTCTCTATAAGTGTTATCCCTGTTATAGTTTTGACCTTGACGCCCTTGACCTTAGTGCCAATAATCATGGCTAGATCCTTGGGCATTGGTCTAGAAAACCCCCCGCCCATCTTATCGGTCACAAAGCAAGTGTCCTACTCATAACACAAGTCATCATAAATGGTTGCCCTTGGTGGTTGTTGATTGAATGCATTAACCCGCTCTTGGTTTTACTTCATCAATCACCCAATATTAGTACTGATCAACGTCAACTCTTGTAGTACCTCTTGGTTGATCTTAGCTTGCTCCGAATTTGTACTAACTGAGAAAGCACTCTTTGTAATCTCTAAGTCCCTTATTCCCTATGCACGATTAGTCTTTGCTACTTGTCCGGATCCCTTATGGATTCTAGGCATTCCTTACCTAGCAAGTATGGAATGGTTGTGGCAATATCAGTGGGATTGTTATACAATCACTGGATCATAAGTGATTGTTGTCAGATAATAGAAACTCCTAAAAAGTCCCTACCTTGAGTACTCTTAGTCGAGTCGAGTTAAGTTTCATTAAGTTGAGTTGATTGATGAGGTTGATTGGTTGATGGGTCACTTGTCTACTCTTTATTCTTGCTTTAGATAGACATTTGACATCTTGGTTGAGTATTTTATTGAGTTAATAATATTTCCATATTACTATACCCATTTCTGTTTCATTTAACTATTTTACATACCATACATTCCACGTACTGACACCATTCAGCTCTACATCATTTTATGATGCATATATAGGGATTAGAGATCATCAACAGGCGCACCACTGAGGATCTGAGACATTCAGGGTGATTGGTGAGCCTCTCCTACTCTAGAGGATTCACTACCTTTATTTCATCTTGCTTTAGAGTTAGACTAGACTAGCTTTATTTTGATTGAGGTAGCCATGGGTCTGTCGTTGGCACCACTTGAAAGTTACAGAGGCTTCATAGACTAGAGTTGGATGTTGATTGTTAAGATTGTGAGCTAGTTCTATCTACTAGCCTTTTTCAATTATATATATTATTTTGAGAACTAGATGAGATATGCCCATTTACTTTTCGTAGTCTTCTGTTGATTGTCTTGAGTTATTTGACTGAATGAATGTAATGAGGCTAAGTGGTTTGCTTGGGGACTAGCAATAGTCTCTAGGTGCCAGCCATGTCTTGGGACCCTCCCGGGGCATGACAAACATGGTATCAGAGCACGAGTTCAAGTGCCCTAGGGAGTCTATGAAGCCGTGTCTAGTAGAGTCTTGTTTATGGATGTGTAGTTGACCAGACTTCATAAGCAGGAGGCTATAGGACATTAGGAATTGTTACACTTCTTTCTTATTCCAATTCGTGCAATAAAGTTAAACTCTATGAAAACTCTCTTCTAGTTCGTGCTCAACGCGTTGCAGAGTTGCGATCATGCCTCCAAGAAGAGCTATTAGAGAAAGAGGACGTCCTACTAGATAGAGCGCTAACCAATCTAATCCCCAAGATCATGACGGACCCATAGGCCTAGCTATCTCTGCTAAGCAGTCCCCACAAGTTGAAGTCTTGAATGCTAAGCTTCACCAGACTATTTGGACTTTAGCACAGGTTGTGTCAATATCTCATACTGGACAAGGAGTGGGTAGACAGGATGCTCCAACTACATCCAGGGTCCGTGAGTTCTTGAGGATGAACCCACCTGAGTTCACAGGATCTACACCGAATGAGGACCTAGAGAACTACATTGATGAGCTTTTGAAGGTGTTCCAGGTGTTCCAGGTGATACATTTGGCTGATGCTGATAGAGTTGAACTGGCTGCTTACCAACTTAAGGGCGTGGCTAGGCTATGTGTTTGACCAATGGAAGAAGGGTAAAGGAGAGGAACCCCGGTGCTGGCTTGGGCAGTGTTCGAGAAAGCTTTCTTATGCTGCTTCATTCCAAGAGAACAAAAGGAGGCCAAGGTAAAAGAGTTTTTGAATCTAAAATAGGGCTCCATAACTATGCAAGAGTATGGATTTGATGTCACCTAGCTATCTCGCTATGCTCCGAATATGGTTGCTGATATAAGGAGAAGAATGAGGATGTATGTTGATGGGCTAAACAGAGGGCCAAAGAAGGATGGGAGAGGAGCTATGCTGGTGAGTGATATAAACATCAGGAGGTTGATGACTTATGTGCAATAAGATGATGAGGATAGGCAGCATGACAGAGAAGAGTTCAGAAATAAGAAAGCAAAGACATCCAACCACGAGGTTGGTAAGAGAGAGAGTAGGAATGGGAGCCACTTTCAAATGGGACTTCATCTACTAGTGTGCCCACACTCATAAATGGATAGGGGTCTTATAATTTTAGAGCTCAAGGATCTCAATCACAAGAAAGTGTAGCCTGACCATCCCAAGGCAAGACACGATGTGACACGTGTGGCAAGTTTCACATGGGAGAATGATGTGGAGGGAGTACTGGATGTTACAAGTGTGGCCAAATGGGCCACCTACAGAGGGAATATCCAATGTGGTCCACAAAGACCAATCATCTGTGCCAACCCCACCAGATGATATCACTGGTATGTTTGAGTCCCTACTATAACTATGATTGGTTTGATTTACGTGCCGTATCTTTTGTGACCCTTCACTCATTAATGAGTTTATCCTAATTAAGTGAGCCAATAGTGACTGCACCATTCCCGTCCACCACAGAGGTACCATAGTTGAATGTTTGAGCTGAATGTGAATGATTCTAATGTCATCTTTTGCACGAACTATCCATAGGCCTGTTATGCCAGTGTGGACAGTAGGATTAAGAGTGTCAAGTTTCAGATTTATAATCGTGCTTATTCATTCATGAAGAGGTAATAAATGTAGGTTTTATTAAACTGGGAGATGATACGTTCCTTCGGGTCCAAATAGTGATGTTGATAGTAGTATCCTGAGAGTGAGGGTAGAGGAGGATGAGCGAATGTATCCTTATGGGGATAGTGGTGTTGTATTTGTGTCAGATAGAGGTAGAGATAGGGAAGAGAGGGGAGAGATGAGATATTATGATATACAACAGATAGGTAAGAGTATGTTGGAGTGTCTTGGAGCGAGAACTCATTGAATGGCGAAGGAAGAAGTGCTTAGTAGGCTTGAAATTTCTTAGATACAGAACAGATAGGTAAGAGTATGTTGGAGTGTCTTGGAGCGGGAGCTCATTGAATGGCGAAGGAAGACATGCTTAGTAGGCTTGAAATTTCTTAGATACAGTTTAAGTGGTAAGATTGATAGGCTTGAATGTGTGGTTGTTATTATGCGAGTATGGATGATAGACTATTAAAGACTTTGTGACGAGGGTTTTGAAGTAAGGATAGTGGGGTAGTGAAGAGGACTAGTGATCTTTTAGGGAAAGTCCTTGTGAGAGCATATGGCTTGAGTATTGAGGATCAACCTTGTGTGGATATGATCATCTTAGGAATGAGGTTTGGAAGTAGGCTTGAATGGAATACGAGGATATCATAGGTAGGGAGTTGAATAGGAGCTATGAGCTTAAATTTATGGAGTAGAGTGCTATGGAAAGGAGCCCAATTGATATGAGGGGCTGTGATTGAGAGTTATCCATAGAGTCCTCTATATTATGATGGTCTTAGATGACAACAACAAACCAGTCTTTGATACCATAGTTGGTGGATCATTCTTAGATTGCACTTTTGCATATGTAGCTTAAAGATCGGAGAGAGTAGCAAAGATTGGAGAGAATTAACATATTAAGTCCTATTATTTCAGGACAATAAGGTGAGGACCATTCTGACTTTAACGGACTTAATCCATAGAATGAGAACTTGTCCGACTCTAACGAACTTAGCCCTGCAATGAGAACTTGTTCGACTTTAACGGACCTAGCCCTCTAGTGAGAACTTGTCTGATTTTAATGGACTTGGCCCTCAAGATAGAAACTTGTCTGACTCTAATGGACTTAGTCCACTCCAACGCTTGGCGACGTAGTTAATGAGTGCAAGTTGGACTTGCTCTTACTCCTACTCATTTTGGTGCTCAATACTCCTCCCAAGACTCAATGCTCATAAGACTCCTCCTCTCAACTCAATTATCTCAAATTAGCCTCGTAGAGACTCTCATTATCTCATTAACTCAAACTCAAGGGTCCTCTATTATTTCAGGGACTTTAACAAGATTAACTCAATTCTTATTTAAGAACTCAAGGACTCGGATCATCACTTAGAAGAAGTCGTTTAGTCATAACTCAAAAACTCAATTATGAAGACTCATAGGATCATCAAGATCAATTAACTCATTCTTATACTCACATCAAGACTTTACTCAACATACTCAAACCAAGGCTCTAAACTCAATCCCTAAGTTCAATCATGCATGCTTCAAAAATAATCATGTAAGGTTATACAATATCTCATGAAAAGTATTCAATTCAAGAAAACAAGTTTATGATGATCATCAACATAGGAAAATACATGTAATTAATATAATTTTCAAGAAAAACCATCAAGAATCATGTGTGTAGACTCATTAGACTTTAAACTCTTCTATGACCTTCTAGGGGGCATATGAGAGAACAATCTCATGCTTTTAGTTTAGCCTTAAATACCTGGGATAAAGCTCTCAACAATCACTTCAAGGATTTCCTCTTGAATTCCTCAATCTCAAGCTTTTTTCCTCTTTACTCAAACCTTGGACCTTTTCAAGGACTTAGAATGGGGTTTAAAAACTATTTTTACGCTTAAAAAAACCTAATTAGATTGTGTGTTGAGTTTAGGAGGGGTTGGGAATTGACTGGAATGCCCCTCACAAAATTTAGAAATTTTTCAAGGTTAGAATACCATGTCCACGACGCAGACTGATCACGCACCAGTGTATTTTTCTCTAAAAATTTTTTGAATGAGTTTTCCCAGTCCCATCAAAGAAATTTGAAAAAACAAAAGTGTCCCTCCGGTACAGGTGCCTGATGCGCCTTTGTCGCGCACAAACTATTTCGGTTTTCATGTCAAAAAATTATCTTTTGATCTAGTCGCTCTACAAATTGATCGAGACCATTTTTTCACTCAATTTTTCATGATAATCACAAACTCGGCCCCAAATTTTCCATACAAGTATTGGTAGATGTGTTATGCATACATCTCTCTTTTAGAGGTATTTTAGTAATTTTATTAGGTGTTATATAGGATCATTAAGTCCATGGCACTTAGGGCTACCATAATAGGCCAATCCAAGCAGCTAATCAAGGCACCAAAAGTATAGGTAGATCTAGATCTAACCAGATTAGCTATGGTTGCTCATCAAGTTCAAGAGGTCATACAGGTTCTTCAGGCTATTCTTTCTAGGGTTTGGGTTCCCATGGTTGTTATGTGTGTGGTGAGTTTGGCCATCAGGCCAAGAATTTCCCCAAGCATGCTCATGTTATTTTCTTGCTAGGGACATAGACAACTCAGTCTACATTAGTTCCAATAGATAGAAGTGCATCTCATAGTGCTAAGGGTGGTACCAAGAGTGGCACGTATGGAGCTCAAGGTGGTGCTCGCAATGGATCATAAGTTAGTGGAGAGTGTAGGGTATGTTATGTTGTTCTATGAAGGGCAGAGGCAGAGGTCTTCCTTACAGTGATCATAAGTATTATTCTAGTCTATCATCATTCAGCCTCAGTGTTATTTGACCCAGGATCCACTTATTCACATGTGTCTACCTATTTTGCTTTAGATACCGATGGTATGTGTGAGCCTCTTGATATGCCTATTCCACCATAGTAGGTAAGTCCTTAGTGGTGGATCACGTGTATCGGGGTTGTATAATGGTGAATTCAAGTAGAAAGATCAAGGCCAATTTGATTCTCTTAGATATGGTCGATTTCGATGTTATATTGGGAATGGATTGGTTATCATCTCATCATGTGATCCTTGATTGTTATGCCAAGACTGTGACCTTAGCACATCCAAGTTTGCCTCAACTGGTTTGGATAAATGCTCCTAGCTTATACCCCAAAGGGGTAATTTCTTATGCTCATGTTCGATGTTTGATGGATAGGGGTTATTTATCTTACCTAGACCAAGTGTGGGATTGCTCTAAGGAGTTACCTTCCTTGAAGGGCACGAGGGAGGTGAGATAGTTCATAGATGTATTTTTGACAAACTTACCTGGTGTTTCTTCGGATCGAGACATCGACTTTGCTATTGACTTAGAGCCGAGCACCAAGCCCATCTCTATATCCCCCTATAGGATGGCTCCTGCTGAGTTGAAGAAGCTTAAAAATAGTTGGAGTATTTGCTAAAAAAGTGTTTCATTAGGCCCAATGTTTCATCTTGGGGTACTCTGATGCTATTTGTTAAGAAGAAGGATGGTTCAATACAGATGTATATTGATTATCGCCAACTGAACGAAGTCGCCATCAAGAATAAGTATCCCCTTCCTTGAATAGATGATTAATTTGATCAGTTGCAAGGTGCCTTGGTGTTCTCCAAAATTAATTTGCAGTTAGGGCCCCATTAGTTAAGAGTTCGAGAATCTTACATCCCAAAGATCGCTTTTAGGACTCGTTATGGGCACTACGAGTTTGTGGTATATTTTGGGTTGGCCAATACCCCAGCAGCTTGTATAGAGTTGATGAACCAAGTATTCATGCCTTATTTGGATTTTTTGTGAACGTGTTTATTGATGACATCCTGGTTTATTCTAAGAATGAGCGGACCACGTTCAGTTTTTAAGGGTTGTACTTCAAAAGTTGAGGGAAAGGAAGTTATTTGCTCAATTTTGCAAGTGTGACTTTCGGCTCAAGTTTGTATCTTTTTTGGTGCATGTAGTGACAAAGGATGGCATCATGGTAGATTCAATGGAGGTAGCAACCGTGTGGGATTGATGAGACCTACCTCCATAACAGAGATCAAGAGTTTTATTGGTTTGGCAAGGTAGTACTAGAGATTTGTTTAGGTATTCTCTATTATTGCAACTATATTGACTCAACTCACCCAAAAGAAGGTATCGTTTTGATGGACCAAGGAGTGTGAGGCAAGCTTCCAAAAGCTTAAAGAGCTATTGACTTCAACTTCTATTCTAGCATTACCCGTGGATGTGGCCTTTGTGGTTTATTATGATGCGTCTAGTGCGGGTTTGGGTGGAATATTGATGCAGACGGTGAGAGTTATAGCATATGATTCATGCCAGTTGAAAGTGCATGAGAAAAACTACCTTACCCATGATCTAGAGTTGGTCGTCGTAGTATGTGGAGACATTGTCTTTACGAGGTGCATTGTGAGATTTTTACTGATTATAACAACCTTAAATGTATCTTTTCTCAGCTAAAGTAGAATATGAGGTAGCATAGATTGTTAGAGCTATTGAAAGACTATGATATCTCTATTCTATATCATCCGGGCAGGCCAACGTGAAAATTGATGCTTTGAGATAGAGGGCTTCTAGTATAGGTAGTTTGGCATTCTTAAGGGTGAAAGAGAGGCTTTTGGCCTTAGAGGTTCAGTCTCTAGCTCGTTAATTGAGCTGACTTGATATTTCTCCACCTCAAAGTGTATTGGCGTTTGTTGAGGCTAAATCTTCTTTGATGGACCAGATCCACGCCCACTAGTTTGAGGATGATAACCTATGTATGATTTGGGATAGGGTGTTGAGAGATGAAGCCAAGTTGGCTTCTCTTGACTCAGAGGGTGTTTTGAGGATCAATAGGCATATTTGTGTGCCTGAGGTAGGTGATTGGGTGCGTATGATCTTGGAGGAGGCATATTGTATTAAGTATTCTATTCGCTGAAGAGTGGCCAAGATGTTCCATGATTTGAAGCAACATTTTTGGTGGTGCGGGATGAAAAAGGACATCGCAGAATTTATGCCTAAGTGTCTAAATTGTCAGCAGGTGAAGTATGAGCACCAGAGGCCTAGACGTTTGATGTAGAGGATGTCCATTCCTAAGTGGAAGTGGAACGTATTACCTTAGATTTTGTGACTAGATTGTGTGTGGTGTTGGTAAGTTTGACTCAGTTTGGATAATTGTGGATAGATTGACCAATCATCTCATTAAGGTCTACATATGTAATATTGTTATATTGCACGGGGTGCTTATCTCTATTATGTCAGATCGGGGTTCGGTGTTCACTTCTCGCTTCTGGAAGGCCCTACAGTATCGAATTGGATTTGATTTCAGCCTTTCTCCCTAAACTGATGGACAGACTGAGAGGACTATATAGATGTTAGAAGATATGCTTTGGGCTTGTAGGATAGAATTTGGAGCTCATTGGGTTTAGCATCTACCCTTTGTGGAGTTTGCTTACAACAACAGTTACCATTCTAGCATTCAGATGGTAGCGTTTGAGGCAGTGTATGGTTTGAGATGTTGATCTCCTATTGGGTTGGTCGATTCTATATCAGAGGGTGACTTAGGTGTTGGGTTGGTTAGAGATGATATGGAGAGGGTTTGCTTGATTCAAAGCAGATTGTTGATGGCTCAAAGTCGTCAGAAAAGCTATGTTAATACTAGGATCTAGCCTTTAGAGTTCATAGTGGTGATCGGGTGTGGTTGAAGGTATCACTTATGAAAGGAGTAATGAGATTTGAGAAAAAGGAAAAGCTTAGCCCAAGGTTCATTGACCCATTTGAGATTTTGAGGAGAGTGGGTGAAGTGGCTTATCAGTTGGCTTTGCTACCAAGACTATCAGTGATTCATCCTATTTTTCATGTCTCCGTGCTTCACAGATACATGTCGGAGGAGTTCAACATGATTTCTTATGATTCAGTAGAGCTGGGTCTAGATTTGACATATGATGAAGAGGCGGTGGCTATACTTAATAGGTAGGTTAGGAGACTTTGGACTAACGGGATCGCTTCAGTGAAGGTTTAGTGGCATCATCAGCCTGTTGAGGAGGTGACTTGGGAGATGGAATCAGATATGCATGCTAGATATCCCTATCTTTTTTTATACTATAGGTATTTTTGTCACGACCCGGACCTATGGTCTAGGAGTGACATAGCAAATGTGGACACGAGAGTTCCCAAACAAGCATCAAAGCATCCAAATTCACATCATCGGTTTAGAAGTGTATTCAAATGATAAACACATAGGTCGATGGGAGAGTAAGACTCACGCTTTAGAGATATCATAGGGGAAAGGGATTAACATGAATTCACATAACATATAGCACATAAATTCTAAGGGGCGGGTAAGTATGACTCATGCTATGGGGGAAATTCGGGACTTAGGATCTTTCACATCATATCGTGAATCAAGACGTAAGTCTCATAGACAAAACACATAACGATATCACACCAAGCATAATCTTCATTCATAGCACATAAGCGTAAAAGAGTGTACACGATGTCCAACAATGCCTCTGTTCATAAGATAGGACGGGAGCCAAGACGAACCCCGGGCTCACCCTCAAATATAGATAACCTAAACAAACAAGCACCATAGGTAGAGGATAGGTGGCTTGTCCTTGGAAGATAGGACTCACCACAACAAGCAAAACTTGAGAACCGAGCAAAACGTCATGCGGTGGATGGATGTACCCCTCTGTCTCTACATGGTGAGATCATGTAGGCAAAAGTATGTGTTAGTATGTTTGAATGTACTAAGTATGCGAGCATGCAACGCATATGACTTACCAACCAGCATTTCAGTATAAGATGACAAGGGCGCATAATATAGGAGAAGCATATATCCAAGGAGAATAGTATAACGATATGCCATTAAATTCATGATGCATGAAATGCAATAATGCTCATATATAGTGGGGATGTGACCTCAACTGACAATAGTAAGACCAAGCGAGCTATTACTTGGAATCTCGATGAAATCCCCTCACCGGTAAAGAGGTGGTCTACTTGCCAAAGGTAAACCATACTTCACCTTATGGGTATCCCCATTTCGTATGAAGTAACCTTCCTTATGGGCATCCCCATTTCGGATAGGATTTTCAAATAAAGCATATATTATCATATCATGCTTCATCTTACAGGTATCCCCATTTCGTATGAAGCAACCTTCCTTACGGGCATCCCCATTTTGGATAGGATTTTCACAAAACCTATGCTAGGCACATAGTTCAAGGAGAGAGAACCCTCAATCCATTGGTGCTAAGTCGGCATCCCACAAGAATATATGTGTGTATATATATATATACATACTGTCTAAGAGACAATAGTCATTTAAAATCCGTCCAATGCACATTTAGGCTCAAATGCCAAACCATAATTCATAATCATGATACTCATATATAAGAATACCTCTTTCAAATATACAAGATGGTGCAAGCACCCAAAATGCTCAAAGAGCCATAACCATAAACATATATGTGATCATATTCTTGTTATAACCAATACCTTATCAAAATCATATCATTAAACATAATTGGGCTTAACCCATTTCACAATTTCCATAAAATTCAATGTTCATGAATGCATATTCCACAAATGATGTGAGAATAGCGTGGTAATTGAGATTCAATCTAAAATCAATAATATAACATGGAATTGAACTAAATCCATGATTAAATCCTCATTTGAATCATAATATAAATCACCCATGCATAAATCAAGTTTTAAAGGGGACATGCATGTTTATAACTTCATAACTTCACTGTAAATCATCATAATATGGATTAAAGTAACTTAAAATCATAGATAAAGTATAGCCCATACATCAATTGAATTTAATAAATCATATAATGAAAAATCACATTTAAAGTAAGCTTAATTTCATGAAAATCAAGTAAAAAGAGTTTGGGTCTTCTTGGTTGAAAGGGACCAAGAATCAATCCCACATACCTTGCTTAGGAAGAGGAATTTGAGGATTTTACCATGAAGTTGACACCCCAATTGAATCCTAACTTGAATATTGAAGGAAAGACTTGGAGAGAATCTTGAGGGAGTTCAAATGTGAGGAGTGAAGTTAGGGTATTAGGAATAGGGTTTAAGTCATTACGGAGCCCTTAGATAGCATAGGAAGTCTTAAAAGACCATTAGAATAAATAAAATTTACAAAAATGCCATTAATGACACAGATGGAAAAATTGAACGTCGTCGCTTCACTAGAGGGCTACACGGCCTGTTTGGTGTCACACGGTCCGTGACATGGGTCGTACCCCAATACTTAGAAAATATGTGTGATCAAGTTACGAGACAGTAATTCCATACTTAGAAAAAACTTTCATGCCGGAATCCTTACGGCTCACTATACAGTCCGTAAGCCTCCACACGGCCCGTGAAGGTGGTCTTGTGACCTCACTTAGCCTCAATTGTTGGTATTCCAAGATCAAGGCCATCACATGGCCCTCCATATGGTCCATGAAGTGTCAAACAGCTCGTGTAGGGTCCAAGTGTGATGTGCTTTAGTCCGAAACTCTACGCCAACCACGCACCAAGAACTAAGGCCAAGTGTCGCCTCACTGGAGGCCACACGGGCCGTGTGACCTCACGCGGACCGTGTAGTCTCCCTTGAGACAATATTTGGTCTAATTCTTGCCAAAAATGACATTTTCAAGCTCCGATGAAGTGGTACAACATTTGTCCCAGAATGTGCAAGAACAAGGCTTGAAAGGCTTGACTTAGAACATGAAACTTTTAAACATACGATGCAATACATAACTCACCACTTGAAAATCATAAAGTCATTAAACTCATGCCGAAGCATATTAAAATCCTTCAAAACATCATAAAAAATCTTTTTAATGCACATGTATGCAGTCATATCATGAGACTCAAGAATTAAAGAGTTAGGATCACTTAGAAGCGGAAGAACCAAATACCTCAGGCTTGAGTAGATTGGAAAAGATGGGGATATCGCTTCATCATGTCCAACTCCACCTCCCATGTAGCACTCTTCACGTGTTGATTTCTCTAAAGTACCTTAACCCAAGATACATCCTTGTTACAAAGCCACTTCACTTGTCTATCCAAAATCCCCACCAAGACTTCCCCATAAGATAAGTTCTCCCTAACCTCAACACCTTCAAAAGGCACAATAGTGCTAGGATCACCAACCAACTTTCTCAACATAGACACATGGAAAACCGGGTGAATGGAACTCAAATCCAGAGGCAACTCCAATCTATAAGCCCTGCTCCCAATCCGCCTAACAATCTCATTAGGGCCAACATACCAGGAGCTTAGCTTGCCCTTCTTACCAAAATGTATCACACCCTTCATAGGTGAAACCTTCACATACTCCCAATCACCAATATGAAAGTCAAGATCCCTTCTCCTAACATCCGAATAGGACTTTTGGCGACTTTGGGCCATCTTCAACCTCTCCTTAATTAACTTCACCTTCTCCATAGCCTCCAACACTAAATCCGGGCCAATCAATGCCATTTCCCCCAACTCAAACCACCCAACCAGCGACTTACACCTCCTCCCATACAAGGCCTCAAACGAATCCATACCAATGCTAGCATGGAAGCTATTTTTATAGGCAAACTCAATGAGTGGAAGGTGGCCATCCCAATTACCCTTGAACTCCAACACACAAGCCCTCAACATATCCTCCAAGGTTTGAATTATCCTCTCGGCTTGCCCATCGGCTTGAGGATGAAAGGCGGTGCTCAAGTTAACCTAGGCACGATCCGACATGGTGGACCTAAGCACACCATGTAACCTCACCAACTCTTGGATGTATAACCTAGCATAATCTTCGGCACCAAAATTTATCTTGACCAGTAGAAAGTGAGCTGACTTTGTCATCCTATCAATGATAACCCAAATTGAGTTAAATTGTCTTCGGGTCCCAGGCAAACCAACCACGAAGTCCATGTTCACATCTTCCTACTTCCAAGTGGGAATCTTAATGTCTTGAGCCACACCACCGGGCCTTTGGTACTCTACCTTCACTTGTTGACAACTTGGGCACTCAGATACGAACTTGGCTATGTCCTTCTTCATACCATGCCACCAATACACCTCCTTCAAATCCTGATACATCTTAGTAGACCCTGGATGGATAGAGTAATGAGAGTTTTGAGCTTCACTCATGATCACCTTTCTAAGGCCATCCACATCCGGAACATATAATCGGTCTTGATACCAAAGCACACCATCTCCCCCTTGGGAGAACACCTCAATCTCCTTTTCGGCAACCAATGTCTTCAATTCAACCGATGATGGATCTAAATCTTGCTTAGCTGTCACATCACCAACCATTGAAGATTCGGCCAATTTTGAACATGAATACCCCCATCATTTGAATCGGCCAACCTAACACCCAACCTAGCCAACCAGTGAACATCCTTTGCCAACTCCCTCTTCTCCTCTTCAACATGTGCCACACTCCCCATAGATAGCCTACTAAGAGCATCCGCTACAACATTGCCTTGTCTGGGTGATATTGAACACTCATGTTGTAGTCCTTTAGGAGTTCCGACCATCTTCTTTGCCTCAAGTTGAGATCCCTTTAAGTGAACACATATTGCAAACTCTTGTGATCGGTGAAAACATCAACATGCACCCCATAAAAGTAGTGTCTCCAAATCTTCAAGGAAAAAACCACCGTCGCTAACTCAAGATCATATGTGGGGTAATTACGCTTATGCATCTTTAATTGCCTTGATGCATATGTTATTACCTTACCATGTTGCATAAGTATGCAACCCAACCTGATCCGTGAGGCATCACAATAGCCAATCCTTCAAGGTTTGAAAACTCTTCTCGTATTCATCTGACTACACAAACTTAACCTTCTTTTGGGTCAATTTAGTCAACAAAGATGCAATAGATGAGAGCCCTTCAATGAACCTCCTATAATAGCCGGCCAACCCCAGAATACTTTGAATATCTGAAGGAGTCAATAGTCTAGGCCAACTCTTCACAACCTCAGTCTTCTTTTGGTCAACCTTAGCCGCCGATCATTTGATTGGACTGAAATTTGGAATGGGTGCACTTGACGATATGAATCATTTGAAAAAATGACCAAGAAAAGCTACTTATCCCAACAAAAATTCACATTTGCTAAACTTGGCATACAACTTCTTCTCCCTCAAGGTTTGTAAAACCAACCTCAAATGATCCCCATGTTCCTGCTTACTTCGGGAATAAATAAGAACATCATCAATGAAGACAACCACAAAATTGTCAAGGAATGGCTTGCACACCCGATTAATAAGATCCATGAATACGGTCGGGGCATTATTTAAGCCAAACAACATCACCACAAACTCAAAGTGCCCATACCTTGTTCGAAAAGCCGTCTTGGGAATATCACACTCTCTAACCTTTAATTGATGATACGCGGAATAGAGGTCAATATTTGAGAAGTGGGCGGCCCCTTGAAGTTAGTCGAACAAGTTATCGATCCTAGGCAATGGATACTTATTCTTAATGGTCACCTTATTCAATTGCCTATAATCGGTACAAATCCGAAGAGATCCATCCTTTTTCCTTACAAATAACATCGGAGCACCCCATGGGATATACTTGGCCTAATGAAGCCCTTTTCCAACAAGTCTTTCAAATGATCCGTCAACTCTTTCAACTTGGTCGATGTCATATGATAGGGAGGAATAGAGATAGGTTGAGTATCCGGGAGGAGACTACTTCCCTTTCGGGAGGAATACCTGGAAAGTCTTCAGGAAACACATCCGAAAACTCATTCACCACCGGAACCGACTCAAGAGTAGGTGATTCAGACTTCATATCCTTGACCCTCACAATATGATAAATGCACCCTTTAGGAATCATCTTTCGGGCCTTGAGGTAGGAAATAAACCGACCCTTAATAGCGGAGTCACTGCCCTTCCATTCAAGAACGAACTCATCGGGAGGTTGAAACTTTACCATCCAGGTTCTACAATCTATAGAGTCATATGATGCATGCAACCAATTCATCTCAAGAATCACGTCAAAATCAAACATCTCAAGTTCCACAAAGTCACACGGGAAGACTTTATGCAATATAGAAACAGGACAACCACGATAAACCTATGTGCAACAATGGATTCATCCACGGGAGTATAAACTGAGAAAGGATCCTTCACAATTTGGGGACTCAAACTAAATTTAACAGCCAACAGAGGAGTCACAAAAGACAAATTCGCACCCGGGTCAAGCAAAACATAAGCATCAAAATGAGAGACTTTTAACATACCAGTAACAACATCCAAAGCTTCCTCAACCTCCTGATGGGCATGAAGTACATAGAACCTATTGTTTCTTGGGGCAACACCTTGGGGAGATCTTTGTTGGCCTTGACCACCTTGAGTTGCCTGACCTTGACCTCTATGAACATTCTTAGGACAATTGGCAATCTTGTGGTTCTTATCACCACACCGAAAGTAGGCGCCCAGATTCTTCCAGCAAGCACCCGTTTGGGGCTTCCCACACTTGTAACATGGAGGATACCATGGTCCACCACCAATCGGTGTCTTTGGAGAAGGCACTTTAGCATTAGCAACCCGAGCACCAGAACCTTCGCCCTGTTGAAGCGACCAAAACCACCCCAAGAGCCAGAGAACCCCCCATTAAAACGGGCCCTTTTAGGATCATGTACTCTCCACTCCTTGAGTTTCTCCCCTTCGATCTGCTTGGCATATCCATGAGTCTAGAAATATCCATATCTTGTATGAACATGGTTGTACGACATTCTTTCACTAGTAAGTCAGAGATACCATAAATGAACTTGTGCATCCTTGCACGAGGATCAGCCACAAGTGTCGGTGCATACTTGGAGAACTTGAGGCTATAGTCCCTGACACTCATACCTCCTTGCTTGAGGTTGATAAATTCACTCATCTTGGCCTCCCTAAGCTCAAGTGGAAAGAAACGATCCAAGAATACAAGCTTTAACTCTTCCCAATTGACAGCATCATCGCAAATCCTCTCCATAGACCATTGGGTGTATCACACCTGAGCCATATCTTCCAGTTGATAGGCAGCCAATTCAGCCTTCTCCTTAGAAGTGACACCCATAACGTTCAACACCTTGGTGAGCTCATTAATAAACTCCTGAGCATCCTCATCAACCTTTGACCCATAAAACTCAAAGGATTCATCCGGGTGAAATCCTTCACCCTAGAAGCTAGAGTGGGATACCGTGGAAGATTTGCTTGTCTAATCTAAGATGTCACCACCTGGGTAAGCATAGCAAAGGTCGTACTGAATTTACCATTAGAGATAGGCTCATCCATAGGTCCTTAAGGTGCTTGATCCTCATTAGCCGGGGCAGATCTTAGTAGGTGGGATCTTCCTCAAGGCATCTCTGAAATAGAGCAATGACACCATCAAGATAAAGAAACCAAATATATGAACCATAGCATGACAAAAGGCATGAAGAAGCGAGACAATTCCTAGAATGCCTTCGTAGTCTCCCACTCATAGGCATGGTGCACTTTACACCCATGAATAGACTCTACTTGATACGACATGTTGGACTCCGAGGATCATTTACAAACCTAGTGCTTTGATACCATCTCTGTCACGACCTAGACCTAGGGTCTAGGAGTGACATAGCGAATGCAGACCCGAGAGTCCCCAAACAAGCCTCAAAGCATCCAAATTCACATCATCGGTTTGAAAGCGTATTCAAATAATAAACACATAGGTCTAAGGGACGAAAGAGTAGGATTCACGCTATGGAGATATTAAGGGGAAAGGGATTAACATAAATTCACATAACACGTAGCCGATAAGGTCTACGGGGCGGGTAAGTATGACTCATGCTATGGGGGCAATTTGGGACTTAGGATCTTTCACATAATATCGTGAATCAAGAAGTAAGTCTCATAGACAAAACACATAACGATATCTACTGAGTACCACCAAGCATAATCTTCATTCATAGAACTTAGCACATAAGCATACAAGAGGTCCAACAATACCTCTAGTCATAAGATAGAACGGGGGCTAAGGGCCAAGACATACCCTGAGCTCTCCCTCAAATATAGATAACCTAAACAAAAGCACCATAGGTAGAGGATAGGTGGCTTGTCCTTGGAAGATAGGACTCACCATAACAAACAAAACTTGAGAACCGAGCTAAACGTCATCCGGTGGATGGATGTACTCCTCGGTCCCTACATGGTGAGATCATATAGGCAAAATTATGTGTTAGTACGTTAGAATGTACTAAGCATGTGGGCATGCAATGCATATGACTTATCAACCTGCATTTTAATATTAGATGACAAGAGCACATAATATAGGAGAAACATATATCCAAGAAGAATAGTATAACGATATGTCATGAAATTCATGATGCATGAAATGCAATAATGCTCATATATAGTGGGGATGTGGCTCCAACCGACAATAGTAAGACCAAGCGGGCTATTACTTGGAATCCCGATAAAATCCTCTCACCGGTAAAGAGGTGGTCTACTTGCCAAAGGTAAACCATACTTCACCTTAGGGGCATCCCCATTTCGTATAAAGTAAGCTTCCTTATGGGCATCCCTATTTCGGATAGGATTTTCACATATATCATATCATATCATATTATATCATGCTTTACCTTATGGGCATCTCCATTTCATATGAAGCAACCTTCCTTACGGGCATCCCCATTTCGTATAGGATTTTCACATAACCTATGCTAGGCACATAGTTCAAGAAAAAAGAACCCTCAATCCATCGGTGCTAAGTCAGCATCCCACAAGAATATGTATATGTATATATACATACTGTCTAAGAGACAATAGTCATTTCAAATCCATGCAATACACATTTTGGCTCAAATGTCAAACCATAATTTATAATCATGATACTCATGCATAAGAATAGCTCATTCAAATATACAAGATGGTGAAAGTACCCAAAATGCTCAAAGAGACATAACCATAGACATTTATGTGATCACATTCTTATTATAACTAATACCTTATCAATATCATATCATAAAACATAATTGGGCGTAACTCATTTCACAATTTCCATAATGTTCAATGTTCATGAATGCATATGCCATGAATGATGTAGGAATAACATGGGTAATTGAGATTCAATCTAAAATCAATAATATAACATGGAATTGAAGTAAATCCATAATTAAATCTACATTTAAATCATAATATAAATTACCTATGCATAAATCAAGCTTTAAAGGGGACTTGCATGTTGATAACTTTATAATTTCAATGTAAATCATCATAATATGGATTAAAGTAACTTAAAATCATAGATAAAGTACAACCCATACATCAATTGAATTTAATAAATCATATAATGAAAAACCCACATTTAAAGTAAGCTTAATTTCATGAAAATCAATTGAAAAGAGTTTGGCTCTTCTTTGGTTGAAAGGGACCAAGAATCAATCCCACATACCTTGCTTAGGAAGATGAATTTGAGAAAACTTTAGCTTGAAGTTGAAACCCCAATTGAATCCTAGCTTGAATCTTGATGGAAAGACTTGGAGAGAATTTTGAGAGAGTTCAAACGTGAGGAGTGAAGTTAGGGTATTAGGAATACGGTTTAAGTCATTAGGGAACCCTTATATAGCATAGGAAGTCTTAAAAGACCATTAAGAATAAACCAAATTTACAAAAATGCCATTAATGACACGGATGAAAAATTGACGTCATCACTTCACTAGAGGGATACATGGCATGTATGGTGTCACACAGTCCGTGACATGGGTCGTATTCCAACACTTAAAAAATTTGCACGATTAAGTTACGAGATGGTGATTTCATACTTAGAAAAATATTTCATGCCGGAAGCCTTACGGCTCACCATACGGTCCGTGAGCCTCCACACGGCCCGTGAAGGTGGCCGTGTGACCTCACTTTGCCTCAATTATTGGTGTTCTAAGCTCAAGGCCATCACACAGCCCTCCACACGGTCCGTGAAGTGTTGCACGGCCCGTGTGGGGTCCAAGTGTGACGTGCCTTAGTCCAAAACTCCACTCCAAGGCCATGCACCAAGAATTAAGGCTAAGTGTCACCTCATTGGAGGCCACACGGGTCGTGTGACTTTACATGGACCGTTTAGTCTTCCTTGAGACAACATTTGGTCCAATTCTTGCCAAAAACGACATTTTCAAGCTCCGATGAAGTCGCACAATATCTAGGTCATTATTATTTCTTTTTTCCTGATGTTCAAGGACAAGCATGATTTTTTGTGGTGGGTTATGTGATAACCTTATTAGCTATTTTTGGAAAGTGCTAAGAGAATTACTGTCTTGCCCCTTCCCCTAGTGGGCTCGAGGCTTAAGTAGTCCATTCGAGAGGTAGATTTTGGCATTTTGTTCAAAAGTTGAAAATGTGGCAGTTTCTAAATTATGAAGGTTGAAGTGTTCTAAAAGTGGGTTTTGGTGCTATTTGGAGTTTTGGGTCACATAATGAAATTCTGACAGTTCCATCAGTTCTGGAATGTCAAAATGTGTCTAGAAGCACCTCCGTTTTCAAATTTAGGTTATTTTGTAGATTTGAGATTCGTAGTTGGAAGTTTAATTGAAAACCAGAAAAAGGTTTGACTTTGGTCAATGATTTAAATTCTAATGCTCGGATTAGATTTCTAATAGTTTCGTTGGATTCAGGAGGTGATTTTAGGCCTAGAAGAGGCATCACCATATTTTTTGGAATTCCCGAGTACATTTTGGTCTTTTTGAGTTTTTGAATAGTTTAGTTGCGCCATATCGGTCTTGGGTCAAGTAGACCTCGAATTTGATTTTCAATGGTTCCACTGAGTTTAGAATGTTGAACTTTGTAGGATAGCATATATGGTTTGTGTGTACAGGGTTCTGAATGAATTCTAAAGATTTGATCGGAGACTTAGTTAAATTTTTCAAAATATGATATCTGGTGCACTGGTTTTCCTCTTTGTGATCGTGGTTGGATCCCTCATGATCTTGATAAACCCTTTTGAAAGTGCTTCACAACGCGACAGGGGTCCACATAATTGCGACACACATCTTGTGTGACCTTCGTGATCACTGGGATAGTGGCCCACGATCCCGATGTATTTTTCTTGCCTGAATAGTGACTTAGTCGGAAATAGATCCTATTTCATCTAAATTTCCCGACTTTCATCCAATTATTCGAAGGTTTTCTTGAAACTTGAACCTGAGGATTTTGATGGTACTTAACTCATTTTTTTCACGTAATTTTTATGAACTTTTCACCCATGAGTCCCATTTTTCATATAGAACCTAATTTAAACCCAATTTTCAAATTTGATTTTTTTTTCAGAATTATTCAATTTTTGGACCATTTTATTCTCAGTTATAAATTATTATATTATGGGTATGATAGACTCCTTCTGATGTGTATATTATATTTTTGATAGTGAATTATCATTTTTGGAGTTGATTTCATGGTTTTTTCGTCCAATTGAAGTGTTTGTGTGTGGTTCGGCCTTGAGGTAGGTTTGACTAATAATTCTTGGAACTGGGATTGGGTAATTGAGAGTTTGTACTTATTAACTGTGGGATGGGACCGTGACATATTGATTGGGTGTGATATTGTGATACTTGTGAAGTGATTATACTTATTAGCATACTTATTTGTGAAATTGATCTATACTTGTGATTTTGACCTCTATATTTCATAATTGATACTATTGATACACTCATGGAATAAATTGTCAACTATGATGGGTTGTGAAGGGATTTGTGTTGAACAAGTCATATACTGGGAAATGAACATTTAAGTTGAATTGTAACTTGTGTCACAATTTCGAGAATTAAAAAGAACTTTTTTATGATTGAGCTATAGAGACTTATATATATATATATATATATATATATATATATATATATATATATATATATATATATATATATATATATATATATATATATATATATATATATATATATATGTATGTATGCATGTATGTATGTATGTATATATGTATGTATATGTATGTATATATGTATATATATATATTATTTATTTATTTATGAACTTCAGACTATTTATAGAATTTACTCGCACTCATTCTCATGCATCTTTACTGTGGAAACTTGTTATGGTGAAGTGCTTTTTTAGAAGAAAATGTAGAACCTTTAAAAATCCTCGACCATGTGTGGATGGCAAGGCACTGAATACATTGGGATTGTGTATGAGGTATATGGTCTGCAAGATACCCCGGCCTCCTTAGTCTCTAGAGTTGTCGTTCAATGGGAGTATCTACCATAGGGTGTGTGACAGTCTTGATTTCATTGGCTCATTCATGCATTGCATTGCATACATTGTACCTACTATGCTGCTTAATATTGCCTTACTTATTATTTCTGAAACTATGTATTTACTTTTATTCACGCCGTTCTATATAAATTGGCGGCACCAATGTCGGACTGGCTTTTCTTGTATACAGGTGGAAGCCTTCCTAGTTTATTGCATAGTTTACTTAAGTCCTCATACCCATTCTGTCAAGTCTATTGGGTACATATTATTTGTACTCACCTCTACGTTTTCCCCTCCACATATTCTAGAGGGTTTCCCCCAAATAGTGCAGTTGGCTCTCCTCAGATCTAGTGGTGAGACTCAGGGCTCCGAGTTCCCCTTAGATGCTATCCTTAGTTTTGTAGTCTTTATTTATTAACCAGAGACTATGATGTACTTACTAAAATCAGTGTTACGATAGATGCTCTTTAAACTTATGACACTGGTTTGGGATATGAATTGTGTTTTCTGACTTTGATCACTTATCTATTTGTTTGCCTAGTTATCTTCTTACGAGTTACTTTTATTGTTTACAAGGTCGTCTCAACAAGTTTGGAGGCCTAAAGCTAAATTTCATAGAGAAGATTTACTATTTTTCTTAAATTGTCATATATAAATTGAATATCTATAACATATATTCAATGTAATTTTACAAGTAAAATCTCGAAAAAGGTAGGATGTGCGCAAATTTTATGAAGTAATAATGGAAACAATGAAAATTTTCAATGAAAAAGGTAAATGCAAGCCCTAGATTTGCTCCCAGCACATCCAAGTGAGAGTTAGTGAACTGTGTAATAGGCGACCATTTCACACGGCTCGCAAGCACTTGAGTCAGTCGTTGGCGCCCGACAACAAGGATTTTACCTTTTGATCAGAGTTGAATGGGTTTAGCTTAGAATTGAACTCAATGAATATAATATAAAGTTAAATAATCAAACCTGACTCAAAACTTTTTAAAAAGTATATAATGATATTGAAATTTTTGCGTTGAATTTGATAAATCGATGAAATAATACTAAAATAGTATTGACTTGTTGTGGTGCTTGAAGTTTAAAGAATAATCCAAAAAATAAATTTGATATTTTCATAAACAGAATAATATATTTTGCATCCTACAAAACGTTATACAGTTTGGTAGACTTTGGATATTCAATAATGCGAATAAAATAGAAAGAGGAAAAAAAAGGTAAATACATGTAAGAATAATAGTTTGGGTTCATGATAATATCGTCAAGATATCAACAAATCAACAAAATAAGTAGCCACGAAAAAAGAATATATAATTTAGTAGACTTTTTTCATTTTTTAATTATTACAATGACCTCCAATAAATAGTTACTATTATAATTTCCACACAATTTTCAAAAGAAATTTTCTATAAATAAATGATATATTGATTTTTTTGAAAAAATTGGGGGCCCTAAAAAATTTTGAGACCTCAAATGATTGCTTTAGTGACCTTATGGTCGAGACGATCCTGATTGTTTAATCGGGTTTTTAGTCTCATTAGTCATGACTTGGGTCATGATACAACTTTAAATAGCCAATTTAAAATGTAAAATTCTACCTAATTTAAAATTTTATAAGATCTCAAAATCTGAACAATTAGAAAAAATTTTTATTTTAAATTTATCTTAAATATAAACAATTTATTATGATAAAGTTTATTCAAAAGCAATTTTCAACATGATTAGTAGCCTTTCTTTTTATTTATTTAATAAATATTTAATTAATGAATAAAAAATTCAAAAAACCAAAAACCCTCCCAATTCTCACTCTCTCTCTATTTCCGCGTAGTCCAAACGAGTGCGGCAGGGTGTATTTCACGCCTCTATATATTCGTAGCGACACACGATTCTGTGTAAGAGAAAACCCCAATTTCACAAAACACAGCACGCAGCCACCCTCTCCTCTCTACACTACAGCCACCTTCTCTACAGCCATATCCACATCCATCTCTTACTCATTAGCCATGGCTGCCGAGCAAGCTCAACTGGCTGCAATCCTCGGACCCGATTCAGCACCATTCGAAACCCTAATTTCCCATCTCATGTCTGCTTCCAACGAGCAACGATCTCAGGCCGAGTCAATCTTCAATCTCATCAAGCAAAACGATCCCAATTCACTCGCTCTCAAGCTCGCTAATCTTCTTACCTCTTCACCTCACCACGAAGCGCGTGCCATGTCCACAATCCTCCTCCGAAAGTTGCTCACCAGAGATGACTCCTTCATCTGGCCGCGTCTCACCGACTCTACTCAGTCCGGCATCAAATCTGTCCTTCTCGCATGTATCCAACGCGAAGAATCAAAATCCATCATCAAGAAGCTTTGCGACACCGTCTCCGAACTTGCTTCTTCAATTCTCCCCGAAAACAAATGGCCTGAGTTATTACCCTTTATGTTTCAGTGCGTAACTTCAGACCAACCTAAATTGCAGGAATCTGCCTTCTTGATCTTTGCTTTATTAGCTCAATATGTAGGGGAGATGTTAGTTCCCTATATTAAGGACTTGCATTCTGTGTTTATGCAGACATTGAATAACTCCCCCAATCCTGATGTCAGGATTGCGGGTTTAAGTGCTGTCATTAATTTTATTCAGTGTTTATCAAGCTCAAATGATAGGGATAGGTTTCAGGATCTATTGCCTGCAATGATGAAGACCTTGACCGAGGATTTGAATAGTGGACAAGAGGCGACCGCACAAGAAGCTTTGGAACTGTTGATTGAATTGGCGGGTACTGAGCCTAGGTTTTTGAGGAGGCAGCTTGTTGATGTGGTGGGTGCAATGTTGCAAATAGCTGAGGCCGAGAGTTTAGAAGAGGGGACCAGACATTTGGCTATTGAATTTGTTATTACCTTGGCTGAGGCTAGGGAAAGGGCTCCTGGAATGATGAGGAAATTGCCGCAGTTTATCAGTAGGTTGTTTGCCATTTTGATGAAAATGTTACTGGACATTGATGATGAACCTGTGTGGCATAGTGCTGAAGTCGAGCATGAGGATGCAGGGGAAACTAGTAACTACAGTGTTGGTCAGGAGTGTTTGGATCGTTTGTCCATTGCATTGGGTGGTAGTACAATTGTTCCTGTTGCGTCAGAGCAGTTGCCTCCTTACTTGGCGGCCCCTGAATGGCAAAAGCACCATGCCGCGCTCATTGCACTTGCTCAGATTGCCGAAGGTTGCACAAAGGTACTAATGAAATTTCCATTTTTGCCTGTGTACCGTCTTGATTCTAGGTTATGTGAGAGTTTAGTTTGTTATGTAAATATAGATTATTTTTTTAAAAAAAGTTTTTAACTGAGTTCTGCAAATAGGCTGATGGGAAAATCAAACTCCCCACCTGGGAATACAAATGATCTTTATTCTTTTATGTTATATATCTTATAGTGATAGAGTTAAGAACTTGTTAAAGCAAATATTAGTCTGATAGTGTCAAATTTAAATTTTGAATGGTATAGTTAATATATGTATTGCTGAAATCGTAAAATCTGTATAGAAATGGAATTGTGTTAAACATTCTGGAATGTTCTATAATGGGTAGATGTTGCATAGATTAGGATGGAGGGAGTTTATATTGGAAGAGAGTTTTGATGACTCTAGGCTTATCTATATTGAACACTGTAGCAAAGATTTGGTGCTTATTGCTGGTTCATTATTATTTGTCTCTGTTATCACTGGTGACTGGTTACTTAATCTCATTTATTATTTCTGCTCATTGGCCGTTTTGGTTAAATTTGCAACAGTCAACTATCTTAACTGGGTTATTAGACTAGTGTTGGCTTGTGACTGCTCATCGGTGCCAATCATGAAAGTATTTGTTTATGAGTTGAAGACACTTTTACTCAGCCATCTTCCGGATTCTGTCTGTTTATCAATTTGTTTTCTTTGTTTGTTGATTTAATTCCGTGGGTTCTCCTTTTTTTTTTTGGGCTGTAATAGGTAATGATTAAGAATTTGGAGCAAGTTGTGAACATGGTTTTGAGCTGTTTCCAAGATCCTCATCCTCGAGTGAGATGGGCAGCTATTAATGCAATTGGCCAGTTGTCTACTGACTTGGGGCCTGATTTGCAAGTACAGTACCACAGCAGAGTACTGCCAG
Source organism: Solanum rostratum (assembly GCA_029948455.1). Taxonomy (NCBI): domain Eukaryota; kingdom Viridiplantae; phylum Streptophyta; class Magnoliopsida; order Solanales; family Solanaceae; genus Solanum; species Solanum rostratum. The sequence continues at coordinate 26,299,599 of CM057045.1, forward strand.
CATTGGCCACAGCTATGGATGATTTCCAAAATCCACGAGTACAGGTGTGTCCTAGTGGTTTATGAGCCATTATAGATTCTATATCCTTGTCAAATACTATTAAGATAATGCTTAATAACAAGACAATAAGTGTATTGACTTTTTACGATATTGATTTTATCCGGGGTGGATTATTTATTATTGATTGTTGCCATCTAAAGAAAAAACACCTTGGGATTAAAGGATCTAATAGATGACATCATTAGCAGATTATGATATAGCTGTTTTTAATTGTTACAGTTGCACTTGGTCCAAAGGTTTCTTTTCCTCTTTTTCGCTAAAAATTTCTGGCTAGCCAATTTTATGCACTTGTACGGATGCAATGATTCTTAAAGGCACCTCTATTTTCTGGAGAACCCTTAATTTGTCTCAAGGAGTAGTTCTTCAGTGATGAAATGAAACAGGTGTGAATGGAGCAGAGCAGGGACTTTGGTTGAACCTAACATTATTTGGATTGAGCTGCAACTGATTGCTGTCACTTGTGGAAAGAATGATAAATTGGTTCATTATTTTATATGCGACTACAGCTTGATCAATCATTGGTGAAACCAATTGTATTAAGTAACTGATTAGTCATTGGTGATGGTGAATTTTCGTAACTATAAAACTTCTCTTCTGCTTCTACTTATCTGGGATTTCGTCTGCACTTACTTAACATATCATTATGCATTACTGCTGGTTATGGGCTTTTACATGTGATTGCTTAGTTTTGTCAATGCATTTAATAATGGTTTTGCCTTCTCTTTTCCGTAATTCACAGGCACATGCTGCGTCAGCTGTACTCAACTTCAGTGAGAACTGCACACCAGAAATTTTGACACCTTATTTAGATGGAATAGTTAGCAAACTACTTGTTCTTCTACAGGTAATCCCCGTGAGTTTATATAAAGTCATATCATTTACTACTGGCAAATGATGCTCATGATTTCTTTTCTGCTGTTTGCTATTGTCTGAAATGCAGAACGGAAAACAAATGGTGCAAGAAGGAGCATTAACTGCTTTGGCTTCAGTGGCTGATTCATCACAGGTGTTGGCTTGTTATGGTTTTTCTGATTCCATTTATTTCGACTTCCATTTCGGTCTAGAATTGCTAATAAATTACCTTCAACAGGAGCAATTCCAAAAGTACTATGACGCTGTAATGCCATATTTGAAAACCATCCTGGTAAATGCGAACGATAAATCTAATCGTATGCTTCGAGCTAAAGCCATGGAGTGCATAAGCTTGGTTGGGATGGCTGTTGGAAAAGACAAATTCAGAGATGATGCTAAGCAGGTCAGCATGACAATACAGAACAATGTTACGCACTGTAAATGAATAAGATTTTTATTTTACACTACTAACTATTAAAGCCCTTGTAAATAATGGACCCTCGTTCATTTATTCCACTCTGATCAGTTCAACTTTTAGCACATTGCTTACACTTGAATTTTCTTTTGATGAAGTAAAGTTTATTGATGTATGCCAGCTTAAAGCTGAAATATAGTGTACACTAAGAAAGAGTTTGATGCTTACACTTGAAACTTTATTACCTCAACAGGTTATGGAAGTGCTTATGTCACTACAAGGATCACAAATGGAGACGGATGACCCCACTACTAGTTATATGTTGCAGGTTTGGGTGCATTTCTTGATTCCACAGAACAGAATTTATCTCAACGCTGCCATCACTTTATTCCTGATATCATTGTAGGCATGGGCCAGGCTTTGCAAGTGCTTGGGACAGGATTTCCTGCCTTACATGAGTGTAGTCATGCCTCCTTTACTTCAGTCTGCTCAACTAAAGCCTGATGTGACCATATCATCCGCAGATTCAGACAATGAACTTGATGACTCAGATGATGATAGGCAAGATTTTCTCACTGAAGTTTGCCTTAATCTTTAATTATGCAGTTACTTCGTGATTGAGTTCCTCTCAGCTGGTGTTATTTGTCATTTTAAACTTTTGTGTTCTAGAGAAAAATTTGGGAAAAAATTTTATAAATTGGTGAAACTTGCGACAGCTTTCAAAAAGAGAAAAAAACTACTATTGCTTTTCCTTGCCAGTTAAATTTGACTAAATAAATAGATAGCCCCTTAAACTGGCACAGGATGTCATTTATACACCTTAACTGTAGCTGTGATCAGTTGAACACTTCTACATGACAAAGATGTGTCTCATGAACCCCTCAGTCAACAAAACCAAGTGCATGATCTTGCCAGTTAAATTTGACTAAATAAATTGATAGCCCCTTAAACTGGCACAGGATGTCATTTATACACCTTAACTGTAGCTGTGATCAGTTGAACACTTCTACATGACAAAATGTGTCTCATGAACCCCTCAGTCAACAAAACCAAGTGCATGATTCGTGCGCCTGATAATGTGTCAATGGCCAATGAAATAAAGACACATGCCATATTAAAAACAACTCATCCTTTAAAAACTCATTTGGAAAAAAATCTCTCTCCAGCCCCTCACTCCCATTCTCTTCACCTTCATCCCAAAAATAGAACCCTTCCCTTAGTCATCTACCCTACAGAAATAACAGCGACTTGGTTTCACAAGTTATCAAGGAAAAATACAACTACAGATGCATTTCTTCTTTGCTTGAATCCCAAAATTTTTAACATTGCAACCCCATATTGTCAAGCTCCTATCACCAAAGGTACTCCTTTTCATCTGACCTAGAAATTTAAAACAAACCAAGGAACGTTTTTCTAATCTAGCTGATCAAGAAACGTGGACAAAATGGACTGGTGAATGTTGGGCGAGGAGGAGCCTAAATGTGCGAAATGGTAAGCATGAAAATGGAAGAAATTCTGCTAGGTCCAATCTCAGATCATGTCAACAACTGCAGATGAGTTTCTTCTTAGCTCTCCACCATATAATACATTTATTTAGTAAAGAAACATTTTTTCGGGGTGGCTGGTTACACCTTGTATGCTCTTTCACACTATTAATACTTAGCCTATAAGGACGAATTATCAGTAGTTGGGAAGAAGAGGCTGAATATCAGAAATAAAAAAGGGAAGAGGAGAATATATTTGAAAAGCACTGGCGAAGGCTCAAGAAGACTCTTGAGTTGAATAGTGTAGTTGATGGAACAAAAACTGTTAATAATGGAGTGTGGGAGAATTAGGAATTTTCTTTTTCTTAAGAAGAGAATGAAAAATTTAGCTGAATAATAGGCGTGAAGCTATGTATACATTCTCAAAACTGAGTATCATACACATGGTTTGCCAAATTAGCATTTTGTATCCGAGAGACACATTTCTCTCAACTAAAGTTGTTCAACTGGTTATGGCTGAAGATAAGGTGTGTAAATGATAATTATGCTAAGTTTAGATGGCTATCTATGTATTTGGCCTAAATAGTTTGTTTACATGTAGATCTTGTCTACAAGGGCAGTCCCATGGTTAGTGTGGTATGTGTTGTGTCTATTCACGGTTTGTGGAAAACAAAGATCACATGCCAAACCGACATGTGCTTATGTTGCATTTTGGATCAAACCATCAATGTTTCTTATACAGTTGAGGATAACTTCATTCTTACATTCAGAAGTTCTGACATGGAACAACTTTAACTGTATACTGTAAATGTCTATGACCTATTCCCTTTTTTTGGGGTTCTTATGATATGATTGTATCGGCTACATATTTGTGGTTTCTGGTAACTCTGTTGGAGTTATGATTGTATCAGCTACATATTTGTGGTTACTGGTAACTCTGTTGGAGTTTGTGGCATATAATACTTAAAATTCATGTCTTGCAGTATGGAGACCATTACTCTTGGGGATAAAAGGATAGGCATCAAAACAAGTGTCCTTGAAGAGAAGGCAACAGCTTGTAATATGCTATGCTGCTATGCGGATGAACTGAAGGAAGGCTTCTACCCATGGATTGATCAGGTTTGGCATTTAACGATCACTCACATATTCTTTCATACAAGTTCTTATGATAAATTGCATTTAACAAGGGACATTAATGCATTAAATAGGTTGCTCCGACGTTAGTTCCTCTTCTCAAATTCTATTTCCATGAGGAAGTCAGGAAAGCGGCGGTCTCAGGTGAATTTTCTTAGCTTTCTGTACAATTTTGTTTCTTTAGTTCTCCAGTTATTTTTTTCCCCAGGAGAAGACTGACATTTTATTTTGTATTGGCTTATAGCAATGCCGGAGCTGTTACGTTCTGCTAAACTGGCTGTAGAGAAAGGTATTGCTCAGGGACGAAATGAGACCTATGTGAAGCAATTGTCAGACTACATCATTCCAGCTTTGGTTGAAGCATTGCATAAGGTTGACCTCTAGTTATTTGTTGTCATGGTGTTCTTTCTTCTGTAGAAAGTGATGGTTGGGATTGAAAGTTTTCTGACATTTTGGTTGCTGTTTCTTGCAGGAGCCTGATACAGAAATATGTGCAAGTATGTTGGATGCATTGAATGAGTGTGTTCAGGTTGGTTAATCTTTTAAGATTGTTGATTTCTTTTGATGCGTTAACCATGATAAGCTTGTGTTTATAGAACTATATTTCTTCTTAAGTGATCGGTATATGAATAAAGTCAGCCTCTGCAACATTCTTTCTCATTGTGGTTGTTATATGATCATTTAAAATCTTTCTGTTGGCTTTGAATACATGTACCTAATGAGTAAATGCTCACATGGGAAATTAGATATTCATTTGTATGCAATATTACTACAACATGCATAATCAATTATCATGCTAAAATACCTGTTATGCATGGACTGGTGCACGTTCTTTATTCTATGGATGACCTTGATAGAGAACTTAGTGCAAGCAGAAAATGTGGCTTGCAATTCTTTCAACTTGATGTTAGATTGATGGAAAAAAAGAGGCTTTATATGATAGAGCCTCTCTGCCCTCACCCCCAATGTCCTGGCCCAAATGAAAAGCAAATCTAGACAGCTCGCTGGATAATGCAACTATGGTTTGAATGTTTCATTAGGTTCTATTTGTTGAATTATGTTGTCACATTAGTTTAATCCAAGCTAGAAGCGGAGAATTGAGATGCATGCTTGCTGGCCCTCGGGACCAACAAGTACAACTACTACTACACTGTAAACCCAGTCAAGTTGGGATTGGCTTATATGAATCCCCCTTCTTTATTTAAGCTCATTTCATATCATTATCATACCTAGTGTGAAATAAGTTGATATCATTATATAATTGATGTCCAGACACCACCATTTAAGAAACAGCTAGAAGCCATTTAAGAAACAGCTAGAAGCGGGAATAGTAACTCTTTAGCTTAACAATTTTTATGGAGAAGTAATAATGTGCTTGTGAAATTCATCAACTATTGAAGAGAAGTGGATTGCAGACGAGCAAGGCATGAGAACTAGGAGAGCCAGTGCATAAATTCCAGTAGGAATCTGTGAAATTATTTTTGAACTTGCATAAGGCCTAAAGGCATCTTGAAATATATGATTCTGTCAGTATTTCATGTGGGACATAAGATGTATAATCTTACTAAGAATCCTGCTTTGCTGTTTTTCCAGATCTCTGGACCACTCTTGGATGAAGGTCAGGTCCGAAGCATTGTGGACGAGATAAAACAGGTTATCACAGCCAGTTCAAGTAGAAAACGAGAACGTGCAGAGAGGACTAAAGCTGAGGACTTCGATGCAGAGGAAAGTGAGTTGCTCAAGGAGGAAAATGAGCAAGAAGAAGAAGTTTTTGACCAAGTATGCTTAATATAAGATAAAGTTCATAGATGAGTTAAAGCGGTGTATCTTGATAAAAATCTCAGTTGTTGAAATCTATCATGTCTGACGAATCGAGTCTCATTGTCTCCTTTGACCAGGTTGGTGAATTATTGGGCACATTGATCAAGACGTTCAAGGCAGCCTTCTTGCCTTTCTTTGATGAACTTTCATCATATCTAATGCCTATGTGGGTAAGGATTACCTCCTGTTATTTGATACAACTCTCATCTTTTAATTTATGCTGTTTGCATTTCATTAAATAACTCTATTTTTCCTTGATCATTTTTGTACATCCATTTAGGGCAAGGATAAAACAGCTGAAGAAAGGAGAATTGCAATTTGTATTTTTGATGACATTGCTGAGCAGTGCCGTGAAGCAGCTCTAAAGTAAGTCTATTTATCTTGCTTTATCTCAACTGGGCTGCCAGTATTCCAAGTATTAAATTTGACTGTTTTTACCTGTACAAAATATAGGTATTATGACACATATCTGCCTTTCCTTTTGGAAGCATGCAATGATGAAAGCCCTGACGTCCGGCAGGTTCGGATATGTTTAATACTTGTAGTTTTTTTCACAAGTTGCACATGCTGTTAGATTGATTTGAAATGTCAACAATGATTTGTTCAGGCTGCTGTTTATGGACTTGGGGTATGTGCAGAATATGGGGGTTCTGTTTTCAAACCTCTTGTTGGAGGTATGATATAGCTGACCATGGTGTTTAAAGTTGTTCTTTCTTACTATTTGCTCAGATTTTTCAATGGGGGTACTGTGTTCTTATCTCACTTTCATGACCTTAATAATTCAGAGGCTCTTTCAAGGCTCAACATAGTTATAAGACATCCCAATGCTCTTCAACCTGAGAATGTAATGGCATATGATAATGCTGTTTCAGCACTGGGGAAGATATGTCAGTTTCATCGTGACAGTATTGACTCAGCTCAGGTATATCTTTCCAGGAGACCTTCTATTTTGTTAGATTTGCTTGTATGTTCATAACTACGATATGCCTGAGACAGAGTACTCAACTTCCATTGCTTGCATCAATTAAAGAGCATAACCATTGCTTTTGTGATTTTCTCAAGTACTTGTAACTCCTACCTTTACTTATAATCATACAGAGATGTTGTTACTTTCTTTACTAAAAACCAACTATTGGATGGGCTGTAAATTGTTTTCATTAAATAATTCGTATTATTGCCATTTTTTATTGGGGTTGCGGAGGCAAAATCTAGATTGATCATCAGTTTGTCTTTGAATCTCTTTGGTCTTTAGCTTCTGAACAAGATGGATTTTCTACTTTCCTGATAAGTGCGCTTGCTTTCTTTAAGTCTGTCCTTGATAGTGCATGTGCTCACGTGTCAAACATTTTCTAATGTATGTAGCCTTTGCATGGAGAGAGTTCTTTTTTTTTACTACTCGGTACCCTGTTATAATTGTTCAAATTTCTTATTTTTATGACTTTTGGCAGGTTGTTCCTGCTTGGTTGAATTGCCTGCCTATAAAAGGTGACCTGATCGAGGCCAAGGTTGTTCATGACCAACTCTGTACAATGGTTGAAAGGTACTAGGGTTTTGTTTATCCTTTGGCCTTTTCTCTTACCTAGAGATGGTGGAAAGATATGGATAAGGATCAACCTCTGTTTTTCAAATTTTTATGAACAAGCCATGCATTTTTCAGCTATTGTTTTGGCTCTGTCAAACAATCTGACTTATTTTCAGCAATTTTCTGTTGCTCCAAATACCCTGCATCATATCATTAATAGTGTTAGCTGCAAATAAATTGCGCTGTTTGATCTGAAAAAAGGCTACTTTAACTGAGCTAAATATATGAGGTAGCATTTCAAAACTGTAATTTAGGCGCTTTATAGAAGTCCAATGGAGCTATGTGATACAGTTTGGTTGATCATATCTTCAATTTAGTTTGATGTATGCAATGACAACAACTGCACCTTAATGCCAAGCTAGATGGATTCAGTTATGTGAATCCTGTATCTTTTTGCTTCATTTGGACCCATTTCATTCCAATATTTGGAAAGAGGTTTTCTACCTTCTAATAAACTGTAATTTTGTCATTAACCCAGTTTATTGAACAGTTGAATCCTTCTTTAATCTATGGGTGGTTGATCTGAGTCATCTTGACATGTTTTGACATTCACCTATCTGCATTATTTTAAACTTGCCGACATATACGATATTTTAATGTCTATCTAGTCCTTACATTTTACCATATTTTCGTGCTTGCAGGTCAGATGGAGAACTTCTGGGTCCTAACAATCAGTACCTTCCAAAAATTGTATCGGTTTTTGCTGAGGTGAGTTATTAAAGCTTCTTGTATAGGTCAAGTATCTTTGGTCAAATAAGGTAGCAGTCTTAATCTAGATTCCCCGTGTTGAACCAGTGGTTG